>CM050214.1:33622706-36022706 GCA_027475355.1 Coilia nasus | reverse complement strand
AAATCACAAAAGTCACATAGTGACATACAAACATCAAACATATTCACCTTATTCTGACACGCCCATTTTCAAAGTTGCTCGTCTTCCGCGATTGTAACATTACTTCTGGTCGGTTTTGCTACAGCAAGTCAGCTACGTTGGAAAACCTTGCAAATAAAGATGGATAGCTTACTCAGAAAGTGACCCGTCTGCGCCGACAGCAAGTCACTGACGACCCAGCTCTCTACATTTGGCAAAGCGCACGGATTCACTGCACTCTCCCAACATCATAATTTCCTGTGCTATCATTCTCATGTGTTAATTAGATTAGATTAGATTAGATTCAACTTTATTGTCATTACACATGTATAAATACAGGTAACGAAATGTCGTTTAGCATCTAATCAGAAGTGCAAGAGCAGCAAGTGCGATATGTGCAGTATATACAATATAGACAGTAGTGAATTATGTACAATAAGTAGGGCAGTATGAACATGTGGGAGTACTTTGTTGTTAAACTTTGTGGGGGATATAAACAGATGTGCTATAAACAACTATATATAAACAGATGTGCTATAAACAACTATACAGTAGAGCTATTAATATATATGATGGGCTATGGACAAGTATACAGTTATGCTATAAATATATAAGTTAGTAAATATGCAATGTATGAACAATATGTACAAGATATATACCAGATGAACTATAACACAGAGATATACAGGAGATATACAGTATTGACAATATACATTTTTGTTTTGGGGTGGAGTGCCAATGGATGTGGGGATTGGGTAAAGTTCACTGACATTGGGAGAGATGGAGAGGTGAAGAGGGACGGGGCGTGGAGGTAGTGGTAGTGGTGTCATGATAGGGGGAGAGAGTGGTGGCGTAGTAGGAGGACAAGGAGGTTCAGCGGGGGGTAGAGTTCAGGGGGTGTGAGTGGTGGCATGGAGGGGGGGGGCATGGTAGGGGGCGAGAGCATCCTGACCACCTGGGCACAGCTCAGCATGGGAGCTGCGTAGTGGCCTAGTGTGAGGACATGGAGGTTCAGCGGGGGGTAGAGTTCAGCAGGGAAACAGCTGTAGGAAAGAAACTGTTCCTAAACCTGCTGGTTTTAGTCCGAAGGCTCCTGAAGCGCCTTCTGGAGGGGAGGAGCTGGAAAAGTCTATGATTGGGGTGCGAGGGGTCCTTCAGGATGCTACGAGCCCTGCGTAGGCACCGCTTTCTCTGGACATCCTCGATGGCAGGTAGTGGGGTCCTGTGATGCGTTGGGCGGTTTTCACCACCCGCTGTAGTGCTTTCCGGTCAGCGACAGAGCAGTTCCCATACCACACTGTGATACAGTTGGTCAGGATGCTCTCAATCGCACAGCGGTAGAAGTTGCCCAGGATATCGGCAGACAGGTGGTTCTTCCTCAGTGTCCTCAGGAAGAAGAGCCGTTGGTGAGCCTTCTTGACCAGGCTGGAGGTGTTAGTTGTCCATGATAGGTTTTCTGAGATGTGAGTTCCCAGGAACTTGAAGCTGGAGACACGTTCAACAACCATTCCATTGATGTGGATAGGAGTGTGTGTGTCTCCCTTCTCCTTCCTGTAATCCACAATGAGCTCCTTGGTTTTACTGGTGTTGAGGAGCAGGTTATTGTGCGCGCACCAGGCAGCTAGGTGCTGAACCTCTGCTCTGTACTCTGACTCATCGTTGTTAGTAATGAGTCCGATCACCGTGGTGTCATCTGCAAACTTGACGATGGAGTTGGATCCATACATAGGCCTGCAGTCATGGGTGAAGAGGGAGTACAGGAACGGGCTCAGCACGCAGCCCTGTGGCACGCCAGTGTTCAGTGTGATGGTGGTAGAGAGGTTGTGGCCCGACTTAACATGTTGGGGTCTGTTGGTTAGAAAGTCCATAATCCAGTTGCAGAGGGGGCCACTGATTCCAAGATCCTCAAGTTTGGTGATTAACTTGGAGGGGATGACAGTGTTGAATGCTGAGCTGAAGTCAACAAACAGCATTCGTGCATAAGTGTTCTTGTTGTCCAGGTGGGAGAGCACACAGTGCAGTGCTGTGGATACAGCATCCTCTGTGCTCCTATTGCTCCGGTAGGCAAATTGGTGGGGATCCAGTGAGGGGGGCAGGCAGTTCTTGAGGTGTGCCAGGACCAGCCGCTCGAAGCACTTCATAACAATGGGTGTTAGTGCTACAGGGCGGTAGTCATTCAGGCACGACGGAGAAGAGTGTTTTGGCACGGGTACTATGGAGGTGGTCTTGAAGCATGCTGGTACAACTGCTTGGGCCAGGGACAGATTGAAGATGTCAGTAAAGACCCCAGCGAGCTGCTCAGCACACGCTCTGAGCACACGTCCAGGAATGCCGTCAGGGCCAGCAGCCTTACGTGGGTTGATTCTGCTCAGTGCATTGTGAACATCTGTTGTCAAGAGTGTGATGACCTGTTGGTCAGCAGGGTGTTCCGTTTTAGCAGCCTTTTCTAGGTTGTCCTTGTCAAACCGGGCATAAAAGTCATTTAGTTCGCCAAGGAAGGATGCAGTCATCTCTGTCGGTGAGGAGTTGCTGGGCTTGTAATCTGTGATGGCCTGGATGCCCTGCCACATGCGTCGGGGGTCAGAGTGGGAAAAGTGCTCCTCCACCTTCAGCTTGTGTTCGTGCTTGGCCTTTTTGATGCCCCTCTTCAGGTTGGCTCTGGATGAACTGTAGGCCTGAGCATCTCCTGATCTAAAGGCACTGTCACGTGCTTTCAGCAGCAGACGCACTTCCCTGTTCATCCATGGCTTCTGATTAGGGTACGTGGTTATCTGTTTCTCCGTGGTAACACTGTCAATTGTGGTGTTGATATAGTCCAGTACTGAATGGCTGTAGGAGTCAATGTTTGTATGAGAGCCACAGGTAGCCTGAGAGGCAAACCTACTCCAGTCCGTGTCTTTAAACCTGTCCTGGAGTACTGAGTCTACCCCCTCCGGCCAGACTTTGATGGTTTTCACAGATGGCTTCTCACGGTTAATGAGTGGTGAGTATTTGGGGGTGAGAAACAAAGAGAGGTGATCAGACTGTCCCAGGTGGGGGAGGGGAGTTGCCATGTAGGCTCCAGCAATGTTTGTATAGACATGATCCAAAGTTTTTACAAACATTGCTGGAGCCTACATGGCAACTAATTAGTCTAGTTGTTTTGTGTGCGGATCCTGTGGAATACGATGTTATTTTGCTCTGAAGGCGTTGTATATTTAGTTCGGTCCCGGTTTGCCTATCCTCTGGCTGAGCCAAGTTCCCACACTAAAATGTTACAATGTTTTATATCGTGTTTGGTGACGTTCAGAAATATTACATTTAGAAGCATGGAGCAGTAGTCTAATTGCATAGCTTACTCCGATACTAGATGTATGGACCGGTATTTTAGATCGTTAGATTTCAAGTAACATCAGCTGAGTTGCATTCATAGACAGTAGAAGGTTGCATTAGGGCGCATAGTACCCGGAAATAGCGTTACAATACGGAAGAGCGTCACGCCGCCCATGGTCGGTTCCAGAATAAGGTGAATAGAGAGAGTGGAGATAGTAAGGGAGGAAGAGTAGAGACCAAGAGAGCGTAGAGAAAGAGAGAAAGCGCGCAAACTGTGCTTCCAGATTTGATAACTGGTTCAACAAGTAAGTAACAGACAGCAGGAGTAGTATAAAGTTCCATCAGTGTGTATTGCTGGCAGGTAGAGGCTAGGGAGGTCTACCATGTGGTATGTGGTGATATTACTGTCACGAAATAACGTTCCATCAACGTAAAGTTTATCCACTGATGGCGTGGCGCGTTTCCCTTTCGCTCAGAAGTCTTTCATAATAGGGATGAGTATTTTTCTCCACTGGTTAATTTCCTTGGGGAATTGATCGTTCATCCCAAATTTAGTCCCTTTTAGGAGCTTGCCTCTACTTTTAATAATTTCTTTGTGTTTGTAGTGCTCATTTTTTGCTATTATAGGAGCCGGTGTGTTCATGTTATTGAATTGAGGGGTGAGACGATGAACCCGATGGAATGTTATTTGATTCACGGTTTCTTTGGAGAGTTGCAATGATGTTTCCATTAGAGAATGCCAGAGAATATTAGGTTGTCGCGCATGCTGCGGCACTGAAGATCAAGCAGAGTGGTTTTGATGGATGGAGGGTAGAAGTTCAAGTACAGACAGTTTTAAATTGATGGATTCCAGTACACTGACCTCAGCTGTTATGACGAGACCGTCGTCGGTTTCCGTGGACCAGTCCCGTTTGGCTTTCTTTCTTTCTTGGGTTGTCATGGTGTCCAGGATAAGCTTTAAATGCCATGGGTTTTTGTTGTGGTAGCCTGAATGATTGAGGAGATCTAATAATTTAAAAAAGTGTTCCAGTTTGCTATGGCCCACCCTGTACATACCGGGAACATATCATGCAACATAAATGTATGACAGTAACACACATATATTACAAGATATGCAAATGTTAAAAATGTTAAAAATATATCAATGTTGGACACCAATATACAAGACCAGTAAGAGGGAAGTTGGGAATGTGTAAGATGCAAAAGATATAAAGATAAAAGGTATACCTGCATACACCTCACTACCTCTTAAAATACTGTTTTCCATTCGTATAAATGTGTTTGTTGTTTATCCCTATGTGTGTATCTGTTTTTTCCCCAGTGGGTCTCAGGCAGGTGTTCTGTCAGGTAGCTTTGCAGCCCACAGCTGACGGTGACAAGCCAAGCCCAATCTGTCGACTCATGCTCCATGATGCTCGCCTCTACAAAGGCCTGTATAAGAGATACTTCTCCAGTATTTCTTATTGTGTTTGATGAACTTTAGTTATTGTACTTTAGCTATTAGCTTAACATAAATCATTGAATCAAATTACACCAGTAGCATGCTAGCTGGTCTAATCCAATTTAATGATTTATGCTACTGCAATGTTTTATTCTACTGCCAGATCCGGAGATCAGCTGAATGTATTCAAAAACTGTAAAAGTCATTTGTTTAACTCTAGGGAACTTGAAAATGACCCTATTTCCCAAAAAGTGGGGTGTTTCTTTAATCCCCCTGAGTGAATTCTGTTCCCAGCAGACTCATACCAACTTTTTATTTAACTCTGATACTGTCTGTATCAGTAATTATTAGCTTTTGATATTTTTCATACAGTAATACAGGCAGACAGTAAATGTACAAAAATCAATGAAAACATTTAGAATTTTACAAAGAGCTGAGTGATTCCATTGTAGTTTAAGTTATTTGATTTTATTTATGAACAATTTCCATTACCTGTTAAGTGCTCCTCATTACTTGATCACCTTATTACAATGTTCTCTAGCTTTTCATTAATACATGTACAGTGTTCTCTTTTCTCTATTTACAATGATTTATTGATAAAAATGTATTTCTCAGAGAAAAGAGTTACTAGCTCTTCAAAACATGAGTGCGTGTACATGCACTTCAGTATCCCATATTTGAGGCTTATCTCGGTTTTGAACATATGTGAGATAAGGTGTTTACGAAATTGTTGCTTGCACACAGGCTAGTCAACTGTTAGAGTTCGGGATACAGTGTATACATGCAACTGTATCCCAATTTCTTTTAGAGTACTCCAGGTAACATATCCCAAATTCTCATAACCAGGATAAGGGCTTAATTGAGAAACTGAAGCTAGGATACAATGTTTACGTGCATCTGAACCGGGATACTAATGTCCATGTAAACACACTTATTGATGGTAAACATATAGGTATGACACCTAAAAGGACTGTGTCTGATGAGTTACTTCTCTATATAGGTGCCCGCAAAGTAATCCATGAGCTCATCTTCTGCAGTCTTCTGATGGAAACTGAGTACAAGAGGCAGTTTGCTATAGAATTTACAAAGGTATAACTTTTGTCATTCATGGCTCTGCAGCTGCTTTTTCTAAAGATGTGTGTGTTAAGACTTTTTATTTTTGCCCAGTCCTATTATTAATAGTTAAAGGGGACATAGAATGGAAAACTATTACATGAAATGTGAAATGTAAGCATGCAAGACACGGTCCTACGTCGCCTCCCTCACACACAGCTGTCACACCAACAACCCCCCCCCCCCCCCCACCCCGCACACACACACACAGCACATAGGACTCAGCCTTCACGGCTCAAGGCCCACTCACCCCACACACACACTAAGCATGCAGCCCCCCCCCCCCCCAATGGTGCTTGCACCACCCTTACTGCCCCCCCCCCCCCCCCCCCCCCAAACACACACACACACACACACTTCACACAGCATATAGCTTGCTGCCCACCTCCCCGCACACAAGATACAGCCACACACACATACACACAGGACAGCCCTCGCAGCTCAAGCCCCCACCCACCACACACGGAGCTTGCGTCACCCTCACTGCCCCCCCCTCACTCACAGCCCCCCCACCCCCGCACACATACAGCACACAGTATATAGTCTTGCTGCCCGCCTCATGCCACCTCCCTCCACCCCCCCCCCCACACACAGCACAGAAGTCACAGCCCTCACGGCTCAAGCCCCCCTCCCACATGCACACAGCACACATCTTTGCTCCCCAGCCCTCTCCACACACGTGTGTCCAACCCCTCAGCGCTGTCAGCTGCACACGCAGTGCCACCCCCCACACAGCCCGTCATCTGCCACCACAGCCAGTCCTTCCTCCCAATCATAACTGCACTTTATGCACTTTATCCCACCCCCCTTCACCTTTTTTCTACCTCTGCCCTTCTTATGGCCCCCCCAAATGCATTCTACGCACTTTACTCCCCACTCCCCATGCACAGTCTAGACCCACAATCATCAGTTTCACTGCATGTCCTACTACCCAGTATGTCTATGTACGTGACAAATAAAACTCCTTGTATCCTTGTTAAATGTGGTTGCGCCCTTATCTGTAAGTCTTGAAATTGTATAGTACTGTATCTTACTGCTGGTGTGTCATTGCTCTGTAGTTGTATCAGCAGCTTCAGAAAGACTTCATAAGTGACGATCACGAAAGGAACATATCCATCACAGCCCTGTCTGTGCAGATATTCACGGTACCAACACTGGTAAGTATTAATACAACAAATTAACAGATTTGCCATATATACGTGTACATATATACGACTATATGTATGACCATATGCATGACTAAATACAGTTCCAAAGAAAAATTGACTGTGTTATTGTAGCGATGGAAGATTTGAATGTTACTGTGTTGTTTGAAGCAAGCCAACAGATGCAGAGTAGAAAACAGTAAATAGAAGCGGTTAAATAGAATAAAGATTTTACACTGTACAACGATATATTTAACTAGCACATATAAATCAGATATACACATTTTTGAATCTCTCTCTCTGATATGCACAAACAGGCCAGGCAGTTGATCGAGGACGGGAACGTAATAGCAGTCATTATAAACACAGTGATGGAAATGCTGAGGGAACATCTGGACTCCAACAATCGCTTCCATTTTCAAGGCTACAACTCTGACAAATTCTTCAGAGTCCAGGTCATCTTCCATGACCTAAGGTGCATTTCAGCATCATATATATATATATATATATATATATATATATATATATATATATACACAGTACTGTGCAAAAGTTTGGGCAGGTGTGGAAAAAATGCTATAAACTAGGAATGCCTTCAAAAATGGAAGTGTTAATCTTTTATTTTCATCAATCAACAAAATGCAAACTGACCACCCTTTGCCTTCAAAAGAGCATACATTTTTCTAGGTATACTTGCATACAGTTTTTGAAGCAACTCATCTGGTAGGTCGTTTCAACCATGTTTTTTTGTAACTTTTTATTTATAGTACTTTTTCACAGTAACAAAAGGGGGGTGGGCTTTTACAGAGCTGCAAAAGGCAAATAAAACAGATCAAGGAAACAGAAAATAAAACAAGCTGAGGTCATGAAAATAATGTGTACACTTTGCAGTCAGTAATGCATGGTTGATTAACCTACATTGATAAGTCAAGCCTATTCTCTCCAATTTCTTTTTGGAGCCGTTTGGAATAGGTTATATGTTCAAGGAGATGTAAGTGTTTAACAATACCAATGAAGGTACAGTATGAATATCTTTTTGAAGCCAGTATTTTGTGATGGCCTTTTTCCCTGCAGCCAACAAATGTTTTAAGAGAGACTCATCATCTTCCTTCAGTCTCTAAGGGAAATGGCCCAGGTAAAGATAAATGAATGTTGCATCCACACTGAAACCCAAAACCCTATCAATGACCTCTGCCACCTCCCTCCAATAGGTCTGGATGGGGGGACACAGCCAGAATACATGGGCGTGGTCAACCATGCTTTCTCCACATTCCCTATTGTAAACACCTGTAGAAATCCTCTCTACTCAGCCCATGAGCCTCACATAAATGTTCAAAGCTATGAAGTACCCTGTCTTTAACTATTGTACATAGAGATGTAATTCCATGGTAGACCCATTGTGTATATCTGAGATCATACAATGACGGCTTGTAGTCAGGGTCGTATGCTGGCCACCTGAGTAATTTTGCCTCTCTCTGGAGCTGATGGCACTGAACGATTTCAGCCCATTGGCTCTCTGTCTGTGATCTGACCTTATCTTTGTCAGTACAACATTAATGATTCGATTGGGATTCTATAGCTTTCTATAGCTTTCCATTTGGCTTCATAAGAAGGGTTGCACGGATATATAAGTGGCCTTAGCTGAGCTGACGTATAATAGTCCTTTAAGGATGGGAGAGCCATGCCCCTGTCTTCCCTTGGTAACTGAAGTGTGAAGAATTTCACCCTTGGCCTCTTATTGTTCCATATGAATAGTGAGATATGCTTTTTCCATTCTCTGAATTGTTTTGTGGGAATGTCTATAGGAAGTGACAAGAAAAGATATAGTAAAGATAAAGTCTGGGCAGGATGTTCATTTTGACTGATGTGATTCTATCACCAAAGTCAAGGGGGAGATTTCATCTGTCAAGATCATCATATATTCTCTTGTTGATATAATTATAGTTTTGTACAACTGGGACTGGTCTTTAGTCAAATATACTCTTAAGTATTTGATTTGGTAGGAATTCCAATTGAACTTATATTTTGTAATAAGTTCATGTGTGGGAGTGAAATTACATGTCATAACCTGGGTTTTTATCAATGTTGAGGACATATCCTGAGTATTTCCCATGCAATATATATATATATCCAATATATATATATATATTTCCCAAAAGCATACTGGCTTACTTTATATTCCTCTTTTCCAGTAGAAATACCATTCAGTTGTAGCTTCTTTCTTATTGCCTTTCTTATTCTTATTTTAGTTAAAAGGTTGAAGAGGCTGGGGCTGGCAGGGCAGTCCTGTCTACATCATCGCTCCAAGCTAATGGGATCTTTTCATTGCTAAGTAAATTTTGCACACAAACCTGCCGCCTTTATCCATATCTGTATTTCGAATATGAATTCAAATTCCTACCCCTCTTTTCCTGTCATTTTTGTATCATGAGAGAAAAGTATTTCTAAAACCCAGCTTTTTTAATTTTTTGTGTTCATCTCCTGACATGCGGGTTTCCTGTCAAAACACTATATTTATGTCCCTTCTAACCTTGGCTATCATCTGACTACGTTTTATGGAATTGTACATAGTACATTTACATTTCATGAAAATAATAATAATAATAATAATAATAATAATAATAACAGCAACAACAACAACAATATTATTGTTGTGGTTATTATTATTATTATTATTATTATTAATAATAATAATAATAATAATAATAATAATAATAATAATAATAATAATAATAATAATAACAATGATGATGATAATAATAACAATAATAATAATGATGATGATAATAATAATAACTAGATGTACCACATAGCGGTACATGGTAGGACCGCCGCAGTGTATTGAAATGTGGGAACTGTTGGTATGATGAAAATGTGGTAGAGCAGTGTTGTGAGGTAAGAAATTGTGTGGAAATGATTTCCTGGAAGTGGGCGTGGATGTGGGTTTTGAACGGGTGATTTGTGAAAGAAATAGGCAAAATGAGATTTTGTACAATTACAGCACCCCCCTTAGGCCCAATTTTATGGCATGTACTGTGCTTTTAGAGGTCTTTGTGCTGATCATGCATGATATATTTTGTGCAGTTCCCACCTTCTCGGTCCAAGATATTGGCAATTCAAAATCCCAATTTTTGCATTTACCCATATCACTAGGTGGCACTATGCTTCAAGGGGCCGATTCTCCCCTGCGCGTAAGGGCGCGTAAGTGAAAAAAAGCGTGCAACTGCGCCCACGCGGATTCTACTGTTGACTTAAGTCTGTCTTTTACGCGGAAATCAGCCAGTTACGCGCTTCGGGAGGAGCAACCCCAAAATTAGGGAGTGTCACATGTAAATCAATCCTACGCGCATTGTACCCTCCACTTCAGTGGATTTCTCTTTACGCGCCTCAAAGGGCTGTAGTAAGGTCCAGCGCCACTATAAGGCGAAATGAAATACTGTATTTGATGTTGGCTAGGCCTATAATGTCAACATTTGTTTTGCCATATTTAACATACCAGAGTGCAGAGTCAGTAATGTTTGGTTGTTGATCCTTATTCTTTAAAGGACAACGTTTCTTATATCCATGACATTATTTTTCTAAAATATCACGTGATATCACAAAAGAACCTGTTCTCCAAATAGGTAAATTACAAACAAACGAAAATGAATGAATGAATAATTAATTATTTTTTAATTACATAATTGGTGTGAACATAAATATGACCAACATCCTCTCATAATCAGAAACCAAAATGCCATCCTTATACCTGCTCGCACTCCTGCGTCAATGGGAGAGAGAACGCCGAGGTTGAAGACGCGCTATAGGTCGTGTTTATAGGTCTAGATAAACATCCTGGGTTTCACTGACATGAAGTGCACATTTGCAACACCTACAATACATCACACAACCTCAAGTGAATGTGACAGCCAAATCAAAGTGGATGAAAGAGGCCTCAGCGATGGATATTGTAATGATCCGAGGCTTGCTTGACACTTTCAAGAAGCAGAAACCGTTTCTAGAACAGAGTTGCTGTTTAGCCACAACTCACGCTTATTCTACACAAACACTACGGTGCAACAGTACAGCAACTTTTCTGTGTTTCTCTCCTCTCATGCCGTGCGCACACACACACACAACACAACTCCATTCCCTTAAAGGCACATACGCATAAGAATATCGCAGAACAGAACACAATTACCACAGGTTATCAAAATATGTTTGTTGCGGTTGGGTTGGAAAGCCACAGCGTTCGGGGTGACAATCGCTTGTTTGTCATGACATTCAGTACGAAACATCGGAGTGATTTCAGTTCTCAAATGTGAGCATTGTAACAGAGCTCAAATAATATAAGCTGTACCGTTTGAGTGCCTATAATGTAGGCTACTCCTTACTCTGATTTTTTTAATGAACAGTGTTGCGCTTCACAATGAATATATCTATTGTTTATTTCATTATTGCGGCATATATTTTTGTTGTATTGTAAAACCGGACTTCTTAAAGTAATGGGCTAGAAAGATCATTTGCACCACTTGTTTGCTTGCATATTCAAATTTAAAGTTGTTTTCTGTTTCCCACGGACTGCCACTGCTTTTATATGTGTAGTCAGAAAGTCCATGTCCCATGTTTTCTTGCTAGCCGTAATCCTGACTGACGTTGCTTTCATTTTACATATATCACGCCCATGTTGAGTTACGCGCTGTATTTCCGAGTTAAGCACTAGGGGAGTGGCAGAGGTTCAGAGGGGAGAATCCGCGCAAGACGAAAGTGCTTAAAAAGTGTGTGCGTAAAAAAGACTTACGCACCTATGGGAGAATTGGCCCCTAGCAGTGGGCATAATAAACTCGCTGGTTATTGAGGCTAAGCCTTTTCTTCCAAGTGGCATCAAGGATTCTTTCTTTGATAGTGAACTGAAGAAAGCGAACCACAATTGAGCGTGGTGGAATGCCTGCAGATGGTGGTAACGCTTTATATTAAGGTCCTTGTAATAAGCGTTTATAGTCAATAGTTAGTAGGTAGTAAGGCCCTTATAAGTGCACATAAGATGCTTATTGACATTAATATCTGTTTATAAGACTATGTATGTATTAATAGTATCATTATTATGTCGTTCATAGCAGACTATAACATATTTATAAGAACCTATAAGAAACTTGTTAACTGCTTAATGAGTATTTTATAATTGTTCATAACAACACATATATTGACTCAACTAGCACAACCATTATGTCTTTGTCATGCCTTTATTAATCTTCATTGTTTGATTTATTAACATTAATATATACTTTACTGGTCATCTATTATAAGGTAACTATGCACTTGTTTACTATGGAGGACCATAAATGACATAATTAGAAATAAATACATATGTAAAAATATGTAGTACAAATAAATAAAATAACTTATGTGCTTAGAATAGCATTTGAAAAACATATCACACATAAAACGACATAAATGGGAAAGAAGTCATTTTTATTTACTGCTGTATTTATTTACATTTACATTAATTCCATAATTTATTTATTTTCCCTTTTCTCTTTCTATTTATTTACAGATATTTTTCCCTGTAATATTTTCTACATACTCATCTACATTTACATTCATGCCTCCATTTATGCCTACATTTCTGCCTCGGTATGCAAATGAAGTAGGCTGTCTCGCAAGCCGTCACCCTCTAGCCCATTGGTTGATCGAGATTAACTGATACTTCCATAGAAAAAGATAGAAGCGAGACTTTGGTCACTGACCGTAGTTGTTTTAGTGCAAATTTTGTAGTGGATATTACTTGGAATATAGTTGCAAGGGAGCTTTGAGGCTTGGCTGACATGGCTGAAAATGCAGCTCCAGATTTCATGCTTTGCCAAATAGAGTCCCACATAGAAAGTTTGATGGCGACCTCTGAGACTACCGCCAGCAATGGAGAACTGTTTACTGGCAGGGCTTAGTAATGGTTGAATTTCACTAATAGCATGCCATTGTAGTGTAGTGTAGCAGTCAGACACCCTAAAACAAAATGGCTCAGAGTTAGTCAAATAAATGTGGACTGCTGTTTTCCTCGCATTATGTTGCAGCTATGTTGCATTATACGTCATGAAGGGATATTCTTTGACCAGACCATAGATAAAAATAATTTAGCAGAGCAAAAAGAGTTCTTTCACTGAACCAGTTAACAGGTTAACACCGAACAAGGGAAAACTTGGGCACTTGATGGGCGGTTCCTTCTCCTGCACGAATTCGTGTGACATCACATGCCCATTCCCTATTCAGGGAGAGGGATGATTTCAGGGAATGTTGTTTGGGTGGTCCTCTTACCTCGCGTGTCTGTACTACAACAGAACGTTTTATCTGACCTCAAGTACACAAACGGAAACTTCGGTGTCTCAGAGCAGCGAACATGACTGATTGCAGGCTTGCATCTGTGTTGATTTATGGATTAAACCGGATAAATCCCAAAAGTTTGTGGTTAGTGTTCCTATTTATTGTAAGTTTCCAGCCCATTTATGTCTAATATGTTTCATAACATAAGATATTCTGAGTGTCGTTAGGACAACAGGATTAGCAGGCTAAAGTTAGCCAAGTAAACATGTTTTAAGATGGTAATTAACTCATTCAGTGCCAGCCATTTTCAAAGTTGGTCACGTCCCAGTGCCAGGATTTTTCAGTGTTTTTTCAAGACCCACAGAAAATTGAGTTCTATGTCTGTCAACAAAAAACATACCAAAAGAAACTCCAGACTTTCCTTTATCATCAGAAAAAAAAAATTGTTTGTACCTCTTTCCATTCCTTAGCAATTGTCTGGAGAACATGGGTGGGTGTAACTAAAAATGCTGATTTCTGACCAAAATACTGAGAAAAATGGCTTTTTGTAACGAGCAACATTTCAAGCAGAAAATGTCTTTGATTACAATTGTTTTTGCTTCAGAGACATCTCAAACATTATGAAAAGTGATCCCATTGTATACTGCACCAAAAATAACGCTGGCAACATTATTTATAAATTAAAAAAATACAAATTTATTTATAAAACCATGTAGGCACATTTCATAGATTCTTTGAAGCACAGCTAAAAGCAACACTTCATGGGAAACACTTTGTGCGTAAACATTTCAAAGGCAAAAATTAGACTTTCTAGCAGCTATTTATGTACAGCACACTATGTTATAACTGTAGTGCTTCTAGCTCTGCCCCTCTGTTTGCGCGCGTGTGTATGCATGTGTGTGCATGAGAAGCAGAGCAGAGAAGCAGAGCAGAGAAGACCTATAAACACGATCTAAAATACCGGTCCATACATCTAGTATCGGAGTAAGCTATGCAATTAGACTACTGCTCCATGCTTGTAAATGTAATATTTCTGAACGTCACCAAACACGATATAAAACATTGTAACATTTTAGTGTGGGAACTTGGCTCAGAGAGGGGATAGGGAAACCGAAACCGAACTAAATATACAACGCCTTCAGAGCAAAATAACATCGTATTCCACAGGATCCGCACACAGAACAACTAGATTAACACATGAGAATGATAGCACAGAAAATGATGATGTTGGGATAGTGCAGTGAATCCGTGCGCTTTACCAAATGTAGAGAGCTGGGTCGTCAGTGACTTGCTGTCGGCGCAGACGGGTCAGTCAAGTGCAGGTGTAGCTATCTATGAAACAGCGCGACAGGCTGCTCATTATGCATTACCTAAAGTGAAATTAATCTATTGGTGGCTTACAGAAGCTAAACGTGAGATGTTGCTAGGAAAACAGTAGCTTCAACATACGTGCTGACAGGATTTATTTTGATCAAGCTAGCAGTGTGCAAAACTGCGAGCAATTGAGCAAGCCAGGTCCAGTGTCTCTTCTTTGAGACAATGTTAGATGATCACATATCCACACTGATACTGGTACTACCCACAGAATGGGTTCCCTTGTGATTACAACTTTGATTTTTGTACACAAGCTAGATCAGATGATTACCCCACCTCCCCTGTAAAAAAACGCAATTGACGCGATAACGCGTCATTGGCACTGGGCGTTACTATCGTAAAAGACGCGTTTTCGCGTCATTGGCATCGAATGAGTTAATTGTCTGAGGAAATCGTTGTGCACCACATAGCAAGTAGTTAAATGCTTTATCATGGAAACGGCCAAACCAAGCTCTCCTACAACTCTCAGTTTGATAGACTGTACATTTTCCTCTAACAGGCATATGAAAATATTCCATAGGAAGCGTATTAGTCTGCTAGCATGCTAAATTAGCTTGCTAATCGGAAGATAGTACCAGTCTGTCTTCAAACTAACCTCTAAGATTAGAGAAAATATAGTTACATAGACAACTGTTTGTAATATTGGTGTGTCGTTCACGAACAAATCGGTTCTTTTGAATGGGTCCTGGGGAGAAATGTTGTGAACTAGTTCGCCGTTTTCGTTGCTGGTCGTTCCTTTGAGAATCAGCACAGCAGTCTGTGTAGTCTGTCAGTGGCAGCAGTGAAGCCCGCCAACTAGCCAGCCAATCATCCGCTGCGCTGTTGTGTTGTCTTTATTGAGTCTGAGACGTTCTCATGCATATTATCCAATGACAGCCTATAAAGTAAACAAAAACAAAACAAAACAAAAGAGTAAACAAAAGAATCAATGTTAATCTAGCGCTGCAGAAGATAACAGTAGTTGTTAATACAGTTTGTAATAAAGTTATATTTACTTTGTGTGATAAATGTTGAATAAAGCATTGTTCATTTTAATCTTAAGATGGGTTTGGTCATTCATCCATTGATCGTACAGTGTACTTTAAAGGAGAACTTCGGTATAAAATGAAAATTGGCATGTTAAAACATTATACCGAGTTGGTATGTGTACTGAGGAGCAAAATTGATTTAGCCTGTTGCATTCAGAGTTTAACAATTTTTTATCGTTTGTCCCAGAAGGCTAACAATGGAAGTGGTAGGTGCCCTCAGACGAAGCATGACGACTACGCTATTTTTAAACCATTAAAACCGCTCGAAGAAACTCCACGCTCCGTCGGTAGTACAACCAAGGCCCTGACATTGAAAACGAGGCACTGAGAACTTTGTAAGTGTACACAACATTTATTAATAAAACAGTTTTGACAAGCAGTACCTTGCTGTAGTTTCTCGTCGCCGCCATGATGAAAGTCCAAACAAGTTGATTGTACCACCTCTCCTCCTATTCTTCCTGCTGGTTCGTGTTCGTCAATCGACTGGTGCGGACCGTTTTAACATGCCAATATTCATTTTACACCGAAGTTCTCCTTTAACTGACTTGGGGGAGGAACGAGGCAAACTAGTTCGCTGCTTCCCATGGTCGGTCCTTCCTTGAATATCAGCACAGCAGTCTGTGAACTCATTCAGTGGCAGTGATGCCCACCAACCAATCATATATTGTTATCCTTATTGAGTCTGAAACGTTCTCATACCTTTTATTCAATGAGAGCCTATAAAGTATAGCAACCGTGTCTGAGTAAACAAAAGAATGTAATCCAGCGATACGTTAGATAACTTAACAGTAGTTGTTAACACTATTTGTAATGAAGTTGTTATATTTACTGTGCCTTGAATGTTGAATAATTCATTATTCATTTTAAATCTTTTAATGGGTTTGGTCATTCACCCATTGATCATTGGACTTATACAGACTCTGCCTCCTCTCTCATTCGTCCCACCGTTCTTGTGTTATCACGTAGCTTAACCAAACATCTTTGAATTCTGGCGTAACTGGGAAGATATTATTCTGATATATATAATGCTGTTTCAATGCACTTCACTTTAAGATTGACTGACCGGTCAAATGGGCTTTGGTTTCATGGCTTGGAGTCGTGCAAGACACGTGATATGACGTCATCCAAAGGAACGAACTGGTGAACAAATCCGAACGAGTTCTTTAGAGGAACTGAACGTCAAGAAGTAGTTCTCAGCGAGGAACGATAATGTAACATCACTAGTTTGTAATGAACATTGTCTGTTGTGAAAAATTAATTTTGTCTGTTTAGAAAAAAATATTTTCGTATGGCATAGTGATTTTTAGATCACCTATGGTTGGTAGTGTTTAACAACAGCCTATCACCATCGACTTTACCACAGGCTACAAGCTGAACTTTTTCAAGGCCGAACAGAGTACTCAACCCTTTTTAGGCACTCTGTTGGTTCCTGTTGGTTCCGGGAGATCGGCTATTTCAGAACTGCCCGATAACGGAGACACGCACCAACTGTGAGAAGGCCTAAAAATTACCCGGAACTCACTGTAGTGGAGTTTCAATGTACAATGTAGTGTACAATGTACACTAACTAGTTTCCTACAGTTAAAACTTAAAAGAGGAGTCATCCTCCATATCACAACAGCTCCTCTTTCAGCATTGTCTTTTCGAATCCAGAAAGGCTTTGTTTATTTTTTAGAAAAATGTCACAGCAATAAATGAAGACATTAGGCTTCACCGTTGAATGATTTGTTGTGTTAAGCCATTTTTTCCTTCTATCATACAGTATCGACCTTGGCCACTTGTGTTGTTCATTCCAGATGTGGAATTTGTGAAAATCATCAGCCATAAATAAATGCATAATAGAAGATTTATTAGACTTAATAAGGCATTGTTCTCGCTTTAGATCTGGTACCTGCAAAAAGCACAGTTAACTGCATGGTTAACTGTTAACAAGTGCATAGTTAACTGATAAGAAGGCCTTAATAAAATACATTTTATTTCAATAAAACAATCCAAAAAGTATTCTTAAAGGCTTAATAATGCACAATAAAGGATTTATCAGTCTTTATAAGACACTGTTCTCGCTTTACATCCGGTACCTTCAAAAAGCACAGTTAACTGTAAACAAGTTTATAGTTAACTTATAATAGATGACCAGTAAAGTATATACTAATGTTAATAAGTCAAACAATAAAGATTAGTAAAGGCATGATAAAGACACAATGGTTGGGCACGTCAATGTATGTTTTTGTAATGTTATTATGAGCAATTCTAAAATACTCATTAAGCATTAACAAACAGTTAACAAGTTTATTCTTTAAGTTGTTATTAATATCTTATAGTCTGCTATTAACCATAATATAATGCGACTATTAATACATATATAGTCTTATAAACACATAATAATATAAATAAGCATCTTATGTGCACTTACAAGGACCTTGTTACTTACTAGCTATTGACTATTAATGCTTATTACCTTAGGACCTTAAGGACCTTAATATAAAGCATTACCCAGATGTTTTTGCTGCAAGTGCGCGGTGTGCGCATTCTATCTCCAGGTCACTGCTCCAGTTAAGATCAATATCCTCACTCAGTTGTGTCTTAATCATGCTCACCACAAATTCCGTTGCAGAGGTGCCCTCTGCCTCCTCCGGAATTTCATAAATTTGGATGTTATTCCATCTTGAGTGGCCTTCCATCTCAGGCACTTTATTCTGCAATGCTCGCTGGTTTGTTAGCAACTGAGTGAGTGTACCCTTAACGCCAATGTCCCACCACTCTGCATCCGCCATGCTATGTTCAATCTCTCCAACCCGCTCAGCTACATCCTCAGTCTAGCTTGTCACATCTTGTAGTTTTCTGTGTATTTCTAAAGTGAATTCGCCCATTTGTTTTTTTGATATCTTCTCTAAAGCACTTTTGAATTCCTGGAGGACCCTCCGTTCTGAGGGTTTCCATTCCTTTAGGAATGGCTGCAGTCAGTGCTTGTTGAATTGTATACAGGCGTTCGTCCTCACCATGTGCTTTACCTTGCTTCTCTCCATCTCCCGACTTTCCCCCAGTTTCTCGCCCTTTCGTAGTTGTCTTTACTTTCTTGGATTTGTCCGCACTCATTCTTACAACTGTATTTGTACACAAATAAATGTGTTTTTCAGTAAATATGTGGATCGCTAAACATATTGTTACGCACAGCCTCTAGGACCCCGAAGCAGAAAAGGGAAGACCAAACGCGGATATAGGTTCAATTAAATTTAAGAAAGATAAAGAATTTAACAAAATGCTTTAAGGTAAAGTATGAAGTGGAAAATAAAAATGGGTGCAGTACTGTGCACCTCTACTGTGCTCTTTTGAAGGCAAATTGTGGTCACACCAAATATTGATTTGATTTAGATTTCTGTTTTGTTCATTCACTGCATTTTGTTGATTGATGAAAATAAATGATTAATACTTACATTTTGGAAGGCATTCCTAGTTTACAGCATTTTTTTCACACCTGCCTTTGCACAGTACTCTGTATGTATATATATATATAGTTGTTTTTTTTATTATACTGTTAAACTGTTAAATCCTTAGATCTGATACGTCAGTGTCCCCCTTTCTCTTAGGTACATCCTGATCAGCAAGCCTTCAGTGTGGACTGACGAGCTAAGGACTCATTTTCTGAATGGTTTCAAAGTCTTTCTTGACCTCCTGAAGTGCATGCAGGTACCAGTATTTAAATATGCTGCATTCTGGCAGGATATTTATGCCACATGACCTGGAAACATAATGCTTAAATTGCATTTCTAAACATTTTGCTGAAATATTAACACACATCAGGAAGCTGTTTGCTGATCTTTTGAGGAAACCGAATTTAAAAACAGGGACCAGCTTAACATATTGTAGGTTCTGGTGAAATGGTTGGCCTAAACATGCATCCGATGCCTGGCCTGACAAGCTAGCTCACATCAAATTGTGTTGTCTGGCCATGATGGATAAGCCAGATGCAATCCAAAGAGCGGTATCAATGGTTTTCTTTCAAACTGCCTCTGCATGCAGTAGGATAGCACTATGACCAATCGGAGCACTAGAGTAGTACACCAGTGCACCATCGCAGCCCTGTCATTACGTTAAGCCGACCCAGCAACTCTCTACAACAGTGCTATTCAATTTCAGTACCAAGAAGGTCGAATGGAAAAATTACTGTGTTTTTGGAAGCCACATAAAATGAGACACTCCAAAAAATTCTATTAAACTACATTTAATAAAGTCAGAGTAAAATATTCCAACAAACACTGGATATGAGGCCAATAAATAGAAAAAAATAGTAAAATCTGTATTTTGAAAGAATATCTCAACATCTTAATCATACATAAGTTGCTTGGAGGCCCACATTCATTGGTTATTAATCAAATATGCCAGTCAAACAGTATCAGTATATGGGCAATTACAACAATTCACTTGTAACGTTTGTGAAAGAAAAAAAGACTATCCATAACAAATCAACAACAAAAATCTTCTCTCAGACAGGTAATGGGCTGTTACACAAGTACAGCCTGTACCAGACTTGTCACATTCATATTTGAAATGCATTTCATATTTACGTGCCTCAATGGACTATTTGCTATGTAGGAAACTGCAATACATCACAGTAGCTTAGTAGTTGAAAATATCCAGGCTAACCATATCATTTCAACATCTGATGGCTGATCTGCCATATCCATCTGACATCTGACGTTGTTATAGGGGAGTATATCTGAGTGTTCGGCATCAGTGTCAACAAGAAGCAGGCAAAATAGGTGATGCTTTAAACTCAAGGTTGAGGGTATGATATTAGTGATGCTGACAACTGTATCCATGGTGCTTTTCAGATCGCCACTAAGTTGTGCACATAACAGGGAGGGTGAATTCTACAGTGTAAAAGCGGCATTTGTGGGGCGATCACTGATAGCCTGCCTATGAACCCCTGTACTCTAGCATCATAGCTGGTGCACCATCAGTCACTAACAAGCAAACTTTTTCTAACTCCAACTCACATTCATGAAAAAACGACACAGTATTTGGCAAAAAAAAACCAAAAATTCCATTTGTGTGCCCCTCCAATGGAACTAGCCCCAGGGGTTTTGTCTGTCAACTTACAGTCCACTTTTTCAAAACTTCCCAAAAGCTTTCTCGTGACATCTTTGGCAAGCAACTCGACATGTCTAATAGAGGCACTTTCTTGATAGCCAAAATTACACTTTAGTTTGTTTTTTTCGTCAGCTATCACCTCATTTATGACAGCTAGCATATACTCTCTCACCGTCTCTGCCTCTGTGAAGGGTAATTTTTTCCGAATTAGGGTCCAGGCCCTTTGCAGTGGTACTGACATCGACCAATCCTGAGCTGTACAAAAGCAACCAAGAGCCACTTTACTGTTTTTAAATGATTCGATCAGTCCTTGTACCCTTTTCCTCCATTCCTCCGAGCACTCAGGGAAGTTTGGGGAGTCTTTGATTAAGATTCTTAAGCGCTACTCGCCAATCATGGCTGAAGATTTTATGTATCATACCATCCTCATGGCAACAAGACTTGTCAGTTGCTGGGCCACAGAAAATTTTAAATTGGCCGCACCTGGCCCCCGGGCTGCCAGTTGAATAGGCCTGCTCTACAAGAATAGACAAATGTGACTGGTCCATTCAGATTTGGGAGAAAACTCGTGAGATTCAATGGGTCATGGCTAGACTGTACCCAGGATTAGACCCAGGGCCCAGGATTTCTATTGCTACCACTAGGGTACGTCTAGGTTTCTAGGCTATATTATGCCCCTTTCGATTACTGATTGCTGATGTCTAATGGTGTTCTGTCCATACTGTGGTTCTTCTCCTTTGGGCAGTACAGATTGATTTAATTATGCTGTGCAGTCAGTTATAAGTGAGTCACTCACTAATGGATGCTGAAATACAAGAATAGTTTTAACTTTACTATTACTATACATCACTAAATATTTTTTAATATTTATGTATTGTCATGACATTATTTCAGAATTTTAAGCTAAATTGTTAATGCAAGATGAATTAATCCTTTTGGCTCATACACTGTGGTTCTTCTCCTTCGCTGGTAGGGAATGGAGGAGGTGAAGAGGCAGTTTGGGCAGCACATTGAGGTGGAGCCAGAGTGGGAGGCAGGGTTCTCCACTCAGATTCAGCTGCACCACATCCTCTCCATGTTCCAGGACTGGTGCTCTTCTGATGTGAGTAGCCTACACATTGCTGTTGCGCAAAAACACTCTGATAGGGCTGTGTGATTAATCATGTGTAAATGGTGATCGTGATCAAATCCTAGTCAATCACGATAATTTGCCTTGGGAATATTTAATTGATTTTTAAGAAATGGCACTACAACTGGAAGAATCTACATTTCCTTGTGCCTTTGCCATTTATGAGTTGCTGAGGAAGGTTGAGTTGCTTAACAGCTACTATGACAATCTGATGGAAGGTGTAATAAAAATGTGGAAGACAAATTCAAATTATTTGGAGACATTGACTTGAGTATACTGATAAATCAGTGAAAAGAAAAATGTTTAAGTAAATGCATTCAGACTCTTTTAAAAACTATTTTGCTTGGCAGAATGCCTCTGAATGACGAATTGTTACCTATGTCAGTTAAAAATGTATTTTGTGCACCTCAGGTGCAAACTTGTTTTTGTTATGATATTAACCAGATAAAGATTCACCTGACTGACTTCTGTCATTTCATTTGTGACCCTGTGTTGAACAGGAGATGGTGCTTCTTATGGCTTTTAAAGAATGCCAAAGGGCTTTCACCAGCTGCACCAACCAACCTTTTCACAGCGAACCAGAGGATGCATACATGTGTAAGCACATACTCAGTCACCGGCCCTACAAGGTCACACAGGAGCCTGTCAGCATCCACCTGCCCATTTCCAGACTATTAGCAGGTAAAACAAACATTCATTAAATACCTCTTTTTTTGCTGCAGTTTTCCAGTAGCCGTTCTAGTTGTTATGGTAACCTAACAAAAAGTTTTAGACAGCATGTGATCTACCGGCACTGCCTTCGAGGTCTACTGGTCAATCGCGATGAACGTAGTGGGCGCCCCTGATTTAGACCATTAAGTTCCACTGTGTGTAAGTCTAGAAGGCCTCACTTCTTAGTAGTGCCTGTATCTCCTCCGTATTGTGTTTCTTTGACTTTTCTGTTTGTTAGGTCTCTATGTCCACCTATGCAGGACAGGGGCCCTCAGTCGCCTACCTCAGTATATGGACCCAGTGAGTATTCTTGCAGTGATTTTTGTGGCCTACCCTTTAGATTTGCTGATAAACAATATGATATTGTACTGCAGCTCATGAATCTTTTACCTTGCAGGCTCAGTGAAGTGCAGTAAAGGGGCCTAAACAGTTTTCCCAGTCTACAACCGTTATATCACTCGGTTACTGCAGTCAGTATATTTATTTGTGTTTGTGCATGTGTGCTGTAGGAAAGTTGTGATTTTACCCTTTGGGCGGAGCATCCTCTGCGCTGCATCGTCTTGGCGGGTCAGGTGTCAGCAGAGATGTGGCGCAGAAATGGGCTTTCTCTCGTCAGCCAGGTCAGAGTGCCGGCTTCTACTTTTCTGTTTCTTCTCTATCTCAGTAAATGTCTTAGTCATCATGTTTTTATGAAATTTGAATAAGCAATTTTAGAATATACCTATAAATAATAAAAATAACATTGCGATATAATTAAGACTTAAACTGAACCTAAGGAGAAACCAATTAGGTGTTTTCGATTGCTAGATGCTAAATGTTCTCACGTTTGCGAGACAGGATTACTATTATCAAACCTGAAACTTTTTTTTGATTGGTGGATTATCAAGTTTTTTTTGTGATTTGAATGAATAAACATTTTAGTATATTTAGTTATATTTATAAAGACTCAAACTTAACAGGAAACCTGAAGAGAAACCAAATACTTTTTTTGATTGGTAGAGGCTTAATGTTCACAGTTTCTTCCCATTTTTGTTATTGTGAGACAGGTTTACTACTACCAAGATGTGAAGTGCAGGGAAGAGATGTTTGACAAAGACATAATCATTCTTCAGGTACTGTGAAGTCTTCAGTACAAGGAATACAAGGAATACAAGGAATACAAGGACTTTATTGCCATGTGCTTTATAAATTTTCATTTATGAGCAATGAAAATTTGTTTTGCTCAGAAAAAAAAGAAAGAGAAAAATTAGTAGTTGAAGGGGATGGAAAAAAGGAGTAAAAAAGGCTCTATGAGGGCAGTTCAGGGAGGTTAAGCAGCCTTATGGCTTGTGGATAGAAACTGTCTCTTAGTCTTGTGGTCTGAGTCCGTATACTCCTGTGTATATGTATATATAATGCAGTAAAGGGTAATGTGGGTTTTGTGGCACAGATGTACTTAAATATATTTTGCAAGCACTGTTTTTTTTTTGAACCGTTATCACATTTTTTTGCACAAAGAGACTATTGTACCACTGATCAGCTTGCACATTGCACAGACACTTTATTGGTTTGTATACATTGCTTTATTATGCCTTATGTCCTTTATTATCTCTTAATGTGCTCATTACGTGTGGTATTAGGTGTGTCCATTATAAGTTGACAGCAAAGAATTTATTTGTGCAGGAAAAACAAGTTTTCAAACTGTACATATGGCAAACTTGAAGTTGAACTTGACCTTCTCATACTTACACACACAGATCACTGCCTCCAAAATGGACCCCAACCACTTCCTCATGTTAATCCTGTTGCGCTTTGAGCTCTTTGAGGTTTTTAATGGGAATTGCTCCAGCAAAGATCAAGTAAGGTGTTTTTTTCCAAGTCATGTTACAGTCTTACTAATCTAAGTGAATGTGTAGTTCAATGACTGAAAAAAGTCTACTTTTATACAGAATATGCAGATTTTTTTACATTTTGGTGAGGTTACAGTCTTGCGATTAAGAGGTTGCTGCAATGTTGTTTTTGTAGGAAGTCCTCAGACAGTGGAACAAGTTGACTGAGGAGATGCTTTATCTGCTAATTGTCATCACTGGTAATGTAATCCTAGTTTTAAAGAAATAAAATGTTGTGTTTTCCTTTGGCCTTTTTAATATTGAATAGTCAGTGTAAATTTTTGAAATAGGCAGTGACTATGTGTTGTGTCAAGTACAGAGCTCCCCCGGTGCTTTATAGTTAAAGGAGAACTTCGGTGTAAAATGAAAATTGGCATGTTAAAACATCATACCGAGTTGGTATGTGTACTGAGGAGCAAAATTGATTTAGCCTGTTGCATTCAGAGTTTAACTATTTTTTATAGTTTGACCCAGAAGGCTAACAATGGAAGTGGTAGGTGCCCTTAGACGAAGCATGATGACTACTCTATTTTTAAACCATTAAAACAGCTCGAAGAAACTCCACATTCCATTGGTAGTACAACAAAGGCTCTGGCATTCAAAACGAACCACTGAGAATATTGTAAATGTACACAACGTTTATTTAAAAAGCTGTTCTTACATGCAGTCGTTTGCAGTTGTTTCTCGTTGCCGCCATGATGAAAGTCCAAACAAGTTGATTGTACCACCTCTCCTCCTATTCTTCCTGCTGGTTCGTGTTCGTCAATCGACCTGTGCAGACTTTCATCATGGCGGTGACGAGAAACTACAGCAAGGTACTGCTTGTCAAAACTGTTTTATTAATAAATGTTGTGTACACTTACAAAGTTCTCAGTGCCTCGTTTTTAATGTCAGGGCCTTTGTTGTACTACCGATGGAGTGTGGAGTTTCTTCGAGCTGTTTTAATGGTTTAAAAATAGTGTAGCCGTCATGCTTCGTCTAAGGGCACCTACCACTTCCATTGTTAGCCTTCTGGGACAAACGATAAAAAATAGTTAAACTCTGAATGCAACAGGCTAAATCAATTTTGCTCCTCTGTACACATACCAACTCGGTATGATGTTTTAACATGCCAATTTTCATTTTACACCGAAGTTCTCCTTTAAAACATCCACATCAACTGAGTTGTTCCAATAGAACATTAAGTTTAGATTTAAAATAAGTCTAAAATAAGGGCTTAAACGTGAGGAAATGCAAGTAAGGCAATAGTAAATATAAATTATATGTGTTCATGCATACCAGCTGAAGAACTTTGGCGTCATGAATGTGGGAGGGTGTTCTAGAGTTTGGGGCCAGCCACACTAAATGCCCTGTCATCCATGGAAAGAAGATTTGTGGAGGGGGTAGAGAGAAGGAGTGTGTCAGAGTAGCATAAGGTCGGGTGGGTAGGTATGGGGTGAGGAGACTTGTGAGGTAGGTGGGTGCTAGATTGTACTGCAGACAAGCAGAAATATTTTGAAGTAGATGCAAGATTGAACAGAGAGCCAGAGTAGCTGATGGAGGATGGGTGTGATGTGATGCCAAGGTATGGGTGACAAGTCTTGCTGCAGTTTTGGATATGTTGTAATCTGTATATTGATTTTGCTGGGAAACCAATGAGTAGTGCATTACAGTAATCAAATCTGGAGGTGATGAAAGCATGAATGAAAGTCAGTGGCAAGGCTAAGTGAGTGGCAGTGTTTGGAGATGGTTTTGAGATGAAAGAATGCTGTTTTAATGACATGTTTTATGTGGGAGTCAAAGGAGAGAGCAGAATCAGTGTTTACTCCTAGGTTTTTTACTTTAGAGGAGATGGTGGTGAAGTAGCCTGGAACGGAAAACTGTGAGTGATTTATCTTTGTCAGCAGTGTTGGAGTGGCAATGACTATGGCTTTAGTCTTGTGATGGTTGAGTTTGAGAAAATTGTGAGTCATCCAGTTGCTAATATCATCCAGGCAGGTCGACAGATTTGAGAGGGGGAGGGGATGACAGGGTTTGCTGGGAATGTAAATTTGTGTGTCATCAGCATGGCAGTAGAAATGTAAGCCATGCCAACGGAGCATGTAACCAAGGGGGGGAAAGTAGATGATGAAAAGCAGGGGACCTAGGACAGAGCCTTGTGGAACACAATGTGGGAGGGATGCACTAAGGGACCGGAAATCATCAATGGAGACAAACGGATGTTAGATCCAGCAGCAGGAGGATGCTGAAATGGCCTGAGTCAGCAGCTATGAGTGTAATGAATGCTCTGTGAGTCAATTTTGATGAAAATAAGGCTGTAGTGCTCCTTTTCGGGATGTTCTAGTTTGGTGGAAGAGATGGAACGGGGAGAATGACAGGGTCTCGGCTATGCTAGTCATAGGATACAAATTATTCAAAGTTCATTCAGTCATAGCACATCAAATAGAAGATTTAAACGTTCTAAACAAACACGCAACCTACGTGCCTATATTTTGCTACACAAATGTGTGCTGCAACCAGAATTCTCTGTTAATCACAACTATGGCATGACTTTCTCTAATTCACAAACTTACGTCACTTTGTTTGCCTTTTTCTTATTCGCTAATTTTCCCATCTATTTTCTTTCATTGACTAATGGAGGCAATCAGTGTAAAAGAACATTCTCACGTGCAGCATGCATGTGCAACCAATTACCTATTTTATTTGAAAAAGATCAAGTACGACATAGTTTCTCACAGAATGACACCTTTAATTTTTTCCATTCTGTTGATGCTATAAGGTGATCTCTGTCTTCCCTCTGGGTGCAGGGGAGCGGTATGTTCCGGGGATCAGTAATGTGACCAGAGAGGATGTTACGGTGAGGGAGGTGATCCACCTGCTATGTATCCAGCCAATGGCCCACAGCAGCCTCGTCAAGAGCCTGCCCGAAAATGTGAGCTTTCCTCAGCTGTTCAGTAATTACAACGTGTATTTGTGTTGCTCAACAGAATATGACGCCAAAAGAACAAAATTTCTATCTGCTAGTGTGTCACAGAGCTTGTTGCATACACTAAAAAAAAATGTAAATGCCACTGACTGACTGACACCTACCCTGATTGGATATCAACTCAAGGTTCTTTAGGACCACTTTCTGGTCCTAAAGTGTTGCTTTGATCACACGCAACCTGCATCCTTGTTTGAATGGGTTTGAAGAAGCACTCTATTCCATAATGGATTTTTGTCACGACGCAGAACTATGAAAGCGGACATATGTCGCCAACTTTATATGTCTGTTGAGCGAGACTTGTCGCCTGGACTATAAATTGGCCTTTACTAGGGTTGCAGTTGTCAAAGCTGGGAATGTTCTATTGAAATGTATGGAAGTTGTGGGAATATAGGATAATAAAACAGGTCATTTACAGTAAGTAACTAAAATGTAGTGTAAAAAAGGCTTTTGTAGCATCTACTTTGCTGTTAATACAGTTAAATACCTACGCTATTCATCAATTACATGTACATAGCCGACTTCCTATTGCAGGGACGTTGAGGTCACATTTTCCACATCCTTCACTTATGTAACCTTTTAAATTGACCCTTTGTTTAGGAAAACCATGAGACTGGCCTGGAGACTGTCATCTCAAAAGTTGCAACTTTCAAGTATGTGCCTCATTGTCTTCCTTTATATTTCCCTTTCAACGTGTCTGTGTTGCAAGTTACTGTGAGATACAAGAGAAAATCCCTGCAACACTGCATTGCCTACTTGGGAGTATACTAAGCACTAAAGCAGGATGCAAAATAGCATGATATTCTAACTGCTGAGCTTCTAAAGTGACAATGTAGCTGACGCCCGAACAGCAATGCTCTCAGTAGCACATGTTGCTCATTTAGCTTATTACGTAAAACATCAGAATGTTCAGTCATTTCAATGTAATGGTTGACAGTAAATCTAAATGTTCCAATTGGTTACTCCAAACTACATCATAGCTTATTATCATACTGTTAAGTAGATATTAACTTCTGTTTTTGCTCTGGTCGCTCAAGCGCTCAAGACATAATGCCGACAGCCTCGTTGCTGTCTTTGCCAAATTCATTGTCTCTCTGTAGAGAAAGAATGACTTCTGCCACTGTAGTAGGTCTAGTTGCTCCTGGTCTGAACGTGCAGTGAGGGATTCCAAAGTTACCAGTGTTTTGCTTTGTGGCTGTTTAAATAAAATGTAACACGCATACATATTTGCTCAGCTGCTATCCGTATAGCAGTTGAGGAACTATGCTTGGCTGCAGGGTCCAAACTACTTTTCTTTAAAATAGGTTTTTAAACTACAGTTTTCTAAAGCCTGTGGGAAAATACAAATTTTTAATACCTGTCGAAGAATACCAAATACTAGATACAAATTATGAGTACTTTATCCTCAAGATGATGGAAAACAGTTTTATAATAGGTAGTAGAAATTGTTATCAAGTGCATCGCATATTTAGTATATTGTCATATTTCTGATCAAACTAATTGAGTTGTTTTGAATGAGTGTTAAGTCCAGATTTATGACTATACGCATTTGTTTAAACATGTTTACAATTCATTGCTAACGTGAGTTTTCCAACATTTTTCTTTTTTTCCGAACTTAGGAAACCAGGAATATCAGGCCACGGGCTGTATGAGATCAAGAAGGAATGTCTTCAGGAGTACAACCCCTTCTTCTACCACTACACCAAGTCTCAGTTGAGCAAGGTGATGCTTTTTCTTATTCATAGAGGAGGTGGAGATCTGGCTTTAGAAAGTAAGAACTCTGCCACATGTTTGATCCATCCATTTTCCTACCCAGCTGATCCTAATGAGCGCGCAAATCATCAGATAGGTAGATCATCAGACAGGTCGCTAAACAGCTTTTCATTTTATTGTACTTGTACAATGACAAAAAAATCATATTGTGCAGTGATCAGATCCCATCTTAAAGACATCCAACTTTTGTTCACCAAATAAATATGTGGAACGTCGCACAAACACTTTTCAAATGATAAGAGAACGTCAGGACTGGAGGAGGCTTTGACGTAGCACACTCAGGCTAATGATGTCATAATGCTCTGCTCCACTGTGAGTGATGGTGTATTCAGACCAGGAAAGTCCGATAGTTCACTTGGTTGGTCCGAACCAAATGTTTTTCATTTTGGTGCGGTTCACATTCACACTGTACATTTTAGCAAGCGGACCAAAATATGTCAACAAAGCCACGCGCTCTGAGCTAGTTCAGCTATTGGTCAGCAATGACACGCGCAACAAACACAACCCGCGAAAGTTAAAAAGTCAAGATAGCCATGGATGCTTTCCCTGCTGTTATTGTTTTCAATATCATCAAATCTATATGTCTTTTCCAGTTTTTACTGTTTTTACAATGTTGTACTTACCATACCGTTGCGCGAGCCACTAGCTTTTAAAACATCCCTGATTTTCATATATGTCTGTCGGAGTTTCTTCACCTTCAAACGACACTGTTCTGGGGAGCGGGTGAATCCCTTCTCTCTCATTTTGTCACTGAACACGGCAAACACGTCAGCATTCTTGTGTGTCCGCTCCAACATTTCGGATATGTGGACATCTGCTCATATATCCACAAGGGTACGGATTTCTTCTTCAGCCCACGTTTGTCCCCTGCTCATTTTTGTTGGACTGTTTCGATGTCGATGCCTTCAACTGAACCACAGATGGTTTACTGTAGCTGTGACTGAACACAAAGTAACACCACACAGCCACTAGGTTGCTAGGTTACATAGGTTGCTAGGTTACATATTGCCGCGCTGCATGTTTCCACAGTGCACCACGGCAAACGACGGAAGCTCACGAGGTAGAAAACAGCAAAAAGTTTGCATTAGGTCCGGTCTGCTTTCACATCTCCAAAAGATCCGCACCAGGATTCCTTTGTTCCGGACCGAGTCCGACCTTTCAGCTCGGTCTCGGTCCGCTTGTTTGGTCCGGACCAGAGTTCGGTGGTTTGTATTCAGACCATTCCAGAAAGTCCGGACCAAGTGAAATTTGGTTCATTTGGTCCTTTGGTTCGGACCAAACAACGTATGTGTGAATACGCCCTGAGTGACAAAGCACGTTGCGTGTGTGAGAAATTGGAGTTGGAGTTATTGGAAATTGTGCCACTCTTATTTAAATCAATATGCCAATAAATAATTATTTAAATGTCATTCATTTATTAAAATTGGAATGAAATAAATAAATGTGTCATTAAATGTGTAATTAATTAATTAAATGCCAATTTAATTCATTAAGAATAATATTTTATTGCTTCCCTATTTAATTAATTATTGCATTCTATTTAATTAATTATTTATTGGGCCTTGTGTTTCAGCACATCATGAATTTATTTTATCTGTCAACCTTACTCATCAAAATATTTTGGCGTATCCTAACACCTGATTAGTTGCCCTGCATCAAGTCATGGCAGATTGCGGAGATTGCAGAGATTATGATCATAGACTGTATGGCATTATACATTGGGTGACAATTACGATTGCTATACACTGGGTGGTGCTATTCGCGTGAACGATAATGGGGAGGATACCTCGAAAATCAAGAGGATGGGAAGACTAGACTGCTAGCGCAGTGGTCCCCAACCACCTAACCAGGCTGCGTGACATGAGAAAAAAATGCGAAAAATAAAAAATATACAGTACTGTGCAAAAGTCTTAGGCAGGTGTGAAAAATGCTGTGAACTAGGAACAAACTAACAAAACTAACAAAATGCAGTGACTGAACAAAAGAGAAACCTAAATCAAATCAATATTTGGGGTGACCACCCTTTGCCTTTAAAAGAGCATCAATTCTTCTAGGTCTATTGCATAGAGTTGCACAGATCATCTGTGGATGTATGCTTCCTGACATATACAACCAATTTTGTGTAATTGGTTGATCATACACTTGACTATAATCCTGCAAAATCCCTGACTTTGTGTGTACCCCTAATTGACATATTTGCCCCCCACCCCCCTGGGCCGCGATAAAATTGGTGGTGTAGTGTGTAGGAGTGATTTCTGAAAGAAATAGGAAAAATGAGATTTTGTACAATTACGGCACCCCCTATGGACCACATTAACGGCCTATGACGAGTTTGTTTGGATTCGTTTTCGCAGTGTTAAAATTTCACAGAAATTGTTTTCGTTGGAAGTGGGCGTCAACCAGTGTTTTCAATGCGTGAGGGTCAATAGATTTCACGACAAAAAAAAATTGGTTGTAAACATTAGCGTTCGCTAGATAATAGCCAAAATGACATTTTGTACAATTACAGCGCACCCTATGGACCAAATTTTATGGCATGTGCTGTGGTTTTAGAGGTGTTTGTGTGTGCTGATCATGCATGACATATTTTGTGCAGTTCCCACCTTCTCGGTCCAAGATATTGGCAACTCAAAATTCCAATTTTTGCATTTACCCATACCACTAGGTGGCACTGTGCTTCAAGTGAGTGTTTATGGGCTGGGTTGATACGCCTCTGTAACACCGACATACTAACACAAAATCGTTGTCTTGGGCAAAATTGTTGACGAGATATTTAACAAAAACTGTTTTTTGACACCTACTGTAGCTTCGAAGATAAACATCGCCCCCTATGACAAAATGTCACAAAGTTTAGTACACAAGAAAAGAAAGCTGTTTAGAGATGGCATGTCAACCTTGACCAAATTTGAGCAATTAGAAGCCAAGATATGGAGTTTTGAAGAATTTTAAGCTACGTGGTAAATGTTCATTGACATGTAACTTTGAAACAGTTTATCTCAAGATAAATCCTTTGATAACTTTTTGACAGCATTGTCTGTAGATGACATATACCAACGTTGGTGAGATCCACATGAACGGCCTATGACGAGTTCGTTCAGATTTGTTTTCGCAATGTTAAAATTTCATGGAAATTGTTCTCGTTGGAAGTGGGCGTCAACCAGTGTTTTCAATGTGAGGTCAATAGATTTCACGATAAAAAAAAATTCGTTGTAAACGTTAGCATTGTTTAGATAATAGGCAAAATGACATTTTGTACAATTACAGCGCCCCCTATTGACCAAATTGTATGGCACGTGCTGTGGTTTTAGAGGTCTTTGTGCTGATCGTGCATAACGTATTTTATTTTGCACAGTTCCCACCTTCTCGGTCCAAGATATTGGCAACTCAATATCCCAATTTTTGCATTTACCCATATCACTAGGTGGCACTATGCTTCAAGTGAGCGTTTATGGGCTGGGTCGATACATCTCTGTAACACCGACATATCACAAAAATTTTATGTTTTTGGGTGAAACGTTCACTGAGCTATTCAGCAAAAACTTTTGCCGGTCTCCCCCTCTTTGACGTACGGACCAAAAGCTTCTAGTCGCTCGAAAAGTTCTAGGGCTACATGCCTACAAAGATTCATGTCCCCCTGAGTTTCAGTGTCCCGGGAATCGTTGACTGACATTCACTGAAAAAAAAGAAGAAAAAAAAAGGGGGAAAAAAGTCGCGGCAACTCTATAATGACCGCTTTCGCTAGCTTCACTAGCGGTGGTCATAATGACACATTTCAATAATTATTTATTGGTGTATTGATTTAAATAAGGGTGGCACAATTAATCCTCCATAGGAGGGCAGGCAGAGAATACTGGAAGGGCAGGCAGAGAATACTGAATTAAGTTGACAACTAGGGGTGGGCGGTATAAAAGGTATAAACGTTATGCGGTATAAATTTGGCCAACGGTAGAGATTTTGGGTTATACCTTCCTACCGCGATAGTTCATTGCGTCACCACAACAAGGAAGAAGGAAAAATAGCTGCGAGCAGTGAACACATGGAATAGAAGGAGCTTGTAAAAAAGACTGGCTCAACTTCTGTAATCTGGTCATAGCTTGGCTACGAGGTGTTGGATACTGGACAGGAAAACATCATCTGCAGAATTCACGTTATTCTGACACGCCTATTTTCAAAATTGCTCATCTTCCGCGGTTGTAACTTTACTTACGGTCGGTTTGTTACAGCAAGTCAGCTACGTTGGAAAACCTTGTAAATAAAGTTCCAGTGCACAGAAGCCGTGAGAGAAGGGCAAAGGGGAGGGGGCGCGGGGGACAGCACCTCTGAGTCTCTCAAATGCAATACACCTCTGCAATTAGTGAGCGAAGTCAGTCACACATAAACTTATTTACAAGTTTATAATTACTGCACATTTTTTAATTGTGTGAAAGGCTAATAAAACGGCAATACAAAACAAGTAGGCGGTCACCAAGGTGAATTAGTCTTAACTCCTGGTCGGAAGTGACAGAGTGTTCGGGGATGGGAAAAACAGTATGTTGCCTGTCGAGTTACAAACAGAAGGAGATGGACAGAAAAAGGTCAAAGCCATTAGAAGTGTAGAAACGAGCAAAAGATGACTGTTCTCTCTGCATGATCACGTTATCCATGCCATGAATGAAGGGCTAATGTTAATCATGGTATAAATCTTACGTTTGTTAGCCTTCTAGCTATGATGCTACGATTGCTATACTCAACAATAATTCGGTCTTAGCTCAACAAACACAAGATCTAATTTTACCATAAGATTTGGCTTTGCAACAAAAAGGTTACAAGTTTAGTTATTATTGATTTCCATAATTTGGGTTAACGTTGAGCCCTGTCATTAGCCAACAGAATGTTATTATGGTAGTTTCAACATTTGCAAATTGCTGCAACTCATAGTTTGCATAGTTTAACTATAGGGTAGTTTAGCATAGTAAACCAGTCATACCTGAACGTGTAACAAGCATGCTGTAGAATTCGAGGCAGTAACCAAGGAGCTAATTGTTCCTCCCTAAATGATTAAATAGCAATTTATGGATGTTTTGTATTAGGGGTGGCACGGCCCTGGGAAAAAAACTGAACCGAACAATACGCCTGTTGCGGTGCAATACACGTGTAGACCGCGGTTCGCCAAAAAAAAAAAAAAAAGCCGAATGCCCGTATGAAACCACGTGGTTCTCTTTCGCGCGAAAGAATTGAAGTGACAGCGGAGTGTGGATGACAAGTGCAAATATGGCAAGTGACAGTGGAGAAGGCATGTCGTACATTGAGGATGCCCCCGCATCATTCAAATCAGGTGTGGGAAAATTTTGGTTTCCCCATTACATACGATGACGCCGGCAAAAAATTGATTTAGAACTCATGTAGGCTGATAATTGTCAAAGCCTTTATTCACTCCCGGTACAAGAAAAGCGAACGCGTTTTAACCCCTTCCATAAAGTTATGATAAACTCTACCTCTTTGCCAACAGTCACTTTGCCTACATCGGGTAAATAAATTATTAAATGTAGTGACTTATGGACCTCAGTTTTGCCTAGTGCCTTATTGACTAGATTTATCAAACCAAGTAGGAAACACTGAATGACAAGAACGAGGTGGCTATTTTTTATAGCTCGAGTGGCCGACAGCAGACTAGCGATTGATGCTTTTCTTCTATTGAGAATACACCGAAGAAGAAATCTTCAGCAAAATCTTGCTTCTTCCTATTAAGAACATAAAAGCTAAACAATTATACCTACAACATGTTTGACTGGACAGCGTGACAACTTCACAGGTATTTCAGTTTCTGTGTTTATGTAGGCTAGTCAATGCCCTTGTAGTGCAGATCTGATATGATGCCAATATTGGTAGCTTTCCAGCATTTGTTTCATGCAGTTGTAAGCGAATGGTAATATTTTGCAGACAGTCGCGAGGTTTTTGAGGTATTCCCTGTGTCAATACATGCATTGATAGCACAGTTGACATGAATTGTATAGCTGTGCCTATAGCTTTCAATGGGATTTTGGCTAAATACGCGCAGAACACGCGCAGAAAAATAGACTTTCTATTTTCTAACTGCAAGTAGGTCTCGCCTCTTGCCAGAAAACGTTGACAAACTGATTTTCTTGCAGAAGAATATGAAAATTAAGTGAACAGGGGATGTTTGTTTTAAACAGTGCAGTGATTGGTTTTATTGCAATATTTTATATTGGCTGTGTGTGTATTTTGTTATAAATCGTTATAAGAGTACAGTGGCAGTGCAGATTAGATAACAAATCCAGCCATACGTTTCAAAACACTGCACTTTAATTAAAAAAAAAAAAAAAAAAACATCCTCACTGTCAGGAATTAGAAGAGTTTTTGATTCTGTTTTTGTATATAGGTGGTTGGTTGGTCGCCACATAAAAGTTTAAGTTTTAACACACACATCTGTTCAAAAGTAAGCTTTAAGAACTCATTTTTCTTTCTTCCAATTATGAAAACTCTGTGGGCCCTATCATGCTGCGGCGCACTGTGCATTCGCGACGTGCGCATGGTGTCATTACTATTCTGTGCCAGCGCACCGTTCATTTTTTCAGGCAAAAAATCACGTTGTCTAGATAGCAGATGACACTGCGCCATCACGGGTGTGTCAGCGAAAAGAAGAGGTGTGGTCTGGCGCAAAGCGTGTCAGATGCTATTATAAGGACGCAAAAATTAAATCAGCCAGTGACCAACAAAACCCTGGTCTGTCGTCAGTTGCACATTGCTGAAAAGCTATTTTATGGGCGCACAACGCTTTGGGAGATCGAGAGGGATCCCCCTCTTGATGAGTCGCTGTTAGGGGACGATAGCTATCCACTAAAGGCATGGTTATTAACACATACATCATGCCAACAACAGGGCTTAAAACATCTTCAAGCTCCAAAAAGATGTCCAATTGCATACGACTACGAATCTGATTATTTACTAAGTGCAACGACATAAACACTGATACATATTTTGCAATAATGCACATTCATTGAGCAATCAGTTTTTAATAAACATACACACATTGTTCATAACCAAAGGAAACACACATTGTTCATAACCAAAGGGAAACAGTAAGTGTAAAAAACAGACTTAAATATCCATCCCGGAAGATGAACTGCTCATGCACGAGCAGATCGGTCTTCAAAGTAAAACGCTCCTGATGGGAAACACGGCATCGTAATAGCAACAAGCCATGGACAAAGCGCGGCTTCCTTTTAAAGGGGATGAGAGTATAAACTCTGATTGGTTTATTGCATGTTACGCCCCGAACACACCTATGATTAATTAGGTAACTTAGGACCAACCCTTTTGAACCATGCGCCAGGCGCAATGTTCACTTTTCCCGTCGTCAAAATAGCATATTGTCTCGGCAACGCCCCCAAAGCAACTTGCGCGACAGACTTTAGACAATGCGCATATGATCGTGAAAATAGAGCCCTGTGTGTGACAACAGACACCTGGTTCCTCTAGATGCCACAAGATGGCAGCAAACGCTCCTGACACTTTGTATAAATACTGTAGTAGATAAAAAAGCTGTTAAAATCATCCATGTCTTCCCTCTTGCTGTTTCAAAATACTATCTGGCTTTTTATCAGAGATTGTTCATAAAATACGCTTATGTCAACTCAAACTCAGTTTGTGCATGATTATTTTATTCTAACTATAATTTTAACCTCTCTTAAATGCTTATAATTAGATAAGATTAAATAAAAAAAAAAAAAAAACGCAATACGTACCGAACCGCAGACCTCAAACCGCAATACGTACCGAACCGCGACTTTTGTGAACCGTGCCACCCCTATTTTGTATAAGAGTTTTTGTAGCCTACAGTGATGTTAATTTCAAGTGCAATTCAATAATAAGAATCACTATGTGGTCATAATAAAATGTGCAAAATTTGTTTTGTTTTTTTTTTTATCATGGGGGAGGGGTGGGGGGTCAGAGGGGGTCTCGCCCGGGGAGTAATTCAATGTAGAACCGCCACTGCTTTAGGTAATGCTTAATGAGGAGCCTGTCGTGCTGTTTCATAGACAGCTACACCTGCACTTGACTGACCCATCTGCGCCGACAGCAAGTCACTGACGACCCAGCTCTGTCCATTTGGCAAAGCGCACGGATTGACTGCACTCTCCAAACATCATAATTTCCTGTGCTATCATTCTCACGTGTTCATCTAGTTGTTTTGTGTGCGGATCCTGTGGAATATGACGTTATTCTGCTCTGAACGTGTTGTATATTTAGCTCAGTCCCGGTTTGCCTAACCTCTGGCTGAGCCAAGTTCCCACACGAAAATGTTACAATGTTTTATATCGGGTTTGGTGACGTTCAGAAATATTGACATTCAGCATTAAGAAGCTGTTAACAGTTAATACTGTTACATACCAAAGTATACCGTGATATATACCGTCTACCGTCTATGGTTCAACTTATACCGTGATATAAATTTTAGGCTATACCGCCCACCCCTATTGACAACCATGTAAAAATGAAGAGGAGGGCCCTGCAGTCTCTCCTCTGAGCCATCAAAGGTGTAGAGAAAAGCCATGTTTTCAATGAATGAAGTTGAAAATCATGTTAAAAAAGAAGTGCCCTCAAAGTACTTCTGTTAACCATGTTAAAGACATTCCAGCTTGAGAGATTGAGAAAGAGAGTTAAAAAGTGGGCACAGACGTGCACGAGAGAGAAAGAGAAAGACTAACCGTGCATCCGAATACCCTTACTAGCCACCTGCATATTAGCCAAAAATGAGGAAGCCACGATATAGAACATCCAAATACCTTAGTAGGCTTTCAGTAGTAGGGGAAGCTGGGCCAAAAGTACCCGGATGGCTTGCTATTTCCGGTAGTATTTTGCAGTGTGCAAACAAACTACACTACGCTATCCCAGAAGTCACTGGGAGGTTGAAAACCATAGAAGAAGAAACCAAAACTTCCCGCCTGCTAAAAGTAACCAAGATGGCTTAGACACCGGTCGTTGTTAGACAAATGTGCACTTCAGTAAATAAAAGCCATGTAAATAGTTGTTCACGTCACCAATGCACATAAACGTAAGGTTATCTGATAATAAAAAAAAAACCTGCAGCATAGATAGCCATGACTGCATGACTAACTAGCGGTGGTAGCTAACCCTTTGCTACAAGCTGGCAAAATCATGACGAAGTAAACATTCGGGTCAAAGGACGGGAAAGATGGTGGTGTTGTAGTACAACCGAATTGTACCTGCTACTGGCTAGTTTGCTACGTAGAAGCTACTACTGTAACGGTCGAGTGGTAAGTACTGCATAGAATGCAGCGCCTATTAAGATTTCAGACGTCCTCTAAGATGATAGGGTGGCAGCTGTCGCAATTAGAGGTGGACCAACTGCCCTTTTTTTATTTTGAATCTGAATTTTAGAACTCTCAAGTGATATCATAATACCCCTACCATGGCCTGCATAATCTTCTGCCATGGGAGTCTAAAGCTGACCCCACACTACACAATTTTTAAATCTTATCCGATTTTTGAATCGGGACTACACCACACACATGAACACAATCTTACCCGATAAATGTCCCGTTTCAATCGTACACAATCACATAAGATTCGAACGTACAGTGGACCACCACACACCTACAGGACAATCATGCCCGATTGCCGCTTGATTCTATGAACTGTCAGTGCATAGGCAGCTATACTGATCTGATCTTCTTTTATATTGTGTACAAAAACAGGTCAGTTTTGGCCTGTTGCGTCTCTGTAGCAACATATTATGTTCACTCCGTCAGGTAAAATAGCTCAACTTGATGATGATAAACTCTTAGGACAAGTTCAGACTGCATGATTTTAGAGATTTTCAGAGGGTCGTCTTAAAATCACAGGCAGGCTCGCCTTGCTTCGGCAGTTAACCTGTGAGAAAACATTTAGTAAATAACAACACACATTGCTAAAATAAACATATGTGTAAAGCGCAGTTGCCCCAGATGTTTAGGTTATTTGCTGCCCCGTCTGTTTTTTTTCCTATTTTTTCCTATTTTTGCCTATTTGTCGTAGGTGCATCAATTTAAAGATGTTTCTGCACTTAAGCACACCACAACAACTAGGCTACTTAAAACTTTTACAAATGGAATATGGGATGATCTGTGGCAGGCCTATAATCCACATGCAATGTACACTGGATGTAATGCAATTGTTTAATTACCTAGGGTCCACTGCAAATTATTCACGTTATCAAATCCACCATTATTGCAGAATGCCGTAACTCCTGATAAACTAGCAACTGCACCTGACCTAATTCTGTAAATATAGCTTCCGTTTCGACAGGAACATTTGCTGCATTTCAATTTGACAAACCAAAATTAGGATGGTAGCAGCTCTAGACGGTTATAACACTTAATGCAAATAACATAATATTTAATTAATATAAGCATACAATGCTATGTTGTTATTATGCAATTTCTGACATGTGGCAGAAAAAGATTTTAACGGTATTTCGTAACTGCACTTGACTGAACTTGAGCAAGCAGGAATAACCTGATGCACAACTTGGTTGGTGGGTCATAGGCTATCAATTTTATTATATTTTCCACAAGACAGGGAGGTTTTATATTGTATTGAAAGGAGTGAAGAGAAGTCAGTCACTTACTGTTGCTGCTGTTATCCAATTGAGAGGGAATCGCACATAGCAAGAGGAAAATATACATTTCAGCTCCAGGAAGCATCAGTATTTGATCACACACAGTCCGCCTTACCCTACACACAAACTACTTGCGATTTTTACACAGACAATGTATATTTTAAGGCGATGCATCTCTATCTGCATTAACATTTCGGTAACATTACTGAAAAATGTCAATTAGCCTGCCGCCCCATAGCCAAATTGTACACACAGTACATACAGTTGTACACCTGCGGGAACCAGTGACCAATTAAAACAGTATGATCATATAGACCAGGGGTGCCCACTACGCCGATCGCGAAAGACCAGTCAACTACAACGGCTACTGGAAAACTGGAGTCCTAGCTAGTTCTCTAACTTGTATCTAGCCCATACTGTTCATAAAAACACTCTTCTTCGAAAGCTGAGATTCTGTACTTTTTTATTCTGATATGCGTGCCATGTCTATGTGATCACGGGTTCGCAAGTAATTTCAACGAGAGTAATGCCTGTGCAGAAGTTTTATGAGAAATTTTGGCGATTAAAAAAAATAATAATAAAAAATCTCACCGATACTTGAACGGAAAAATAAGCGGGAGGTCATTTTTCGGGCCCATAGGTTTAAGTCCAAATACCGTTCCACCATAACTGATAATCATTTGGAGGCCTGCTTGAGACTTGCTACCAGCAGCCACTGTCCGGCCTATGCAACCCTGTCTGGCTCCCGCCAGTGCAAATTAATTAAGTCCTGGCAATAGATAATTACAAATGTATTAGAGTTGTGCTCTAAAGGTTAATTCGAAAGTAATACAAATATATTATAATTGTGCTGTAAATGTTCATTATATCATAATACAATTGTATTAAAGTTGTGCTGTGAAGGTTTATGCATGGATGCATGTATTTTACTATGCTGCATATGTAATGCAGCATGTAATCCATAGTTCCATATGAAACTCATACTGGGTGATTTATCATCATCATCATCATCTTCTTTTTCATCACCATCATCACCATCATCATCCTCTGTAGATCACGGTGACATGGTCGTTTTAAAAGTAGCTCACGAGCCAAAAAATAGTGGGCACCCCTGACATAGACAGACAAGGCCCGGGTTTCTCAAACACATTTGGAACGGCCAGGATTCTATCTTAGAACACTCGGTCAGACGGGGCGATCAGGTGGATCATGGTAACGCCACCTCCGATTGTCGGAAGGGGCAAAACTGGACGAAAATCGTCACGTTTTCCTTGTAGTGTGTGGTGGCCTTAAGGCAGCCTATAGAACCAATTGGTAAAAAATCTTGAAATTTGGCACACTGATTCATGGCAGTCCTATGATTCACCAATTTTAATGTCAGCATTTCAGCCTCTCTAGCGCCACAAACTGGTCAAACTTAGAGGTACATTTATGCATGTAATTTTTGAACTATACATCCAATGTTCAAAAACTTGGCATCACTGGAATCCTTGGGTCATAGCAAGTTAGCTAATTAGCTAACTTTGATATCAGGAAGTAGCTTACTTAGCTAATGTTTCTTAGCAGTTATGGTAAGACTGCTAAAGTGCTAGTTATGTTAACTAGTTAACTCTGCTAACAGTGCTACTCCGTTAACTTAGCGAATGTCTGTTATGCTAACGATGGTAATTATGCTAATTATATAAGAAATGTAATTAACTGTGTTGCTTAGCTAACTTGGCTAATGTTTGTTAGAAATTATTATGACCGCGAAGCTAGCGAAAGCGGTCATATTGGAGTTGCCGCAAAATTTTTTCCTTTTTTTTTTTTTCACCGATTTTTCGTCAACGATTCCCGGCACACTGAAACTCGGGGGGACATGAATGTTTGTAGGCATGTAGCCCTAGAAGTTTGTGAGCGATTAACGCCGTTTGGTCCCCCAGGGCCACCCCCCCGCTGTGCCAGTGTCTGTTAAAGAGGGGGAGACCGGAAAAAGTTTTTGCTGAATAACTCAATGAACGTTTTACCCAACAACATGAAATTTTTGTGATATGTTGGTGTTACAGAGACGTATTGACCCAGCCCATAAACCCTCACTTGAAGCATAGCGCCACCTACTGATATGGGTAAATGCAAAAATTGGGATTTTGAGTTGCCAATATCTTGGACCGAGAAGGTGGAAATTGCGCAAAATGCGTCATGCACGATCACCACAAAGACCTCTAACACCACAGCACATGCCATAAAATTTGGTCCATAGGGTGCGCTGTAATTGTAGAAAATGTCATTTTGCCTATTATCTAGAGAATGCTTACGTTTACAACTATTTTTTTTAATCGTAAAATCTATTGCACCTCACGCATTGAAAACACTGGTCGACGCCCACTTCCAACGAGAACAATTTCCGCGAAATTTTAACATTGCGAAAACAAATCTGAACGAACTTGTCATAGGCCGTTCATGTGAATCTCACCAAATTTGGTATATGTCATCTACAGACAATGCTGACTAAAAGTTATCAAAGGATTTATCTTGAGATAAACCGTTTCGAAGTTACACGTCAATGAACATTTAACACTTAGCTTAAATGTTTCAAAAGTCCATATCTTGGCTTTTAATTGCTCAAATTTGGTCAAAGTTGACATGCCATCTCTTAACAGCTTTCTTTTCATGTGTACAAAATGTTGTGACATTTCGTCATAGGGGGCGATGTTTATCACCGCAGCTAGGTGTTGAAAAACAGTTTTTGTTAAATAACTCGGCAGCAATTTTGCCCAAGACAACGATTTTGTGTTAGTATGTCGGTGTTACAGAGGCATATCGACCCAGCCCATAAACACTCACTTAAAGCATAGCGCCACCTAGTGGGTACACCTATTGGTAAATGCAAAAATTGGGATTTTGAACTGCCGAATTCTTGGACTGAGAAGGTGGGAACTGCACAAAATACGTCATGCACAATCAGCACAAACACCTCTAAAACCACAGCACGTGCCATACAATTTTGTCCATAGGGGGCGCTGTAATTGTACAAAATCTCATTTTGCCTATTCCATGCCTTCACAAATCACTCCTACACACTACACAAACACACACAATGTCATTCATTCAAAACCCACATCCATGCCCACTTCCAGGAAATCTTCCAGAAATTCTCACCTCACAACACTGCTCTACCACACACTCATGCATACCGCTATGCGGTACATCTAGTTTTTACACAATGCTAATTATGCTAACCGTCTAAATGCTAAATTATTAAATAATTAACTGCTACTTAGCTAACATAGCTAAAGCTATTTAGCACGTATGCTAACAATGCTAATTATGTTATAACTTGTACTTCACTGCCTTACCTAGGCCGAGTTCAAGATGCATGAAACATAGCAACACGGTTAATTCAACAGAAACTCATGCAGCGTTACATTGAATGTCAGTTGTCAATAAATCTGAGTCTGTTCTCCCGACAGCCATTATAAATGCGTTCCATTGCAACTAAGGTTGCAAAGGGGTGGAAAATTCCCAGAAAGTTTCTGGAAAATTTCCATGGAAACTTTGGCACCAGAATTATGGGAATTTTCAAATTGGTAACTTTGCACAGGAATTACAGGAATTTGGGGAATTTATGGAAGTCATTGTGAGTTATATACCAACATAAATATAAACATTTTATTTTGTCATTAGCAGGCATTATTAAAAAAAAAGGGAGACAATTAAAACACATGACTGATTTATTTGTTCCTCATGATATCCTCAAAACCTGACTGCATATAGTCCTGTGGCTGAAATGTGTGGCTTCAGAAGTCTGTATTTGTTGTGAGCTCAGAAAGGTAGCTTTAGTTCTTCAGAATTCTAGAAATTATTGTGCATGTGATAGAGAAATGCAAAATGCACGTGGGGGGTATGGCCTCAATGGCTCTGCAGAAAATGGTGTCCTATGTCCATATGAGTGAAAAACAGCATACTATACACAACTTTATTCACATAAATCAGATTATTTTAGCAAAGATTATGCTACAATATTTTTTTCTTCCAACTATATTGATGGCCCTAAACTTCAACTTTGATAATTCCCGTTAATTCCAGGAAATTCCTGTATATTCCCGAAAATTCCCATGGAAAGTTTTCAACTTTGAAAATTCACGGAATTTTGCAACCTAATTGCAAACGTTTGGGAAAATATAGATGCCGTAAAAAAGTATTTGTTTTGGTAGCTTATGAACAGCATAAGAAAGTGTTGAACACAAGCTGTCGCTGATTGGATAAGTGGTCCAATACGCCTACCAAACTGCAGCAAACAATGCTGAAGCATGTTGCAGAACGTTGCACTACGTTGCGGCCAAACAATTTGTTTAATCAGGAAACCGTAGCAAACCGGTGCATCGGTTGAACTCAATCCAAATGTTCGTTAGTAGTAGAGCTGAAACAATCGATTAATTCGAATAATACGATTAGAAAAATAATCGATTCATTTTTCTCGAATCAATGCGTTGTTTAATTCACTGTATTTAATTACTATTTTCAATTCGCTTGTGTTTCACACGGACTGCGCGAAGCAGGCCATTTAAAACAATGGATGCTAACTTTAGCCTGCTAAATGTCAGCTAACTTTAGTCTAGTAACTACCAGCCTACATGTCTTTTCCATTGCTACACATAGGTTAATATTGCTGGAAACTCACAAGAAATACAAACACTTTTGTTTGATTTTGATTTTGTTTAGTTTTATCCACAAGCCAAAATAGGTGCGAGCCTTATTTTTGCCTTATCCCATCGTCCTATTATCACTCAAAATGTCTTATACAGCTGAAAACACACTGCATTTATCCAGTTTAATTTCCAAATCAAGATGTAAACCTGTAATTCAGTCATGTTTCACTCCTCTGACATGCAAGTTTTGTCTGAACTGTTAAACTGTGGCATTTAACACCTCTGACGAGCAGAAGATTGTGTGTGTGTCGAGTGCGAATGGTCGGGCGCATCGGTGACGTCACTATCTCGTGAGCAGAATAAAAGCCAATTGTTTGTTTACTTTCAGACTTGTCCTTTTTATCATTTTGCAAAGATATATTTTTATTAGATTACTCGATGAATCGCTAAAAAAATTATGGATTATTTGATTGCAAAAATAATCGATAGCTGCAGCCCTATTTAGAAGAATATTAACTGTGCTAACAATCCTAACAACTGGTCAAGCTGTCCATGTTAGGAGCTAAATTTATGTTTGTAACCTTTGAATTTTTAAACACTTATGTATGACTGGAATCCTTGGCAAAGTCCAAGTTCATAGAACCCAAATTTCTGCACATAATTTGCTCTGATGATCACAAACCTTGGCAAGCACACTGTTCGCATTTTTTATGGGAATGGAGGAAGGATGGAAAATATTCTTTGAAATCATATGAAATCTGAATTCATCCAGTCACATTTGTAAAAATGTGATTGGAATCACATTTGAAACCATTACCATGTGACATATAATGTGGTTTTCTGCTGTTCAGACAACCGAAAACCTCTTGATGTATAATAGCCAAACTTCAATTATTAAGACCTTATTGGGAGGGTGCAAGAAAAAAAATACACCACATACCACTGTAGGCATCTGCTTGGCTCCCTTATTGCTGCTTACAGCTATACTTTTTACCACAATTCATTTTTCATCAGTGTCATCTGTTGGCATTTTTAGCAAATAGCAAATATCTAGCATATTTCAGGGTATGCTAAAAAAAAATTATTAGGCTGGCAGTCTAAACATAGCTGAAATGTAATTATTTCCCTCAGGCTGAAGACACACAGAAGAAGAGAAGAATGCAGGAAGGGAGTGATAAAGGTAAATGACAACAAGAACAATCACAGCTTTGTCTCAGTACTTCAATAGTGTTTTGTAACTGTGTATTGAGTGTCTTCAGAACGTTTAGTATTATGTAATTGTAAAAGTTCCATTTTTATTACAATGCAGACTTATTGGCAACAACAATGGCTCGATGACTATGAAATAGTGAGCCGTTTGTAGTTTTAATGAATTAAACATTGATGTTTGAGTTTGTATGCATGCTTATATGTGTTTATTTCTTGTCTTAGTGATGAGGCCCCCTATGCCTCCTCCTTTCACGGAAGCTTTCTCCAGTGTGGTTCGTCTCCTGAGCTGTGATGTGTTTATCCATATGCTCAGGCACATACTCCAGAGAGCTGTTGAGGAATCTGCTCTTTTCTGGACGGAAGCTATGATTTACAGGGTGTGTGTTAGCTAAAAGGCTATTTGTACTTGTTATTGCGTCATGGATCAGTATTTCCACCTACGATTTAGGTCCACAGTAAATAATTATATTAGTAAGACTGGGAAGGCACTAATTGTGTTTCTAGTTTTTCATCATGCTTTATTTATTATTACTATTCTGGCATGGAAGTCTTTGGTTGCTCATAAAAACAATTAGTAAAACGTTTTTGAAATTTGGCAGACTGATGTAGGACAGTCCCATGATTCTTTTTACCAAGTTTTATGTTGACACCTTGAGCTCTGCATCGCCACCAACTTAAAGTTAAAGTCAAGGTTAGAGGTATATTTACGCCAAACAGGAAGTGAGGTTATATCTCAGCAAGACTAAAACAGAGGCCAACCAAACACAGGCACTTGGGACCCAACAAGGAGTATGCATACAGAAATGTGTTTTGGTGGTTTTTGGCCATGAGGGGATGCTGTTATACACAAAAATGCATTCATGCTCATAGCTTTTGATGTGCTTCCATTAAAAACACAATTATTGAGCGGGTTAATACAGCAAACCCAAAATAAATTTGTCATGGCAACCTGATTATAGTCTCCACCATATTGGATATTTTGACACTAAATTTGCACAAGTCACAAATTTTGCTTGGCCCCCTTATTACTGCTACCAGCTATATATTTTTGTATTACTATTTTTTCATTCTTAGTTGACATTTTTTGACTCTTTATAGCACATGGCACTTAAAATCAGAGACAAACACTGAGGGCAGGCACTAAATCTCACAGTACAGTAACCGTTTTTATCCCCTTTTAACTGAACTCTAAATAAGATTTTGTTTACAGTCTTAAATTTTTTTGTGTGTCATTTTTTTCATGTGTCGTGTGTAGCCAAGGTGAAAATAGAGTTCAGCCTCCCAATGACAGCATTTCTTACAGTATTTTGCATTTAACGTTTATCACGCTTAAAATCTATGTACCTTTACTGGTAATATGCTTGCACCTCATTAGCACCATGATACATTAGTGTTATCAGTTAGAGTTTATTATGGCACACCACTGTCATGCTTTTAAAGTGGTCTGCTTGGCTTTTGGCATGAAGGACAAAAACTTCAAATTTTCATTGACATTCAAGGAGAAACAGACCTGATCAGAATCAGAATCAGAATCAGCTTTATTGGCCAAGTAAACTTACGTATACAAGGAATTTGACTCCGGCAGATGTTAGCTCTCTATACACATTACACAGAACATAATACAATACAATAAATACAATAGACTAAACAAGTATGTGTACTTGTATTGCACAGTAGGGACAACAATGTACATACAGGCACCCAATATGGGCAATGATGTACAAGTAGGCACATGGTGTCACAGTGGGTTAAACAACCGGTATGACAATATACCAATAAGGCATAAAGTTTTTGGGGGGGGGGGGGCACTAGGCAAGGGCAGGGGACACCTAGGCAAGGGACACCTAGGCAAGTCTTTCCTTGTGTCATGTGCAAGAGAAGCGCTGGGAGGGGGGGAATACAAGGGCATAACAGTAAACATATACACATATGTGCCTGTATGTATGTATGCATGTGTAGTTCAGCTGTTCAGTAGGGTGATGGCAGAGGGGAAGAAGCTGTTTTTGTGTCTGGTAGTTTTGGTGCGCAGGGATCTGTAGTGTCTACCAGAGGGAAGGAGGTCGAAGAGGGTGTGTGCAGGGTGAGAGGGGTCTTTGATTATGTTCTCTGCCCGCTTCTTGGTCCTCCCAATGTACAAGTCCTGGAGGGAGGGCAGGGGGGCACCGATGATTTTTTCTGCAGTCCGAATTGTGCGCTGTAGTCTGTGTTTGTCATGTTTTGTGGCTGCTCCAAACCAGACTGTGATGGACGAGCAGAAGATGGGTTCTACTACAGCTGTGTAGAAGGTCACCAACAGTTCTTGTGGTAGGCCATGCTTCCGCAGCTGGCATAGGAAGTGCATCCTCTGCTGAGCCTTTTTGAGGATGGCGTTGATGTTGGACTCCCACTTTAGGTCCTGAGAGATGATGGATCCCAGAAACTTGAAAGAGTCCACATCTGATACTGGGCTGTGAGATATTGTGAGGGGGTGCAGCAGTGAGGGGTGCTTCCTGAAGTCCACAACCATCTCTACAGTCTTCAGTGTGTTAAGTTGTAGATTGTGTTGGCTGCACCAGAGCACCAGCTTGTGAACCTCCTGTCTGTATGCAGACTCATCACCATCCTGGATAAGCCCAATGACAGTGGTATCGTCTGCAAATTTAAGGAGCTTGACCGCTGGGTCGTTGGAGGTGCAGTCGTTTGTGTAGAGAGAGAAGAGCAGCGGTGAGAGGACACCGAGCCGCACCTCCGAGCCGCACATGCTGGCTCCTGTCGGTCAGGAAGCTGGAGATCCACTGACAGATGGCAGGAGACACAGTTAGCTGGGAGAGTTTGGTGTTGAGGATATCTGGGATAATGGTGTTGAACGCCGAGCTGAAGTCCACAAACAGAATCCTGGCGTAGGCCCTTGGTTGGTCAAGGTGTTGCAGGATGAAGTGCAGTCCCATATTCACTGCATCGTCCACTGACCTATTTGCCCTGTAGGCAAACTGCATGGGGTCAAGCTGGGAGCCTGTGATCATTTTGAGGTGGGACAACACAAGGCGTTCGAAGGACTTCATGACAACTGAGGTCAGGGCCACAGGTCTGTAGTCATTTGGTCCAGAGATGGAGGGTTTCTTCGGGACTGGGATGATGGTAGAGCTTTTGAAGCATGAGGGAACTTCAGATAGCTCCAGTGATCTGTTGAAGATCTGAGTAAAAATTGGTGCCAGCTGGATGGCACAGGCCCTGAGTCAGGAGGGTGTTACTCCATCTGGACCTGGAGCCTTCCGGACATTTTGCCTCTCAAAGAGGCGACGGACGTCCTCTTCGCAAATGATGAGTTTGGATTGGGGAGCGGGTGGTGGATTGGGGGGGTGAAGCCAGGTGGGTGGTGGGGTCTGCAGTTGATCTGGCGGGGGGAGGGGTGTGAATGCCTCCTTCTCAAATCTGCAGTAGAAGGCGTTCAGGTCATCAGCAAGGCCGTTGCTGGCCTCAGCAGTGGGGGGTGGTCTTTTGTAATTTGTGATGTCCTGAAGCCCTCTCCATAGTGCCGTGGAGTCGTTAGCTGAAAACTGTTTTTTCAGCTTTTCAGAGTAGCTCCTTTTAGCTACTCTGATCTCTTTTGTGAGTGAGTTTCTGAGTGACTTGAAGAGAGGCTTATCTCCATTTCTATAGGCCTCCTCCTTGGCTTGGCCTCATGCTTCAAAAGCTCTACCATCATCCCAGTCCCCAAGAAACCCTCCATCTCTGGACCAAATGACTACAGACCTGTGGCCCTGACCTCAGTTGTCATGAAGTCCTTCGAACGCCTTGTGTTGTCCCACCTCAAAAAGATCACAGGCTCCCAGCTTGACCCCATGCAGTTTGCCTACAGGGCAAATAGGTCAGTGGACGATGCAGTGAATATGGCGGAGCTGACGGAGAATCGGGGCGCAAACTTCCTCACAGAAACTAATATATGAGGTGACGGTATCTGTCAATTCGTCCAGGTCAGCTGTGGCCTCCTCAAAGACACTCCAGTCTGTACAGTCAAAACAGTCCTCCTTGTTTTTAACTTTTGTTTGTAGATAGGAATAAGACGAATCAAGCAATGGTCTGAGCGGCCTAGTGCCGCACGGGAGACAGAGTGATATGCATCCTTGAGAGAAGTGTAGCAGTGATCCAATATGTTATTGTCCCTGGTAGGACAGTTGATGTGCTGTCTGAATTTTGGAAGTTCGTTTTCTAGTTTAGCTTGATTAAAATCCCCTACAATGATAAGCAGTGAGTCGGGATAAGTTTGTTCTGATGAGTTAACCTGGTCAGTGAGAGTTTGCAGAGCTTCACTCACCGGCTAGTATGAATGAGGAGAACTCCCGCGGTGAGTAGAAGGGTTTACAGATCAAAAAAAGTGATTCGAGGTTTGGGCAGCAGTGTTTGCTGAGAACCGTAACATCTGTGCACCAACCTTTGTTAATGTAGAAGCATATTCCACCACCCTTCGTCTTTCCCGATAGCTCTGATGCACAGATGGCTCAAAAATACATTTGACCTTTAGGTTTGGTAGGTGTGTGACTGGATTTATGGATTCATATGTGTGTTTGGTTTTATGGGTCTGTCTTGATGTGTTTGTAGACCCTTCACCTCATAGCCCAGGCACTCATGGAGGAGAACTTGCAGGTGGAAGCTGGCAGTGTGGAGGATGTCACCTTTGACTTCAGCCTGAAAGCTCGCAGTGAGTGTGCAATTTAAAAAAAGTACATACAAGATACAAGATTTATTTGTCACATACACAGTTGTGTACAACTTGCAGTGAAATGTAAACTGGTTAACTCCATAACTGCAGAAAGAAATTGAATAAAAAATAGAATAACAGACTGCTAATGTTAATCAGGCAAATACATATTAAATTCTGTTAGAGTTGGGATGTTGTGTTAAATGTAAATAAAAAATAATTGCTATAATTCTCAAATCATAGAAGCGATATATTTATTTGAGAATAGTACAGCAAGGACAGCATATTTGTTGCAAGGGATATTTGTGGTCATTTCAAATTTGAGGCCAGCAACATGTCTCAAAAAAGTTGGGACAGGGCCAAGAGAATACTGTAAAAGTTAAATGTATATATATATATATAAGGCCATCACAGAGACACTGAGTTCCTCAGAATAAAATATGTGGAGGCATTCCTTACTCATTTATCACATAAAAGTATTTAATTACCAGGTATTGCATGTAAATACTATCTAATTCTCTAATGGAAATCATTGTATGGGTTAATTAGATCATGAAATGCCCATTGTCTGTAAACATACTTTGACACTTGACTATGCCAACTTGGTAAACTTGATTATGCCAAGAATACTTGATATTTGAGCATGAGATTTAACTCTCTTAGCCTAGGCTCATTTAGGATTGACCCAGAAAACTGTTAGTTGATTGTCCTGTGGTTACAAAAGTTGAAAATTTGTCATTCATTTTGGAAATCACAGAGTCTTGCATCTTCCAGGCTACAGAGGAGATGAATCATCCTTCTTGTTTTAGTAGTCAGTTCAAAAGGCAGCATCTAGCAATAGCGGCACAGAAGATGCTGTATCCACAGCGCTGCACTGTGTGCTCTTCCACCTGGACAACAAGAACACATACACACGAATGCTGTTTGTTAATTTCAGCTCAGCAATCAAAACTGTCATCCCCTCCAAGTTAATCACTAAACTTGAGGATCTCGAAATCAGTGGCCCCCTCTGCAACTGGCCAGACTTTCTGACCAACAGACCCCAGCATGTTAAGTCTGGCCACAAGTGCTGAACCCGTTCCTGTACTCCTGTAAGTTTGCAGATGACACCACGGTGGTCGGACTCATTATTAACAGCGATGAGTCAGACTACAGGGCAGAGGTTCAGCACTTAGCTGACTGGTGCGCTGACAATAGCCTGCTCCTCAACACCAGCAAAACCAAGGAGCTCATTGTGGATTTCAGGAAGGAGAGGGGAGACACACACACACCTATCCACATCAATGGCATGGCTGTTTAACATGTTTCCAGCTTCAAGTTCCTGGGAATTCACATCTCTGACAACCTATCATCGACAACTAACACCTCCAGCCTGGTTAAGAAGGCTCACCAATGACTCTTCTTCCTGAGGACACTGAAGAAGAACCACCTGTCTGCTGATATTCTGGGTAACTTCTACCGCTGTGCAATTGAAAGTATCCTGACCAACTGTATCACAGTATGGCATGGGAACTGCTCTGTCGCTGACCGCAAAGCAATACAGAAGGTGGTGAAAACCCACATCACAGGGACCCCACTACCTGCCATCAAGGGCGTCCAGAGAAAGCGATGTCTACGCAGGGCCCATAGAGTCCTAAAGGGCCCCTCGCTCCCCAACCATAGACTTTTCCAGCTCCTTCCCTCCAGAGGGCGCTTCAGGAGCCTTCAGACTAAAACCAGCAGGTTTAGGAACAGTTTCTTTCCTACAGCTGTTTCCCTGCTGAATACCCCTCGCTGTCCCCCTACTATGCCACCACTGTCACCCCCTACCATGCCACCACTACCATTACCTCCATACCCCCCCTAACATGCCAGCACTCACGCCCCCTCCCTCTTTACCTCTCCTTCTCCCAATGTCAAAGAATTCATCTGGAGAGTTCAAAGTAATGCTGAATGATATATACTATATAGGTGTTGAACAGCACACAGTGCCACTTAGACATTATATTTTGATGGTAGACCAGGGCAAACTGCATTCTATACAAACTTACAACAATGTGGCTCCATCATAAGGGCAACCAGATGCTGAAATGGCCGGCTTGCTGTCCAGATCTATCACATTTTCATAAGCATAATAAAAAGGAAAACATGACGAAGACACCTACCAGTTGAGCTGCTGAAATCATGTCAAGGACAAGAAAGAAAGCTCTTTTTTTTATACAAAATCATCTTGGCAGTTAACATAACTGTGAAGTGTCCTCCTTTTCCTGCTTTTTATTGACACTGTCCCAATTTTTTTTAGATATGTTGCTGGCCTCTCATTTGACATGACCACAAATATCCCATAAAACAATAAACAGCTTTAATAACTGATAATGTCCTTGGACTATTCTCAATGAAATATATATTGCTTGTATGATTTGAGAATTATAGCATTTATTTTTTATTTGCAATTAACACAATTTCACGACTCTTATGGAACAATACAAAGCTGGGCAGTGGAAAATAACAATGTCCTTTTGCCTTAAATGAAAGCTTAAATTTCAAACTCACAGCGAGTGTATTATTTTAGAAAGTACATGAGCTGAAACACATAGTGAGTGTGTTATTTAAAAGTACTTGAAATGTGTGACTGCAGGCACATTTTAGGCTATGTAACCATCATATACAGTCCAGAGTTTTAGTTATCCAGTTTTTGTTGGTAAATTTTGACACAAACTGAAAAATAAAAACTTGCTGGTCAAAATGTCTGACATTCATTTTTAAACAAAACCTTGATATAATGTTGACTATGCTCCAATTCAAGACATTTTAACTAGCAAGCAGGTAAGCAGTAAGCTAATCACCCTCACTTATAATATTTCTATTTATTATAAGCTGCACAGTTAATTTCAACTTTGACACTTTTGAATTTTGACTTGACTTTTAAATTTAGCAGCACTGTAGATGAGTTTGCAGCAATAAAAAAGAGGAGATTAAAACTTGGTTAATCAGCACTACTCGGTTTGTGTATTTACAACTGCTCTATAGATGGTCAAATTTGAGGTTATTGTCATTGTTTTATAGCTGTATATTACATTAGGTTTGTTAGTTTAAGTGTTAAGTTTATATACTTTATTGATCCCTTGGGAAATTGGTTGAATTGAATTAGTAAATTAACACGGCACACAGTGAGGTGAGGTGAAGCACACACTAAGGCGGCCTGATTCACACCAACTTGACCGTGTACAGCATGTAACCGTGTACAGCGTGTGAGCGTATTGTGAGTGTATTTGCATTCACACCGGACATGTCTGCGTATACAGCTCATGAGCGGGAATTCAGCTGCCAGCCCCGTCTTTAAATGCATTTGGCCAGTGCCTTTAAGTGCACATAGCCATGTTTCTCATTGTAATAAACACAATATTTGTTTCTCTGTTTTTATTTCCTTATTTTAAACGTTGTTTAGAAAGCATGACTGCACTTAGTAAAACTTGATCACTTGAAGGCCAAAAGATTGGTATTGGTTTGGTACTGGTATGACTGATAGCTTTTCAGGGTTTGTTTTATGCTGTTTTAAGTGATTGCCATCAATGCATGTATTGACACAGGGATACATCAAAAACCTTGCGACTGTCTGCAAAATATTACCACAGTTGACATGAATTGTATTGTTGTGCCATAGCTTTTAATGGGATTTTGGCTGAATATGCTCACATCACGTGCAGAGAAATAGACTCGGTTTCTATTTTCTAGCTGTAGCCCGTATTCTGAGTGTATTTCACGGGCGGAATACGTTCAGGTCACGCGTGCGGTATAAATAGTCTAATTTCTTAACATGCATTCTAAACAAATACAGACAGAAAATGGACACACACTATATACGCAGAGTGTTTGGTGTGAATTAGCCCTAAGCTGAAGCAGGAGGCTGCCTGCCTGCAGCAGAGCAGTGTGGGGTTCTGTGCCTTGCTCAATGGCACGTCACCCCTGCTCCATTGGTCGGGGACTGAACGGGCAACCCTTCAGTTTCAAGCCCGTACCAGTAGGCCACGGTTGTTACAACAGATGTAAAAAAAAGTTAAACGTGTAGTGGTCTGACACAATTGAGATGCAGCTAAAGCGCAGACTTTGAATTCAATGGGCTGAACAAAAATATTGCATAAAAATGTTAGTAGGTTTAGTCAGTTTTATACACTATCCCCTGACTTCAGGGGCTCAAAGTAATTAGGCAAATAAATACAACTAAAAATATAATTTTAACACCAGTGACGGCCGTAAAGCTTGAAGTCATGGGTGTCATGTGACTCAGGGTTCTTTCCTTTCCTAATGCTTTTCCAGGCCTTTACTGCGGTGGCTTTTAGTTCCTGTTTGTCTGTACATCTTTCTGTGGTAATTTTTGCATTTAGCAAGTAAAGTGTGTGCTTCATTGAGTTGAGATCAGGGGGCTGACTAGGCTGTTGGCACTTGATCTGAGGCAGTTTGTTTATGGGCGATTCTTATAACATAAATATATGCATCTTTGAAGGAGTTTTAAGTGCCCACACAGCAGACAACTAGAGTGTAGCGTGAATAAAACAGCTGAATTTGATTTGTTGGTATTGATATTGTTGTTTTTATTGTATTAGAACTCGATAATTGTAGCACTGATTATGAAATATATAACACTAGGTTGTCATTTTCAGAAATGGGATCGGAGCATGGCAAGTCATTGTTCTATTTCCTGACCAAAATGAAAGCGATGCCAATTCTAGAGGCACAGACGGACATGATAACATGGATACTGCAGGTGGGTTGCCAGATTTCTAGTACTGATTCAAGCTATGGTTTTAGCCACACTGGGGTTTCAATGTCGCCTGGGCCCTCCCATACTGCTTGTGACGCTGCATAGATTTTCGCGTTCAAGTCAGTCTGCTTAGCCGGCCTATTTCTGGCTGATCCATTGCCCCTGAAATAGGGAACCAATGAAAAATGAGTTTGCACATACGTTTTTGAAATCAGTGGTCTGATTGGTTGTAGCTCTGTCTAATAGTATACAGAGGCATTTGATAGACACCCGTTGAGTTCCCACCACTGAGAACTTCCTGTCTGTGGGATGTTTGCCAAACCAAGCTCCTTCTACGAGCTTGGTGCGACAGCCAGGATAGTGTCAGTATTTAGTATTGACAGTAAAACCTGTTTTTTTTTTGTTTTTTTTCAATTGAAAATGACAAACTGTAATTATATCTGTAGGTTATAATTATATCAATAGGTCTGTCAGTGCACATATTTTTCTCTGATAAACTATAATGCTGGTTACATATGTAACCATGGTTAACACATCACTACAACCATGGTCATGAACAATATTTGTTTGATATATATATTTTTTTTTTTTTCATTTTTCCAATGAAAGTTTGGTTATAACTGTTCAATAATTATTCTGCAAAAATATCCCAGTATAGACTCAGAGCTGCATTGTATTTTTGCTTCCTTTGCAGATGTTTGACACACTTAAGTGTCTTCATGAAAATTCCAGTCCTGCACCATCACAGAGTGTTGAACAGTCAAAACAAGAGGAGGTACCTACACGCAAAGATGCCTTATCCTTAGTCACTAAAGAATGTTGCATTTGAGAAATTATATTTCATGCAAGTGGATTTGAGTATTCTTTGTAGTAGTAGGAGGATGCATAAAAGATGCATGTCTCTATTTCAGCTAGTATGAAAGAAGTGTATTGAGACGATTTTATGTGGTGATTTTGCACTCCAAACAATACATTGATTGACTGATTTGTGTCTATTTCAGGTACTGGTACTGTATAGATTATATTGTTCACTGCTTATCTATCTCCACATCCCTTTCTTGCCCTTCTTCCTCCACTTGTAGAATACACATGATAAGGAGAAGGCTGAGCGCAAGAGGAAAGCAGAAGCAGCTAAGAGACACAGACAGAAGGTCATGGCTCAGATGTCTGCTATGCAGAAGAACTTCATTGAGACACACAAGATGCTATATGACAACATGCCAGACAGTGGGGGCCAGGGAAACCCTTCTATGGAACTCACTTCTGCCTCTGAGAGGTAAATTACAATGCTTATTCTATCTTTTTTTAATTTCTACAATTCTCCTTCTTGATTATTGTCATAATGTGCACAGCTGCACTTAACCAGTGTATTTAGGACGTGTGAAGGGGATTTTATATGTTTTGTCTAGTTGTCTAGTCCCTTTTTGTATAGTAACTGTATCAGATTTATTGTATTGGTACAAAACCAATGTTTGCAAGGACGAATAAATATCTATCTAGTCATGGTTAGTTCCATCAGCAGCAAATGTTCAATATTAAATAATCTTTTAAGGGGAAAACAGAAAAAGATATAAATTAATGCACGGCACATAGAGTTTGAATACTACTCATCTTACAATCTTATAAGTGAATTCCAAAAATGTGGACCCCTTAAGATCATTTTTGAAACTTTGATGGACGCCAAATAAGGGTTAAAAGATAAAACAGGCATGTGGTACAGTATGCCTCATTTTCATTTTGCATTTAATTAAAGTAAGCTGGTGATAAAAATGGGCCTGAGATAAACTTAGTGTAGTGTAATATAAAGCAGACATAACCTGGAATAAAACCATATCATATCATATCAGCAGAGTAGTCAAATTAGACATCAAGCAATCAGTCTGGGCAATTCATTGACAAGATACTAGCCAATAGCATTAGCCTTCATAGACTGATATGCAAACCTCTTGTATAAGGTTCGAGGTTCAAAGCACATAAACAACTTAAATCCCTTAATCTGCAAAACGAAGCACAATTACCCACTGCAAACAAGCAACAAGAGTTAACTTGGGGTTGGCTGCCAAGCACACTTTGGGAATGAAAGCCAACCATCCCTGAGAAGAGATTTTGAAGAAATGACTGTCATGCCAGTAGTTGATAATGACATGCAGTGCAACAGTGGTCTGCAATGACAGACCACTTTATAGACCACAAAATAAGATTGTGCTCTAGCCCTAATTTTTTTTGTAACCTCAACTGAAGAACATAAAGTAGGAGACATCTCCCCTCAGAGCCAAGCTTGTTACATTAGTTGTGGATTGACATGCCAAATCATTCTGGATTGCCAACTCTGCATATCTTTGTGATGCAGAAGACACCTAGGTCAACCATGTAGATCAAATATGCAAATCATTGCTGCACTGCCGTACTAAGAGAGCTGTCTTAAAAAAAAAAAAAAAAAAAAAAAACAATAATACAAATGAAAATAGATTGATACATTTGTAGGAATAGATAAATTTGTAGGAATGTTGTTTTGTGGTCTAGGGGTATGTACAAAAGGTGCTTGTGTCTATCCCAACAGCAGCATGGAGTTGAGTGAGAGACGTGTGGCCTTGGGCCCACAGCAAGGAGTCACAGTAGCAGAGAGGGAGTCTCTTACCTGCATCCTGTGTCAAGAGGAACAAGATGTCATGGCTGAGGGTCCTGCTATGGTTTTGACTGCTTGTGTACAGAGGTCCACTGTCCTTACCCAGAACTGTGGTGGCAGCCTGTATACACCAGGTTAGTGAGTGGGGTGTGGTCGATTTTAACATGTCACTGAAAATTCAGTGAAAATGTAAGCCTTTTAATCATCCTTTGTTCCTAATCTCTGCTCCCCAAAATTACTGGCAAAGTACGTTTTAACACACAACAGTGCTCAGTGGACAACTACACAGTTTTAACATCAGGATAGAATATGCTCTGTTAGTACATTTTATCCACCAAATGGACATACAGCATCAACAAAAATGTAAGTAATATCTTGTCCTGTAAACTATAAAATACAGCCATAGTACAGAGAATTAGATCATGTTCCTTACTAAAAACAAGCTAGGCCTGTTTTACAGCCTGGGTCAAACAGAAATGTTCCTTTACAGAATAAGCTAAATTACTTGTGTAATTATGAAAGTAGGATAGTGCCATATATCCAAAGAAGAGCAATAAACGTGTTGTAATAAACGTGTAGTAATATTTAAACAGTGAAATTATCCTAATTGTGAGGAAATCTGTGAGCGAAAGCTTGAAGACTATATGTAGTTGTGTTGAAAAGCTACCTTTCTCTTCAAAGGTGCTCTTGCATGTCCTGTTGTGCTGCTTTGCAGATCTGAAGTTACAAGTACAAACTCGGAGATGCGCAGTAGGGTGCATCATTTGCCCATTTTGTAAAATCAATCTGTACCTAGTATACTTTTTTTACACTTGCCAAAGTAAACTTCCATGAGAATTTTCATGAAATTCTATTGCTGTCTACTGGGTCCACCAAGCCTCTCAAGTTTAGTGCCTGTGGATGCCTTAAATCTGAGCTGAAAACGTGGATGCCTTAAATCTGTCTATAAAAACATAAAAAATAATGAATTTAGCCCTATAGTAGCAATGGAAGTTGAATATAAATATGGACATTGCACATCTTTTGGTACAAGTTTTATGTCTCTATCATCATTAGTTTCCAAGATATAGCAAACGTTTCATTACTTTGGGACTTCAAGGACTTTAATAAGCAATAAGCATCTTCTTCTCTCTCAGGTTTGGTGTTTTCTTTCTGTCTGCTTCAATCACCTGCAGAATATTCTGATAATGTTCTTCTCCTCTTGTATAGCTGATGTAGTCTGTGCTTAGCTTGACATTACGTTCTGCACTGTCATTTGTAACATTCAGGCATTCTAATGTGATCAGGGCTTCCTGGTAGGCTTGGTGAGCAGGCCAGGTTGAAACATCAGTGGGGAGGAAAGTAGGGTCCAGCTGTGTCAAGGGCAGCTGTGGCCTAGTGGTTAGGGAGTTGGTCGTACAGTCAGAAGGTTGCCGGTTCGAATCCCGCCATACCCTTGAGATACCCTTGAGCAAAGCATCTAACCCCACACTGCTCCAGGGGCTGTAACTGAAACCCTGTAAAATATCTGTCAGTCGCTCTGGATAAGCCAGCCAGCAAACTAGAGTCGTAGGGCAGTCGTGGGCTAGCGGTTAAGGAGTTGGACTTGTGGCCACAGGCCATTCTGATAGGTGGATGGGGCAGTGAATAACCATCCATGGCACACATGTGGAGTTACTGTGGAGCAGTACATGTGGGCAGCTGGTCTAGGGGTTAGGGATCAGAGAGTTGCAGGTTTCATTGCAGGCAGGTTCAAATGCCCTGTCATGCGTGTGATGGGTTAAATGATGCAGAGGTGAATTTCGTTGTGTGCCATAAATGGGATGTCTTGTGCTAGTGGTACCTTACTGCTGGACACATTCACAACACTGTTACATATCACTTCTGACAAACAGATGTACTGGAATGTACAAACAGGAATACTGAAGTAAATTCTTGAACTGCAGATCATTCCATGGGGCATCAACTGCCACTGATCATTCATCCACCAAGCTGAGTAGAGGAGTGCCACAAATGTGACAAAGTTTTCTAGTACACACTCTATGTCTCTCATCTCATCTTTGGCCTTTGTGGATACCAATCCAGCCAGCCAGCTTAGGTTGACCTGGTGGTGGCTATTGGATAATTAAAAAATACTAAAAATCTTGACAAAATTGTCATATCTTGGAAAGTTATAAAGATACAGATATAAGACTGGTACCAAAAGATGCGCAATAGTGACATTTATATTCAACTTTCATTGACAGTATAGCTCTAAATGCATTATTTTTAAAGTTATTTGAGAAAAACTGATATTTCTGACAGGGCCAGGGACCTAACTTAAGAGGCTTGGTGGACCCAGTAGATATTATTCAATAGAGCTAATATTCCTCAGATTTTCTTTTAATTGGTATTGTCACATTTTAAAATTAGGTACAAGTACTAGGTACAAGAATTTCTGACATTGGGGCAAATGATGCACCCTAATGCGCAGTATGCAGTATGCTTGCAGTTTGTGTTTTGCAGATGTGTGGATCGGAAGTTACTATTACTATTACAGTTACAATTATTATTACAATAACTGTGAGATGCGCATTCACAAGTTGCGAATCACGTTTGTTACAAGTGCAAATCATAGTCGGCTCTTCTTTGGATATATGGCACTATCCTACCTTCATATGTAATCATTTAAAGTGTGATTATGGTTACAACATTTCATGTTATAATGTTAATGAAATAGATGCTGATGGTTGCGGTGATTACAACAGATGTCAGATAAAGTCCTACTGTTTTTATCCACTTTTAAAGTGAAAGTGATTTTCAGCAGGATAGGCTTTGTACATTCAGAAGAATAAACACCAATTTGCCGTAAGACTCTTGTGTCACCATCAACTTAACCATAATCATACTCAACTGATTACACAAATAATGTGGCTCCTTCTTTGAAAGAACACGTTTGTGAGACACTGACGGTGAGATAGGCCTAGCTTGTTTTTATTTTTTTGTAAGGAAAGAAGTATATCTTAGTTATATATACAGGGTGGGCCAAAAAAAATTGGACCACTGATATCCTGGTTTATGACCATGCAAGCAATGGTATGACCACCATGTCCATTTGGGGAAAAAAATACCCATGCAAAAAAGTTGATGGCTTTTGGCTTCATATTCTGATATTTTTTTCACAGTTTTTCAACTCACATCATCACTGAAGATTGAGTAAAAAAGGCAGAAGCGGTTAATTTTCTCCCACAAAGTTGAGAAGGGGATGACTAAACAAAAAGTGAACATCTGGCCAACTAAGGGCACCAGCAATCTCAGGGGCACCAGCACTCTAGTTTCAAACAGGATGTGAACTTGTCACTTTCAGGAAATTAGCAGAGTTAACATACAAATGGGATAGTTTTACTAATATTGGTGTAGTGGATATCCCCTTGCTTTCATGGGAATTTCAAAACTTTGGTGGTTTCACGGATTGAGGAGGTACAATCATTTAAAAAGTGGTCCAGGTTTTTTTTTTGCCCCACCCTGTATATAGTCAGTAAGTAAAGCTGGTGTGTGTGCTTGTGTATATGTTTACTTGCACACATTAACGTAATTTATGACTGCTTGCAAATTTTGTGAAAGGTGTGAATCAGAAGCAAAAAACCTGCTGTTGATGACAGCAGTCATAATCAGGATTGGCCCTGCAAACTCTGGGATGCCCAATTTACTTCAGTATTCTGAAATGATGCAAAATAAGTCACTAAAATAGAATAAAACTTTATTAATCTATTAGGCAAGTCTTTTCAGGGAAATTGCAAATTGTAAGGTTGACTTGTATGGGTTAATAAATGGGTTAATAAATGGGTTATTAAGTCATTGAGTGTAATTTGTATGTGTGGGCTGTGTGTATATGGTGTGTGTCTGTATGTCCCAGATGACCACTATCCTCTCTTCATGCCCCCTGAGTTGGCCGTAGGAACACACACGGGTAGCTGTGGGCATGTCATGCATGCTACCTGCTGGCAAAAGTGAGTTATTTTTTACAGTTCCAAGTTTGTCACATGTATAGCTGGGGCAGTTGTGGCCTAGTGGTTAGGGAGTTGGTCTTGCAATTGGAAGGTTGCCGGTTCGAACCCCACCCTACCCATGGTTGAGATGTCCCTGAGCAAGGCATCTAACCCCACACTGCTCCAGGGACTGTAACTGAAACCCTGTAAATATCTGTAAGTCACTCTGGATAAGAGTGTCAGCTAAGTGTAATGTAATAATGTATAGTTAAAAAAACATTTCCCTGCACAATAAAATGAAATTCTCTCTTGCTGTGCACTCAAATGCCACACGTCATAAAACACATGAAGACATAATAGATATAAGACATAGCAAAAGCAGTATGTACAATTAAACAAAATTGTTTGTACAATGTGTAAGCTGGTCTTTATGTGCAATGCTGTCTTTGTGCAAAGGTGGAATGACAGTTCTTGTCTTGCTCTTGTCTTGCTTGGGTGTTACATTTTGAGGTTGACTCCTGAGCATGTATGAAATGACTATGTTCATTTACATTTTAGATAACACTTTACAATAACTACGCCCTATAAATCATATATAAATGTATTTTGTGAAGGAGTACTTCCACAAGAAACAATTTAGTACTTGCTCTTTTGAACTACGACAGGTCAAACAAAACAAAAAACAGCAAACAAAAAACTTTATCATTAGTAGATGATGGCTTTGTCCTTTTAGAGACATGGTGATATCAAAATGTAATGGTAAGAGAAAACCTTGATAAAGTATGGTATGATATTTCTTGTGATATTTAAAAAATAGCCATCCTGTTCTTTTTGACCAGTACTGAGATCAAAATTATTTCACACACATACATATATACAATATAGAACAATATACAGTATATTACAGTGTAGTTTGTAGTGAATTTTGTACAGATAAATAGGGTAATATGAACAGGTGGGAATAATTTGGTGTTAATCTATGTGAGGGATATAAATACATGTATTATAAACATGTATACAGTAGCGCTATTAGAATATATGATGTGCTATGAACAAGTAAACAGGTGTGCTATAAAGTGAATAAATATTATTATATATATATAAACAGGTATACAGGTATGCTATATAAGAAAATATTAGTGGTGGGCATAGATTATTTTTTTAATCTAGATTAATCTCGCTGTAATCATAAAATTAATCTAGATTAAAATGGCTCATTTCAAATCTGCCGAAGGCATCCGCGCTAAAATATATAGGTAGGTATGCATCCGCGCTAAAATATCAAGGTGAAAGCAGAGTCAAAGATCTTAGATTCTACAAAGATAAGCCAACATAATACGTTACTATGGGACCAAATGTGAACACGTCCGGACTGCATAAATGGGCGTGTCATATGACGTCATATTATAAACTTTTTATTTTAATAAGCTGTTAAATAATACAAATATAATTCTGTGTAGTGTATTGTTATCTAGGATGATGTACGATGCCAACAAATTCCTATTTCGAACTCTAAGGAAATAATTTAGTGTGTCTGTAAAGCGAGCTAGCAAGCTAACGAACTAGCTCATTCAAGTGAATGGTAGTAACTGACAACACCAATGTGCTAAACGCTAACAGTGATTGGACTCACCTTGAATTTAATACATTTCTGTAACCCTGTAACTTTATATTACTTTGTCTGCTTACTCTAATATCAGTAACTGTATCTAGGTGGGTGTTAGTGAGTAAAGTGAGAGCTTTCAATTTAAAACATTACTTTAGCGTTGTTCGCTAGCGTTAGCACGCTAACAACCACATAGTAAGTCGTGCTGCCTGACCTAAAATAAAGCCAATTTTCTCAAAATCCAAACAGTAACAACTTACACTGTTAGGCTTGAAATTATTACAAATAGTTGCGGATTGTGACACATGATTCCAAAAAACCCTTAACAACTCCAGAAAGACGTTATGACCAATTTATTAGTTAAACTCCACACGGACACGTTTATTTCAATGAAACGAACCTAGAATCTGCTCTGCACTGCATAAAGGGGGATTTCCCCCCCTCCCCCTTGCGAAAATAGAACACGGAAGCAAACGGCTGTTGGCCACTCTCTTTTCCTCAACACTCTCTGGCAGTGTTGAGGGAGGGAGAGTCGCCAACAGCCGTTTGCTTCCGTGTTCTATTTTCGCAAAGGGGAGGGAGGAAATACCCCTTTATGCAGCGCAGAGCAGATTCTAGGTTCGTTTTAATTGAAATGAATAGGACTGGAATGTTGGAATGTGGAGTTTAACTAATAAATTGGTCATTACGTTTTTCTGGAGTTGTTAAGGGTTTTTTGGAATCATGTGTCACAATCCGCAACTATTTGTAATAATTTAGTGTAAGTTGTTACTGTTTGGATTTTGAGAAAATTAGCTTTATTTCAGGTCAGGCAGCAACCCCTTACTATGTGGTTGTTAGCGCGCTAACGCTAGCGAACTACGCTAACGTAATGTTTTAAATTGAAAGCTATCACTTTACTCACTAACACCCACCTAGATACTGTTACTGGTTATAGTGTAAGCAGACAAAGTAATATAAAGTTATAGGGTTACAGCAATGTATTAAATTCAAGGTGAGTCCAATCGCTGTTAGCGTTTAGCACATGGTGTTGTCATAGTTACTACCATTCACTTGAATGAGCTAGAGCTAGTTCGTTAGCTTGCTAGCTCGCTTTACAGACATACTAAATTATTTTCTAAGAGTTCGAAATAGGAATTTGTTGGCATTTTGGTCCCATAGTAACGTATTATGTTGGCTTATCTTTGTAGAATCTAAGATCTTTGGTGAAAGTCATCATAGTTTGTGTAGTATAGACCCAGCTCCCAACCCAACTTTGAGAATAGATTAACGGCGATATTTTTTTTATCGCCCGATAAGAGTCTCACGTTAACGCAGCACGTTAACGCCGATAACGGCCCACCTATAGAAAATATATATATATAAAGATATATACCAGGTGAACTATGTATGCATGATATACAGAGGATTTACAGTATTGACAATATGTTTGGGTAAAGTATGAATATTGGGATTGGGTAGAGTACATTTAATGTCACTGGGAGAGGGAAGAGGGAGGAAGGGCATGGTAGGGGGACATGGAGGTTCAGCGGGGGATAAAGTTCAGCAGAGAAACAGCTGTGGGAAAGAAACTGTTCCTAAACCTGCTGGTTTTAGTCCGAAGGCTCTTGAAGAACCTTCTGAAGGGAAGGAGTTGAAAAAGTCTATGGTTGGGATGCGAGGGGTCCTTTAGGATGCTGCGACCCCTGCGCAGGCATTGCTTCTTCTGGACGTCCTCGATAGCAGGTAGCGCTTACTAAAAGTATGTGCAGTTGGTTTCAGCCTGTGACTTTTTTTCTAGGTCTGTGAAGTAAATTGTCAATACATCACACAGCAACATGATAATGTATTTGTTAATGAGTTGAGGCATGCACATTATTGTGGACAAATACAAGACTGCATTTTGTTAGTGTAATCTTCACTAAATTAGCCTGCTGTGATATTTAGACCAAGCCTCACAAAATGTATCAGAAAGATTTTTTAAATGAGTTTGCCTGACAGCCCAATGAGTTTAGTGGGAAAGCTGCAAATCAGGAAGTGAGCTAAAATTTCAGCAAACTTGGACATGAAACCCATTTTTGAGGTTGACCAACAAATTTGGTGTCAGTTGGACTCTGGGGGGAGCTGTAATTAGCTAAAATGCAATGAATTACAAAAATGTAATCTTGTGTCTTGTTATTCTATCTTGTACACAATTCCTTTACTTGAGTCAAAGTATAGATATTCCCTTTTTAACATTACTCCACTACAAGTGAAAGTTGCTATGCAAAATTGTTACCTAAGTTGAAGTACGAAAGTACTTGTTTTCAAAAATACTTAAGTATCCAAAGTACAAGTATTTTTTCTCTTCATGTGTTTTTGTTAATAAATGGGGCCACAGACAGGTCACTAAAGCTAAGGTTCTTTATACACAATATCACTATTTTTTTACATTTTAGGGCCTACCTGCTATGACAATTTCACTACTGTTAAAGCAGGACTATATATTATTTTTATCTTACTTACAAACTTTGCTCTTATCGAAGAATCCTCCATTTGTAGCAATTACAGCCTTCCCAGACCTTTGGCATTCTTGCTGCCAATTTGTTTAGGTAAACTAAAGACATTTAACCCCACGCTTCCTAAAGCACCACTTCCCACAAGTTGGATTGGCTTGATGGGCAGCTCTTACGTACCATATGGGCAAGCTGCTCCCACAACAGCTCAATAGGATTAAGACCTGGTGACTGTGCTGGCCACTCCATTACAGACAGAATACCAGCTGGCTGCTTCCTCCCTAAATAGTTCTTACATTGTGTGGAGGTGTGCTTTGGGTCATTGTTGTAGGAGGAAATTGGCTCCAATCAAGTGCTGTCCACAGGTATGGCATGGTATTGCAAAATGGAACAATAGTCTTCCTTATTCAAATTTATTTTGATCTGGTACAAATCTTCCACTTTACCACCACCAAAGCAGCCTGAGACCATCACATTACCTCCACCATGATTGACAGATGGCACCTGGCACTCCTCCAGCGACTGTCTCACAAATGTTCTATGTGATCCAAACACATCAAACTTCGATGTGTCTGTCCATAACACTTTTTTCCAGTCTTCCTCTGTCCAATGTCTGTGTTCTTTTGGCCATCTTTTTCTGTTATTGGCTAGTTTCATATATGGGGTTTTCTTTGCCACTCTGCCTAGAAGGCCAGCATCCTTAAGTTGCCTCATTATTGTGGAAATTGAGACTGGTGTATGGTGGGTGCTATTCAATGAAGCTGTCAGTTCAGTAGCTGTGAGGCATCTTTTTCTCAAACCAGAGACTCTAATGTACTTGTTCTCCTGCGTAGTTGTGCACCGGGGGCCTTCCATGTTTCTTTCTATTCAGGTTAGAGCCGTTTGTACTGTTCTCTGAAGAGAGTAATACAAACCGTTGTAGCATGGAATAGCCTTCATTTCTCAAAACAAGAATGGACTGTCAAATTTCAGAAGAAAGTTCTCTTTTTCAGGCTGTTTTGAGAGTATAATTGAACCCACAAATGCTGATGAACTGGCTCAAAGGAAGTCCGGTTTAATAACTTCTCTAATCAGTTTTCAGCTGTGCTAACATAATTACACAAGGGATTTCTAATCATCAATTAACCTTTTTAACAAGATTAGCTAACACAATGTAGCATTAAAACACAGGAGTGATGGTTGCTGGAAATGGGCATCTGTACACTAATGTAGATATTCCATAAAAAATCAGCTGTTTTCAGCTAGAATAGTCATTTACCACATTAACAATATCTAAACTCTATTTAATTGTCTAGACTTAATTTAATGTTATCATTACCATGAAAAAAACATGATTAAAAAAAAAAATAAGGACATTTCTAAGTGACCCCAAACTTTGAACAGTAATGTATATATTCTAAAGCATATAGCCATGACAGTCGGTCGAAAGAGTAAGTGGCTGTGTATCTTGCGCATTCTTTGGAATCTTGGCATGACTGGCTAAGAGTGCTTACAGCTATGTCAGCTGAACTGTCTCAGTATGTTTTTTTTCTTTGTATAAAAGACAGTAATATTATCTTAATAAAATGATCATAACATTGTTTTATAATAGGTATTTTGAGGCTGTTCAGAACACCATACGGAACCGTCTTCATGCTGAGATGATTATTGACCTGGAGAACGGGGAATATCTCTGTCCCCTCTGCAAGTCGCTATGCAACACTGTGATACCCCTCATACCGCTGGAGCCAGCCAACCTTAACTAGTGAGTCAGCTGCTGCTCTTCTCCTCTATCCTCCATTACTTGCCCCATATCTTATAACTATCATTCTAGATGATGTATAACCCATGTATGATGTATAACCCATTCTGCCTGACAGTATATGTTTTTATAATTTTTTGTCTTTAGATCTTTGCAGGTTACTTTCCAGGTGCAAAACACCTTCTGCCCGGGAAATAGCCTGGTGAAGGTCTAAGGACCGAAATGTGTGTTACAAAAAAATGTTTTTTTGCAGAATGGATAGCATGTGTGACTTTATAGTAGATTCGGACCTACAGATGGTTGTTCACCTCCAATGCACCTATTCAGACGATCAGCTTGTTCAGTAGTATCTGTGGCTGGTCTAGTCTGATTCAATGATTTACGCTAAGATAATAGCTAAAGAGCTACTGCCAGATCTGGAGATCCAACTGAATGGATTCAAAAACAGTAAAACTCATCTGTTTAACTGTAAGGGACTTGGAAAATTGGGCTATTTCCCAAAAAAGTGGAGTATTACTTTAAGAGGTGTACACAAGTTTTCATCTCTTTAATCTGTTGGATTGGTCTTTTTCCATGATTTATGTTCTATCTTTCTGTATTATTATTCTATTTTACAACTCTTCTTATCTCTCTGTTAGTGAGAGTGCTCAGATGGTGGGCCAACACCTTACTTTTCAGCGCTGGATTCAGATAATCTTAGCTCGCATTAAGGGACTCACTGTTACAACACAGGAAGCTGGTAATGCACTCCTCTCTAACACATTGGCCATGCCAAAAAAAGTTCACTTATCCGCTGTATAGTGCACTACATAGGGTGTGAGTTACATTTTTTTATCCCTACGCAGTCCACTACATGGTGAATAAGCGACCAGTTCAGATTTGGCCACTTCTAACCAACATTTTAAAAGCCATAAAGTAATAACAGAGACTGAAGCCCCAATATTGTTTGTGTGACAGAGAAGAGCAGTGGAGGTTCCACTCTAGCCGAAGTGGGGACTTTTGAAGTGGGGCAAGTCGAATTCCGTTCCATCCTCAGCTTTGGTGTGCGGGAGCCGTGAGTTCTATGATACTAATCTCAGATATAACTCACCCAAATTCTCACACCCACTACCATGTAAACATTTACATTTCTTCAGGGTGCTGCTATACTTGCAGACATTCATACGAAGTTCCATATAACCGCCTTGCTATGTGTCTTATAGACATTTTCAGGCAACTTGATTCCTTTTCTTTTTCCCAGACGCAAGTTCTCAGACAGCATATTGCAAATGGTACAGGTGTGTGCTACAACCATTCACAGGGTCGGCCTACAGGCCCCACCCAATGAGCAGTGCCCACATGTGCCTGTCATGTCATGGAACACTTGTGCCTACACCATCCAGGCAACAGGTTTGAACAGAGATCTCACTCATAACTTTACTAATTACTGTTTAGGTCACTGTTTTTGATTTCTCATCAGGCTTTTCTGTTTGGTGTCCTTTACAGAAAATATGTTGCAAGAAGAGGGAAAGGCTCTGTTTGGCTCTTTGCAGAACAGACAAGTATGATTAATTCATTCTAGTCTTGTTTTTCACCATGTAAGATGGATGTACTTGCATGCAAACCTGTATGTGTGAATAATTGTATGAGTGTATTTGCATGTACATATGTGGATGATTGTATGCATTGAGTTAGAGTTCAGAGTTTCATTATTTTGCACAGCTGAAAGGGAAAGATAAGAAATGGAAAAGAGAGTAGATAATGTGCAGGGTGAGATACAAAGCCAGTTAATGAGCACATGCTTCCAGACAACAAATTAACAGTAATGATCTTTTAGACATCTCTTAAAACTTTTTATAGTTTAACTGTTTTTTGCAAAATGAGAGAAATTGTTCTATAATTTGACTCTTCTAAATGTTATAAAAACGGTGCACTACCAGAGCTTGGGAGGATGGAAAGCTGTGGACTGCCAAATTTAATAATTGCATGTGCATGTAAGGCAAAGATGATTTAGACCACTGTACTTCTGACTCCTGTGCTTCAGTTGGCAGGCTTGAAGGCCGTGGTTCAGTTTTCTGCTACCCAGAGGGTAATGAGCTCCCAAGCTGTGGTCCAGAAGCATTTCACAAACATGTTAGCAGGTAGGTGTGATCACAAAGACAGTTAGATTTTTTTTTGGAATTATCTTTTTATTAACACAGAATCGAACTGCACACTCGCATCAAATACAGTTATATCCATTTTACAAATAAAAAGAAAATACTAACAATTTGCAGTTTGTTTGTGTGTGTATTCAGCTTGACCTGAAAAAATGTAGGCAACTTAATCCTTTTTCTCACCCGTAATTAATAAATTGCCTTGCATGACATTGGATGAAAACAAGCAAGTAATATCTAAGATAGAAAAAGGACATAATTTGACAGCATAGGGTTTTCTCTTCTCCTGTGTTTGCCTACTTTGATAATGTTTTGAATACAACTGCTCATTTGGTAATTGTGATGCCCTCCTCTAGTCCTGGTGCCCATTCCTGATGTAAAGGGATCACTGTCTATTCTTGAAGTGGACTGTTTTCACCTTTTGGTAAGTTTGGCAATGTAGGTCATGTTAGTTTTTCAAAATGACAAGGGATGAGCCAAAAAAAAAGTTTTTCAACAAGCCTCTCTTAAAAGTTTGTTATTGTTGGTGTTACTGGGTATTTACTGTAAGGATAATGGACTGTTTTGATTTCTTGAGCCAGTGATGTATTAAATATGTATGTAAGTGCAGGGGCTAGCTGATCAGCACACAATTTAGATTGAGAGAATTTAGATTTAGAATTTAGATTTTTTTTTTTTTTCATTTATTTTTCCTAAAACATTCCCCCTTCGCTGTCCCGAAAATGCCGCTATGCCTCTTTGATGGTTCACTGCAAGCTGCTGCCTTGTAATCTAGTATGCCTCCTATAATAAACCCTGTGTCATACCTTCATTAATCTGTCAGCCAAACAACAAAGAGTCCATCACAGGATCAGTCTACAATTATCACACGTTAGACATAATGGCAGGACAGCTGTGGCCTAAAGGTTAAGCACAAAAAGGCAGCACATCGGGTTCCCAAGCACACTTACCACCCAACTCAGACGACCCAGTAGCCCATACCAAGGAGTTAGCCAAGCCATTGCCCAGGATCATGGATACACCATGGAGAGGGAGCGCTGGACGCACTCCTACCAGCACTTCACCATTAATCATATCTGAAAACATATACACTTGATGCAAATGCACAGACAAAACATTCAATCTAACAGATTGGTTAGAGTCAGACTCGGATGAAAAAGGTAATACTGATTGCAAAATAAACGATTCAACAGAACCAGTATCCAGAACCAGTATCCAGAACCAGAACCATCGGCACTCAATGATACAAACCCTTGTGAAAGAAAAGGGGCAAAACTAGGGTGAACGTTTGACTCACACACATTACGAGGCTGACCAGAACTAGATATCGCCAGGGCAGAACCATGAGCTGCGTCGGCAGCTGGCGCATGATGTTTAAACTTATTTCTGTTTTTTTGTTTCAACTCCTCGCACTCGAATTTCCAGTGCCCCACGCCGAGGCAATAATTGCACTTACGATCAGGATCGAGCTTACTTTGAGAATTATGAGAACAAGGATAACTGGATGGGGATACGTCAAACAGATGTTTAGACTGTGGAGCTTGACGGCCCCTGTATGAACGACCAATGCGAGCTGTTTGCGCGTATGCAAACTTACTTTTGTGAACTAATGCGTAATCATCAGCCAATACGGCAGCTTCGGAGACAGTTGCCACTTGATGTTCACTGATGTATACCGCTACATCTTCTGGCAGGCAGGTCTTAAATTGTTCGACCAACACAAGGTTAGACAAATCTTCGATTGACTCAACCTTCCCAGCTAACACAGATAAGGTGCCGCAACGTCGCGATCACGTGAATTCGCAAAACACACTTACGTTCCCCTGACGTCCCCGTTGACGATGCCGCAACGTGGACGTGATAGTTGGTAATACGTTACTCCGCCCAAACTTTCGACGGCCCCGGTCCGTAAAAGCGGCGACCCGGCGACGTTGTAGCAACGTCCTTTTACAAGTTGCCAAAAAGTGGCCATGACGTGACTTTTCAACATTGCCAGGTTGTAACCGCAAGGTCTTAGCGACTTTGTAGCAACCAAAATACCCACTGGCAACTTACTAGCAACCCCCTTTTACAAGTTGCCAAAAAGTGGCCATGACGTGACTTTTCGACATTGCCAGGTTGTAACCGCAAGGTCTTAACGACTTTGTAGCAACCAAAATACCCACTGGCAACTTTCTAGCAATCCCCTTTTACAAGTTGCCAAAAAGTGGCCATGACGTGACTTTTCGACATTGCCAGGTTGTAACCGCAAGGTCTTAGCGACTTTGTAGCAACCAAAATACCCATTTGCAACTTTCTAGCAACCCCCTTTTACAGGTTGCCGAAATGTGGCCAGACTGCGACTTTTCGACGTTGCTAGTTCCTAACCACAGCGTCTTAACTACTTTGTAGCAACCAAAACACCTACTAGCGACTTTCTAACAACTTCCTTTTCGGTTTGCATGCAGGATTAAAATTTGGACGGACCATTTGCCCTTTGTGACCAGGCCTGGTTACAAATTTACGCAGAGAGGCATTTCCACAACAAGATGCTTTATTTTATTTTAACACAAGTACAGTGACATATAATGCACATAATATACAACATACAAATTGGGCTCATAGGAAATGACTGCCTACAGAAGTTATATAAACCAGGATGAATGAGTGCAACTGCCTCCCGCAGCTATGTAAACCATGACTGAAAGTGACTGAATGAATTGCTACGGAATATAACAGATGCTTCATCTTTAAGCCCTGCGCCACGGTGTCTGCCTACACCTAGACTGACTATGGCGCGAGCTCTTGAACTGTACATTGTAATGATACGTAACTGTTACACCACCTAAGCAGCAAATTACTAGAAACAATGTGCTCCCCAAATAAAGCAGTACATGGAGAATGAGTAATTGGCAATACTATACAAATATGAACGGTACAAACATCTAGCACAGTGGATAAAACAATAGACAAACACTCGCACTATGAAGCTACAATAACACTGAACATGTAAGGGCATGATAACAGAAAACTCACTCTCTCATGGACGCACGGAAAGTTCATGGCAAAAGAGATTAACGTTGGGATCCGGGCACGTCCAAGAAACAAATACATAAGTCTGAGAAGAGAAGTGTATCCGCGGGTGCCTGGAACAACTGGTTTTATTTAAGTTTCGCCAATTGTGTGGCTTTTTTGTCTTCACAATTAAATATGCCATATGAAGCCTTCCGCGCCTTTGCATACATAGTTTGCTCTTTCAAAATGTTGCCAAAATTTGCTTAGTGAGGGCTTTCTTCTGCTCTCTCTTTCTCTTTTCTGCGGAAAAAGTCGGTTTGGTAGACTCCTCTTTTACCAGATGTTCTTGACGGCTCTCCTCTGGCTCCTCTGTCCCGCTGTCTTTAAAAGTTTAAAAGTTAAAAGGAATTCCCTGGTCCTCGTGCGTCTGGGGTTGGGGAAAAATCGGAAAGTCTGTTTTGAGACATTACAGTGCAGATAATATGGTCCGTGAAAACAGAAGTGGATCCGTGGGTGATGCCTGGGCCTGGAAAAGATTTATCCTCCCGTGTACTGCTTTGCTAATCGGGCAGGACAATAGGACAATTAACAGGTCACACATTTGAATCTCGCGCAGAGGTTGTCGGGTCGGCAGAATGATTGGCTCCAACCAAGGGCCTGATCAGCAGGAGGTCGCGGCATTTCTAACAATGAAATGTCCTGATTGCAGTTGGTAGGGGCCTAGTGTATTTTGTTCAGAGAATTTGCCCTATAGTGTCATGAGTTGCCACTGTGGGAAACCCCATCATTCCAGGTGTTCAAGTCCGTTTCTGTCAATGCAAGAGTAAATCATGCATTCATATTTTAACAAGATGACAGCTGAGGTAGCTGAGGGGCGGTTTAAAAAGTTACATTGTTCTTTCCCGTTGCAGCATTTTTTCATTGTCTCGACTGTGTTCAACAACCCTTTACTGAATAAACAGCACGTTCAGTTAGTTGAGATTGATGCCTATCTGCCAACGTTACAAAATGACTTCTGACAAAGCGCAGACTGTTACGATTTACACACTTTTCCTGTACACACACCAAAGTTGTCATTCAAGTTGTTGAATCTCGCGGCATCGTACCCCTGGTACCAAATGGCAACGTTATGAGGTGACCGAAAAAGGACGTTGCGGCATCGAGTTTTCTGATATCAAATAGCAACGTTTTCAGATTACCATGTCGCGACGTGACAGAAAGGTCACCGAGGCAACCAAATGGCAACGTCAAACGGTGACCACATCGCAACGTTGCAGCGATGGGTTTTGTTTACGTTATGGCAACATCCTACCAGCAACGTTGCTGCGACCTCGCGTATAAGTGGCCATTAGGTAATGTTGCCATGACCAATTGTCAACTTTAAAGCGACGTTGCGGATACGTCTTGTGTTAGCTGGGTTGGTGGATGAACACCAACGTTCCGCATGCCACGGAACTTTTGGCAGTATGCCTCTGGCACTAGTTCATACGCTCTCAATACAGCTTTTTTAACACATAAATATGTGCGGCTCTCAGGTATGCCAAGCGCTGAATAAGCCTGAGCAGCACGGCCACTCAATGTACACTGCAACATCAAACAGCGAGTCGCATCATGCCACTTATACAGGTCCGCGACACGCTCAAACAGATTGAAAAAAGTATCAACATCCGATTCATCGAATTTAGGTAGAAGGCGAATATTTTTAGTGATGTCAACAATAGGCGAACTACCCATGGAACCCATGTTACCAGCTTCAACTAAGCTTAAACGTTTACGCTCAAGCGCCAAGCGCTCTCGCTCAATCTCCAATTTACCCAGTTCAATCTCCCGGTCTAGTTTACACTTCTCAGCAAGCACTTGTTGCTCCCTAAGCTGCTGCTTGCTCTTATCAATTTGGAGCTGTAAGAGTTCTTTTTGCTGATCGAACGTGAGATCACTGCTAAATCATCTGACTTAAAGGGCATGTTGCAGGTTAACCACCACCACCACCAAGTCGATTAGTAGGTACTTAAAGCACTCAAGATATGTGTACCATTTAAAAAATGTCTCTAAAATCTGTTTACAACCATTTATTGTCCTTTTTGTTTTTTAACGAATTTGGTGATGACGTCACGTTGGGGACTCGAGAGGGTAGCCTCAGCAGAGACTGAACTGCGACTAGCTGGGATGAGGAAGAGGTTGCAAGAACCATAAATAGTATTTACGCAGCCACACAGTTTTGAACCTGTTAGACGTTTGTGTCTAAATGAGCAATTGCCAAGAACTGATGGTCATCAAAGCCAATTCAGAGAATGAGTGGAGAGTTGGTGAAGCCTCCTGGTAAGTTGCTATCATTTAGCAACGCAGCAATGAACGCTGGACCTAGTGTACGATCAGCAGTGCATACAATAAAATGTTTTACTGAGTGAGTAAAACGTTGTCTTTATATCTAGTGACAGTGGTTATGTTGTTAGTTCAGATAAGTGCCAGTATACTCTATTTGAAAGATCCACTTAGTTTCATACACTCCTCATCACTATCAACACCGCTTACCGACAACGAGAGAATAAGCGTCCGTGTTGCTGTGTTTCACGTTTGTGTGGGCGGTGCTGCCCCATGGAAACTGCTGTGGAAAGCTTGTGTTGTAGGAAAGTGAGTGCGTTTTGATCGCTGGTCGAGAGTCATGGACCCTGTGCCCTGTTAGATTTGTTTTTACAGCCAGAATAAACTCAATAGTTGACCATTTTATATGAATCCTACCAACCCACCTGCCCACATAAAAATGTGTGCCTAGCTATCTGGCTAACGATCTATACTATGCTATCTAGTGGTCTCCTATTGCCCTCTCTCTCTCTATATTAGATTAGATTCAACTTTATTGTCATTACACATGTATAAATACAGGTAACGAAATGTCGTTTAGCATCTAATCAGAAGTGCGAGAGCAGCAAGTGCGATATGTACAGTATATACAATATAGACAGTAGTGAATTATGTACAATAAGTAGGGCAATATGAACATGTGGGAGTACTTTGTTGTTAAACTTTGTGGGGGATATAAGCAGATGTGCTATAAACAATTATACAGTAGAGCTATTAATATATGATGGGCTATGGACAAGTATACAGTTGTACTATAAATATATAAGTTAGTAAATATGATATGTATGAACAATATGTACAAGATATATACCGGATGAACTATAACACAGAGGTATACCAGATATACTATAACACAGAGATATACAGGAGATATACAGTATTGACAATATACATTTTTGTTTTAGGGTGGAGTGCCAATGGATGCGGGGATTGGGTAAAGTTCACTGACATTGGGAGAGATGGAGAGGTGAAGAGGGACGGGGCGTGGAGGTAGTGGTAGTGGTGTCATGGTAGGGGAAGAGAGTGGTGGCGTAGTAGGGGGACATGGAGGTTCAGCGGGGGGTAGAGTTCAGGGGGTGTGAGTGGTGGCATGGAGGGGGGGGCATGGTAGGGGGCGAGAGCATCCTGACTAACTGCGCCACAGCGCAGCATGGGAGCTGCGTAGTGGCGTAGTGTGAGGACATGGAGGTTCAGCGGGGGGTAGAGTTCAGCAGGGAAACAGCTGTAGGAAAGAAACTGTTCCTAAACCTGCTGGTTTTAGTCCGAAGACTCCTGAAGCGCCTTCTGGAGGGGAGGAGCTGGAAAAGTCTATGATTGGGGTGCGAGGGGTCCTTCAGGATGCTACGAGCCCTGCGTAGGCACCGCTTTCTCTGGACATCCTCGATGGCAGGTAGTGGGGTCACTGTGATGCGTTGGGCAGTTTTCACCACCCGCTGTAGTGCTTTCCGGTCAGCGACAGAGCAGTTCCCATACCACACTGTGATACAGTTGGTCAGGACGCTCTCAATCGCACAGCGGTATATAAATATGTATCAGTCTATCTAGGCTATCTGTATAACTATCTACATACATATATGGATTGTATGTATTGTATATGGATTGTATGTATCTATCTACTGCTGCTAAACACGCTGGCTTGTCTCTTGCTCTCGTCTGTCTCTATGGCTTTCAGTCTGTCATCTACAGGTCGTCTCCCCAACGTGACGTCACAGAATGTCTTGAGGGGCTGCAAATTGCAACACTTTTTCGTATTATATTCTGTTTTGTGATACCCATCAAAATCAAATACAATAGATAACAGTTTAAATGTGTATTATCAACAAGAAAGTGGTGTAAATGTGTTATTTATTGAACCCTGCAACATGCCCTTTAATGGGAGGCAGTAAGGACAATTCGACGAGTTCTTCACGAACCAGCGTTTTCAAAACGTCTTTACGCCTCTTATCGTAACTGTTTAAGGGAATTTCAAAACGTTCAGCAAGTTGGATCAGCTGATCCTTGGTGAGAGAGTCAAAAGCCTCCCCTGTAGGAGCGGCCACAAAGTCGTCTATCTCAGTCATTATACCACTAGTCAAAACCCCATCGAAGAAAAAAAAAAGAACTGATACCCCCTCAGGACACTCAAATTACACACACAAAACTGTACAAATCAACAGACTCAGTTATCGACCCCATCTGTACTAGCTAAAAGGGAAAGTTAACTAGTCTACGTAGACCCTAGTCTTCGGGCAGTTACTGGTGGGGGGTTGTTAAGCACCTTAAACCAGGAGCACGAGAGGCCGACTGCAGCCTCTTGAAACTCCGGACGTGCTCCTGAGACAAGTTGCTGCTACCCACGTTCACCACCCAAACACAAAAAACTAAAACAATAAATGAGACGTCCGAAGACACCTCCTACGCCTACCGGGGAAGATACCAGGAAGCCTGTAAACACACAGAAAAAGAAATCGGTCCAATTATCAGTCTCAATTACAAATGGTGCCGAATGACAATTATAAAATCACGAATGGTGCCAACAAGTCGTGATCAAAAAAGTTACAAAAACGATCAAAAAAAAAGGAAAACGAACCAAAAATGCACTCCACACGCCCCCACAAAAAGGAGACTGCTCCGGATACAAAAGGAAGGAGCAGTCAACAAAAACAAGGAAAAATGCTCACCGGCGACCCAGGCATGCTGCAAAAAACAAACAAACAAACTAATATAACCCAAAAAACTGCACTAATCCCGGACGAGCCCCCATATTGTCATGGGCTAGGGGTTTCCCAAGACAATAAAAGAGGACAGGAGTACTCCAAGTAAAGTTACATTTATTAAACAAGAAAAAGGTTGAACAAAACTAGACTAAAGTATACGTGGGAATTAATCAGTAGTAAGTGGTGTAGTGTTGGCTGGTGTTGGCCGTGTGTAATGTGAAGTGTGCATGTTGGATGTTACAATCAGAGAAAGAAAATGAAAAGCAGCAGCCAGGTAGCGAGGCAAATGCCAGCCAGGAGAGAGCGAACAGACATCTGAGGCCCTTCTTATAGGGATCAGCCACGCCTGTGCACCGGTGCCGCCGATCGGCTTTAACACAGTCACGCCCCAAACATCAGACCTGCTTACAAAAGCCAGTAATGTCACAGGTTGGCCACTAGGGCCATCACAGAGTTGATCTTGGAATCAGAAGGTCACAGGTTCAAATCCTGTACCGGTAGGATAAATGTGAGTGGGGGAATGAACAACCAGTGTTTTCCTGCCTCCACATCCATGGCTTAGGTGCCCTTGAGCAAGGGGGACTGTCTCTGTACCTAAATCACTGTAATGTACCTCTGTATGTACCTCTGTACCTCGCATAATGTAATGTCAATGTCTTGCCATTGATCGGTGTGGTTATGCAGAGCTATGTGAGAGAAGGAGTGGTGACGGGATAGAGAATAATATTGTTGTGTTATAAAGAAAAAGTAATATCCTGTGTAAAGGCAATTCAGTGTGGAATTCGAGTTTTGGCACTTTGATGCAAGCTGTACTGTACTAAAAGCTTTTCAATTGTAAAACCAGATGAAGACAATTGCATGAACATTGACATCTTTTAGCTTGTGTAAAACTGAAATTCTAAATCAGTTAAACTGTTGTCTCACTGATTATCTATCTATTCCTCTTCTCTGTTCTTTCCTCTGCCCCTCGGTATTTCTTGTCAGGTGGGTCTGGTTCTGTCTGTCCCTTCCTTGTATCAGGAGGAATCGGTTGATCTGCAGCCTACAGCCATAAGCAGTGCCTACAACCACCTGCATCTGCTGCACCTGGTGACCATGGCCCACATGTTGCAGATCATGCTCTCATTACAAGGTCAGCTACACAGACATCCAGGTACATGTACATGTTTTTTTTTTCTCTCAAATACCCACACATGCTTTTTTACAGTCTTGTTTTGGTCTGAGTCATGTGATACATTCGTTTCTGGCTAGATTCAGTTGAAGTTGAGGGAACTAAAGGAGAGGAGGCGGAGTCTGCAGCTTTTGTGTACTCAACTGTGGCTCAATACACTTCAGGGTGAGTACCATTTCAGTCTTCAAAGACGTCTGTTCCGTGCAGAGTTGGCAGAAGCTTACTAACTATTCTGACCTCTTGCTACACACCGAGGTGAGATGGCTTAGTAGGGGGAAATTCTTGCAGAGATTTCAAGAGCTCTGTCCGGAGATTCAGGAGTTTCTTCGTGTGACTAAAGATGTGGAACACAAGCAACTTAGTGACAATCATTGGCTGCTAGACTTGGCGTTTTTGACTGATCTCATTAACATGCTGAGAAAACACAGAAAAGACAAAAACGTGGTCGACATGATCAGCTCAGTTAAGAGATTCCAACTAAAAATGACATCGCTGTCCTCAAAGTTGCAGTGCCATGATTTGGGAAACTTCAGAAACCGCTGGAGAAACAAGGGAGGGAAACAATGTCTGCAAATTGACATTGTGTGCTACACTGAGAAGATACAAAATGTTCAGTCGGACTTTGACAAACGATTTCAGGACTTTGCTTTACTACTGCTTTAGTCCTGGCAATAGATAATTACAAATGTATTACAGTTGTGCTCTAAAGGTTTATTCGAAAGTAATACAAATGTATTATAATTGTGCTGTAAACGTTAATTATATCATAATACAATTGTATTAAAGCTTCAACTTCACTTCAATAAAGCTTTAACTTCAATACCTCATTTTGTGTGATACTGGGTTTTCTTGCAATGCTAATTTCTTAGTGTTATTCTCTCTCAGTTTAAAAACGGACATTTCTGGCTGTTCAGTGGTGGAGTCTGTGAGAAAAGGGATCCTTCCCTTCCTGCGATGTGTTGCGCTGCTCTTCAACTGCCTTACAGGAGTCCAGCCCCCAGAGGAGCTCTTGGACAAAGCAGGTAACCCTCAAGACAGCAATGGCTGCGAATGGATGACTTTCATGTCAGTAGTCCGTGAAGGACGGTAATACGTGCTACCCCTTGACGTCAAAGGACAACAAAGAAATCTGAATCAACTGCTTTAAGGGTCTGAGGGGGGCTGTTTACATTCACAAACTACAAAACAATGGCTTGGTTGTCTGCTATCAGATTTTGGGAGTGAGTAGAGAGGCCAGTAACTTAAATAAACATACCAGACACTAAAAAGAGTCATAATATGGGCCCTCAAAAACAGCACTAGTGATTTACAATGACAGACATACGGATAATGTTGGCACAGTAGGAATTAGAAATTAGAGAGCGTAGACTAATGCCAAGGCCTGGCCTATCTCCAGATAAGGCCAGGTTTCGTTTCACTTGTATTTGTCTACCTTCTGTTTCCCATTCATTTCTATGTAATGTGCTGACAGGTCATGTATGCCTACCAAGCCCCACCTTGTGCTATTTTTTGCTACGATACATATGGATCACCGCCTAAATGCAACCCTTTCTCAGAAAACTGTATGCAAATCCATTCATTAATTTTTGCATAAACTTGCTAACTAACAGACAGACAAACCAAAAGCATAACCTCCTTGCCGGATGTAGGAATACCCCACAATTGCCCAAAATTCCGCACATGCACTTGGGGCACTCAGGACAGAAATAACAGACATGGTCGTGTACATCAATGGCCAGAGTAGCATGAATGTTTTCTTCATAGAATAGCCCATAGAATACCACATTTAGGTTGGATTTCTCTCCCATCCTTCACCTTGCATACTACTTGGACTAATGCTGAGTGATAATAAAATCAGAGGGAAAAAGTCATTTTTCCTTGATGGCTTCCTCTTATACTTAGCGCCAGTCTATTGTTCAGACCACCGAACATTGGAATAGCCCATTCAGTTCTTTAGAACTTACCGAGCCATGCAAGAATTTGTGTTAAAAGCCATAACAACCATAAATCTGGAAGCCTTCTGGAAGCCATGCTCTGTGTTGTTTGCACACACTTTATTCTATACTTCAGTAATCCACAAACCATTTTCCAAGTAAAATTGTGGAGTGCCAAGGTGCTCTTTGGCAAACTTTGGCATAGAGCATGCCTTTTTTGAAGAGCAAAGCCTACACTTTGTGTCCTTCCACGAGCTTACTCGGGGTGTCATAAATGCACCCTCTGTACTGAACTGTAGTTGGGCGAGCATCATAATTTGTAGTTGTTTTGGTGTCTCAGATGCTTGACAGCTTGCCATTACTGCAAGAAAAAAAAGTTAATCAACCTAAGATAGTAGACCAAAGCACTCTATAGTCTTTGGTTAGCCATGTAGGTAAATGTAAAAAGTGATGTTGGGCTGTTACAATCAAATTTTCTATCCAAAAAAAGCATAATAAAAATGGTTTATGGACAGTGATGTATATATTTGTATGTGTATATATTGTGTATATATTGTATATATTTGCCTCATGAAATGGCATCCTATTGACTTAAAACAAAACGAGGGAATATTGTGTCATACTATGGATGTCAAAAGTATTCTGTTATTGTTATTGTCTTCTGTTATTGTGTTGGTTGTTGGTAAACCTAGATGATCACATCTTAAATATATATTGTGATTACTGTACAGTTAAACAGAATAAAACTGATCTGCTCTATAACTTGGTTCTTTATTGTACGTAGTTACTTCAGAGGATGAACTAGAGGCACTGTGCTGTTACCTTGCTCTACCCACTAACCTGTTCCAGCTGTTCCACAACCACTTGGACATGGTTGAACCACTCATGAAGAGGTACATGCGAAGTCCATGCACATACTGGCATTCACATATCAACACTGCCTTTTGTTTTACTTGTCGTATGTTTCTATTTTTGTTTTTCTTGTCACTTAGGTGGTGTGAGGCCCCGGCTACTTTAAAAGCATTAAATGGTCAGCTACAAGCCATAAGGTAAACCTCTTGTCCTATGATACAGAATGATTCACAGCAATAGTATAGTCCTCATAATTATTTAACAAATGCTTATGATGACAGGTATCCAAGGAAACGAAATCAACTAATCGACCTTCCAGAGGATTACAGTGTGTTGCTCAACCAGGCTAGCCACTTTAAGTAAGTCGGTGTACTCCTGCTAATACTTGTAGTTGTTCATGTGTTCATTTTATTAACCTTTAAAGGTGTACGGTGATAGGAATGTTGGGACATTGACCGTTCTAAAGAATGTTGGCATCCATAAAAAATAATGTTGAATTTCTCCATTGTTGCAGAATGCATTATTTGGTAAAATGTTCAAAAAACCCACACCTTTGACATGACAAGGCCAGAGTACCTTATCTGTGTCTTTAAGATCTTATTATGACGGCCGCTAGCGAAGCTAGCGAAAGCGGTCATATTGGAGTTGCCACAAAATTTTTCCCTTTTTTTTTTATTATGACCGCCGCTAGCGAAGCTAGCGAAAGCGGTCATTTTGGAGTTGCCGCGAAATTTTTCCCTTTTTTTTTTATTATGACCGCCGCTAGCGAAGCTAGCGAAAGCGGTCATTTTGGAGTTGCCGCGAAATTTTTCCCTTTTTTTTTTTTCACCGATATTTTGTCAACGATTTCCGTGACACTGAAACTCGAGGGGACATGAATGTTTGTAGGCATGTAGCGCTAGACGTTTGTGAGCGAAATACGCCTTTTGGCCCCCAAGGGCCACCCCCCTGCTGTGCCAGTGTCCATTAAAGAGGGGGAGACCAGCAAAAGTTTTTGCTGAATAACTCAATGAACGTTTCACCCAACAACATGAAATTTTTGTGATATGTTACAGAGACGTATCAACCCAGCCCATAAATGCTCACTTGAAGCATAGCGCCACCTAGTGATATGGGTAAATGCAAAAATTGGGATTTTGAGTTGCCAATATCTTGGACCGAGAAGGTGGAAACTGCGCAAAATACGTCATGCACGATCACCACGAAGACCTCTAACACCACAGCACATGCCATAAAATGTGGTCCATAGGGGGCGCTTTAATTGTAGAAAATGGCATTTTGCCTATTATCTAGAGAATGCTTCCGTTTACAACAATTTTTTTTTTTTATCGTGAAATCTATTGACCCTCACGCATTGAAAACACTGGTTGACGCCCACTTCCAACGAGAACAATTTCCGTAAAATTTAACATTGCGAAAATGAATCTGAACGAACTCGTCATAGGCCATTCATGTGAATCTCACCAAATTTGGTATATGTAATCTACAGACAATGCTGACAAAAAGTTATCAAAGGATTTATCTTGAGATAAACCGTTCCAAAGTTACTAGTTGACTAAAAGTCTGAGCATTTTAGTCTTATTATGACCACCGCTAGCGCAGCTAGCTAATGAAATGGTTGCATTACTTCACCACTTTAGGCGCTAAGTGTTAAGGAACCAAGGCTTTAAAAACTCCTGCCATGTTAATGTACAATTTTATGACTCTTCTATTTGGCACAGAGTTGTGATGCTTAGAATGAGCTGGTTTAACGACTGGAATGAATAGCTGGAACAAATGCCAATCCTCTAAATTAGAGATAGTTAACAATATTATCAAGGATTCAGGTTTAAAAACAATAGAATCAATTTTAACTAAGCTACATCTATTGTCTTTGAGGAAACGGGCACACGCTGTCTTTCAAACATGGTGGGAAAAAGGCTGTGTGAGCTTCAAATTGTTTTGGGATGTGGGCAACACTAAAAATGTTTCAGTTTCACTAACAATCTGAAATACACTAACAGGCTTTGGCTGATATCTATGCTCCCTGGGTATCCTTGTAATTTTCCATGGTATGATTTTGTATATCGCTCCTCCTCTAACACCTACCATTTTGTGTGGTATATGTATCAATGGTACTTTACTTATTTCTTACTTAAAGTTAACTGTTTTACCAATCCAACAACTATTTCCCTATTATTGTTGTGGTTGTATTAGTTATTTATATTGTTGGCTATGCTTACATTTGTCCATCAGTTAATGTGAAAGGACTGGAAAGGACAATAAAAAAATATTTGGTGATGCATTTTGAATTTGCCCTTTTGTCCCTGAAGGTGCCCTGTGTCATCAGATGAGGACAGGAAGCACCCTACCCTGTGTCTCTTCTGCGGTGCCATGCTGTGCTCGCAGAGCACCTGCTGCCAAAAGCAGCTGGATGGGGAGTATGTGGGTGCCTGCACTGCTCACGCTGCCACTTGTGGGGCTGGAGTTGGATTATTCCTTCGGTAAGTATGGCCTATGTAATACTGAGCATGCAAAAAAACATTTTTTGTTGTTCTATGTTTGTTATGTGCATCTCATACTGTAAAAAGATGCCTTAAGGATTGCTGTGAGCCATGTGTGTTGTGCATGGTGCAGGTGGAGGTTATGTAATCATTACTGTGTGTTGGTTGGTTGTTTGGTTAGCAGGATAACTCAAAAAGTATTGGATGGATTTTGATGAAATTCAGGGGTGGATCAGAAATGGGTTAACTTAAAAGTGATTAGATTTTGGTGGTGTTCTGAGCTGCCAGCTCAACCAGTGCTTCCATGGGCACCATCTCAGATTTTGCTCAAAATTGCACCAAATATACCTCTATGGGAGCAATAAAAAATCCCCAAGTTTCAAACCAAAATATCAAGCAGTTTAGATTTTATGGCCCTTTAAACTTTAAGGGACATGGCCCTTTCTGCTCCCACTCATCGCCGCATTTATTTTTAACGGTTTTTGGAGGCCCAGAACTTTATTTCTATACAAGACATAGGCCTGAAAATTGGTACTTAAGACCACTTAATATTTTGATCTGAAACTTAAGGATTTTTCATTGCTTCCATTTGGTGCACATTTGAGCAAAATCTGAAATGGTGTCCATGGAACTTTTCTGAGTATTGGTTGAGTTGGAATTTCACATTTCGCTTTCTTTAGAACAGTTATTCTGTATATGCACACCTATTAAGTAGTGCCTGCTTTCCTACCATATCACATTTATGTATCAATGCTCCAAGTTCGTGGTGAACTGTAAATAAACAGTAAAGATGTGACAACTTTAGCAAATGATGAGCAGATTGAAGAACGCAGAATTGTAACATGTTATATGCCTCCGAGATCAAATTTTACTGCTGTGTCATTGCGTTTGGACTCTCTACTAACATATTTTTGCCAAGCAAGGTTTAACAGAACTTTCGAATAGCTAGCTTGACAACCAAATGCCTGGAACTAACCAATGGGCCTTGGCCATAGCAACCTCCAGTTTGTTATTAGCGACGGCTGTTCAGCCATAGGCCTATCTCACGCCACCATATTCTTTTTGTAGTGAGAGTAAAAATACTTCCGGCCTCCTGTCAACAATTAGCCTGGGTGTGCCCATACTGCCTGTGACGCTGCATTTGCATTTCGCGAGCAAGTCAGTCTGGCCAAGCTGCCTATCTAAACCATTTCTGCTCAGCCCTCAGATAGGGGGCCAATGAAAATCGAGCATTTCAAAAGGCAATGACGTGGTAGTTTAGCGACCAGAAATCTATCTCAGTCACTGTCTACATGGCGAACGTGGAGCAACTGTAAGATTTCAATGCAGCTGTAGCTGCTGTTTTGGACGAATTCAAAGGGAAGTTCTCTCTGAAAATAGAGCAAAGGGCAGCCCTTGAAGCATTTGTTGTGGGAAAGGGCGTTTTCGCAATGCTACCGACCGGCTTCGGTAAAAGTTTAATTTAGCAGTTAGCCCCCCTGGTAGCGAAGTCGATGGGGCTTTGCGAGAATGCTGTTGTTGTAGTCATTTCGCCTTTGATCGCACTGATTCGTTTTTCGAATATCAATATCGAATGACCAAAAACACAAGACACTCTCATGTTCACCTCACAAGTCCGACAAAAATCATTTAACGCCATTTCTATATGACTACAGGCTACTATTACTTTTTGTTTGGATCAAGCAGTTTCATCCGCTGCGTATACGTCTTAGGACAGAGGGGTGTAATTGATTGAACCTTCGTCCAGTAGCAAACGGAGACATTTGAAAGAGGCGGGTTAAGCCGGGCTAAGCCTCTTTACAACACAGCTTGGCCAGACCAATGCTCGCAGAGCACTGACAAGTCGCGATAGCCAGGCTAGTCAACAATGCCGGCGCACTGTGGACTTTTTTTTCATACAACCCGTACTAGACTAAACTTCCATGTACTAGACTGAATTGAACAGGAGAAAACGTTTGGAGAGAAACTGTTATCTTGACATTTAGGAACGTGAATATTCATTTCCCTGCCATTTATTTTCAAATTTGTCTAATCATTGCTTGGCAAATATTTGATCACTTGTTTTAACGTGATAAATAGAAGTGATAATATGTGCTTGGTGTCGTTGGAAAGCTGAGATTCTTTACTTTGTTCTGATGCGTGTGCCTTATCTAACTGATCAAGGGTTCGCGGGTAATTTCAACGAGAGTAATGCCTGTGCAAAGCGCTAATATGAGAGATTTTGGCGAATTTTTCTCCATGTTGTGAGCATAGAAATGTCATTCTGCTTGTACCCATGTAAACCATAAAGTTCGCTGCTAATAAGCTAGCTCACCCAGCCTCATGTGCATCTGGTAACTCTAAAGCTTACCTGTGTTTAACAATACACGAAAATAACACATCCGAACAAAACCTATAGACAAATATACACTTAGCTAATTTTTGACATCTACACAGTTTCTCGTCTACTACTCGAGCAAGTAAGAAACTTACCTGGGGTTGGCGTAAGTAGTCGTGGTCCAAGCTAACGCTAACATTAGCAATGCCAGCATCTTCTTGGCCACAAGATCCGCCTCGACGACCACGAACATCAAACCCCAATCTTTCCGTCGACCTCTCATAAACCGATTTTAGCTAAAGGTCTGTCACTGACCAGGGAAAAATAAACGACATTGCATCTTTCTTTATCTTCGTAAGGCCGCTTGCTGTTGTCACTAAGTCGCTGCTGCGAAAGTGAATGCTGCAAATACGCGCTCCGTCTACATTAGAAAGTGGACCTTCGTCTCTCCTAACTGCCCGAGTCCATGTCCTCTTGCGTTCATCGTCACGGGGAAATGCATAAAACATGAAGACCGACTGTTTTTGCTTGCTGTTGGTACACTGAGGTGCACAGCACCACGCCTTTGTTCTGACTTCAGCCATGCTTCAGTAACTGGCAAGATGGCTGACCGGAAGTAACAATACTCTCACTTCGCTTAAATCGAATGTTTGCCATTTATAGGTGAGTTTGTTTTAGCTATTAAAACGTGGGCATTATTACCTGAAATTAACATCAGACAAGTGTGGTAACCGTGGTATAAACGGGATAATGGACTTCACAGTGTTCGTATATCAGAAAGTTAATGCACTTCGAGGTGTAAAGGCATTACCACCTCGAACGTGCATTAACTTTCTGATGTACAAACACTGTGTCATCCATTATCCCTTATATAAACACGCATATATATATACGTGTGTGTGTGTGTGTATGATGAATGAATGAATGAGTATTTATTTACTCATTTATTTATTTCCCTTTTTCCAGGGTGAGAGAATGTGAAATTGTTCTCATGGCCAGTAAGACCCGTGGAAGCACATATCCCGCCCCATACCTAGATGATTATGGTGAGACGGATCCCCAGTTAGGGTAAGTGTTTTTTTTTCTGTAACTTTCTAACTGTTGTTGGCTAATATCTGATAACTGTAAGTGTAAACACCATTGATAACGCATTATGTTACAGTGTATGTTACAGTGTAACTGCATCATAAAGTTCAAAGTACATAATAACAAAGTATAAAGTACAGGGTGAGCCAAAAATGTAGGACACATTTTAAATGCTTATATCTTGTATTATAAAAATTATACAGAGTACCAAATACATTTGTTGTAAAGCTGACATTCAGGAGTTTTTCATACATGGGTTAATTTCTCTGAACACTGCCTTAAAAGGTTATTTAAAGACATTGAAAATGTAAGGCATTTTCAAGGCATAAGGCATGTTTTTCCAAAAAACAGAAAAAAAAAAAGCCAGAAACGTTTCAAACTGTAGGCCTGAATTAGACATTATGAAGAAGTCGTTAAAACTTCTCAATAGAAATATTTCCAAGTTAAAATTTGTGAAACTGCATATAGTCAAGGCATACTTCACCAGCCAAAGATCCATCGTAAGTCTACAGCCCAGAGGAAAGTTAGATAGCATTTTTGAAAGTGACAAGGTGATCCTATATCACATCAATTCAACTTTGTGAGACAGGCGGTGCCCTCAAGAAAGAAAAAAAATCAGGTCAACCTCGAACGTGTTGTAGTGCAAAGAACTGCCGATGTGTGAAAAACACTGTTGGTGATAGATCAGTGGCTGGTGAAGTATTCTTTGAATCAGGGAATCTTGAAGGGGCGCCAGAAGATGGAATGCTTAAGCACAACATCATGCTGCATTTAAGTCAGCCCACAGCGGAGCCCACGTCACTAATTTTAATCATAGACAGTCTTCTTATGTTTCAAAGATTTTAACTTTGAAATGTTTCTGTTGACAATGTTTAATGACCTTTTCATAATTTTTAATTTTGGCCTATAGTTTGAAACGTTCTTACCAGTGTTTTTGTAAAATAAACATTTTTCCAAAACTAGCCTTACAACTTGGATGTCTTTAAATTGCGTATAAAGTGATGTCCAGAAAAACTAACCTATGTATCAAAAACTCCTGAATGTCACCTTTACAACAGATATACTTGGTACACTGTATCCTTTTTATGATCAAAGATATAACCATTTAAAATGTGTCCCGCATTTTTGGACCACCCTTTATTACATGTTGGGTAACACTTTATTGAAATATTTAGTGTATTTACATGTACCAACATGTTATATTATGTACTTAAACTGTACATATCTTACCCTAATCCTATGGTACAGTGTAAGTAAGTATGTTGCATATTGTTTCACACTTTTTTACACTGTACCTAATTGATGTAACAGGGACCACATGTTGATAACATGTTGATATATTTGGATACACTCAAAAAGGACCCATAAAATTGTGTTACCCAATGGTTGGGTATGTAGCTTGGAAGATTTTGGTGACTTGTTTTTGTGTTGTTTTTCAGTCGTGGAAATCCTCTACATCTGTGCCCTGAGCGCTACACAAAGCTCCGTTACCTGTGGTTGCAACACTGTATCCCGGAGGAGATCGCTCGAAGCCTGGAGGTCCTCAATGTGATGTTTGCCTTTGAGTGGCACACACTGTAGCAAAGCAAAGGCCAAAGACTGACATCCTGACAGGAGGTGCTTAATGCTTCATCTTGTGATTACGATGTAAACCTTATGACAATGAGATGAAGAAAAAGGGAATGAGCAAGTCATTAAACGTTTGAAGTAACAGGATGTTTGATTGTGTATAATAGTTTCTATACCTTCACTTAACAACACTTCTCTGAAAGGACACAAGTATTGCAGTAATGGCAGGTTTTGTGGTAATTTAATAAAATTGCAGCAAAACAAGGAGTCATTGTGGTCAGCAGTGTATTGTCCTCCCTTTTGTTCAGAAATACTCAAGACAGCTTGGGAAGAGAAAAAAGATGTGAAAGAAAAGCAATGGAGGTTTTGAATAGCAGTGGAGTGGTTGCTGGGACACACCATGTGATGTAGTGTAAAAGCTCTGGTTTATAAATTCTATATGATATATTGATTACACGTACTACACAAGAATGTCACTGAGGTAAGCTGGGAAAACATTGCATCAATTTAGTTGTGCTGTCTTTAAATCAACATTCAGAATGTGCATTTGAAATAAATAATTCTTTAAATGCACTGTACCAGACTAAGTCACATACCTCTACGCAAGAAATATGTAATGCATATCTTCATTTGCCACTGTATTGCTTCAAAGTGCAATTACGATTATATTCTAATAAAATTATTTCATTAATCATTTTCTGTGCTATGATACTTACAGTCTCATACTTACACTTCATCAGGTTTTGTGACATTCAGTGCATAAGGGCCACTGAAATTCACAGAAATTAGTCATTCTATCTTTCAACTTACAAAACTGCATGATGCACACAGGCAGACACTAGCTAAAATTGCTAAAATACAATAATGCACACAGTCTCACTGCTCACTGATGAGCTTACGGTTGTAGTTCAACAAACGGGTAAAACAACCGAGTTGTTCTGGGCTTCTGTCAGACCTATGGTAAATACAGTGGTCTTTAGCAACAGACAAACCTATTTTCATAAAAATGGTATAAAATAGGCACTGTCAAAGGAGACGTTTGGTGTGAATCAATCCATAGCCCTGTTGTTCTGTCCTGTTGGTAGTAAAAAGGCAGAATAATTAACTAGTACCTAACAGTAACTGAATGAGGCAAAGGAACTGAAACTTAGTTTCTATGCCCCGTTCAGTTATTTTTAGGTATCAGTTCATTATTCTGAGACCACCTTAATGAAATAAGGATTTGGGCATTACAGTGCAGTGCAGTGTGGAAATGAAAACATGGATGAGGGCTAGAAAAATCAGTCCAGAGTATAATACCCAAGGAGTCTGAACAGTTATTGTACACACAACTGTGTTTTTGTGATGCTGGTAATAGGCTACAGAAGAAATTACCTACCAGATTTTGTCCCCCTCAAATATTAGTAACACACATGTACAGTTTTCCAAACAGAGCCAACAGCACACTGAGAGAGAAGTATGAACTTACTTTAAGAAATGTTTTATTTATTAGATAGAATGTGACATTTTTACATTAGTGATTCATAACAACACAAGTCAAATGCAGGATTAGGCGTTAAAACAGTCAGCCATTATTACATTTTGCTGTAATCACTGACTAACAAATACAACCCCGATTTTACATAAGTTCGGATGATGTGTGAAATCCTAATGAAAGCAATGACTTTCAAATCACACAAACCAATATTTTATCAGAACATAGATAATGTGGCAGATGTTGAAACTAAGAGATTTTACAATTTTGTTCACAAAATGACCTTGTTTCAAAATTGATGGCTGCTACAGGTCTCAAAAATGTCTGGGCATTGAGAAGAAGAGTGATGGACTGTTCATGTTGGAATTTGGTCCCATTCTTGTCTGATATGGGTTTCCAACTGAAGACTTTAGGGTTGTCTTCCATGTATTTCTTTTTATTTAATCATGCGCCAAGTGTTCTTCACTGGTGAAAGATCTGTACTGTAGGGTAGTTTAGCACCCAGGCTCTTCTACACTAAAGCCATGCTCTTCTCATAAATGTTACTGAGGTGATGTCAGTTCACTTAATTAGTTGCTAAATGTTCTCTCAGCTGATTCTTTTTGATATTGCTTGCGTTTTCAGCTTTTGATGCCAAGTCCCAATTTTTCTGATCAAATTCAAAATGATCTCAATTTTTACATCAACTGTGTACTTTCTCAATTGAAGCATTTGATTTATCTGTGCTCTATTGTGAATAAAATATGGACCACTGCCAATTGAAGTTTATTGCATTGTTTTAAATTGTACATATCTTCCCAACTTTGTTGGAATTGTTGTGAATTTGTGTGTCCTATGTCGTGAAAACTTAACTTCGATGACATATTTTTGCAGTAATTCAGATGTTCACCTTTAAAGGAGATATACAGTAATTAAAAGAAAACATTTAGTGACATACAGAAGGTGTATATGACCACAGAGCTGTCATGGTGGTCTTCGTGATATGTACGTACTGAATATACAGGATGGGGCAAAAATATGGGACACATTTTAAATGCTCATATCTTGTATTATGAAATTGACATGGTGTACCAAATATATTTGTTGTAAAACTGGCCATCAGGAGTTTATTAAAGAGGCTATATTATGCAAATGGGCATTTTTGTATTGTCATTTGGGTCTGTACTGCTCCAATACTCCAAGCGGCGAAAAAACCCGTCGATTCGACTCGGGGTTGAACACATAAAATTGCACTGTGTCTCTGCTTTCTGTTGTTTCCACATGTACTGAACATGCATTGTAAACATGGGGTGAGTAGGGCCAGGCATGGACAAAACACCCAAACAACTCATTCTGAAGGGGGGGGGGACTGTGCAGATCTCCTTCATGTGACAGCGATTTTGTCCAAAGAACTTGATGAACATGTTTTTACAAGTCATAGACCTATACTACACTGGAACACTAGGAACTCCATAGCGTCTTGTTGACTTTCTTGTTCTGGCGCCACTGGACTGCAAGAGTTGTTGTGTTGCGTTTTTCTTGCCAAACTGTTGAAGCACTTTGAGCTGCATCTTGTATGAATTGTGCTATACAAGTGAAGATTTTTATTATTACTACTATTATTACTAACTTATTAAAAAAGAGTATAATATGGAACCTTTAAACATAGGCAGGGCTGCTCCTGGCTAAATTGGGGCCCTAACAAGAATTTTATTTTGTTATATATATATATATATATTTTTTTTTTTTTTTTTTTTTTTAAGCAATGCATTGTAAAGGTCTAATTTTGACCATTATATTTGAATAGGCCTTAATAAGCTATTTGATTCATATATAAATCACTGGTAATTACCTAGACTTATATCCCAGAGTTTTAGGTTGTCAGTGCAATGATCTATCTTATTTTGCAAGGGACTATTTTCCTGCATAGCGAGTTATAATCTATCTCAAGTTTACTATGCTATGTCGACTAGCCTGATATTTCTGCATTATTTAGGCCATTTTTTGCTTTAGTTTTTTTTACTATGGTGATAGCCATGTGTGTTGTCCATGCAATAAGTCTAGGTTGTAAGAGGGTTCTGAATTGGGACTGTTTATGTATTGTCGACTCAATACAATACCTATGAGGTTTTTTGTGTATTTACCATGACCACGATAACTCGTCCTTTTTTTGGTCTCCTATCTCAGGCTGACTTTGTGCTCTTTATGTGCCTCACAGCAGCGTTGTGCATCCTTTGTGCATTTGCAGAATAGGGCCCTCCATGAATCATGGGACCCTATGCACAGCGCATGTTCTGAATGTAGGGAGGGCCAGCACTGAACGTAGTCTAATTCAACTGGACATGAGCAAACAGAGCCCATGCCACATGTTTTAATCATAGACAGATTTTCTGTATTTCACTTATTTTGACTTGGAAATGTTTCTGTTCTCATTGTTTAATGAGCTCTTGTTTGGTGCAGGTCTATAGTTGGAAACATTGGCTGTATTTTTGTTGGTTTGTTGGTTACCCAAATCCTCTCTTACATAAAAGACACGGAGGACGCCATCTCCACCGCCCCTCCACTCTGCCCTATATTGGCAGATGCTCACCCTGATGCTCAGCACTGGCTCTTCACAGGGCTGTGTGCTAAGCCATCTTCTGTACACCATCTACACCTATGACTGCACTGCCACACATCATAAAGTTTGTGAATGACACCACTTTGGTGAGTCTCATCACAAAGGACAATGGCGCAGCTTACAGAGATGAGATTCACCAGTTGACAGAATGGTGTGACAGCAACAATCTCTCCCTCTCCCTCAACCAATCAGAGTGACCTAACTGAACGTGATGCAAAGCACTTTTGTTACCTCTGATTCTACTTTCCTTTTTGACGACAAGATTCCATTGAGGAGAGACAACTGGTGAAATAACGAGATCAAGTGTTTTTGGGTTAAAAATACAATAAATGTAATGGGTTTCAGTGTAGACAGAGGGAAAGATTGATGCTAGTGGCTCATGTTGCAAGCAATAATAGGTCTAATAAATAAATAAGCATTCATTAGACCTTTGCTAAACAAACAAATTACATTGTGCTTGTAAATAAGGAAAAAAAGTATTCCAGCATTATGGATAGAATTTTTTTTTTATTTTCATTTATTGGATGAAAATGTTTAATATGAATTTTCCAAACATTCATGAAAACACTGTAGAGTTAAGGAGCAGGATAACTAGTAAAGTGCTGCTGTCATGGTGTTGAATGTTGACTGCAGATTGTGGAGCGGTGAATCCATGCTACCAATCAGGAAGTGTGTAGGTCCGGCAGGGTAGAGGTGAGGTTTGGTACTGAAGCCTGGGTGATGAAAGTGTGCTGGACAAGTTGCTCTGCAGTTCTGCAAATGAACATTTAACTTTTATAAAATCAAAAGGTTAACTCACCTAGGAAAAAGGCAATTATACTGTACAAAATGGCTACTTTATATCAGAGGAATTGTCAACAAACCTAAGTAATACTGGATTAGTTTTTATTATTAATAATAGAATTATATCAACATGACAATGGTGGAAACACACCCTGAGGCCTTTCCTCTGAATAAATGCTTTCTTTTCAAATTGAAAATGTCCCCAATTCACCACTAGGCCAAATAACTGTGCAGTGTGTTCATTGCTCCTAATGTAAGATAACGGATGGGTCAAAAACAGAGCAATTTAAATTAAAGTCACATACAAATTATACTTAGGACAGGCTTCTGTGATGTTTCCCAGACTTAAACAGAGAGAAGAGACTGTTGTTAGGATGACTGGGGTCTCCAATAATTTTCCTGACTTGATGGACCTATATTTTCTGTTATAAATCTAGTGTTAATTTTGTCAGACAAGACCAGATGAAATATGTTTGTGCATATGTCCGAACAATTTTTTTCCATGACTAAAACGAGACGATGACGAGACTAAACAGTGTTCTATCTAGAACACAGACTAAGACGAAATCATCATGGTTTTTCATTGATGAAAAAAGATGAGACAAAATGTTTTGCATGAAATAATAACTAAGATAAAATCTATATTTATTTTTGTCTGCAGCAGCTGAAATTCCTGCAAGTAGCTTAAGAAGAACACAACTGGTCCCATTTGAAATATGAGATAGAGAAGAAAACCTAATGTATAACTGTATCTGATGGGAAGGTGTGCGGATTTAATATATTGAGTACTAACACTACAAACCTTCAGTTTAGTATGACAAGGCTATAACTAGCACATTGAAGTTAAGTTACCTTTAGCTTATAACCAAAAGGTTAGCTAAAGTAATTTTTTTACGGATCTATACACTCAAAGTCAAACCAATGTTATGGTGCTATGGCAATTATACAGGCTGCTATTTATAGCCACACATCTTACCCTGAACCACTGTTCTGGTGGTCTTGTTCACTTGAAGACAGGGCTGGTTTCCTGTTGTGGAGGAGCAGTTCAGGTACAAGTCAGTGGTGGCATAAAAAAATAAATGAATGCAGTACACAAAACAGAAAAATTACAATTTTAGATTTTAGAATGGATTCCATTTTGAATATCAACATTTAAAACTTTTTCTATAATTATTAATTTTTCATGACCTTTCAAAACCTGCACATTTGGGAATTTGCACTAATGTCTATAGGTTTACCTGCTGTAAGTACAATTACAGAAAGACTACACTACCCATGATTCCCTTAGCTGCACCTCAGGTGATAAGCCCGTCTCACCCACTGATCTGTACTAATAACCTGGGATGCGTTTCCCAACACCATAGTTGCTAACCAGTTAGCAACTTTGTTGGTTGCAATGCAATTTCCCATTGCCAACCAACTAAGTAGCTAACTTAGTTAGCAACTACGGTTTTGGGAAACGGACCCCTGGATGGCTCACTATGGAGATAGATTTGTCTCATAAAGATTTGTATAAATAAAAAAAGATATACATTAATAAATATTCAAACACAAAATACAAATACAAAAACGCGACATACAAATAAATGATAGAATGTATATAAATACACAGGCATTTGTATATATATTTCCGAGATTTGAAAACAAATGTAGTTGATATGCATGTGGAGTCTGCATTTGTGGATCCATTTTTTGCTTTTGTGTCTATGACGTAATTGTGCGACATTCCTACCGCACACCACGGTTTCACAAATAAATGTCACCGGATTTGAATACAAATACCCTTGACTGGACATCCAGCAGATGGCAGTCTTGAGCAAAGGTGTCGTGCAGCTCGTCGGTAGCTGCTAGTTTGGTATTACATCCAGCTATCCAGTAAATGCAACTACATGACAACATGGAAGCGACGATCAGTGGTTTAAATGGATGGGTTAAGTAGTGTTATTTATTACTTGTGTTTTAGTGTGTCTTCCCCAACTGGAGTGTACTTCACTGTACAGATATAGCTCTAAAGATGTTGACGCAACGTCTGTGAGTGTTTGCCAGGTACCCGAGACGGTGAAGAGGCACCAAGAAAATCACACCCCACATCCCTAGAAAACTAAACAGATCAAACAGTTTGAGCCCCGGCTAGACTATATGGTAACAGAGTGAATAAGGACGCTACTCCCTGTTTTCATCTAAAACAAGTGTTGCCCACACAGTGCTATTTTGTTACTGGCTAAACCATACATCTGACAGGGCGCTCTGTCAGAAAACGGGAGAGTGGTCACCCCATAAACTGGGCCATCCCAGGTATTGATAACCATGCAAGCGAAAATGTATGGTTTATCCAGTAACAATATTGCACTCTGTGGGCAACACTTGTTTTATATGTTTAATAAATAACACTACTTAACCCATCCATTTAAACCACTGATCGTTGCTTCCATGTTGTCATGTAGTTGCATTTACTGGATAGCGGGATATAATACTAAACTAGCAGCTACCGACGAGCTGCACGACACCTTTGCTCAAGACTGCCATCTGCTGGATGTCCAGTCAAGGGTATTTGTATTCAAATCCGGTGACATTTATTTGTGAAACCGTGGTGTGCGGTAGGAATGTCTCACAATTACGTAATAGACACAAAAGCAAAAAATGGATCCACAAATGCAGACTCCACATACATATCAACTACATTTGTTTTCAAATCTCGGAAATATATTTACAAATCTAAATGTAGAAGCATAAAAGGTAAAACAAGTGTAAAAGCATACAAGTTTTCAGTACAGAGGAAGAGCGCAACACTGCTACTTTGTGGCATAATTACTCTGATGAACACCGAAACGTCAGCAAGCCAAAAAATAAAAGTGGTGATACCGTAGTCATAATGCTTCATTTATAGACAAGTGCATGATGGGACACCCAATCGGGAGTCCTACCCAATGATTACACCAGTAATATGTGAGAGAACGATATACATATATACATATATGCAGAAAAGACAAGCTGTAGTTGTCTACATACGTTTTCTTCAGTACCTAATCAACATCATTCCAGTCCATCAATGTACAAGCAAAAGTTAGGCTATACCATCACATTTAAACACAGTTCTTAATTTAATCCATTTTTGAAACATTGCAAGGTGAAAATCCAATATGCCTCCCGTTGTAATAAAAGAGAGTCTACATCACCACCACGTCTAGGTTTTTTTATTTGTTCAATCCCATATACTTTTAAACTGGTAATGTTATGTTTAAGGGCGTTAAAATGTACAGCAACAGGGTAATCTATATCATTACGTTTGATGGTACTTTTATGTTCACTTATTCGATTGCGCAATGGACGGCTAATTTTGCCTACATACACTAAACCACATGGACAAATGATAGCATACACAACATGTGTAGAAGAACAAGTTATGACATTGTTTATTTTGTATGTTTTATTATCCAATGGGTTGGTGAACGTGTGCGTCTTTTGGACGTATTGGCACTGTGCGCATTGTTGCAGTGTTGCGCTCTTCCTCTGTACTGAAAACTTTGAAATTTTGAAAAGCTGCACCTGCGAAGAAAAGACTTTCAAGGTGTGCGGACCCTTGATAAAAAATGTGTGGTAAAAGCATACAAGTAAAATCAGTAGTAGGCCTTTAATTTGTGAGAATGTGATGGTGGCATGTCGTCAATAACAACAACCATACCGTGTATATATAGGCCTATGACAACCAAAAACAACTTGTCATCATGAAGTTGTATCCATCATATCCAGTCGGCATCATCATCAACAACAGATGGGGATGATGACTGTGTTTTTTTTATGGCCCCATGCCATGGGATGGCATATAATAACAGTACAGTAGTGAGAATCAAATTTAGTAGTAGTACCATGTAGTAGTACGTTAAATTTGTTAGGTAGGCGTAGCTAGTGTAGTGTAGGTGGTGGTGGTTTGTGGTGGCTCCAAACTTACGATCTCATCTTTTTTATTATTATGAAAATGGATTTTCTTGTGGGCCTGCAGAAGTAAATAAAAATTGCTGTTCCCCAATCCAATGTCTCCATCATTACTTGGCTTGGCATTCTCCATCTATCAGCTCAGTCCTCACTAATGAAGTTACATGTTGTGACTTTCATCTGCCCCATCTCTTTTGCAATTTGGACTTAGTTTAACTTTTGTATTTTTTTTTTTCTCGTAGATTCCCTAGAAATGAAGATCAGAGACGAGTTAAGCAAAACAAAAAGATCAAACAAATCTTTTTTAAAAAGAATCAGCTTGCCTCACGACAGGTCTTTCCATTAATTTATATGAAACATAGCATAGACACGGGTCTGCTATTTGTATTAGGCCAAGCATCTTTCTATGCACTGCTGACTGCCCGGTACGATACTAAAAATTCTAAAAAACACTTTTGTTGACTTAGTTAGACTATCATAATAATCATAGAACAAGAAGTTAGAACGGTATAAAACTTGATGTAAATAGCGCCACTCTGTTTTCAACGGTTGTCCAGGTTTTACAAGATATTCAAGTATCTCCCAATCCAAAAAGATCAAAAATCTAACCATTATTATGGAAGTTATTGAACTTTTAAAACTAAAAACTTACCGCACTCCACTGTTAGTCCAATGCACGCTTTAATGTTTAGGGAGTACCAACATGGCCGCCAGACTACTTCCAGTGGCCTCAGTGGTCTCTGAGCTTCTGATAGCCGTGAGCCATCCAGGTTATTAGTGCAGATCAGTGGTCTCACCTCTCACTCCCTTTAAAACCACTGACAAGCTACTGTTCTTTCTCTGTCCTCTGGGCCATTGGGCCACACAGACCTAAAGAGACACACACTATCTGTCTTGCTGGCCAGTCAAGTGACAGCAGACCTAAAGAGACACACTCTTTCTCCTGCAGGCCATGGGACCAAACAAACAATGGAGAAACGTTCGCCATCATGCTCTTCTGGGTAGACACAGAATAGGCCTTTGCACAAGGTAAGAAAGTACAGCCATGAGTACAGGGTGACCAGTTTACCCTATGGGCTGTCTGTTGCACAAGCAACATTTTGTTTGAGTTTGAACGGAACAGACTACTTCTAATCCATAGCATTTCCAGCCAAGATGCTGAGGAAGTATAGTTCTTGTAAATGTGTACGCGCAATTAATCACAGTAGGAAACCTCTTAATCGAGAACTCTATTCTCAGCTAAGGCTGAGAGAGAACTTTCCTAAAACAAGTCTAAAATCATATCTGTGATGGAGTGACCATCACTAGAGTTGTGGGTGTGCTCTGACTGCCATCACTAGGGTTGTGGGTGTGCTCTGACGGCCATCACTAGGGTTGTGGGTGTGCTCTGATTGCCATAACAACGAACTTGGCTCTTTGCCGTTGCGTTCAAAGCGCACGTTTGGTACCCTGGAGACCCGGGTTCGAAGCCGGGTGGGGTGACTTCTCCTCCCCTTTGCTACAGTATCACTGCAGACCGTCCATTGAACAGTGACGACAACTTCAACTGGACTTCTTCTGAATCGCCAAGGATTCTCCAATATACAAGAAAGCACTGGATGCAACTTCACCCGAGACAAAGAACAAAGAAAGGCACTTGTGCTAAGTAATATTCTACCTATGCCCAACAAGTGTTGAAGTTATCTTATGTAAATGAACTTATCTGATGTCTTATGTAAACATGCACATTGTTCTCATATAGACTTCGAGTTGACCGTTTATGTTCTTTTATTTGCTACTTTAATAGACAGATCATTAACATTACATTACACTTAGCTGACGCTCTTATCCAGAGCAACTTACAGATATTTACATATTTTCAGTTACAGTCCCTGGAGCAGTGTGGGATTAGATGCCTTGCTCAAGGGCATCTCAACCATGGGTAGGGCGGGTTTCGAACCAGCAACCTTCCGATTGCACGACCAACTCCCTAAACGTCCCTCTTACTAACCTTTATTTAATGCCTTGCATTGAAATACCTGGTCAGAAGGAATTTTCAGATAACAATAACCTAGCAAATCTAGCCTATTGTTTGAAAGCGTCACATGCCACATGCACTTCCCCCACTCTAGTGTTATCTGACACAAGGCCTGTCCCTCACACATTCCATTGACCATGCACCAAATGAGGGGCTGTGAGCTACGACCCCTCTCCTTCTCTCTCTTGCTCTCTCACACACACACACACCACCTTGTTGCCTTGCCCACACACACTATCACCACTAGTAGGATTAGTTCACAGTGATATGAGACTGATTTTTATGAGGCTGATCAGTTAAGACCAATTACCTACATTTTATTTTTGGTGCGCCGCGAGGAGTTTCAATTAACACTTTCAAATGCTTTGACTTCATCTATTCACATGTAAAACTCATGCCAGTAGTGTTGTTTCACTGATTTTAATCCAGGCAACCAGTGTTGCTTAAAAAATGTGATGAATGAAATGACACAGACATTGCTGCATGGTGCCTCGATTTTCATTTTTATTAAGGGCTAGGGTCAACACGTAGGGCTACATAGCCCTCGAAACGAAGTTAGCTGATGACCACACTTGAAAATGAGGGGTATCAAAAATTCTCAGGCATTAGGTGCCGGCATCAGCATAGCTGAGCACACGTCATGTGGAGCTTCAAAAGAGTTACACAAATGCAACTGTTTTCAGCAGTTATAATTATCAGTTAACAGTTTATAATTTTTTTTATTGTTTGAGGGCAAGGTTCCACTTTTGCGATTTGCAACCTAGGTGCACTCGTAACCGTACCTACATTGTATATGCATGTAGGTGTTAACGTCTGTCAGATGTCATTGTCCATATTGACCACTCACTTGTCAGCTGCTTAGCAAACATGTTACTACGTGGTCAGAAAATATAGTGTTGGGACAAACAGCAGACTTTATTTACACTGTGTGCACATTCATTAACCTCCAAACATTCCCCAACAACTCTCTCCTCTTCTCCAGTTTAGTCTAGTTTCACATTTGCATTCAACAGTCTGACATGATCAGAGACCTTCCCTGCAGTATTTGTGCAGCTTCTGCCATTGGGTAGTCGGCATGCGAACAGACGGATTCATTTAAATAAAGTTGAACATTTTGACAAAGTTTCACCTAAAAGTGGAACAGTGCCCTGAGTCCCCAAGTTTTTTGGTGTTGTTTTGATGTCAGACACGTTCAGAATTCGTTCAGAATAATGTTCGGTTTTGGTTAAAGTCCAAGTTCCTGATAACGTTTTTTACACATTCCAGAATGGCCTATATTAAGTGTCCAACACATTTTGTGCACATTGTAAAAAGGTGTAAAACATGTGCGATGGAAGTTTGGTTTGGTTTGGTTTGGTCAACTACACGCTGAGTTTGACACTTACTAAATGTGCTGATGCAGCCTCCTAGGCTTGAAAAATGTAAAATGGGCTTTATGCTTTAATAGCATGAATGAGGCCAGTTATAAAAAAGGAAACATGCTTAATTAGTGAGTAATTTAAAACATTTATTGAAAACAGAAAGAATTCATATGAATTCAGAGGGCGTAATGTTCTATTAGATGTTTCAATCACGACTAGTACTGTATGTTGCTGTTAAATTGTCGTTTTTCAGTGTAGACACCCATGTTGTTGTAGTTATAGTTGTCGTTGTCGTTATAGTTCTTAGTGTGAACAGACCTTAACACACATTTTTATTAGTCTCTTCTACTGGTGTGAAAAAACACGTTTAAAGAACGTATTAAACACCAAATTGGGTCTTATTTCATAGGGGAATGTCCTTACCCCTAGCCATTCATCTCGGTATCAAGGGTCAAGTGAAAGATGAAGATAAAGGGATAGGGGAAGGGGTAAGTGAAAGTCAGACAGACAGACAAATGATGTGCAGACTTAATCTTGACTTGACCCTCATCTTGACCAACCAAACCCCAACTCAGGCACTATACCTGTTAATCCCAGTACATGCTAAATTTTGTATTTGACATGTACTGTTTACCTGCACTTCAGGCTGTTCATTTTGGCAAACAACAGCCGGAGGACCTTTTCTTTCTGCTCCCAGGTGAGTTCAGCAATGTCCAGCCTGGTGCTCTGCATGTTTGTCCTTCAAAGAAAATAAATAAATTAATAAATACATGATGAGCTTCTATGAATTGCTCAATTAAAGGGATAAACTTTAATGCAATAAAAAAGATGGGGGGGGGGGGACAGGTAGACAACTTTGTGGAGTGGCCTGAACAGAGGCTGAATGTAACCAAAACCACAAAGATGCCGATAGACTTCAGGAGGAGGAAGATGCCTTCACAGCCACCATAGATCAGGGGGAGGTGCTGGAGGATTACAAGTACCTGGGAGTGGTGATCGATAACAAACTGAACTGGAAATCGCATAATGAGGGTGGGGATGAGCAGACTATATTTCTTAAAGAAGCTGAGATCCTTCAATATGTGCACCAAGATGTTTGTTGTTGCTAGCACTATCTTCTTTGCTGTTGTGTGTTGGGCAGTAGCATTGGAGCGAGGGACACTAGATCATCAGAAAGGCTGTCTTGGTACTACACCTCAGGCTGGACTCTTTAGAGAACGTGGTAGAGGGCAGAATGCTGAATAACCTTAACCATGGACAATGATAAGCACCCACTACTGTGGACAAACAGCAGAGTGTCTTCTCTCACAGACTGCTCCAACTGTCATAGGGACAAATGCAGGAAATCTTTCCTGCCATATGCCATTATACTGTACAATGTAGGGCTGGGTATTGCCAACAACCTCACGATACAATACGTATCACGATACGATACGTATTGCAATACATGTGTATCCTAATACATGACCTTCAAGGCAATACATATCCCAATATTTTACATTACTTTACATAAACCAGTCATATGTATACCCAAATGATATTGCCAGACTGCAGTGCAGTTACAATGTAATGCTGCCTTTGAACTCATAAACAGTGGCATTTAAAAATACTATTTCTAAATTCAAAGACTTAAGCATTGCCTTAAGCAGGCCTATCAGCCTGTAGTGCAATTACTTAACATCTGAACTTAACACCACCACACTGAACTTGCCAGTAGTAAGAAAATTTTACAGGTAAAATATAAGAAAAATATAAAAAAATAAATATGATAAAACTAAATAACTTAAATATAAAAACTCAAATATAAAAAACATAGTAATATAAAACTAAATAACTTAAACATGGCCTTCTTCACAAGCCTGTAGTGCAAAAATAGCTGCCTTTTAACAGTTGATCTACATGATCTGGTTTTAAAACACTTCTCTCAGCTGTAAATGTAAATGTAGGACAAAGAAATGTAAAAAGGAGTGACAATAAATAAATATGAATGCTGAATGATAAATGAATGATGAATAAATGTGACATATCGATACTGACCCCTCCGTAACGATACGTGTATCGTGAAGAGGCCTGCAACGATGTATTGCCATATCGATATTTTGAACACACCACTAGTACAATGACAATTATATCTCTGGTCAAGACAAACCTTATGTCTTCGCACACTTTATGTGGTATTAAGTACATTGTCTCTTACACAGTACATTAAGTGCCCTGTTCACTCTGCCTTATCCGTTCATTGTACCTTAGCAGTTCACAGCGCATTTTTTGTGCGTTGCACTGCAATCAATACTGCGTTTTTATACATTTTTTTTAATTTTATACTGCATATTGCTTTATTGTTTCTAGGTTGTGATCTTTTCCTCATTGTGTTGTGATTGTCTGTGTGTTTCTGTATGTCAAGCCGCTGATACACTACAATTTCCCAGCTTGGGATCAATACAGTTTGTCTGTCTGTGTGCCTGTCTGTCTGATCAAGCTACAGATTTGCAGAGGAGAACAGCGTAAGAAAGTACTGCAATGAAAGGAAACAATTAGTGCAGCTGAAAGGTTGGCTTTCAAATCTACTTTATTATCTGTCTCTACTCACCATTTCTCTGCCTCCTCAAGGTCACTAAACACACTGTTTGTGCTGTTGAGTTTCCTGTTGAAGGTGCGAATGCGTGGATACTCCTCTCTTCCTGCCCGTGCTTCACTCATTCTCCTTTTGTATGCCTCTAGTGCTTCCTGTCTGTAGAAATCATGAAAATGACAACTTGATGGTTTTTTTTTGATGGGTTTTTATCTTGTATCTACTCATACAAAGCCTACATGGTAATTGTTGAATAATTACCTGTCATTTACTTTTGCAGTGAAGTAGATTAGCTACTAATAACCTATGCAAGTAATGTTTGTATTTTTTCCTAAAATGTTTTTGTTATATTTGTAAATTTAGCCAAGTATTTTTTTATAATATGGTTTTTAGTATTGTACATTGCTTTGAAAAAAAAACAAGCGTCTAAACTTAAAGCAACACCAAGTCGTTTTTTTCCTCTTCGGCTGTCCACTACAGGTTGGAAGCCTGTCCATTACTGATGTTGTGAATATTTTAGCCTACTGCAGCCATGCCGTCACATGCACGCTTATCCAGTTTGTTCGTTTATCCAGCACCGGCTTTGGAAATAATGATATCCTCAGGCAAGATAGAGTAAGCTATGTTGCTTGATTTCATGAAAGTATGACATAAAGCGACATGACAATAAAAAAGTAGGCCTATATGTGTAATTGTTTGCTATTTCAGTCTAGCAATAGCAAGATAGGTTTGCACAAGGACAAAAAATAAAAACTTGTCACCAGTGTTCCCCAGCGGAGAAGGCCACAACACTAATATTGATCTAAATCAATTACAACAAACAATGTTTTGTTGATGGCATTTGCTACATCTTATAAAAGGGTAGACAATACTGTAGCAATTTATTAGAAATCGTTCACAAAGGGGTCAATGTCAGCTTCGCAAAGTAATTTAACAATTATCTGACCCAGGTGATCATGATGTGCATGACGTACCTTGGTGTTACTATATAAGGCCCTCAGAGAACACGGAAGATGAACCAGGTGTATCATGATGTAGAATAAATCATGTAAGCCATGAAAGCAGATCTTTCGCACTGAAGTTTAACAACTTATGCTTGACAAGGTGGTGTGGCTGAAAAGTGTTCTTTTTACTAGGTTCAAAGGCAGCATAGCCAGCCACCATAAAAAGCAGGTATGGGAGGGTATTACAAATAAGGTGGAGGCCATTACAAGTATAGCTAGGTCCAGAAGAAGTGGCAGGACTTCTCCAGCCTACCAAAGAGGAAGGCACCTGCAGTAAGGCGGGACACCACAAGCACGTGTGGAGAACCCTCAGCAAGAGCTCCCCTGACTCTGGAGGAGGAGAGAGGGATTTTGTCGATTTTGTATAATGATGACATGATTTTAGCAGCCCAAGTGCTAGGTGTCTAATACTCCCCGGACAAGACCCCCTCCGAGTAAAAAAAACAAAAAACATAATTTTGCACAAGCAGCCATGTTTTATTACAGCCATATAGTAATTCTCATTATTAGAACGTTCAAAAAAGTATAAGTTATCATTAACAAAAAATACAATTAAATACTCTACATAAACATAGTGGCAAAAATATATAGCCTACAATCAGATATATAAATACAACAAATAATATAGTGGCAGAGGATGCTCTGAAATATTTTAAAAGAGCCCCTGGAATTGCAATTGAACTGCCATTGAAATTCACATCAAAATACTGTAGGCTACAAAAACTCTTATAAAAAACATCCATAAATTGTAATTTTATATTAACATGCCCTTACATGCCCAAATGTCTGTCATTATGCTATATTAATCTATCTTTTAGAGAGGAACAATTAGCTCCTTGGTTACTCCCTCGAATTCTACAGTATGCGTGTTACATGTTCAGGTATGACTGGTTAACTATGCTAAACTATGCAAACTATGAGTTGCAGGAAATTGCAAATGTTGAAACTACCATAACATTCTGTTGGCTAATTACAGAGATCAACGTTAAATCAATAACAAACTGAACTTGTAACAGTTTTGTTGCAAAGCCAAATCTTATGGTGAAATTAGATCTTGTGTTTGTTGAGCTAAAACCGAATTATTGTTGAGTGTAGCAATCAAACGTAAGAGTTATACCATGATTAACATTAGCCTTTCATTCATGGCATGGATAACGTAATCATGCAGAGAGAACAGTTGCATACCTTCATCTTTTGCTCGTTTCTACTCTTCTAATGGCTCTGACCTTTTTCTGTCCATCTCCTTCTGATTGTCACTCGGCAGTGAACATACTGTATTTCCCATCCCCGAACACTGTCACTGCCAGTGACTAAACCAATTCACCTTGGTGACCGCATAATCGTTTTGTATTGCCCTTTTTATTAACCCTTTCACACAATTAAAAACGTGTCGAAATTATAAACCTGTAAATATAATATTATGAATGAAATGTGCGTTATTGGGAAGAAAGCTGATGTGTGACTGACTTTCGCTCACTAATTGCAGAGTATTGCCTGTTTGTGCGTTGCATTGGAGAGACCAAGAAGTGAACTGTCCCCTGCGCCCCCTCCCCTTTCCCCTTCTCAGACAGCTTCTGCCTTCTCAGCAGAGGCACCAGCAGCCAGAGGGGGTGCCAATTTGCCAATTTCCTACACAGTGACATGATAGATAATATATATATATATATATATATATATATATATATATATATATATATATATATATATATATATATATATATATATATTTTTTTTAGATGATATTTTTTCAAGCGCTCGTGAGGCCATTGGCGCCCTTCACGAAATGCCACCCAGGGCGGCTGCTCTACTCGCCCCCATCAAGAACCGCTACTGCTTCTTCATCATGTTTTCCTTTTTATTATGCTTAAAATGTGACAGATCTGGACAGCACACCGGCCGTTTTAGCATCTGGTTGCTCTTATGATGGAGCCACACTGTTGGAATTTTGTATAGAATGCAGTTTGACCTCATTATCTGGTAATATTTTGTCATTTGAGATGGACCCAAAAGACATGGAAAAATGTCCTGCGTTACAAATTGTGAACATTTGTTATTCATTTTGAAATAACGGAGTCTTGCATCTTCCAAGCTACAGAGGAGACAAATCATCCTTCTTGTTTTAGTCGTAAGTACAAAAGGCAGCATCTATCATGGTATGGGGGTGCAGTAGTGCTTTGGTTATGGTGTGTTAAAATTAATGCTGAATGATATATAAATAAGTTTTGAACAGCACAAGATGGCACTCAGACATTATACTTCGAGGGTAGACCTTAAATATTACCAGATAATGAGGTCAAACTGCATTCTATACAAAATTCTAACAGTGTGGCTCCATCATAAGAGCAACCAGATGCTAAAATGACTGGCATGTTGTCCAGATCTGTCACATTTTAAGCATAATAAAAAGGAAAACATGATAGACACCTACCAGTTGGGCTGCTAAAATCATGTCAAGGACAAGAAAGAAAGCCCTTTTTTATGCAAAATCATTGTCAGTTAACATAATTAACTGTGAAGTGTCCCGAGTTGTTTTTTTCTTTAGTCTTACTCAACTTTTCTTGCCTTTTATTGACGCTGTCTCAACTTTTTTTGAGACATTGCTGACCTGACATTTGAAATGACCATAAATATCCCATACAACAACAAAAAAATCCAGTTTTAATAACTGATATGTTGTCCTTGGACTATTCTCAAGCACATATATTGCTTGTATGATTTGAGAATTATAGCATTTTTTTATTTACATTTAACCCAACTTCATTAGAATTGGGGTTGTAGGACATAATAGTAAATGTGGGAATCACGTTGAGGTTTGTGCGAGTAGTTAGTAGTTAGATTTTAGCCATCCGAGACTTATACTGGGCTCCACACCAAAGATTCGGCATGAGACTGTCTGCAATGTTCTGAAAACTGGAAACTCCTTGCAACGTTTTAAAACTGGCCATTTACACCGCTGCAACAGCTTGCAATGTCTCCATAACAACTATGTCAACACAGGGGCAGGCATAGTTTATTAATAGTGTTCACACAAGAGTCATTTTGTTATTGTATTCATCCACTCCGACGCCATTGGACTGCAAGAAATGTTGTCTTGTGATGACCCTGCCAAACTGTAAAGCACTTTCAGCTGCATGTTGTATGTATGAATTGTGCTATACAAGATTATTATTATTATTATTATTATTATTATTATTATTATTATTATTATTGTTATTAATAGGTAAATAAGTAAATGTACAGTGATAGCGACCCCAATTGCTAGTAGAATGTCTGTACGTCTACAGTTTGTCCTGTTTTTTTTTTCTCCTAACCATAGCCACACACACAAACATCGCCTAATTAGAATAGCCTAAAGTTGCCTTATTTTTGTAAATAGGCTACAATAAAATAAAAGCATTTTGTAGATTTCAAGATCTTGGCTGTTTCTACTGTATTTTTTTATACATATAATTAATAGTTAGTTTATTTTCTACAAATGGTGCACCCTATCCTAGATAAAGGGTATGGAATATTCCAATTCTTTCTATAATCTGCAGTGATCGCCAATTGACAGGTCATGATTATCGGTAATCGGGCCCAAAAATGCTGATCAGAGCATCTCTAACCATCACTGCCATTTTTGCTCTACTATCCCTGTTTTTTAAACACTACCCGTCAACAACAACTCTGCACAGATCACATCACTCCCATTTTTGTTATGCCCATGCACCTGCCCTGCTCCAAAGTTTTTTTTTTTTCGTTTTTTTCCTAGACTTTTTTTTGCCTCTTTTGCATCTGAGTTCTTTTTTATTTTTTGGTTGCCACTGAAACAGTCCAGTTGATGGAATGGTCACACAAATCACAGTTCTGAGCACAGTTTCACTTTGCCCAAGTTTACGTTCAAATATTGTTTGAATATTTTCTGGCTTCAATTACACTGATATGACTTCCACCCCCTAAGTAGTGTATTACTATTTCACTTCAGTTACTCCCCTATGTCAGCTACATGATGTCATGATAGTTGCGCAAGAACACTGTGTTAAGTCAAAATGTACAGCCATACATAGCCTACTTTCACTTCTTATCCTCTGCGTGTCCCCAGTGGGGCATCCAAGTTAAGATCTATTTTGGCAGTCTACGATTACTCTGGACCAAATGTAGATCTACGAGTGATCTCACAATGTTCTTAACCAAACATGGTTTCGGGAAATGCTACATGTGAAGTTACTACTTAGGCCTAGGTACTACTTAAGATTGCTTACGATGCTTTCGGGAAACACAGCCCTGAGCATTTTATTGGGAAAAAGTTGTATAGACAGGCAACAGTGTTTCAATGACTACATTGCTACATTATTACTGGGGCAAAATCTCCTTACTGCTCCATTAGCTTAATTGCTGTCTTTTTGTAGAGCAATGAAAGTTCTTAATTGCGATTCATGCCTGCAAGTGTTTGATAAGTCCAGTAGTAACAAAGCCATGACAACACTCTTGCACCTTGTAGCTTCCTTCAGCTCTCGCCAACGAGTGCAAGCTGGTCCAGTGTCCATGATTTGTCTATCACGATTTAGTTTTCCTCAACTCCTCCGACACAGGCTACCTTTCTTTTTCTTCGCAGGCTTCGTCACGATGACAAGTGAATGGCTGGCTGTAGGTACCTTCCATTTATATGTACCTGCCGAGTCCACTATTGTATCTCTTCCCGTAAACAGTCAATTTGTAGTTTATCATGTCTTTTATTCGACAGGGGGAGACGCACCGCTCCTCCAAACTTGCTTGTGCGCTTTTAGCCTAAGGAGGGCAGCAATGCGAATTCAGAAGTGCCTTTCACCTTGTTACAAGTTGATGAACCACTATGACGATTTTGGAAACATTATTTTAAGGTTGAAAAAACTACTAAGTGTTGCTTTAAACTTAACTTAAAATTATAAATAGTGCAAAAAGAAATCAACATGGTTAATTGTGTTTGTTCTGAGTTTGTATTACGAAGGCAGTTAATTGCTGAGGAGTGCCATCACTGGCTAAGTAGCAAAGATATTTACCTGTACTGAAGGCGGTTGGACAAAATTTCTTGTTTCACCTGTTCGAGGGCCCCATGAAAGAAGACCTCTAGTTCAGTGCGCTGCTGTAGAATTGTGTGAGAGATGCGTTTAACCCTAGTCAGTTCACGTTCGTGATGTGCCAACAGCTTCTGCATCTTCTCTAGCTCTGTGCAGTTGGTCTGGGAGCTGACCAGAGCATGCTCCTGGATCTGTTTTTTCTCATGCTCAAACTGTGCCGACATGACGTTAAGTGCCCGCTCCAACATGTCTACCTTACTTCTGAGTTCCAAGATCTCTTTCTTTTGGGTGGAAATCTTACCAATGTTCTGCTTCATCATGAGCTCACTTGTATCCTAAAAGACGAAAACATAAAACACAGAGCACCCAGTTCATTGCGAATCAATCCATAGCCCTGCTGTTTGAGTTCACAGAATGTTGTTAATTTATCGATTAATAATACATCGAATAAAATAACAGTCAGATCGACAATGTAATAGTATGCCTTATGGCTTTAATAATGGGCTTACTGTCACTGTGAACATTGTTTGTAACTGTAGCGTGTGCACATGTACAAGGATTAGATTAGCTGCAGTTAATTTTGTATCGTTTTAGCTATTTCTTTATTTGTTACAGTTTGACAAATGTAATGATACATTAGTTGTGTCATAATTAACACAATGTGTGTTGTCCCAAATAGAGCTCATTGATGTGTTGAAATTAAAAACAGGTTGTGTTGGTTTTAACATGTTCATGTTTAGAGTGTATGTCTGAGTTGGCAACAGTATGTGGGGGAAGTGAGACTTAGCGACAGGTCAGTTACAACTTCATTGCATATTTTGGTTCAAAGCATGCCATGGTGATTTTTAACTGATCTCTGTATTGAAAGGTGTCTTATGCTTGTGTCAAATACTGCATTTTTAAAGGTTACATTACATTACATTACACTTAGACGCGTTTATCCAAAGCGACTTACAAAAGGAGTACATGATAAGCTAACAGAGGCGTACACAAACACAGAGTAAACAGACCACACACATACACAAGGAGATACATGTGCCTTAGCTAAGTTTCCTGGGACAGGAACACTTCAGACACACACACCCCCCCTACACAGTCATACAAGCACGAGGCACCTAGGTAAAGATGGTTAGTAGAGATTAGTTTTGTTAGAACGAGAAGCAGTTTTGCTAAAGAAGGGTTTTCATAACCTTTGTGAAGGTCAAGTGGAATGTTGCTACTCTTGTAGAGACTGGTAGGTTGTTCCACCATTGAGGGACAACGACAGAGAAAAGTTTAGAGTGACCTCGCTTTGTGTTAGGAGAGGGTACGGCCAGATGGTTCGTATTAGAGTATCGCAATGCTCTGGACGGGATGTAAGCCTTTAGCATGACGTTGAGACAGACTGGGGCAGATCCTGAAGTGACTGTAGGCTAGATTCAAAGCCTTGTGTTGTGGCAGCCACCAGGAGCCAATGCAGGTTGATGAAGAGCGGAGTGACATGACCCCTTTGGGATGATTGAAAACCAGTCGTGCTGCTGCATTCTGGACCATTTGCAATGGTTTGATTGCACAAGCAGGATAGCCAACCAGGAGGCAGTTGCAGTAATCAAGGCGAGAGATGACCATAGCCTGTACCAGGAGCTGAGCAGCATATTGGGTCAGGTACGGTCTGATTTTCCTAATGTTGGACAGTGCATAGCGGCAAGACCGCGCTACGGAGGCAATATGGTCAGAGAATGATAGCCAGATAGCAACTTTATTCGGAGCAACAGTGACAGCGCCCATATTCAGGTTGATATCATGGTGGATTGAATCCTGGGCTGGGATCACCAGGAGTTCAGTCCAAGACAGATTAAGCTGGAGGTGGTGTTCCTTCATTCATGCGGACAGTTCAGAGAGACAGGTGGAGATGCGTGCGGAGACCGTGGTGTCATCTTGTTGGAACGACAGGTACAGCTGTGTGTCATCAGCATAGCAATGATAGGAGAAGCTGTGTGAGCAGATGGCATGGCCCAGCGAGGTGGTGTAGATGCCGAATAGAAGGGAGCCCAGCACCGACCCTTGGGGCACCCCTGCGGAGAGGGTGTCAGTTGATGACAGTTGTCCTTGCCATGACACATTAAAGGAGCGTCAAGTGAGGTAGGATTTAAACATGGAATGTTCTACGCCTGTGATGGCAATGTCTGACAGTATAGTTAGCAGTATGCTGTGGTTGACTGTATCGAAGGTAGCCGATAAATCAAGTAGGATAAGTACCGATGATTGTCCTTCAGTTCTGGCTACTCTTAGGGCTTCAGGTGGTATACAAATAAAGATTAGAAGCTTTAGCATAATTACTCATCACATGCTGGGTCCAGAGAACTTCATTGTGTAGGTGCCTTTTTTCTTAGACTTTCATTTTCAGTACAAATTGACATATATTTGTTTCATTTACTTTACAGTTCACTATGTTGCCAAAAATACAACTTTAAAATTACACTGCACCGTCTTCACTGAATTTCCCAAAGCTTGAATTACTTCCAGGGGTTGTTGTGGTGATCCTACTTAACATTTTTTCCAATAAGGATCTTCTCAGCCTATGGTATTGGCAATAAAAAACTATTTTAGTACACCACTAATCCCCTGATCTTAAACTCTTTTCAGAGTAAGATCCTTCAGACAATCATAGGTCATGACAGGAATCCACTGAAAGACCGAGCCAATGGCTACGATTTATTCCTGAACACATTCGCAAAGCAAATATCTACAACAACACATTTATATTTAAATGCTAGGTCAGCTCCTTTCTGAACAAAACAACATAGGCTTTGAATAGAACTCAAACAGTGATGTGGAAATCTGTTTTCTGATTGGCTTTGTATAACTAGGTAACTTTAAAGGAGATCTGAAAATGTTGAATCACTGTTACACATCAATGCGCTTATGATAACCATGGCAACTCTAGTAGCCAAATGAATAATAAATGGGTCATTCTCCCAGAAGCGTACATTTTCAGTTTCAAAAATCTTGATTTTTTTTTTTTTAAGTTTTGATGATCTGACTATGCAGGCATATTGAGGACATATTAAACTGTCGGAAATTAATATTGGGCAATCTCAGCAAGTTTTCATGTTGTAATTAAATACACTTTAAAGCGTAGTTCAGAGCTAAAATGTCAGGCCCTGTCACAAACAAATTTGTACCTATAAATGTGATGTCCTTGAGAATATTTGTATTTCAAACACCATTTTTCTTTTTGTCATGTGTCCCTTGTTGTATTTAACAATTTTTAACAAACTGATACAAGTATTATCAGCTTTACAGATGATTTAAGCCAAACGTAGCTACATCATATCCTTCAACCAGTCACATAATTCTCAAAAACACCATGTACCAGCAATGTTTTTGAAAATACTTAATCATGGAAGTATCTCCATATCTTGCTCTATACATTTAATTAGAGTAATTCTTGAAAAAAAGTGATGGTTATTCATTTTTACTGATAAATATCTGCGTGACAGCACTGGCACCATGCGTGACAGGACTGACAGTGTTTACAGTTGACCTGTCATTTTTTGTAAAAAGGACAATGTATCTATTAAAAGAAATATATTTGTATTAAATATAGCTGCAAGCAGCGATGAGGGGCCAAGCAGCGAATAAGACCTAAGTTGCCATTCCAACAGAATGAACTCAGGCCACAGAGACGGTCATAAGCACCCAAAAGAAGTTTCACACCAATACAGCTGAGTCTGGCTGAGATATAAGGCTACATTCTGTTTGGCGGCTTTGCCTTCGAATTTGATTGGCTGCGAGTGCTGAACGGTTTGACAGACAATAATGTCACATTATCAAGTGTGTTAGGCATAGTCCGATGGTTTGTGTGTGGCTCGGTCGAAAGATCAAATATACGAATTTTTATGAAAATTGGTCAAAAATTGTGACCTGTGAAAATGTAGTTTTACTTTCGACATTTTTGAAAATAGCAGAAAATCTTTCCAGGCAGAAATTGATGTCATAGGGGGCGTTGAACTCGGCATGGTCCACGATTTCCAAATATTTCAGGTTTTTGAAAATTGCATGTACGGTTCAAAACTTACATGCAGAAATGTACCTCCAACTTTGACCAGTTGGTGGCGCTAGAGAGATTGAGATGGCAACATGGAACTTGTTGAAAAGAACCATGGAATTGGCTGTCACGGTCAAACAATTATGAAAATTAAACATCCATCTCATAACTTTTGTGCGGCTCAGTCCAAAGATGTGTCTGTACCAATTTTCATGACAATCGGTCAAAAATTGTGACCTGTGAAGATTTAGTTTCACTTTGGACATTTCCTAAAATGGCGGGAAAATTTGGAGGCAAAAATTTATGTCATGGGGGTTGTTGAACTCAGCCTGAAGAAAGGATTCAGAGGACATGATTTTTTTGTTTCAAACCAAAATGCAGTCACAGATATAAGCTAAAACACAAGTTTGCTTATTACAGCGCCCCCTGGAGGCCGAATGACACCAAATTTGTTGTGTTTATTCAGAATGTCATCTTGTATCACATGACCAAATTTGGTAATGATTTGTTAAAGCGTTGCCAAGATATAAGCTTACTTCCTGTTTGGTGGTTTTCCCGCTGAACTGGATTGGCTGATGTAAAAAGCTGGATAGGGCCATTATTGGGACATACCAAGCTTTGATCAGAAATGAAAATAAAGTCTCATATGAAAACACATTAAGAGATATGAACAAATATGAACCAAAAAACATTTTTGCTCATTACAGCGCCCCCTAGTGACCGAATTGCACCAAATTTGGTGCGTCCCCTTGGGAACTGGTGTAGAGAAACTCTAACAAATTTAATAGTGATATGTCAAAGGGCTGCAGAGATATGAGCTCACTTCCTGTTTGGTGTCTTTTCTGCCAAATTTGATTGGCTGTCACGGTCAAACGATTACGAATATCAAAAATCCATTTCATAACTTTTGTGCGGATCGGTCCAAAGATGCCATATACCAATTTTCATGACAATCGGTCAAAAATTGTGACCCGTGAAACTTTTTAAGCGTTTTCGACATTTTTCAAAATGGCGGAAAATCTATCATGGCGGAAATTGACGTCATGGGGTGCGTTGAACTCGGCATGGTCCAAGGATTCCAAGGATGCCAAGTTTTTGAAAATCGGATGTACGGTTCAAAAGTTACATGCAGAAATGTACCTCCAACTTTGACCAGTTGGTGGCGCTAGAGGGGTTGAGGTGGCAACATGAAATTTGCTGAAAAGAATCATGGGACTGTGCAGAACGAGTGTGCAAAATTTCACAACTTTTTATCATACGGTTCTATGGGCTGCCATAGAAACCACATACGGAAGAAAGATGTTAAAAAAAAACATAGAAACACTAAAGGTTTGACAGACAATAAAGTCACATTATCAAGTGTGTTAGGCATAGTCCCATAAGTTTGTGTGTGGCTCGGTCGAAAGATCAAATATACAAATTTTTATGAAAATTGGTCAAAAATTGTGACCTGTAAAAATGTAGTTTCACTTTTGAAAATGGCAGAAAATCTTTCCAAGCAAAAATTGACGTCATAGGGTGCATTGAACTCGGCATGGTCCACGATTTCCAAATATTTCAGGTTTTTGAAAATTGCATGTACGGTTCAAAACTTACATGCAGAAATGTACCTCCAACGTTGACCAGTTGGTGGCGCTAGAGAGATTGAGGTGGCAACATGAAACTTGTTGAAAAGAATCATGGAATTGTACAGAATCAGTGTGCCAAATTTCACAACTTTTTACCTTACTGTTCTATGGGCTGTCATAGATATCCCATTCAAAATAGCTTGTTGTCAGATATGACAAAAAACACATTTCTGCTCATTTTAGCGGCCCCTAGTGGCCAAATTGCACCAAATTTGGTGTGTCCCCTTGGGAGGTGGTGTAGTGATACACTACTGAATTTAGTAGTGATACGTCAAAGGGCTGCGGAGATATGAGGTCACATACTGTTTGCCGTCTTCGCCGCCAATTTTGATTGGCTGTCACGGTCAAACAATTATGAAAATCAAAAATCCATCTTATAACGTTTGTGCGGCTCGGTCCAAAGATGCTATGTACCAATTTTCATGACAATCGGTCAAAAATTGTGACCTGTGAAAATTTAGTTTCACTTTGGACATTTCCTAAAATGGCGGGAAAATTTGGAGGCAAAAATTGATGTCATGGGGGTTGTTGAACTCAGCCTGAAGAAAGGATTCAGAGGACATGATTTTTTTGTTTCAAACCAAAATGCAGTCACAGATATAAGCCAAAACACAAGTTTGCTTATTACAGCGCCCCCTGGTGGCCGAATGACACCAAATTTGTTGTGTTTATTCAGAATGTCATCTTGTATCACATGACCAAATTTGGTAATGATTTGTTAAAGCGTTGCCAAGATATAAGCTTACTTCCTGTTTGGTGGTTTTCCCGCTGAACTGGATTGGCTGATGTGAAAAGCTGGATAGGGCATTATTGGGACATGCCAAACTTTGATCAGAAATGAAAATAAAGTGTTATATGAAAACACATGAAGAGATATGAACCAATATGTACCAAAAAACATTTTTGCTCATTACAGCGCCCCCTAGTGACCGAATTGCACCAAGTTTGGTGCGTCCCCTTGGGAACTGGTGTAGTGATAGTCTACCAATTTTCGTTGTGATACGTCAAAGGGCTGCAGAGATATGAGCTCACTTCCTGTTTGGTGTCATTTCTGCCAAATTTGATTAGCTGTCACGGTCAAACGATTACATTATAGAAACCCCATACGGAAGAATGTTGATAAATAATAAGAAACCATAGAAACACTAAAGGTGCCTGCGCAGCAGAGCTGCTTGGCCCCAATAATAATAAGAAACCATAGAAACACTAAAGGTGCCTGCGCAGCAGAGCTGCTTGGCCCCAATAACTTATTTATTAAAAGAAAAGTATTTGAATAGTATTCCTGATTGAATCCATTATTCATTGTGGATTAATAACTTCATCAGAAAACACCAGTTTTCAAAACATTTTTCATTTATTGTAATTTACGTATGAATCATTTACCGGCAAGTCATTTCATGTTTCAGTCTTTGAACAGTTCATTACATTGAGGAATTCTTTCCAGTACAAAATACTGTATAGCCCAACAAAAACATAGGCCTACAACATACATACATACATACATACAAACTCAATGAACAGTTACAGAAATTAACAAATTGCTTATGTGTCACAGAACAAACACATTTCTCCCTGATATCATCTCTATTCTGCTTTTAGTTTTGCCCAAATTTCTTTTTCGACACGCACATGGCGGCTGCTGATAGGTTGTGGAGGTGGAATGAAAGATATTATATTTTCAAAGGAGTACCATATTTTGTCCTCTACGATCGGCCAGAAGAACTTGTTCTCCCCTGCTTGACACATGCATTTGACTTCTACCTCTAGCTCGTCGATATCGGTGATGATGCCTGGGTAGAAGTCTCCATCATATTTCACAACACACCACTTCTGGATCATTTCTGGACCCCATTCCATTTCCTCACTTCCTTTATTGGGTGCTGTGCTGAAACTGAATTCCTTGGTGTTGTAACATGTGCAGTGTGCAATCTTATTGATTGTACACATGCAACTTACGTCCCTATACAACATTTGCCCAGGAGAGGTAGTGACAACTTGGTGTATTCTCATAGTTGATGGGACTCGAGGCAGGCTATCTGGCATCTGTTCCACTGCCTTCTGGATGGATGTCTCACTGACATAACACAGCTTCACTGTGCTGTTGGTCTCCTCTAAGGCCTGGAAGAAATCAGTGGCAGAACATATGTCACGGCCTTGGCTCACCAGACGATCTGCTGTCCTCTTCAGAATGCCACCTACACCATCTGGTGCTCCCTTGCCATGACTGGCCTCGAAAAAGTTCCATGAGCCACCATGGAGGCCCATTTTGTGGAGAAGAGTGGTAAAGAGATAGAAATTTCCCTTTTGCCTATATTGGGTACAGGGACCATCACTTAGGAAATGTACCTGTGTCACTGCTGGGAAGCGGTTCTTCATGTACATCAAGACTGGCTTAAGATGCTCCCAAATAGCTGGTGGGCTTTTGTATTTTGCAGAAGAGACCGTGCTGAAAGGCAATGGCTCCACATCTGGGCCAGCATACAACACTCCTGTGTGTAAGGTTACCTGCTCATTGGATGCCCCGTAGTATGCTGACTGGATGTTGGAGGCATACTTACAGGCATAATTCTCAGAAAAATCAATGTGCACAACACTCATTTTCATGTAGGTTCTTTTTCAGCTCTCTGCAGAATTTGTACTGCTGTCGTATGTTGAATGTGTGCTTTTTGAATTTCACCAGCATGTCATTGAAAACGTAAGTGAGCTCATCAAGCCTTTTGTCAATCTTTTTCTTTATGGTCTTCTTGAACACTGCATCACTATTAGTTGCCTTGGTGTCCTCCGTTACCCACTGCATGTACTGCACTTGAACAGTGCCATCAAACTGCCCAAGTGGGAAGGCCATAGTTTTACAGGTGTCACAGTCACTGTACATGCATTGTTTGTTTGATGTGTCACAGCAGATTTCTTTCACCAGTGTCTCCAACTCTGCAGTCTTCAGGAGCCTCATGTTCACCAGCTTTTGAACAATAAAGCCCAGGTTCTCGTGCAACTTACACAAGCATGTGTCCCTATCAGAGAGTGTAGGATTCACTACCCAATAGGGCCTCATTCTGCAGAACACTGAATATGAAATTGATTTTGTTGGACTTTCTGCCAAGTATTTCATGTGCAGATTTTTAAGTGTGTCGTTCAGGAATCTCTTCTGCATTTTGACCTTCTCCCGTGTTACAGTCTGCTTCCGTCCTGTGGTGACTCGGCTTACATCATCCCTTGTGAAAAAAAAATTCACATCTTTTCTGATTTCGTCTGCCAAACGAGCAAATTTCTTTTTTTTCACAGAGAATGGATTCATTCTGACATTGCTCCATCTTCTTTGACTGAAGCCTAGGGCGTTTTGGGCATATCGTTGCAGATGACATTTTTTGAGAATCTGCCCTGCCACCAAACCTGTAGCAATGCATCTTTCTGCGCTGTTCCGTGCCTTTTGTATATTCTGCTGTATGTCAGCAATCAAAGCATCATGAAAGAGAGCTTTCTTGGCAACAGTGTCATTTTTTGTACGCTGCTGATATCTTTGCTTTGTTCCAGGGGTCCCCGACCTATTCAGCAGTCGGATGAATCTTTTCCTGTATTTGTCTTTTTCTCTTTTCTCTTCTTTTAAAGCATCCTCTAATGACTTTTTTCTTGATCGAAGTTTCTGCCTTTCTTTCCTAGAACGTTTTATCCCTAGTTTCTTTTGCCTGCGAAACACACACATATTATTGTCAGATGATATATTTTTTAAAAAATGCTGAAATGACACGTTGTCTGTATGAAGACCAATGTAACAAAGTGTATAATACGATCTAGAGTTAGATGTTGCCTAATTTGTTACATTGTAGTGAGAGTGTTGCCTAATTTGTTATGTTGTACTTAATAATGACACAGACACAAACAACTACATCCTACATTTACATTGTCATCTCTAACCTTGAAAGACCTGACTCTGACACTGGCCCTGGTACCTCCTCTGACCCTGGTGCCGGACCTGGCTCTGGTGCTGGACGTGGCACTGATTCTGAACCTGGCTCTGGTGCTGGACGTGGCTCTGCCTGTGGAAATGCGGCCTTCCTCTTATGCCTACTTCTCTTCTGCTGCTCTCTCCATAGCTTGCGCCTGTGCCTTTGTTCTCTCTCACTTAGCTCATTGATGGTTTTCCTCTTAAGTTTCTTTTCCTTCCATTTCTCTCTCTGTCTCTGAAGATGCTGTGCCTTCCTCTCTGGGTCTGCATTTCGTCTTTCTGCAGCACTAATGGGAGCCATTTAACTATAATCTGTGTAAATCGTAAGAATTGGTATTGGTATTGCATGCATTTCATACACTGTGACAGGGCCTGATGTGACGGGGCCTGACGGCCTGGAGTGACAGGGCCTGATGGTCAGCCATTTTTGACTGTCCACATGTCTGGCTGCTAACATGCTAGCGCATAAACACAAGGTCATCCTGACAGGAAATGTTTTACTCTTTTTAAAGCTGTTTTTAGCAAAAAAGTATACCATTGTATGCCGTTGTATTCTAGGACAAGTCATTGTGACAGGGCGTGACATTTTAGATAGTCATACTTCAATTTCACAGATAAAAAACAGTGTAGAGTCAGAGAAATCAATAATCACACTTACCCTTTATCATTGTTGTGTTCCAAATGAGGAAATGATGTCTCATCCTATACATCATATCCTTAAAGATATACTGGACATATTTTTTATGCATTACAAGCAAATGTGACAGGGCATGACGGCAATTTGTGGACAGTTATACAATATAATTTATTATTTTAATAAATATACATTTTCATTTTTTAAAATATACTTGCATTAAGAAGACATATTAAATTTTAAATTTAAGTGTTTTTATTGCATTTATTCATATAGCTTTTTCTTTAAAGAGAAATTAGAAAGTTGCATGGTTATGGTGTCTGCGGACAGAGCATTTTCCAGGGTATGACATTTTGTAATAAGAATTAAATAAGAAAAAAAACCCAGATAACCAAATAACTTATCATATTCCTTTTAACATTAACTAAAATAATGTAGCCATGTGCCTGGTTTTAGTTTTTATTTGTCTTGTACACATTTAAATAACCAAAAACGTGCTCAGGACAGGAAATGTACGTTTCTGGGAGAATGACCCAAATGACTATTTCACACTCTACTTTTTCTTAGTAAATGTTATAAAGTAGAAAATCAACCATTTATTTCCGTAGCTAATGAATGCCGAATTATATTATCAATACAAACAGGACATAAAAAGTATAATAACCTTTGAGGTGACAACTTCCGTGAAAATAATGGCGAGGTTGAGGCAAAGAACTCAGCGGCGTTGCCTTCACCAGGTCATACAGAGCTAACAAAGGTGATTCTGATCTGATTCTAATATGATACCTTCTTGAGCAGGAGTGATGCATTCTCCTCTTCCAGGGCTTCACTTCTCTCCCTCAGGTGTTCCACCTCATGCATGTGATAAGTTAGAGCTTCATTGAGCCGCACATTCTCCTTGAACACTGAGCAAGATGCATCATCTAGTTGCCTGCATAAATATACAAGAAATTAAGGGATTTTATTGCCATTTTAGTCAGAATAGAGGACTGTCCAGTGAAGCAAAGGCAGCTGGTAGATTTAGTTTACTTCGAGTAATGGTGTGATATTGGTTTTTAATTCTGAATCAACCTGTGCTACAAAATGCTCTTAGAAGGTTATTTCAGTTATTCATCCAATGCTGTTCCATTTTATACCACAGTTAACCCTTTAAGACGCACCCCCTATTATAACTTTGTTGTTACCAGAATGGCAATTCCCAGGTTGTAATATGTTACTGAAGACTCTCTAAATGTCGTAGTAATGTTGTAATGTTGTAGTTACATTTTTTTCAGTCACAGTGAGTCGTAGCGCCGGCGATACGGTGCCACGCTAAGAGGCTACGTCAGGTCGAACAATTTATGAATTTCTGATTGGGTGAGATGCATTGTACGTGTCACTCGGAGTGGAGATATCCCTGATATCGTCACTGGTGACTATTTACAGCTAGTAATCACTCCCCCAACAATAAAATGTAACCGTTAAAACTTTACGCCAACAATCCATCACATCAAGACTGCAGAACAGCAGTGGTGCATTAAGCCAGTTTGGACTGTGTGAACAACACTCAGCAACTGCACAATACAGTGGAAAGTATAAATAGACAGTTGTTGCATATCAACCACAAACGCCGTTAACTCTGACTGGAACTATCTTTTGGAGCGGAGACTGGAGCAAACTTTAATACAACTAAATAAAGCTTCAAAAACGGATTTAAAATTGTGTCCATTAACTAATTATGTTGTTGGGTTACGTACGGCTGTTGGGTTACCTACACCAGCCCTCGGCTTCATGCCTGTGGCCGAACCACACCCATGGCAATATCTGCTCCCAACCCTATTCCCACTCATGTTATATTGCTTAATTAGCTTTATACTTTTGCTCCTATCCTCTTCAATTGCTTTGGCAATAGTGCACAGATGGTAAGAAGTAGGAGGTGTTATCCTGAGTCCATCTGCCTAATGTTCCCAACAATGTTTACTGGAAGTACAATAAAAACTCTAACATGTGTAACTACAAGGCAGCAGTTTAAAGCCTGTGGAAGACACCGTCATAATTTTTTTGCTACCAGGTGCTACAATTTAATTGTAAAGTTAATTTCATTCAGTCAAAGAACAGACAGAGCATTGATTCTATTAAGCTATATGACAAGAGAGGGGTTGGTAAAGGTTATTGCCATGACTGTGATCCAGCCATAGCCATGAGCCGAAAGGCTGTGTGCTGCAGGTAATGTTGCCAAACAACATCTACTTTTCCTCTGTGACCACATTCAGTGAAATACATACAGATCACATTACAGATTTGGTATGAGGCTTAGCGAAAACACAAGATTGGGTACTTTTGAGTACTTGAGTACTTTTGAGAAATGAGAAGTCTTCTTGACAACAAACTTTATTTTAATGTACTAATGTTTGGGAGAGCGCTTAGCATATTAAGTCTTATGCTGTCTTTTAATCCTAGCTTTTCGATACTACTATTGTCATGAGTCTAGGAGACCATCCTATGGTTGGGTTTGTTTTCTAATTTGCAGGGTCCAGTTGGTCTGTGAACATTTTTAGGACTATTATGTAATTTCAAATTCAAAGATTAAAAGAAGTGCTAGCAGGTAGATGAATGAAAAATGCTTACAGAACAGCTTCATTGTGGGCACGTTCAGCCAACTGAGCAATCCTCTGCTCTGCTTCCTTCTCCAGGCGAACCTGCCAAAATAATACACTCAGCATTTTTCCCCCTTTAATTTGTAATTTTTTTTCAATGTTTTTTCCTCGTCTCTTTTATCTGTGTGTTTGTTTCATGAAATACCCTATATTTGTTAATAAAATGTCAGTTGTCATACTATCGGTATATCTAGCAAAGTGTTCATTGTCATATCATGTCACAGCCCTTCTGGTGAACTCCATGGGACCTAATAGTACATTCCATTTGTCTCAGCAACTGAAATTCAGAGGTCAAACTGACTCCACGTCCAAACACAACAAAAATCGAGTTGGATGCGTTCCATTTGCCAAACTCAGATTAACACTTAATAAAGGACACACTTCGACTAAAGCATCGACTAAAACACCACTGATTATGTGCAAGGATGACAACACAAAACATCATGACAAATGTGTAAATGGAAAATATCGTAGCATTCACTCAACATCAGCCATCTTGAATTGTGAACTAGGAATACTGTGCTGCTCCGACTTTGTAGGGAAAACATCCGAGACATTGGGCTTTTGATGGTGCACAGTTACTGGTAAACCAAGCTCTGATTGCCACTAGAATGCACTAAAAGATCTGAAAAAACTGAATGGTAGTCAATGGAGAGATAAAAGTTATTTTCTGGTCCAGCTTGTCTTATGCCTTGGATCGCATATAGGCTGTGTATGCATTTAAAAGACCACTATTCATGTCAGTCAAGCCATGTTTCTTGTGCAATTGCTGATTTATGCACTTGTGAAAATATGTAACTATTTTTACTACAAACTAAATAGTTGTGTAGGTGACATCACATCAGATTTTTCACTTCAAACTTTCCAACAGAATTTTCGCTGTTAAAATGTGTGTTTTGTACCAGAATCTAAGCATAACAGCAGTATGAGTTGGTCCATGTATCGTTTCCCGATGTATAAGAGAGGGTAGTGAATAAAACATATCAGGTTAGACACTTTTCTAGGCTGCATAGCTAGGAGTTATACATTAGCTGCAGGACACTGTTAGTCTAGCTCAATCAAACCACAATGTTCAGAGCTGGATGGTGACAGATATTGTGCGAGTATTTGTAGTCCACTATGTGGTTTCACACAAAACATAACGCAACTTTTGCTTTCTTGGTTTAAAAACGTATCTCTAACATTTACAAACAACACATGTGAAAGCTATGTAATATTTCGAATCGAATCAGAATATATCTCCATTGACTCTCATTCCTATTTTTTTTCCAAATTTAAGTCCCATGGTAGAAGGGCGTAATTTAGGCATCCTATAGGCTGAGAGCTCCGCTTTGATTATTTTGCTGGCATGTGAATGCACAGTTATAATTTACTGTCTTCACAACCCCACAATCCTTATAACTGATTTCAACATACCTTTTCAGTGAAAAACTTGTGCTCCATTCTTGCTAGCATCTCTCTGTGCTCCCGGTCTTGTATGTTCATATTTTCTTTGATCTAAATTTATTGAATAAATCACTGTAACACTTCTCACAAGCTTACTTAACCTTCAAAGGTGTACAGTCACACCTGTGTGACAGGAATATTGAGACAATGAAAGTTCTAAAGAACGTTGGGCTCCACAGAATATAATGTGGAATTGTAGAACCTTACATTGTTGTGCAATGGATTTTATGAAACATTCAAAAGCCCACACGTGTAAATGTTAGCTGTGTCCTTACATACATTGGTTAATTCTTGTTCCATGTGGGCTTTCTGCTTGCGAAACTCCTTGATTGTCTTCAGCTCTCCCTGGATCATGCGAAACTCACTTAATCTCTTCTTAAATTTCTCCTCCATATCATGGATGACTTGGTTGTATTCCTTAACCTAGCAAAAATACATTTAAGAAAGTGATCATGATCACAAAGATCAATTCAAGCCTCTGGAGTGGATAGTGCCTACTCTAAACTGTGAAAGCATGCAGAGAATGCTGAAAACATTCCTCATACCAACATTACATTACATTGCATTTAGCTAAAACTGTTATCCAGAGTCAACTTACAGACTTTCCGATACCAAGACCAACATGATGCAAAAGTATACACTGCGTGATTTTTGGTGGGATTTTTTTTTCTTTTAAGCGTCAATAAGGTCAAATGGGATAGTATCAAACAAATAAAAAAATGTAATATAACCTACACTTTGCAACTAAAGCACACTAAAGAAAAAACAGCTTGCTCATCTCACAAATCAGGCTTTTCATTCACAGACTTAAAACATACTTTTTAAACTGGCGTTACCCAACTGCAGCACAGTCTCATTCAAGTGGGATATGGGGAGCACACACACACACACACACACATATATATATATATATATATATATATGAGAGAGAGAGATCAAAATATCAAGCGGTTCTGATTTTATTAGCCTGGTAAAACAGTTCTTTGTACTTCATTTCATTTTGTACAAAGGGTCTGGCCTTGCTGCAGTTGACATCCATGTATTTGGACCAAGCAAATTCGAGCCAATCAGTGTACAGAGGGGGTGTTTGTGAGCGAATACGTTGACTTTGTGTGCTACATTTGAATTGTGGTTTGTAGGTAGGCTAATTCCATACGTGACGACCAGACATTAGCGATTGGGTAAAAGCAGAGCCACTTGTTTTAACCTTAAGCAGAGTCCACACCTCCAGGAAGAAATCGTTTCTCAATGCAGCAAGACCAGACCCTCTGTACAAAATGAAATGAAGTACAGCTGGTTTTATGGCCCTTTAAACTTTAACAATGCCCTTTTTCGCTCCCACTGATTGCTCAGTTCTTTGTTCAGATAGGCTGAAAGATGGAGGTGACGCCCAGCAGAGGAGGACTTGGGGAGTGGTGGGCTGCCTGGGCATGTGAGGAGTGTGGAGCATCCTGTTCCGTGCTCCAGTGACTTGAGGCTGACAAGTGTTCTGGGGCCCTTGACAGAGAAAGGGGGAAGTCAGGGAAGCACCATGGGCCACAAAGGGGACTTCACCAGGATCAATGAGGACGCCTGGAGAGGTATCATAGTGGGTGGTTGCTCGCCTCAGGCGTCTGGTGCCCATATGGAACAGAGGGTAACCGGGAGAGCACCATGGCCTGCACAGGAGGCATATGAGGGGTTGGGAGGACGTCTGAGGAGACGGGTGGTTGTTCACAGAGGATGTCTTTGTTGGGAGGGGATAATGTAGCTACCTGGGCTAGCCTGAGCTAGGCCCACAAGGCAGCATTGACTGAATGGGTTACTGACATAGACAGTAAAAAAAATATGAGACTAAATTCGAATTCCAGGGTCTCAAGTCGCTCAGAGCGAACAGGAGAAAATTGCGGTAGAAGCTTTTTTTTTTTCAAATTAGTGATTTCGTTTTTTTGCAAAATGTGAGAATTGAGATCATGAAGAAGCCACTCCATGTTTCAGGTAACAGCATTGGTTGCTTTAAAAGCATACATTTTGTCTACAAAATTGACTAGTTTTTAGTAAAGAGTCTTGTCTTCCTTGGGACATGTGTGAATTACACATATTACCATACTGGCAATGCTGGCCATTCACGTGACAGTTACAGTGCTCTTCTGTTTGTTTTTCAGCTGAATGCTAGAAACAAACCTCGTGGCTACTTAAGCTGCGTAGATGTGTGTGATTTCATTTCATTATTGAATGAATAAAGATGGACCAGGCAAAGTGCACTGCAGAAGAGCAGAATTGTGGCTTCTTCGACAAACCGGACCGGGGGAGGGATTATCTTAATATCATGCAAATGAGCAATATTCAGTCCCCTGAGGTGAGAATCGCTAAATGATCCAAGAGGGCTTTTCTCAGCTTTGTGTTTTAAGATGTGCATGCTTTTAAATGGCCACAAATTCTTCACATATTATCAGATTTCCATGTGTAAGGAATCGTTGGAAAGTGTAGAAACTACACTTCCAGAACCCTTGAATAACTGAAAATGACGCTGGGACGACTTGTGACTGGTTTTGCCATAATCGGTCACATATGGATAGAGGGATAGCGTCCTTTTCACTGTGACCGGATTAAGCCAGATTTTCAATTCTCAGCTTGGTCACGTGTCTACTGCGGTCTACTGCGCAAGCTCGGGATCCAGGCTGGTGACGTCAACCAACAAATCCCAGTACAATAACATGGCTGGTAGATGCTCAAATACAAATAAGACAGCTTTTTTTTTTACAATTATCATAACTGCAATCATGCATACTGGAGTGGAAGGTTAGTGTTGTACTTGGGGACTAACTACTAATTTTGGTTCCAGTCTTGCAAGCTGTCAAGGGAGCTAGTCTTGTCAAGGAAGCTAGCTAGTTAGCATGTACATACCAGGCTAGCATGTAGCTTAGCTTAGCAATTTTTCTTTGGGCTTCACTTGCATCGAACAGTAAGAATCCACAAAGTTAAGAATTCCTCTCACCGAATTATTTATTTTATTTTGTTTATTTTTAATTATTTATTTACTTATTCCTCTCATCACCTCCACCCTCCCTCCCCAATCCTTCCGACCTGCTAGACTTTCTGGACTGCTCTGCTACAAAAAAAATACCATCAATTTTGTATGTTGTATCTTGTATGTTGTATTTTGTAATGCTAGCTTTGCTAGCGGCGGTCATAATGGTCACAAATAGCTACAGATTCTGATACATAATTCCAAGAAACCTTCCAGAAAGACGTTATGAGTAATTTATTGTTATTCCACATCTGCCATTAATTTCATTGCAATTAGGCTGGACTGTGGTCTGCAGTGGGATGGTGCCCTCTCCTGCTTACGAAAATAGAACAGACGTTGGAGACTCTCGTTCCTTCAATGCTCTCAGTTTAGAGGTGACGGAGATGTACGATTCAGTTGCCCAGTGACTGTGTGCAAGAAAATACTGGAGTGATTGCTTAGTCCAGATCTACTGTAGAGTCTACTGAAAAGGGTGAATTGTAACAAAACAGGAAGCACAGATTGAGTGTGAGGTCAAGTGTTAAAGGCATGTGCAGACCATGGAGTGTTTACCAAAGTTGTTAATTTTCCCATTGTAGCGCCCCCATGCCTACATTATGGGCATGACATATAAATCTACCAATATCCCTACGGGGCGCCCTGAGTTCCTATGAATGAGTGATAAAACAGCAGTATTATTTATCTAAATGGTTTTGAGTTGTCTCTCCCTTTCACCTGTTTTTAACCACTACAAATATCACCAGGAGTATAACAAAATATATAACTTTTTACTGGAAAATGTATTTCAATGAAATTACATGAAATAAATTAAATCAAATCCCTTTTTGTTGTACTTTTCCCTACTGAAACCCAATAAACCATATGCAACACACAATGCATACACTATCTTCAAATCAAATGCACACCCTTTGCACATAAGCATAACAATAAATTGCACTCACTGTTCATCACAGTCTTAGTCCCTTAAGTGCATAAACACAAATTGTTCACTTCTATAGCACATTCACAATGAACAGTCAAAACGTCCTATGCCGGCTTAATAACTGAAAAAGTACCGTGATGCAGGCCTATTCGTTGCTCGGGTACGTTGAGACCAAAAACGAAACGGCCGCTTCACTCCAAAAAGCACAGAAAAGAAAACTGTAGGCTAGACCTGTACCTGGATGCAGCAGGGCTAGTAGGTAGAAGTCACGCAGTAGCAGCATGGACAGGCGTGTGTGGCTCCTCGGGCACGCACGTGGACAGCAGCGCAGCAGGATTTCCAGGATCTTCGTCGAAGTGTTTGCCTTGTTCGTCTTAGCCAGGCGAACAGTAAACTCTCCAGTGTCCAAGAAACTCGAGTTGCACAGTTCAAGAAGCACTTAGTTACACGGCTAGCAACCGTCTTACTTATAAACTTATAAATTAGCACACTCACGTTGGTCAGTCACGATACTCATTCGGCTTCCCAACTTCACAATCAAAGTATAACTCGACAGTGCTCTGAATCGAGTGTCGAGTGTCTCCTACAGTGCTCTAGTTGACCACTTTAGAAACTATCTTCCCCGATAGCCTAGGGAAGACTAAGTTAACCACTGACGCAGGATAAAACAAACTAACCGTCTGCTCTCATCAAACACCGTCTTCCTTCTGTCGTTAGCTGCACGTTCTACCTCCTACCACAGCAACAGATTCCAGGGTCACGGGTCATATTCCATAGCCAATGAAAACGTACAGAAAATAAACGTGCAGAAATCCAAAATTCAAATAAAATACAGACTTTCACAAAATAAATACATTTCGGCATAGTACATCTCTAACATTTTTTATACATTTTATAACATTTTTAACATCATGGAAATTCAAACACAAATATTGCACAGGGCTACACTCTCCCCCTCTTAAACGGTTTACATGTCCCCATGAAACCAAACTTCCATGCAACATGAATGAAAGAAAAAACATGACACAAAAATGTCACATTAACCAATTTTTATGACTACCCCCTATGAACTATAGTCAAAGGCTGGTCTTTAGGCCGTCCTGCTCATCATAAGTTAGGCTGATGATAGGCTTAATGGACCTCTTCTCACGTCTAGGGGAACTTCTCTGCGGTTGGACTTCCTCATCCACTACTACAGAAGAATTTCTCTCAGACTCAGTATCATCTCTTTGTTCAACAGGCATTTCTGTATCACTAACAGCATTTACCTCACCATCACTAGTTTCTTCAATAACATCATCTGACATTACCTCATGCTCGTCATTACTCTTAACATGATCAGACACACTGTCCTGTTCATCAGCTGTGTCTACAACTGGTAAGACACTCTCACGGTTCCTCTCAGAATCATAATCTCTAAGATCATCAGGTCCTGACCTCCATCTGAATACGGGCTGTACTTCAGACTCAGATTCACTAGACTCATCTAATAAATGACCTGTATTCTCTCGAGGCTCCAAATTATGTCTCTGACGTGACATTGACTTTTTCTGACTCCTAGTCAAAGGTCTTGTGGCTTATCGTTGAACATCTGACTCCTCAGATATCCTCACCAAACTACCAATTGGCAAAATATTGTCTCTGTGAATAGTTCTGAGCTTCCCCATCCCACTGTCAGGCTTCACCCTATAAACATGCAAATCAGGAAGCTTTTCCACTACCACGTAAGGTAAAGAGTTCCACCTACTCTGTAACTTATGTTTCCCTTTCAAACCCAAGTTCATCAAGAGCACTCGATCACCCTTGGCTAACACTTGGTTACAAAGGACTCTCTCATAGTTCTTTTTGTTTCTCAAATGAACCCGAGTTGCAGACTAGCACTTTGTAGATCTCTTTTCAGCTCCTCCACATAACGTGAATGACTGACTGCTTCATGTCCATCAGTTCCAAAGCACACATCAATAGGCAATCTAGCCTCCCTGCCAAACATGATGTAATAGGGTGAGAACCCTGTGGCATCATTCTTGGTTCTGTTGTACTCGTGTACTAGCTGGGTTACATGACGGCTCCATTGACGATTGTGGGTGTCTCGCAAGGTTTCCAACATAGACCAGCAGAGTTCTGTTAAAGCGCTCTGGCTGTGGGTCGCCTTGGGGATGGTAGGGTGTCATCCGTGACTTACGGATCCCCAAAGTCCTCAAAAGTTCATGGATCAACCGGCTTTCAAAATCACGGCCCTGGTCCGAATGAATTCGTAGACCACAAAAAACCTCTCCACCAACACCTTAGCAACCGTTACAGCTCTCTGGTCTTTAGTAGCGTATGTTTGGGCATAACGACTGAAATGGTCAGTAACAACTAGTATGTTTGCAAATCCACAGGAGTCTGGCTCCAACGACAAGAAGTCTATACATACCAGCTCCATAGGGCCACTGGAGGTGATCTGGTGTAATGGAGCAGCTCGCGGACAGGGACTCGTCACACGTCACACACCTCCCACAGTTGCCTATGTATGTCTCCACAGTCTGACTCATTTATGGCCAATAAAACCTGTCCCTTATCAGGTCTAATGTCCTCTCTACTCCCAGGTGTCCCATATCATCATGCAAAGCACGACACACCTGCATTCTGAACTCCTTGGGTAGTAGCAACTGATGACGCTCTTTTTCAGACGCTTTATATGTAACTCTGTACAGCAATCCATCTTCAACTCTCAGTTTAGGACTCTCACGTTTTAACAAAGACATCAGAATCAGCCTGACTAGGACTAGATGGCCACTGGCCTGTATTCAAAGCCTCTCTAACTACTCTAAGAACAGTGTCTCTAAGCTGAGCTCTTCACAAATCTTCACAGGTAAACTGTTCTAGCTGACCCAAGTTAAGATGAGTTGCAAAAGCATACAGCTCAGGAATACCCTCAGCAGGAACTCCTAGTCTCTCTGCTACACGCACATCACACTCCTGTGATTCCTGCACACACACACACAACCACAAATAGTTTTCACCTCACCTTGGGAAAGTATCTTTCAGGGCTCAGCGTCAACATCAATCCAGTTATGAGAAAGCAAATCAGCATCAACATTGACCTTTCCAGGGCGATCTTTGACTTCAAAATCATACGTGGCTAATGCAGCGAGCCACCTGTGCCCTGTAGCATTGAGTCTCCCAGTCGTCAACACGTAGGTGAGCGGATTGTTGTCTGTCATCACCGTGAATCTCACCCCGTACAAATTATCATGGAATTTATCCACCACAGCCCACTTAAAGGACAACTTCGGTGTAAAATGAAAATTTGCCTGTTAAAACATCATCCCGAGTTGGTATGTGTACCGAGGAGCAAAAATTATTCAGCCCGCTGCATTCAGAGTTAAACTATTTTTTACCGTTTCCCCCAGAAGGCTAACAATGGAAGTGGTAGGTGCCCTTAGACGAAGCACGACGACAAAGCTATTTTTAAACCATTAAAACAGCTCGAACAAACTCTACACTCTATCGGTAGTACAACAAAGGCCCTGACATTAAAAACGAGGCACTGAGAACTTTGTAAGTGTACACAACGTCTATTAATAAAACAGGTTTGATAGGCAGTACCTTGCTGTAGTTTCTCGTCGCCGCTATGTTGGACGTCCACATAGCCGATTGTCGAACAAGGACCAGCGGTCAGAATAGGAGGAGAAGTAGTGCAATTTAATTCCGTGAAACTGGAGGGATTTCATCTGTTCGTGACAATATCCAGTCATTGTGCCCATTTAACAGAGCCATGGTCCCAGCAACGGCACCTAATCCACCAAAAAGGCTACATCTGAAGAGAGGTGCCATTCGGAAACCTGTGCGACTTGGTGGAGATGTATGTCCAACAACAAAGTCAAGAGAGAACTGCAGCCATGGCGACAACAATCGGGAGATATTTCACAGGTTACCCATGCTTGATAAGGACACTTTGCAGCAGTAACTGGTCTTGCAAATCGTCGTGAAGACGCGCCCACAGGCTGAAACAGATTATCGTGTCTGTAGCCTGCATTTCAACCAAGATGATTACATTGTCCCAGCAACGGCACCTAACCCACAAAAAAGGCTACATCTGAAGAGGGGTCATTCGGAGATCTGGTGGAGATGTATGTCCAACAAGAAAGTCAAGAGAGAGCTGCAGCCATGGAAAAAGTCCATTTGCAACGATTTGTTGGTGACGATATCCTGCCATTTTGTACAAGAGACCGAAGAGGCCCATTCAAGTGTCGTTTCACTTAGGGCCGAGTCTCGCGTGCTGTTGTTGACGGAAGTCGTGCTGTGCACGTGAACAGGGATAACACGATTTGGAAGACCAGCTTCTGCTGCAAAGTGTCCTTATCACGCATGGGTAACCTGTGAAATATCTCCCGATTGTTGTCGCCATGGCTGCAGTTCTCTCTTGACTTTGTTGTTGGACATACATCTCCACCAAGTCGCACAGGTTTCCGAATGGCACCTCTCTTCAGATGTAGCCTTTTTGGTGGATTAGGTGCCGTTGCTGGGACCATGGCTCTGTTAAATGGGCACAATGACTGGATATTGTCACGAACAGATGAAATCCCTCCAGTTTCACGGAATTAAATTGCACTACTTCTCCTCCTATTCTGACCACTGGTCCTTGTTCGACAATCGGCTATGTGGACGTCCAACATAGCGGCGACGAGAAACTACAGCAAGGTACTGCCTATCAAACCTGTTTTATTAATAGACGTTGTGTACACTTACAAAGTTCTCAGTGCCTCGTTTTTAATGTCAGGGCCTTTGTTGTACTACCGATAGAGTGTGGAGTTTGTTCGAGCTGTTTTAATGGTTTAAAAATAGCTTTGTCGTCGTGCTTCGTCTAAGGGCACCTACCACTTCCATTGTTAGCCTTCTGGGGCAAACGATAAAAAATAGTTTAACTCTGAATGCTGCGGGCTGAATAATTTTTGCTCCTCGGTACATATACCAACTCGGGATGATGTTTTAACAGGCAAATTTTCCTTTTACACCGAAGTTGTCCTTTAAGGGCAAGAAACTCAAGCTGGTGTATATGACACTTCTGTTCTGCAGCATTTAACCCTCTGCTGGCAAATGCAACGGGCCTAAGGCCCTCAGGATACACTTGATTCAAGACAGCACCCAACCCTCTAAGGCTAGCATCAATGTGCAATACATAGCACTTATTTGGGTTGGCAAAAGCTAACACTGGCGCGTTAGTAAGGCGCTTAATAATCTTCCGAAAAGCCTGTGTACATGCATCAGTCCACCGTGACTCGAATGGTTCAGCCTCCTTGTAATAATGCTGATCCTTCACAACACTTGGCTTTTTGCCTTTTCTCACAGGAGGATACCCTTTGGTTAGGTCTGTTAATGGCTTCACAATGGAGGAATAGTTGGCAACGAATCTGCGGTAGTAACCACAGAAGCCAAGGAATGACCTCAAAGACTTCAAATCAGTAGGCTGTGGCCACTGGGTTACAGCTTCCACTTTAGATGGATCTGTAGCGATCCCGTCAGCAGACACAATATGACCGACATATTTTACTTTAGGCTGACAGAACTGGCACTTGTCTAGTGACACCTTTAGACCTACTTCCTCGAGGCGATCTAAAACCTTCATGAGTCTCTCCTCGTGTTCCTACGGCCTTCTCCATTAAACGTTGAAATGTCGCAGGGGCCCCCCCATCACTCCCTGTGGCATACGTTCAAACTGGTAGAAGCTGAGAGGACAAATGAACGCTGTCTTTTCCTTGTCTTCCTCTGCCATGGCTATTTGGTAATAGCCACTACGGAGGTCTAACACAGAGAACCAACGACTTCCAGCTAGACAATCCAATGCATCATCGATGCGCGGCATAGTGTACTGGTCGGGTATCGTCTTACTATTCAGAGTCCGGTAGTCAATGCACATACGCACGCTACCATTCTCGCAACCACTATAGGGGATGCGTAGGGACTCCGAGACTCTTTTATTACTCCTGCTGCTAGCAAGTCTTGGAGGTGTTTTCGCACATCCTCTATGTCAGCGGGAGCCAATCGTCAGGACTAGGGCTGGGCGATATGGCTGAAATCTGTATCACGATATAAGTGTTTCATATCGGTCGATATTGATAATTATTGAAACATTGTGTGACCTATTTAAAATAAGTAACAGGAGGGAAATTTAAACATTTTTATTTTTAACTTAACCTTCCTCTGACAGGCAATAAGCATTCAGGCAAAATGACTGTCAACAAACGTTCAATGTTACGATCACAATGAAAACTGAACAATTATCAATAAGCTAATAAAGTGCTTAACAACGCTGAAGTGTTATAAAGACATGTGCAAAGTGTTAAATGTAAACATAGCGAAACCTGATACCTGAGAAGAACTATCATATAGGCTATGTATATAGTTTTACTGCATATTTTGCAGACAACATTTGTCTGACTACGATGAGATTTGTAAACTCCAAAAAAGCTCCCATACTGGTGAGCAGACCTTTCTGTTCTTAGGGCTCATTCACACCAAACACTCTGCGTATTCAGCGCGTGGCTGACTAAACTTACGCCGTTTTCTTAAAAAAAAAAAAAAAAAACATTCTATCGAACACATTTTCTATTGTTATCGAGTAGGTGTCTATCGAGATACATATCGTTATCGTTTTATCGCCCAGCCCTAGTCAGGACCTCTCCCAAAATGGTCAGGGGTCAGACAGACGAATGTTGTGTTCCACCCCTTTACATAAACCAACCTCCCATTCACGGAGTGAACACACGTTGTGTCGGCGACACAGCTTCTTCTTAAGTCTCTCTTTCCATTCTCTAGGAATTGGGCAATCGCCAAAATCAATTAAATTTGGATCCACCTCTTCAACTTTCTGACGTTTTACTACCGAACTTGCCAAATCAGTTGCCTGGACGGTACCCAGGGGCGTGCCTTAAAGTATAGTAACCTCTTTTCTTGTCTCATTTTGAATCAACAGGGAGAAGCAGTTTGGATCAATGGCACAAGCCGGGGCTACTACAGGCTGAAACATCACACCTTGAGGCAACGGCACAGTGTCACTTGCCTCCAACACTATGATGCCTTTAGGCGCTGGCTGGCAAAAGTCCAGTTGACATGGCACACAACGACTCTCCTGAGGTGGGAGGGTCAATTGATCAGGGCCCATCCATTTCACTAAACCATCTGTGTCATCTTGGTCCACTTCACTAGTGCTATGTGAAACCAGCTCTCTATTAGGCCCAACATTACTGACCTTCAGGGCACGAGCCAAAGCCTCACTCTTTGAACGACCACATAAATCAGCAAGCCTATGAAACAAGCTAGCATTAGTGCCTAGGATAACAGGGACCTGATCTGGCGTGTTAGGCCCAGGGCAAATCAATGCCAATGCCAACACTGACAAAGTCTCTGGTTTACCAGTAAGCTCTTTTGGAAACTGCACATCAACCACAGCATATCCTAAGTAGGGATAACTTGTATCACTGAGTCCCCAAATGGCTAAGCCAGACACTGGTTGGATGGGTACACCTGACAAGTGTTTCTCATACCATTCCTCAAAAATTATGGTCACTTGTGACCCACTGTCCAATATCGCCACACATGGGTGACAATTCACCTTCACCTGCACAGTGGACGGCGGACCAATGAGACCTTCAGGAAATGTGGCAGTTGTCTTAGCATGCGCTTCCTGTTTATTGGAGAAACGGTTAGTAGCCTCACTTTTAGAATTGCCGTCAAAAGCATGCTTGTCTTTGGCTTTGTTAAGCGCAGCTATAAGTCTCTTAATCACTCTCTTCTCATCTTCATCAGATGAACAGTTTGTGGCAATATGACCGTCTTTCCCACATCTGTAACAGAAGCGGTCATCACCCCTGTGGCTCTGCGCTTGTCTAGGAGAAACATGATCAGTCGACTTACTTCTAACAGCAGCAGCAACTACTGAGGACTCTGCTATTTTGCCTTCTTTAGACTTTAATTTCTTGCTCAATGTTTTAACTTTCTTGTGTAACGCAACAGCTGTAGATTTGTCATTGTCTGAATTGAGTGACTGAGACGCTGACGCGTTAGCATCCGCTCCCTCACTACCTGAACACTGTTTTTTACTCATCTCAGACACTTGAGTTTTTAAAGCTTTAAAATCAGCTTTCAAGCCTTCAATGTCTACATCTTCCTCCACTGAGTCATCTCGAACAGCAACATTCCGAATGCGAGCATTCACCCTTTGTCGTGTTCGCTGGTATTCTTCTTCTGTTCTGATCTGTCAACAAGTCAAGGAAATTAGGAGGATTGCTACGTCTCTCTTTTAGCTGTAGTTGTAACAACAGCAAGTCAGAATCAATTGCTCCACGAAGCAGCTGTTCCACTCTGTCTTTATCACTAGCTAAGACGCCACCTTTCTTCACCACTTTAGCCAGAAAAGGTTCAATTCTCCGAACATAGTCCGACAACTTCTCACCAGCCTTCTGCTGTATGACACGGAAAGAGAAGTAAAGGTCTTCAGCAGACTCAGCAGAAACAATTGCTCTAGTTCCTTGCTTACTGAGGCGTAAAGAAAACCTCTAAAACAGGACCTCTCAAACACTCCAAGATGCGACGTCTCTTTTCTTGTTCAGTTAAATCACTCTCTTGAACCATTAATGCTGCCTGTTCTAGCCAATATTCTAAAGATTCCTCCCCAGCAGGAGTGGGAGTGACTCCTGAAAAGATCCGAAGACGACGATAACCATGACTCTCAGCCTGACTTTTAGTAGTCCGGCTGACTATGTCAACCATTGCACGTAAAACTGACTCATCAAGCTCACGTGTAGGGACAACAGGACTAGACAGACCTTGTAAATCTGCTAAGGTCTTACCCTCAGTCACCAGAAAACTCTTTAACCTAGCTGAAAAATCATCAGCAGGAGCAGGAGGAGTCTGTTGGGCAGTCACGATGTTCCACACAGCGCCATCTGTAGTCTTGACTTCAGGGGGAGCTAGGCGTGGATTGATCACTTCTTTGCACTCGCAGAGAACCAAACGACCATCATCACTGCTAGATCTAAGTCCCCTTACTCTCACACAACCCCAACAACACACTGTGTGTAGGACATCCTCAATCTGGCCCACTTCAAGATCTTCCTCGACACCAACCACCAATACAGCCTTGGTAACATTAATACTCTCTTCCCTGCACCACTCACTGAGCTCTGTTTGAAGCTTTTCTAGCTTACTTACCCACCATTACAGAAAATAACAATATCACTAAATGTTAGAATATAAGCTGGAGTAACAAAAATATTTTTAGGAATATGGTATGGCAAAGAAAAACACTCTAGAATATTCAAAACCATCCCAGCGGTGCCTCCATTTTGTGTAGCGCCCCCATGCCTACATTATGGGCATGACATATAAATCTACCAATATCCCTACGGGGCGCCCTGAGTTCCTATGAATGAGTGCTAAAACAGCAGTATTATTTATCTAAATTGTTTTGAGTTGTCTCTCCTTTTCACCTGTTTTAACCACTACAAATATCACCATGAAATGATGAATACCAGGAGTATAACAAAATATATAACTTTTTACTGGAAAATGTATTTCAATGAAATTACATGAAATAAATGAAATCAAATCCCTTTTTGTTGTACTTTTCCCTACTGAAACCCAATACACCATATGCAACACACAATGCATACACTATCTTCAAATCAAATGCACACCCTTTGCACATAATCATAACAATAACTTGCACTCACTGTTCATCACAGTCTTAGTCCCTTAAGTGCATAAACACAAATTGTTCACTTCTATAGCACATTCACAATGAACAGTCAAAATGTCCTATGCCGGCTTGACAACTGAAAAAGTACCGTGATGCAGGCCTATTCGTTGCTCGGGTACGTTGAGGCCAAAAACGAAACGGCCGCTTCACTCCAAAAAGCACAGAAAAGAAAACTGTAGGCTAGACCTGTACCTGGATGCAGCAGGGCTAGTAGGTAGAAGTCACGCAGTAGCAGCATGGACAGGCGTGTGTGGCTCCTCGGGCACGCACGTGGACAGCAGCGCAGCAGGATTTCCACGATCTCCGTCCAAGTGTTTGCCTTGTTCGTCTTAGCCAGGCGAACAGTAAACTCTCCAGTGTCCAAGAAACTCGAGTTGCACAGTTCAAGAAGCACTTAATTACACGGCTAGCAACCGTCTTACTTATAAACTTCTGATTAGCACACTCACGTTGGCCGGTCACGATACTCATTCGGCTTCCCAACTTCACAATCAAAGTATAACTCGACAGTGCTCTGAATCGAGTGTTAACTATAAAGTATCCTACAGTGCTCTAGTTGACCACTTTAGAAACTATCTTCCCCGATAGCCTAGGGAAGACTATCCCTGCGTCCGAAACCTTAGTAGGCACTGCGTTCTACGCAGTGCTTACCACTCGACCGTTACAGTAGTAGCTTCTACGTAGCAAACTAGCCAGCAGGCACAATTCGGATGTACTACGACATCGCCATCTTGCCCGTCCTCTGACCCGGCTGTTTACATTAACGTCATGATTTTGCCAGCTTGTAGCAAATGGTTAGCTGCATTTTATCAGGTAAACTCAACATTTATGTGCATTTGTGACGTGAACAACTATTTACATGGCTTTTATTTACTAAAGTGCACATTTGTACACTGTCAGACAAGCGACCGGAGTCTCCGCCATCTTAGTTACTTTTAACGAGCGGGAAGTTTTTGGTTCTTCTTCTACGGTTTTCAACCTCCCGGTGACTTCTGGGATAGCGTAGTGTAGTTCGCTTGCACACTGCAAAATATTACCAGAAATAGCAAGCCATCTGGGTACTTTTGGCCCGGCTTCACCTACTACTGAAAGCTTACTAAGGTATTCGGATGTTCTAGGTCGTGGCTTCCTCATTTTTGGCTACTATGCAGGCGGCTAGTAAGGGTATTCGGATGCAGGGTAAGTTAACCACTGACGCAGGAGAAAACAAACTAACCGTCTGCTCTCATCAAACACCGTCTTCCTTCTGTCGTTAGCTGCACGTTCTACCTCCTACCACAGCAACAGATTCCAGGGCCACGGGTCATATTCCATAGCCAATGAAAACGTACAGAAAATAAACGTGCAGAAATCCAAACTTCAAATAAAATACAGACTTTCACAAAATAAATACATTTCGGCATAGTACATCTCTAACATTTTTTATACATTTTTAACATCAGGGAAATTCAAACACAAATATAGCACAGGGCTACACTCTCCCCCTCTTAAACGGTTTACATGTCCCCATGAAACCAAACTTCCATGCAACATGAATGAAAGAAAAACATGACACAAAAATGTCACATTAACCAATTTTTATGACTACCCCCCTATGAACTATAGTCAAAGGCTGGTCTTTAGGCCGTCCTGCTCATCATAAGTTAGGCTGATGATAGGCTTAATGGACCTCTTCTCACGTCTAGGGGAACTTCTCTGCGGTTGGACTTCCTCATCCACTACTACAGAAGAATTTCTCTCAGACTCAGTATCATCTCTTTGTTCAACAGGCATTTCTGTATCACTAACAGCATTTACCTCACCATCACTAGTTTCTTCAATAACATCGTCTGACATTACCTCATGCTCGTCATTACTCTTAACATGATCAGACACACTGTCCTGTTCATCAGCTGTGTCTACAACTGGTAAGACACTCTCACGGTTCCTCTCAGAGTCATAATCTCTAAGATCATCAGGTCCTGACCTCCATCTGAATACGGGCTGTACTTCAGACTCAGATTCACTAGACTCATCTAATAAATGACCTGTATTCTCTCTTTTTATACATTTTAACATCAGGGAAATTCAAACACATAGCACAGGGCTACACCATCATGCCAAAAATCCTCCACCATGATTCAGATAAAATAGAAACTGGCCCCAGGCTGCTTTTCACACACTACTCTATCTAAATTATGCTAAAAAATTACACCATAAATCATGCGACGGTTAGTGAACCGTTTACTTTTCTATTCATGTTGGGTAAACATTTACATCACTATTTCTCGAAAAATAAGCTTAGAACTTGGTATTTGTTTGTAAGCACAATCGCTATCTTTATGGATTTTACTATTCGATGCAAGTGAATTGAGAAAGATGGCTAAGCTAAGCTACACGCTATAGCTTGTAGTTTACATGCTAACTAGCTAGCTCCCTTGACATGCTGGCTTGCAAGACTGCATGGAACCAAAGTTAGTTGACGAAGAATCAAGTCCCCACATACAATATTAGCCTCCCATTCCACTAAGTGATTGCAGCTATAACGGTAGAAGAATACTTATTAAGAAAATTATCGTACACTGTATGATTTGTGATTGAGCATCTACCACTCAATTTATAGTATTTGGGTTCGCTGGCCGACGTGACCGTACGTCACCCCGCGCTTGCGCATTTGCCTGGTGACCAATTAAAAATCTCAAAATTGTGCTTCAACGGCTCCCATTGAAAACGACGCCATGCCACGGTCCATTCTCTTCTACTGTCTATGACTCTAACACATTTGTCAGTGATGATTCTAATGACCGCTAGATCACCCACAATTTTTTTTTCTTTTAACTTCCACGCCGCAGCCTATTGAAAACAATAGGTAATGGCTAGTCTGGTTTCAGCTAACTTCAGTCTAATAACTACCAGCCTAAACATGTCTTTTCCATTGCTACAAATCAGCTAATATTACTGGAAACTCAAAAGAAATACAAACACTTACTAAAAACATTTAGGAGTTTGTTCAGTTTTATCCACAAACCAACAAAGGAGCAAACCTGCAGTTTGTTTATTAAGCTAACTTATTTTGCCTTATCCTATCATCACTCATGTCTTTTACACCTGCAAACACCGTAAATAAATACACACTGACTTGAACCTTATCGGATGTATCCAGTTTAATTACCAAATCAAGATGTAAGCCTGCAATTCAGTAATGTTTCACTCCTCTGACATGCAAGGTTCCCGAGCTACTGTGGCATGTGACACCCCTGATGAGGAGAGGATTGCCGTGTGTGTCAAATGAAGTATAAAGGGTCTGGCGCATCAGTGAAGTCACTTTTGCGCGTGCATGACTTTGCATGGCGAGTTTTTACGAGATTTTTACGACAAGGCGTATACACTCAGTAGTAGAGTAGTAGTAGAGTAGAGTTACTTTATTGATCCTGAAGGAAATTAAGGTGTCCAGCAGCATACACATAATACACATTGCAAAAACAGATTAAACATATTGCACACATCTGCATTCATACAACATTCACTGAACTGAGGGAAGAAAAAAAAAAGGTAATGATAATAACAAATCCACGAGGTAGAGAAGTGTCCTGATAAGGTGCTTTGTGGTAGTTCAAGTAGATTGATTACATTGTCCCAGTAAAGTCCATTAATGGTCATTTGCCGTGTAATGCCACCTAGGAGTATTGTACATCTAAAAAAAAATAGGTTTTGAATTACCAGTATCTTGGCCAGAGAAAGTCATGCTGCAACCTCTTGAAGCACAATATGTTTAATAAAATTTGTTCAATTGGGGGTACTATTGGGTAAATCCAAACCCACAGTCCAAGACACAGTCCAAAACACAATGTCAGAATCAACTAAAAATCAAAACTAAAGGTTATTCTATAACCCCGGTTCTCTGAGACATTGAGTGGAGAGATCCACCTATGGGAGGGACATCCGTACCCGACCCAAGCAGAAGCAACCAATTGCACCAAGTCTGGCTTGACAGACAGCAGCGCAAGTCCTAAGCCACGGGCGCTCCGCCCAGCGGACCGTGGTATAAAGGACGGAGCCGCGCTGCTCCACATCAGTAGACAAACTCGCTTATCGCAAAGCAAACGGGGCAATGTCGGTGGATCTCTCCACTCAATGTCTCAGAGAACCGGGGTTATAGAATAACCTTTAGTTCTCTTTAAACATTTCGTGTTCGAGATCCACCTATGGGAGAGATATGGACAACTCCCCGATTGCCCAATGACCTACTGTGTCTGCCAGCCTCGGATGGTCCCTCCACCGAGGAGAATCCTCAGCGGAGCGGTGCCAGACTCACCTTACGTGAAAAACACACACATATTTTCCCAAGTGGGTAGCTGGAAAAGCGTGTGTAAGTGTTGAATTGTACACCACATAGTCAGCATCTGCCCTAGAGAATGTAACAATTAAGCGAAAAGAAGTGAACATGGAATAATGAACGAGGCGCTCGTGAGAGTCACACAGAGCCTACGCTCAGTACTGAATGAGCTACCGGGGTCTTGGTGACATCCAGACGGTAGAACCTCACAAACGTATCCGGGCTGGCCCAACTGGCTGCGGAGCACACCTGTTGCACAGACACCCCCTGGAAGACCGACCATGAGGCCGCCATGCCGCGAGTCGAGTGGGCTCTCAATCCCGCGGGAGGCAGTTTCCCTTTCGCATCGTACGCCATAGCTATGGCTTCGACAAGCCAGTGAGACAGGCGCTGCTTCGAGATCGGTTTCCCGGTATACGGGGCGGCCCAGGAGACAAAGAGCTGGTCACTCTGTCTAAAACCCTTAGTCCTGTCCACATACGCCTTCAAAGCCCGTACAGGGCATAGCGTGTTCAGCCTTCGCTCTTCCACAGAGGAAAAAGGAGGCGGGTGGAAAGCTGTGATCTCTACCACCTCGCAAGCAAATGTGGGAAAACATGTCGGTAGAAACGCCGGGTTAGGTTTAAGGAAAACCTTATTACCATAAGGCGAGAACTGAATGCATGACGTGTGCACGGAGAGTGCATGCAAGTCACTAACGCGTTTGGCAGTGGTCAAAGCAAGCAATAAGGCTGTCTTGAAGGACAGCTGTTTTAGGCCTATGCTCCCAATGGCTTCGAAGGGTTCGCCAGACAGCGCATCCAAAACCAAGGGGAGGTCCCAAGACGGGATGAGCCTTTTAGAAGTCGGCAACAAGCGGCGCACCCCTTTCATGTATCTGCGTACTAAGGGGTGTCGTCCCACCGTGTCATCGTTGAAACCAAAGTGACAGGCGGATATAGCCGCCAAATAGACCTTAATAGTAGAGAAAGACTTCCCTTTCTCCATAAGGTTTTGTAGAAAGCCAAGAATGTCGGCGACCGAACACTGATAAGGCACCATCCGACGCATATCACACCACTTCTCAAAGACTCGCCACTTAAAGTTAGTCATAAAGTGACCTAGTAGACGAAGCCCTAGCGCTCTGCATGGTGGCCACGATGTTAGGAGGTAATCCTAACACGGAGAGATTGCGCCTCTCACGGGCCAAGCCCAGAGCGCCACCCGGTCTGGGTGGTTGTGGTGAATTTCCCCGTTCGCCTGCGACAACCGGTCAGAACGCAGCGGGAGCATCATCGGCTGGGTGTAAAGGAGACAAAAAATCTCCGCCAACCAAGGTGCTTTGTGCCATTTGGGGGCTATTAGGATCAAAGTCAGCCCCTGTTCCCTCACTCGGGCCAACGTAGGAAGAATCAGACACAGAGGGGGGAAGGCATAGAGGAGCACTTTGGGCCAGGGGTGGGCAAGTGCGTCGATGCCGAGAGGCGCGTTTCCGTCCAGTAGCGAGAAGTACATAGGACAGTGGGCGTTTTCACGCCAGGCGAAGAGATCTACGGCTGCTCTGCCGAATCTCCGCCAAATCAGATCCACTACCTGAGGGTGGAGGCGCCACTCTCCGTAAAGTGGATTGCCCCTCGATAGAAGATCTGCCCCCGTGTTCAGTTTGCCTGGGACATGTGTTGCGCGTAACGACAGAAAACGCTGATTGCTCCACAGCAGCAGGTCGCGTGCCAGGCAATGTAGCGTCGAGGAGCGCATTCCCCCCTGTCGGTTTATATACGCGACTGCCGTAGTGTTGTCGCAACGGACCAACACGTGACGGCCCCGCAGACGGGGGAGGAATCGCTGGAGAGCAATCCAAATGGTTAGGAGCTCCAAGTAATTTATGTGGAACGAGCGCATCTGCCCCGACCACACCCCGTTCACCGTCCTGCCGTCTTGGGTGGCTCCCCAGCCGGACAGGGACGCGTCTGTCGTTACAACTTTCCTCTCGGATACTGCCCCGAGGGGAGCACCGTGGGAATAAAACTCCGCCATTCGCCAATGGTGAAGGCACGCTGTACATTCGGGCGTGACTGTCACCTTGCGGCGGAGATCGCGCGTGGGGTCGAGGCGGAGGGAAGAAATCCATTTCATGAATTCCCTCATTCTCAGAAGCCCCAAGGGCAGGACCTGTATGGCAGAAGCCATCAGGCCCTGCAATCTCAGGCATGTGCGGAATTTCACTTTCGTTCCTACTCTGAAGAGGGCGAGACAATTCGAGAGTGAACGAATGCGCTCCTGGGACAGGCGAGCGCGCATGGCAACCGAGTCGAGCTCCAACCCTATGAAAGTGACGTTCTGAGAGGGGGAGTAATTGCTCTTGGAATGGTTCACCATGAAGCCCAGGGAAGTCAGATGCGTGTGCACACAATGGGTGTCTCGGAGCACTTGATCTTTGGACCTGCCCAGTACCAGCCAGTCGTCCAAATAAGTTAAAATTCTGATCCCCATTAGGCGTAATGGGGCCAGCCCCGTGTCCACACATAGGCAGAACACCCTTGGGGACAGGGCAAGCCCAAAAGGAAGAACCGTGAATTCGTAGCATTTGTCTTGATAGGCAAAGCGTAGGAATTTGCGGTGAGGGGGATATATGCCTATGTGGTGAAAGGCATCCTTGAGGTCGATCGATGTAAACCAATCGTTCCTCTGTACTGACTATACTTCCCGAATAGCCCCCTTTCGTAAAAGAGAGTGTATCTCTTCCACTAAGAAATGAGCTGAAGTGACTTCTGTCTGGGAATAAATTATGCCGCCGAAACGAGGGGGTCGTACGGCAAACTGAAGCCCTCTAGTGGCCAGACCGCGGACTGCGGTGGCCGGGCGCTCATACAACCTGGCATCAGAAATGTTTGAATCATGTTCACACATTGAATGGGCGGGGCCTTTATTGAGGGAACTGGGAGATTGTGGTGGTGTGAACGGTGTGCTTGGGCTGCACAAAGCACGTCGCTGTCTCCCATCTCGCCTGCGCCAGTGGCCTGTAGCACGGGGAACTGTGCCGTGGCCGTCATGAGGGCATTCACGCGGAGGGGGGAACGCTCCGCAACAGACAGAAATCTTCCCCTCTTCGAGGGGGGAGGAACGTGGAGCATGTCCATTGGGCTGGTCGCCCACGAACCTGGACTGAGCTCCGAAGCATCCTGGTCAGGAAGGACGCTTCCTTTTGTTCTCCGCTGGGTTGGCGGGAGTTTTTCCTGCCACCGCTGCGAACGAAGCTTTGCCCCAGGGCTTCGCTTGCTGCTGGGGCTGGTGTTGCTGTGCCTGCTGCCATTGTTGTTTCCCGCGTTGTCTGGGAGGTCGACTCGCCGGTTGTGGGGGACGGACAGCAGGCTGCTGAGGGGGTCTCAAAGGAGGGGGCGGGCGTGACACAGCTTTGCGAGGGAGACAAAGCTTGAACGCCTCGTCCTCCTTCTTTTTATCGTCGCAGCGTTGCTGCATCAGCGCGACGGCTGGACCGAACAGAGACTGTCCGGGCTCCATGGGGGCGCCGGCGATACGCCTCTTCTCATTATCGGGGAGCCCGGACAGGTTAAGCCAAAGAGCCCGCTCACCCACCACGGACAGCGCCAGGGAGCGCCCACAAGCCTGGACGGCCTGGCGGGCATTGCACAGGACGAGATCGTTAACAGTAACGATCTCCTTCCACAGGGCAGGAGTGGCGCTGCCACTCGCCAACAACCTGCCCATGTCCTCCATCAGCTCGGCTTGGTAAGCCGAGAGGAGGGAGGACACGTTAAGAGCTCTCACAGCGAGCGAGGAAGCCCTGTAAGAGGTCTGGAACACGGACGCTGAGAACCGGTCCATCTTATTAGGGAGGACCGGTTTCAGGGGGGCGAGCAGCCCTCCCTGTGTGGGGTGGAGGTGCCTGGCGATCGAGGGTTCGACAGCCGGGGGGTCGCCCATGCCGAGGGCGGACATGTCCTTGACCTCCAAACCCACAAGCCCGTGTTTCAGCTCCAGCGGTTCTCCCCAGAACTGTTTCAAGTGCTTAGCACAGGCGGGGAGAACAGGCAGGAGCTGCTTTTTGGGACCTGGGGGCAAACCCAGGAGTTTGCCGTCATACACATCCCTCTCTTGGTCAGCCGGGTTAATGAGGGCCGGCCATTCGATGCTGAAACGGATGGCAGCCCACTCGCACACCTCGAGGAGGATGGTCTGAGGCAGCGCAGACGGAGCTGAAGGAGGGGGCTGGAACGGAGGAATGGTGTCCTCGTCGCCAGAGCCTTCCGACTCGTCAAAATCAAGCTCACACTCCCCAGGCAGTTCGCACTGGAGAGGAGGAGGGACAGTGAGGTCAGGTCCGGAGTTATCCAGGATTTCTGACCTCTCAGCCCAGTCGAGGGAAGCCGAGCCCAGGAGGGGATCCGGGGCGTCAGCCATCTCGTCGTCATCCCTGTCCTCAGCCCCCTGCGTCGCGGCTACCTTGAGCCGGCGGCGGAGGAGCTTTTTAGGGAGAGCCAAGTAGTGGCTACAGTTCTCCGGAGTGAAGAGAGCGTCTTGGGCGTGTTTGTAGCCCATGCAGACGACGCAGAAGGGATGGGCATCCCTGGCTGCGATAAGGGCACCGCATGCGGCCAGGCAGGCGCGCGAAGAAGGCTCCAGGGCAGGTGACGCTGGCTTCGAGAGAGCCATGATGGATAACCAGTCAACTAACTCACCGGTCGTACACGCCAGGCGGAGGTGGATCCAGGTAAGGATATGTCCTCCTTTAGGCAGTTAAGTGCCACGATTAGCTGAGCTAGCTATTAGCTGTACTTTAAGGTGGTTAACCAAAGTTGCAAAATCTGCGAGAAGCAAATGTCATCTGATGTGGAGCAGCGCGGCTCCGTCCTTTATACCACGGTCCGCTGGGCGGAGCGCCCGTGGCTTAGGACTTGCGCTGCTGTCTGTCAAGCCAGACTTGGTGCAATTGGTTGCTTCTGCTTGGGTCGGGTACGGATGTCCCTCCCATAGGTGGATCTCGAACACGAAATGTTGAAAGAGAACTGTAATCCAGGTCAGCAGGGTCAAGAATAGATAAACTAACAGCTACATGATACTCAGTATGGTCACAGTGAAACACCACCTCACGGTCTGACAAAGGGAAGTGCAGTCCATAAAAAGCCCGAGGGCATAATTGGATAAAGCGGCGGAGAAAATTACTTAAGAGGGTGTGGCTGATGCGGCTGACATGACCAGGAGGGTAGTCTCTAGTGACAAGGTGTTACACACAAATTGTTATTTATATTGGGGTGGATAACTTGAACAGTTGTGCTTTTTGTGATAGAGACATATCCGTTGGGAAGCAAAACTACAGTAATCTGATCCATTCTAAACTAGACTGCTTTTAGCCGGTATTTTCAAAAGACTCACAATGGTACTGTAGTACTAAAGGACAGGGCTAGGTGAAAAATCACTATTTTTGAACTATTAACAATGCTTAAAGTAGCCCCACATTTAGTTGGTAATATAATGACTAAAGGACCATAAAGTATCTTGAGCCATTTTGAAATGAAATCCCTTTAATTCAAATAATTAGTGTAGTTTAGTGTCCTAAATCCTATCTAATATTAGCCCCACATTGCATACTTAAATGTAGTCAGACAGCCGGACCTGAATTGACAAGATGTGCCAGCACAAGAGGGCTGGGCCAAGGGTAACAGGAAATAATTTTGATACATGTATCATGGTGCACAGATCTCACATGAATTAAATGACACTGAATGAATGATCTGGCTAGGTGTGGGGGTAATCTTTACATTGAAACCTAGTTGCATTCAATAATTGTTTCCCTTAAAAAAAAATGGTAAAAGGACAGTCACTCGGCCTACACAACAAGTTCTTTGTTCACTTCGTCAAAAGTGCTAATTATGTTGCAATTAAGGTTGCACATTGCTTGATAGCCCATAGATGGAACCTTGATAAAAAACCTACAACACAAGATCCAGCCATCTCCCACAGCACTGCTTCAAAGGTGTTCATAGTGCATACATATACTGTAATCCAAAGGATTTTAGATTGGGCAGCCACCACCCAGAAGCTAAAATCAACAGATGTAATGCAACAGCATGTCTGGCCAGAAAACCTAAAATTGTGACCAGACCTGATCTGGTGTGTGACCATTACCATTTGACTCTTTGAAAGTAGCAACAAGACCAAAGCGTGGGAAAGGCTATTCTTAGAAGCTAGAAACACTTCCTTAGAATCAACAGCAATAAAACTGAGTTGTTTGCTTTCCCCCCAGATGTCCTACACATAGGGTTCGGTTGGAGCAGGATGGCTTCTTAACACAGATGACATTGAAATCATGATCAAAGCCACCACTGCCATATCGGTGCTAAATTTCCCCATGCACACATGAAAAAGCTGATGGCCATATGTTATTACATGTGGCCAGTGCAGTGAGAAATGGTTACAAGAAAATTATAATCCAAACTATTGCTACTGATGTCGTGGTTCTTGCTGTGGCAGCAGAATCTAAAGCCAAATGAGCTCTGGTTGGTATTTGGCACTAAAAGAGTTTTGGATATCTAGCAGCCCATAACATTTTTCATGGGCTAGGTACAAATAACGCACATGCTCTTCAAGTGTCCACACCTACCACCCGCTGTGATACTATGTGTCAAGCTGTACTAGCCATGTGAAAAACACTACATGGCCAAAACGCATGCATCCCCTCTGTCTCATGAGATGGTGGTAATAACTATGATAGAAAGGTTTGTCACCTTGGCTGTTTGAGGTACATACACTCCTTGAGAACATGAACATGACCTTCTGTTGCAATTAGCAAAAAATATTTAATGTTAGTTGGCCACACAATTCACTAATAAAACTCATAAACATTTCTATAGCCTTGTTTTCCCTGTAGTGCTCTGCTGTCCTCTCTTGTTCTAGAAACTAAGGGCGTTTTAACAGATGCTGTCCTCTTCGTCTCTTGTTCTTCATTAGTTTTGAGTCTATCACATTGTTATAGCAGCCAGGCACAACCAATGACTCTATAAACCATCACTCCGATGATAGCATCTTCCTCCATGCTAGCATTGTTGTTGTTGTATATCTAAAGTGATATCACTGTAAACACCATCAGCTGCTAGCAGTGCAAACACATTAAAGAAATGTTCCTGGGTATGCTAATGTTGTTGAACTAAATGTTCTGTGTATTAGTGATGTTTCTTGCAGGTCCTCCAAGCATCATACAAAAGACCCACGTTCAGTCACTCATTACTATTCACTGACTTGAACTTGAGTTAGTTTATGTCCAGCTTTACGCACTAAGATCACAGAGTTTTATCTTCCTAGAAATCAGCCAAATAAATCTGAAGTTGGTAGCTTTAAGTTTTTAGTGTCTTTCCACTCACAAAATGGAGCAGATTACAAGAAGTCCTTAAATTATAGCAGCTTGTGTCTTTAGACAATGGCCGGGTTTCCCAAATGCAGTTAAGAAGTACTTAGCGCTAAGAACTTCTTAAGACCCTTCTTAAGGCTCCCATAAGAAGCAACTGCGTTTCCCAAAATGCTTCTTAGCCTAAGAAGACCTGCCGTTAAGAAGGATCTCTAAGAAGTTCTGAACCCAATCTTAACACCCTTCTTAGCGACAAAACAGTGAAAACAGCACCCCCCTCAGGCAGGTAAAGCAATGTGACAGTAAGCAAGGAGATATTAATGCAGTACGTCCAGTTTTCCTGATCGTGTTTTCCCCCTTTTCCCTATCGATCATGACAAGGGGACGCCAATTTCTCGGTTTACACACATATTCTCCTCATGTAGCAGATTTCTATCAGACAGATAAGAATATAGCCTACACATTAAATGAAATGACATACTGATTTCATTTTGTGTTTCCATATTTATTTCCCTGGTCTTTGTTTCGGTATTATTATATGTGTCACTTTGTTTTTGTGTCGTGACGACAAATGTCATACTTTTAGCCGGTATTTTATTGATGAGTTCAGTCAGACGCCACGTGTTATATCACTTCAGTTTGGAGCATTTTACCAAAGATTCTAGAGTAGCGCTCTAAAATCTTTGATTTTACTATGGTAACTATGCGCTCCAATCGGCCATTCTGAGATCGATTGCTCATTGCGCTTCAGTTAAGAAGGTAGGTAAGACGGTTCTTAAGACGTTGGTAAGAAGGGCGTTAAGAAGGCATTTGGGAAACACTCTTATCTTAACGCTTCCTCTTAGCCGACCTCTTCTTAAGTGCCTTCTTAACTCGTTAAGAAGGTTCTTAACTGGGAAACCCCGGCCAATGTCATCACATGGATGACATGCCTATTGTACAGTATTCTTGATTTAACTGATATGATGTCAGGTTCTCTTAGTATTACTAGTTTTTCTTTTTCTTTTATTTTCTTCTACTATTTTCTATTTTATTTTTTTAGTTGCACTTGTTTTCCTTATTGTTGCTTGTAATTTGTTTTATTTATATTGTATGAATTGTAAACTCAGGGCACTGCTGTAAAACAGTTTAATGCTCTGTCAGTTCTCCCTGAGTAAACAATGGTTGATGGTGAAACATTTTAATAGCTTGACAGCCTTTATATTACTGTCTATACTATACTACTCTGACGGTGCTTACAGCTATGTGTTTATAATGACTATAATGTCTTACCATGGTAACTCTTAAACCATAAGCTGCTGAAGCTGCTGAGACCCCTTATTCCTGATTAAAGTAATACTTTATATTATAATTAAACAATGTGCACCTTACCTGGTGTAATGAGAAAACTGATTTTTTTTTTTTTTTAGGTTTTACAAAGCATGAAGTTTTACAGTAGTTAGTATAGTCACAGCTTGCTATGTAATGTATGTGTAATCTCCCTCATTTCCTTAAAAAAAATAACAATCTGAGTATTTCTATTAATTTAAAGAAGCTGCTAGGGTTTTGTTATGACACATCAAGAACCATTAATAATTTATTAGTGGCGCATTACATTCTAGAAGGATTCTTGCAGTTTGTACTATTGTCAGTGCTATTCCCTCATCCAAAATACCATGCCAACCTCAGGTAAGCTGAGGTTCTGTTTGTGTATGCATATATAAGAGAGTATGTCATTCACGTTACTTTTGAAAAGCTGGCCAGAAATATGTTCTGGAATAATGCTAAATTTGCACAGAAATGCCAAGACAGCTATTTAAAGTTATTCCAAAGTATTCCTAAGTAAATTTAATTTTGAGAGCTTATTGGAAACCACTTAAATAGAATTAGGCTAAAATGCAAAATGTAAAACAGCATTTTGCAAAACACAAGGTTTAACTAACATGTTTTGCTTACTTGCTCCAACCACTGAAACAAAGACAGTGTTCCAAACTCGTGCAAGTTCATGAAACGGTTTTGACATTAACGTGCAGGTGGGTAAAAAAAGCTTTTGCTGAGTTAAAAAAAAAACCCTGTAACACGTGAGGGACGGATTACTGGTATGAGTCTTCCAAACATATGTGGGTTTTAATTACAAGCTATGTTTTTTTTTCTCCAACACCACAGTTAAAGGCTTACAAGACAGAAAATACTAGGGTTCTTTTATATTTTTTCTATACTTGTTTTGTTACTTCTTCATGTATGAACACTACATCGTTGTAATTACAGAAAGGCAAGAATGGCTCAAGTCCAAAACTATTTTTGGAGATACAGTATGATTATACACTTTCTTTTGTTGAGAAAACAAGAGGTACCCTCGAGAGCATGACAAGGTGATTCAGGAAAAGCACTTTCCCTGCTCTCATGTCAGATTTTTTATTTTATTTTCTGAAAACGAACAAAAAGAGATTGTTTTTTATCACTTACAATTTGCTCTTTCTCCTCAGTTGCCTGAGTTTTTTGATGTTGAAGTTCATCTTCAAGTTCTGAAATCTGGAAAGAACAGAAATGATAATTGGCCAGTGCTTAATATGGAATAGCCTGCATGTGTGCAGCTTCATTCGAGCATACAAAAAAACACACCCAATTCCACACGCACACCCTTTTTTATTCAAATGGGACATTTACACATAATAGACATTCAATGTGCTTTAAAAATAAACATATAGACAATAACATTAGATGGAATTATAATGAAAATATAATTATGATTTGGTCAAACAAATTTAGTCAAGTCAACACTTGAACATTCTATGAATTAAATATGACATTGATAAAAGTTGATAACTTTCTATTATTGTTTTTTTGGCAAGTAGTTCTATAATAAGCAGGATAATGTTCAGGGAGGCAGTCCTTCTTGTGGAATAAGCCCCTTCAGAGTGATTTGAGACCCCTCTGCTTTATGTCTGGATCCTGCATTACTGGCTCCTCTACAATGATGCCTCGCTAAACACTATATATCAATGTGATTTAACCTAGGCTTACCCAGGGCTCCCCACTCCAAGTCAGACTTAAAATTTCCTGACTTTTTCATGACCTCGCCTGACCAAAAAGCTGAATGTCCTTGACCTCCCAAGGTCCAATTGGGTGCTGAGCAGAAAAGAGCATTTTAACCAGTCAAACCCATCCCAATGTCCTCCCTTGAGCCTACCCCACATTAACGGGGGTAATTGCGTAATTACGTCATTGTTTTATTGTGTTTGTCCGCTCCGGCACCACTGGACTGAAAGAAATGTTGTCTTGTGTTGTCTTGCCAAACTGTAAAGCACTTTGAGCTGCATCTTGTATGCATTGTGTTATACAAGTAAAGATTATTATTTTTATTATTATTATTATTAGTAGTAGTAGTAGTAGTAGTAGTAGTAGTAGTATTACCTCCTAACACTTAACTGGCATGAATCAGGCAATCATAAGATAAATTCATTCCAGTGAGGTTTTTGTAGCACATGGTTTTAGTTTTTGCATGAGACACTCACAGACTGACTCTCCACTTTGATTTGTTTCAATAATGTGCATATTCATTGAAATACATACACTATACATATGTCCAATTCCTCAGAGAACTATGGCATGACATACATACAGTAGACAGGGCTAGAAATTTATTTTTTTACTTATTGTCGCAGTGGTCCCCAATTCTAGTTTGTATTGTGCCGGATGTAAAAAACAGTGTCTAGAATTTTTATTTTTTTCAGAACCAGTGCCTGGTCATAATGTGCCATGTTTTTGTCTGTTTATTTAAGTTGTTTATTTGTATTATACATATTGGGTCATCAAAACAATGCCTAACTTAGCAGTACAAATTGAGTGCATTACCAGAAATATGTTTTCAAAGCTGTAAATTATCTTTCCCCATGCTATATCACTGACGCACTGTCTTTTTACACTCCTGTACGGGCCCTTAGATTCGCTAAAGCGGGTCTCCTGAGGATTCCAGATGCACCACCCTAAAACATTGGGGAAGCACCCTTCTCATACTACGCCCCAAGGACATGGAATGCCCTACCACAGCACATCAGAGAAACAGAATCCATTGACACCTTTAAACGGCAACTGAAGACCTACCTGTTCAACCTCACCTATACTTAACTACTCTGTACAAAGGCCTCTCAGACAGGGACAGACTTTCCCTCTACCAGCCCCGGCAGATGGGCAGCCCAGGGTTTTTTTTTCTTAAATTATACAAACCAAAGTAAACAGAGAGTTTTCCTCACCCCTGTTGCTCCCTGGGGTCACTAGCAACAGCTGTCAATGTACTTCCTCTTTTGGCCCTACTGGACCGCAAGAAATGTTGTCTCTTTCTTGTGTTTTTCTTGCCAAACTGTTGAAGCACTTTGAGCTGCATCTTGTATGAATTGTGATATACAAGTAAAGAAAGATTATACGAAGGGGTCTTCCAGCTCCACAACAGAATTAGAAACCAAGTTGCTGACAGCTTGCTTTACCTGTGGCTAACAGGACAGCTTAAAGCATGGCTTAATTGAGCTTTGTGATAAGGGTATGCTGTGCAGTGGCGGAACAACTGCACAAAAGCCTGAATTCTATTTTGTATTGTCCCGATTTTTTTTTTTCCAAAAACAGTGCCCGGTCATAATGTGTCAGGGTTTGTTTATTTGTTTCTTTATTCATATTGTTTATGTGTATTATTCATTTCTCTCGCAAGTGGCATCACAATAATGCGTTAAACAGAGAATCATGACCGGGTAAAGTAAAAGGTTTTCTGCTTGTTATTGCATTGCTAAAAACAGTTATCCATCATACAAGCAGTTGTAGCAAGCAAAGACAGTCCAAACATTTAAGATGAAACGCCATGGCAGCGTTAGAGTCACGTGGTGCAGTGATGCCGAGTCACATCACCACAAGCTTACTGTAAAAAAAGTTGCAATTTCAACTATTTTGACTGACACCAGACACCCAACGTAGCTTAATGTCTGAAAAAAACAATCAATCATCACTAAACTTCTAATGGACATACCTAGTCATGCCTACTCTCACCTCTCAAAACATCAAAACCGAAATCTCAATATTATGGATTCAAAGTTAACGTTTTTCTATAGACGCCCACAGACTATATTCCGCAGAAGCACAGGCAAAGCACAGTCAAAGCACCACTGAAAGGCGCAAAGACCCCACGTAGCACCTGGAAACCCCCATCCCCCAAATTGTGTGTTGATGGTGCTTTGCCTCTGTTTTGCCTGTGCTTTCACGTAATATAGTCCTCCATCTAAATGCTGCTTGCTCAGTCCCTTGGTCATTTGTAGTGAATGTAAATGCACAGGTCTTCAGTAGTAATTACAAAAAAAAAGAGTGAATTGATTCACTTTTGCCACAGTGTGCTAGTTGGCAAGCCTAGATTACAGTGAATATGCTAAGCTAAACTAAGGCCAGTGCTGTCAGATTCGGACAGTGGCTGGGTCTGCTAGAAAATGCTTTTGCCCACTTATCCAACTGTAAGGGCTGCGGGGACAGACTCAATTTTCATCTGGGGGTGGCGTATTCCTTTAATGTAGACTGCGTCCAAAATATTGGAATTTCAGTTTTGATTTTTGAGAGGTGAGAGTGTGCATATGACTACAGATGCCATGAGAAATTTGGTGATAATTAATAGTTTTTCTCACACATTATGCTACGTCACGCCATCTCCTAATAGATTTCATGGGATAAATGGCTTAATGTTAACATCTCCCATACTATAAGGACTGGCTTTGACCTTTTGATAGCTGTCAGTATTACTGAAAATGTGTACCTGAGGTGAATTTGGTGCTGATTGATTGCTGTTTTCTGACAGTAAGCTACGTTAAGCCTTTTCCTCTACATAGGCGCTTATTGTAAAGAAAAGACTAACTGTAATATTTGTATTTTGGTTTTGATGTTTGGGGAGGCAACTGTAGGCATGACTAGATATGTCCATGAGAAGTTTGGTGATGACTGGTCATTGTTTTTGGACATTAAACTACATTAATGTCTCTGGGCAAGGTGGTTCATCAAGTGCAAGTATAGTTGATTTATCTTGGTTAACTACCTAAGTCATGCCTGAAAACTGAACTACGAGTTAGACAGGGAAATTATCATCCTGGTCCTGTCATCTTGACTTGTCATAGTAAAAAAAAAAATCATATCTGGAAACACTCAAATTCTAAATTACACCAGTGGTTAAACATATGTGATAACTACTTTGAATGCAAACAGCTAACTGGCTGGACCTGGACCTGAATGACAGGACCTGGATAATTTTCCTATCTAAGTCTTTAAACATAAGCTAAACTTGAACTTGATCAATTAAAATACTCGTAGTTCAGTTGTATTCAGACACGACTTAGGTAGTTAACCAAGATAAACAAGTTATACTACTCACAGTTGATGCACTGCCTTCCCCAGTCATTTCTGTGTAGCGTTGACTGAGTCAAACTTGAACATGCTCTGGTGAATCCAACGTACGTCTTGGGACTACACTGCAATGTGCAAATGCAGCGCAATGTTGTCAACAATAAACCATACTTGAACTTAAGTGGATGTGATTGGCTTTTTGAAAAATCCTTGAGAAATGACAACATACCAAATTTCAGCTCATTTGGACCATTTTTCACGAATCTAGAGAGTTTTGAAAATGTCACCGTTTTTGCATCGATTAGTGACCATGCAACAGAAAAGTGGCTACATTTTGCAAACCCATCACTCGATTTTCATAACTTTGGTATCATTACAAAGGGGAGACATTCCCCTTTCAAAAGATATATAACACGATGACCTTTCAAGGTCATTGCATTTTCAAGGTCATTTGATGTGCGCTTGACCTTTGGCCTAATTTTTCAGACAATGAGTATCGATCAATTTTGAAGAAATTTTATTATCTGTTAGGCAAAGAAGTATCAATTATGCCTGCAAAGTTTCAGTTTGGAGAATCAAATGGTTTGGGAGATATTCAAGGAAGACTTTTTGATATACAGGGTGTTCCAGAAATAAATGCTGGCAAATAGACAATGTCGAGTAGTAACATTTATATTTACGTTTAGGCTACACAAATTTGCTGTAAACAGTGCTATGGTAGATATTCAAGGAAGTCTGTTTGATATACAGGGTGTTCCAGAAATAAATACAGGCAAAAATGCAATATCAAGTACCATTTTACACTCACATACAAATTTATGGTAAATGGTGTCATAATGACCTTAAATACCTTGAACCTGCAGCTAAATGGCAAGGTTACTTGATTAGAGATGCTCAAGCCATACTAGATTCTGCACAAAGTTGTCTCGCAGCCAAGTACTATAGAATACCACAGGTCTTAATCTCTGTTATAGTCACTTTCCCCAAACTGGTCAACATTGCCACAAATGGCTGGATGCAAAAACATGTCTGAAAGGCTGTTTTATGGAAATGAATGAATCTTTCTTCATGGAATTTTACCAATAGAAATGTCAGTACTTGGTTGTGCTGCTGGATCATGCTCTTGATAAAAAAAAGACAATTACAATATTATCATGATAAAACACCAAGTGTATATGTGACCCATCACACCAAAACAGGTATTAAGTGGCATGTGGTGGTTCTAAGATACGGCCCAATATAGTTGCAGAGGTCATGCTGGGCCAATTTTGTGTTTTACACATTTTTGTTTAATTAGGCTTGTGGACTTTCACCTTCTGACCATAAAATCAACAAACTACAAATTGCTACTTTCTCAGCAGTTTCTGTAACGTCATATCAGATACATCAGAATTAGCAATTTTCTTCTTTTCAGACTGTGAATTAGTACTGTACTGAGTAGTAAGTACTGTCAGGATTTCTGTTGGTGAACTTCCATGAAGAAAGATTCATTCATTTCCATTAAACAGCCTTTCAGACATGTTTTGCATCCAGCCATTTGTGGCAATGTTGACCAGTTTGGGGAAAGTGACCATAACTGAGATTAAGACCTGTGGTATTTTACATATAGTATTTGGCTGCTAGACAACTTGGTGCAGAATCTAGTATGGCTTGAGCATCTCTAATCAAGTAACCTTGCCATTTAGCTGCAGGTTCAAGGTATTTAAGATCATTATGGCACCGTTTACCATACATTTGTATGTGAGTGTAAAATGGTACTTGATATTGCATTTTTGCCTGTATTTATTTCTGGAACACCCTGTATATCATACAGACTTCCTTGAATATATTCCATAGCACTGTTTACAGCAAATTCGTGTAGCCTAAATGTAAATATAAATGTTACTACTTGACATCGCTTTTTTGCCAGCATTTATTTCTGGAACACCCTGTATATCAAAAAGTCTTCCTTGAATATCTCCCAAACCATTTGATTCTCCAAACTGAAACTTTGCATGCACAATTAATACTTCTTTGCCTAACAGATAATAACATTTCGTCAAAATTGATCGATACTCATTGTCTGAAAAATTAGGTCAAAGGTCAAGCGCATATGAAATGACCTTGAAAATGCAATAACCTTGAAAGGTCATCGTGTTATATATCATTTGAAAGGGGAATGTCTCCCCTTTGTAATGATACCAAATTTATGAAAATCGAGTGATGGGTTTGCAAAATGTAGCCACTTTTCTGTTGCATGGTCACTAATCGATGCAAAAACGGTGAAATTTTCAAAACTCTCTGGATTCGTCAAAAATGGTCTGATTGAGCTGAAAATTGGTATGTTACCATTTCTCAAGGATACCCACGAGTATGCCAAATGTAATCAAAATCGGAGGGGGGGGGGGGCAGAAAAAAATTGAGTGGTTTGGCATGGAATGACCCATTTGTAAATCGCATTATATTTGTTTTTGAATCAAGAAATATATTTGTGAAAGGTGTGATATTTATTTGATAATATTAATAGGCCGACTTGTAGCAACAAAGCCTAATATGTCAAAGTCCAAGATGTCAAAATAAACAGAACACTAAAAAGAGGCTTGTCTGGGCCATGAAACACAGACAGTTGACTACTGAAGACTTGAAAGCTGTGTTATGGACTGATGAATCAATATTTGGTTCATCACACAGGAGTTTTGTACACCATCAGGTAGGCAAAAGTATGGCTCCTTAGAGTGTGACATCAACTGTTTAACATAGAGGAGGATGACAAAGTTATGAAAAGATTGTTTTTTTTTGTCATACCGTTTTAAAGTTACATGAAAATATTATTTCTTGGCCCATAGGCAATATTTTGATTTCTAATCGTCCAAATGTTATTAAACTCGAACGAATCTCACCAAATTGTGTGGGAATGTACAGTATGCAGCTTATTCATGATTCCATTGATGCTGGATTTTATTCAGTGACATAGTATTACATTCACTAACTCAGCTACCAGAAATTAAGTGGCTTACATAGCAAGAAAAGAGCTTTCAGAAAACACTAGAACCATTACCGTACTGTACTAGGAGAGGAGATACAGTTAATTGAATGTATAGAGAATTTTCTTTCCCCTTTTTCCCCAGGTGCAAATGGAGTGTATACATTAGCATGGTTTGCCAATATAGGCTATGGAATTTCAAGCATCATCTCAGTTCAGCACATGGGACATTACAATTTAGTGTGTGCATAGCTGTAGTAGTAATTCATTTCAAATTCATTTGTGTTAGTGTAATAACTTGGGCTGCTGTATGCTTTTTCATATGGTATAAGCTTGGAATGTTCCGGAATATAGGTCTAAAATACATTTAGCCAAAGTCTAAGTGAGTTGATGTATGTGGAGCAAATGAAATCAGAGTTCTGTAAAATATATTGTTATGAAAAGGTTTGATAGTAACATAGTAACATAACAACATAACAGCATACACGTTTATGATGATGAACAAAATAATGCACAAGCTATAGTGCCACAACCTGAGTGGGGCGCTGTGTTAAGGCCACTTTTCATGCACTGTCACAACATGACAGCATGTCCAAAATAAGAAACTAGGCAAACTAATAAAAAAAATCCAGGTTATTGTTCAATGTTGTCTTTTGCACAGGTATTTTGCTACTGTTTCTTATCAGTTGTGTACTTGTTCCTGGTGAAATGTTGTTTTGTCTCACTGTGTACTATGTAAATGTGTGTAACTACAATAAAACCTACTTGACTTGAATGGACATGACTGCAGTATGTTCTATGAAACACAAAATGTTACCTTGGCTTCTTTCTCAGATTCCTTTTTCTTCAAGAATGCAATAATATCGACAGTCTCTTTCTCGGACCGATACTGCTGGCATGTCAATTCTTCATTTGCGCGGGCAAGTCTGTGGGCCGCTTCACGGTACTCCAGCCGTGAATTCTCGGTGATACCCAACCTGGTTTCCCAAAGGGCAGCATTTGCTCTGGCTCTCTCAATCTCAGACTCTTTTTCCCCTTTTGAGTCCTGCTTTCCGTCTTTGTTGCCCTTCCTGAAAGGACAAGGACAAAAACAACACACATCAACTTAGTACTTTAAAACTTTTTTGGCCTTTGTTCGTTTAGCCTGCCTGATGGACCAGGTGTGCCTAAAATAACCTACTACAATAAATGCATAGAACTACTTGTCCTACTGCTTTTTTTAAAGGCACTTCCCATGCACAAAACTCATTACATTTTGTACACACATTGGAATTGTTGGTCGCTTCTGGCTCGGCTGCAGGTGTGGCCCAGAGACTACAGAGCGCCCCCTTATATCTTAGAGCTCTGTAGTCAGCATATAGTTTTACCTATACTCACAAAGGCGCGTAAGTGTTTTTTTCGCAAGCACTTTTTAAGCACTTTCGGCATGTGTGGATTCTCCCCTCTGAACCTCTGCCACTCTGCCACTCAGCGCGTAACTCAACATGGGCGTGATATATGTAAAATGAAAGCAGCATCAGTGCCAAATTCAAGGATTATGGTTACCAAAAAAACATGGGACGTGGATTTTCTGACTACCCATATGAAAGCAGTGGCAGTCTGTGGGAAACAGAAATGGAACTAAATTTGAATATGCAAGCAAACAAGTGGTGCAAATGATCTTTCTAGCCCATTAATTTAAGAAGTCAGGTTTGCGCAATAATGAAATAAACAATAGGTACGTTCGTTGTGAAGTGCAACATTGTTTGTTGAAAAGTCAGAAAGTAAGGAGTAGCCTACTTTCTAGGCACTCAAACGATACAGCTTATATTATTTGACCTCTGTTACAATACTTACATTTGAGAACTGAAATCACTCCGATGTTTCGTGTCCAACTGAATATCATGACAAACAAGTGATTCTTACCCCAAATGCTGTCACCTTCCAACCCAACCGCAACAAACATATCCATAGCTGAGACCAGTTTCATCCACTTTGATTTGGCTGTTACATTCACTTGAAGTTGTGTGATGTATTGCAGTTGTTGCAAATGCGCAAAGGTGTTGCAAAATGGTCTGGGCGAAACATCAGTGAAACTCAGGATGTTTATTCTAGGCTGCGAGAGCGTCTTGGACGTCGGCGTTCTCTCTCCCATTGACGCAGAAGTGCGAGCAGGCACAAGGATGGCATTTTGGTTTCTGATTATGAGAGCATGTTGGTCATATTTACACTCACACCAATTACGTTGTTAAAAAGATTAATAAATTAATTCATTCATGAATTGTGGTTTGTTTGTAATTTACCCAATTGGAGAACAGGTTATTTTGTGATATCACATGATATTGTTAAAAACTAGATGTACCGCATAGCGGTACATGGTATGACCGCCGCAGTATATTGAAATGTGTGAACTGTTGGTATGATGAGTGTGTGGTAGAGCAGTGTTGTAAGGTGAGAATTTCTGTGGAAATGATTTCCTGGAAGTGGGCATGGATGTGGGTTTTGAATGAATGACATTGGCCGGGTTTCCCAAATGCAGTTAAGAAGTTCTTAGTGCTAAGAACTTCTTAAGACCCTTCTTAACCCTTTAGGCGCCAGAGGTTTTTTCCTAAAACATTCGATTTTGACATCTTAATTTCAAAAGGTTATAACTTAAAAATTATAAGAGATAGAGACTTACTGTAAATTAGAGAAATATTAAGGATGATCCAAAGTTTATGTAGGGATTAAATTTACCCATCTAATTTGCATATTATGACGTCACATGGCGGCGGCCATCTTGGATTATAGAATTTTTATAAATTGTCACGTTTGAAAGATAAAATGCAGTACTCCCTCCCCAAAAAAAATGTGTATGTACCTTGTGTATGCTATATTGCACAATACTGAATGCTCAGATAAATAGTAAATAGCAACCAAACAGTGTAAATCTTTACTAATAAATGGCAGAATCAAAACGGAAGCATGTAGCAGTAGGCTGACCTTTTGCTGTAGAGATTTTCCATTTATTACAGAGGCACTCAGATTCCATATATGGGGCATTTATATGTTATTCTATATATACATATATCATAAGACTTGTTTAGTTTAAAATCTCATGAGTGAGATGACAAGATGAGACAAGAGACAACGTTAGTAGTTTTTTTTTTTTTTAGGTTTGTTTGTTTTTTTGGTTGGGCTTTTTTTGAGCTGACAAAGGCTAAAAACTGATGGGCAAAGCGATTTGTCTCATTTGTAACATTTGAAAGATTTGTAAGAACATTCCAGAAATCATCAGAGAAAGAGTGACAGAAAATCTAGGGGCGAATTGGCATTGGAGATATCCAATTGGCTGATCAAAGGGCGTGAGACAATTTTGATACCCCTCCTCATTGATCAACTCAAAGCAGGTGTGACAATACACCGGCATTCCCATCATCTTGCCTAGATAAACTAACGAGCATATTAGCTCCTCTGCCCCGTGCCACACCGCCTCTGTTCCTGCTGCGAGCAGCACGCGCAGATCTGCTGCGCACTTGTGCCGAGTGGAGAGTGGAGAGGAGAGGAGAGGAATTTTCATGGGTAGGACTCTCACTGCGTCTCCTCACCCTGCTTCTACGTTGTCCCCTAGCTCTCCTAGAAACACTTTGACCTCGTCTAACATACCCAGTGGCATTAGACAACGTCTCCACCACGTTACTGTCTCCGCGATTAGGGAAAGGTACAGTCGGAAAACAAATTAGCTACATGGCTAGCGCAGTAAAAACACTGGACCCCGACTTCACTTCTAGCCTCGTTCCCCACACTACTAACACGCCTGCTTACTCCCTGATAAACATTCCCACCCCATGAAACACTGTTCCCATCGCTGACATTGAGCAAATGAGTATCTACTTTGGCCAAATGATCCAAAGATTGTGCTTGGTGTAGGGCTAAATAATCACTTTGTCCAGCTGCATCACTGCAAGGCAGGGACGCATCTGAAGCGTCGTCGCTAAACGCATCACCGTCATCTTCTGGAGGCAGATATTCGCCTTCAGAATAAGGGTCTGCGAATAGAAGACCCAACACTTCATTGCAGATAAACTTCTTTGATGAAATTAGACGAAAAACGAAGGCAAACACTCGCTGACGTTGACAATATCGCTCTAATTATATAGCTCGCATGCAAACTAGCTTCGCTTTTGCTCACACTGATTCAACATGCTGTAGCTCGACTATTTTGTATAGAAACATAACGTAATTCTGAGTCAGGGACGTAGTATGACATGTCTACCACCTAGTGGAAGGGAGTTCAAACCAAATTTGACACCCTATTTGACAAAATCGACCGTTTTATTCAGTGCGGCATCTTGTCGACTTAAGTCGACAATGGCGCCTAGAGGGTTAAGGCTCCCGTAAGAAGCAACCGCGTTTCCCAAAATGCTTCTTAGCCTAAGAAGACCTGCCGTTAAGAAGCATCTCTAAGAAGTTCTGAACCCAATCTTAACACCCTTCTTATCGACAAAACAGTGAAAACAGCACCCCCCTCAGGCAGGTAAAGCAATGTGACAGTAAGCAAGGAGCAAGTGCAGTACGTCCAGTTTTCCTGATCGTGTTTTCCCCCTTTTCCCTATCGTTCATGACAAGAGGACGCCAATTTCTCGGTTTTCACACATATTCTCCTCATGTAGCAGATTTCTATCAGACAGATAAGAATATAGCCTACACATTAAATGAAATGACATACTGATTTCATTTTGTGTTTCCATTTTTATTTCCCTGGTCTTTGTTTCGGTATTATTATATGTGTCATTTTGTTTTTGTGTCATGACGACAAATGTCATACTTTTAGCCGGTATTTTATTGATGAGTTCAGTCAGACGCCACGTGTTATATCACTTCAGTTTGGAGCATTTTACCAAAGATTCTAGAGTAGCGCTCTAAAATCTTTGATTTTACTATGGTATGCGCTCCAATCAGCCATTCTGAGATCGATTGCTAATTGCGCTTCAGTTAAGAAGGCAGATAAGACGGTTCTTAAGACGTTGGTAAGAAGGGCGTTAAGAAGGCGTTTGGGAAATACTCTTATCTTAACGCTTCCTCTTAGCCGACCTCTTCTTAAGTGCCTTCTTAACTCGTTAAGAAGGTTCTTAACTGGGAAACCCGGCCATTGTGTGTGTTTGTGTAGTGTGTAGGAGTGATTTGTGAAGGCAAGGAATAGGCAAAATGAGATTTTGTACAATTACAGCGCCCCCTATGGACCAAAATGTTGTGGTTTTAGAGGTCTTTGTGCTTATCGTGCATGAAGAATTTTGTGCAGTTCCCACCTTCTCGGTCCAAGATATTGGCAGTTCAAAATCCCATTTTTTGCATTTACCCATATCACTAGGTAGCGCTATGCTTCAAGTGAGTGTTTATGGGCTGGGTCGATACGCCTCTGTAACACCAGCATACTAACACAAAATCGTTGTCTTGGGCAAAATTGTTGGCGAGTTATTTAACAAAAACTGCTTTTCAACACCTATCTTCGGCGATAAACATCGCCCCCTATGACGAAATGTGACAAAATTTAGTACACATGAAAAGAAAGCTGTTTAGAGATGGCATGTCAACTTTGACCAAATTTGAGCAATTAAAAGCCAAGATATGGACTTTTGAAGAATTTAAGCTACCTGTTAAATGTTCATTGACGTGTAACTTCAAAACGGTTTATCTCAAGATAAATCCTTTGATAACTTTTTGTCAGCATTGTCTGTAGATGGCATCAACTTTGGTGAGATTTACATGAACGGCCTATGACGAGTTTGTTCAGATTCGTTTTCGCAATGTTAAAATTTCACGGAAATTGTTCTCGTTGGAAGTGGGCGTCGACCAGTGTTTTCAATGCGTGAGGATCAATAGATTTCACGATAAAAAAAAAATGGTTGTAAACGTTGGCATTCTCTAGATAATAGGCAAAATGACATTTTGTACAATTACAGCGCCCCCTATGGACCAAATTGTATGGCACATCCTGCGGTCTTAGAAGTCTTTGTGCTGATCGTCCATGACGTATTTTGTGCAGTTCCCACCTTCTCGGTCCAAGATATTGGCAACTGAAAATCCCAAGTTTTGCATTTACCCTCATCACCAGGTGGCGCTATGCTTCAAGTGAGTGTTTATGGGCTGGGTCGATACGCCTCTGTAACACCTACATACTAACACAAAATTGTTGTTTTGGGCAAAATTGTTGCAGAGTTATTTAACAAAAACTGTTTTTTGACACCTAGCTTCGGCGATAAACATCACCCCCTATGACGAAATGTCACAAAATTTAGTACACATGAACAGAAAGCTGTTTAGAGATGGCATGTCAACTTTGACCAAATTTGAGCAATTAAAAGCCAAGATATGGAAATTTGAAGAATTTTAAGCTACGTGTTAAATGTTCATTGATGTGTAACTTCGGAACGGTTTATCTCAAGATAAATCCTTTGATAACTTTTTGTCAGCATTGTCTGTAGATGGCATATACCAACTTTGGTGAGATTCACATGAACGGCCTATGAGGAGTTCGTTCAGATTCGTTTTCGCAATGTTAAAATTTCACGGAAATAGTTTTTGTTGGAAGTGGGCGTCGACCAGTGTTTTCAATGCGTGAGGGTCAATAGATTTCACGATAAAAAAAAATTGGTTGTGAACGTTAGCATTCTCTAGATAATAGGCAAAATGTCATTTTGTACAATTACAGCGCCCCCTATTGACCAAATTGTATGGCACGTGCTGTGGTTTTAGAAGTCTTTGTGCTGATCGTGCATGACGTATTTTGCGTAGTCCCCACTTTCTTGGTCCAAGATATTGGCAACTCAAATTCCCAATTTTTGTATATACCCTTATCACTAGGTGGCGCTATGCTTCAAGTGAGTGTTTATAGAATGGGTCTATGCGCCTCTGTAACACCGACATACTAGCACAAAATCGTTGTCTTGGGCAAAATTGTTGACGAATTATTTAACAAAAACAGTTTTTTGACATCTAGCTTCGGCGATAAACATCACCCCCTATGACGAAATGTCACAAAATTTAGTACACATGAACAGAAAGCTGTTTAGAGATGGCATGTCAACTTTGACCAAATTTGAGCAATTAAAAGCCAAGATATGGAAATTTTAAGAATTTTAAGCTATGTGTTAAATGTTTATTGACGTGTAACTTCGGAACGGTTTATCTCAAGATAAATCCTTTGATAACTTTTTGTCAGCATTGTCTGTAGATGGCATATACCAACTTTGGTGAGATTCACATGAACGGCCTATGACGAGTTTGTTCAGATTCGTTTTCGCAATGTTGAAATTTCACGGAAATTGTTTTTGTTGGAAGTGGGCGTCAACCAGTGTTTTCAATGCGTGAGAGTCAATAGATTTCACGATAAAAAAAATTGGTTGTGATTGTTAGCATTCTCTAGATAATACGCAAAATGTCATTTTGTACAATCACAGCGCCCCCTATTGACCAAATTGTATGGCACGTGCTGTGGTCTTAGAAGTCTTTGTGTTGATCGTCCATGACGTATTTTGTGCAGTTCCCACCTTCTCGGTCCAAGATATTGGGAACTGAAAATCCCAAGTTTTGCATTTACCCTCATCACCAGGTGGCGCTATGCTTCAAGTGAGTGTTTATGGGCTGGGTCGATACGCCTCTGTAACACCTACATACTAACACAAAATTGTTGTTTTTGGCAAACTTGTTGCATAGTTATTTAACAAAAACTGTTTTTTGACACCTAGCTTCGGCGGTAAACATCGCCCCCTATGACGAAATGTCACAAAATTTAGTACACATAAACAGAACGCTGTTTAGAGATGGCATGTCAACTTTGACCAAATTTGAGCAATTAAAAGCCAAGATATGGAAATTTGAAGAATTTTAAGCTACGTGTTAAATGTTCATTGACGTGTAACTTCGGAACGGTTTATCTCAAGATAAATCCTTTGATAACTTTTTATCAGCATTGTCTGTAGATGGCATATACCAACTTTGGTGAGATTCACATAAACGACCTATGAGGAGTTTGTTCAGATTCGTTTTCGCAATGTTAAAATTTCGCGGAAATTGTTCTCGTTGGAAGTGGGCGTCGACCAGTGTTTTCAATGTGTAAGGGTCAATAGATTTCACGATAAAAAAAAATTGGTTGTGATTGTTAGCATTCTCTAGATAATACGCAAAATGTCATTTTGTACAATCACAGCGCCCCCTATTGACCAAATTGTATGGCACGTGCTGTGGTCTTAGAAGTCTTTGTGTTGATCGTCCATGACGTATTTTGTGCAGTTCCCACCTTCTCGGTCCAAGATATTGGGAACTGAAAATCCCAAGTTTTGCATTTACCCTCATCACCAGGTGGCGCTATGCTTCAAGTGAGTGTTTATGGGCTGGGTCGATAAGCCTCTGTAACACCGACGTATCACAAAAATTTCATGTTGTTGGGTGAAACGTTCATTGAGTTATTCAGCAAAAACATTTGCCGGTCTTCCCCTCTTTAAAGGACAACTTCGGTGTAAAATGAAAATTGGCATGTTAACACATCACACTGAGTTAGTATGTGTACTGAGGAGCAAAATTGATTTAGCCTGTTGCATTCGCAGTTTAACAATTTTTTATCGTTTGTCCCAGAAGGCTAACAATGGAAGTGGTAGTTGCCATAGACGAAGCATGATGACTACGCTATTTTTAAACCATTAAAACAGCTCGAAGAAACTCCACACTCCATCGGTAGTACAACAAAGGCCCTGACATTAAAAACGAGGCACTGAGAACTTTGTAAGTGTACACAACATTTATTAATAAAACAGTTTTGACAAGCAGTACCTTGCTGTAGTTTCTCGTCGCCGCCATGATGAACGTCCGCACCAGTCGATTGACGAACACGAACCAGCAGGAAGAATAGGAGGAGAGGTGGTACAATTGACTTGTTTGGACTTTCATCGTGGCGGCGATGAGAAACTACAGCAAGGTACTGCTTGTCAAAACTGTTTTATTAATAAATGTTGTGTACACTTACAACGTTCTCAGTGCCTCGTTTTTAATGTCAGGGCCTTTGTTGTACTACCGATGGAGTGTGGAGTTTCTTCGAGCTGTTTTAATGGTTTAAAAATAGCGTAGTCATCATCCCACACAGCAAAAGGACACCGTGGCGGATCCGGCGCGGAGGTAGCACAGCTTCCGGAACGGATCCATGAAACGGGTCCGTATCGGCGTCCACTTGCACGCCGTGACGGATCCGTTAAGAAGGCGGATCGCGGATCCGCGATGGCTCCGCACTATATTCAATCCGCATCCGCTATTCAAACCTCACCTCCGTGGCGGATCCATTTTGGACCCGTGAACTGACACATACATCCTCCACGGACCCGCAGTGGACTCAAAATCAAAACAGCTGACGGGCCGGATCCGTTATAGACCCGTTCATTAGGTTCCCGTTCATGAGGATCCATTGTACAAAAGTAGCCACTGACAGTACCAATATCAAATTACATTTAATGGAACGTTATAGGCTATGACTTCGTTTTTGTCAAACCTCTCATGCCGACCACTGTCGATAGCACTGAAATTAGGAATATATTAAGCTACAAACAACATTGAAATAGCCTACTAGGCTTATGTCATTGCAGACACCTATTACAACTTCAATTGAAATGCTGCACAAAAGATCCTAGGCTATGTATGTATTCTATATTCTGTCCATAAGCTATGCATATTTTAAATACCAAAAAATATAAACAGATGAAGGACAAGAAGTGCAATAAAAAATAAAGAATTTATTCATTCCTGTTGTGGGTATGGAGTCGGGGCAAATTGTCTTGTGGCCCGATCTGCCGCCAGGTTGAACCACCGGGTTGCGTGCTTATGTCTGCGTCCATGGCTGCTTTTATGATTACATTTTCCTCACAGCACCTGTAATCAAACAGACAGATGACAAATCACATACACGTGCAGGTAGCAGAGAGAGAGAGAGTTCTGAGTAGTGGTCAGTATCACCGAAAGTGGCAGGAACCGAATGTTTGACTATTTATCCCATCAGTGGAGTTTGCTGCAATCGCGCCTAATAAGCTATGATAAACTAGCAACATGCTAACTAGCCGCTACATGCCGCTAACATAGGCTACATGAGCAACATCAAGAGAACAGCAACATTCACACATTAACACCAGCAGTTTTTTAAATGAACCCTACCATAACACATTTTACCAAAAGTGTGATCCCATTTTGAATCAAATAGGCTATAGCCTCACATGAACCTCAGCTAAGAAGCCTGTTGCACAATATTGGTCTGTATAGTGCTCCAGTATAAATTTCAACTTCGGGACATAACGTCTAACAACGGTGTCTGAGCGCTATTTCTTTCCCCGTAAACTGCCCATCAGTGTTGTTTGTTTTCACCTCTGTGTCGCCATTTCTATGTGAATTTAAATGTTACAACTTTACTTTTTACGTTTAATATATATATGAGGCAGCTTTCACCTAGTTCTGGCTGTAAATAGAAGTAGACGTTAGCTGCTGTCTATTAGCTAACTGGCTCATAGGCATATCATTGTTGATTGTAACAGTTAGCCTAGGACTGTGAGTTACCCACTCGGCTTCTGGAGATTGCTATCTTACATCTACGATGGAAATAATTTGAAACGCAGAGATGTAGGCGTGCTTATTTTGTTCATTCAAATTTTCTATTTGAATATGGTTGCTGAAAAAACATATTTCATAAAGATTCCTAGCGCTTCCTTGCCCGTGCCCCAGTAGTAGTGACGCCCCTGATTTTTACTAACTTATAGTCCTAATACAATATCAAAGTCATTAAAAAGCATAGTCGAATAATATAGGCTACATGGTCATAAAATCACAAGGCAATGTTTACTGTGAATGTCGCAATATATCAATAAATCAATACTTACTCAAGAGCTCAGGCCAAGGTGTCCGTTCAAGAAGAAAATCTCCGCTGAATGGGTTGGTGTATCTCAACCGTAAAGGCGCGTCCGTGTCATTAGATTCGATATGGGTCCGCTCCGGGCCCACTGTTTGACAGTAGAATTCACAGCGGCGCCCAGAGGCGGGGCTGACGCCCCGTGTCCACTAGCAAGCAAAGCGAATTCCATCTCTCCGCACCCCCCCCTCCCCTTCGGACGCTTGGGGGTGTGTAGTTCTGATCAGGTCCGCGAATGTCATGGAAGGGCGGGAATATTACTTGTATGTTATTTACACATGTGCAAAGACCAGAAATATTAGTCTAATGTAAGGGTGCGTTCACACAAGCAGGGGTGAGAAAAACGACAAAATCAACCTCTCGTCATTCATTTTGACAGTGAGTTGACCGTGAAATGTACTGTAATCATTGTCCTACGTCATACCTGCTTTATACACTGTTGATCTGCTATTGACTAGCCGCCCCATGTTGGACGCGTTCATTTGCATAAAGTTCGGCATGGCTGAACTTTTGGTCGCGCCGCACCCCTCGAGTTGGCCGCGCCGCCTACCCACAATTCTTTGCAGAAGCGGAATTAACAGTCGGTCGCGTCCCATAGAAATGAATAGGGGTTCTGCGGTGCGGAGTTCGCTTCGCTTGCTAGTGGACACCCGGCGTGATGCTCTCCGGGGCGTTCAAACGAATGTGACAGTTTCGCGGATTTGGCGATTTGAAGCCGGATCCGCATAGGAGTCTCCTGCTGTGTGGGATGCTTCGTCTAGGGCACCTACCACTTCCATTGTTAGCCTTCTGGAACAAACGATAAAAAATAGTTAAACTCCGAATGCAACAGGCTATCAATTTTGCTCCTCAGTACACATACCAACTTGGTATGATGTTTTAACATGCCAATTTTCATTTTACACCGAAGTTCTCCTTTAACGGACACTGGCACAGCGGGGGGTGGCCCTGGGGGACCAAAAGGCGTTATTCGCTCACAAACTTCTAGGGCTACATGCCTACAAACATTCATGTCCCCCCAAGTTTCAGTGTCCCGGGAATCGTTGACGAAAAATCGGTGAGAAAAAAAAAAAAAAAAAGGGACAAATTTTGCAGCAACTCCAATATGACCGCTTTCGCTAGCTTCGCTAGCGGCGGTCATAATAAGAACGTTGTCAGGTCGTTTCCGGTAGCGGAGCCATGTAGACGTGTTTTGAGGAGCTCTGCTACAATTGATGTTATGTACATAGTTCACAGATCGAAGTAAGGTTAATTATAACCAGTCAACGATTAACACAATATTCAACCTATACAGAAGCTGGGATTTCCTTTGCATAACCTATTGGTTATTTAGTTATGTCTGGTCGTGGCAAACCGAGTAGGTCAGCTAGCACTAGCTCCTCCATGGCTAAGGAGTTACTGGAACAAGAACCAATACTTCAAGCGATTGTTTCCCTAAAAGAAGAACTCCTGGCGAAAATCGATGAGAAAATGAAAGGTCAGTCGGCAGACATTAAAAGTCAGATGGACCAGTTCAGAGAGGAATTGAAAGCTGGTATGGACAATGTTAACGGCAAAATTTGTGCTTTGGAGCAACAGTTCCAGCAACTTGAAGATGCAGCTAGCGAACAGTCTACCACTGTCAGTACTCTTGAACGTGAAGTGGCAACTATGAAGAAAGACATAGCCAATTTGAAAGCACGTAATGAAGACTTGGAAAACAGATCGCATCGCTGCAATTTGCGAATAACTGGAGTGAAAGAAGGAAGAGAGAGTGCCCAGGGGCCGGTAAACTATGTATCTCACATGTTGAGCGAGGCGTTGGAGTTGGAGAAAGCGCCTCTGCTCGACCAAGCACATCGTTCACTGTGCAACTTGGAGCGAGACGACAATCCCCAAGGAGGCTCACCTAGAACTTTCATTGTCCGATGCCACTACTATCAAGAGAAAGTGGAAATTCTCAAAAAGGCTGCGGGAAAACTCTTGAAGACGGCCGAGGGGGATGACATTCGCATTTTTCCCGACTACAGCCTGGAGGTTAGCAGACAACGAGCCAAGTTCAACGAGGTGAAGAAATTGCTACGGGATGGCAAGATCACAAATCTTCGCTTTGGTGTTGTGTACCCTGCTGAGCTGAAAATTACACTTCCAGACGGTACAGTACAAAAATGTAAAGACCCACGGGAAGCAAAGGACTGTATCACTGAAAAAATACTTAACAGGCCAGTTGAGTAGGCAAATGTAAGACTATACGTTAACGTAGCGGTTCAAGGTTCATAAGGTAGCCTATGGAGCCTATTGATTGAGTGAACCGTGAGGTTACTTCACAGTTCGTGTTGTGCGATATGACGGTGAAAGTTGTGTTAAAATGACAATAATTTTGTGGACATTCTTGACGTTATTTGAAGTTTGTCAGTTCTAGCGAGAGACATGGTAAGCTTTTTCCCTTTTCTGAATGTTTTTAGTTGGTGTGATCACCGGATTTGGGACTTTAGCCTTGTGGAGCATCTCATGCAGAGAAACTGTTCTGTTTCTCTCTTTAATTTTCTATATGGTGCTGTTGTTTAGTACAGCTATTATCATTTTCGTTTTGGTATTTGTTTCTTTGTCCTTCCTCTCACAAACGATTATGTTTTGCAATGAATCCTTATATCAAACGACTACTGGACTTTATGCTAATGTTATACACTAGAATTTTAATACTCTATGGCATCAAGTGGTCCTAGTTGGCCCAGAGCCATAAGGTTTGTCACTTGGAATGTGCGTGGTCTTAATCACCCAGGTAAATGCAGTAAAGTATTTGCACATTTAAGGAAAATGTCTGTGGATATAGTGTATTTGCAAGAAACCCATTTACGCCTTAAAGATCAACGCAGACTTCATAAGAAGGGATATTCATGGGTGTACCATTCTAAATTTAATTGCAAATCCCGAGGTGTTGCCATTTTAATCCAAGCTGGAGTTCAATTCTCAGAGAGTGAAGTTATTATGACCGCCGCTAGCGAAGCTAGCGAAAGCGGTCATTATAGAGTTGCCGCGACCTTTTTTCCCTTTTTTTTTTTTTTTTCTTCTTCTTTTTTTTCAGTGATTGTCCGTCAACGATTCCCGGGACACTGAAACTCAGGGGGACATGAATCTTTGTAGGCATGTAGCCCTAGAACATTTCGAGCGACTAGAAGCTTTTGGTCCCCCCGAGCCACCCCCCCGCTGTGCCAGCGTACGTCAAAGAGGGGGAGACCGGCAAAAGTTTTTGCTGAATAGCTCAGTGAACGTTTCACCCAACAACATAAAATTTTTGGGATATGTCGGTGTTACAGAGATGTATCGACCCAGCCAATAAACGCTCACTTGAAGCATAGCGCCACCTAGTGATATGGGTAAATGCAAAAATTGGGATATTGAGTTGCCAATATCTTGGACCGTGAAGGTGGGAACTGCACAAAATATGTCATGCACGATCAGCACAAAGACCTCTAACACCACAGAACATGCCATAAAATTTGGTCCATAGGGGGCGCTGTAATTGTACAAAATGTCATTTTGCCTATTATCTAGAGAATGCTTACGTTTACAACATTTTTTTTTTTTATCATTAAATCTATTGATGCTCCAGATTGAAAACACTGGTCAACGCCCACTTCCAACGAGAACAATTTCCGTGAAATTTTAATATTGCGAAAACGAATCTGAACGAACTCCTCATAGGCCGTTCATGTGAATCTCACCAAATTTGGTATATGTCATCTACAGACAATGCTGACAAAAAGTTATCAAAAGATTTATCTTGAGATAAACCGTTCCAAAGTTAAACGTCAATGAACATTTAACACGTAGCTTAAAATTCTTCAAATTGCCGTATCTTGGCTTTTAATTGCTCAAATTTGGTCAAAGTTGACATGCCATCTCTAAACAGCTTTCTTTTCATGTGTACTAAATTTTGTGACATTTCGTCATAGGGGGCGATGTTTATTGGCGAAGCTAGGTGTCAAAAAACAGTTTTTGTTAAATAACTTGTCAACAATTTTGCCCAAGACAACGATTTTGTGTTAGTATGCCGGTGTTACAGAGGTGTATCGACCCAGCCCATAAACACTCACTTGAAGCATAGCGCCACCTAGTGATAAAGGTATATGCAAAAATTGAGATTTTGAGTTGCCAATATCTTGGACCGAGAAGGTGGGAACTGCGCAAAATACGTCATGCACGATCAGCACAAAGACTTCTAAAACCACAGCATGTGCCATACAATTTGGTCCATAGGGGGCGCTGTAATTGTGCAAAATGTCATTTTGCCTATTATCTAGAGAATGCTAACGTTTTCAACCAATTTTTTTTTATCATGAAATCTATTGACCCTCACGCATTGAAAACACTGGTCGACGCCCACTTCCAACGAGAACAATTTCCGTGAAATTTTAATATTGCGAAAACGAATCTGAACGAACTCGTCATAGGCCGTTCATTTGAATCTCACCAAATTTGGTATATGTCATCTACAGACAATGCTGACAGAAAGTTATCAAAGGATTTATCTTGAGATAAACCGTTCCGAAGTTACACGTCAATGAACATTTAACACGTAGCTTAAAATTCTTCAAATGGCCGTATCTTGACATCAGAATCAGAACATGCCATAAAATTTGGTCCATAGGGGGCGCTGTAATTGTACAAAATCTCATTTTGCAGATTTCTTGCCTTCACAAATCACTCCTACACACTACACATTCAAAACCCACATCCATGCCCACTTCCAGGAAATCATTTCCACAGAAATTCTCACCTCACAACACTGCTCTACCACACACTCATCACACCAACAGTTCCCACATTTCAATATACTGCGGCGGTCATACCATGTACCGCTATGCGGCACATCTAGTTTCAGATAAAAATGGTAGGTTTGTCATAATTAAAGGGAGGCTATTTGGCCTGCCAGTGGTGTTACGCTAATGTGTACGCACCTAACTGGGATGATGCAGGTTTTTTTCAACATTTTTTTTTACTTCTTCCAGATTTGGACACACACAAATTGATACTGGGGGGCGATTTCAATTGTGTTTTGTGTCCTAACTTGGACCACTCTAATCCTGCCAGCAAAGTTGTTAGTAAGGCAACCCAGGCAATACATTCTTTCATGCAAGCATATGGAGTTATTGACCCATGGAGACACCAAAACCCACGTTCTAAAGCATTTTCCTTTTTTTCACCTGTGCACCAATCATACTCCAGGATAGATAATTTCCTTATAGATGATGCATTGCTGCCCTTGTTCAGATCAATCACCTATGAAGCTATTGTTATTTCTGATGATGGTCCTGTTAATATGGCACTTAGCTTCCCAGGACAGGTGCAACCTCAGTTTGTTTGGCGTTTGAACTCACGATTACTTTCAAATGAAGATTTTGTTACATACTTGTCCTATCAAATAGATTTTTTCCTACAGACTAATAACTCCCCAACAGTGAGTAGGTGTACACTGTGGGAGACTATGAAAGCGTACATTAGAGGCTCAATTATTTCATATACAGCAAGTGAGAACAAGACATTATCTGCACGTCAGAAAGAATTGCAGGATAAGATAAAGGAAATTGATAAACAGCATGCTGCTACACCCTCCCCTGAACTTTACAAGGAGAGGCTTTTGTTAAAGACAGAATATGATATTATGACAACAAGTCAAATGCAAGACCTTTGTGCGGTCCCGCAGTGAGCATTATGAACATGGGGAGCGAGCTGGCAAGGTGTTATGTCACCAGCTTAGGAAGTCTGCCTCTGCAAACCAAATTACAGAAATAACACTGGATGATGGTACGGTTACTTGTGATCAGAAGAAAATCAACAGGCAGTTTATGCAGTTCTATAAGAATTTATATACTTGTGAAATGGCTAGTGATGGCGCAATAACCCAGATTTTAGATGGACTTGAGATTAAGGGCATTGATATGGTGGCTTTAGATCAACCTATTGGCCTGGATGAAATTGTAAAGGTAATAACACATCTAAAATCAGGTAAAGCCCCAGGCCCGGATGGTTTTCCCATCGAGTTCTATAAAAAATGTTCAGCAAAAGTGGCTCCAATTTTATTAGAAGTGTATGAAGAATGTTTTAATAATGGAACTTTACCTCCTACTATGACCCACGCAATAATATCTGTATTACTCAAGAAGAATAAGGACCCTTTACAGTGTGGATCTTACATACCAGTAAGTCTATTGGGATGTGACTACAAAATACTTACAAAAATATTGGCCTCTAGACTTGAGTCTGTTTTGCCCAAGTTTATACATACAGATCAGACTGGCTTTGTGGTTGGTAGACACTTATTTAGTAATTTGCGGAGGTTGTTTAATTTACTATATTCCTCTGATTCATCCCCTGTCCCAGAAGTGCTTATTTCATTGGATGCCCAGAAAGCATTTGACCGCATTGAGCACAATTACTTGTATAAGGGTTTGGGTTTGGGCCTATATTTCAAACCTGGGTTAAAATACTATATGCTGCCCCTCAGGCCGCTGTGCGCACTGATAGGGTACTGTCAGACTATTTCCCCATCGGTAGAGGCACTAGACAGGGCTGTCCTCTATCCCCCCTGCTCTTTGACATTGCCATTGAGCCACTTGCTATAGCCATTAGGAAATCTCCTTTAATCACAGGGGTTAAAAGAGGGGACTATATGCATAAAGTTTCAATGTATGCAGATGACTCAATGTTTTTTCTATCAAATCCAAATATTTCCCTACCTGAAGTACTACCAATAATATCAGATTTTGGTAGGATTTCTGGTTACAAAGTCAACCTGGCCAAGAGTTTAATCTTTCCTATGAACAAACAGGCTAGACAGATGTCGCTCAGCTCATACCCATTCCAAGTTACTCGTGATAGTTTCACTTACCTGGGTGTTACAGTGACAAGTAATTTTAGAGATCTCTACAAGAAAAATTTTAAGGCCTTATTGGATAGGACGAAAAATGACTTGTCCAGCTGGGCAAACTTGCCTTTGTCACTGGCAGGGCGAGTAAATTCTGTTAAAATGACTATACTACCTAACTTTTTGTTTTTGTTTCAGACATTACCTGTGTTTATTCCCAAAGCATACTTTAAAGATTTGGATCAGCTTATATCTTCCTTTATTTGGAATAAAACAGTTCCACGAATCAGAAAAGAGTTCTTGCAAAGACATAAAAATGATGGGGGTTTGAGTCTCCCAAACTTCCTTAATTACTACTGGGCTGCCAATGTGCATAAAATCCAGTTCTGGATGTCATCTGGGTCTTCTGAAAGCCAACCATTATGGGCATTGATGGAGCGAAGTGCAAGTGCCCCTGCGAGTTTAGCTGCACTGGTGTGTGCCCCAGCACCCCTTAGTAAGAAATATCTAACTACCAATCCAGTAGTGAGTGCTACACTTCAAATATGGTCTCAGTTTAGGTTACATTTTAAACATAAAGCTAACTTACCATCCAGTCCAATAGCAGCAAATCCACTTTTCCCACCATCTATGATGGACCCAGCCTTCCTGATATAGAGTGGAAGGATTTCTTTGTAAATGGCACATTTCTATCTTTCCAACTAGCAGTTCAACAATATTCAATCCCGCAAACACATTTCTTTAGATATTTGCAGGTGAGAGATTATATTAGGAAAATATTTCCTTCATTCCCTGCTCAGCCAGATAAAGACTGGATTGATGAGTGCCTACACCATGACCCATCATGGAGGGGATCAGTTTCTAGATTGTATCAAGTAATCCAAAGTGTCTCAACACCTTCACTTGACCGTATTAAAGAACAGTGGCAAGAGGAATTAGGCAGAGAGATATTGGAAATATGCTATGGAGAGAATACACTCCTCCTCTATATGTATCAGGCATGGTGTAATGCAGTTTAAGATCGTCCATAGGCTCCACTTATCAAGGGCAAGACTTGCAAAGATGTACCCTAATACTGATCCAACCTGCCCCAGGTGCCATCTGGAACCAGGAACATTGTTTCACATGTTTTGGTCCTGCTCTAAATTGAGCACATTTTGGTCTCAGATTTTTTATACATACGCACATATTTTTTGTAAAAATGTAGATCCTGACCCTTTGATTGGTATTTTTGGCATTGCACCTCTGGGATCTTCGTTTACAACTTTACAGTCTGTCGTCATTGCATTTACATCTATGCTAGCTAGACGACTCATTTTACTAAACTGGAAGTCTGATACCCCTCCATCATATGGACGATGGGTGATAGATGTTATGGCCCATCTGAAATTAGAAAGGATGAGGATTGCTTTGAGAGGCTCGGAAAGGAAGTTTTGGAAAGTGTGGCAGCCATTTATAGAGTACATAGAAGATAATTTCAGACCTAGCATATAGTCACAGAATGTAATCACTGTAATCACACCCCCCCCCTCCTTTTTTTGTGTATGTTTGTTTTTTGTATTTGTATTTTTGCTTTATTTGCTTGTCTTTATATTGTCTTTCTAAGTAAGGTTCTCAGAGTTGAACATTTTTGTTAGGTAAATTGTAGAATTCCTTTGTTTAATGTTAAATGCCTTCATTGGTATCTCCTGAATGTGCTTATTGTAAGTCAATTTTTGGAACTACGTGGAGACCAGAGAAAAACCCAAAAAAATAATTTCATATATATATATATAAACGTTGTCATTTAAAGAATAAGGATCAACAACCAAACATTACTGACTCTGCACTTTGGTATGTTAAATATTGCAAAACAAATGTTGACATTATAGGCCTAGCCGACATCAAACGCAATATTTCATTTCGTCTTATAGTGGCGCTGGACCTTACTACAGCCCTTTGAGGCGCGTAAAGAGAAAACCGCTTAAGTAGAGGCTAGAATGCGCACAGGTTTCATTTACATGGGTGATTCTCATGAAACTAAAAACAGCAATGGATCAGAGGTTTTAATAGTTAAATAGGACATAATTCATATAGATGGCATTATTTTATTGTAGAGTAAAATATGCTTTTTCTTTCACACTAGGTCTTTTTTAATGATCTTATTTTTATTTTTCAATTTTTATTCATTTTATGGGCAAATTCTCATTACCGCAATGTGGCCCTACCAATATTTCTGGTGTTTGAATTAGGGAAAATCATAACAATAAACAAATAAATTAATAAGTAAAACTATTCCTACATTGTTATACGTGTAAAGTTTCATTAAATGTTGCTTTTTTACTATTTTAATAATGAATACTCAAAATATTTCAAGAAAAGTTCATGTCCACGAGCCTTTATTCTCATTACCGCATTATATTTGAGAACTGCAATGAAAAGCTATAGGAATATGAATATGAGCTGAAACTAACATTATGAAGTTACATCAAATCGGCGTCATTAATTTGAAAAACCCAACTGACATTGTTGCTAGGACTGTTTGTGATGTCAACAACAAGCTGTGCATGTATGGGCAGTGCACAGACTGTGCAGAGAAAAAGAAATTGCCTGACCTGAATTTGGACCCCTCCACAAAGCACAACATAGTCACTTGTGAGGAATGGATGACGAGGACTGTCCCAATGAAAAGAAAAAACAAAGATGGCTCTGTGTACGAAGTGGAGATGAAATCCACAGTCCTTGACAAGAGATGCACAACCATAGAGAGACTGGTAGAAATGGTCAGCGAAGTTCTACCCAAATTCAGCATCCACGTCTTCAACATGAAACACCAGTTTGAAAAGATGCACAGTCTAAAAACCACCATGTCAGATGCTGAAGCAGTCATCCACATTGATTACAGCGAAAATTATGGCTGCAAATACAGTAGAGAAGTACAGGACATGCATTTTGCTCCAGGGAAGCAGCAAGTGTGCCTTCACACAGGTGTGAGGTATTTGAGTGGTGGGAGAGTGGAGTGCTTCTGCTCAGTGTCTTCTTGCCTTAGACATGACGCCAGTGCGACATGGGCTCACCTAGAACCTGTGTTAAGGAAAATGAGGGAAGAACATCCAGAAGTGAATATCATCCACTTTCTGTCAGATGGTCCTACCTCCCAATACAAGAACAAAACCAACTTCTACCTTGCATGCACTGTGCCATTCATGATGGGATTTCAGCAGGTGACCTGGAACTTCACTGAAGCCTCTCATGGGAAAGGAGCTCCTGATGGTGTGGGAGGAGCCCTTAAAAACTTGGCTGATCGCATTGTTGCCTATGGTACAAGCATACCAGATGCTGACACGCTTTTCAAAGAGCTGAAAAGTTCTTCCTCTGTGAAGATCTTTCAGATTTCTGAGGATGATGTCAACAGGAGCAGTGAGCGAGTACCACCAAGCCTCAAAGTGGTGCCTGGCACCATGAAAGTTCATCAGGTAAATTTTAAAACATGCTTAGGACATTCAAAGAACATAGATGAAAACTAATTTTATCGTCTTTTTAGCTCATGTCATCTAGCCCAGGTGTTGTGAAGACCAGGGAGCTTTCCTGTTTCTGTGACAGAAACTGTGAATGCTATCAGCCAAAGGAATTTCACTTCACGGAAAAGGAATTGGAGCCACAGACAGACAGCTTAGATGACACCATCCATGTGGGGGCATGGGTCTTAGTGCGATATGATGGCGATTTGTATCCAGGCACTGTCACTCGGGTGTGTACAGCAATGTATTTGAAATCACCCACATCATGTAGACTTCAGTCCTGTATAAGCAGGACCTAGTGAGCATAACTGTTAAAAGAAATTCATTGACAAGATGAAGCAGAATAGGGCTTTTAAGTATAGTGTGCATGTCTAGCATGAAACATTTGTTAAAACATGCACCTATGCACTGTACATACAGTACTATAGTCCACACATTATACGAGTATACAAAAAACACCTATTTAACTACTGTAGGCACAAACACTTAATCTCTGTCTTTCCTGCATGCTCTGTATAAGACCTAAGTGTATATATTAATTACAGCAATCTGTTGTGTAACTACTCTGTCTACAGATTGATAAAGACCAGTTTGAGGTTGAAACAATGTACTCTGCCGGTGAAAACAAGTTTTTCTCAAGCGGAGTGAATATCCCAGGGGATAAAGTTTGGTATTACCGTGAAGATATAGTGACCATCATCCCTGAGCCTCTTCCAATTACATCCTCAGCTAGGCATTTCTGTGTCTTACCAGAAATTTGGATGAAGCATGCCAAGAAGCATTAGGATTCTGTTTTTGTTAAGTTTACAATATCAGAAGTGATTGTCATTGTATGTTGTACAAATACTGTTAATGTGAAATTCTGAATCCCTCACAAAAAGTAATGAACTGTTTTATATGAATATTTTGATTGTTTTTTTTTTTGTCATGAGTTTACAAATGTGAACCGATTGCACTGTACGCTGTTTTACACGTCCTGTAAATGTAAAATTCTTTAGTAATCCCACATGTTTTATATGAATTTGCATCTTGAACAATATGTTTGTTAATAATGATAATAATAAATCATACTTATTTAGATCATATATTGCTTTTTTGTTCCATTTATTACATCTTATTCTCATCACCGAAAACTCATTTTCATTACCGAAACATCTCCCTCATTACCGAAATGAGTGATTCATTATTTAAAATAGAATACTATATTAAAGCAGTATTAATTTATATTTTAGTAACTCAACATCTCATGTTCTCTTCATTACTATTCAATTTCGTACAGAAATTGTAGGTTTCTGCAAAAATATTCTAAAAATCAGGTTGAAAATAAATGATCATATTGCGGTAATGAGAAAAATGACAAAATTTCTTAAATACAATACTTGAAAAAACAAACCTTTTGAGTGTTCTACGTAGCCCCTAGTATAACTATTAATATTCAATTATCAAAACAGCAAGAACAGAACAAGTTTCCTTATAAATTTCATGTACAAAGAAAATTGCGGTAATGAGAATTTAAACTGCTCTGGACATTAAAAACGTTTAAAAAAGTGGTTTAAATCATTTTCATGTGAGTAAAAATTATTGTGCAGAGTAACTGTATACTTTGATGAAACTGTTTTTAAAAAGAAATTTAATCAAAAAGTATTTTTAAAAAGTGGCTGCCAGAAAACCTTTGTTATAGGTAACTGACTGATTCCCGCATAACAGACAGACTTAAGTCAACAGCAGAATCCGCTGGAGCACAGTTGCGCGCTTTTTTTTTTCACTTATGCGCCCTTATGTGCAGGGGAGAATCGGCCCCTAAATGTGGTAGGTTTGTTGAATCAATAAAGCCACCAACTTTCGGATATACACTGCATTAGCCACGCCCGCCAGGAAGTGAGGTAAATTGGGGTTTTGTGCTTTTGGACACATGATCAATATGAATAAACTCATCATAGGGCATTTATGGTGTCAGGCAATGCTGACAAAAATTTATCAAAGGATTGATTTGGAGATGAACTACTTTAAAATTACATGTCTATCAAAACTGAAGATATAGCTTAAAATCGTTTGACAGTCCATATCTTGGCTTTTAATTGCCCAAATTTGGTCAGACTTGACATGCAAACTTTACATAGCTTTCTTTAAATGTGCACCAAATTGTTCGTTTCAAACCACAGCATGCTCCAGATGTCATTTTGGACAATTACAGTGCCCCCTGTAGGCCAAATTTCATTGTACTTGCCTATGCCTCTATGACATTGGCATACCAAAAAGAAAAAAAAAACGTCTTGGGCAAATTTTTTGATGAGTTATGGATGAAACTTGTTTTGATATGATGAAAACTGTTTATGGACTTCCAGCTTTGATGGGAATTCCATCCCCCCCAAATCCTATGACAAGATATCACAAAATACACACATGAATGCCCTATGATAAGTTTGTTTGCTTTCACTTTCGTCATTTTAAATTTGACGGAAATTGTTTTTGTTGGAAGTGGGCATGGACCACTTTTTTCAATGCATTTGTCAATGGACTTCAAGACAAAAAATGGTTTTAAACTGTAGTGTTCTCCGGATAATAAGAAAACTGTCATTTTGTACAATTACAGTGCCCCCTATTTTACAGTACTTGCCATGCTTTCAGAGGTTACTATGCTGATTGTGCATTACATATGTTTTTACAGTTTCCGCCTTTTCTGTCCAACATACTGGCAATTCAAAACCCCAATTTTTTACTCATTTTATTAGGTGACACGATGCTACAAGTGAGTGTGTGGGCTATGGACTTGTTCAATATCCCTCCACAACACTGACATACAAAAATGTGATTTTGTTGGATGAAACGGTCATTGAGTTATTCAGCAAAAACTTTTGCCAGTCTCCCCATCTTTCACGGACGCCAGCACAGTGGGTGGGTGGCTCCCAGGGAACCAAAAGCTTCTATTCTCTATGGGGCCGATTCCCCCCCCCGCTCGTAAGGGCGCGTAAGTGAAAGAAAGCATGCAACAGCGCCCCCCTGAATTCTACTGTTGACTTAAGTCTGCAATTTACACGGGAATCAGTCAGTTACGCGCTTCGGGAGGACCAACCCCAAAATTAGGGAATGTCGCATGTAAATGAACCCTGCGCGCATTCTACCCTCCACTTAAGCGGTTTTCTCTTTACGTGCCTCAAAGGGCTGTAGTAAGGTTCAGCGCCACTATAAGGAGAAATGAAGTACTGTGTTTGATGTCGGCTAGGCCTATAATGTCAACATTTGTTTTGCCATATTTAACATACCAAAGTGCAGAGTCAGTCATGTTTGATTGTTGATCCTTATTCTTTAAACTTCAGGACAACGTTTCTCATAGCCATGACATTATTTTTAAAACTATCATGTGATATCACAAAAGAACCTGTTCTCCAATTAGGTAAATTACAAGCAATATGGAATGAAAACGGAAGGGGGCTGCGCAGTGCATTATGGGAGCGAAACCAATGCGCGCCGTCATTTTTGTATGCGAGAAGAACAGCTTACCAACACAAGGGAGTGAGACAGTAGGCAGAGTTGTAGCTTAGTATAGTTCAGTTTTATTAAGAATGCTTGTTTAGAATACTTGTGCAAAAGACCGCCATGGCTTGTACAGGGACAAACTCATGTCGTACGTGATCAAAAAAAAAAAACAGTTTGATCAGCGATATGGATCCTTATGAGATGCATACAAAACAATGAGCACCAAACTTCTCGTGGAAATCTGTAGGCTGGAGTAGGCATGCCCACTCTACCTTTTCGTCCAAAATGTTGGAATTTCTGTTTTGATTTTTTGAGAGGTGAGAGTGGGCATGACTACAGATGTCCATAAATTCACATATCGATAGTTGCTTCCCGATAAGCTAAGTTTAAGCCATTTCCTAATAAGACTTCAGTGGATATGGCTTAATGTTGACATCTCCCATAGGCTGCCTTTTGACAGCTGTCAGTGTTGGTGAAAATGTGTCACATCAGGGCTTCCGTGTACAATTCTGAGGACCTGGAGAGAAGGACTTCACAAATGAGCTGTCTGCAAACAACCTTTGGCTCTCCAGAGGGAAGCAGCAGCTGCCAGCGCTCAGGCGTCTTGGAGGCAGCTGAAGAACAGATTTGAGCTCCAAGCAGCAAGGGCAGTGAGAGGTCTTTCAAGGGAGAGATTGAGGATTGCACAAGTGCCTATGTAAGAGATAAGAATGAGTTACATATAACCTGACATTGTGATGACCCTGCACCTCCGCCCAGCCAATCCAATGACAGCCTAGTCATGTGGGGAACTCCATATGTTCCTTTTAAAACTGGCCCCTCCAATCGAAATGCTGTCGAATCGTATGAAGAGCCTGTCCAGCCTCCTCATTTGACATCCTCTAAACCACTTTCCCATGGCAAAAGGATTTATAGAAATGTAGACAAGCTACACTCCAAACCACAGATCTACAATATGAACCCTTCAGCTCAACCCAAAACCTCTTATCGCCATACTGGCCATGCAGACCATCTTAACAAAGTCTGTCATCACAGGTGTCTTAAGTACTTAGCAAAGCATGGGATAGACTGAGTAAATATTACACAGCACCCGAGTTACTCGAAAATGTTCTTTTCAAGAAGTTGGGTATGTTTCCCAGGATCTCCAGTAAGGATCATATCAAACTAAGGGAGCTTGGAGATCTCCTTATGGAGTTTCTGTCTGCAAAAGAGGATGGATATCTATCTGGGTTGGCCTTCCTGGTTACCTGTCGTGGCATCAGTCCCATAGTAAAGAAACTTCCACATGCCCTACAGGAGAAATGCTCTAGGTTCAGAGATGAGCATAACGGGCTCTTTCCCCCATTCTCCTTCTTTGCTGGATTTGTTTACTATGAAGCACAAACCAGGGACAACCTGAGCTTTTCCCTCCCCAGCAATAGTGGTCCTCCTGTGAAGGAAAAGGCAGGCTGTCGGACAGGGAAAATGCCAGTATCAGTTCACAAAACGGATACTGTGACAGAGACTGAGGGTGACATCTCCCCGAAGCATCCAGGAGAATCCAGGAAAGAACTGTCCAATCCATCATAAGCCACATCCACTAAAGAAATGGCATGGATTCAGAGCTAAAACACTTGATGAGAGAAAGTTGTTCCTCCATGAAAATGGGATATGCTACAGATGTTGTGCATCAAATTCCCATTTGGCCAAAGACTGTAAAGTCTCAGTAAAATGCATTGAGTATGACAGTGACCGTCATATCACGGCTATGCAGCCTGGCCCAGCACCTCAGGCATCTAAAGTTCTAACTCCTGTACCAGAGCATGATAAGGAAGAAGATCTTTCGTCTGTACCTACAATCACTTCTCACTGAACTGAGATTTGTGGTGAAGAGCAGCCAGCAATGTCCTGTTCAAAAATATGTTTGGTTGGTGTGTTTCCCAAGGTGACAAGGCAGTCAATATGTATGTCATACATGATGACCAAAGCAACCGCTCATTGGGCCACATGATGCCCCCTTTACCCTCAGAGACTGGATTTGGGCTGGATGGTGGTTGAGGAAGTATGCCTTGGACACGTCCACAAGCCTAGTGTGAGCACCTTCAAGACCCATGTTTTGGGGAATGGACGCTCTTCCTTTTTGTCACCTTGCAACAACTTCATCGACCGGAAAGAGAGTGTGTCATGGCTGGGAGCAACAGAACAGCCTCATAAACATGCATAGAATCAATCTGGACAGTTACAGAGTATTTCTTGGGTCAGAACTTGGTCCAAACAACTGAAAATGATAATAGGCTTCCATCGAAGATGCTGCCTTTTTTAAAGATCGTGGACTCAGTGTATAGGGATGAGAAAAACAACTGGGTTGCTCCTTTACCCTTTAAGGTGCCACAAAGGCGACTCCCGAACAATCAAAAGCAGGCACTTAATCACCTTTCCTCACTTTGTTGGACCCTCAACAGGAAACCTGTCATGAAACAACAGTTCCTAGCCTTTATAGGAAAGGGAACTCCACTCCCAGAGGAGAAACGGAGTGAATGGGTAGCCTGGCAAGACTCAATCATAGTTAAAGCTGCTGCATATCCCACATAGCTACTTACCAGATTCTCTCACTAAGGCACGACGTTTGGAACTATGTGTGTTTTCTAATGCCTCCCCCAAGACTATTGGTGCAGTCACTTACCTCAGTTTTACTGCGACAGCAAAGTTCTAGGGTACATACATAATGAGGTGAAGCACTTCTATGTGTATGTACACAATACAGTCCAGTGAATACGTCAGTCAACCAGGCCACAGCTGTGGCTCTATGTACCAACAGAGCACAATCCGGCTGATCATGCGTCCAGGGCTCTGCATCAAATCTTGCAAAATTACATGGTTCAGCTGACCCGTTTTCCTTCAAAGATGGATATGGATATGATGGCTTGCAAGAAGAATCCGAGTCCTTCAAACTTATCAGTCCTGAACTTGATGTTGAGGTGTGGCCTGAGGTGTCAAGCTTCCATACACAGGTTCGAGTGCAAACAGATATTGTCGTTTCAGTTTGTTCGGTTTCACGTGTGAGTCTTGCTGAGTGAATCAGGATTCACGCAGCCTTTTCTGTAATTACCTGTAATGTACCCAAACACCCACCAGGTGGAACTTGGGAGCTCTGCCTTCAAAACACAATGCTGCGGAGAATACCGTTACGATGCACAAGGCAAGGAGACACTGAGAAGTGTTGATTTCATGTCAGCAGCTGCTCATTTCAGCACTGCAAAACTCCATAAAAAGTATCCTCAAATGACACAGGACAATGCTATAAGCCTAGTCATTTGTTTGTTTCAATTAATTTGACAAGGAGTTATTTAATCCAGAGCATCACGGTGGGCAATTTAAATGTTACCAGCCAAATAGGAGACATACAGACAATGTAGAATTTAGTTCGCTTGAGTAAAAACTATTCAGATTTATTTAATTGGTGTGTTAAACCATGACTTTTTTACACATAGTTTTTTTATACTTCTTGCAAATTTGCTGGGTTGTTCACTGAATGCCCAACTTGCTGTAGTTATCAGTGGTGTGACTGGTAGAGTGGTCGTGCAGAAGGAGTTTAGTAAATACATGTGCAGTTTTGAGACCGAATGGAGTTATGTTATGTCAATCTAAAATTTGTATGGCCTCAAGCACATTCACATGGCTTTATATTGCTGTACTCTGTAGTTTTGGTGCATATTAAACGTGTCTGTGACTCTAGACTTAACTAATATATAAATGTTATTTTAAAATTTTTATTGAAATATGGATTTATACGTGAATTTACCAGGGTAGCACCTAAAATTGTCATATGGTGTGACATTAGAATTTTTTCATATAAAATGAAATTCATGGACTTCTTTACTCTTAAATTTATGTAGAATGCCTTTCAGTCGTGTTTGCTTTTGATATTTAATATTTTCTTTTGAAAGATAAGTAGACAAATGTAATATTTTGCCAAGTTATCATTCCATGGAAGAGAATGGTCTGAGATTTACAACATATTTTAGCTTAATTCTGAAATTTATTGTAAGAATGCTCTAGAAATTCTTGATTTTTTTTCCTGATACCATTGCCTCTGTGTTCTGTTGATTTTGTTATGATTTAAAGGCTATAAAACCTTTTTTGTTATATAATTGAATGTCGCACCAAATGACATAGTGTCACACCGTATGACGAACTGCACCACAACACAATGTCTTAGATTAAAAAAAACATATTTAATGAAGTTTGTTTAACATTCGAATACTTTCAAATATTTCATGTATGTAGTATATAACAAACATAGATCCAGTTTTTAAACTCATTGAACATTTGCTTTAAAATATGTTGTCCTATAATAGTTGTAGAATTGTAATGAACACACAAGAACAAAGCACATACAGACGGAAGCCCTGAACCGCACAGAGGTAAAAAAAAAATGGAGATATTATCTCGTTATTTCGAGATACTATCTCGTTATTTCGAGATACTATCTCGTTATTTCGAGATATTATCTCGTTATTTCGAGATACTATCTCGTTATTACGAGATGTTATCTCGTTATTTCGAGATACTATCTCGTTATTTCGAGATATTATCTCGTTATTTCGAGATACTATCTCGTTATTTCGAGATACTATCTCAATGAAGATTAACGTCTTGTACTACAGTGAGAGGCTCTTTCAACTCAGTTGAAGCATATAAATGGAGATTTACCTCAATAATAAAGGGACTGACACCACACAGTCCAATTGGACATATGGTATTTAACAGTAGCTTACTGTCTAGCTGGGGGTCATCCCTATGTTCCCCGGGTCCTATGTTCCCCGGTATCATTGGACCCTCTTTCCAAAAAAGGGTCCGATGTTCCTCGCTCAATCCAAATATACTGTGGCCACGCATAGGCGTTGCTTGTTGTTGTTGTTCTGTGGTTGGTTGGTTCAAACGCACTTCTGGTAAGATGCGCAAGCGATGCTTGTTCAATGGCTACTTTTAAGCGTTGCAATATGCACTAGTTTTCTTTTTGATGATTAGTCCATATCATTTCTTACAACTTGCCACGCTGTTTATTAAATAAACTGCAGAACATTGCAATCGCTGTTTATTTAAAACGACAAAAGAAACTGCAGAACATTGCTATAAACTGCAAAACATTGCTATACTCTTATTATTTGTGCCTGTTTGCTTACTAAAACATAAACATAAATGGCTATACAGGCTATACATGTTGCAACATTTCTGCCAGTTCAGCTCGCCTCTCTGCCGCAGCAGCAGGTACATCGGGGTTCAACGCGTTGTGCGCCGAAAGCGGTACAACAACGTTAGAAGACGGGAAACAAAAGCCAAGCAAAAGCCAACAAACTCAAAGGAAACCATTAGTCCACTAGTTTTCTTTTTGATGATTTGTCCATATTATTTCTTACAACTTGCCACGCTGTTTATTTAAAACGACAAAAGAAATGGTAAATAAACTGCAGAACATTGCAATCGCTGTTTATCTAAAACGACAAAAGAAATTGTAAATATAAACTGCAAATCTATCTAGACCATGTGATTTTTTTGCCTGAAAAAATGAACGTTGCGCTGGCACAGAATAGCAATGACAGCATGCGCATGTCGCGAATACACAATGCGCCGCGGCAAAATAGGGCCCATTGTCTGAATAAAATGTAGGCATGTGACGAAACAGTGGCAAACAAACAGAACAACAACAAGCAACGCCTATGCGTGGCCACAGTATATTTGGATTGAGCGGGGAGCATCGGACCCTTTTTTGGATCGGACCCTTTTTTGGGTCACATGGTCTAGATAGCAGATGACATTGCGCCGTGACGGCGGGTCAGCAATAAGAAGAGGTGTGATCTGGCGCAAAGCGCACCAGATGCTATTATGAGGAGGCATAAACCATTTGCGCCTTTGATCAATAAAAAGGTAATTTTTTCGTCACTGGCGCATTGTTGAAAAGCTATTTTAGAGGCGCACAACGCTTTGAACCCCGATGTACCTGCATCTGCGCCAGAGAGGCGAGCTGAACTGGCAGAAAAGTTGCAACATGTATAGCCTGCCTGTATAGCACAAGGGGGTGAGACCGTGTTGCATAGCCACGTATTTTTATGTTTAGTAAGCAAACAGGCACAAATAATGAGAATATAACAATGCTGTGCAGTTTATAGCAATGTTCTGCAGTTTATTTACAATTTCTTTTGTCGTTTTAGATAAACAGCGATTGCAATGTTCTGCAGTTTATTTACCATTTCTTTTGTCGTTTTAAATAAACAGCGTGGCAAGTTGTAAGAAATAATATGGACAAATCATCAAAAAGAAAACTAGTGGACTAATGGTTTGATGGACCTATACCTTCCGTTTATTTTTGATGTTTCCTTTGAGTTTGTTGGCTTTTGCTTGGCTTTTGTTTCCCGTCTTCTAACGTTGTTGTACCGCTTTCGGCGCACAATGCGTTGAACCCCGATGTACCTGCTGCTGCGGCAGAGAGGCGAGCTGAACTGGCAGAAATGTTGCAACATGTATAGCCTGTATAGCCATTTATGTTTATGTTTTAGTAAGCAAACAGGCACAAATAATAAGAGTATAGCAATGTTTTGCAGTTTATAGCAATGTTCTGCAGTTTCTTTTGTCGTTTTAAATAAACAGCGATTGCAATGTTCTGCAGTTTATTTAATAAACAGCGTGGCAAGTTGTAAGAAATGATATGGACTAATCATCAAAAAGAAAACTAGTGCATATTGCAACGCTTAAAAGTAGCCATTGAACAAGCATCGCTTGTGCATCTTACCAGAAGTGCGTTTGAACCAACCAACCACAGAACAACAACAACAAGCAACGCCTATGCGTGGCCACAGTATATTTGGATTGAGCGAGGAACATCGGACCCTTTTTTGGAAAGAGGGTCCTATGATACCGGGGAACATAGGACCCGGGGAACATAGGGATGACCCCCAGCTAGACAGTAAGCTACTGTTAAATACCATATGTCCAATTGGACTGTGTGGTGTCAGTCCCTTTATTATTGAGGTAAATCTCCATTTATATGCTTCAACTGAGTTGAAAGAGCCTCTCACTGTAGTACAAGACGTTAATCTTCATTGAGATAGTATCTCGAAATAACGAGATAGTATCTCGAAATAACGAGATAATATCTCGTAATAACGAGATAGTATCTCGAAATAACGAGATAGTATCTCGAAATAACGAGATAATATCTCCATTTTTTTTTTACCTCAGTGCGGTTCAGGGCTTCCGTACATACATCATATTGGGCATTTGATTTAAAAATGCAATTGTTTTCAAATAACATACTCCAACAACAAAAACTGTAGGTCTAATATGAAAGAATATAACTGTAACATCATTAGACTAACTTCAGCTGAAATACTTTACAGCACATTAAAGCTGAGCCAGTCAATATCTGAAAGTCTGGCATACCTCTGTAGTGGCTCTGGCTCAGATATTGAGCAAACAATTTGGTCACAGCTGTAAAATATGCAATCTTTTTTCTCTGGCCACATGAAAACATTTTTGTCTCCAACCTGTTTCATGCAGTTAATTTCTGCCTCTGTGTCGAAGAGCTTCACAATCTGCCCCACATAGGGCTTGTCATCATATTTAACAACTACAAACTTCCCCACAGAGTAGTTGTTGTCATCGCCAGAGTCGTTGTCAGGCTCTGCTTGCATTGGAGTGGCATTGTGATTAGGGACACTTTGTTCCATATTGATCAGCATTTCCTTGGGTCTGAAGCAAGTGCACATGACGGGATACTTGCAGAAGCAGCTAAGTCTTCTGTACAGTACTGCACCGGGTGAAAAAGACAGCACTTGATGAGTGCTGCTAATGCCTACCACAGCTGGCACTGTTGGTGGAAGCAAGCCATCAATCGCCGCAATCTCGTCATCTTCCACCCATCTGATGATGACCTTGTCTGTGTTGGTAGAAAGGTAATTGAAAAGATCTCTAGGTGTCTGAAGATCCCCACCTCCTTGGACATATTTGTTTGCACTTTGCTTGAGGGCTCCACCTACTCCATCAGGAGCCCCCTTTCCATGGGACCGCTCTGAAAAATTCCACGTCACAGCTTTGAAGCCCCAAGTGAATGGGATGGTGCTGAGCAAAAAGCAGTTGGTTCGATTGTGGTACTGGCTGCTGGGACCATCACTCAGGATGTGGAGTGTATCGATTTGATGGATGGACTTTGACCTGAAGTCACTGATGACCGGCTGAATATGAGCCCACACTGCCCTCTCGTCATGCCTTAGGGATTATGAAACCGTGGCGTAGCTCAGCGATGAATCAACACCATAAGCCATCACTGTGTGGAGCGTTGCCTGCTGCCTGTTGCCTGTTGCCTCCAAAGTGAAATGCCTGAATTTCCGTATGGAGCTTGCAGGCATAGTTCTCACTGAAGTCAATGTGCAGTACCATTTCATTGCTCTTCAGGTTTTCTTTCAGGTGCCGGAACTGTCTAACCTGATGAATCCAGTTATAGTGGTGACCAGCCAGCTCCTCAAGACCCCTCTGGAACACTTCTAACAGCTCACCAAGGGATCCACTTTTCTTCCTTTTCACCTAGTTCTTGTAGGTTTTTTCCCCAACTGTCACATCCTCCTTCTGCCATTTTTCCCACGTGATGCTTTCAGCAGGATTGTGAGCATTGATCTTAGCCTCTTCAAAACAGCACTGTGTGCACTACCGGTTCATGCACATGTCATTGTCTGTACTGCAGCAAATTGATGATAACAGTGCAGAAAGGCTTGTGGATGTAATTAGTCCTCTTCTTGAAAGAGTGTCGATCAGCAGCTTTATGTTTTCATGCTCATGACATGCACAGATCAGATGATCAGATGCTTTTGGTTCAGTGATGTAGAATGGTTTGTATCTGATGAACTGTCGGTAAGACATCTTGTGATTTCCATCACTCTGATTATTGTAGGCACTGTGAAGGTCCTTAAGTGTGTTTGTAAGAATCCTTCGTTGTTTTTTCTCCTTTCTCCCAATTGTGTCTTTTTTTCCCAGAAGCAGAAATCTGTTCTCATCTAGGAGAAGAAAAGACTCGACCCTTTTTTTCCTTTCTTTGGCCACTTTCTAAGGAGCTCTACGTTGAAAGACTTCAGAGCATCGAGCAGACTTCTGTGGTGCATTCCGTTCATATTTTTTTCTGAATCTTTGTGTTTTCAGCTGTTCCTCTTTCAGTTTTTCCTTGAGTTTCTGGTTCTGTGTTTTGATCCTCTTCAGTTCTTTCCTCAGATTTGCATTCTGGACTGTGCAGTTTCTTTGAATGGACAGCTGTACAGAAGGCCTCACAAGGAATGGATTGGTGGAGGGTTGTGAAGAGATAGAAGGCCCCGGTGCCACCTTGTCCACTTCTGGTGCCACCTCATCAACCTCTGGTGCCACACCATCATCCTCTTCATTCAGTGAGACCTCTAGAGATGGAGGGGTCATGTTCATAATGGCATCCACTTCACGTTTTCTTTTCCAGCACTTCTATTGTGATTCTCTCCATTTGTCTCTCAACTTAGTTTGTTTAGAGGGCAGAAGTGAATTGACACTGAACTTGATTTTTTTCTTCTCAGCATATCTGTTAAGGAAAATATCATGACAAAACAATTTCAAACTTTAGTGAAGTTATATTGAAGTTTTTGTAACATTTTTTATGTAATTTACATCATTAATAAAGTATGACTAAAACATCCATACATGTTTATTATTATTATTATTATTATTATTATTATTATTATTATTATTATTAATAATAATAATAATAATTATAATTATAATAATAATAATGTCATATAGCATAAATGGCATAATAAATGTGTTCACATCTGCCTGTCTATCCAAGGCATTATTTAGTCTGTTTACTTTTTTCTCCTTTCCCTGAGAACTTCCTCTCTCCTTACAGGGTCTGCATTTAATCTTTCCCTATACTTGCGTGTCCTCTCCTTGCTGGACATATCTCCTCCACTCTGACAACAAAATAGGAAAAAGATTTTTTTTAAATGGAAATTATATGGCAACCATGGCATGAAATGTAAAATTAGTAAAGAATATATCAATTGCACAATAAATACTTTGCTTATTTTTCATGCATGTTAAAAATGTATAACACTATTTTAAAATACAGATTTTGTATATTTTACACATAAACATTCATGAAAAGTAAAGTATATAGTCATATGGTGTGACAGAAAAGTCATATGGTGTGACTGACATTGTGTCACACCATATGACATTTTATAAGTTAAGCTAATTTACTGGATAGCTAAATACAGCTAGCATATATTTACCATGCTGCTGGCCACATGGCAGCAGAGATCTTTAAAAATACACAAGTAAGATTTCCATAAAATAACTATTTTTTATGCAAATTGTGTCGCCATTGTGTCACACCATGAGACACAAAACTCTGACCACAGTTGTTGATGTCAGATACAGAACTTTATAACTGATAATCTAAAACTCAGAACTCACCTTCTGACACTGCCAGTCACTCCTGTGATGTAACTGTAACTTCCTGGTTAGGCTGGGTCCTCTTCCTCATTAAGATGCCCAAATTATTGCCCGTTCAAAATGCACCATATACTGTCACACCATATGACATTCAATTCATGGACAAAATATATTTCATTAGAACTTAGTTTGACATCATGCATATACATAAATAATTTCTGTAATCATGAAAAACACCCATCTATTTCATGTGCATTATGAATTTTTAATCTATTTATATTTACTTTGGAAATATACTCTTATTTCAAAGGCCACGCACATGCCGGACAGTCACACCATATGACATTTTTGCTGTTTAGATAAAAAATTTAAGTCAAAATCCTAACACACCGGCAACTATTTTGGTATGACTTAAGTTGATTTGACAAGAGGAATAACATTCCTATATCAATTTTTAACCATATATTTTTAATTTGTGAGTGACACATGGACAGTTAGAATTTCCTTATTTGTCATCCACCAAAATAAGGAACATAGGCTAAATGTTACCAGGTGTGCAAAGGAACCCATGACTGAATGGAGCAACAGTGTCGGGAGTGTCACGACTTTGTCACTGAGCTACCTGCAAGTGCCAAATCAGTCTCTTGGTGGAGTTTATTAATAGTATTGACAGATGATATCAAAACGCTGTTAAACATTATGGATTTATAAGAATATAATTTCATCCACTACATGCATCAGCTTTGCCACATGGCCACCTTTTCACACGTTTGTTGGTTTTACCACAGACCATTCAAGCAACAAGTTTATTTGATTCTGCACACACAACAAAAACAATTCTTGTCCATTAATTTCCTTCTCGGGCGCTGGAGCAGCTGGCAGTTGGCTAGTTGACGTCCACAGCACAGCAAAAGGAAATACTTTCAGTACCACAATACACACGAGTCAAGTAAACGAAAGCCCCAAGACATGCAGGGCGGCTACAGGTTGTAACCGTGCGAGAGAGTGCGGGTGCCGCCGCCATAGATGAGAGAGAGGGAGCCGGAGAGGGCAGAGAGGGTGGGGGTGGGGGTGGGTGAGTGTGTTATGAAGCCGTCAGTTGATGAGGGCATCAGACAAGCAGTAGTTTCACACACACATGCATGTTCGCAGACACACACACACGCACACACACACACACACACAAAGCCATGACACTTATTTACTCCAAGACTTTTGGTGAGCTGAACAAGGCAGGGTGTGATATAACATCGTGGTGGTGGCACAGGCGATTATAGCCTAATCCAGTGGTTTCCATTTTCACCCCCAGTTTTAGGCTGCTGACGACCTGCAACCGACCCCTGCAACCATTGTCATGCAAGCGTTCTTGATCTCTATCGCCCTCTCTCTCTCTCTCTCTGTCTCTCTCTCTCTCCCTCCCCCACTTTAATAATGTGGCTGTTTTATGCGTTTTTTGCTATACTGCTGTATAGGCAGTAGAGCAAAAACAAAACTGAACACAATCTCTGACCTAATGTATTTTATTACCAAACTTACGAGCAAAAACAAATAGGCAGCACCCCATCATAACTTATGTAAAATGCTGAGCATGTACGGACATATTACGAACAAGCAAGTAAAATTAAACAGTTACAAAGTTATGTATGCAAATGGCATAAGGACATTCAAAGCGGCCCTCGACAGTTTAGAGCAGAGACATACCACAGAGACATATGAAGTCCGTTCAGTTTTTCAAACATACACAACAAATATGCCAGTCTTGTCACCCAGTCATCTATCTATCCTTGTTGAAATTATACGATGGTGATACCAACTAATATGTGAAAACGTGGCCATATGGCAAAGCCGATGCATGTAGTGGAGGACATTATATTCTTATGAATCCATAACTTTTACAAGGAAGTGGAATAAACGAGTATACCATCAAGGTGGACAGGGTGGGATACGAACCTCCAACTCTCTGATCTGAAGACTAACTCCTCATTCAATAGACCACAGCTGAATAGATTTTTGCTAATATCAGTACACCTCGTCATGATGAAACGTTCCCAGTCTTAGTGCGGTAAATGTTCCATTTCATGGCAAACTTTTAATGCAAATATCTTACAGTTGTGCTGTCCAAACTCGAAACCCAATCGGTTGACTGTAATACTGCTGTTTATATTACTGTTAAATTTGAAGTCATGGCATTTTTTAACGAGGAAAACGAGATGACGTGAATTTGCTTTTTAAACGTTTTGACAGCTGTATTGCCACTATCTCTGCACATCGATTTAATTTCATTGTTTTTGAACCACAGGATTACGCGATAATGGCACGTTTACAGTCAACTAAATACTGCAAGTTTTGCGGTGGGTGGGTCAACCTTCAAAGTAAGATCTTTACTTCAGCGTAAACTTCTGTGTTCCTATGCTGCCCCTAGCGCCTGCAGTGGTACTGACATTTCACGGACTGCGTGAATCACGGATTGCGTGAGTGAAACGAGCATTCTGAACCGGCAACAGCTGTATATAGAGCCTCTGTTGGTAGGCTATGGCGTTTATGTCTTACGTGTTACGTATGCCATGCCATTTAATGTGTACAATTTTTTCAGTAAAGAGCTCTTGAAGACATCTCCGAGTTTTAAGTCCAGTTATGCGGTAAGACAATACAATGGCAACAAGGTCCTTAGTTATGGTGTAAGGCTGTGCACCCATGTCAGATACTGAAAGTGAGGGCTCTACAGATAGGAAAAGTAGTCAAAGGACGGTCCAGTTGAGTACAGCCCTGCTAGCAACAGCAAGGAAGATGACTAGCATCGGGAAACTGGAGGTGTTTGACGACTCACATTAGAGCAGGGCAAATTATCCAGAACGTCCGGAGCAATACTTTATTGCCAGTGAGGTTGCAGACGACAAGAAAGTGCCTGCCTTGCTAAGTTTGATTGACCCAAAGACATACGAATTGCTCTGTAATTTGACTGCCCCGGCAAAGCCATCCAGCAAGACGCTCGATGAGTTGGTAACAATGTTGCAAAAACACCTCGCTCCTAAACCACTTGTCATCACTGAACGCTTTTGTTTCCACAAGCGAGATCAGAAGGAAGGGGAGAGTGTGAATGCTTATGCCGCAGAGCTAAGGAGGCTCGCCGGACATTGTGAGTTTGGGACTAATTTGAATGATTCTCTCAGAGATAGATTTGTGTGGGGTTTTGGAAGGGGAGAAAACACAGAAATTACCACTATGTAGTGGACTGAAAGGGCCCCCCACTGTTCGGCAGAGAATAGCTAAAACATATTCTGCTAAACTGGAGTGAGTTAAAGCTGCTGAGAACCACGAGAACCACAGAGACATACACAAAAAAATAGTTATTGAAGAAATATCAGGCTTCCAAGATGAGATGGGTATGGTAAAGGACTTTGAAGTCAAACTGGTGTTAAGGGATGCAACACCCACATTCCATAAAGCCAGGCTAGTGCCATTCGCCCTACGTCCAAAGGTTGGAGCAGAAATAGATCACCTGCTGGCTGTAGGGATCCTTTCAAAGGTGGACAAAAGTGAATGGGCAACTCCAGTAGTGCCCATAAAGAAAGATGGCTCTGTAAGGCTGTGTAGGGATTTCAAGGTGTCAGTGAACCCCAAGCTGCAGGTGGATCCATATCCCCTGCCACATGTAGATAATATTTTTGCAGCAATGGCTGGAAGGCAACACTTCAGCAAGATAGACTTGAAACAAGCTTATCTACAGCTACCCGTGGAAAAGTCCTCGAGACCATATCTCACCATAAACACACATAAGGGGCTCTATAGGTCCTATAGTCCTGCAGCCCCTCAATCAACTGCTAGAGAAAAACAGGAAGTGGTGCTGGACAAGACAGTCTGAGGTGGCATTCGGAGAAGCAAAACAGCTGATCACGTCAGAACAGGTATTGATATACTACAACCCTGAACTCCCGGTCAAACTGGCGTGCGACGCCTCACCATATGGTCTCGGGGCTGTTCTTTCACATGTTCTACAGAATGGATCAAAGAGGCCGGTGGCATTTTCTTCAAGGACATTGAACCGTGCAGAAAAGAACTATTCACAGATCGATAAGGAGGCATTGGCACTCGTCTGGGGGGTCAAGAAATTCCACACATACTTGTATGGAAGACGTTTTACACTAGTGACAGACCATCAGCCACTGCTGTCCATTTTCAGTCCACAGAAAGGCATTCCAGCAATGACAGCTGCCTGACTGCAGCGTTATGCACTGTTCCTGTCTGATTATGTGTATGACATTGAGTATAAACAGACATCACAACACACGAAGGCTGATGGACTAACAAGACTGCCGTTAGCCAAGGGCCAGACCGAACATTTGGATGCAGTAGAGGTCTTCCATACAGCACAGCTGGAAGCATCACCCTTGACCAACTCAATGGTAAAACGGGCGACAAGACGGGACCCGATCTTATCAGAGGTATATGAATATACTATGATGGGCTGGCCGGCTATTTGCAGCTAGGAGGTAAGGCCATACCTACAGAGAAAGGATGAAATAACTACACATCAGGGATGCTTGTTATGGGGAATGAGATGCCAGAGACAAGTGCTGCAGCAAATACATGAGGGCCATGTGGGCACAGTAAAAATGAAACTACTGGCCCGTAGCAACTTCTGGTGGCCCGGAGTAAAGAACTGAAATGATGACCAAGAACTGCAGTTTCTGCTTAGAGACTTGTCACATGCCTCCCCCAGTCCCGGTTCATCCCTGGGAGTGGCCAACAGAACCGTGGCAGAGAATACATGTGGCCTATGCGGGACCCTTTGAGGACTACAACTTTTTAGTGGTCATAGATGCACATTCTAAGTGGCCAGAAGTTTTTGGCACCAAATCTCAAACATCTGCTCAAACTATTGAGTGCTTGAGAACAGTCTTTGCTCGCTTTGGACTTCCTCTCTAGCTGGTAAGCGACAATGCACAAACGTTTCCTAGTGATGAATTTGCAGAATTTCTGGTAGTTAACGGGATCAAGCACACAACCTCCACTCCGTTCCGTCCAGCCACAAATGGGCTGGTGGAGAGGTTTGTACAGACCCTCAAACAGGGACTCAGAGCTTCCAAGCGAGATGGGGGAACATTGCAAACGAGACTATCTCAGTTCTTGGCATCATACAGAAACATGCCACATGCCACTACAGAGGAAAGCCCAGCAGTACTGATGTTTGGACGGAGTTTGTGTACACATCTCAACCTCATGAAACCAAGCAGATGCAATAAAGTGCTGAATAAACAAGCTAAGATGCTGCATGGAGGGCGAGAACGCCATGTCTCCATGGGACAGCAAGTCATGGTGAGACACGACTTGGGAGGTGGAAAGTGGGCACATGGAGTAGTGCAGGCCCAGACAGGACCCCGGACTTACAATGTGCAGGTGGGCTCGAACATGGTGTGGCGAGCACACATAGATCAAATGCATTCGACAGGAGGACAAACTGTACAGATAAATGAGCAGGAACATGGCATACTTACAGTAGAAACGGGGGCAACGACACAGGAAACCGACAGGATTACAGATGAGACTGCGGGTGCAACACAGGCTGTTGCAGAGACACAGGACACACAACAGAGGAATATTCGAGAGGAGCTGGACAGGGATGAAGGACCGGAGAAGGAATCCGGGACTATACAACTGTCTAGATATCCACAGAGAACCCGAAACCCACCAGACAGATAAAGTCTGTAGACTGTATTTTAGTGATATTCAATTAGTAATCCTTGAGTTAATAATAATTCTGATAGTATATTCTGTGCTCTGAGACAGCAGATAGGTTAGGAAGTTTGTATATATGTGTTTTTTTTTTGTTCAAAACCTATAAATTGTAGAAGGGAGGAGTGTTATGTTTCAGGCTCTTACAGCCATAGATAGAGCCTCTGTTGACAGGCTATAACATTTTATGTCTTACGTGTTACGTATGCCATGTCATGTAATACAAGACAAGTACAAGCTTTTCAGTAAAGAGCTCTTGAAGACATCTCCGTGTTTTAAGTCCAGTTATTAGGTAAGACACTACACCCGCAATGATGCTAACACAAAAGGTCGGTGTGCCCCCTCCACCTAGAGATTTCTCAGCCAAGGACCCCCACCGAAGCCAGGAGCCACCGAGGGAGACAGGTGCAAGCCCTTGCTAGCACATTATGGACCCGATGGAGACAGGAGTACCTCCCTACATTACAGAGTCGGCGCAAGTGGGAAGAACCGCAACCTGCAGCAAGGTGATGTGGAGTAAAAGACAGCCAAGCTGCAAGAAACGAATGGCCTATGGCATTGGTAACATGTACCTACCCAAGCCAGGATGGAATGGTGTGAAAGGTCAAAGTAAAGACCACAGTTCAAGGTAGTCCAAAGACATTCCTGAGACCTGTTTCAGCAGTCATTCTTCTTCTGTCTAAAGATGACCAAGTTAATGTGTAAAACAGTGTAAATATTAGTGGCATCACAGATGCCAGATGGGGAGTGTTCTGCCTCCCAGGCAGCAAGTTTGATTGTTGGTCAAATGTGGTATTGCAGTAGAGAAAAAAAAACAGGAAGTAGTAGCAGCACATGTTTCAGTTTCAGTCTCACAGATCATCACACTATCTTCTCATCTGTTGCAGTCTTTTTCATTTGAGCCATAGTAAGCATTATCTGTAAGTAATATGTATTATTTGCAAGGATATCTTTTAGTTTTGATGAATATTGATGGGACATTTTTAAATTTTTAATGTTAGATTAATGTCTAGGTATCAGTTGATAGCATAGCATAGCATAAAACATGTTCATTATGTCAGGCATCCACTGGAGCATATAAGATATGTACTTAATTTTTAATGTAATGTGTGTAATTTCGGCTTTATATGTTGTGTTTTAGTAGACATAATCTATGTACATTTGGTATTTGTATAAGTAATTCATTCAATAATTTATGTTGTTTCAGTTTTACACCTTGTTATGTCAACATGCTAGAAGGCTATATCCTGACTCTCTTGTTGCTCATTAAGGGAGTTTGGCTGGCTGTCTAATTTTGGTTAGAGACACCATTAGCAGTACAGTACAGCCCACCTCCCTTGACAACCTGAACACTTCTTGTGCCAGATTCCCCAGGGAAACTATAGATGTGGTCATTTTACCCAATACAATTTCACAACCAAAACTAAGATTTTTCATCACCCCCTCACAGGAAAACCATTGCATATGAAAGGTGCCATTACTTGCAATACTAATTTACATGCTCAGATGTCCCTGTGGGCTGGCCTACATCGGTAAGATGACCAGGTGCCTGAAAATCAGGATTGCTAAACACCGTTCCAACATCTGTAACCAAGATGAGAAAAGTCCATTGGCGATACACTTCACAAAAGCCTCACATAATTTGTCTCCACTTTGAGGTACATTGGAATCGAACAGGTCAAGCCCCCTAGTCAGGGTGATGATATCAAAGCCCTACTCTTGAGGAGAGAAGCATACGGGATCTACACCTTGAGTACACTGTCCCCGAGGGGCATGAATGAAGAGTTTCACTTGAGGCCATTTTGTAACTGCCATGTAGGACAATATGGGATCTGCTGTCTGACTTCAGTTTTTTTGGATGAGGAGCTGTGTAAATAAAGCAGAACAATCGGATTATAACAATAATCCGTGTGTTTTGCTTTTTTTGCTGGACTGAGTTTGTTTTCTGTATTTGAACGCTATGATATTCACTGCTTTTTACAACTGCGCAGCAGACATTTTTTGTACACTGAATTTTGCACATTTGTATAGGCTACAGGGATCACATTTCCTGCACCATATTTGCACTGGTCCCTTTGGTAACATTCCCCAGGAGGATTTTTTTACATTTTTTTACATTTATTATATTTATTTACTTGACTACTGAGTGATATTCTCTAATGTTAGTCTAAAATATTAGTATTGGGGGAAAGTGTTGTGTATCAGTGGTAATTAGTAGTTGTTACACCACGGCTTCACTTGTTACACCAGTGTCTTCACATTTGTTATCATGTCTGAGGAAGGGTGAGTAAGCTCGAAATATCACGGTAAAGAAATATAAAAATTGAGAGTAAAAACCTGGTTGAGCAGACTTTTACTTTTGCACAACCTGGAAAGGGCCCTGTAGCGATTACATTCCATTCCATTGACTTTCATGCATTTTAGCATCATTTTGAAGTCAAATAACGTTGCATTAGAAGTGCTCAGAACCTTGATTTTGGCACTGTTGTAGACCAGATCAAACACAGCAAAACATAATTGCTCCAGTCTGAAATATTTAATGTTATTGCCTTGTAAGAAATGTTTATCTGAAAATATGCTAAAAATGACATCACAAATTAAGCGATGGCTAGTGATTTTCTGTTGCACAATACAAAATTTACCGTACTGTTTGGATAGCAAGCCATATGTGGCCTGTGGGTTTGGGGTGCTTTTTCTCTCTCACTCTCATTCATATTTTCTTCTTCCTCCGCCTCCACCTGTCCTTTTGTCTTTTTTTCCGGTATTGCCTCGCTATCTAATGGGGGTGGGTCAGGTTGGTAATTGACAGGGGGCAGACGTATAGACACCTGGGATCCTCATGCCAGGAGCGATTCCCTGCAGCTAGCTGCTAACAGGTTGGAGTGCAGCAGAGGTTTGGGGTACTGTGTGTGTGTGTGATTCCACAGCATCCAGATTGAGGAGCGGAGCGTTTGGAGCATCGGAACACTATTCACCCACCCAACACCCAGACTGCGAAGAACCAAGCGGGGCTACAGCCAATTCGACTGTCGGCTGCTGTTCTCTTGTGTGTGTGTGTGTGCGTGAATACGCAGGTGCTGCTTGTAGACTGCTTTGCTGCTTTTTTTACTTCCTCTCCCCCCTAGCCGGTGGGCTGTAGGAGATTGGTGTTTGTGAACTGGTTGGGCCTGTAGAGTAGGCTTTAGCTGACGTGGTTTCCGTGCAGTGTGTCACCTGGTTGTAAACTGATGTGTGTAGTGGAATGCTGTAAAATGTGCAGCTATTTAAATGGTTTAACTGCAATTGCAGTGTTGTGTAGGGTGTATTTGCAGTGCTTATTCTTAACTTTAGAGTGGTGTGCCTAAATTTACAGTGTGGTATTGAAACAGAGGTTCAGTTAGGCCTGTTATAGGGCCCACCCATTAATGGCTTATCATTATGTGTTAACTAATGGACTGATTTATGTTATTTATTAATGACCAAAATTGACTCACTTTTAAATTAAAGAAAAAAAAATGTATTTCATCCTTTTCTTACAGCTAAGCCTGTGCGTGCCTTTCTTCTTAGTGGTTTCACCTTGCTCTTACACACTTTCTCCAAGTGGTGGCGTAGTCAACACTGCTCATAACCCTTTAAAAGGGGTCACACATAGCCATACTCATGCCCATTCAGTTTCTGTTCATGTCTGTTGGTAAAACATTTTCATCAACATGTTCAACAAAAGAAGCATTGGAAGTGGTATTTTTTTGGAAGAGGGATTGTTCTTCCAACATTGGTCTTCCACTCCAGTGAGTGTGATTGCATTTATCATTACGGGTGAAAACAAATACTCATTAAGAAAATTATCGCAGACTGATTTGTGTTTGAGCATCTACTAGGCTAGTCAATTTATTGTACTTGGGTTCGTTGGCTGACGTTGCTGGGGTGCTGGTGACATCATTTGAATTTGGCTCTGTTACTCTGAGACAGTTTATATTAGAGAAATACAAGTTTTATACTATAAACTTACATCAAAACCATTTAAAGATGATTACACAAAGCACATTCTTCATAATTTGCATGTGAATATAAGGAGTCAGATGTTGCTCATCCCTCATCCCGGCCCCAGGGACAGTTGCAACATTGTTTGGGGATGGTTGCAACATGTTGCAAATACAAGATGTTTCAGTGTTAAAGGATTATTATTGAATAGGCAAGCACTATAACACTGCAGTGTTATTTATTTATTAGCTTTAATCAGATGACAATAACAGATTTGCATGGATGACCTCATGTGCAAAAGTCAAAGACTCAAATTTATGTAAAATACAGAAGGCTTTCAGTGACATATAGGAAGAATTGAACGATTTCTGAGGAAATTAACTTTTATTATCGAAACTGCCTTTAATGCCCCATTATATGACAACTACATAACTGCATCTAAGAATACAATTGCATCTTTGACTCTTGTAATCAAATTTTTTCAGTTGTTGCAACCGTGCCCTTCCTGTCAATCATTATAAAACTTTACGTGCTAGCTAAACATGGTGACCTTGATATATGCTAACCATATTAGCTAAAAGTTAACATAATTACTTTAGCATTAGCGTTTGAGGTGAATCACAAAAAAACAGCGACAACAGTATAACAAAAACAAAGCTGAAGAAAAAAAACACTTTCATAACTTAAAAACAGCCTTTTCCAAATAATTTCTGGAGCCGCTCTCAAATCCGCTTGATTTTTCTCTGCAAGGGGGAGCATCGAACTGAGCATTTGCAGTATGAGTGTCATCACTCTAGCTTGTTTCTGATTGGAGAAAAATGGCATGTTGCAGCCATCCCCTGTTGCAGCTGTCCCCGGTCTCCCCTAATTTTGGCACAGATGGGGGGCTGGGTGACCTGGGCTCACCAATTCAGTTAATCTTTAATATTTCTAAAACGTAAAACGGTTTGAGCACAAATGTTTTTTTGTTGCCTGCACAAACGATGCACAAACGAACACAAATGATTCTGTACTTATTTCTAACACATGGGGTGCGAACTCCACGCGTAGTTCCCTTTCTAACAGTGCATATTGGCTATGTTCTCTTGTTACAATAGCTTCGCTTCTTTGTGCCTCACTTCTTAGCTTCCAAAAGCACAGCTGAATGTACAGGCCAACGGATTGTAAGCAAGACTCGTTTACGTGTTTCAGAAAGTTCCCAGTTCTGTGCTACAGGCCGTAGGTTTGGGACAGAAAACAGATAACAATGTTGCAATTCGAGCGATTAGTTCAAAAATCGTTCTAAATCAGTAGATTTGATTGCTGTTTTAAAATAAAATAGATCATGAAGTAGCAGGGATGTACGAGGAGGCTGTCAACATCACGGTAATCTACACTTCTTCAGAGTAATTGCAGATCACTCTGTTCCGTGTTGGTGACCACTCAGGGTTTATACCGCGATGTTGACCTTACCGCAATCCCCTTCATATGCGTAAATAAGTTACTTACGTTTTTCCTTTCTTTCCCTTTTTTCCTTTCTTCATGGTCTTACTGGAGGAGAAGACAAGACAGTGTATATCAGTAACATTTTGTTTACACCCCAGTTGCCACAGCAACGCAGGATCTCGAGTTGTACAATTGGTGAGTGTACTGGAGACATGAAACCCTACACAACCCTACACACCGCATCCTTTTTTAAGCATTATATGTGATACTTTTTCAATTCTGTCAGACCCCCCGACCTTTAATCAATAGTTGTTCACAAGCCTATGTCCACTTGTATTGAGGGGGAAAAATTAAATGCAGGGGATAAAATGAGCCACTCCATGTAACCTGTAATGGCAACCAAAAGTAGGCTAATCATGTGACTATAAGTGGTTCATATAGGCTATATTTAATCCACCTCCTTTATCTGAGCCACTGTGTGAAACCTTTTCTTAAAAATGAAGATTGTAGGGTAAATAGGCTACCAGTTATGTTTTGGGGAGCCAAAGGCTCCTTACCTCCAAAGAGTTTCCATATTGTATTTAGCCTACCTTGCATCTGTATTTAAGGGATATGTTGATATTCTGTGGGTTGAAGATGGCAAGGCAGTCCATATAGAGTCACAAAGAATCACAAAGTTGCCTTTTGTGTTGTTAATTCTTAATACCACTTTTCATATAAAACTTTTCAAATAAACACTTTTCATTTGTGTTTAGACAGATTACATACATAATAATTGTAATGTAACCAACCTAATTCAAGGGTTAAATTTTTTTTGCACAACTACAGACTAATGCACGCATATGTATCTCAAATATTGTTGAAAGTTTTCTTAATACCTCATACAGGGCTGGTAAATGAAGCATTTGTGGCAGAAATGATACATAGGCAGTGGTGCCCTAGCGGATTAGGTCTCCTATCAGTTCTGTGACCACCGAATTGCAAGTTCGGATCCCGGGTCGTCAGTAGAGCCACTTAGATACAGCGAGCGTGGCATCATCCCATTGCGCTGCTCCCCGGGCACTGTTGTAACGGCTGTCCCATGCTCACGTGTGTGATGGGTTAAATGCAGAGGTGAAATTGGTTGTGTGTGTCGTGCTGTGTGATATTTTCACTGTTAAACACGCAACATTTTTTTCAGTAACGTCACAGAACAATGCGAATCCCGTATCATTCAACATAAATGAGTTAATGAAACTAATATCGAACAGCAACAGCCAGAAATATGATATTTTATGTAGCATTTATTTCTCTCGTTAGCACCCCTTGTGGAGGGACATTTTTTTCTCCGCAAACGTGCTCCGAGGCACGTTTAGGCAGGTCTGCGAAAACGTAGTCAGAGGAACGTTTGTTCAATGAGACCAGGTTGGGTTAATCACACCCTCCCTTTAAAGTCTCTCTCTCCCCGTTCCTTCCTTGTCAGTCCGTCAGCGAACCATTGACTCGTCGTGGCAAGCGTTATTGACTCTGGCTCTGCTCCCTGTTACTTCCTGCGTTTTTTCCCCGCACCTGCTGTCGTGTTCGTGTGTAATTCTGCTCCTGTGTCTGCTACCTGCTCGTTTGTCTCCTGTGTTCCCCACCTGCCTGTTGTCTCCCTCCTGCCTCCAGTTCCCCTCCGTGTCTGCTCCCCGCTCCTGTCTCCTGGTGACGAACTCGGACCGACCCGACCCACGCTCCGCTCCTCTGCCCCGGCTACGACTCCTGCCTGCCCACGACTCTGCTTCGCTTCTCTGCCCCGGCTACGACTTCTGCCTGCCCACGACTCTGCTCCGCTCCTCTGCCCCGGCCACAACTCCTGCCTGCCCACGACTCTGCTTCGCTCCTCTGCCCCGGCTACGACTCCTGCCTGCCCACGACTCTGCTCCGCTCCTCTGCCCCGGCTACTACTCCTGCTTGTCCACGACTCTGCTTCGCTTCACTGCTCCGGCTACTACTCCTGCCAGCCCACGATTCTGCTTTGCCCCTCTGCCCCGGCTACGACTCCTGCCTGTCCACGACTCAGCTCGGCTCTCCTGTCCCGGATTACGACTCTTGACTGTTTGTGGATTACGAACTCTCTCCCTTCCCCTTACCCTTAATAAAAGCCTGTTTTGGTTACGTTACGCTCTTGGGTCTGGACCGTCTGTTTACCCGTCTGACAATTGCATTTTCGTACCACGATATTAAGCCAAGGAGCATGACCATTTTCACCCAATAGTTCACCAGTATGTGCAGCTACTAGAAAACAAACAAGTGGGCTACTTCGCCATTGACAACCTTTTGTGAATAGATTTTTTCATTCTTTTCATTCTATTTTTTGCATTCTACTGACGGTTGTTAGCTATGTATAAATAGCCTACCTATGTACCATGCAGACATAAAATAGTCCATTGCGCTGGTATATTTTATTTAAAGTCGTATTTTTCATAGACTTCATGTCCTACCTGCTTATACATGTACCTAGAGCTACAAATAACAAAAATAGACAGAATATGAAGGGCTAATACTGACACAAATGGAAAAATGGCCTAGCTATCGGCACATAGGCATTGGGCTTGTTTGAGATCGGCTGGCTGGCATTCTGAACTTGAAATGGTGACCTTTTTGGACAATCTTGTCCAAATGTCAGCATACCACATGGGTGGATACAGTGTGGTACAGTGATGTTCGGTCCAAAAAAGTCCAGAATGCATTGCTTTGAGCCAGCCACTAGCCAGCCAGCCAATTTCAAACAAGCCCATACCCTTACTTAATAGCTCGATGAGTTAAATACACAGACATATTATACAAACTGACAGTCAGTTGTTGCTTTTAATGAGTAAGGCACATAGTTGTGTTGACGGAGATATCCCAGAGTTTCTACAGCTGCCATACCGGCTTAAATGAAATGAGACTACGTTTCGTCCTTATGTAGTTCAATCGTTTCTGTCATTATCCGCCATGAATGCACCCGAATACTCCCCGAGCACTTCCGAAACATCTGGGTACTTTGCAGTTTGAACCACCTAAGTCCAAACTAACAACAGTTTAGACTTCCATCGTACTTGGTGGTTGGAGATTTTCGGGAAACAGTCGGTTGTGGGGTGCTGAGTAATTTGAACCTACGTTGTACAACGGTGGTTTAATGCTAACCTCCGTCGTTGTTTGGGAAACGCACCCCTGGGTAAAAAAAAATAAAATAATAATTGGATCCACCCTGCAATTTTGAATTAAACAGTTTCCTCCTTGGCCCATGCATATGATTCCATGCAAGTGACAAAGGTAATAAATTGTTACTATACAAGCTCATTAATTGATTTAACTTGCACATTCATAATATGTAAAGCTCATTGATTTTCATATAACTTGTAAATTCATTTAAGATTCTGATATTTCAAAGAGCTCTTTTAATTTTTTTACATTTGAACTCACAAGTACAAAACAGCACTTCTAAAAAAATATTCACATTTACATTGCGCACTCAGCACACACACACCTCTCTCATCTAACATCTCTCGGTGGGAAATGTTGTCTAAGCTATGGAACATGGGCCACACACACCATAAACTAAAGTATATGGAATGTGGTCTGAAAGCTTTGATTAGTTTCTACACTCTGACTTGTCAGAATAGGACTTCATCACATTGTAACTGCAGGCCTACAATCTCTGATTAATGTCCTGTAATCTCAATTTGAAGGAATTCCATGCTTGTGGGTGTTCTACCCAGAAGCCTAACTGAGGAGACCGAAACCTTGTCATTACAATTCTAGTGATAATCACAGCTTTGAAAATGCTCTGGGTTATTTATGTTTTCCTCTTTCTTTCTTGTTTTGTGGAGTCTCTGTCATAGCAATTACCTTTATATTTAGCTTCTAAACGCCATACAAGATGCCAGTGAGGAGAGCTATAAGCTCAGGCTTACAGTAGCTCCACCCTGACATTTTGCAGTATGTTCTCCAGGCCTGTGCTGCTTCTGGAATGCTCTCCCTGGTATCCGTCCAGCTCTGTCAAAAAAGTAAAAACAAAAATGACTAGTTTGAAAACCAACAAAGGACTCCAGTAAAGGCATGCAGCGGTGCATGGGCGGTGCCACTGCAGGGATTGAAATTATGTTCTGTGCTAAGATTACATTGTTTTTCAGAAGGCCCTCAAGCTTCTCTCAGTGTCTTAAATCAACTGCAGTCAGTTTGACTCTTGTGGGCCAGTTCAAGTTTTATGTAATCTGCACTTATTCTGATCAATGTGACAAAAACTTGCATAACAATTATGTTTTTTGTTCAAACAAATGCCTGAATTACATGTTTTATTATTTCTCTGCAATGTCAAACTATCATCAACAACCATAAAACACTGCCAGACAGCCAAGAATAAATTCAAATAATAAATAAATGTATATATGGTGAAAGTTAAAAAAACATTATGACAGTTAAAGCAGGGGAGGTAATTTAGCTCCCATCATACCTGTATGACTTTCTTAGCCCAGCATAGGAACAAATATGGAAATGGAACAACAGGGGAAAGGAAACGCAGGAAACGCAGATTGACTGTTGTGTCTTGTGGCATTTGCTATCACACTCCTGTTTTGTAACTACACTAAGCACATGGATCAGACACAATTACACTGTTGAGGTTACATGCCCATAAACACAGAAAGACACACCCATGTCATACACAATATATCATTTTCTCTCTCGTTTCATCTTTCTGTAATCTCAGTATAGTATTGCATACTTCAGTAGCTACATATTACATTGTTCTGAGCAACATAATCAACTGGTGGCACTTGAAATTTAATGAAAAAAGGTTTTGGTATTACCACACAATATGCCTTACAAGTGAGCCTCAGACAGCATGCAAAACGTTACACTTTCTTGGACTATTCACCCTGTTACCCTTAGGCCGTGGGTACAGGAGTGTGAAATGTAAACCTTTTAGTTTCAAAAACTCTTTCTAGCCCACTGCCATCACACTCCTAACCAGCTGACAAGAGTTGGTATCACTACCTCATGGGACTCATTGTGTTGAACTGTCATTGCACCTTTGCACAATGAGACCTTTGCACAAACAGACCAGCTTGCACACTGCACAGACTTATTGCCATTGGGCCTTTGCTAAAAGAGACCTTTGCACATGCCGACCAGCTTGCACTACAAACCAGCTTGCGCATTACATAGACACTTTACTCATTTGTACATATTGCTTTTACTGTTGTATTACATGTGCAATTACATGTGGTATTCTGGTGGGCAGCAAAAAAAAAGAAGTTCATTGTGAAGGGAAACTTGTTTTCTAACTGTACATATGACAATAAATGTGAACACCAAGCAGCAGTCTTGCAGTAGGGTTTTTTATTGTAATTTGGTAATACTTATATTACTATAGAGTTGGGGTATTAGTGTTTGGCCCAGAAAAATGCTCAATCACACTATTGCAAGTTGTATATGATTAGGGGTTTAAGCAGTGAAGCTACCAGAACCCTAAGCTAATACTTGTTATGAGCACAAACTACAGATAACCTAGCCAGGCAATGCATGTTAGATGATTGACATATTCTGATCCTTCCACTGACCTCTGCCAAACTGGCAACATCTAAGCTAACATCTAGGTGGAGCTACATATGTATCTGCCATATGTATCTGCCATCACTTACCACCATTTTTACCGAATGTGAAATTTAAAATAATTAATCCAAGACTGTTAATCCATGCATCATCTCCAGGTCATGCTAAAGGAAACTATTTAGTATGTATTTTATTTATAAAACTGCTTTAGTCACATGTCTGCACATTTTGCACATGGTCTGTAAATACACAGCCAATATCTTTATGAAAACATCCAATTACAAACTAGCTCTGCAAAATTGTGAGTCTGCACTAAAAAAGGCCACAATGTGGCATACATAATCTCCAAGTTATAATGACAAAATAACTTTTCAATTTTTATTGTATTAAATCATTTCAAATGTATAAGTCAAAAGTATCTCTGTCTGTAGCCTTTAAGTACTACACATGCAATATTTCTTCATGAAAACTCTTCATGAAGAAAATGTTTGGATACACAATATTTTTTGAAATTCTATTCATACAAAGCTACCGTAAGGAGGGTAGAGATCACACACAGAAGCTAAACAGTTTCAGATATCTGTATTTTGTTAAGATGGCCACACCAAAAATGAGCAAAATGAAACATTTTGGGCCTAGCACATCCTTAGCATTTCCAATATGACATTTACGTATTAAGACGTAGACGCACACACCACTTCTACTTCATCCACACACAGACACATGTCAAACTTGAGGGATACATTAACTTGGTCTACTTTCAAAACATCTCAGTTGACTGTCGGCTGCCAATGGCCAATCAAATTTCATCAAAGAAAAAAGTCTGTAAATGGACAATCTCAATGTCATCTGCTGTCTGTTGTTCTCTACTCTTCCTTGGATCTCATCTTTCCAGGGATTCCAGGGCTGTTTTTCACGATAACAATCGATCTTAGGCTTAAGAGCATCGTAAATGAGAGATTTTATGAACGTTCTTTAATTTTCTACCCCTATTTCCCGAACATGACCATAATGTGAATCTGTGTGCCCTGCTCTTAAGATGCTCTTTAGATGATTCTTAGAGCTGAAAGCTGCCGCTATTAAGTGACGTTGGAGTTGAAATAAACAAAACCTGTAATGTTTGCATAGCTTATCTCATTTAAGAAATGACACATAAACTCTAAGATGTTGGTACGTGTGAAGTTATGTACTGCTTAGGCTTACGAACTACTTGCTTGCAATGCTTTCAGGAAATGCAGCCCTGGTCCATAACCCATCAAAAAAGCATGCAATTTTTATGCATGTTTTTATTGCAATTTGGACCCTGCTTGTTGCCAGATCTAGCTGTATTTCCTCTTTTCCTTTTTTGTGTATTATGATGACCACCACCACTACTGTTAGCATTAACACCATCACCTAGGTTTTGTCAGTTTTTCCCCTTTTTGCACAGATATTACTTTTACAATTCTTTCGATACTGAAACAAAGAGGGATAAAGAGGAGATTGGTGGTGATGTACCCCAAACAGACAAATAAGCAGTAAAAGCTTGTGGCCCCTGTGAACAGACCCCTCACATAAACTAGAGGATGCAATGCAGCTGCCTAGTTGGTTACTGCAAAAACCCTTCTACCATACATAACCGAGGTGTTTCTATGCATCCCACACCCAGGCTCAAACCCACAACCTCATAGCATCTACACTTTGAGAGACAGACACGCTACCGAGTGACCTAAAAATCTATTTTATAAATATATCTATTTTATAAATCTATTATATAATAAGCTATTAGTTAAGTCAGAAGTGTATCCTTTTGAGATGTTGGGAGGGAGGTTAACTAATGTTCTACGCCCAGCTGTGCTAACTAGTATCAGTTACAGTACACATACAGTCCCATTTTTTACATGAGGAATAGCCAGAGTCTAGGGTACATGCAAAGGGGCTATATGGACATTTTATCTATATGGGCTGCTCTTCTCTGGAGAGCAGAAAGGCTAGATTTTGCACTAAGGACAAAGGATTACACCCAAAATCATAATGTTTATTTTTTCGGTATATTGATCTCATGAAGATCAAAAACCCAGTTCTTTCAATTCTCAATACACTCCTGAACAAATCTGAGGATGGGGTTAAGGATTATTGTAAGCAGGTTGTCATAAGAGGGGCAGCTGTGGTCTAGTGATTAAGGAGCTGGTCTTGGGACAGGAAAGTCGCAGGTTCGAATCCCTGCCCAACCCACGACTGAAATGCCCTTGAGGAAGGCATCTAACCCCACCCTGTTCCAGGGACTGTAACTGAAACCCTGTAATTAACTATGTCGCTAAGTGTAATGTAAATTCCATCTAGACTCAAACAGGCAGTTCAACAGCTGATCAGCTGAAGGTCAAAGGTGTCATTGCATCGTTTTTTTTTTTTTATTATTAATCTTGCAATGGTCTCTAGTATTAATGAATGCACTGTGAGCTGGTTTCAGTGAAAAAAATGCTAAATGTTCTAGTTTGGTGGAGATGGAGCAGGGAGAATGACAGGTTTTCAGCTATGCTAGTTACAGGCTACATTCACAGCTCATTCGGTCATAGCACACCATATAGAAAAATTAAATGTTCCAAACAAATACACATACTTATCTATATTTTGGTCGGGTGTTTGCACCAAATAAATGTTTAAAACCAAGCTGCTGTGTGCACCAGCCTCTACCTCAAACTTATCTATATTTTGCTAAGTGAATGTGTGGTGCAACAGGACTCCTCCAGTAATCACAACTGTGGCATGACTTATGTCACTCTGTTTGCCTTTTCCTTATATGCTCGTTTTTCTGCCTATTTTATTTCATTGAGTGATGGAGGCAATCGAGGTAGAAGAACCTTTTCACGTGCAGCATGCATATGCAACTCGGAGTGACCTGTCGTATTTCAAAAAGAGCAAGTACTAAACTGTTTCTCGTGGAATGATACCTTTAAAACCATGAACCAAAGGACAAAAACCTAAAAAACCAGCCTCTACCTCAAACTTATCTATATTTTGCTAAGTGAATGTGTGGTGCAACAGGACTCCTCCAGTAATCACAACTGTGGCATGACTTATGTCACTCTGTTTGCCTTTTCCTTATATGCTCGTTTTTCTGCCTATTTTATTTCATTGAGTAATGGAGGCAATCGAGGTAGAAGAACCTTTTCACGTGCAGCATGCATATGCAACTCGGAGTGACCTGTCGTATTTCAAAAAGAGCAAGTACTAAACTGTTTCTCTTGGAATGATACCTTTAAAACCATGAACCAAAGGACAAATACCTAACCTTTATTTTGACAGGACAGTGAAGAGTAGACAGGAAATGAATGGGAGAGAGAGACGGGGTAGAGTTGAGAAATGACCCAGCCCAGACTTAAACCTGGGTCCAAAAACAAGGGAGAAGTGGAAGTAGTGAAGTGGAGTTGTTAACTAAGAAAGAAAAAAAATCACATTTTAGGTCTAAATCCAGTCACCTGAGATGAAAAATGTGATACATCATTTCATCTATAAGTTCATGCATTAGGCCTTTGAGGCTTTGTTGAGATATTGCATCAAAAATACACACATTTTTTTGGACATAATTTGGACATGAAACTTTGAAATTTGATTTGTCAAAATACATGTATGCATATTTTGGCTGGATGCATTTGATAAGGCAGGTATCAAGGAAAGATGATTTTAGTTTCATTCAGGGCTTTGAACCAGAATTTTTTGCCAATTGGTTCGTTCCGAGCAGAAACAGAATTTTAATGTTTCTGGTTTTGGGTTCCACCATAAAATTGACGTTCCCGAACCAGTTAGAACAAAAAAATATCGTTCCCGGAACGGTTAATTACGTTCCTTGTCAGCTGTTTAACAACAATAGGCATATATTCTATATACTGCTAGTTTATAGCTATATTGTGACTTACATATATAGATCATTTATAATACAACCTTCATAGAACCAGACAACAATTGTTTCTTCAAGAATTGTGCTATTTATTGTATTCAAACATTTTGCAAAAATTATCAAAGCATGGACCATACCAGATTAACTTGGCTTAGTCTATATAAACAAAATATTGCAATTAGGCCTACCTTAAAATATCCGCCAGGTATTGTTAACAAAAATGCCATTCACATTTATTGTAGACTATATGGCAATGAAAAACTTTCCATACATAACAAAAAAAAGAATTCCCATACCATATGTCAGGTAATTTAACCAACAAAACATTGGCTATATGCGATTATGAAAGTAGTCAACATTTTTTTCCCATATAACAAAACAATACCAATTTCTACACCACACCCTTGTCACAAAAGCATAGACAGTCGATTTAATATTCGCAAGGCAAATATATCCTATTGATATTGTGTCTAAAACTAATTTTAAATATTGATAGACTACAATATTTACCTCTTTATGTGTCCTTTGAGATGTGGAAACAGTTGGTAGTCCTCCCCATACATCTGATGACGGTCTTCCCGCCCTCTCAATCAATGAACGTCTATCTTGAACGTCACAGGAAGTGAACCTCATCGGGTCATTGTAGGCTACCATAGACGTTAGGTTAGGAGACGAATGACTTTGATTCTAGACTATACAGAATTTTAAAAGAACAAAATAAACCGGTATTAACCGGTTACCATTATTTTTAAATAAGCGTTTCTGTTCCGGAACAAAAAAAATTATAAAGTTTCTGGTTTTGTTTCTGTTCCAAGCAAAATGCTAAAAGTTTCCGGTTTTCGTTTTCGTTCCTTGAACCGGTTCAAAGCCCTGGTTTCATTACATTACACTTAGCAGATGCTTTTATCCAAAGCGACTTACAAAAGGACGACATAATAAGTTAACAGATGTGTAGAGTCCATCAAAGGCATCTATATAAAGAGATGGTTAGTAGAGATTAGTTTTGTTAGAAAGGGAAGCAGTCTCGGAAGAGAAGGGTTTTCACAAGCTTTTTGAAGGTCGAGATGGATATTGCTGCTCTTGTAGCGACTGGTAGGTTGTTCCACCATTGAGGGACAACAACTAAGAAAAGTTTGGAGTGACCTTGTTTTGTCTTAGGAGAGGGTACGGCCAGACAGTTCATATTAGAGGATTGCAGCGCTCTGGATGGGATGTAAGCCTTTAGTATGACATTGAGATAGGCAGGGGCAGATCCGGAAGTGACATTGTAGGCTAGAGTCAAAGTTTTGTGTTGAATTCTGGCAGCCACTGAGAGCCAATGCAGGTTGATGAAGAGCGGAGTGACATGTGCCCTTTTTGGTTGATTGAAGGCCAGTCGTGCTGCTGCATTCTGCACCATTTGCAATGGTTTGATTGCACAAGCAGGAAGGCCAACCAGGAGGGCGTTGCAATAGTTGAGCCGAGAGATGACCATAGCCTGTACCAGGAGCTGAGTAGCATATTGGGTCAGGTATGGTCTGATTTTTCTAATGTTGTACAGCGCATAACGGCACGACCGTGCTACGAAGGCAATATGGTCAGAAAATGATAGCCGGTCATCAATCATGACGCCCAGGTTTTTAGCAACCTTGTTCGGAGCTACAGTAACAGTGCCCATCTTCAGCTTGATATCATGGTGGATTGAATCCTGGGCTGGGATCACGAGGAGTTCAGTCTTAGACAGATTAAGCTGGAGGTGGTGTTCCTTCATCCATGCGGACAGTTCAGAGAGACAGGCAGAGATGCGTGCGGAGACAGTGGTGTCCTCTGGTACAGCTGTGTATCATCAGCATAGCAATGATAGGAGAAGCCGTGTGAGCGGATGACATGGCCCAGTGAGGTGGTGTAGATGGCGAAGAGAAGGGGGCCCAGCACCGACCCTTGGGGCACCCCTGTGGAGAGGGTGTGAGTTGATGACAGTTGTCCTTGCCATGACATTTTAAAGGAGCGTCCAGTGAGGTAGGTTTTAAACCAGGAGTGTGCTATGCCTGCGATGCCCATGTTTGAGAGTATAGTTAGCAGTATGCTGTGGTTGACTGTATCGAAGGCTGCTTCGGGTCAAGTAGGTCGTTCTGGGTGAGGAAATTAACAACCTGTTTAGAGACCGCCCTCTCGATGGCTTTCGAAAGGAAGGGAAGCAGTGAAACCGGCCGATAGCTTTCAACCAGAGCGGGGTTGAGCATGGTCTTTTTTAGCAGCGGCGTGACCCTAGCCTGTTTGAAGGCGGCTGGAACTATACCTGATGACAGCGATGATTACAGATGTGATTGATGGGACTACTGTTGGGGCGATTGCTTGCAGCAGATTCGAGGGGACAGGGTCTAGGGGGCAGGTGGTAGGACAGTTGCCAGTGATGAGTTTGGATACATCGCTTTCAGAGAGAGGGGAGAATGAGAGCGTTGCATCGTTGACTGGGGGAGGTAGCGGCTTGTGCCCGGGTAGGTCACAGAATTGATTGCTGATAGCCGCTACCTTTTCTGTATAGAAGGAGGCAAAACTGTCAGCTGTTAGATTGGTGGCAGAAGGCGGCCGAGGGGGGTTGAGCAGCGATTTGAGTAAGTCAGTAAGCCATTTTAGCAGTCGTAACAGAGGAGGAGAATGACGCTAGAAGAGATTGGAAGGTCTCCAGGTTGGTCGGATCGCTGGACTTGTGCCATTTTTGTTCCACAGCTCTGAGGGTGGTGCGCAAAGAGTGGATGGTATCAGTCAGCCACGGGCGGGGCTGGGTAGGGCGGGGCTGGGTAGAGCGTGCGGGTTTGGTGGAAAGAGGACACAGGGTATCCAGGCAAGAGGGCAAAGTGAGTAGTAGAGAAGTTGCGAAGGTTACGACGGAAGGTGACCATGGGTGGGGGAGTGGGAGGTAGTTCCGGGAGGAAAACCATGAAGCGGATGAAGAAGTGGTCTGATGTATGTAATGGTGTGACCATCATGCCATCAGCCTTGCAGTTTTAGTCAGAATTAAGTCCGGTTGTTTTCCATTTTTGTGAGTCTAAGGGCTGCTGACCAGCTGCAGGTCAAATGAGTTGATGAGGGATAAAAAGTCTGTAGCACATACCTTGTCTAGGTGGATGTTGAAATCACTGAGGACTAGTAGCGGGCAGTCGAGATCAGGGATGGAGGACAGTAGTGTGACCAGCTCAGTTACGAAGTCACCCAGAGGTCCTGGTGGACGGCAGAAGACAACCACTGAGATTTTAAGTGGAGCTGTCATCCTGATGGCGTGGTATTCGAATGAGCAGTGGATATTGTCAGGTAGCAAGGGAGCATAATTCCATATGATATTAACTAAGACACCAGTTCCTCCTCCTCGCTTTGAGAGAAGGAGTGAATTGCGGATAGTGCAGCCAGTGTTGCAGTGTTTTCCGGTTTCAGACAGGTTTCGGTGAGGGCCAGCAGATCCAGAGATAAACTGTTGGCATAGGCAGGGATGAAGTCTGCTTTGTTGACCGCGGATTGGCAGTTCCACAGTCTGACAGAGACAAAGGTGTTGGTGGGTGTGTTGTGTTGCAGTGGCCAGAGGTTGAGCAGATTTCTGTGGCGTTGGCTGTAGCGGAGAGGTCTGCGTGTACAGGAAGACAACAGGGATTTTTTCGAAACACATTGTGGGTATAAGTGCTAGGGGAGAGAGGTGACTTACCTTGTCGGTGGCCTTGCACGGTGGACTCGCACAGGTAGACTCGCTTGTCTTTACCCGAGTAGGTCTTCACATGAGGAGGGACTCGCACAGGTAGACTCGCTTGTCTTGTGGCTACACATGAGGGCAGTCGCTTCCGCTGACACTCCAGTGCCGATGGCTCGTTGATAAGGGTGCCAGGTACCACTCTATGACTACGCCCCTCTCGCTTAGCAAGACAAAGACTGTAGTTTCGGGGGAGTGAGTTATTCACACCTCCCCAGAAAGTGCAGGCTTTGTAGTAGTCCCTGATGAGTAATCAGAGGCTCAAAGAATATGACCAGGTGCTAGGTATAGCACACAGAGAAATGTGAAACTGAGAGGTACTTACTGACTACTGTTCACTCCACACGCCCTGTATGCTTGTCCTTGTTTTGAACCATACGGTTCCTAAGATACACACTAAAGTGTTAACCCTTTAATATTACACTGCCTCCTACAGGATGAGATTCACAAAAATGTGGTGACCCAATATGAGGTCCAAAGCAATTTGACCATTACACCAATGTTACCTGCCTGACAGCACTGTGTTAACTGTAAAGTTTGGTAAAAAGGGGATAATGGTATGGCCCTGTTTTTCAGGGTTAGTGGTTAAGCCATTCATCTCCAGTAAAGGGAAACTTAATGCTGAGGTATTTTTGACAATGCTATGCTTCCAGCCTTACGGTAAAAATTTGAGGAAGGCCTTTTTCTAATCCAACATGACTGTGCCCCATTGAACAAATGAAGGACTGTAAGTGACTGCTCTGGCACTAGACATCAAAGTCTTTTACCAGACTCCTGTACTACTCTTCTCTGCTGTTCATAATGCACCTCATGAAGTCATTCAAATGACTTGGCACATCTCTGTGTTGTAGCAAAAGTCCAAGGTGTACAGGGTAAGGAGGGGACCACACGGTTTCCTATGGTGCACCAGTGCTGCTGACCAAAATGTCAGACTTGATGTCCTTCAGACTGACATAGTGCCGTCTCTCTCTGTGAGGTAGCTGCTAATCTAGATCACCAGCCAGGGGTCCTTTGGACTTCCTATCTCAGAAACTAATCTTGTGAACGCAGGCTCAGTCTTTGTTCTAACACCCAAAAAACATGCCACAACAAACTTGATTCTTTTCAGTTGGAAGGCAGCAGGTGGTGACGTAGATCAGCAAGGCAAACAAGGCGGGTGGTAAAAGTTGAGCACTGCTGAACTTTATGCAAATGAGAAGCAGTGTTTGCTGAGTGGTAACCAATGGCATTGTTTCAAATGACATTACATTCTTTTCAGTTGGAAGGTGACAGGTGGTGACAAACATTTCAAAACATACATACAATTTTAAACAGTGCAGTTGATTAACATTACACTGCCTTGCCAAAAACAAAATAATTATCAGCATTCAGGATTCTTCAGCATTTTAAACTCATGTCTCTTCAACTGACATTGGGTACACACCCACTCAAAGCACAGCAAGCGGAGAGAAAGCGGTACATTCCAATGGTGTTCAATATCAGCTGGATTATTCTGTCATGGCCAGTTAGCAAGAAACTCAACTTGAACTTGATAAAATCTACTGTATCTTTTATCTTGTACAAGATAAAAAAATAATTCACAAAGAATAAGCAATACCCAATGCACAGATAAACAGATTGAGTTTAACAACACATGTTTAGGATTCCAACAAAAATAACCAGGTAACAAGAGGAACATAAGACTGGGTTTAAATATGTCAATCAACAGAAAACCAGGAATTGCAGGCAAAGGACAAAACATAGAATAGAAATACAGGAACATGGAAAACATGACAGCACAGTAGAACATGACAGGCATAGCAGAAAACAGAAAACAAGGACCATGGATCCAGAGATTCTGGACCATATCATGACAAGAGTGCAAATCGATTGGCTAAAAAGGACGGCAATGGTGGTATTTCTTTCTTTTCTTTTCTTTTCTTTCTGGTGAAATCTTAACTTGCAGAGATTCTTGAATTTTTATTTTAAATTGTTAAAGTGATTCTAGGAAATCAATGGAACATTTTTGAGCCATAAAAGTTGTATGTATCCCTTCTAGATGCTACTTTTAGTCAGCATTTGCCATTGTGGATGGCCCATTTTAAAGCAGTTTGATATTCTTACAAGAAATGCAGCATTGTACTGAATAATACAATTCTCTTAACAACTGGAAGGCATTTTAATGTAATTGATCTTATCTTGGCTGATGGAAGTCCAAATAAATTACTACACGCTGGATCGTCTGCACTTGTCTCACTACACATTCATGTAGCCTCCCCTGAATAGCCTAGCATTAGTCTAGTCCAAAAATAACAAGACCCTGCACAGTACGTTCTGTTTCTTCTTTCATATTTGTAATCTCAGTCATAATCGTATTCTTTTTTATTTCTGTAGCTTGAGAATTCACCAACACAGATGCACATGTAGTGAATGAGTATTCTTGAAAGAATTCCGATGTTAACTGAATGCAGTGTTTGACAGCAAACAAAAAAATCGTAATTGTTTCAGAACAGCAAATGTCAATGTCTCTTGCAAGCTAAATGGCTCCCACTAACATTAATACCTCACTTTCCAGCCCCAGGTGCAGTGTTTCTGTTATCTAGTGTCGCCAGAACCATGTTTATCTTTGTATTCGACTGTCCCTGAGATATAGAGGCTGTCCTTTTCAGTAATTGTCTGCAATTGTCTGTTATGTGTGAACATAATTACTGAGTGCATCTTGGCGAGCCTGCCTGTGAGAAAAAGGAAGGGAAGCAAAACAAGACAAAAAACACTGCTGCTGCAGTCATTACTGCTGACAACAAAGGAGATCTGCTGGGATTCCATGTGAGAGGACTGCAGACCGGATATTATGGCCCTTCACAAAGTGTGAGTCAGATTTTATGATACTTCAATCAGGGCCAGCCACCTACTGAATTAGCTCATAGCTGGTGTAATGGTGTTGTTGCCATGGCAGAGCCCAGTTCTCCCTAAATTGTCAGATGTTTAGTGAGGGATACAGCACATGCATGCTTGGCAAAAGGGAAAAGACCTTAACAGAGAACCACAAAAGAGGAAAAAAGAAAGAAAACCACAGTATTTAGGAAAAAAGAAGAGGGAGGAGGAAAGAAAGTGTAATATTTTTAGGCTAAAATTACAGCATTGGAACACTCGTGCAGCTCACGGGTTGAATAGCTGGGACTGGTATGCCAAACTCCACTCCCCTCTGCCCTCTGTATGGACCCGCTTTTCTCTTCACCTCTGAGTTCAGCTCTCTCATGGCGTCAGTCACAGATTGTTTTTTTTTTTTTTTGCAAAATGTGCTTTTTGTTCTTACTGCTGTAGGCTCCAGAAGGGCAAGTTAAAAGGTAGGGGAGACCAACAGAGAGAAAAACCTTCTGAGGTTACACAACGTTCTCCTCAGTGAGCCACTGTTTTTCAGAAATAGCTCGATGGACATGTGGCTCTCTGTTCAGGATGGTGGAATTTCACTTTCACGGGAGAGAGGAAAACCCACACTTACTCTGTAGTTCAGATCAGGTCTCTAACCATTGGCAGTGCTTATTTGCATTTGTTTCATGTCCACAGCATTCTGCTATCCTTCTTCCTTGTTTCCTTTAACAGTGGAAAAAAGAACAAGCTTGTCATGAACAAAAAAACCCATCTCTTTTACCGTATGAGTTATATATGTATATCAAGGCTTTTCTGATATGCACATATTTACTTTGACTTGTTGAAAATCCTGTGGTTGTACCAACGGTAAATGGGAGAAGGCAGCAAAAGCATATGTTTTTAAGTTCACCGAGTTTCCCAGCATGTTTCCCAGCGAGTGCTAGGCGATTTTGGTTCTGTGCAAAAAAACACAACATGATTTTTCACGCACACACATAAAATACTGACACACACATATGAGAGCAGTAAATGGTCTTGTGTACAGATTTTGTTAGTCTGCCTGGCTGCCTGCACGTGGGTTGAGACTCCTCTCACCAACAAGTGCAACTTTCACAGACTTCTTGTGGAGCTGTCAGGTCAGGTGGTGAAGTGCAGAAACATGCTGTTGGAAGTGCACAACCCCTGTGTGCCTGTCCTGCAGTGAGTCACACGTGAGGCTTAACTTGGGTAGTCTGCAGAAGTGCTTTGGGACTCTCACACAGTAATGATGCTTATAAGCTTACCACAGAGTCCCACAATAAATTAGATAATGTCTACATATCTTTTTTAACACACATTTTAACTACGCAGTTTAAGAGAGAGAAGACAGGACATAATACAACATAAATAACTACACGTTAGATACACACATACTTCTGCACACTATGTTTAGTTTTTATACATTTAACATACTTTAGAATACTACTCATGACATCACTTTCATTTTAACAGTGCCATCCAACACAGAGCAACTAAAAGTCATCAGAAAGTTAAGATCCATGTTAGAATAGTGTCTACAATTTAATTAAGCAGACATATAAAATGTATTTTAAGACCATGCCTTTTACTTTAGGCAGAGAGAATTTGTTTTGATGTGTAAGTGTAGCCTTGGTCATTGTTTTAGGAGCTTTTCCAGCTGTGGTTAAACCATTCAAGAGTGGTAATGGTGGGGGAAGGGAACAGGCTAAATCCTCTTGCAAAAAAAAAATCTTGCTGCTGAGCAGGTAGTTTTTTCTAAAAGGAGGGATTCTTCTAGATGAATTGTGATGTAACGCCACTGGATTGGTGGATCGTTTTGCTCAGCACGGGCATGTGGCCAAGCCCATATGTCTTTAAATACTGTAAACAGATGGCCAGGCACTCCTGAGTGTGCCCGTGTGTACCCTGTCTCTGCTTCTGCCTCTCTCCTTCTCTCACTCTTTCACTCCTTCATTCTCTTCTCATCCCCTCTGCATGCTCAGGGCTGCCCACTCAGCCTCCTCTCCCTCCAGCACTCTCTTAATCTAAGCCAGAGAAAATTTCTTTTTACAGTACTTCTCCTAATCTAAGACATAGAAGACCTTTCTCTACAGCAGTCTCCTAATTTAAGACAAAAAACTTTTCTCTTCACAGCAAAAGCCCCTGAGCCTCTACTTCCTTCTCTGTTCTGTGCTTGTTATTACTTCTGTCATTGGGATAACATGGCTCAACAAAAATGGCTCCTGCTTTTAGTCTTTACATGGGCTGTTATGTGGGGGCTTTTTTCCCCAGTGGAGGGAACATACTATGGCCACCATATCTACAACACACACATCATCAGCCATCGTATGCCCATCCATCCTGTCCCGAGACAGTACGGCAGCATGGACAACCAGCTGCCTCCTGAGGTACATGCTACACCTGAGGTCCATTCTCCACCTGAGGTCCATCATGCGCCACCTGAGGTCCATCATACTCCAGAAGTTTCTGGAGGCACTGAGGTTTCCGGGCTTCCAGAAGTTTCTGGAACCCCTGAGGCAGTGCAGCAGCAGAACCCTGTAAACGTCAGCCGGGTGTACTATGGGATAATGTTTGATGCCGGCAGCACAGGCACGCGCATCCACATTTATAAGTTCATCCAGAAGGATCCAGGTAAGTGTTTTTTTTTCTTCTTTTTTTGCAAGACAGGCATCGTATTTGTTTTACTTAGATATATAAGTGTAAACTTCAGTGTCATGTAAGTATACAATTGTCCTTGCCTTTAAAAGCCACTTTTAAATAAAGTGTATTATTTTTATAATGGTGATGGACATAGCTGCATTAGAGGGGGTTTATACATTAGATTTAATATACAGGTCTGGAAAACATTAAGAAACCATGCTAAAGGGTGACCCCTAAACTGGACCCTTAATTCCGGGGTTTCTTGATTTTCCCAGAACTGTGTGTGTTCTGCACCAGATGTATAGGAGAAAAACAGGTAGCCCACATCAGTTTTCTGAACATAAAATCAGAATATTGAAATTGCAATGCTTTCTTTATCCAATCTGTGATGCATCATAGAAAACATTAAATTATGTCATTTTAAATGCTGAAAACTATGACATAGCATCTTATGATTAAATACTTATAGGAACAGCAAATTATTTAACATATATTTTATGCTTAAATAATTTGTCATGGTAGCACAATATTTGACACCAACATCTGCTTTGTTAATGCTTGTTCCAGTCGAGTTACCCGTTTTGGACAATGAAATGTATCATGCTGTGAAGCCTGGTCTCTCTGCATATGCTGACAAACCTGACGTGGTAGGTTCACTGTTTTTGATTTATTTTTAATGTGCTACAAAACGTACGTACTGCTGGCCAAGATACATCTATTGAAAAGTAAATATTTATTTCTAAATATAAAAACGATGGAAATGGAGGTAGGTTTTCCATGCTGTGACTGCATTCCGTTTAGTGGTTTTTGTCACAATTTTTTTACAAGGGTGGGGACACCATTAGGCAGCTTTTGAAGGTGGCCAAGAAGACAGTCCCCAAGAGTGAGTGGAAACAGACCCCTGTAATACTGAAAGCCACAGCCGGACTCCGCCTGCTCCCGACAGAGAAGGCCAAAGCTCTTCTGGATGAGGTGAGATGCAGGCAGTCTGTCTGTGTTGTCATTCCATTTTCCTCTCATATTTCTGTGGTTTTGGCATAGGGGAAAGAAACTGCACTGAAACAATCATTTGTGAAATGTAAGCTAAACACATTAAGGAGCCCTGACAGAACTGATCATAAAACTGGATGGAGGAAGGTTTTGAAACTGTTCGCCTTGTACAGTATGTCATAGACAATGAGACAATCTATGTGTCATAGATCACGAGACAATCTTTTCGCATCAGATTGAATTTCTTCATTTAAACACTCAGGCCAAGATTCATTCACATTTTTGTTTGCAGGGGAACATGTGTTATGACTAGATTAGTGCTAGTGAAATTACATAATAAAATGAAAAAGACTTGTATTGATAGACATATACCTTTTTCAGTGATTTTTCTCTATCTTCTGAGTAACACTCTTTTTGAAAGATTAAACATACTGAAGCATATTGCATACATCTACATATCACATAAATGCTCTTATATCCTTGCAGGTTAAAGACGTCTTTGATGAGTCACCCTTTTTTGTGCCAAACAATAGTGTGTCAATTATGAATGGCACTAATGAAGGTATATATTATCTTAAATTTTGTTTTCCAAGAAAATGTACCTTGCTGATGGTAAAATCTTAACCAGCCAATCGCCTACCAAGTTGAAATGTTACAGTTTTAGACACACATGGAACACTGTTGTCATTTATTATATAATTTGTATTTTAAGATAATACTAATAATCATCAAGATAATACTAATAATCATCAAGTCCCCTAGGATTTTCTCTATGAAGCTGTGTAACATGCGATATATGAAATATGAAGCTCCCTGTATAAACACTGGCCTTTTCTAAGATGACTTGCTAATTAAGTGGAAACAACCTATTGGTCTTATTTCTTTACAATAAGAATTCTGAAGGAAATATCATAATTTATTTCACAAATGTTTCACGTTATGTATTGTGATCGATTCAATTTGTTTGTCTTTTATGTTATAGGTGTGTTGGCTTGGGTGACCGTAAACTTCCTCACAGGTAAGCTTCTTCACAGCTTATGTGAAAGCTGTAGATGTCAGAGAATAAATGCTCCCCACATCTCTATTCAATCAATCAGTCAGTCAGTCAGTCAGTCAGTCAGTCAGTCAGTCAGTCAGTCAGTCAGTCAGTCAGTCTGTCTGTCTGTCTGTCTGTCTGTCTGTCTGTCTGTCTGTCTGTCTGCCTGTCTGCCTGCCTATCTGTCTATCCTTTTTTATTTTGTTATTTTAAGTGAGCTATAGTTTAGGACAGGTTTTATTTTCATCAGTATTTAAAAAAGCCTTTGGACTCTTTTTAATTTGTTAAAAGTTGCTGCAATATCTGATACACGCACAGACACAAGCTACAAAAAAACAAATGCAATACATACAACAAAGCAATGTAAAAATGTTTTATTTATCCTTTTCATAATTTCCAAATGGTGCTGATGGTCAATATCATTTTGAAACTTTCAGTTCAGACATAGAACTTAACAATATCACCCAAAACAGCTCAGCTTTGTTAACAAATTCATCTGTGCTTTTGGTTGTTTAACGTTGCTTCGAGGAACACCACTTTTTTGGAAAATTTTCCAACCCCATTAGAGTTAAAAAAAGTTTTTTATTGTTTTTTAATTCATTCAGCCCATCTCCAGAGCTGACAGTAATACTTTGTATATTATCTTATCCAATTCAATGATTTATGTTAAGCTAAACTAATCTAAGCTAGGATAGGATTATCTTAGCATATATCTTTTTTGATAATAAGTGCTACTGACAGTTTCGGAGATCCTACAGCCAGATCCGGAGTTCGGCAACTCAACAGTTTAGGCAATTGGAAAGTGACCCTACAGTGTTCTTTTAAGATGTTATTTCGTAGTTGTCTGAACACCAATTTTTACTCAGTCAGCTTTTGCCACCACAGGTCATCTGTATGCCAAGACCAGGAGGACAGTTGGCATCTTGGACTTGGGTGGTGGATCTACACAGATTACCTTCCTACCCAAGTCAAAGGTCAGTAAAAGGATAGTACCTATGTGCAGGGGCCCAGCCAGGAGAATCTGGGGATGGAGGTTAAATCAGGGTCATTCTAGGGGCCTAGCATTGACACAGGGCCCTTCAGCACAGCACTATTTTGTATGATAATCTAATTGTGTTAATATGTTGATATCATTGTTAATAGTAATAATAACATTAACAACAACTATTATTATTGTTATTGTTATTGTTATTATTATTATTATTAGTAGTAGTAGTAGTAGTAGTATTAGTACTGTTATGTAAGGAGGCACAAAATTGTATTCTTTCACCTGGCCCATAACTTTAAGCAGCACCTATGCTTACCTGGTACAAAACCTGGGATCATTTCAATCAAATAGCTACAATCAATGTTATTTCTTACATTTAGTGTTGTACTGCTGTGTTGTAGTTAAGCAAATATTATATATATGTGTGTTTTTACAGAAAACTGTTGTGACCGCTCCTGCCAGCTATATTGCCAGATTCAACTTATTTAATAGCACTTATGAACTGTACACACACAGGTAGGCAGTTTTTAAAACAACCCTTAAATGCTGTTTATATGTATAATATATTAATTACATTGATGTATAATGACACTAAAACAATGCTTTTAATACATAATTAGTTATCTTGGCAATGGACTCATTGCTGCACGGTTGGCTACACTTGGGGCTCTTGGTGCTGATGGTAAGTTACTTAATTATGCAGAGAAAACACCCTTTTTAAAAAATATATACACATGTAAAACCATAACTTGATATTAAATTTTGATTTTGTGCACAGGGCTTGACTGGAAAGTCTTCACAAGCTCTTGTCTACCAAAGAAGTTCAGAGAGGAGTGGACCTTTGGTGGCCTCACCTACAAAGTCAGCGGGATTCCAGATGGTAAGAGCATAATATTCTTCATGATGCAGTTTAAAAAATTTCATTTCAATTTTTTGTTAGACATTAAATGCTATTTGATTGAAATGATGAATGATTTATCAACTCAGCCAAATCTGTTTTTGTTATTTCCTATTTATTGCAATAGGAAACAATAATTAAGTTGTATTTGTTACCATTGTATTTAGTAATTTCAATGAGCTGTTAAACTTTCTGGGCAAAAGAAATTTGGATAAGAACCATACAGACTCAACATTTGCTTTCTACTCTCATCTCATATCAGCTAAAGCAAGGCATGACATGTTATTATATTGTTGCTGCATTTGTAATTTACAATATATCATTTTGATTGGACTGAAGTATCATAGATGGTAGGAGGCAGGGTTTGAAAAATCAGTGGAGCCAAAACTTGCAAGGTGGGCCCCCCTGACATGTCAATTCTGTCTTCATGATTATAAGAATATTGTAGCTGAAGCGATAATAATATAACTCAAAACATGATTGAAATGTGTATTATAATATGACAATTCTGCCTGATATAAATCCTAGCTATTTTAGCAGAAATCATGTAGAAATCAGTTTTATTAAAAAATTGTTTTTATACTGTTTATATTAGTTATTAGCATTAGCCATAGCCTGTAGCTTTTAGCATGTACCCCTCTATGTAAACACATATAAATGTCCCCCACACATATGAATGCACATGGGCACCCACACCCAGACTCTCTTGCTGTTGTGTGGACGTGGACACACACACACACACACACACACACAAAGTAGTTTGTTTTATTGATGTAGAACGTCATGAACTAATAAATCTGATTAGAAAATAAAATTGAAAATATACAAAATTATTATTATTGAGTTTGTTGCAAATTCTTTATACCACTACTGACTGTCCCACTTTACCTGACTGGGCGTCCCATTTTACCTGAACGTTTACCCAGACCTAACAATGGTGACTTGTGGTCTTTAAAGGTTAAAATCTTAAAAAATATTCTTATTATCAATGTATTTTCTGCACATAAATGTTTCAGAGACCCATATATAGCTATACAGTTTATCACCTTCACAATCTTTAGCATTTCAAACGGTTTTATTTGCACTTAACCAAAAAGTGTCCCAATTTACCTGATTTCACCCTAAACCAAAACACGCACATATCTGCAGAAGGGCTCTCATTTGGGCTCTACACAACGGTTCTCACTGTCACCCACACGCACACTTTTGAGTCCTGGCAAAAAAAAAAAAAAAAAAATACTTTTTATCTACCTACTAATGAACTATTTTCACCCCTGTGTGTATGTTTTATATGTTAAATGTTGATCAAAGATTCTGGTGGAGAAACAATTATGAAGTCTATATGCTAATGTAATGTAATTCTTAATGAAGAACACACAAGGTAGTTAGGGAATCAGTCTACCAAAATATAGTAGATTCAAAAATGGTCAAGAACATTTTAAGAGATTTCAATGAAATTACCTAAGAATCTGAATTATTTTGGAAGACTACAAAATTGTAATGGACTGTATAGTATTCCAATACAAATCTTTATTAGATGTATCGGTTTTCAGGAGAAAAAAAAGACATTTGGGGTGAAGTTGAGCAGAATATTAGCATGGCTATGCAGTAAATAGTTTCTGGGTTAAATTCCAGATTGTTATAAATTTTACAAAGTTTACTTCTCAATGTTTTAGCTAGATATACATACCACACAACAGAAGAAAAATCTATCTGCACGCATTAAGTATCAAATCAGGTATAATCTTTTACTTCATATTTGTTTTAAATTATTTGTTTAAATATTACAGTGTAAACAAAACAGTGGATTGTATTGTTGTTACTAGGCTTCTTAAAGCGTAAATGAACACTGAATATTTTTTTATTCCTTTTTTTGGGGGGGGAAATATGTGAATTTTCAAAGAATTTTTTTTGACACTATGAGGCACCCATCTTACTTGCTGTTAGCTGATTTTACCATGGCATAAAATAAATATGAATGGTACATAATTTTGTATTACATCAGCCTGAAATCTGCTCAAATAAGTATTACTGTGTAAAATACCACAGTAATTCTGTTCATTTTAAAATAATTCCTCTGAAAAAGGCTAATTTGCATGGACATCTGTTAGTAGGAATGCACCAATTGACCGGCTGTTGATCGGAATTGGCCATGACCGACGAGCGGCCGGTCAAAATTAAAATCCACAGATCCATCCATAAGTCAGCAACTTGTGGTAACTTTCTTCAGCAATGAAAAGAGTAAAGCCGTGACTAGAATGTCACGAATGAAACTAGATCGTCCTTGTGTTTGCTGTAAAATAGTTTGAAAAAATTAAATCACAATCACCCAAAATCGGTATCAGCAGGTCACACTCCATGAAAAGTCAGAAATCGGAATCGGCACAGAAAATTGCAATTAGTGCATTGTGGTGGTGTATTTGTTAGCTGCACTGAAATACCTTAGTCCACCTTTTTATAGACTTTTTAAGACCCCGTGTATGCAGCGACACTGGCCTCCAAAACACCAGAAGTATCGGTAGTTTACCAAAATCCAACATGGAGTTGGAAAGACGTTGGAAAACATTCAGTTGACAGCCTCTTAACATCTATGATCATTTATGTATGTCTGGATATTGAGCAGTAGTGGTCACTTTGTGTATTATATCTAGGCAGCAAAAGACTTAGACTTTCGAGAGATTATAATTATGTACACATTTAAAGATTTATTTGTAAAAAAAATTGTAACGATATGTAACATTATACAGGCCTACTTACACTGTATGTTAACCACAGAGTAGCCCAATAAAGGCCATCTTGATGTGCTATCTTAATGACACAGTGCTAATTGAGGCAACACAGCTAAACTGTTTTCTTTTAACGAACACTGCCAGTTTCTCATACCAATTTCACTACCGCCAATTGCAAAAATTGTGGGATGGGAGGCACCTTTTTTCCCCGGCTACTTTGAGCCTTGCAACCTGCTGAACACAACCACTTCCTTACCTCTTGCTTCCCTGGCATGTACTATGTATTTTAAAGTGGAAATGATGTAATAAAAAAACCTATTTAGTAAATAAAAGGTCAAAAGTCTAAATTCAGTCTCTCCAGTTCTCATAGGCTAATACCTCCATGGTTACAACAGCTGCAGTTCTGCCCAAATCCTGTGAAGATACAATATTTATTGGTAACTGCAGGCACACCGTGTACACTGCAGTGTTGAAGCTAGTCCAGTTGTGCAGCAGCTAGTAAGCTTATTAGGTATACTTACCTATCTCGTAGAGTGGGTGAATACTGTTTTTGGTGATAACTGGAACACTCACTGTCCGTTCCTTGATATACTTACAGGAATGTAGTCGTATACTGTCTGATTTATTGGGTGTGAGCACCAAGTGGCTTTGCGTGCTAGACGTTTAAATGGGAGCTCTGTGGGTAAGTTCTGATTGACATGAATGTTTGTCTCTGTGTTTAGGCTACGCTGGATACAAGCTCTGCTATTATGAGGTGATGCGTGTGGTGAAGGGCATCGTCCACCAACCCTATGAAGTAAAGGGCAGCAGCATCTTCTATGCCTTTTCGTACTACTACGACAGAGCAGTTGAGTCTGGCCTCATCGGTGAGTGACATTACTGAAATCTTTTTATCAACACAGAATAACTCATCACCTAAACGCCTTATATATAGTTAGTAAAAACCCTACCACATATTTGATACAACCATTTTCTGAACGAGATGATCGTAATGAGTACACAGATCATCAGACAGGTTGATTAACTAATTAGTTTAATCACCTGTGTTAAGTGCACAGGCAGAGGGAATACATGACAAGGTTTTAATTAAAACTCTGGGAATCTTCATGGGGTCAACTTTGAATACATTTTATGAAAACATGTAATTGTAGGCAACAGTACACAATTTCATGACTGCAAGCAGTAGCTTTTCAAGTGTCCAAACCAAAGCAAATCATGTCTGTGTGATATTAACGATGACTTTTTCAGTTAGGGTAAATGTAAAGAACATGATGTTTTAATACAACAACAACTACAGGACTATAATGGACCCCAGTCGTCTCAGGGTTCTAAAGCAGTAACTTTTCAAATTTAAGTTTTTCAAACTCAAAAATCATAAAATAGCTTACAGTGATCTGTAATCTGTTAAGAGGAGAAAACAGTTTGGAAGAATGTTCATAACAAACTGTACTGCAGAATATTGATGCATCTGACTCTTATCTGTCTGCCTTCAGATGGCTCTCGAGGTGGTGTGGTGGAGGTCAGGGACTTTAAGAAAAAAGCCAAAGAAGGTGAGAGATGTTGCCCTGCTGTGACTTTCTCTGCTCTCCTCTGCCCCTCTACTCCATTCAGACTGTACACTTTGTGCAAACATAAACTCTCCGTGCTTATTTGCATTCGAGAGACCACTAACAATCACACAGGCTTCCCAAAATGACAGGCCTAGCAGCAGAAGGTCTTCTCGCAAAAATACACCCTGTACTCTCTCTCACAAACACATGGACTCAGTGTGAAGTTCTTAAAGCAGCTAAATTCTCACTTAACCAGCTTACTTAGCTCTTTTGGTAACAGTGTCATGACATCTAACATGGACAATTCCCCCACACGTGTGCAATTCACCACCATCCAGCTGACATAGCTGATGGCTGTGAAAAAATAAGTTGTGTGTTGGCATTCTGTCAGATTTATTGCTCTGTGAGTTGGTGAATTTTGTACGCTTTTTTTGTTGTTGTTGTGTGCCAGCTGAGGACGAATGTTTGGCCAAATGTTTGGGGGGAACCTGGCAGAGGAAGTGCAAACCTAAACATGCAGTCACATGCACACACAACACCACCAGCCAATAAAAAGAGGGCAAAGACACAGGGCACACCCTGTCTCTACATTTGGCAGTGTGCACCCCCACCCTCCTGTGGGTTGGCAAGGACATCAATCATAAGAAGTCTCTCTGGCACAGCACAGGGCTCCTAACACACAACTCCCCCCCTCCCTCTGTCCAGTCAGCAGCTCAACCTCAGAGAACAGAAGCTGAGCTCATTTGTGTGGCCTATGTTTGTGTTTTTCTTCCTGCAGTCTGTAATAAGATGACAAAATATCGTCCTATAAGTCCATTCTTGTGCATGGACATGACATACATCACTTGTCTCCTGAAAGAAGGGTTTGGATTTAAAGACAGCACAGTCCTGCAGGTAAGATAGTGATTGGCATGACTGCTAAGTATAGAGTACATTTATTATATATATGTTACATCTGTTCCAATACACTAAAAATACTTAATTATGTTTTCTTCTTTTACAGCTTGCCAAAAAGGTTAACAACGTAGAGACAAGCTGGGCGCTGGGTGCCACTTTTGATCACTTTAACAACTTTAACATTCACTAAGACTATTGACAAATGGGGATAAAAAGGGACTTGCCAATATGTTGCATGGAGGCAATGGGCTTGGTGGTCTTAAGTGTTGGACAGCTGAGGAACATCCAGAGCCTTCACCAGAACCCCCTGCCCTGTATCATCTCTTAGCTGTATGCTCTACCTGGCCCTGGCCCCGCCTAATGCTCACCAACCCCCTCTGTCACAAACACCCACCCATCCACCCAACAGGCAACACCGCTCTTCTGTGTTGATTCACCTACTCTACATTTTAAGTAACCTAATTTGAGCTTTGATTTATTTGTTTTGTGGGTTGCTATGGTTTCCTTCCATTTAGAAAGGAGTACCAGTAGAAAGATTTTGTGTATTTGTGCTTCAGTGTATGTGAGCATAGTCGAGCTATTCTGAGAGCCATTGCCTTCACATTATATCTGCACATGTATGCTACATTGTAGTAGCAGACAGAGAGTGAGTCAGGTGCCTACTGTCATAATACAAATGTACCTCCAGTCCAATTTATTAGGTAAGTGAAGAAAGATTATAGTTCAAATTTAAAAAGAGTTTTTGAGATGAATATTTAACAGTTCACTACATTTACTATCAATATTACTATGTTCATTGCAAGATCTAGACAACATATACACAAAGATTTCCTAAAAAAAATGTATAAACCATTTACATTGCGCTATTGCACTTGTCTGAAGGGATGAATTAGAAAGGTCTTTATAATACATTTTTTGTCACTGAAATATAATGAAATATAATGTGTGTATTTATATAACTTTAAACTTTACTGTAGAAGCTCAATAGTTTTGCATATTGGCACAGAAAGATTTAAGTCGCAGAAAGAAAATATTTTCTTCTTTAACGATAAATGTACAGTTTTATACAGTTTTAAGGACTTCACAACTTCCAACTTGGACATTGATAGGCAATGTTTCCAATGTTTGAAGACTCAGGTATCAATCCAAATAATATCCATGTTTCCATAATGATGACATATTAACAATGACATAACATGACTTAAAAACCTCAAACCATCTGTTTGTTAAAAGCACTGTTGATCTTCGTGAATTCTAATTTTTTTTATAATGGTACTATTTTTTTCTGCATTTCTCCTCAAAAGGTGTCACAAGGATTTTACTGTGCATAATGGAACATTCAGTTGCTTCACTTTCAGTGTGGTTGTGCAACATTTCTAGTATGCATTTGTGTACATTAATTCACAGTGTATATAATGAAAAAAAAATTTCACCATTGTTCAATGTTGTGTGAGTCAGCTCCATGCCTACACCCTCAATATTATATTATCATCGCTGTTGCTACAAAATGCCTACTTAACTGTTTATTTCGCTAATTTTAATGTTTATGTGGCTAACTTAAAGCTTACGCTGCTTTAACTGAGTACAATGTGACATGAATAAAAATTTCTCACATGAAATGATAAAATAAACTACATGTTAAAAATTATGGTTTGCCTCCTTGGGATTACAGTATAAAGCCAAATGATCTAACAACACATAAAATAAAAGCATTGATAAAGTTTATTGCTAATTAAAGAGGTACGCTTTATGATGCTGTCCAGAGTAAAACATCACAGGCTCAATTCAAGCATGCACCACACTTAGATTCAAATTCAGGTTCAGATTCAGGATGTATTTGTCATTGTACAAATACAAAGAAAGTAAAACTCTTGTTTGCTGCACTAGAATGACAACATACAACAATAGACAACATACAACAAAGTGGCAGACCTTTACTCATCCACTTACAACCAAGCTTTCAGGAAGGAAGGAAGGAAGACAGGCAAAGAAAGTGAGGAGAGACTCAGAGCGACACGGAGACATACGAACAGCTACATATACATAGTGCACAATGTACAGTGACACACTGACAGTGATGCAGAGACATATTCACATGCACAGTGCTCAATGAAAAAGCGGACCCTTGGAATCAATAACATGAAGATGCATGGCAAATTAAACCTACTGTATCTGCCCAACTTCTAGTCAGATCACCACCAGCACATTCAAATTAGATCATAAGTGAATGAGTACATCAGCAGATAAAAGTAAATGGACATAGCAGTTTTATATACTCGGCAGAGCACCCAAACCATTTTTACAGAAAATGCCTCACATCCACCCACTCACACATTAGCGGGGTTTACATTGTGGGGCCAAAGCCGAGCCAACACGGGCGTACCGCTGCTAAGTGAATTCACACTATCAGGGCCAGGTGCTAACACAGGTTACAAGGTGCTAACATTGATTGCAAGGCTTCCATGCAAGGTACCAACCAGCACATCAGAGCAGGATGGGGTTTTTGCTCAAGAACACTTAGACCTAAGCAGGACTAGGAATTGTACAGTGTTTGGGTCGTTACTCAAAAACAGTAATCCCTTACACATTACTCGCTACTGTTAAAAAATGTAATGCATTACTTTACTTCTTTACTGCTTATGAAAAGTAACTCCTTACATTACTTTACGTTACTCATTAACGGCTTTGAGCAAAACATGAATTCTTATTGCAACGAGCAAGACGTAAGACAAGTCCTTGTGGCAAAATGCCATTTAACGAAAACAGGCTACACCACAAAGCTGGTGAAAATCTATAGAGCACTGCACAAAGTCATATCAGTATTGTACTATACTGGCAGGCTTATGTTCTTAAAAAAAACAAAAAAAAAAACAAGCCAAAAGTCTAAAACAGGTTAACTTGAAAACAGCACTCACTAAAACAGAATGAATAAAATAGCATGCAGAGACTGGCATGTAGGCTACTACAGCATAAATCCCTTAACAAACTAGACCATTTAAGTAAAACGTCTTACTAAATAAAATAACTGGACATCTAATGACATTAGATGATATCAGGGTTAACACATTTCATTGGCATGGTATAGTCTAGTAGCCTGGGTGTGCCCATACTGCCTATGACGCTGCATTTTCATTTCGCGAGCAAGTCAGTCTGGCCAAGCTGCCTATCTACGGGACGATGAAATAGTAGGACATTTCGTCCGGAGGTTGGACTACGCGCTTACGTCACACCAGCGATGGCTTGGCAACGAGCACTGGAGAGGTGTTTTTATTGACTGCTATCCCCTTACACAGGCCTATGCACCACAACGAGTTGTAATCCGCCAATAAACCAAGAAGAAGAAGTAGACGGCCAGTACTTTAAGGGGACGACGTTTTCAGACACGATGGAAGGTAACTGTGTCGTTTTCCTCTTTGATTTGGAAGTTACATTAACAATTTGTGTTGGAGTACATTTGAAATAAATTACTCGCTTGCTCCTCAGGTTTCAAATGCTAACTGCCATACATACGTCGATGTTGTGATATGACCAACGTATATAACTTGTACATAACCTTTATGAATAACTATCAATCAATCAATGTTACCTTACAAAGGCATCAACAAAGTTATATCTATTAAACATCAAAATCATAATCATTATCCATGTATTAATCGGGGGTAAGACTGAATTTATTTATTTTCAACATTTATATGCATTATCAACATGAATTTAAACCAAATCAGTCTTCAACATTATCCACATTAATTTAAACCAAATCCAAACAACAAGAACATTATGCAACTTTGTTGATGGTAGTTTGTGCAAGAGACACATTCACATGCACAGTGCTCAATGAAAAAGCGGACCCTTGGAATCAATAACATGAAGATGCATGGCAAATTAAACCTACTGTATCTGCCCAACTTCTAGTCAGATCACCACCAGCACATTCAAATTAGATCATAAGTGAATGAGTACATCAGCAGATAAAAGTAAATGGACATAGCAGTTTTATATACTCGGCAGAGCACCCAAACCATTTTTACAGAATCGGGGGTAAGACTGAATTTATTTATTTTCAACATTTATATGCATTATCAACATGAATTTAAACCAAATCAGTCTTCAACATTATCCACATTAATTTAAACCAAATCCAAACAACAAGAACATTATGCAACTTTGTTGATGGTAGTTTGTGTAACTGAAGTTTAAAACAAAGCCTCTGCCTTTACCCAATCACTAATGCCTGGTCGTCACGTATGCAATTAGCCTACCTACACTACAATTCAAATGTAGCGCACAAGGTCAACGTCACCGCTAACGAACACACCCTCTGTTCGCTGATTGGATCGGCCTTGCTTGGGCCGACTAAATGACCCTCAAGTGATTCCGGTCCAGACCCTCTATACAAAATGAAATGAAGTACGAGGGGCGGGTTTACCAGGCTAGGAAACCCTGCTATTGTAATAGCAACAGGCCATGAAAAAAGCATGGCTGACTTTTAAAGAAAATTTGAGTATAAACTCTGATTGGTTTATTGCATGTTATGCCCTGAAAACACCTATGCTTAATTAGGGAACTTAAGCCCAACCCTTTTGAACCATGCGCCAGGCACAACGTTCATTTTTCCCATCGGGAAAATAACATATTGCCTTGGAACCGCCCCCAAAGCAACTTGCACGACAGACTTCAGTGCGCATATGACCATGAAAGCCCATTGGGTTTATTAACGTGAGATCAAAGGGAAACAGGGCTATGTGTACCTACACACTGACAGAGTGCATTTAAAGACAAGGCTGGCAGCTAAATTTCTGCTGTACATGCAGACATGTCCAATGTCAATACAAATACACGCTCATGGGCTGTACACGCTTAAGTGCTGTACACGATCAAGTTGGTCTGAATGGGGCCTTAGTGTGGAAATTTTGGACCGATACCAAATTATCAATATCAAATTTGGCCAACACCGAAATGTTTGCTTACTTTGTTTTTAATATCAACTAGATGTACCGTATAGTTGTACAGGGTATGACCGCCGCATTGTATTGATTTTTGGCTACCCTACATAGCAAGTTAATTTAGTTCTTGTATTTCGACATTTCACTGTTGAAAGTGGGCACTGACAGGTGATTTTCATGGAAGAGGTTACATTACACTTAGCTGACGCTCTTATCCAGAGCGACTTGCAGATATTTACAGGGTTTCAGTTACAGTCCCTGGAGCAGTGTGGGGTTAGATGCCTTGCTCAAGGGCATCTCAACCATGGGTAGGATAGGATTCAAACCAGCAACCTTCCGATTGCAAGACCAACTCCCTAACCACTAGGCCACAGCGGCCCACTGCCCAGGTTCCACTGAATATAGTAAAAAATGGTTATAAACCATAGTGTTCTAGAGAAAACCGCCAAAATTTGATATTGTAAAATTACAGCACCCCCTATGCATTAAATTTCACAATACTTGGCATGAGGTTGTCTTGCTAATTGTACATGACCAATTTTGTGCAGTTTCCATCCATTCAGTTTTAGATATTGGCAATTTATAGTTCCAATTTTTTCCTTTTTTTGTGGGTGGGGGGGGGGGGGGGTGGGGGGGTCGCTGATGATGTTAGACAATAAATGTAAGTTCTATGTACGGGGGGGGTTCGCTGGTGGCTGATAGCCTACATTGACAGTAAAACTTGTTTCAAACCTGTCACAAACATGTTTTTATTCAAAGATCAAGTCTTTCATTCTTTATATTTCTCCCAACAGCCATGTCAAACGCTTATCACAGTGGCTTATCGTCAATGCATATTCGCGCCTAATTGTAGCCTATAGAACGTCAAACAATAAATAAAATAGATACATTGTAGCAGGGGCTGCGCGCACGGGCTGCATCCGCATCTCAGCAGTAGTCTCATTAAGCAGATAACACGTTTCGTATAAGTTCTTATCAATATCTTATAGTCTGCTATGAACTACATTAAAATGCGACTATTAATACATACATAGTCTTATAAACACATAATAATGTCAATAAGTATCTTATATGCACTTATCAGGGCCTTAGTACCTACTAACTATTGACTACTAATTATTATTACAAGGACTTTAATATAAAGCGTTACCGGTGAGATGAATGCAATGTAATTTTTAAATTTGATGGAAATTGTTTTTGTTGGATGTGAGCATCAACCAGTGTTTTCAATGTGTGAGGTTCAGTGGATTTCAAAACAGAAAACATGGTTTTAAACTGTAGTGTTCTCCAGATAATACAAAAAATGTCATTTTGTATTATTATATAAAAATGTCACCCCCTATGGGCTGAATTTTATGGTGCTTGTAGAGGTTGTTGTGCCGATTGTGGTGGATTCACTAGGTGGCGTTATGCTACGAGTGTGTATGGACAGGGTTTATAGCTATGTGCAAATGGTTTAGCCAGATGTTAAAAAAATGCTGTCAACTAGGAATGCCAGTGCAGTTAACAAAATGCAGTGACTGAACAAAAGAGAAACCTAAATCATTATGACCGCCACGGTCATTATAGTGTTGCGGCGACTTTTTTCCCTTTGTTTTTTTTTCAGCAATTTTCCGTCAACGGTTTCCGGGACACTGGAAGTCAGGGGGACATGAATCTTTGTAGGCATGTAGCCCTAGAACTTCTTCAGCGAATAAAAGCTTTTGGCCCAACGTTTCACCCAACGACATGAAATTTTTGTGATATGTCGGTGTTACAGAGACGTATCGATCCAGGCCATAAACACTCACTTGAAGCATAGCGCCACCTATTGATAAGGGTAAATGCAAAAATTGGGATTTTGAGTTGCTAATATCTTGGACCGAGAAGGTGGGAACTGCACAAAATATGTCATGCACGATCACCACAAAGACCTCTAACATCACAGCATGTGCCATACAATTTGGTCCATAGGGGGCGCTGTAATTGTAGAAAATGTCATTTTGCCTATTATCTAGAGAATGCTAACGTTTACAACAACTTTTTTTTTATCGTGAAATCTATTGACCCTCACGCATTGAAAGCACTGGTTGACGCCCACTTCCAACGAAAACAATTTCCGTGAAATTTTAACATTGCGAAAACGAATCTGAACAAACTCGTCATAGGCCGTTCATGTGAATCTCACCAAATTTGGTATATTTAATCTACAGACAATGCTGACAAAAAGTTATCAAAGGATTTATCTTGAGATAAACCGTTTCGAAGTTACACATCAATGAACATTTAACACGTAGCTTAAAATTCTTCAAAAGTCCATATCTTGGCTTTTAATTGCTCAAATTTGGTCAAAGTTGACATGCAATCTCTAAACAGCTTTTTTTAATGTGTACAAAATTTTGTGACATTTCGTCATAGGGGGCGATGTTTATTGGCGAAACTAGGTGTCAAAAAACAGTTTTTGTTAAATAATTCGTCAACAATTTTGCCCAAGACAACGATTTTGTGTTAGTATGTCAGTGTTACAGAGGCATATCGGCCCAGCCCATAAACACTCACTTGAAGCATAGCGCCACCTAGTGATAAGGGTAAATGCAAAAATTGGGATTTTGAGTTGCTAATATCTTGGACCGAGAAGGTGGGAACTGCACAAAATACGTCATGCATGATCAGCACAAAGACCTCTAACACCACAGCACGTGCCATACAATTTGGTCCATAGGGGGTGTTGTAATTGTACAAAATCTCATTTTGCCTATTCCTTTCACAAATCACTCCTACACACTATACAAACACACACAATGTCATTTATTCAAAACCCACATTCATGCCCACTTCCAGAAAATCATTTCCACACAAATTCTCACCTCACAACACTGCTCTACCACACACTCATCATACCAACAGTTCCCGCATTTCAATACACTGCGGCGGTCATACCATGTACCGCTATGCGGTACATCTAGTTATTTGGTGTGATCACCCTTTGCCTTCAAAAGAGCATCAATTCTTCTAGGTATACTTGCATAGAGTTTTTGAAGGAACTGGGCTGGTAGCTTGTTCCAAACATCTTGAAGAACTAACCTCAGGTTCGCCATGCACTGGACCCCCTGCAGTTTGCCTACCAAGAGAATGTGGGGGTAGAGGATGCTATCCTGTATCTTCTACACAGGGTGCACTCTCACCTGGACAAAGGAGGCAGTGCTGTGAGAATTATGTTCTTTGATTTCTCCAGTGCTTTTAATACCATCCAACCACTCCTGTTGAGAGACAAACTGCTGCGGATGGGAGTGGAGCCTGGCCTGGTGACCTGGATCACGGACTACCTCACGGAACGGCCCCAATTTGTCAGACTTGGGGACCTTACATCAGAGACTGTGGTCAGCAGCATAGGTGCACCACAGGGAACTGTGCTCTCCCCTGTACTGTTCACCCTGTATACCACCGATTTCAGCTACAACTCAGAGACTTGTCACATGCAGAAGTTCTCTGACGACACTGCAATCGTGGGGTGTATCAGGGATGGACAGGAGGGGGAGTACAGGTGCCTTGTGGAGGACTTCGTTGGGTGGTGCCGAACTAATCAGCTGCAACTGAACACCACCAAAACCAAGGAAATGTTGGTGGACTTCAGGAGAACCGCCCCGCCGGTGGTGCCTGTCACGATTGATGGGGAGAATGTCGAGACAGTCTGCACTTACAAGTACTTGGGTGTACACCTCGACAATAAACTGGACTGGTCTACTAATTCAGATGCACTCTAAAGAAAAGGACAGAGCAGGCTGTACTTCCTCAGGAGGCTGAGCTACTCCTCCCCGCGGTCGCCTGTATTCCCTCTCTGGTCCTGAGAGGCGGGCTATGGAGGAGTACATTGCGGACTCCCTGGCAGCAGGCATCATCCGTCCTTCAACCTCACCGGCAGGCGCAGGATTTTTTTTTGTGGGGAAGAAGGACGGTTCCCTTCGCCCCTGCATCGACTACCGGGGACTGAATGACTTGACTGTTAAGAATAGGTACCCTCTGCCACTGCTCGCTACTGCGTTTGAATCCCTCCAGGGGGCCACGGTCTTCACGAAGTTGGACCTCCGTAACGCCTACCACCTTGTTCGCATCCAGGAGGGCGACGAGTGGAAGACGGCATTCAATACCCCCAACGGACACTATGAGTACCTGGTCATGCCGTTCGGACCCACTAATGCCCCTGCCGTCTTCCAAGGACTAGTCAATGACGTGCTGAGAGATATGTTGGACAGGTTTGTGTTTGTTTATTTGGACGATATTTTAATATTTTCCAAGAGTTTGGAGGAACATAAACAGCACGTCAGACTAGTCCTCCGTCGCCTCCTGGAGAACTCGCTTTTTGTGAAAGCCGAAAAGTGCGACTTCCACGCTAAGACCGTGGCCTTCCTGGGATACATCGTGGCAGAGGGTGCCATTCAGATGGACCCTACCAAGGTGTCTGCTGTCACCTCCTGGCCAGTTCCCGAGAACCGCAAGCAGCTCCAACAGTTCTTAGGCTTTGCAAATTTTTACAGACGATTTATTCGCAATTATAGCTCTGTCGCAGCACCCTTGACGGCCCTCACCAGTACTAAACACTCCTTTTCATGGACTACCGCAGCGGATGAAGCCTTCTGCAATCTTAAAACTCGTTTCACGTCTGCCCCCATCCTATAGGTGCCGGACCCAGAGAGACAGTTCGTGGTGGAGGTGGACGCGTCCGATATAGGAGTCGGTGCTGTGGGGGCACGACTCCCTCCTGGCTTGCCATCCCGGAGCTACCCGCACCAGCCTCCACATCGCTCAGCGCTTCTGGTGGCCCAATCTGGAGAGGGAGGTCCGGGAGTATGTTCAAGCCTGCCCGGTGTGTAACCGAAACAAAACGTCCAACCGACCACCCGCTGGCCTTCTCCAGCCTCTGCCCGTTCCTTCTCGTCCCTGGTCCCACATCACCCTGGATTTCGTTACTGGACTGCCTGCCTCGGAGGGGAAGACCGTCATCCTGACTGTGGTGGACCGATTTAGCAAAATGGCTCATTTTGTTCCTCTCCCCAAACTCCCATCGGCAAAGGAAACCGTGCAGGCAGTCCAGCAGCACGTTTTCCGACTCCATGGCATCCCCACTGATGTGGTCTCCGACCGTGGTCCCCAGTTTACCTCGACTTTCTGGAGGGAGTTCTGCCGTCTTTTGGGGGCCACGGTCAGCCTCACCTTCCTCAGGCTTCCTCAGGATTCCACCATCAGGCTAATGGGCAGTCGGAACGGGCCAACCAGGAACTGGAGAAGGCTCTGCGCTGTGTGGCCTCCCGGGACCCCCTCTCCTGGGCTGGTCGGCTGGTGTGGGTCGAATATGCCCACAACTCCCTTACCTGTTCTGCTACTGGGATGTCTCCTTTCCAATGTGTTTATGGCTACCAACCCCCCTTGTTCCCCAGCCAGGAGGGAGAGGCATCCTGTCCCTCTGCTCTTGCCAATGCCCGTCGCTGCAGGAGGACCTGGGCTCGGGCACGGGTGGCTCTCCGGAGGGCCGTCACCGCGTACTCAGCCGGGGCTAACCACCGCCGGACTCCGGCTCCTGCTTATCGCGTTGGACAAAGGGTATGGCTGTCCACCAAGGACCTTCCTGTCCGGGTGGAGTCCCGGAAACTGGCAGCGCTCTTCCTGGGTCCCTTTGTGGTGGAACGGATCATCAGTCCCACGGCGGTCCGTCTGCGGCTCCCTACTACCTTGAGAGTCCATCCTACGTTTCACGTGTCTAGGATTAAGCCAGTCAGAGTGAGCCCCCGTACTCCTGCGGAGCCTCCGCCACCCGCTCCGCGACCGCTGCATGGTGACCCCATTTACACGGTGCGACGCCTCCTCCGGTCTCGACGGAGGGGCCGCGGCATGCATTACCTGGTGGATTGGGAGGGATACGGTCCAGAGGAGAGGTCGTGGGTCCCGGCCAGCAGGATCCTGGATCGTTCCCTTATCACCGACTTCCACCGGGACCACCCTGACCAGCCGGCCCTCCGTCGGGGTCGTCCCGGGGGTCCCCCCCGGCCCGGTCGGGCGCCTCGGCTCCCGGTTCCGGTTCCTCCCGCCGGGGTCGCTGGGGTGGTCCGGGACGATGACGCTCAGCTTTCTGATCGCTCTGAGGAGTTCTGATGCCCCTCTCTCTCCTCCTCTCTCTCCTCCTCCCTCCCTCCCCGCTGTTTTGTTTTTGTTTGTTTTTTTTTTTCTCTCCTTTTGGGACTTCTGGGGCCGTCCCTTGGGGGGGGGTTCTGTCCTCGACACTGCTCAACGCTTCAGCCCTGGTGAACGACTCCTGCCCGTCCTCGACTCTGCTCCTCGCTCCAGCCCTGGTTCCGACCCTCGCCTGTCCTCGACCCAGCTCTACTCTCCTGCTCCTGGTACCGACCACTGCCTGCCCACGACTCCGCTGTTCGTCTGCCCCCGGGGGCGAGTTTCCTCTGGCCGCCTGCCTGGGTGTCTCGACGCTCCGCTGGTGGATACTTACCTGCTCTCCGGAGCCTTTGACTTTTTCCCACTTTCCCCAACCCTTTAATAAACTATATTTGAGGTTACGCATTTGGGTTTATCTGTCTGTCTGTCCGGACCCCGTGACACTACTGGACACCTTAATTTCCTTCGGGATCAATAAAGTTACTCTACTCTACTCTACTCTAATCTACATAGATCCTCTGTGGGTGTAGGCATCCCGACAGTGTAATTGGTTGATCATACACCAGACTATAATCCTGCAAAATCCCTGACTTTGTGTGTACCCCTTTGTGTGAATTGATGCTGGTTTGAAGGCACCTGCCTAAATCTTTGCACATTATTGTATCTTTTTAGCCATCCACATGTTTACTGTTAACACACCCATGAGGCTTAATGGACTTGATGGGCATACGTTGTTTTTTGACAAGTTTTAGGCAGGTGCACACAAAGTGTACACACACAGGGGTACACACAAAGTCAGGGATTTTGCAGGATTATAGTCAGCTGTATGATCAACCAATCACACCAAATTGCTTGTATATGTCAGGAAGCCTATATTCACAGAGGATCTGTGGTTAGTTCTTCAAGATGTTTTTAGCAAGCTACCAGCCAAGTTCCTTCAAAAACTGTATGCCAGTATACCTAGAAGAATTGATGCTCTGTTGATTTGATTTGATTTGGGTTTCTTTTTTATTCATTCACTACATTTTGTTAATTGATGAAAATAAATGATTAACACTTCAATTTTTGAAGGCATTCCTAGTTGACAGCATTTTTTCACACCTGCCTAAAACTTTTGCACATTAGTGTATATGCCTCTGTGACACCAACATACTAAAAAAATCGTTGTCTTGTGTAAAAGCTTAGGCGAGTAATTTAGTGAAAACTGTTTTCGGACTAGCTTCGATGGGAAACAGTGCCTCCTGTGACAAAATGTCACAAAATGTTGTGCACATTCAAAGAAAGCTGTATAAAGTTTGCATGGGAAGTTTGATCACATTTTGGCAATTAGAAGCCAAGACATTATGGCGTCAAAATAGTAATAAAGCATTTGCACAACAAAATCCATGTGATGAGGTAAGCTGGACCAGAAAATAACTTTTATCTCTCCATTGACTCCCATTCATTATTTTTCCGATCCTAGGTCCCATGGGGTTTACCGAAAGGGTCGTGACTTAGACACTCTATACTTTGCGCGAACAGAAAACAATTTAGAGAGAGCAGAAATCCATTTTGAAATCAACTTCAAGAGAGCTCAGGGACTGCGTCTGCCCCCCAGTGGTTGTTTTGAGCGCTGATCACAATTTGCTCACTCGCATTCAATATATACGCATGTGAAATAATACAACACACCCAAATGCTTGTTTTATCGTGCGGGTGCTTTTTGAGACTATTTTGAGGCCATAAGATATGGACTGTAATTTTTAGCTATATCTTCATGATTGACATTTGATTGAAATGGTTCATCTCAAGATAAATCCTTTGACAACTTTTTGTCAGCATAATTTGCAGATGACACATACCAAATTTGGTAAAATTCACATGAATGCTATATGACGAGTTTGTTTAGTTTCACTCTCGTCATTTTAAAATATGATGGAAATTGTTTCTTTTGGAAGTGGGTGTCAATGGACTTCAAAACAAAAAAACTAGCATTAAACTGTACCACTCTCCAGACAATAAAATGAAGATAAAATGACATCTTGTGCAATTTCAGAGCTCCCTACATGCTGACTTTTGCCATACTTGCCGTGCATTTACAGGTTATTGAGCTGATCATACATGACATATTTTGTACAGTCCCCGCCTTCTCACTTTCTTTTGCATTTACCTATCTCACTAGGTGGCGCTATGGTACAAGTGAATTGGTATGGGCTGGCTTGATAGTCCTCCATAACACCAACATATCACAAAAAAATAATTTTGGGTGAAACGGTCATTGAGTTTGGGAGTGGGAGGAGGCGCCTGGGGCCCAAAACCTTCTATTTGCCACTAGGTCTACTAGGGCTACATGCCCAGAAAGTTTAATGTCCCCCAGTGTTTCAGTGTCCTGCCAGTCAATTAAAAAAAAACAAAAAAAAAAAAACCTGGGAAAAAGTGAGGGAAAAAAAATCTGACATAACCAATATGACTACTAACACTAGCTTTGCTAGCGGCGGTCATAATAATAATAATAATAATAATAATCTGTTAGTTTATTAGGTCCTCCTTTTGTAAGTCAGTTTGGATAAAAGCGTCTGCTAAGTGTAATGTAATTTAATGTAATACATTTTGTTTGTTACACGTCGCCTTTCAAGGTCACCATACAGAAAATGAAGTCAACATTAAAAACAGTAAGAGCGTTAAAATACACTGACAGTCAATGAAAACGCATCAGACAACTTTCTTGTACTTTTTTACCGAGAATCGATTCCAACCATATAAACGAGTACAAATGCACTTGTTTGGTCATAAGAGAGTGGGATGACCACTCTGATGTTTACAAATTTCCGCTTCAGTGAATTGGTGATCAGCTGTTACAAAATCATGTGTTTTTCCTGTCTCGTCTCGTCGCCGTCGAGCCCATATGCTAATTTAAAAAGGTACATTTTCAGTGCGCTTTTAAATTTTGACACAGACCCCAGTGCACAGATGCATAAGGGAAGGGAATTCCATAGTTTTGGACAGCATATGAGAAGGCCCTTGCACACATTGTGTTTAGCAAGATGTTAGGTTGGACCAGTGATCCTGCATTAGATGACTGCAGTGAACGTGAGGGTGTGTAGATCTGTAGCAGTTCCTTAACATATGGTGGGGCAAGATTGTGGAGGGCTTTGAATGCAGTTTGTATGATTTTAAAGTCAATCCGCTGGGATATTGGAAGCCAGTGTAGTTGGAGCAGCAGAGGTGTAACATGGTCAGAAGACTTTGAGCAGGTTATAATGCGTGCCGCAGAGTTCTGGACGAGTTTAAGACAGACAATAACATCTGTATCGTACTAAACCTTCTATGGTAACTCCTCAAAGCTGTATTTTGTAAATAGGTAGGCCTACTGTCAGCCAGTGGCCGATGACTGGCTAAAAAGGCAAACATCAGCCAAAACCCATATTCACCAGATGTATCAGTGCACCCTTAAATATATGTGTTGAGTTTGCAACTCTAACATTTTAAGTTCATGTTTATTGGATGTGGGGTCCATGGGTGCAAGTTGCAGAATCCCTCTTTTGGGATTTCTGTAGTTGACTTCACTTGTAATTACAGTGACCATGAAAGATGAAATGGGGTCAAGTCAAAGTGTTAAACATGCAAACATAGGGTGTAAATTAGAAATGACAAGCCAGCCTTGAAAACCACCGTGATGGGTTCTGCCAAGACAGCAAACTCAGACCCAGCTCTGTCAAAGTCACCCTCACTGCAAAAACTTAAAAACTGTTACAGATGTGTAAAATTGGGAAACAATGAAAAATGCTGCAGTCATCAGAACTCTTGTAATAGCAAGTATCTAACTTTCTTCCATGATGCCAATTACGCAGAACCACTACAGCCCCATCTTCCTCTCAAGAGAGTCTCAAATCATGCCTTTGCTCTGACTTTAAATACACACAACTTCACAGTGACACCACAATCACTGATCAAAGGCTGAATGAGGCTCCAAGCCAACACACATATACTATGAGGCAGAAGCCGACTGCCGTGATTAAAACCCTTTCACTTCAATATAGTAACAGAACTTCCAAGCAAGACGTTACAGATCAACTATGTACCTATGAATCACACCCTTTGCAATATCAGAAAGTGCTGGACTTGCCATGACGCCAACTTATTCTTAAGCTGCTACAATGGCCTGAGAAATAGTGAACAGGAGTGGCAAATAGCACGAACAATAGCGTGCTCGCCTATGGGCAAGCACATAAAAAAATATGTGTTTGAGTGAGTGTGCACTGTGATTATGTGTGTAGGTTGGCTGGTGAGGCTGGAATGTAAATGCTGTGTTTAACTGTGGTGAGATGTTTGTGTGAAAGTGAGTGAGTTAGTGAGATAAAGTGTGAGGGGAAAAAGAATATGTTAGTGAGTGGGTAATTGTGTATAGTGCACCATATAATCGTAGACACTGAGCGTGTCCAAAGACCTTTGATCAGCTTAAAGGTTCTGTGTGTCTCTCGTCTTTGTCTGCCTGGTTTAAAATGCATGTAGGTGTCACAACTGTTGGGTCGTAAAATGACATAATAGCATAAAAGCGACAGAGCCTTTGCTGTGGCTGCGCCTTGCTTATAGAATCAGCTGCCTTCTACAATTAGAGAGACCACCTCCATTGGTACTTTCAAAGAAAGACTCAAAACTCATTTTTACTCCCTAGCCCTTCCTCCCTTTTACGACAGATGTTTACTTTTTGTTATGAGTACTATTTCATTACTATGCTAATTCATTCATTTTATTTTTACTCTTCATTTTTTTGATTATACTATTTATTACTGTTATTATTGGTACATTATTATTTTAAGTTTTTACTTTTGTATTTATCTATGTCTGTATCTTGGCTCCATATGTGGTAATTTGTGTCCGTTTTCTCTTTTTTCTTAAATGGTTTATTGTGTTTTGTACAGCACTTTGGAAAGTGTGAACCGTATTTAAATGTGCTTTATAAATAAATTCTACTTACTAACAACTCAGCAATTTTAAACTCCCATTACACCCTGTTTATTTTTGCAACTGAATAATACGTTTACAAAGTTGGCATAGAAAATATGCTACGGGGCAGCAGGATAGGTCTATGACCAATCAAATCATGAGACAGGTGCAAACAAGCTGACCTGAACAGACTGTTTAGGCAAGGGCTGGCCACTATTTTTTGGCTCGTGAGCTACTTTTAAAACGACCATGCCACCGTGATCTACTGAGGATGATGATGATGATGGTGACGAAGATGATGATGATAAATCACTCAGTATGAGTTTCATATGTACCTTTATGCAGTGTGTTTATTGATATACATGTTGCATTACATATGCAGCATAGTAAAATACATGCATCCATGCATAAACCTTCACAGCTCAACTTTAATACTATGATATTATGATATGTTTACAGCACAAATATAATACATTTGTATTAAATTCGAATGGACCTTTAGAGTACAACACAGAATACATTTGTAATTATCTATTGCCAGGACTTAATTAATCTCATGATGACCTGCACTGGAGGGAGTCAGACAGGGTTGCATAGTCCAGACAGTAGCTGATGGTAGCGAGCCTCAAGCAGGCCTCCAAATGATTATCAGTTATGGTGGAACGGTATTTGGACTTAATAATCTTCATGTGGGAAAAGTAAGGAGAAATAAGTAGAGCCTAATAATGCATTCAAGGAGGTAGCACATTTCCTCATGTTTGGGTACTTTTCCTCTGTAAGTAAATCCCAAAACTGTCCATGCGCCCAGGACTGTCGCGTCAGCATCTCGTCTTCCACTGCAGACGCGTTCAAGTGAAACAATGATGCAATTTCTGAAGAGAGGGAATCCACCTCAGCACCTTTCCCAAATGGATGGCACATGAATGTAGCGATTGGTTTGAGTAAAGCAAAGTCCTGAAATCGTTTGTCAAAATCCGACTGAACATTTTGTATCTGCTCAGTGTAGCGCACAACGTCAATTTGCGCACACGCCCTCCTTTGTTTCTCCCAAGTTTCCCAAATTATGGTGCTGCAACTTTGAGGACAGCGATGTCATTTTTAGTTTGAATCTGTTAACTGAGCTGAACATGTCAACCATGTTTTTGTGTTTTCCTTGCAGCTCCAAATTAAGTTCGTTCAGCATGTTAGTGAGATCAGTCAAAAACGGCAAGTCTAGCAGCCACTGATTGTCACTAAGGCTGAATCCCATTTCTAATTTATACCCCTTCCCCTACCCCTATCCCTTGCCCCCTGAAACAGAGCAACAATGGGTAGGGGTTGGAAGTCAACCCCTATGAATTGGGACACCACTTCAACAATGACATACGTCATCAGTAGTCTCTGCCAGTTTTTACGTAAGCAGACGTGACAAGCTTTTGCCAAAAAATCCAACATGCCGACTGCAGCTGTGGTGGTCTCTGTTGCGTGGGCTATTGTCATCTTTTTACGGTTGCATTCTGAACTAAATAATTATGACCGCCGCTAGCGATAGCGGTCATTATAGTGTTGCCGCGACTTTTTTCCCTTTGTTTTTTTTTTTTTTTTTTTTTTCCAGGAATTTCCGGCAACGGTTTCCGGGACACTGGAAGTCAGGGGGACATGAATCTTTGTAGGCATGTAGCCCTAGATCTTCTTCAGCGAATAGAAGCTTTTGGCCCCCAAGGGCCACCCCCCCGCTGTGCCAGTGTCCGTCAAAGAGGGGGAGACCGGCAAAAGTTTTTGCTGAATAACTGAATGAACGTTTCACCCAACGACGTGAAATTTTTGTCATATGTCGGTGTCGCAGAGACGTATCGACCCAGCCCATAAACATTCACTTGAAACATAGCGCCACCTAGTGATATGGGTAAACTGTTTTTCTTAAATAATTCGTCAACAATTTTGCCCAAGACAACGATTTTGTGTTAGTATGTCAGGGTTACAGAGGCGTATCGGCCCAGCCCAGAAACACCCACTTGAAGCATAGCGCCACCTAGTGATAAGGGTAAATGCAAAAATTGGGATTTTGAGTTGCTAATATCTTGGACCAAGAAGGTGGGAACTGCACAAAATACGTCATGCACGATCACCACAAAGACCTCTAACATCACAGCATGTGCCATACAATTTGGTCCATAGGGGGCGCTGTAATTGTAGAAAATGTCATTTTGCCTATTATCTAGAGAATGCTAACGTTTACAACAACTTTTTTTTTATCGTGAAATCTATTGACCCTCACGCATTGAAAGCACTGGTTGACGCCCACTTCCAACGAAAAAAATTTCCGTGAAATTTTAACATTGCGAAAACGAATCTGAACAAACTCGTCATAGGCCGTTCATGTGAATCTCACCAAATTTGGTATATTTCATCTACAGACAATGCTGACAAAAATTTATCAAAGGATTTATCTTGAGATAAACCGTTTCGAAGTTACACATCAATGAACATTTAACACGTAGCTTAAAATTCTTCAAAAGTCCATATCTTGGCTTTTAATTGCTCAAATTTGGTCAAAGTTGACATGCAATCTCTAAATAGCTTTCTTTTTATGTGTACTAAATTTTGTGACATTTCGTCATAGGGGGCGATATTTATTGGCGAAACTAGGTGTCAAAAAACAGTTTTTGTTAAATAATTCGTCAACAATTTTGCCCAAAACAACGATTTTGTGTTAGTATGTCAGTGTTACAGAGGCATATCGGCCCAGCCCATAAACACTCACTTGAAGCATAGCGCCACCTAGTGATAAGGGTAAATGCAAAAATTGGGATTTTAAGTTGCTAATATCTTGGACTGAGAAGGTGGGAATTGCACAAAATACGTCATGCACGATCACCACAAAGACCTCTAACATCACAGCTCATGCCATACAATTTGGTCCATAGGGGGCGCTGTAATTGTAGAAAATGTCATTTTGCCTATTATCTAGAGAATGCTAATGTTTACAACAACCTTTTTTTTAATCGTGAAATCTATTGACCCTCACGCATTGAAAGCACTGGTCAATGCCCACTTCCAACGAAAACAATTTCCGTGAAATTTTAACATTGCGAAAACGAATTTGAACAAACTCGTCATAGGCTGTTCATGTGAATCTCACCAAATTTGGTATATGTCATCTACAGACAATGCTGACAAAAAGTTATCAAAGGATTTATCTTAAGATAAACCGTTTCGAAGTTACATGTCAATGAACATTTAACACGTAGCTTAAAAGTATTCAAAAGTCCATATCTTGGCTTTTAATTGCTCAAATTTGGTCAAAGTTGACTTGACATCTCTAAACAACTTTCTTTTCATGTGTACAAAATTTTGTGTAATTTTGTCATAGGGGGCGATGTTTATTGGCGAAACTAGGTGTCAAAAAACAGTTTTTGTTAAATAAGTCGTCAACAATTTTGCCCAAGACAACAATTTTGTGTTAGTATGTCGGTGTTACAGAGGTGTATCAGCCCAGCCCATAAACACTTCCTTGAAGCATAGCACCACCTAGTGATAAGGGTAAATGCAAAAATTGGGATTTTGAGTTGCTAATATCTTGGACCGAGAAGGTGGGAACTGCACAAAATAGGTCATGCATGATCAGCACAAAGACCTCTAACACCACAGCATGTGCCATACAATTTGGTCCATAGGGGGTGTTGTAATTGTACAAAATCTCATTTTGCCTATTCCTTTCACAAATCACTCCTACACACTATACAAACACACACAATGTCATTTATTCAAAACCCACATTCATGCCCACTTCCAGAAAATAATTTCCACACAAATTCTCACCTCACAACACTGCTCTATCACACACTCATCATACCAACAGTTCCCACATTTCAATACACTGCGGCGGTCATACCATGTACCGCTATGCGGTACATCTAGTTTTTACCGTTTCTGCAGAATGGGCTTACAATGCTAGTCTTCGGGGCAGCAAGTACGAGTGAACCCGTCAGTTGCTTGTAAACTGTTACAAACGCAATGAGCTAGCCAGCATTCGCGGTTCCCAAAAGAAAAAAGTAACACCGTCACAGCAGAATGACACTCATACCATTTCAACGAACACAACCCCAGATTTTCCAAGGCTACACCAATGATATTGCTTGCAATTACTTGGACTACAATATCGAAATAACTGTGTTGCACCGACGCTCGCAATTCGTTCACAACTTCCATGCTTCAACCGATCACTCAAGGTCACAAATAACGTTACACTACTTAATACAGTACTAGCGATTTTTTTGTCTGTATTTTATAAACAAAATGACCATTACGCATTGGAACAATGTTAAACTTAAGACAATACAGCGGTTAACACAATTTTTCAACCGTAAATAATGGAGAAAACACTTTTGTGAACTAGTTTGGTCTCTGTACTTGTCGTTGCAGCCATCTTGCTGGTGATTTGTAAGGCATTCTGAGAAAATGCTCATACCCCTCTGTCTGGAGTGTGCCTCTGAAAAACCTTCGTTTGGAGGGGTATATAGCCCTACCACTTCCCCCTACCCCTCTGCCCTCAGGGGAAATGGGACACCCCTACCCCTATACGTGCACAAGCAAACCGGAGGGGTAGGGGAAAGGGGTACGGCCAAGGGGTGTAATGGGATTCAGCCTAAGTTGCTTGTGTTCCGCATGTTTAGTGACACGAAGAAACTCCGGACAGAGCTCTCGGAATCTCTGCAAGAATTTCGCCCTACTAAGCCATCTCACGTTGGTGGGTAGAAAGAGGTCAGTGTACTCCATTCCCTGGACACGCACGATCCGTATGCGCAAGATGTTCGCCATGCGCAGATGATACGTGTTTTCTTACGACGTTTTACGACCCTGCACGATCTGTTGCACTTTTGCACCGCGAGTTTCATTCACTCACAATCAGTACAAAGAACGACACAGAAAATTGAGTTGTCATTTCACTTTTTTCTGAAGAGAAAGAAAAAGAGAGAAAAAACGTGCAGCAACGGAGTTCCGGCAGATGATGGGGATTTTCTGCAGCAGACCAATATCCCCAGACAGAGTGGCAAGCAGAAGACCCAAGAGCCAAAAGAGAGCGAGGGAGAGCAGCCAGCCTTCTTATGCAGGTACCAATTAGGAGTCACACCTGTGATCCACACTGGCAGGCTGCAGCCTGCTGGACGAACATATGAACTACAAAATGGGTAATCAACTTTATTACCATTACTTTATTATTACCTACGTTGGAATACATTTTCCTGATATCCAAATAACATGTCCACAGTTGTACACAATCCAAAACCAAACACATTGAAAACCAGTGGCAGATCAAAAGGCTTGTCACTACTTCAGCATTCAATACATCCACAGGAAACATGGAAATATGTTCAACTTCTTTCTCAGGTTGAAGGTGACATACGCTTATATGATATGCAATCATTTGCTAATGTGAGTTGTATGTTTTTGAAACGATTAGTATGCCTTGCAACTCGCTTAGCCCTTTGGAGACTGAGCCGAACATTTCATTTTTTCAGATATGATGCACTCCTTTCACAAAAAGGCTTTCAAATGATATAACATGTCATAAATACATTTAAATGTAACACAAATTATTCAGAATTTTGTGATCTGCACAAAGAAAAAATCTGTATTAAATTGTGATATTTTGTTCAATAGTTATGATAAATTTACTGACAACAGTACCTTTTTCCCTAGCAAACAGAATGTTATGAAAACCGAATGAGTCTTTAAAACCATCTGGCATTTTTTACCTACTGTACATAGATACTAATGTAATTTAATAAAACAAATGTGAAAGCGAGGTAAAGACTTGCTGATGGCGATTGCTTGTCCGTATTCTTTATTTTACTTCAAAACCAAAATAACAGACAATAATACATGATTTACGTTTTAGAAAGACCAAAAGAACTTTTATTTTTTAATAAATACCTTACAAAAGCTAATAAGCAGGAATACTTTTTTTGTAAGTACCATAAACATTTACAGACATATCAGGAACATCATTACAATAATAATAAGATGACAGTATAACTAAAATTGAACAAAAGATCTGACCTGTCAACACCACCCATGTTTTTATTATAGTCATTATAGCCTGTCCCATGCCATATCCTTCCTTACTAATCTACGTACCTATGTAGGCTATAGTTATTTACATTGAGGAAATTGGACAGGCATGTGACTGCACATAGGTCTGTTTACTTGGCCAGTAAAAGACCTCCCACTATGTGACAAAATCTCATGTCTCCACATCCTACCCTTCATTCCCACCTCTTCACATCTTTAAAATCATTTGAAAATTGCTCTCTATTTTTTTAGGCCTATGGCATGACAGGGTATACATGCAAATTCATTTGATGGCCCTTGGTATGTCTGAGCAGGAGGGAAACACAAACAGAGAAGCACTCTCTGACCTGTTAGGGAATGGCTAACCAAATCCAAAAGAGATAATTATTCATGAGAATAGTAATGGAAATGTAGATAGAAATATAAACGCACCAAGACTACTGTTATTTAGGCTATACTGGAACAAATACTCGTGTGCACACAGGAATGTGCACATGCAGGCGCACGCACACAAAGACACAAAAAACACAAATCTAGCTAAGGATGATGGTGGGTCACTCTCCACCTCCTTATCATCCAACAGCTGTCTGTCCAGGTGGTCCTCCTCCTCTACATCCATGCCTTCATAGTCCAAGTTGTGATCCACAATGACGTTGCGCTCATCCTCTGCCTCCTTTCCGTGCAGATGGAAGACTCGCTCTCCATGCATCTAAGAAAAACAAACAAAACACATAACTTAACCTCAACCTGTCTTACTCCTCTTCACATCACACATACCTTGTATTTATCTGTCTTGTGTCTTTGCATATCACATCAATTTTGACAATCACTTGCCAAGACCAACCTTTACCAAAATATTGGTGCACTAAAGGACTGAACATTTGTTCTCACGTGTTTGTGTTAACAATTAAGTATGTATAGGATCAAACAAGATAGCAAAAATGACTGATAAAAACTTGACCAAATAAATCTACTTCATAAATAAGACTTGAGATGAGAAATGGTGAAATGAGATTGCGCAGCTGAGTGACTGCAAGGAGGACGACAGATGCATCATGTTAGTGAGCTATAAATGATCTGTAATAGCTATCACTTTAGCTAGAAGAATAGAATGCCTTTATTGTCATTATACAAGTACAATGAGATTACAAGCTTCCCCATAATGTGCACACATAAATAAACAAGGAGAGATATGTACAATAAAACTACTATAAAAACTACTAAGTACAAGAATTAAGTACAAGAATTAACATAGACTATACAATAACTAATATGAGCTACTGTCTGTAAAAAGTTGCATAGACTGTGCATAGACTTGTGCAAAGCCTGGAGGTAAACAGACACATATCAGCAGCAGGTATGACAATAAAGTGACTGGTGTGACTGACAGCATAAATAGATGGAGGTATCAAGGCATTTTCACCCACCTATTCCAATATGTGCAGTAGGCAGCTAAAGAAACAGATGGACTGTCTTGATATTATAGTGCAATTGATAATTAACAGATGACAGTAAAACAGATAGAGTGCAGATAGCAGTAACATAATGGTGCAAATGATTACAGTGATAATATAAAATAAATAAATGATAATTACAGTAGCGTTGACTATTCAGGCCCTACCAAAAACACCCACCAAATGCAATGGCTTGGCCACGCTACAGCTTATTTATTGTGAATAGAGAAACGACGGGAGAGACAAAGCAGCTGGCAGTGAAACTTAAGTGTATTTTCTTTTACAGTGTAGAGTTTTTAATGCACAACACAGATATACAGTTAATGATTACGGGTTATAGTAAACACCAAATAAGCGCGACGCCTCGCCGTCACAATGAAAAAAACAGCCCCCGTTTGGGCAGCTATGTGTGGCCGTATCAAAGAAAATTAGCAAAACAAACACAAACATGTAGCCCAACGGCACTTAATGTGTGGAGTGGTGGCTGTGATGTGAGCGTGATGTCTGTGGGAGAGGGAGAGAGAGAAAAAGAGAGAGAAGGAGAGCAGACAAATCCCAGCAGCCAACGAGTTTGGAGATTTTGGCTTTTCCGCGTTAGAATGCAGCACAGTAAGTAAGAGTGAACGTAAGCCCGCAGAGCTCAAGCAGTAATCCCAGCGAAAGGAAAGAAACCGCTTTGCCCACCGTTTGTCATCTTTGGTTCGTGGGAGCACTGAAGACTGCAGTCACGCAGTTGATCCACCACGGGCGGACGACAGGACCCGCGCCTTCTTCAGGCCACCCGGCCTTGTGTTCGACTACCAACACCCAGACAGTATTCCACAAAATAAACGCAAACGTGCAGGTAAGTTACTCTGACACTATGCCAGTGCACCACCGCGATCAAACAATCTCCAACTCGGTCACGCTGCTGCTGCTCCTCTCTGACGCCTTGATCAGCTGTTTTATGACACGCTCCACTCAAGGTGCACATCGTGATTGGCAACAATGTAGCTGATTGATGTCAATCACGAGGGCAGGGACGAGTGCACAGTGGAATTGCCGCTCAAGAACGAAGAGGGAACTGTTGCTCAAAACACCGTCAGAAAGACAGAAAGTAAACAAATAAACAGAACAGAAACAAAAAGTAGCGAGGGAAAGACCAACTCGCTACAACGCAGAGCGATGCCTGTCAGGTTGGCTGTCTTAGAACGTAGTGCAGTGTTACAGTGTTATTGACTTTAGCAGTACAGTGGCAGTGAGATCCTGTTGAGACATGAGCAATTACAGCAGCAGGTCTTCAGGAGTTCCAGCAGTTCCAGCAGGAGTTCCGAGTGGTTTACAGCACATGGTGGTGGTGGCATTTGTCAGTGATGTTCAAGCAAGTCAGTTCCTCAGTGTAGGTTGGAGTTGAGTATGGTGACTGCCCTTGAGAAGAAGCTGTCTCTGAGTCTGTTTGTTTTGGCTGGTATGGCCCTGTAGCTTCTGCCAGAGGGCAGCAGGTTGAAGAGGTGGTAGCCAGGATGTGTGTAGTCCTTGATGATGCTTCTGGCTCTGCCAAGGCACCGGGAGTTGTAGATGGTGGTCAGGGGGGGTAGGGGGCAACCGATGATCTTTTGCGCAGTGTTGGTTACCCTCTGCAGTCTTTTCCTGTCAACTTCTGTGCAGTTTGAGTGCCACACTGACACAGCGTAGGTCAGCTGGCTCTCGATCGCTGTTCGGTAAAAGGTCACCAGCAGGTTGGTGTTGAGTTACTCCTTCCTGAGCACTCTCAGGAAGTGAAGTCTCTGCTGTGCCTTTTTGACCAGTGCAGTGGTGTTAGCTGACCAGGACAGGTCGGCAGAGATGTGGACCCCTAGGAATTTGAAGGTCTCCACTCTTTCCACACTCTCGCCGTTGATGTACAGGGGGGCAGGGGCAACCTTGTTCCGTCTGAAGTCCAGGATGAGTTCCTTGGTCTTAGCGATGTTCAGTGCCAGGTTGTTGACTGCACACCACTCGCTGAGTCTAAGGACCTCATCTCTGTAGGCTGCCTCATTCCCCTCTGTGATCATCCCCACCACCGTTGTGTCATCTGCAAATTTCACAATGATGTTCTCAGGGTGGGTGGGTCTGCAGTCATGTGTGTATAGTGAGTAGAGAAGAGGGCTCAGGACGCAGCCTTGGGGCGAGCCGGTGCTGAGCGTGCGGGCGAATGAGAGGTGGGGACCCAGCTTCACGTGCTGGGGTTGGTTGATCAGGAAGTCTTTGATCCATGAGCAGGTGGAGGGTGGGAGCCCCAGGTTGGCCAACTTGGGGATGAGGATGTCCGGTATTATTGTGTTAAAGGCTGAGCTATAGTCAATGAAGAGCATCCTGACATAGCTCCCCTTTTTCTCGAGGTGGCTCAGTGCAGAGTGGAGGGCAGTGGTTATTGCATCTTCGGTGGATCTGTTTGGCCGGTATGCAAACTGATGTGGGTCAAGGGTGGGGGGGAGACAGGCTTTGATGTGCCTCAGTACCAGTTTTTCAAAGCACTTTGTGATGACTGGGGTGAGTGCTACTGGGCAGAAGTCAAAGCAAATAGACAACATACAACATAACTAGTCATTAGACACCACTGTAAAATATTTACTGTGATGCTTACATTGACATGGTCAATCTATGGTAAATAACAACTTGCATTATGCGCTCTCATCAGCTCGGATTTTCCGAAGTCGTGGCAACTAGCGCTCAAAGCAGGTCGACTGGTCAGCAAGTTCACGGACAGATTAGCCATCAAGCTAACCATATGCCACCATGTCTGACACATTTTGACTGAATTACTTATTATTTTTGACATATAATCTTTTAGATGACATATTATAAGCCTGTGGGTGAATATATGTTTGAGAACGAAGTTGACAAATTAGGAGAACCTATCATGCATGTAGCGTAGCTGCAGTAGATCTGGAAGGCAGAGCTAGTTTGCTATGCAACTATTAACAGGCTATTTCGCACAATCTTCAAGGAATCTCAAAAACATTTATCCTAGTGGTAACTATAGCTTGTCCTACACTTCTCACACTTCTCACTTGTCAAACAAAAGCCTACAAAAAATGAAAATAAGTAAGGACAACGAAGTGCAGTTTACTACTTGATTATTTACCTACACAGCCTGCTGATATGACCACTCGCGGTCATATCATTGGCTGTGTGGGTCATATAATCAAACTATGAAAAATGAGTAAGGACTGCTGTTTTTCAAGTAATAAACAAGATATATGACATCTCAAACAAATCAAAAGACTCTTTTACCTCAGTTGATCCAATGTCTTTTCCCTTGAATGATGTAAAGTTGAAGAATAACAGATGACCGCTGACATGTCATGCAGCAGTTTCTCTTCAAGTAGCAAAAGCAAAATACTGTAGTTCTCGTGATTATTTCACTTTTTCACCGATTACAGTTTTCCAACAACAGAAAACACAGATTTTTTGTAAAAGTTAATAAACAGACTCTCTGCAATAAATAGGTTAAAAGAACCATAAATATAAATATATACAGTAACTATATCTATAAAATAAACCGCCAGAGGTTTTGGTTAGCCGTCAAGCATTTCTGTGCCGTATGTCTGGTACAGATCGTGCAGGGCTTCTTGCAGATACGTCATTGTGAGCATGCGCGTACTGATCGTGCAGGTCGCTTGAATGGTAATACGGCATACGCATGCGCATACGGATCGTGCGGGCCAAACGAATGGAGTACTTACAGTCAGGTCTAATAGCAAGGGGGTAGGAATATATCCGGAAGTTGAAGCAGCCATGGGGAAATCTCAACCTGGAAAGGGACCAATAGCATGTAGCATTCCATTGACTTCCATTCATTTTAGCGTCACTTTGAAATCAAACAACTTTACATGAGAAGCCATCCATACCTTGATATTGGCATTGTTGTAAACCGGAGAGGGCACAGCAAAACATATTTGCTTCGATCAGAAATCTGTCATGTTGTTGCCTTGTAAGAAACGTTTATCTGAAATTATGCTAAAAATGACGCCATACATCATGCGACGGCTAGTGAGTTTCTATCGCACAGGAGAAAATTTACCGTACTGGTTGGATAACAAGCTGTAGCCACAGTCATGCTCGTTTACTTTTCTATTCATTTTGGGGAAACATTTACATCACTATTTCCCGAAAAATAAGCGTACAACTTGGTATTTGTTTGTAAGCAGAATCGCTATCTTTATGGATTTTACTATTCGATGCAAGTTAATTGAGAAAGATGGCTAAGCTAAGCTACACGCTATAGCTTGTAGTTTACATGCTAACTAGCTAGCTCCCTTGACATGCTGGCTTGCAAGACTGCCTGGAACCAAAGTTAGTTGACGAAGAATCAAGTCCCCACGTACAATATTAGCCCCCCATTCCACTAAGTGATTGCAGCTATAACGGCAGAAGAATACTTATTAAGAAAATTATCGTACGCTGTATGATTTGTGATTGAGCATCTACCACTCAATTTATAGTATTTGGGTTCGCTGGCCGACGTGACCATACGTCACCCCGCGCTTGCGCAGTTGCCTGGTGACCAATTAAAAATCTCAAAATCATGCTTCAACAGCTCCCATTGAAAACGACGCCATCCCTCAGTCCATTCTCTTCTACTGTATATGTCTAATAGTTAGTAAGCCACTTCCAACTGTGCACGGAACAGACATCTTTAAAGAATCCTTGCTCGAATAGAACGCATGATGATGTGACTGCTGCCTGCTTAACAGCATTTTTAATTCCGTCACATTTCTCAGTTCACTTTTCGGGGGGGAAGTCACTGTTTTTATGAACAGTATGGGCCAGATACAAGTTAGAGAACTAGTTAGGACTTCTTCTTTGCTGCAGTTTTCCAGTAGCCATTCTAGTTGTTCTGGTAACCTAACAAAAAGTTTTAGACGACCTGCGATCTACCAGCACTGCCTTTGCGATCGACTGGTCGATCGCAATCGGCGTAGTGGGCCCCCCTGGTTTAGGCTAACTACACAGGCATCCAAGTAATATTCTGAATTAATTTCCTGAGGGAGATTTGTGGAAAAGAAATTACACCTGTTCCATTGGCACCTGCCCACTCCCATGTTTCAGTTTGTAATCCAGAGGTTAAGCGCAAGGTTAGTGAATATCAGCAGATGATAAACAAAACAAAAAGTTACAAAAGGATATATCTTAAGATGAACCGTTCCGAGTTACACCACTATTAACATTGAACACATAGCTTAAAATAGCTTGACAGACAATATCTAAGCTTCTAATCACCTGCATTTCATAAAACTAGACTATGGAACTCTACACAGCGTTCTTAGCATGCACAACAAATTTTGTGAAATTTCATCATTGGGGGAAGTCAAGGGCGGTTTTAGGGATTCTGAGGCCCTGGGCAAAGAACAGTTTTGAGGCCCTACCCAACCCCCCAAACTCAAACCCATACATCCGTTAATAATGACAAAATCGATCATATGCATGGGAAAAGTTTTTTTATTATTTAAGACATGCCATAAAAATGCTTGAACAAAAAAGGTTGATGTCCCAGTGAAAAAAGGTCAAAAAGGTAAAAAAAAAAAGTTGAATAAAAAGTTAAATCCAAAGTCCAATGTATATGTAGTGCAATATGGCAAAGCCCATGTATGTGCAAACCATGAATGTAAATGTGGTGCATTGTGAAGTCCATGAATGCAAGTGTATGGGCTGGTGTGTGAGCACGCACAGGAATGTTTGGGTTTGTGAGTAATGTGAGCGTGCAATGAAAACATTTGGAGCCAAACTAGGTGGTGACTTCACCTCCAAGCATACTTCTTGACATTAAACTCTGTGTGTGTGTGTGTGTGTGTGTGTGTGTCTGCCTGCCTGTCTATGTGCACTAAAGCTGTTGTGCCCATCTATCAGTCTTATGGGTGGTGGTGGCTCAAGTGCATGAGACCTGTGAAAAAAGATAAGGAGAGAGAAAAACCAAGCATGGATTAATATGCAGAATATACAGTGTAAGATTTAAATGTATTAATTATGAAATTAATTATATATTATTACATTTTTATAATTTCACTTACTGTATGCTTAAAACTTGATTTTTCTTGCTTTTGCATTGGGAAATGCAGTGATGACATCTTCCATGTCCAGTTTCCTTCTCACAGCTTGCTCAATGGATATTACTGCCAGATCTGACAGCCTCTCCTGACACATGGTGGACCTGAGATAGGTTTTGATTAATTTCAGAGCAGAAAAACTCCTTTCACCAGAAGCCACTGTGACCGGAAGTGTGAGGAGTACTCGCAGGGCAATGCTTAAGTTGTGTTAACAGTCCAACAGGTTTTCTTGGAATATGTAGTTTAGCATGTCTGTTGGAGTGGAAAGGGAAGGCAAGCTTCGAATTGCAGCTGTTATCTCGCGTTATCAGTAAATCAGTACCATCAACACCTTCTGTTTCCACCTCCATCTTCTTACAGCTAACACCTAAGGTTACTTCAGACACTGCTTTTGTCATGTTGTCCACTGAATAAAGGAAACCATAGAGGTCAAAAAAGGTTTTTGTCTGTGCAAATGTATCTCTGATGCTGCACAATGCCTTATCAATAAGAGGTAAAAAAAACTCCCTGTTTAAGCACTCTTCAGGTATGGAGAGTTTCCTCTCTTCCCTCATAAAGGCATCTTCTAGCCTTAGTCCTCTGTCTCTCTTCAGGCAGGGTCCTCTCTATTTCCAATTCTTCTGCTATCTGTGTTGCCTCTGTCTTCGCGGAGTTCAGCCCATTTTCCCTGTATTCCTGCAGAGAGAGTTGGAGAGCGTTTGTCTCCTTTTGCATAGTCTCAATTGAGACCTTTGGGCTCTGAAAGAGCTTGCTGATGTGGTTTATCTGGTAGAGGATGTTATACCACACCACCACACAAATCAGGAATTTCCGGGTCTGAATTTCTTTCAGAATACCTTTGCAGGTTGACACAGTCTCCGCATCTTTTTTGGCCATTGCATGGTCGAGGACTGCCTCCAAGGCTTTCACAAACTGAGGCATTTGGTAACGAATGGCTTTGACACTATCAATTCTGCACTCCCACCTGGTTGTAGACAGGCTCTTGACAGTGATCTGTATATGCTCTTGCATGATCTCCCACCGCTGCACCGAGGAGCTGAACAAATTGTACAATCTCTGGAAGAAGGACACAGACTGCATAGATGACTATGCTGCATCACAAATTACCAAATTCAAATTGTGACTTCCACATGGCACATATAACTGTACGTGTACACCAGAAGCGACCAAAGCGACCAGAGCGGCGGAAGTCATTGTTTCTCTATGGAGGGTCGGCGAATTGGGCGAACAAAGCGAATTCGCCGGCAGCGAAGCGAACTGGGCAACCAGAGCGAAAAAGAGAAGTTAAAAGTCAGTTAACTTTATGGTAATGAGCTATGACGCGGTTCGGCGAATACCACGAATACCAATCGGAATACATTGATTTACCAACGTCCGACAATCAGGTGGGTTCGAGGAAACAAACGGTGTAACTTTAGTACCTAGTTCCTACTTTGTATTAAAAATGGCAACGGAGAAGCTCATCACAGCAGTGGCAGGCTCTTCGGTCCACTACGACCCAGCCCTGTTTTTCTACAGGGATGCAAACAATTCTAACTAAAAAGTAAATTGATGTACTCAGTCAACGGCTTAAATCATTCATGAATTACTGTATGAATATGAATATTTTTCAGCTGTCAGTGCATGTAGACATTTTATACTCTTTTATTCCTTTATTAACCAAACATTCAAGTACATCGATGTTTTGCCCTACGCATATACATGTATTGCCGCTTTCACAACTGTTGGTCAGGGAGGTTTGTTTTTTGCTGCGGCCCTTTAAATGACTAACATTCCAAATGAAACGTCATGAGCGAACAAAGCGAACTCAACGGCGAAGCTTCTTCAGCGACCTCAGCGACCTGGTCGCTTTGGTTGCTTCTGGTGTACACGTACAGTAAGGCTTTCTTGTTGGTGTCTAGCACTCTCTTCTGTACACTTTGGTGCTTCCCTTTCATATTACTTCCATTGTCGTATGCCTGGCCACGGCAGTCAGAGATGTTCAGCTGGAGCTTGTTCAGCTGGTCCATGAAAGTCTCAAATAGCCCTTTCCCGGTTGTGTCATGCACATCAACAAATCCAATGAAATGTTCCTCAATGGAAACACCAACATCCGTCTCACAGTTGACTATGCGGAACACAATGGACAGCTGTTCTGTATGGCTATTATCTGGTGTGCAGTCCATTATGACCGCATAGTACTTCGCCTTCTGAATGAGAGCTACAATGGCATCTCGGGTCTTCTGTGCAATAACTGATATAATTTCGTTTTGGATATGCTTGCTCAGGTAATGATCCCTACGTTCATTGTTTTTAATTCTCATTAAATGCTCATTTAGCACTGGGTCGTACTGGGCCATTAACTCCACCTGACCTAAAAAGTTTCCATTTCTTGGCTCATACAGGTGTTCTGAGTGACCTCTGAATGCCAATTCGTTCTACCATATGACAGACAATAGAGAAGAGTCTCCTCAGCACTATCTTATAGTGGGAAATTTCTTGGTTCATCAGCTGCTGGTTCACTGAATAAATAGTAGCATGTAATTTCAATCTCTCAGCTAGGTGGAGCCATTTCTGCATGTTTGAGACGTGTTCTTTACTTCTCTCATGGACTTGCAGATGTTCCGAAATGTGTTTCCAGGAGCGAAATCCACCACTGGAACCAAGCGGCGCCTTTGATTCACAGAAAATGCGGCAGCTAAAACAATACACTGCGTCTGTACTGACGGAATAAAGCAGCCACTTTCGGTTGATCTTCTCTCCGTTTTTCATAGTCATGTTATAATTCTCTTTGGTAAATCTCCTGGGGGGTTTTTCCGTATTCATTGGGAAAGCGAAATTTTTAATTTGCACCGGACCTTTTTTTTACTATCTCAATCCTCTCCCTGTCTGTTAGCTTTGGTGGCCATAAGCCTGGATCCTCACTGGTGGGGCTGTCACTTCTGCTAATAATCATGCTAGTTTCAGTTGCACTCACAGTTTCTGTAGCGGTGTCATCAGTGGGTTGTTGATGGACTTCTTCATCATCATCATTTTCTTCTTCTTCTGACTGACCAAAGTCGTGAGACGAGTTAATTTCAGATGCTTGTTGGGGGGTACAGGTGCCGCTGCTATCATCAACACAACTACTACAGCCAAGGCTAGCATTGCTGCTGCTGGCTGTGGCTTCGGGTGAACTTGTGAAGAAGGTGGTTAATTTGGGACAAATTAAACAAATGTTTCATTTTCCTTCTTTCTCTTTTTTTCTCCCCGCCGCTTAGAAATCGTTTCATTTTGTATGAATACGTTTTTGCCGCTGTTTTGAAAAAAAAATAAAAAAAACGACTCTAGACTATCTGGTGTTGCCGCCGAGTTCGCTCAAGTCGTTGCCTAGGCTACCTCAGACGCCAGAGCCAGAGCTAAGCCGGACAGTCGTGTGTGATGTCACGTCACAGACTGTTTTTTCACTGAGAGTACACGCCTTGAGAATATAATATAATATGCCTGCTCTCAACCCGAATGATGCTTAATATTAATATTGCTTTTATTACTGTCATAGCAGTGACGACGAGGCCCCTGATTGGACGAGGCCTCGGGAAAATGCCCATGTTTGCCCAATGCAAAAACCGCCTATGGGGGAAGTGTTCCAAGCTAGGAGTCAGGAAAAGGTTTCATTAAATAATTCGCCAACCATTTCAACAATGAATGAACAGACAATGCATTTATTTTGGTATGTTGTGTCACAGAGGTGCATCAACCCTACCAATAAATATGTGTTTGTAACATAGCACCAACTAGTGAATGGGTAAATGTAAAACGTAGGTTTTAAATTGTCATTATCTTGGACGGAGAAGGCCGGAACTGCAAAAAAGTTGCCATGAACAATCAGAAAGACAACCTCTGGAAGCATGCCAAGTACCGTGGAATTTCATGCATAGGAGGCGCTGTAATTTTACAAGGTCACATTTTGGCTATTATCTGTAGTATATTTATCTGTATCATAGTACACTATGGTTTAACCAAAATTCCTTTTCTGTATATTCAGTGGAACCTTTTCCATGAAAATCACCTGTCCATGCCCACTTCCAACAAATATCAAAATACAAAAACAAAAAAGAATTTATGAGACATTTCCTGTTTACCTGTGGAAGAGAAAAAATCATCATAATGGCATTTCCTTATTTTACAATGTATCGAACAACTCTTTGCAATGTAATATCAGCACCATCTTCACATCATGTATACCAAATCTCACATACATCTAAGGTACGGTGTAGCTGCAGTATTTCAAAGCAGTTCATTCAGCTACCACATAGGGGGCGCTATGCCAGACTGCCATGTCACTCACATAGATATCTTCATAGTCATGACACACAATAACCTGTGAAGTTTCACTCTTGTTAAACATTGCATAATGAATTAGTGACACATTTCCTGTTCACTTGGCTACTTACAATAGGATACTTGAATTCATCAAACCTTCATTCATTCACACCTCCGGTGCTCAGGCCCTAATAATAATAATGTTTACAGAAACAATAGGGCTTTACACCTTCAGTGCTCGGTCCCTAAAAATGATCAAAAGGTAATGTGAACCAATTACGCAAACCACTTGCCCATGGAAAGATTTTTTTTCTCAAAAAATGTTTATGTATCATGTTATGTTAAGTACCATGATTCACAAATATTTATTTATTCGTACAAGTATTTTGTCATGTACAAACACAACATTTATTACTTGTAAGGTGGCATTCAAATAAATGTGCAGAATTTGTATAAATAGCTGTGTTTACAATATATTTTTTATAACTCGGAGAAATACATCACTCTTTGTGTGTGTACTTAATGTAATTTTATACATAGTGTATATTTATATAGTAAATTTGCCGATGGTGTAACCACTTTTTCTCCTTCCCAACATAGGGGGTTCTTCCATGCGCGTTAGGGCGCGTACATGAAAAAAAGCGTGCAACAGCGCCCCTGCGGATTCTACTGTTGACTTAAGTCTGTCATTTACGCGGGAATCAGTCAGTTACGTGCTTCAGGAGGAGCAACACCAAAATTAGGGAGTGTCGCATGTAAATGAACCCTGCGCGCATTCTACCCTGCACTTAAGCGGTTTTCTCTTTACGCACCTCAAAGGGCTGTAGTAAGGCAAAATGAAGTACTGCGTTTGATGCTGGCTAGGCCTATAATGTCAACATTTGATTTGCAATATTTAACATACCAAAGCGCAGAGTCAGTCATGTTTGGTTGTTGATTCTTATTCTTTAAACTTCAGGACGTTTCTCATAGCCATGACATTATTTTTAAAAATATAACGTGATATCACGAAAGAACCTGTTCTCCAATTAGGTAAATTACAAACCAACAATTAATGAATGAATGAATTAATTACTTTCTTAATTACGTAGTTGGTGTAAGTACAAATATGACCAACATGCTCTCATAATCAGAAACCAAAATACCATCCTTGTACCTGCTTGCACTCCTGTGTCAATGGGAGAGAGAATGCCAAGGTCGAAAACGCGCTCGCCTTTATAGATCTAGATAAACATCCTGGGTTTAACTGACATGGAGTGCATTCCGCGGTTTCGCCTGGACTGTTCTGCAACACCTTTGCACATTTGCAACACCTACAATACATCACACAACCTCAAGTGAATGTGACAGCCAAATCAAAGTGGATGAAAGTGGCCTCAGCGATGGATATTGTAATGATCAGAGGCTTGCTTGACACTTTCAGGAAGCTTTATTAGAGACCCTTTCTAGAACAGAGTTGCTGTTTAGCCACAACTCACGCTTATTCCACACAAACACTACAGTGCAACAACTTTTCTGTGTTTCTCTCCTCTCATCCCGCGCACACACACACACAACACAACTCCATTCCCTTAAAGGCACATACACATAAAAATATCGCAGAACAGAACACAATTAACACAGGTCATCACAATATGTTTGTTGCGGTTGGGTTGGAAAGCGACAGCGTTCAGGTAACAATCGCTTGTTTGTCATGACATTCAGTTGGACACAAAACATCGGAGTGATTTCAGTTCTCAAATGTGAGCATTGTAACAGAGCTCAAATAATATAAGCTGTACTGTTTGAGTGCCTAGAATGTAGGCTACTCCTTACTCTCTGATTTTTCAATGAACAGTGTTGCGCTTCACAACAAATATAGCTATTCTTTATTTCATTATCATGGCATATATATTTTGTAAAACCGGACTTCTTAAAGTAATGGGCTAGAAAGGTCACTTGCACCACTTGTTTGCTTGCATATTCAAATTTAAAGTTCTTTTTTTGTTTCCCACAGATTGCCACTGCTTTTATATGGGTAGTCAGAAAGTCCATGTCCCATGTTTTCTTAGTAGCCGTAATCCGTGCACTTGGCACTGACATTGCTTTCATTTTACATATATCACTCCTTACATTACACTTTACATATATCACACTTACATTACTGACACTGTTATCCAGAAAGACTTACATATATACAGGGTTTCAGTTACAGTCCCTGGAGCAATGTGGGGTTAGATGCCTTGCTCAAGGGCATCTCCACCATGGGTAGGGCAGGATTCGAACCGGCAACCTTCCGATTGCAAGACCAACTCCTTAACCACTAGGCACAGCTGTCCACACAATCCGCGCAAGACGAAAGTGCTTAAAAAGTGTGTGCGTAAAAGAGACTTGCGTGCCTATGGGAGAATCGGCCACTTATGCATAAGCAAAACATAAAAGTGGGAATGGCTCTATCAGCATCCATGGATTAGAGTAGCCACTCTACACTCTTACACTGCAAATAGGTACCAATCCCGGTTTTTGGGGGGCTACCAATTTTGATATCAACAATTTAGGTGGTCAACACTTCTTAAAAACATGTAGGTTTATTTTACAGTGTGATAATTTTTTTAAATTTTGCATGTATGGTTCCTAAAACTCTGAACGTTCTTAATTTTCATAATTGCAGCTAATACATGATTACATTACATTACAATTCTGAATACATATATTCAAAAACCCATATTAAATCTCTGATATTCAGACATGGGTTTATGTGGTATGAATGTAGGAATAAAAGTTGAATGCATATGTTTCATCCATGAAATCCAATCAAGTACCTAACTCTCAAGCATTTATCTGTTGACAGCTGAAGAAATAAGCTACATGTCTACATTAGATGTACACAACTATTTATTAAATGACCAGAACTTTACTCTTTCACATATTTCACATTCACATCTGTTTGTTTAGATATGCCAGATCAAAACATATAAAACTTACGTCGTTATGTGTCTTAATATTGTGTTAAACACATACCAACTGTGACATCTACACATCTGCAGCTAAAACATGTCACAGTAGTGGCAAAGTCAAACAGAAATGTAAGATTTACAAATATCACATTTGAGAGAAACAATTTGAAGAAATATCTGTATATATCATTACACGTCAGGCGGTGTGACTGACTTGTATTCCTGGAACGGCACAACTCATCTGCTTGCATATGATATAATCTGCTCCTGTTAAAAACAAAACAAATGTATCCTTAGATTTGGTATTCATATACATCTGGCTGAAATTAAAGCGCATTTTCACCCCATCTATCTTAACCTACTTTCAGGGTATTTTTACTACCCTTATTTTAAAGTGCATATTAAAAGGTCTGTCCAAGCATCCAAATAGATATTGTGGACCTAAATTAGTATTTTTGCCACCTTTTACAAGATGTAGGCATTTATATTTACTAAATTGCTCATATTATATTTTCAGTTTTAGTGAAGAATTTGTCTTATGTGGTGTCCAGTTACTTTAAAAAAGTGTCAAGAATGAAACCATCGTATTCTGAAATCTCAAACTTGGCTCAAATTGGACTTGTGTTAAGCTATGCAGACATGTAGGCATATAGGCCTTGCCAGGTTATACTCTAAATCAGTGCTTAAAATTGTTTTTGTAAGGAGGGGAAGCCCTCCTTTGCTAGCGATACATGGATCCAGCTTTTTTCATTCTAATTGAAATATCCACTGGGTTCCAATGAGCTTTGCATATCAGTCAATACTCAATACCGTCTAGTATCACCATTGTATTTGCTGTTTGTAGGACTAGGTGTAATTAGGTGTCTGGCACGGTGCAAGGTGCTAATGGAAATCAGTACTGAAGATGAATGCATTTCATTTTTTATGGCATTATAGGTGGCGCAGAGAGTTCAAAAGTCTGATAGTGGTGGGGTAGAAACTGTACGTAGGCTGTGTTGTGCGGGTGCGCATAGTCCTATAACACTTCCCAGACTTCTCACAGAGTCGGGGGGGTATGGTCCTTAATCATATTTTTAGCTCTGCTCTGCTATACCACACTGCGCACTGTGTGGTATTTCCTCTAGTATAGGGAGCTGGGTGCCAATGATCTGCTGGGCAGTGTTAATGCCTTTTTGTTGTCAGAGGAGCAACTGGAGTACCAAGCTTTTATGCAGTAACTGCTTTTCTACAAGCCTGGGGTGCTTTTCTCAAAAGCAAAGTTGCTAACTTGATAGCCACTACTATTGTAGGTAGGCCTGTCATGATAACACATTTTGCTGTGCGATAAACTGTCCCAGAAATTATTGCAACAAGCGATAATATTGCGATAAGTGCTAATATTATTATACCATAAAATACCAAATAGTAGCTGGGGCTATTATTTGTTTCAATCACTTCATAGACCAGGCATTTATTTGAGACCAGGTGGCTATTTGGGACAGGCAATTAATTCCTTCCTCACAAAAATCTTGCTCAGCAAAACTGGGAAAATATGGTACTCAAATTCTTTTAACCAATATGACTAAAACTTTCATTTTTTAATTAACTAAATATCAACATTGTGATCACAAAATAATAAATAATAGAAACAAATACAAAATACACAATAATTCAAAATCATTTTCATTAACCTAAAAGCCTTATGTGTATAATAAAATACCCGTTTCCCATTCACCATTAAAACATCCCTGTCATAATAGTTCATCCCATGAAACACCTGTGAAACTCCCCTGTAGTGTCCAAAAGTGTCCAAAAAACAAAACGCATCAGAGGTCTCAATGTGCCCTTTGTTTATTCCACACCAAACGTAAAGGTCTTCAAATTTCCATAAATCACCAACTAATAAACTTGAGTACAACAAAAAACATATAAGCAAAAGGCAAATATTGAAAAACCGTAAGCCTGCTGCGTGTCCAACCTTTCCATTTCCTTTCCATTCATTTTCCAACCTTCCAGCACCTTCCTAAGTACCTGGCTAATTAATTAGATGCAGGTGGGTGATTGGCAACCTGTGACCTGAGAGCTGTGCTCCGTAGAGCCTAAGGGCTCATTTCCACCGCCTCGTTCAGCGCGTAGCCGTGTTCAGCGCGTGGGCGTATACAATAGGTTTGTATGGGGACAGAATACGCTCAGAACACGCTTGCGGTGGGAATGGTCTCATCTGCTAACGTGCATTCTAAATGAATACGGACAGAATACGGCCACGCGCTGAACACGCAGAGAGTGCGGTGGAAATGGGCCCTAAGGCCACAAGGTCACCATTTCACCAGCAGGGGGCTCTGAACATAAAACATAGAAATGGCTTCTACACTCCCCCATATCCAGCCTGTGGTACAGTCCCTCGGTTTTGCAGGGAAATCGAGACATTCAGAGAGTTTGCATAACAGAACTACGTTTGCGCCTTTAAAATGCTAAAAACCAATAAACTGTGATGTTTTAAACGACCAGTGTGTAAAAGTGTGTTTCTTTGCTAGTAGATGTGCTTTAAACAGATGAGGGATGATAATGATTACGACTATGAAATGTGCACTATACATGCAAGTTTGACAAACAATTGTTACTTCGGAATGCTGATAGCCCTTTCCCTACACCTCTCGTAACATTGCTATGTTAATGAAAGGTTATTGCAAATGATGGCTGACAACTGAACTTTTTTGATAACATGACCTGGATGAATGATCATCTTCAGACATATCGCCCCTGATTGTGTAGTGATCAAAGACTTACTGAAAGAAAGCACAATATGGCTACATGAAAACTAAACAAAACAGGTGAATAAGAAAAACGTGTAGCGTGAGTGGTCACGTGTTTTCCCTTAATTTTGTTTTGGTTTGGGTATTTTTTTATAAATTAGACCTGGCATTTATTTGGAACCGGCCTTTATTTATCAAAATATACACCTGCACCCGGAATTTAAAGGGAACCTGGCTGTTAATTGGAACTCGGCTATTATTTGGTATTTTACAGTATGTCGTTTTAAGACCATTTTCAACTTATATAATGATAATCACATAATGCAAGTGTACACTTTCAAAGATCAATAAAGTTTAATTTCTAAAGAATATTTAACACTGAAAAGAAAACATTTTAAATATAAACAACCAAAAACAATAAATAAAATGGACTCTCCGCGTGAGTCTCTTAGGATAAATAAAATGGAAATAAAAACCATACACAACCGAAACAATTTGAATCAGCAGGCAAGTCAGCGGAGGCTCTGACTTTAGCTAATGTTCATGTCACTGATAAGGATGATGGGCTTAGCGTATGGACACTGTGAAAGGGGAATATCTTTGAGTGTTTCACTATTGTTACCGGTTGCCCCTTAGGTTAGAATGCTGTTGCCCATCTCTTGATGCAATGTGTTGCAAGAATGTCTTCGTTTCTGTGTGTATTCATTTACTATATTAGGCCTTACTAAATGTGTTTCACTTAAGGGAAAACGTGAAACAAATCTCTTCCAACACTTGCGTTTACTTGTCAAGAGCAGCTAAGAATGCTATGCTAGTTTATATGTACACCAAGTAGTGTAGGCTTTGTTTTCCCCCTGCTTTCAGTTCACAGGGTATCAAACCATTAAATGGGCAAAACTATTTCAAATAAATGTGTTTACACAACGGATTAATGCTTAGAAAATGTGCTTTACCTGCCAAATATGACTGCAATACCTTGATACTGTGGGCTAACTTTGTTTGCTAATATTTAAATTCCGTTTAGCATGCTAAGAGACGCATATAACAGGTCAACATCTAACGGGCTATTTTTTACTTGGAAATAAGATTGTATGGACAATTTGTAGTATGTACACTGACATAAGGGTACATTGATTTTAAAAGTAGCCTAAATTGAGGGTAGCCATAATACAAACAACAATAGCAAGTGCATAGAAATGCTTTTCTCCCAAGAAAGTAGCTGGCAGTTGGTGTCGTGCTCAGTTGTCTTTTTGCCTTAAATAAAACAAGAGGGGTCAGTTCAGATCAATGCACAGGAGTGAAAACTCTTTTCATCCAGTATCTTTGGTAGAAAGAGAGAGAGAGAGAGGTGTGGAAAATAAACAAGCATGCAGATGTTATTTATCGCAGCCGGAAAAGTTATCGCGCTCATTTTTACTTATCATGCGATTAATTGACTTATCGCGACAGGCCTAATTGTAGGTACTACAAAAGCACCGCCCCAAAGGCTACTTTGTGTTTTGTCAAAGCCTACTTTGATAGTATATACTAGGGTAGTGAGAGACTTCGGAAGTACGTACTTCGGTCGTGAGAAACTTCGAAAGTACCTACTATGGTAGTGGAAACTTTGGTAAAAGAGAACCTCCTACGCGTTTCTCGAAACCTTCGTAGCAAAGACACTTTGAAAACTCAGAAGTTGTGTAGTTCCTACCACAGCTCTGAAGCCAAAGTACTAATGTTGTTTCAAAAGTTGACCCCACCCATGGCCAAACTTGCAGTAGATCTTTGGCTGTAAAGTGCCAATATCTCGTAATCCTGCAGTACAAACACAGTGATCAATACTATAGGGAGGGAAAGTAATCTCATCGCCCCCTGCTGGTTGCGTTCCCCACCTCTATCGAAATGATTGGGATTTTTTCTTCAAAAAATTACATTTCGGCTCACACTCCAAAGTTAAGATAGTGGCTTTCATATGATATGCATGCTGGGCAGTTCTATCGATTCAGGTGGTCATACTTTCTTTTTTTCACTAATCTGAATTGTTTTTAATGTTAATTAAAAAGCTGATAAAGGACTACACTGAACGATAGGCGCGTGTATGACGTCACCGCAAAATCTGCCGCCTGCCCAAATCTAACAGTTAGCTGCCGGCGAGAGAAGTAAGTGAAATCCAACGATTGTGTACATGAAACTCATCTGATTATAAGAATCCACAACCGTAGCTTTATGGAATCTTTATAAAATGTGAAAACTGGCATTCATTTGTTTCTCCGTGGTTGCAATCAGTTACGAATTACAGCATGGTGAACTTGTGTTTACTGACGTAATGGGAGCGACTCAAAGTTGTAGTCCGTTTATGACAAGTTACAGATGGCAAGCTTTCCCGATGCTCATTTAATTCTCACAAGGCGAGATTCCTGCAGTCGCGAGAAGTATTTTACCACTGCCGCCGCTAGGGACAGCATAGGACCACAAAGGTTTACGCTGAAGTAAAGATCTCACTTCCGAGGTTGACCCCCCCACAGCAAGACTTGCAGTATTTAGTTGACTGTAAAAGTGCCATTATCTCGTAATCCTGCGGTTCAGTTGCAGTGAAATTAAATCGATGTGCAGAAATAGTGACAATACAGCTGTCAAAACATTTAAAAAGCAAAGTCACGTCATCTTGTTTTCCTTGTTAAAACCGTATGCCATGACTTCAAAGTTTAACAATTTAAACAGCAGTATTATCGTCATTTCTACAAACCGATTGAGTTTTCCCTGAGTTTGGACAGCACAACTGTAATATTTGCAAGTTGGCCATGAACTGGAACATTTACCACGGTAACACCGGGAATGTTTGGTTTGTGACACACACAAGACTGATATCGGTGAGAGCCTATTCAGACGTGGTCTCGTGGCTAAGGAGATGATCTTTAGTTCGGGGAATCTATCATGTTAAAACATACTGCTATCGTGCATTTCTCTGTCAACACATGTATCATACAGTTTTGCAATTACTGCAAATTTCTGCATAATATCCAAGAGATTCGGACATATCATGCCGTGGCGCACTGTGCATTCGCGACGTGCGCATGGTGTCATTACTATTCTGTGCCAGCGCACCATTCATTTTTTCAGGCATAAAATCACGTTGTCTAGATAGCAGATGACACTCCGCCATCACGGGCGTGTCAGCGAAAAGAAGAAGTGTGGTCTGGCGCAAAGCGTGCCAAATGCTATTATAAGGACGCAAAAATTAAATCAGCCAGTGGCCAACAAAACCCTGGTCTGTCGTCAGTTGCTGGAAAGCTATTTTATGGGCGCACAACGCTTTGGGATATAACAAGAGGGATCCCCCTCTTGATGAGTCGCTGGTAGGGGACGATAGCTATCCACTATAAAGGCACGGTTATTAACACATACATCATGCCAACAACAGGGCTTAAAACGTCTTCAAGCTCCAAAAAGATGTCCAATTACATACGACTACGAATCTGATTATTTACTAAGTGCAACGACAAAAACACTGATCTATATTTTGCAATAATGCACATTTATTGAGCAATCAGTTTTTTTAATAAACATACACACATTGTTCATAACCAAACGGGAAACAGTAAGTGTAAAAAACAGACTTAAATATCCATCCCGGAAGATTAACTGCTCATGCACGAGCAGATCGGTCTTCAAAGAAAAACGCTCCTGATGGGAAACATCATCGTAATAGCAACAAACCATGGACAAAGCGCAGCTGACTTTTAAAGGGAATGATAGTATAAACTCTGATTGGTTTATTGCATGTTACGCCCCGAACACACCTATGATTAATTAGGTAACTTAGGGCCAACCATTTTGAACCATGCGCCAGGCGCAATGTTCACTTTTCCCGTCGTCAAAATAGCATATTGTCTCGGGAACGCCCCCAAAGCAACTTGCGCGACAGACTTTAGACAATGCGCATATGATCGTGAAAGTAGAGAGAGAAAATACAGAGAGTGCGGTGGAAATGAGCCCTAAGTGACTCTCACTTGTGTGGCATCTTACGCATCAAAACCACTGCGTTTGAGCCAGACTTATCATTTTTGCTGCAATCGAAATCTCAGTACCACCCATTCATCCACACCATGCCTGTGTGTGTGAAACTACTGATGTACATGTACTGATGAAGCCCATCCCCCTTCACACACACACAAACAGGCGAACAGTCTCGGCATTCAAGCGAAGAATCTCCGCGTTCAAGATCCAGATCCGTGTTTACAGATGCTGGACGGATCCGTGTACCAGATCAAAGCCAGTTTCATTTTTGCCTTATGTTCGACATTAATATGTTTCATTTCAATTTAAATAACTATTTAAGTAATATTGGATGAGGTTATACCATCCTTATATTCAACAGTCAGAAGCAACAGAACCATAAATGCGCATATGAAAGTGTGAAGTAGCCTTTAATTTAAGGTCTTGCATTGGCGATGGTCTGCAGTTTTAAAAGAAAATGTACATGGGTCAGATGCAGTGACAGTTGACCTTTAATAAGCATAACATACTATACGGAACTCTTAGTTGGGCTGAACTGGCGATATACAAAAAAAAAACCAGCCTGTAGTTCGTCAGAAAGAAGAAACAGTATATGTGTTACATAATTTGAGGAAAAAAACAAAGTCATGTTACGAGTAAAACTTTTTTTCAAATAACTAAATGTGATGTGTGCGGATGATTTTTGCGTGTTGTCCGGATATATTCATTGATTTTATCAATGCAGTCCTTAACATGTTTTACATTTTTAATGTTTAAGTGTGCACAGACGGTGCTGGGGCAATGCTTTTCCTCACAGAGCACATCGTGTACCTCAATGATAAAGTGCAGGCCTTTGCAAGAAAACTTGTGCATTGGAAAAAAAGAGTGGAAATTGGACGCACTGACATGTTTTCAGATATGGAGGAATTTAGTGTTAACATTGTAGAGGCATTAGTAGAGGCATTGAGTGTTAACAGCATCAAGGCGTCTGTACTGTTCACCTTCAGTGCCTCAGATCACTTCCGTAGGTATTTTCCAGATCTGGACGTTTGTATGTTTTTTTAATAAAATACACAGACTTGATCAGAGATTGTGGTCACTTTTGTTTTCGCTCTATTGCTCTGTGTATGTTAAAAGCAGCAACATTGGGCAGCAACAGCATGCCATTTGGCTCAACGTATTTATGCGAAAAGACTTTCTCCGCGTTGACTTACATTAAGAGTAAATGCAGGTCTTGGCTTAACGTGGAAGATGAACTACGGGTACGTGGCCATCTCCAAAATTAAATATATGTGGACCTGCTTTGCTTCGCGCACGGCTCTCATCCATGCATTGGGTTTTTTTCTGCATACATAACTTTATAACTGTTGCTTGTTCATAATATGTCCGTACATGCTCAGCATTTTACATAAGTAGTGGTGGGGTTCTGCCTATTTGCTTTCGCTCGTAAGTTTGGTAATAAAATACACTAGCGCAAAAATTGTGCTCAGTTTTGTTTTTGCTCTACTGCCTTAAAACAGTAGCCTAGGACAGCAACGTAAAACACCCACATTATTAAAGTGGGGGAGGGAGAGAGAGACAGAGAGAGAGAGCGCGATGGTTGCGGGGGTCGGTCGTCAGCAGAGCTAAAACTGGGGGTTGCGGTCTGAAAAGTGGAAACCTCTGAATTAGGCTATAATCGCCTGTGCCACCACCACGATGTTATATCACACCCCGCCTTATTCACCTCACCAAAAGTCTTGGAGTAAATAAGTGTCATGGCTTTGTGGTTGTGTGGTTGTGTGTGTGTGTGTGTGTGTGTGTGTCTGCGAACATGCATGTGTGTGCGAAACTAGCCTACTGCTTGTCTGACGTCCTCATCGACTGACGGCTTCATAACACAGTCACCCACCCCACCCGTCTATTCCCCAACACACGCGCACACACACACACCTCCCTACAGATAAAAACTCTCTTCTTTTGTTTGTTCTTGTCGCCACCAGCCCCGACCCCCCTTTCTGGATGTGGAGTAGTTATAAGTGATAAAACATAGTGCAGGTTATGTCCTTTTGAACTAGTTTCTTTAACTTTAACCATATTTATCGAACAATTTGTTAATAACCAGGCCAGTGCCTTCGTCACTGCTTTGATTGGTTTTGTAAGTGGCTAACGTTAAATCGGTTTGTAATATTTTCCGAGCTCCGGGCTGTTGTGTCACGGGGTGACGGGCGAGAGGTCTCTCTGCCTCCCTCTCTCTCATCTATGGCGACGGCACCCGCACTCATAGCCGCCCTGCATGTCTCGGGGCTTTAGTTGACTCGTGTGTATTGTGCTACTGAAAGTATTTCCTTTTGCTGTGCTGTGGACGCCAACTAGCCAACTGCCAGCTGCTCCAGCGCCCGAGAAGGAAATGAATGGACGAGAATTGTTTCCGTTGTGTCTGCGCAACCAAATAAACGTGTTGCTTGATGGTCTGTGGTAAAACCAACTGTGAAAATGTGGCAAAGCTGATGCATTAAGTGGATGAAATTATTGTAAATCCATAACGTTTAACAGCGTTTTGATATCATCTGTCAATACTATTAATAAACTCTGCAGGCATGGGTTTCTTTGCACACCTGGTAACATTTAGCCTATGTTCCTTATTACAATCACCAACATTTCAGCCGAGTAATGGTGGCCGGATTACTGACCTGTTATACCAACAGAATAATCAATCCTCCTTAATGCAGTCGTTTAATATTCACCTAAACTACAGAGTACAGCAATATAAATCCACGCGAATGTGCTTGAGAGGCCACGCACATTTTAGATTGACATAACATAACTCCGATCGGTCTCGACACTGCACATGTACTAACTCCCTCCTGCATGACCAGTCAGTGCATTCAGTGAACAACCCAGCAAATTCGCAAGAAGTATAAAAAACTATGTGTAAAAAAGTCATGGTTTAACACACCAATTAAATGAATCGTTTTACTCAAGCGAACTAAATTCTACATTCTCTGTATGTCTTGTATTTGGCTGGTGACATTTAAATTGCCCAGCGATATGGATTAAATAACCCCTTGTCAAATTATTTGAAACAAACAAATGACTAGGCATATAGCATTGCCCTGTGTCATTTGAGGATACTTTTTATGTTTCGCAGTGCTGAAATGTGCAGCTGCCGACATCAACACTTCTCAGTGTCTCCTTAACTTGCCTTGTGCCTCGTAACGGTGTTCTCCGCGGTGACTTGGCAGTAAACTGTTCTAAACGTGTGTGTCAAGCCAATAGGTCAAAATCACTTGATTTTCTGTCAAATTCATATATATTTGTTATTTCCGACCATTTGGGCTGAAGTTAGTAGTATTGTTGGTTTAAAACAAGACTTTTCTTCCTTTAGCAACCTTTGCCATCGTTAAACAAAAGTAATGCAATATAGATGACCTAGCTCATATTTGACTGATAAAAATTGTGTCATTCTCCTTCACTATTGCTTGAATATGGTCTCTGGTAAACAAAGTAACATGTGAAAACATGACCATATGGCAAAGATGATGCATGTAGAGGAAATTATATTCTTATAAATCCATAACTTTAAACAGCGTTTTGACTAACGTTGTTCTCCGCAGCATTGTGTTTTAAAGGCAGAGCTCCCAATGTGTTTCTGAGTTAACATAGCTTTCTTTAATTTTTATTTTGATCAACTTCTTGAAATAAGTTATCAACTTAATAAAATAATGGACATGTAACAAATTATGTTTTTCCATCTGTAAAAGCTCATGTTTTAAGTAATACTAACCTCCTGAATTATTTTTAGAGTGGTGTCAACCAGTGGTTCAAATACAATAGGCCACTATACCATTTGTTGTGTAATAAAGGCAGCGCTCCCAAGTGCCACCTGGTGGTTGTTTGGGTACATTGCCGTTCCCGAAAAAATAGGCTGACTAAATCTCACGAGACTCTCACGAGATTCCTTCTGAGAACTGAGAATCGGGAAAGCTAACCATCTGTAGGCACAATTTAGATTTTTTAAAATAGGACGAAATTTCACACAATACGTTCACAGTTAGTAGATAATCCCCATATATAGCCTGAAAAATATGTCTGGTGCACAAGTTCCGTGTCATACCTTTGTGGGATTTTTAAAAAAATCGGTCTATGGGATTTTTAATAGCTCTGGGGATAGGAACGCCACCGCTAGGATCGCTGTGTTCCACTTTCCCTCCCTATAATACAACTGTTAAAACTTTTAAATAGCCAATTCCTGTTATGTCATTTTTCTTATTAAAACCGACATGACATGACTTAAACATTATGGTTTGAACAGCAAACCGATTGAAACCGATTGAAATTGAAATTTACGGAATTATGGAAGTACCAACAACGGTAGTTCTACTGAAATACGAGAGGTAAGATTTTGCCACTACTATAGTACAAACTTCTTTAGTAGTATGGTAGTAAAATGCTAACCTAGGAAGTTATTTCAAGAAATGCACCTCTGCATGTTTTCTGTCTGCTATTACTCCATTACAATAGGACAATAAATGCAGCTATTGTGGGCAATAATTTTCAGATGTGATCTAAAAACAAAGATTATAAAGTACAAGAATTACTAAAGTCTTCAAAGTTAGTTGAAAAGAAAAATCTTTTCTACACCAAGGCACTCCAAAAATGTCATTTAAAATGTCTTTATTAAACTGACATGTCCACTAAGGACTTTTAAAATTGCCCACGCGTAGCGGCGATTGGGCCTTCTTCAGGGCATAGTGAGAATAGAGCAGTGAATTCTTTTTAAACAGACAGCACACTAGTTGATTGCTTGATTGTCCTCAGGTGTAATTAGTGGCACCTTCCCTTCACAGTGAAGCTACCAAGACCCGCCCCTCACACAGGTCTTAGAAAGCAAACATTTCACAGTGAAGCTACCAAGACCCTCACACAGATCTTAAGAAAGCAAACATATAACACAAAGACATACAAAAGATACACTCAGCATACTAAACATTATGATACAATATGTGAACACAATATCAGTGGTTAAAAACAATTAAACACATTATTACAAAAAAGGTCTGTAATCTATTTCTTCGTTTAGACCTGGGTACTCCATTGCCTTAAAGCTCCAGATCCAAAATGTTTCTCTCTGCAGCAACCTTTTCAATCTATCCCCACCCCGTACAGTTTTCTTGATAACTTCAATTCCCTGTACTTTTAAAGATGATGGGTCACTGTGATGAATTTCTCTATAGTGTTTTGCCATTGGATAATCTTCATTGTTGGTTTTTATTGCATATTTGTGTTCAGAAAAGCGTTCTTTCAGTTTCCTCTTTGTTCTCCCCACATAGAAACATCCACAGGGGCACAGCAGACGATACACAACATATTCAGAGTTACAGTTAATGAAACCATTTGTTTTATATTCCTTTTGTGTTCTTAAATCTAGAAATGTTTTGCATGGAATAATGCTCTCACAGTGTTTACATGAACCACACTTATAGGTTCCCCAGAGGTCTTTGTGTAACCATGATCTTTCCTTGGTGTCTGGCAAAAAACTTTTGACCAGTTTGTCTTTTATGGAGGGTGCCCTCTTAAACACAGTCATGGGTGGATCAGGGAAGACTTCTCTCAGAAGTGGGTCACTGTGGATTATTTTCCAATTTGACCTCATTATGTGTTTCATCTTTGAGGCACAGCTGCTAAATTGTGTGACGAAGCAAGGTCCATTGTTGTTTCTGTTCTTCTTTTTTCTCTTTTTCAAGAGGTCAGGTGGATTTTGGAAATGGGCTTTTTGCATTGCACTCTCTGTCAATGCTGGGGAGTAACCCCTTTCCCAGAATCTTGTTTTCATGTCTTCAGCCTTGATCTGAAAATCTGAATCATTACTGCATATCCGTTTTAGACGCTGAAATTGTCCAAAGGGAATGTTGTTTTTGAGTGTCTTGGCATGAAAACTATCCGATCTGAGTAAAGTATTCCTATCTGTACTCTTTCTATAGATAGTAGTTTGTAAAGATCCACTACCATCAATAGAGATTGATAGGTCCAAAAAATGAATAGATGTCATGGAGTATTCAATTGACAGTTTGATGTTCCCATTGGTTGAGTTTAAATACTTGTGAAAGTCCAAGAGCTCACCCTCACTCCCTGACCATATTAGATAAATGTCATCAATAAAGCGACAATACAACAAAATCTTGTCATAAAACACATTATTTCGTTGGTTATACTGGAAACTTGGACTGGAAACTTATACTGGAACTTATAGTGGAAAATAATCCACAGTGACCCACTTCTGAGAGAAGTCTTCGCTGATCCACCCATGACTGTGTTTAAGAGGGCACCCTCCATAAAAGACAAACTGGTCAAAAGTTTTTTGCCAGACACCAAGGAAAGATCATGGTTACACAAAGACCTCTGGGGAACCTATAAGTGTGGTTCATGTAAACACTGTGAGAGCATTATTCCATGCAAAACATTTCTAGATTTAAGAACACAAAAGGAATATAAAACAAATGGTTTCATTAACTGTAACTCTGAATATGTTGTGTATCATTGATTTTAACCACTGATATTGTGTTCACATATTGTATCATAATGTTTAGTATGCTGAGTGTATCTTTTGTATGTCTTTGTGTTATATGTTTGCTTTCTTAAGATCTGTGTGAGGGTCTTGGTAGCTTCACTGTGAAATGTTTGCTTTCTAAGACCTGTGTGAGGGGCGGGTCTTGGTAGCTTCACCGTGAAGGGAAGGTGCCACTAATTACACCTGAGGACAATCAAGCAATCAACTAGTGTGTTGTCTGTTTAAAAAGAATTCACTGCTCTATTCTCACTATGCCCTGAAGAAGGCCCAATCGCCGCTACGCGTGGGCAATTTTAAAAGTCCTTAGTGGACATGTCAGTTTAATAAAGACATTTTAAATGACATTTTTGGAGTGCCTTGGTGTAGAAAAGATTTTTCTTTTCAACTAACTTTGGATTACTCACCTTGAACCAAAGAGCACCCATAGAACATTGTTATCTACTCTTCCTAAAGGGACTGAGCACGCCTCTGACTTGAAACAAATCTTGCATGGGATTGTCAGAATTGCTAAGGTGAAAATAGAATTAGTGCAAACACTTTATTACTGTGGTGAACATTCCGTGGAAACGTGAGTTGAAAACAAGTGTTGTCGACGCAGGTGCGTTTTGATGAAAGGTCAAATCAAAAGTCGAAGTCTTTGACAGCTTGCAAATCCTTGCAAATTCATGTGACATTCAATTTACACTGCCACACCTGCTCCCTGTGAGAGTTTCGTAAAAACTTTGGTGAGACCCATCTGGGACAGGTCACCTATCTATTCAATTATTCACCTACCTATTCTATTATTCAATCTAGATAGTGCTTTTGCTAAAGGATAACATTGCGGCTGTGAATTGACTGTAGGTATTGCTTAAATGACTCCAAAGTAAATCAACAAAGTTTAGAGAAATGTTACACTTAACACCCTAAATACAAAAAAACATCACAGTTACTCTCAGAATTAAGCTAATGACAAACTAAATAAGTTTGCAGACAACTGATTGTGTTTTTCTTCTGATTATATTGAATTATTTTTATTTATTGCTATTTTAATTAGTTTTGTCGCAGTTTTTTTTTATTGCTTTGTTTTACTGGCTTACAAAGGTTTTTTTTTTAACACATTCTGAAATAATTAAAACCTCTAATGAAATACAGTAAAAATTAAACAATGAACACTATCTGGTTAAAGTGTAATGAAAAGGTAACAAAAGGACAGAAATAGTATGGACATACATATAGACATTGGACTTACTTTCAGGAGAGGTAGGGAGTTGGTGGCTTGTAGGCCTAATGATCGCATCAGTACAGCGAGTTCTGTGTTGGTTGAATAAAGCCTTTTAAGTAGGTCGATTGCAGTCATCATAGGCAGGTTGTGTCGTTGTCGTTCTGTCTCATATTTTAGCAAGTTCTGCATGTCCCCTAAAGGAAAATGGTGGACCCCAAAGGAATTTAAGATGCATTTTAATAAAATAAGTCTTTTAATTAATTTAATTTAATAATTAAGATTACATTTCTATTACATTTGCTTATGTATGTAGCATGTAATCTATTTGAGAAACTTGAGATAAGAGGACTGGAAATTAACTGTGAAACTGAATGAACATTTTTTTTTTGTTTTTAGCAAAAAGACAATAAAAGTTACACAATTTACAGCCTATGATACATGTGCAGCAGTGGACAGTCACCAGTGAAACTGCCACATCCATATACAGACGTGTCATCAAATCATTTCACTACCACAGTAACAATTATAAAGTTTATCAGAAACTAAACTGTCAACAAAGTATAGATCATTTAGTATGGGTTAGCATGTTTATATCTAGTCTCTATATCTATAAATATAGAGATATATTCTGTCTATTATCTATACATTCCTGTACTTCATGACTCACCCAGGTCTTTTCCATTAAAAGCCGCTTGACTGAGGACTTCTGTTAAATAAGCCACATCCCCAAACCCAAGATTGACACCTTGTCCAGCCAGTGGATGTACACGGTGTGCAGCATCACTGAAATAAGATTTATGTAATGGTCATCTTTTTAGAATAGTACTATATCATTGTTTTAAATATGTTTATTGTGAAACATTTCAATGACCAAGGCCGTTTTCCTGTCATTTTGGTTTCTGAAAACACCACTACAGTATATTATTAACTATTCATTAATAATCAGTCTGGTCTTTCTGAACACCACAAACTCACAACATAAAAAGGGCATGCTCCTGTGTTTTTTTCCGGCATTACTATTCAGAAATGCTCACTGCCATTTTATACATCGTGTATAACTGACATGCACAACTGCAGCATGGCCGTCCATCAAAACTGACAGGCCAGGCAAAGGGAGTTCTGATCAAAGAAGCAACAAAGAGGCTCATGGTCACTCTGGAAGAGCTGCAGGGATACAGGCAAAGTGGGAGAATGTGTCCATATGTCAACTATTAGTTGGGTACTCCACAAATCTGGCCTTTAAGAAAGAGTGGCAAAAAGAAAGCCATTGTTGAAAGAAAGCCATAAGGAGTCCCTTTCGCAGTTTGCCTGAAGCCAATATGTGGAAAAAGGTGCTCTGGCCACACTAATTGCAAAATGCAGTGTGTGGTGGAAAATGAATATTCCACATAACCCCAAGCACATGAAACATGGTGGTGGCAGCATGACATTGTGGGAATGCTTTTCTTCAGCAAGAACAGGGAAGCTGGCCAGAGTTGATGGGAAGATAGATGGAGCAACATACAGGGCAATCCTGAAGGAAAACCTATTAGAGACTACAAAAGACTTCAGACTGGGGCAGAGGTTCACTTTCCAGCAGGACAACAACACCTAAACCCCAGCTAAAGCTACAACGCCTCACTGTTCTTTTTTGTCTGTGCAAATAAATGTAACATCAATGTGTGGAGCCCTAGCCAGGAACAAAATACTTTTACTTCTTCTAACACTGCTAAAGAAACCAGGGTGAAGCAGCATCTTTAAATTTTGACTCATCTAATACTTTTGACACTGTGTGTGTATTCATGCAGCTTACACAGGGGCAGTGGTGGCCTAGCGGTTAAAGTATTGGACCTGTGACAGCTGGATTTCAGATTCGAATCCAGGTTTGCCAGTCGTGCCACTGAGGTACCCTGAGCATGGTATCCCCACACACTGCTCCCAGGGCGCTGTTATCATTGCTGCCCCCTCCTCGTGTGTGATGAGTTAAATGCAGAGGTTGAATTTCGTTGTGTGCATTGTGTGCTGTGATGTGCCGTGTGATCACAATGACTAATAGGACTAACTTTCAATATGTAATATTCTCTTCTTTATAAAGTGGAAACGCACATGTTTTGAGTTAACTTGTTTGAGTTAACTTGTATTGTCTTAACTCCTTTTAACCCCATGAAGTCATTGCATCCTTCATTAATTTTGCGTGGTCTCTAGTATTACTGAATGCCCTGTGAGCCGGTTTTGTTAAAAAAAATGCTTTAGTGCTCATGTTTCAGGCTGTTGTAGTTTGGTGGAGGAGATGGGACGGGGAGAATAACAGTTTTTTGGCTATGCTAGTCACAGGCTAGACACCTTCAAATACAGACATAAATGGCCTTCAAAGTAGATTTACAAAGATAAAGAACATGAGAAATGAAAAATTGTGTTTGATCTTAGATTTCCAGACAGGTCTATAAAACAGACTAGTGGTAACTTTAGTAACAGTGGTACCAACCACAATTCAGTGGCTTGAGGTTTTAGCCTGCAGATAGACCTACCCGACCAGGGCCATCCGGTGGCGGATGTACTCAGTGGCGTGGCCCATGCCTAGTGGAAAAGCCATGCGACTCTTGGGGCTGACACCTGCCACACTTGGGGGCAACTGACGCGTGGAAGACCCTGATGGCATCAGTATTGAAAGAGCAGTTCTGAACAGAGCACCTGCCATTTCGGTGAGCTCTGATTGGTTCTGGTTACTCCACTATGTACACAGAAAGGTGGGTAGGAAAGGGTAGGGAAAATAGAAGTGCAGAATTGAGAAAAGAGTTAAAAGAACACTCCATGTTTTTGAGATGTAGGCTCATTTTCCAACTCCCTTAGAGTTAAACAGTAGAATTTTACCATTTTTCAACCGTTTGCTATCTCCGGATATGGAAGTAGCATTTCAGATGTTATCTTAGTATTAATTATTTATTCAGATTAGACCAGCAGCATGCTACTACTTTAATCGATTCAGTGATTTATGCTAAGCTAATAGCTAAACTGCTACTGCCAAATGCGTACATCCTGTCACCAGATTCGGAGATTGGTTGAATGGATTCAAAAATGGTAAAACTCAACTGGTAAATTCTAAAGGAGTTGAATTTTTTCCCATAAAAGTGGAGTGTTCTTTTAAGAAGCATATAATGACAAACACAACAGTAACATTACTACAAAAAAAAAGATAAGTATTTTGTATAATGGTGCCAAGGACCATCTTGATCATAATTTTCTTCTGATTAAAGTCCCTCTATGAATACTATGGTTCTCAAAACAGTTACTACATGGTAGTGAGTTATTGATGGCTATTTATTTGGTGACATCTATTGGTGGGCACAACATCTGGACTAGGTATATAAATAAATAATGCTGACAACTGGGGGGACAGAGACACACAGACAGACAGGGTCATTGCAATACCAGGTCAATCCCTCTGGTGACCTGCTAACAAAGCTTTGCACAGAACTGTTTCAACTCTTTCCTGAATTAAAAACAAATACTGCAACTGCTGCTACCAGTCATGTCACTCATTGCAACACACAGTCTTATCAATCTCTTTGTACTGCTGTCAGTGTTGTCATACAGGCAAAACCAAGGTAACTCAGTAAGAAAGGCAGTCTACTATACTTACGAAAGCAGAGTTGATGGCATCAACAAAGCTCTCTTCATCCTGTGTCAGAAGCTCTTCTGCATGTTGATGGCTGGTGGACCATACCAATGAACTCTCAGAATCAGAAAGCTTTGAAGAAACAGTGATATAGAACAGTAATATAGAATTTCCCAGTGGTGCGACAAGACAATCAACCAACATTCAGTTGTGAACCTTGTAATAATAATGCGTTAATGCACCTCCATGTAATTTTGGTTTTACATACTAGGGGCGAGTTCCACCTATGCACTGGTTTGCTACGGTTTCCTGATTTATTTGGCCGCAACGTAGTTCAACGTTCTGCAACATGCTTTCGGGACTGCTTGCTCCCGTTTGGAAGGCATGTTCGACCACTGGTCCAGTCAGCGACAACATGTCCCCACGAATTTAAAGTGGAAATGAAACAATTTTATTTCTATGGGTTCTGTACAAAGTGAAACCCGTTGTAATTTATTTTTGAGGGGGAAAAATAACGTAAAGCAACTGCTGACCATTTAAAAAGACATACAAGTACAACAGTAAAGCAGGCTTTTATTTTGGCTCGCCGCCATATTGCTTTTACGTCAGCGATGACATCACTGGGTTGGTTGGTTGTTGGCAGTCGACACAGAATGTGCACGGATCGAGATGGTTTTGAATTTAAATTTTGAGCGGAACCAACGTTTTTAACAGACATAGCAGCTAGTTATGGCAGACGAGGAGGAAAGATCTTTCCAGGTTACTCGGAACCCGGTAGCATATGCTTTTGAACCAGTCAGGAGAGGAAGACAAGTTCAAATTAAAAAAGTGGGCGATTTAGATGAGCCCCTGTTGCTGCTCTCAGGTGTGGAGAGGGTCGGCAACACAGCCTGGTGCAGTTGTGGCAATTGTACTGCAATGTCAACCCCATGGGAGTCCGTCTGTTGCCAGGAGGCTCATTTGGGTCACTTGCTTGGGGAACTGAGATGCATAACTCAGTCACGGACTTATCAAATGTTGTGCTGTGAGCGAGACGTCTTGGAAGTGGCTATGCTCTCCCTACGTGAAGTCCGTGCAGAAACCTTGGACCGACCCATCAACAGCAGGTAAATCCGCTTTAGCTGCTAGCTAACGTTCTTTCAACATAAGCTAACGGTGATGTTTCTCACGCTACAAAATATGACGGAAATTTAACGAGTCACAGAGATTTGAAAAAATGCTTTAATTTAAGTATTGATTGACTAGTCGCTACATGTGTGTAATTATCTCTCATTTGACATTACTGAGGCTGGCGTTAATTTGTAACTTTGCCTGAGCTAGGTTAGCCATCCCCAGCTTGCTAACGTTAGTTGCCATAGTCATAATGACGGCGAAGTTGTTCGTAATGAGTGCTATTTGTGATTTAATGAAGGCAAGATTGTTTTAAATGGTAACACAACATCAAACCAAAGTTAGCCGATATGCCTTTTCAGTCTGTTCAGGTTAACTGCCTACAGACAGTTCACTCTCTGGGCCAGAGGACATCTAGGTAGGAGGAATAGAAGACCCATACCAGCTTGTGTGGTGACCACCATCAGGACTAGATTTCCATCACTACATTATCATGGCTTTGAATACAACTTTTAATTTATAATAAATTTCAAAGACTTTTCATGGTGTGTGTCTGAATCAATTCATTTAATTCTTCGGGAACTTTAGATAGTAAGTAGGAATATACTAAAATCATGCAAATGTTATGGTAATATTATTTGTAATGTACTGTGCTGATTTTTAAAAAATCTTTTTTTCAGTGGATTCACTTGAAAGTTCCTGGTGCAAATCTGCTCAGATGCTTCTCCACTGAATGAGCCTTGTCAGGTTTCAGAACACCTTTGTGCTGTGCAAGTGTGACTACTGGCTCAGGGGTTAACTCTCTCAGTGCTGCTCGGATTGACACAGACTTGCACCTGTGGACTACGCCAGACACAATGTCCTTCCTAAAGGTATAGTCTTTGTCCACTTTTCTGGAAGTGATGACAAATTGTTGTGCACCTTTGGAGAATTGATGTTTATATTGTTTGTGACCCTGCTTTGTTGTTGCTGTTTCCCTGTTAACATTAGAGTTGTGGTCTAAAGCAGCTACATATAGGCGCGCCTCAAAACTCTCCCTTAGGAATTTTTTTCTCTTCGTTGCATATTTGGTGTACAGAGAGTGAATAGACTCAAGTTGTCCTGTATGTATACCCTCAGTTGTTTTTTCAAGTTTTTTTAGGAGGACCTTGTCAAGCACCACCTTTTGAAGCTGTTCAAAGGCAGCAGAGTGTGGCTGGAGCCAGGGACGCCTGCTTTCTTCTTCAGGTGTGTAAGGAGGATGTTCACACTGCGTCATTGTCTCACCACATGTCCAATGGTGCACATTGGTGATATGATGGAGGATGGAAGTCCACTTCTCTTTGAGTCTGGCCGCACTTCCTTCACAAGTGCTGACACAGTACCAGAGGTGATTGGTTATCATTCGCATCCACTCATACAGCTCTTCATTGTGGGTCTTTAACAGCCTCTTCTTTAAACCTTTTACAATGTGCCACAGGTCATACTCATGTTTTATTTGTGGATGTTTCTGACGGAGTACCTTTTGAACAGAGGGGTGACAGTCGGTAGCAACCACAGATACAGGCACACCATGTTCTGAAAGCTGGGACAAACACCTCTCCATACCCTCAACCTCCAGCCAGTAGCTGTTCTTTACCTCTGTCACCTTGACGGTTTCCTGTGCCAGCACCAGGTTTGAGGTAGTGTCCAGAAGAGAGTACGTACCAAAAGTGGCATTGTGACCAGGGCTGTCATATCGGCAGTCTCCACAGAGGAGTAGTGGTTCAGCACCTACAGCAGTCAGCAGAGCTTCATTGTGTGTTGTCCACACATCCTTTACCTCAGGGATGACATAAGCCTTTTGAATGTTAAACCATTCCCGCTTAGACAGTGATTCCAGGCCAATGGTGTCACATATCTCCAAGAAGGGACTGCACTCACTGCCAGTGACAAAACTAGCTGCAGGTATAGTGACATTGCACTCCATAACTCCTCTGAACAAAGGCTGTGAGGTCCAAGTGTAATGATGGCCATCAATGCACTCCGTTTGTATTATTACTCCAAACCCACTCTTTCTTACAGTAGCTGGTTGGACTAAGCATTTACCGCAGCCCTCTGAGTGACAGAGATGGAACAGTGTTACCAGCTGTCGGATGGACACAATGCTCTTACGGTCATCAAAGGTATTTAGTTCCTCACACTCACTCACACTGTCATCAGTACTTTCTAAATCACTCATTTCATAATCATTTTCTTCGTCATCTGAACCCTCATCCATTGAACTATCCCCCTCAGACCCATCCCATTCATCAGCACTCAGGCATGCTGCAGGCTGCGGTGGTGGCGAAGGTCTGGATTCTGGAGCTGGTCTGCTATAGGGATGGTCATGGGTAAGAACTTGAAAAAACTCGAGGTCATCAGTCATTGTTGCTTTGTTGCTGTACCGCTGCACTTCCTCATCTGTCTGGGTGCCCACACTGATGTTTCTGATAGTTTGCACAATAAGATGATTGTACAATAAATCTTGTATACTTCTGTTTATGCTGTGTGCATTTTGAAGTGAAACAAACAAATAGTTTGGTTCTTTTGAGAGAAGTTGTAATTAGGTTTAAGTTATCTTGTATGAGTGTCTTAAACTAGGAATGTTAATTTGATACTTGAATATCAGTGGCAAATGATTGTTAATGTTATTTAAGGTATAAGGTAAACATGCAAGAGTGGTTAAAATGTGTTTAAAGTAGTCTTGCTATGGATTTGCTAATGAGTTATCAGTCTTCACGCACCCAGAAACTGCCTGGGGTTTGTCTCCCAAAACTACTGCGCTACAACGACAAAAGGCTACATATTTATACCATGCATTTGGGAAACGGTTGTTTCTATTCTGACCATTGACCAGTCAATGATTCTGACACGCAGACCAACGGGTGTGCAACGTCCAATCAGTGGTTGACTTTAGATATCTTATGTCTGGAGATGGTGATCATGTGGAATTAAGTATTTACCCCTGCATTGCAAGTAAGTAATACCATTAATTGCTTTTAAAACCATTATATATTGAATGCTGGCGTATGAGAACAGCAATTAAAATACTTTTCCTGGTGAAATGTACATGATAAAAAACGAAACTATCACCCAAATGTATTAATTAAAATTCGAACCATTCTTAGTAAAATATTTAGCATAACGATTAGCAGGCGTGACACAGATGCGTCCTGAAGCCTACTTTACTTCCCTTAAATGTTTATCTATGCGAGTAAAAGAAAATGGGGTTTCAGTAGTTTTGGCGTGCTTGGTTATTATGATAGTAGTGTTCTGCTGTAATGCTGGCCATCTGTATTTTTACTATTGTACCTCTTGTTGTTCTGCCAGATGAGTGCGCCGTTGTACTCTTTTCAGGCGCATAGCAACTTTGCTAGCACTGACAGTTATTGTAGGATGGTCTGTAGAGCCTATGCCATAGGAGCTGAAGTTAAAAATCGTTGGAGCAGCCTCAAATTTCAGCCTGTTGGTTCGTCGAGTCACTAGTGATCCCGATTCATTAAAAACTTTCTCCTCCACGTAATCCTGGTCAAGAAAATGATCACTACAGACCCTGGCATTACTATTAACGGGTGGGTTTTTCCTTTTTAACGCTGCTAACCAACGAAGGAGGACAGATTTGCGTGTAAGTGGCAAATGATGAAAATGAACTGTCTTATTCATAGCCTTCAGCCTGTAAAATTCGTTAGTACATCCAGGGGCAATACAAAAGTGCCCCCCTTTACTTACTACTTTGCATTTTGCTGCTCGCTTTTAAATATTTCGTTGCTAGTTTTCCAAATGTTTACTATTGTAGAATTTCCAAGCCAACCAACCCAGTGATGTAACGTTCTATTGTAGCCCAAGATGGCGCTACACTGTTGCAAAAATGTAACTTTATAGGACTGGTTATTTCTAAACCAGTGACGCTGACATTGTTCAGCTTATTCGGATTGATAGAGTAAGACTCAATATTTCAAACCAAGAAAACATCATCTAGTGTTTCATGTCCACTTTAAAGAGCACAAGTGCACAATACTTGTGTTCAACTGTGTACGGTTGTCTTCTATGATTTCTCTCTGCCAGAACGGCACAAATAATCGCCCTCTCAGCTGCCATAGTTTTGTGACTTTCGCGACAACCGAATGTTCAGCGTACCTATGTTTCTGTTGAATTAACGGTCTTGCTACGTTTCATGCATATTGAACTCAGCCCAGATGTACCACACAGCAGTCCATGGTTTGTTTGCTGCATCATGTTGCTGACAGCTCTGCCCACCGCATCAATCAAGCCGGGCAGCATTGTGGGGCTATGGACAGCTGTTCCCGTCTTCTTTGTTACTCGGTAAACCAGGCCAATGCCCAATTCAATCAGCAAAAAACCTGTAACCATGGTTCCGAATAGGTAGATGTCTTCAACGTCCTCCACGGAAAGAGCCGCCAGGCACATGACCCGCCACCTCTCCCACGTGTCCATCATATATCCAGCTGCATACGTTCCGGCAGGACAGTCAGGTTCCCCCGAACCCAAGCTTCTCACCAAGAAGATGGTGTCAATTGCGTTCAGAGACCAGTTGATCAAATCCATGATTTTTTAGTTCGGAGAGCAGGGCAGAGAGAGTCTCTCGGAGTGGAGTCAGTAGACAATAGACAAGACTAAGAGAGCAAAGCAGGGAAGGTCACGGGGAGGAGGAGGAAAGAAAAACACGTCCGTCCCTGAAGACGGTCGTGAAGAAAAACTTGAGAACCACTGTTCTTCATGATTTGTCCAAGCAGGAGCATATAAAGGCTGAATAGCAATGGTTCAAGGACTGACCCCTGGGCGACATAGGTGCAGAGGTAAAGTTTCTAATGGCAACAAAAAAGTGCCTTTGTTGTAAGTATGATTAAATAAAACAAAATTAAATTCAACCAATGGAGATCTCCCTTGGCAGTTAGCGTGCAAATATTGACACAAAAGTCTAATTTTCAGGCAGTAAAACATGTCTTAAAGCTGAAATACGCACACCAAAAGACTTCAGAAGATTGACCATGACACAGACTGCTAGCAACTGTGTCTTGTTGTCATCTTGAGTTCTCTCAGAAAAGTGGCAATTTTGACTGCACCGACAATCAACGATCACATACGTTCTGCGTTTGTGAGAAAGGAATTTCTAGGCATATACTACTGTTGTTTGTAGCATGTTACCCTCAAAACGCCACCAGTATAGGCAACTTGCAAAATAAATGCACCCTCATGTCAATGTACATACTACGAATATACTAAATATATCTCCGAAATAGATTTCTGAGATACATAAAATTATTATATTGTATGTATCGAGTATTTTATGGTCATCTGGTTTTTTTTTTTAAGCGGCAGCCAAGACTCGTCTTGCTTTCGTGTTTAAAACGTTCTGGTGGCTTTCTCCTTCTCCCTCAGGAAGTAACGCGAGTGAAAAAACGCATACTCTCGTCACAAACTCACCAACCACTCCTGTGCGTGCATCTAGGTGCGGAAGGGAGGGAACTTCATTTTGTAATTTCTTTCAGTTTGCAGGCAGCGCGAACACTGGCTATCGTACGGTATACCCGACCTAATGCAGTAGAGTAGAACATGCTCACCGGACGCACAGCTTGTTCCTAAACGAGCCAATAAGGCATCAGTAATCCGGAAGTTTTACGGTGATGGTATTTGAGTAAAAATAATAATCTTGTAAATAACATTTTAATGTTAAAACATTTTTATTATTACTTCAAATCCCTTTTGTTTTAGATTTAGTGTCAAGTCAGTTAGACTTGAAAAGGGGGACTGATGGTATTTGAGTAATAATAATAATCTTGTAAATAACATTTTAATGTTGAAACATTTTATTATTATTTCAAATCCCTTGGTTGTTTTGGAATTCTTTTATTTGGATCAAAGCTGTGTCAGTGAGATAGGAGGTGTGAACAGCGGGTTTCCTGAACCATTTGGTGGGCTTCTGAATAACCGTCCCCGTCTGGTGGATTAGCATACAGACAATTTGGCACCTACTCTGATCTGATTAGGAAGAGACTGTATACTGTAGTACTTAAGACATTGCATATTCATTTTGGGGTGTAACCTTGGGTGCAGCCATTGGCTGTCTACAGACATTTAAGGTCAGAAAAACCACTGTTAGTTAGTCCTTGTCTAGTCCTTGTCTAGTCCTTGTCATCGTCCTGTGTGTGTATGTCTGTCTGTCTGTCTGTCTGTGATGTCCTTATTGTTAAGAATAAACCTTGTTCCTGATTTTCAACCACTAGGCTGACTGAGTCTCCAAATTCAACTTAAAAGTAATTTTAACGGATATCGAGAATGTGGAGCAGGTCACCCTAATATGCAAAGTGTGCAAAAAATTGTCCCGATGAGGCAGCAGCACCACAAATGTTTCACCACCCCAAAACCCACCCGGCAGAGTATGCAGAGTCTGTCAAAGTCAAAAGTTAGGTGCACACACATTTTTGATAGCATCGCATTTAACACCGCAGTTTTACAGGTTCATTTTTTTTAATTACTGTCCATATAGGCAATATAGACTTGTAAATAATTAACTCAGATCAGGTAAACATAACTTTCCTTATTAAAAACAGTTGTATAAGACAGGTAACCTACTGAAAAAAGGTGAGCCTGTTTAAAATGCTTCAAAAAGCTAAAATGTAAACTTTAAAAAGCTTGATGAATAAAAGAAAATCTTATTTATAAATGGAAATGTTTTAAGGCCCAACATCTAATTAACACCCTAAACTGCTGCCTGCCACTGAAAGGCGGCGGGGAGAAGTGGCACTTGGGCAGTAGCCTGGTAAACCAGTCCCTCGTACTTCATTTCATTTTGTACAGAGATGTGATGTGATTCAAAATGAAATGAAGTATGAGGGGCTGGTTTACCAGGCTACTCGGGCAGTGCATTTATCGCGGCATGTAGTGTGCTGTATAGATGCGTTGTGCTTTTTCAGTGTTTCGAATGTATTACAACCAGTCACAAATGCACTATTGCCGGCCATGGTCTTCCCGCACTCTTTACAGTAAATGCAGTGCATTATATTATCGGTTTACTATACCTTAGCCAGGGAAAGTGGTCAAGCCACTCTCTCCGAAATGTATATACAGTGGTCCCTCGCTATATCGCGGTTTACCTTTCGCGGCTTGCTGTTTCGCGGATTTTTTTTGTGCATGCAATCTCCTGTACAGTACAGAATGCGCTCAGCTTGTAAAATTTACATAAATCTTCCACCGCTAGCTGTGTGACTCTAAAGTGCTGTATGTTTGCAAATGTGAACTTTGCCTGTCTGAGAAAAGTGTATAAGTGTAGTGAGGGGTTTTACAGCCTTAAAACATCTATAATAACTGTAGAAAATAAAGCTGACTATTTCGCGGATTTCGCCTATCGCGAGTTATTTTTAGAACGTAACTCCCGTGAATAACGACGGACCACTGTACTCTTCCCTTTTTGGTTTCAGTGGACCCTGGCTGGAGTCGATCGAAGCACAGCTTGAAATAACCTGGGATGTTGTCGAGGATGGCTCCGTGTCAGAACATTGGTCCTGATTTTCTGCAGTCTCCGACCTCAACTTGACGAAGAATTTGTCAATTGTTCTTTTCATTGTTGTTCATCTCCTCATCCGCGACGCATGCACTCAATTTGTCTGACTAGCCTAGGCTATTCACCTGCTGCCTGCAGCACATGCATTTACAAACGTAGACACGTACAGGGACATCTACACCATAGCAAATCAAAGGTAGGCCCCGCCTTTCGCTATATCTGATTGGTTTAGACCACGATACGGCCCTTATGTGTATCTGTTGTTGAACCACCGGGAGACTTGTTAACTATTTTTTTTATAATACTTTTTTCCCCTTGATCGGCGGGTTGCACAGGTCCAACCTCAAATTTTTTTAGTTGCACATTTAAGACATTAGGTCGCATGGGCGACCAAATTGGTCGCACTTTAGAGCCCTGGTGTGGCATGCTACCTAACCAAAAAAATATTAACTTTGTGCCTAATTGTTATGTATTTCTGAAATACACATAATTAAACTGTCTACATAATCTACTACACCATGAATACTTACTGGGAGCATAGCTATAGGTCCAGTTGGCAAGAACCTCTGCCAAGCAACATTGTTTTCTGTAGGCTACAAACAAAAGGAAAGAAACACAGAACAGAACAATCTGAGACACAAACAGACGTGTGAATAAACAGCTATTTCTTTCAAGCATGGCATCAAGATGTAGCCTGGTAAACCAGCCCCTCGTACTTCATTTCATTTTGTACAGAGGGTCTGGACCAGACACCATCAGAAATGATTTCTTCCTGGAGGTGTGGACTGTGAAGTTTAAAACAAGTGCATCTGCCTTTACCCAATCGCTAACATCGGGTCATCACGTATGCCTACCTACGCACTACAATTCAAATGTAGCACACAAGCTCAACGTCATGGCTAACAAACACACCCTCTGTTCACTGATTGGATCGGTTTTGCTGGGGCCAATTAAATGACCCTCAAGAGATTCCGGCCCAGACCCTCTGTACAAAATGAAATGAAGTACGAGGGGCGGGTTTACCAGGCTAATCAAGATGGCATCTAGATGTGTTACCTCTGACAGTTGAAGCACAGCCACAACTGCGGACTGATCATAATTCCAGTTCACAGTAGGGATCCCAGCTTCTTTACGAATCATCGAGTTTGCTCCATCTGCACCAATCTGGTTATCAGAAAATCATAGTCTCCATTTTAATGAAAACATGCATGATAATACATATACAGTGGTATGCGAACATTTGGGCACCCCCTCTGAGGTTGTATAATAATGGACTCTGAAAATTACCTTGGTGGCGTGTCTTTCATTTGCCCATAAGACCCAAGTGTTAGCTTGATTTCCAAACACAGATTTTAAGTATTCATAGTATGCAATTGTATGAAATTAAATCAAATGTAAAAAAATAGGCTGTGCAAAAATGTGGAAACCCTTGTCATTTTGTTGCTTTGATGGCCTGTAACTAATCATCACAAGATAGTTGGACACACAAAGTTGGTTTGGTGAGCTTGTTAAGCCTTGAACTTAATTGACAGGTGCATCCAATAATGACAAAAAGGTATTTAAGGTGGCCAAATGCCAGTTCTCATTCTGTTTGACTCTCCTCTGAAGAGCTGCAACATGGGAGGCTCAAAACAACTTTCTGATGACCTCAAAACCAAGATTATCCAGCATTATGGTTTAGGGGAAGGTTACAAAAAGCTGTCCAAAAGATTTCAGCTGTCAGTTTCCACTGTCAGGAACATTGTGAGGAAATGGAAGGCTATGGACACAGTTCTTGTTAAGCCCAGAAGTGGTATGCCAAGAAAAATTCCAGAGAGGCAAAGACGAAGGATGGTCAGACTGGTTAAAAACCACCTCCAAAGACTTGCAAGGATATCTTGCTGCAGATGGTGTCGCTGTGCATCGGTCAACAATACAGCGCAATTTGCACAAGGAAAGGCTGTACAGAAGAGTGATGCGGAAGAAGCCTTTTCTTCACAGTCGCCACAAACTGAGTCGCTTGAGGTATGCAAAAGAACATTTGGACAAGCCAATATCATTTTGGAATAAGATACTCTGGACTGATGAAACAAAAATTGAATTGTTTGGTCACAACAAGAGGCGATATGCATGGCGGCAAAAGAACACAGAATTCGAAGAAAAACACCTGCTTCCCACAATAAAATTTGGTGTCGGTTCCATCATGCTGTGGGGCTTAGTGGCCAGTGCTGGTACTGGGAATCTTGTTAAAATTAAGGGTCGCATGGATTCCACTCAGTATCAGCAGATTCTTGAGAATGATGTTCTAGAGTCTGTCACAAGTTGCGCCGGGGATGGGTGTTTCAACAAGACAATGACCCCAAACATTGCTCAAAATCTACCTGAGCATTCATGCAGAGGAACAAGTACAATGTTATGGAATGGCCATCCCAGTCCCCAGATATGAATATCATCGAGAATCTGTGGGATGACTTGAAGCAGGCTGTCCATGCTCGGAATCCTTAAAACATCACTAAATTGCAGAGGTTTTGCCAGGAGGAATGGGCCAAAATACCATCATCCAGGATGCAGACACTCATTGGTGGCTACAGAAAGCGTCTACAGGCTGTTATTTTTGCAAAAGGGGGCTCTACTAAATACTAATATGATTTTTCTATTAAGGTGCCCAAATTTATGCACAGGCCTTTTTTTTTGTTTTGGGGCATATTGCACATTTACTGTTAACCCAATAAACCTCATTTCACTGCTGAAATATGATTGTGTTCATCAGTTATTTGATATATCAAAATTAAGTTGTGAATTAAAACACCCAATGATTGGTGAATATAAATAATGCCAATTGTCAAGGGTGCCCAAACTTTCTCATACCACTGTACATATTACATAATGATTCATTTGTACAAGACATGTGAGAGTTTGGAGAACTTGCTCACATTACCTGTGTTGACAAATGTGGCAAAGGTATGTGTGTGTGTGTGTGTGTGTGTGTGTGTGTGTGTGCGCAAGGCAACGAGATGATGGGTGTGTGTGTCAAATGGTCAATGAGGGAAAGGCCTTGTGCCAAATCACATGGTAGTGGACGAAGTGCACATGGCACATAATTAAATCGCTATGAATCAATAAGCTAGCTCTAATAAAATCCTTGGTGATTCAGAAGAAGTCCTGTTGAAGTTGTTGTCACTGCTCAGTAGATGGTCTGTGGTGATCCGATGAGTGAAAAAGGGTCCTTTTAGACTTGTTTTAGGAAAGTTCTTTCTCTGCCTTGGCTGGGAATCTAGTCCGCAATTAACAGTTTTCCTACTGTGGTTTATAGAAACCACACATAGGCTATTGTGCAGGATGGGGGGGGGGATTCCTGATGACATGGGGGGGATTCCTGACACAGTGATTAGGAAGCAGTGGTGTGTGTGTATTGGAGGGGGAGTATGTGAGGGCTGTGTCTTGTGCCTGCTGTGTATGTGTGTGGGGGCGTCAAAGGTGGAGGTGGGGACGTGTGTGAGGCCGGCAAATGAGGGGGCATGAAGCGGTGTGTGGGGGGTAGTACCAATGATGCGCTTTGTGTGTGTGTGTGGGGGGGTTGCGCTAAGACTAAGGCCTCGTTTGAACCATAATAGTGTGTTTGTGGGTTTCGGGAGTGATTTAGTGAGAAAGAAAGCGAGAGAGAGAGAGAGAGAGAGAAAGGGAGGCAGGCAATACTGTGGCAGCAAATACTGTGCCAGTTACACCTGGACCAACTGCCATAGAACTAATTGGTAAAATGTTTTGAAATATGGCACACTGATTCAGGACAGTCCCATCATTCTTTTCAGCAAGTTTTATGTCGGCACTTCAACCATAGACTGTATATAAGAACTGGACAAACCCTCCGTGACGTCACGCATAGACTTTCTAAATACCAAAATGAGGCTTTATTTGAAGGTTCAGGGCGCTGCCATCTTAGCCAATGCGTTCGGTGTTCTAAACCTGCCTTCTGACGGCCAGTCCTTATATGGGGAAAAAAGGTGGTGCCAGGTGGCCGGAAGACCCGCCTTCTGTCTGCCCTACATGCTAGCCTAGCTGCCGGCTAGCTCCGCCAATTTTCTGACTGACTCTTGACTGTTTGACCAGAGACCGGGCTCGATTTTTATCTACTCTGCTGGTAAGTGCTGAAATCCAATGAATATTTGTAGTACATTAGTACATTTGATTAATAAGCATGTACGATTTTGAACAATTGATGTTGATAACTTAATGTATAACGGTTTAGGCATCAGGCTTTATGGTAGTGCTAAATTAATGTACGTTAGCAGAAATTAGCAATGCATAGCAACCACGTCGTTTACAGTCTGTGGTCGTGGTCATGATACCTTGACATCGAATTTGGTCTGTTATTTGATTGAAACCTTACTATAAACGTCTCCTGTTTCATCTGCTCTTTTTATGTGAAGCTGTAATAGTCATTATTTGCTGCTGTTGTCTTGCTAGTTTATTAGGTGTACATTGTGGACTTTATCAATGAAGGTGTGCATCCCGGTGCTTTCTCACATTTTCTCATTGAGACCTGCCATAGCTCAAATGCATATAATGTACAAATGGTTTTAAAATGGTTTCAGTGGCCATTTCAAAGGGACTGAGGACAATCCAACATAATGGAAGGCACAATATGAACAAGAACAATATTATTTATGTAGCAAATACAATTGCATATAGCAAATGCACAAATGTCACATAATAATCCACATTATGAAAATATACACAAATATCAAATACAGCTATGCCTCATGTCTCAAAAACTTGCTAATAATTATGACTACTCTGGTATTTCTAGAAACCAATTTAACATCGCAAATGGTCACAGAAACTAGTAAGTGGCATTAAAACACTACCAGTAGTATTGGTATTATTGTTTTAACATGCTTTCCTTTTTTTGTAGCTCCAACTGTATGGATTCACGGGGACAGCTACGTTCACCGTTGAGGGGAGGCTGCAAGGAGGTCCCTGGCCACTAACCTGGGACTTAATACCCAGATGAGGTGATTTGGCTGGGGTGGACTGGAATAGTGTGGCGTCCTCCTGTTTTTCTCTCAGGCCTTACAAGAAAGAACAGTCTCAGATGTCCTTCATCCAGTATGGCTGAAATGACCTTGGACAAGTCAGGAGTGTTCATCTTATTGCAGAGATGAAGCAGGACTTGTGTGATGTCTATCGGTGTTACCCACATATAAGGATCATCATCTCTGCCATCACCCAGCGTCTCTGATGGAGATCCGCAGACCCAAAGAAGATCAAGGGCTGATTTTTATATGATAACATTAAATATAAGGACAGCACATGTCTGGAGCTAGTTGACAGAACACATTTTTCTCCCATGACACTGTTATTGGTTTTGATCACTTACACTGAAATCACACTTAAAATGTATATGGAATTTGTAATGTATTTATGAAATCAAGACTGAATGAAATAAAAATGTAATTTTATTTCAAACCAAACTATGAACACATAAAAGGGAAAATACTGAAATGTCACTGTAAACAAAAGCAATGCATAAAACATACACTGCAGTCAGTGAGCAAAGTGAAAAAATCTGAGTTTTGTTAATAGCATGTATACCAGGAAGAATAAGTATCGAACGTGTCAATGTTTTTTCAGTACCTGACATGACATTTTGACCAGACCTTGATATTTGCCCACATGTGTAAAGATATCAGAACATTTAAGTTAATAAAGTTATATGTAATATAGCAAAAGGGTGAAAGTATCAAATGCAGCAGGAAAACCCGTAAACAAAAGTGCTACACAAAAACATTTTAAGATGGTAATAGCAAAGGGCAGCTGTGGCCTAATGGAGTCAAGAGTGACACAAATGAAACCTTGAGAGTGCTCAATGGAGGCAGCAGGTACATGTTTTAAAGAAAAAAACAGGTATTGTGTCCTCTACTGTAAGTGTCTTTGGATAAAAGCATCTGCTAAGTGTAATGTAATTGTATATCACTACCATAACCTCAATAAGACTGCATTACTGAATAAAACACGTGTAAAGCATATTTTTCCAGAACAACATTTGGACAAACCATAACATACTGTAAGCTTGTAGTCTGGTAGGATGTCGAAAACTTGTATGCCATATTTGGAGGAGAAATGACAGTAAAGTACACTGCCTATTGCTTTCTCTGTAACAGGTGTACCTGCTACCTCTTTAGCTAGAAAGCCTGCAAGTGTTGTCTCCTCAAGTTAACTCTCCACTGGTCCAGCCTGTCTGGATCACCTAGAGGAAAACAGACAAGACATGTCGGAAATGTTAGTCGCAATATTTTTCTAAATGTAATGAGATAATGACTTGAATGAAACACAGATGTTAGACATAGTAATGTGTAAGGCCAGATTGTTCATACGTGGATGTAGTGTACACTTCTATTTTTTTGTTCTAATGTAATTCTAAAATGAGTTACGTCTGGTACACTCAAGCCTACACCTCATTTTCACTACTTAATAAAACTATACAAGCAAGGGTGCTTTTAAGCGTCTCGCTCCCTTATTTACAGTCTGTAACATCATTGGTCTCTAGCCTACTTGTCCAATAACACATGCACCTCTTCTAAACTAGCACAGAGAAAGAACTGAGACGGTAGACATAATTTGACGCACTTGTCATTACACTTTTCTTCCCAACTTCTAGAAAGACAATAATTTCAGGGCAACTTTCCCGTAAGCAAAGCAATGTTAATTAGTGCATTGCTCAGAGAATTTACATAGGAAGAAAAGACACGATGTAGGCAGGCGGGAACTTTTGTAGCTTGACTAGTTTACCTGACGTTAACTTCATTATTAGTTGCCGAAGCATAGCAGGCTGTAACGTAGCTTGCGGTGAGCTTTAGTGCTACACAGACTGTATGGAACTTCAATATGGACTACCGAGACAGCCACGACAAAAATTCAAATAACGTTAACTCTTCCTCAATGCTATTCTACACACTTGGGCAAATAGTACTCTTGATATTAACAGTCAAATATGCTTGATAATGGCAGGTCGTTTGGACACAGGGTTAACATGCTAACATTTTCGAGGTGATTCTAGGCTACAGCGCTAATAGCAATGCTACATATTAGTAATGACAGATAACGAGAAGTAATGACAGTGAGTAGTGTAATGTCACTTACCGTAAAAATGTACATAAACATTCCTTGACGGCCTGTTAGGACAATTAACAACAGCGCAAGACAGTCTGGATGTAATATAATTAGCAGCTAAAGTTGTTGGAAAAGGTATGGTCTTGAAATATCCGATGACAGCCTGCGAAGAGTAGAAAGAGTTCCCAGCCTTGGGTCAGCAACGGTAGCTGGCTGCTGTCAATCAAACTGACCACGCCCTTAATTATTCATAAAATTAATACTTGGCTGTACCTAAAGCAAATAAATTCTAAAAAAATTCACCCCCCTCAGAGTTGTCATGGACCCCAAAACTATCAAAAGAGACTAAAACCGTTTTTTGAACCAGGCTGTAAGTATGTTTATTTTTGCTGTGAAAATTGACTTTTTAACATGGGAGTCTATGGAAAATTGCTCTGTTTTGGAGCCTGCCCCCAAAGGATGAAAAAGGTACTGCAGCCTTAAACAGTTACTTCCTGGCTTCATTTTGTAGCGTGGAATGTTGGCGCTTGACTTCAACCATAGACATATAAACATAGACGCCGCATTGAGCTGCTGGTCCGTTGCTGGCATACGTCAGCGTGTCCGCCATATTGGATGTGGCAAATTTACCCCGTAAACCAGTGGAAGTAAATGGACCGAACTTCATAAAGCGCCTTTCTACAAAGGTATTTAACTCGATGCATTTTATTCACCCATTTAGACACACACGTATATATCTGGGAAACAAGCAGGCATCAAAACAACAGCCTAAATAGTCTAACGTTTAACGTTTATAACGTGATGGTTATAAATAGTGTGCGAAATACTCGTCAATATTCCGTGTAGCAGAGGTGGGGTCGAGCACTACCGATCTAAATTTGACTGGAAATAGTGAATGAGAAATAAAAAATTAACTGTTTTATTTATTGAGTCACCACACAGACCTAGGCCTAATCCCGTTGAATAAAGTGAGCTGAATCTCCGCCAAACTGACTTCGGCCAAATTCTAACGTCATATCAAAACAAAATAGGTTCACATTCAGAAAGGGAAAAAACATGTTCATCATAGTGTGGCACTGAAGTATCTAATCATCGCTGCTTATACCTATACACATTCTCTGTGGAGATGAGCTGGGAAACTGAAGAATAGCTCCCTCTCTTATCCTGACGCTCTGGTCCTGTCAAAATGCTCCGTTCTGAAGTGTTCACTGCAGATGACGGAGTAGCAGAAAACCCCTCCCGTCGCACATCTGTCTCCCACTGCCTTTTCATCTCTTTATTTTTGTGAAACCTATGTAGTATGTGCAAAGTTAGTTAAGCAACTAACAACAATCAGCGTAGTTACGGATTTAGTTAAATAGGAAAGACTTCTTCGTTGTTTGGAAGCATGGTTTCAACGAGCAGCTATTATGCGCGAGACTTCATATTAGGCACAAAGTCAGTTACTTCTGTTTGTAAAATTACGTTATAATGGCCAAATACAATGAAAAGTATTTTTCCAGTCTCATCTGTAAAAGGTAATACCATGTGACCTCGTTTGGACGGTAAACCTGTTAGTACAGTTAAACGCCACACATGAATGAGGCATCTTTATTCTAGGCTACTGTCTAGAGACGGTTGAAGAATCTCCACTTTGCCACATCCAATATGGCGGCGAGGATAACGTATGGTTCTACGCGGAAGGCGGCGTCTATGTTTATATGTCTATGACTTCAACCTCCACCTCTCTAGCGCGACAGACTGGTCAAATTCAAAGGTAAAATTATTCATGTAAGTTTTAAATCGTTTAAAAAACTTGGAACTTGATGGAATCCTTAGGTCACACCAAGTCAGCTAATTAAGTAACTTTGCTAACAGTACTAATAAGCTTACTTAGTTAATGCTTGTTAGCAGTTATGCTTACAATGCTAATTAGCTAACTATGGTAACTACGTAGCTTATTGTGCTAACGATAGACATCCTATACATAGAGGTAGCATTGGCTGCTGGGACACAAGAAATACAGCCGCCAAAAAGTATAATTGTGACCATGAAAAAGTCATTCAAGTAACAATATTCAAATACTAATGCTGTTGGGTAAGACAGAAATTGTTTTTTTTCTCTGTATTCATTGAAACAGATTTGTGGTTTCAGCTGATATACAAGCGTTCAGGTGTTTATATATAGATATCTAATGTATTGTTATGCCCACTTGGCTCAAAGCGGAGATAATATAAGGGAGGCCACACAGAACATAACGTTAACAATGATCATTTATTAAAACAAGTTTCAGCTAGCCCATTGGCCACCACGGCCAGCCAGCCAAGTTGAGCAGCTCTCCCTGCAGCCTGGGAACTGGAAGACCGAGCAACCAATGTTTGATATATAAAGGAGGTTTGAGGCAGCCACAGCACGCAAAGCCAGGCGCAACAGTATTAACACAATATGTGTGTGTTTGCAAATATATATGTGTATATACTAGGCCTGTAACGATACACCAACTCACGATTCGGTTTGTATCACGATTTTTGACCCACGGTTCGATACACCCCACGATTTTTTTTTAATTGAAAAGGCATTTCGCTTAAACAACATTTATTTAACAATTGAATAATATGAAGTATAGCGAAATAAATAAAATAAATAAAGATTTCGCTAGTTTCTTTAAAAAAAATACTGTTGAAAAATAAATGGAATTCAACTCCATAAGAAAAGGATTCATAAGACCATGTCCTAATTCCCATAATACAAACTAACATCATATAGTAGCTATTGTTTTCCACCTGTGTTTGTCCTAATGTGAGATCTTGTCACCACCACCACTACATTTCATTTCAGTCCATCTTTTTGCAGTGTGCATTTTGCATGCTTTTGAAACCCTTTTTTGCATGCTTTTGAAATGCTTTACCCTTCTCCAACGCACCTTTCCAATTACAGTAACGTGTTTTGGTGAAGACTACGTCTCTATCACTCATGCCTGCAAACTGACGACAGGGAAAACAAAAGCATGTGTCGAGGTTGACGGAGTACTGCAACCACGGTCGGGATTGGTACCAGTTGGAGTTAAACGAACACAAAGTCTGACCAAACATTCGTTTAGGATGCATTTTTAATATTGGCTGGGATGGTGCACTATTATTTAGCTGACGCATATCTATGTTAGCAGCCGGAACTACACTGCTAACACTATGTTTGTTAGGTTGGGAAGTGGGCACATTCACATTGGAACTGCTTACAGAAGGCGAAGGCAACAACCTATGTTTCAGCTACCAGAGACAGCAACCGGCTTGTTTGAAAGTGTAGTCTTTGGGACTAAAAATCTCTGCATGTTGCATACACTAATTGACAAACAGACATTTTGGAAAATATGGTTGAAAAACTAAGCTAAGTGAAGTGCTAGGTGGCTAAGCTAGCCACCAAGCTATTGGAACTAAACAACAGAAAGGATGTCAAACAAAAAAACACACTACCAGAGATAATTATGGCAAGACTACAATAAAACAACAGAAAACAAGTGAGAACAAATGAACAATGATAAGCTTTAATGAAAAAGTCTCAAGACAACCTGGACAATCAGGACTACCTGAACTAGCCATTGTTTGCTGCCTGTCACAATCCGTCTCATCCACGTTGTTGTGTGAGCTAAACTTTTTTCAATGACACGCAGTTGGAGGATGCTTGCATATCGACAAAAAAAGGTTGTGTGGTTTACGCCCACATATTTTAAAATAGACGACTAATGTCAAATAGAAATAGTAGTATTTTTAAAAGTTTGGTAGCACTATCAGCTCATATCATGTGGCTGGATCTGTACTGAAGGATGGAGTATGACAGGGGGTGTCGCGATTCTGCCTTCTTACACCGCGAGACAGGTTCGTGGCTTTGTGTGTCGCGATTTCGGTTTCGACACGTGTATCGTTACAGGGCTAGTATATACATATATATACATTTAGGCATACAATTTCGGACTTCTGTTCACTTCATTTCAGAATATTATATTAACCCTATGGGCCCAACAGACGCAAAGTGCGTCCAAATTTACACCCATTGTTCTCTGTTAAATTACTCTGGAATGGTACAATGTAGCAAGATGGCATTTATACCAAACGACACAGCAGAACCAGGGCTTTACAACATGATCCCCGCTTATTTGTGCGCTCAACTATCGGCAAGATATACATTTTTTAAAATTAGCCAAAATCTCTTATATTACAGCTCTGCACAGGCATTACTCTTGTTGAAATTGCTCGCGAAACCGTGATCGTATAGACATGGCACGCATATCAGAAGAAAGTACATTTCAGCTTTCCAAGCACATACTGCACTGAATTTATCATGTAAAACAAGGTATCAAATGTTTGCCAAATAATGATTTGACAAATTTTTACTTCACCCATTTTACATTCACGATTATCAGTCAATGCATAATGTGAAGAATAGCGGAACTTACCGATTCTACTGCTATTGTGCATTTCTGTCAAAACACGTTTCATACAGTTTTGAAATTACTGCAAATTTCAGCATAATATTGATAATCCTGCATAATCCTGATATAACATCCTTCATTACGTGGAAAATAGGCCCCGTCAGACACAGACTACATATTTATCAACATTGATAACAAAGATTACAGACAATCTCCTCTACTCAAATATGAAAAGATATCCCTACTGACAGCATCCCTATGGACAGGTACTTGCAAGAATACAAGAATGTTTTTATATGCAATATGATTTTTTATACCACGGCTTCCTTCAGTTTCACATTGTGATGCGTGCTTTCGAATGACGAGCAGATGGAAGAACACAGAGTTGCAACATGTTATATACCTCTGAGATAGTATTTTAGTGCTGTCATGCTGCATTTGGACTCTCTACTAACATGATTCTGCTAAGCAAGGCTTAACAGAACTTTGGAATAGCTAGCTTGACAACCAGTCATGGAACTAACGACTTGGTCTTGGCCATATCAACCTCCAGTTTGCAATTAGCAACGGCAGTTTGTCCAGTAAGTTATGAAGAGACACATCTTGTGGCAGATGGAAGTAGTTCTACAAATAAGTTTGTTTTAGTGATTAAAACGTGGAAATAATTACCTGAAATTAACATCAGACAAGTGTGGTAACCGTGGTATAAGCGGGATAATGGACTTCACGGTGTTCGGATATCAGAAAGTTAGTGCACTTCGAGGTGTAACTCCGCTTCGCGTCGTGGCCGCATTACCACCTCGAACGTGCAATAACTTTCTGATATCCAGACACCGTGTCGTCCATTATCCCTTACTTATTGGTTTACTATTTTGTATAAAATCCGTGCAAATAGTAGCTCACCAAATGAAACCAGATCTGGATAGCCCAGACTGTCCTTACAATGACCAGGTATGAGCTTAAAAGTAAAGGTAGTAGAAATACCCTGCCCCGCATCTTGTCAGTCGATGCTGCAACTATAGGATGTCTATGGTGCTAACAGCGTTACTCAGCTAACTCAGCCAATGTTTTCAGCTATGTTTTATGCTAACTATGCTAACAGTATTACTAACAGTATTACTTAGCTAACTTAGCTGATGTTTGTCAGCAGGGATGTTAACAATGCTAATTACTGTATGCTATGTTAACTATGCTAACAGGGTTACTTTTCTAACTTAGCACATGTTTTTGTACCTCATGCTAATAATGTTAACAATGCTAACTATGCCACAAATGTTAAGTGGGTCTGGTCAACAGGTCAATAGTAGAGGTACATTTATGCATGTAACTTGAACCGTATGTCCAGTTTTCAAAAAAAAAAAAAAGGTATTACTGGAATCTTTGGTTAAGGCCAAGTTCAAAAAACCCTATGACGTCAATTTCTACACATTTGCTCGGATGATCATGGAACTTGGCACATGCAAGCACACTTTTAGCTTTTTCTGTGGGAATGCAGTCTTGTTAATTTTTTTTCTTCTGTTCACCCATTTTTTTGTCATCACTACTAGTCTGAGTGCTCTGGAGATAGAGATGCCGTTTGTAACACCAACCAACGTAATAACTTCTCACCAACAGAGTAACCCACCAATGTAATAAAAACATGTGCAGAGAACCAGTGGTCGGTTCTCAGGGACAGGGGCTTGGCTGTGGGTGTGGCCCAGAGACTCGAGATGATTAATTGTAATTAATTGTAATCAGGAAATGTGTCCCAGTGCAAAGTCCCAGTGCATTCAATGATTTGTGTAAAACTTCTCAGGTTATTAGATGCTATGATTATAATAGTGACATTCATAATGACATTCAGACAAACAATATGCCTGTCTGGTGTATCACCATTAGCTGGCCATAAAAAGAATAGGTTCAAATTTGTGTTTTGACACATTAATAATTTTGAAACAGTTTTTTTCCACCACTGTGGTTGAATTGTGTTCCTAAATCGTTGTAGCTTGCTATATAAATTCAGGTAAAGTGACTTTACACACACACACACACACACACACACACACCCCTACAGGAAGAGGCCCAAACACAAAGAAACAAACTAATTCACATGGCTACTTTATACTTACTTTATAAGGCACATTATACTCATACACACACACACACACACACTAACACATTCACAGTCTGTCATACACACAATGTAAATGTCATGTCATAAGCAAGTAACGTGCTAGATGCATTATGAGCATTATGATTATGATGCATTATGATTATGATGACATCCACATGTCAAAAGTACCAACTGGCGATAGAAGGAATTGTTTTCACTTCTGTCGGATATCTTTTCCAAAATTGTTCAGTAGAATAATTCTGGTTAGTCACTAGTGACCTGATGTAGATTGCCAGGTTGACTCTGATTAAGGGTGTATTTTTTGGGCAACTCAGACAGTGCACAGTGCTCTGCAAATAGTGTAAAGTCCATAGTACCTTTTGGCACATGTTACAGATGTGTTGTGAATATTGAATTTCTGTTATCTGATTCTTTACAGTATGTATTCTTGGTTAAGTAACAATTTCATATGATAAGTTTTGTAATTGTTTCCTTTTTTAGTAACACCTTGTAATTACAGTTTTTACCAATCATTTTCACACAAACAATTATTACTAATAATTAGCAATTTCACACTAAATTGCCCATTTTTTTATAGTATTTTAACTTTTTAACACTTGTTACCAAATATACAAAGAGGTTAGATTTACATGTTTATAGGCAAAACTTTATCATATAAAAGTTTATATTAAGGTTGATACAGAGATTGCTTTGTATTCCATTACCACTGTAGTGGATGTACTGTAAGTCATGGCCTATCCAAAATACAGCAGTACCATAGATCAGCATTACAGTATGTAGAGCCACAACCAACCTCTACCGATGACTATTTTTATATGCATTTATGTGATGCCGCACTTTATGAGCACTCCATCACCGTGTCCTAACGGCAGCCACTTTCGAACATTTGAGGCGCAATTTCACTTCCTCTATCTATTCAGGTCTACCTTGCTTAAACGCCAGTGTTCTATCAATGTCTGCATGTTCTACATTATCTTCATTGTGCTTTGTGCAGTTTGTTTGTGTGTTAACACATGGGTGCACACATGTTGCTAAATACATGACAAACATTTCACACGTGCAAGCATTTTCCTACGCATTGACATACAATACACAACACAAACACTGTTTTATAATAATGCCTTGTTTATTTAAAACTTGTTTTGTTACAATTGCAAAGTCTTTCGTCTTGTAAGAATAGTCTGCTGGCTTTCCAACATCTGTTAACTTGTTAACATTTAGCAAACACTTTTAAGACAACCTTACCGTAGCTCTTCCTGGAATGTTCTAGGGAAGCGCGCTCACGTTCTGGGACAGCTATATGGTTGGGAACGTTCACGAGTGAGCATGGTTGCGCCTTCGTAACAGTAATTACAGTAATTTAATTAGTAATTAAATTAAAAGTAAGTAGTTTGTTTGATTAGGAATATATATGTATGTACATGTTTATTATTGTTGTATGAAGGGCACGATGTAGTAATTGATTGTGTAGTACCATTTTTAACATTGATATTTTGTCCATATGGTAGAAACACCCCTGTGTTTAGTGTTGTTAACGGAGTAATCCAATCAGGGCTGTGTTCAGCTACTATTGAAAAGGGCTATGGTTTTCTTTTGTGGGAGAGAGGTGGTAGGTGATGTATGTATTACTCTGTGCTATGCTATTGCTATGTCCTTACATGAGTGAGGTTGCTATTTTATAGTGTGCATTATATAACAGTAACATGTGCCAAATGCTAGATTTTATGTGATTTCTTTCAAGTTGTTTTTGTTGTTGTTTTTTTTTAGCTAACTGTACATTGAGCGCTGCTGTAGTCTTGCTGAACGACAGCATGTGTTATAGTTATGGCGGCAGAAAAGAATTTGGGTGAAGTGTGAAGAGTTTTGGTAGCTGTAGTGCATTTTATAGCATTTATTTATGTTAAATTATGTGTTCAGATGTGTGGGTTAAGCACACTGTGTTAAAGGTCCCATGGCATGACATGGCCCAGGCAATGATCTCAACTGCTTGGATATTAAGCGGAATCTCACTACAAACAAATACAACTGTCTTTTACCAGTTGCGTGACCACAGTAGTTCAAGCATTTTACTGATGATGAGATGGCCTGTTAACTCTTCCTAAATCTGCATAGGCCCACCCATGTTTTCCCCTCATACCTAATTTAAATCAATGAGCAATTAACAGGTGTCTGCAGAGCTTGTTGTAGTTGTTCCAGCTTCGTGTTGTGAAATTATTCGGCTCCACCAACGTTGATTAATTCGGAAGCTGTTATCCCCAAGGGGGTAGGAGCTTAGGCGGAAGTTGAAGCCCCCCATTCCACTAAGTGATTGCAGCTTTAACGGTAGAAGAATACTTATTAAGAAAATTATCGTACGTTGTATGATTTGTGATTGAGCATCTACCACTCAATTTATAGTATTTGGGTTCGCTGGCTGACGTGACCGTACCTCACCCCGCGCTTGCGCAGTTGCCTGGTGACCAATTAAAAATCTCAAAATTGTGCTTCAATGGCTCCCATTGAAAACGACGCCATCCCATGGTCCTTTCTCTTCTATTGTCTATGGTTATCCCTTATGTAGCGAATCAAGGCAGCATGAAAAGCCAACCTCTACTAGTTACATGATAATAACTGTAACAGCATACATAAGCTAACCTAATCGTAGCAGACATATGTGACCGACCACGGCAAAACCAGCCACAAGTCATCCCAGAGACATTTTGAGTTATTCACAGATTCTGAAAGTGGAGTTTCTAAGCTTTCCAATGATGTCTTTCAAATGGAAATCGGATAATATTTGAAGAATTTGTGGCCATTTGAAAGCATGCACATCTTAAAACACAAAACTGAGAAAAGTCCTCTTGAAGATTGCCTCACTCTAGGGTTGTGGGGCAGAATGGTGGCAATTTGTATGACATTAAGATAAGCCCCCCCCCCCACACACACACACAGACTGTCACTGAGGTGTGGTATTATGACTGAAATGCTAATGATTTAGCAACTAGTGCTGCAGTCTCAGCTAACACAAGACCTATCCACAACGTCGCTTTAAAGGTGACATTTGGTCATGGCGACATTACCTAATGGCCACTTATACAGGTCACAGCAGCGTTGCTATGAGGATGTTGCCATAACGTAAACAAAACCCGTCGCTGCAACATTGCATCGTGGTCACCGTTTGACGTTACCATTTGGTAGGCTGACTTTTCTGTCACATCGTGACATGGTAACCTGACAACACTGCCATTTGATATCACAAAACTCGTTGCCGCAAGGTCCTTTATTGGTCACCTCATAACGTTGCCATTTGGTACAATGGCAATAACGTTACAGGTCGTTACAATATAAATGCATGATTTACTCTTGCATTGACAGAAACGCACTTGAACACCTTGAATAATGGGTTTTTTCCACAGTGGCAACTCATGACACTAGGGCAAATTCTCTGAAAAAAATACACTACCAACAGCAATCAGGACATTTCACTGTTAGAATTGCTGCGACCTCCTGCTGATCAGGCCGTGCAGAGCCTAGTTGGAGCCAATCATTCTACCGACCCGACAACCTCTGCGCGAGATTCAAATGTGTGACCTGTTGTCCTATTGTCCTGCCGAATTAGCAAAGCAGGCCCAGGCCCAGGCATCACCCGCGGATCCACTTATTTTTTCTTCACGGACCACCAATTATCTGCACTGTATAATGTCTCAAAAGAGAGTTTCAGATTTTTTCCCAATCCCAGATGCCTGAGGACTAGCCAGACTTCTAAAGACAGCGGGACAGCGGAGCCAGGAAAGCCCTTCACATTTGGTAAAAGAGGAGCCCACCAAAACCATGACTTTTTCCACAGAAAAGAGAAAGAGTTACGGGGGCAGAAAAAAGCTCTCACTAAGCAAACAACTATCTCTGCAAAGGCGCAGAAGGCTTCATATGAGGTGGCATATTTAATTGAGCAGACAAAAAAAGCCACACATAATTGGGGAATCTGTAATAAAACCAGGTGTTCCATGCACCTGTGGATACACTTCTCTTTAATTCTTGGACTTATTTGTTTCGTGGACATGCCCGGATCCCAACGTTCATCTCTTGTGCCATTTATGAACTTTCCGTGCGTCCACGAGTGAGTTTTGCTGTTATCATGTCGTTATCACTAGGTGGCACTATGCTATAAATGAGTGTTTATTGGCTGAGTCGATACGTCTCTGTAACACCGACATATCACAAAAATTTCATGTCATTGGGTGAAACGTTCATTGAGTTATTCAGCAAAAACTTTTGCCGGTCTCCCCCTCTTTGACGGACACTGGCACAGCAGGGGGGTGGCCCTTGGGGACCAAAAGCTTCTAGACGCTCAAAAAGTTCTAGGGCTACATGCCTAGAAAGATTCATGTCCCCCGTACTTCCAGTGTCCCGGAAATCGTTGACGGAAAATCGGGGGGAAAAAAAGGAGGGAAAAAAAAGGGGGGGGGGGGAAGTTGCGGTAACACTATAATGACCGCTTTTGCTAGCTTCGCTAGCGGCGGTCATAATGAACAAGCCAATTTACAGTACCTCACAAAAGTGAGTACACCCTTCACATTTCAGTAAAAAATGTGATATATCTTTTCAAGGGACAATACTACACAAATAAAACTTGGATATGTTTTTGAGTAATCAGTGTAAAGCTTGTGTAGCAGTATAGATTTTCTGCCCTCTGAAAATATCTTAAGACACAATCATTTTTGTATAAATAGCAGGCCACAAAAGTGAGTACACCCCACAATGAATGTGTCCAAATTGTGTCAAATTTTGTGTGAGCACCACTGTTATCTAGCAGTGCCTTAATATGAAATTCACCACAGCGGCACAGGTGGTTTTTGTGATCCTTTTCCATTCCTCCATGATGGCATTACCGACCTGCAGACAAACACTGGTGCTCCTCCACCTCCTGGCAGGCAGTGGTAATTTTGGAGATGTGTTAGAGATTGTTATCATGTAGAAAAAACTGCCGTGTGTCCTAGTTTCTGAAGGGGGGGTTGAAGCAGCCCCAAACCACGATGCTACCACCATTGGACTCGATTGTAGGTAAGGCAAACTTATAATGCTACTGTTCAACAGGCTGCTGCCAAACATTCCATACCATACCAACATACCATTTAAGCTAAAAGTTTATATTATTATAGTCAGACATGGTTTTAGGAATTCAATCTTTTGGACTGCATGTCATCAGCAAACAGCTTTCAGGCTTTTTTGTGATCAAGCTTTACAAAAGGCTTTCCTCTTGGAGGATGATCATGCAGACCGGGTTGTTGCACTGTGCGCCATATTTGAGCTCTGACAGGCTGAACTCCCACTTCTGCAACCTCTGCAGCAATGCTGGCTGCAGTCATGCATTTATTTTTTGAAGTCAACTTGTGCATTTGACTCCGAGTGTGTGGACTCTACGTCTTTGATTGATCCTGTCAATGCTTGTTCCAAGTGGAACCTGTTTTGGAAAACCACTTAATGACTGGCCACAACGATTTAACCCAGTTTCATGGTGTTGCTGATCTTTTTATAGCATAGGCCATCATTGTGTAAAGCAACAATTCAATTTCTGAAGTCCTCACAGACCTCACAGCGGCTAGTATGAAAGAATTGAAGCCAAAACATTAAAATGAATAGCTTAAATACATGACACATATTTGTATGGTCCAGTTGAGTGGACCAAAACACAAAAATGATGAATTGGACAGGTGGCTTTTCATGGTTGAATGATATGTATAATTATCATTCAGGATGTACTCACTTTTGTGGCCTCCTATTTATACAAAAATGTCTTTGTATAAAGTTGTTTTCAGAGGAAAGTAAATTAATACTGCTATACAAGCTGTACACTGACTACTCAAAAGCATAGCACATTTTTTCCTGAAATGTGAAGTGTGTACTCACTTTTGTGAGATACTGCAAGTGAACGGTAGTAACTATGACAATAACACCAATGTGCTAAACGCTAACAGTTATTGACTCACCTCAAATTTAACACATTGCTGTAACCTTACACCTTTATATTACTCTGTCCACTTAGGCTAATATCAGTAATAGTATCTAGGTAGATGTTGGTGGGTAAAGTGACAGCTTCCAATTTAAAACATTACGTTAGCATAGTTCGCTAGCGTTAGTGCGTTAACAACCACATAGTAAGTGTTCCTGCCTGACCTGAAATAAAGCAAATTTTCTCAAAATCCAAACAGTAACAACTTACACTATTAGGCTTGAAATAATCACAAACAGTTGTGGATTGTGACACATGGTTCCAAGAAAATATGAACAACTCCAGAAAGAGGTAACAACCAATTAGTTAAACTCCACGCGTCCCATTCATTTCAATGAAACAAGTCTCGACCCCGCTGTGCATAAAGGGGGATTTGCCCCCCTCCTCCCTCAACACTGTCTGTTAGTACCAAAATGTCGTAAATGTATAGTCAAAGTTTTGTGGTTTAGATGCAATTTACTGTAAGAAAAAGAAATGTGTTCCTGCAAACATCATTGCCTCCAATGAAATACGTAGTCCGGGGACATTTGTTTTTGTTGGGGGCTTTATGCTGGATGTGGTCATCTCCGATGTAACTACCACACGTCTGTTTGCTGGACACGTCTGGACTACCTGTCCATAGAATGCTGTCAGTAGGGATATCTTTTCATATGTGAGTAGAGGAGATTGTCTGGAATCTGGCAATATAAGAACCATGATGGTGAGATATTCAGTGGCTTATCAATGTTGATAAATATGTAGTCTGTGCCTGACAGAAATAAGGGCCTATTTCCCATGTAATGGATACCAGGGTTATGCAGGATTAAGGATATTATGCACAAATTTGAAGTCATTTCAAAACTGTATGAAACGTGTCTTGACAGAAATGCACGACAGCAGTAGAATCGGCAAGTTCTGCTATTGTTTACATTATGCATTGACTGATAACCGTGAGTGTGAAATGGGTGAAGTAGAAATTTGTCAAATCATTACTTGGCAAATATTTGATCCCTTGTTTTAACGTGATAAATTACCGTGATAATATGTGCTTGGTGTCGTTGGAAAGCTGAGATTCTGTACTTTCTTCTGATGCGTGCCTCATATATCGGATCACGGGTTCGCGAGTAATTTCAACGAGAGTAATGCCTGTGCAAAGCTCTAATATGAGAGATTTTGGGTAATTTTAACAAATTAATATCTTGCCGATACTTGAGTGCAAAAGTAAGCGAGGGGTCGCAGTGTAAAGGCCTGGTTCTGCTGTTTCGTTTGGTATGAGTGCCATATCGCTACAATGTACCGTTCCAAAGTAATTCAACAACCTTTACGCTGGCTCAACAACCTTTACGCTGGATAACTTATTCACTTTCATTGATCAACACTTCTATAACCCTGCAATCATGACAACACAAGAAAGGAAGAGAGGAAGGCAAGACGGTTCGACACAAAGTGAGGACGGACTGGAAACTACTATCGAGGTCAGTCTTTTGGAATCGATCAACACAAAATTATCTGTTCTTGAACTGCTTCGCGACGATATCAGAGATCTCAAAGCCAGTCTGCAGTTCTCTCAATCCCAGATCAATACTCTACAACACGAAAATTCTGAGCTCAAAGGAACTGTCAAAACACTATCCACGCAAGTAATGCAGCTCTCAAACGAGAATAAAGACATAAAAGCCACACTCCTCGACATACAGTGTCGCAGCATGCGCGAAAATTTAATATTCTCCGGTATTCCCCGACAAAATCCTGACAACCCTGAACAAGCTCTGAAACAGTTTATGGAAACAGCATTGCAACTCCCCAAATACACCGTTGAGCAAATAACTTTCCACCGCGTTCACCGTCTTCCGCCCCCAAAAAAACAACCAAATCTTCCACCCCCTATCATTGCAAATTTCGAACATTACAAACAGAAAGAATTCATAAAAAGCAAAGGCAAACTTTTAAAAGGTACTGCGTTTGTAATGAACGATCAATTTCCCAAGGAAATAAACCATCGCAGGAAAATACTCGTTCCAATAATGAAGGACTTCCGTGCCAAAGGACTACGCGCTACAATATCAGTGGACAAATTATATGTTGAAGGAAAATTATACCAAGATCGCAAAATCACTACATGGCTGAACGAGCTCACTGACAACCCATGAATCAACGCCAAAAACTTATTCCATGGAACTTAAACTAGCCTGTAGTCTGTAAAAACTGTCTGTGGGTCTGCTTCTTGGACTAACTGGCGAATGGACTCTCTCTCTCTTTCTCTCTCTTTCCACTTAACGTGCGTCAGATCAACCTACATGTTAAATGCTTGCTTGGCTTGATGTTCATACGTGTTCCATGATCGTCACATTCATATGTTGTCTGTCTTTAAATGTTTGTTTATCTATTCTACTTTATTTTTCCCATTCTTTTCTTATCTCTCAGTCTGTGTGTGTGTGTGTGTGAGTGTGTGGGTGTCTGTGTGTGTCTGTGTATTGTGGTGTGTGCTGTGAGCGCAATCGCTTTCATGTGTTGGGAGATGGGGGGTGGTACTGGGGAGAGGGAGGGACTGCGTATGTGTGTTTTTCGGGAGACGGGGGTGGAGGCAGGAACACAACGGATGTTTCTGCGCGCACCAAGAAGGCATCTTAGTAACCAGGGGCTCACCTCTGACTTCCCTTTCCACACAGCAGCGGATAGCAAACACGGCTATGGATCCACACCAATTGAAGAATGGGCCTTAAAGAAATAACCGAGGACGAGCATCTGGGCATAGGCGAACACATACACTGCAAAACATACACCATGGACCAAATTAAGAACAACTCCACGCACCTCTCCTTTTTCCACATAAATATCAGAAGTCTGAACAAACACCACAATGAACTGGAGGCTCTCTTATCTACCGCAAAGAGCTTTGATATAGTGGGATGCAGTGAAACTTGGCTTAATGATAACACCCACCTAGGAAGCTTAAACATACGCGACTACAACCTAATGGTCAAAAACAGAGTGCATTCTAGTGGGGGTGGAGTATGCAGGAACCAACTGGAAGAAGAAGTGAAGCTGAGTAAAACGCTGAAAGTGTTTAAAAGAATATTGAAAAATAAGCTCCTGTGTAAATATGCCCAATAGATAGACAGATAGATAGATAAACAGTCAGACGCCTCAAGTGTTATTCAACATGGAAAGGGCCCACCTCGTATGACAAACAATGTAACCCGCAAAGCTCAACAACTAGCTCTTCCAACCATATGTGTGTGTGAGAGGGGTGGGTGTGGGTGGGGGGGAGGGGTTTTTGTCTATGCACTGGTGTGATTGTCTGTTGGGGGGGGGTGTTTTGGTGTGACTGGTGACTTTGTGTGTGTGTTCGGTGGGTTTGTGAGCTCATGTTACAAGGGACACCGATTTGCACTGTTCTCTTTACTACTTACTCAAAACTGTTTTCTTTCCTCTCTTTTCTTCTTGTTTTTCTTTCTCTTCTTATTATTATCTTTATTACTAATTTTCCTTTTGAATTTTTGTCTCTTCGGGTTCCCCACGTCAAGCAGCCATGAGCGGCTTTTTGGGGTTTTCTCCCTTTTCAATGTCAATGTAAAAGAAAATGACTATACTAATTTACTCCTGAAAAGATATTGAATAAAAAATGATCGTATCGTAACAGAGAAGAATAGGTGTAAATTTGCCCACACTTTGCGGGCGTCGGGCCCATAGGGTTAAGTAACCACGAGGTTTGCGTTTACCATACAGCTGATTGGCGGAAAAACAAACAAAAGAGCACTGTAATCGTCACATGAATGGCCAACATTGCCAGTATGGTAATTATGGTAATTTACACAGAAGGAAGACCAGATTCTTTCCTAAAAAGTAGCCAATTTCAAGGAGAAAATGTATGCTTTTAAAGCAACCAATGCTGTTATCTAAAAGATGGAGTGGCTTCTTCATGATCTCAACTCTCACATTTTGCCAAAAAACGAAAATCACTAATTTTGAAAACATTTGCTTCTACCGCGATTTTCTCCTGTTTGCTCTGAGTGACTTGAGACCCTGGAATTCGAAATCGGCCACATATTTTAACTTCTTCACATATTTTAACTTTCAAGGAGAAAATGTATGCTTTTAAAGCAACCAATGCTGTTATCTAAAAGATGGAGTGGCTTCTTCATGACCTCAACTCTCACATTTTGCAAAAAAATGAAAATCACTAATTTTGAAAACGTTTGCTTCTACATTTGCTTGCATATTTTAACTTCTTCACATATTTTAACTACTTCAGCTTGAACACCTGCTTGTCAACTAGCCATTGCAAGAGATCCACTGCAAATGTTAGCCCATGGTACCATAGACTGTATTTGGCTGCAAGCTGGTCAAGGCCACACCCCCACCCACTACACTGGCCCACATCTATCCTCCTCATTAGCATTTAAAGCTACAGAATGGCAGTCAGAGGAAAGCTCTTAGGCCCTGTCCACACGACAACGCTCCTGGATTTTTTTCTTTGCGGGTTAAAAAAAAAAGTCGCGTCCACACGACAACGGAGCAGTAAATATTTACGTCCACACGGGAACGTTTTCATTGCGTCGTCATTGCGGAAGGTGTGCTGTCTCAGCTTGAGGGGCATGATCAGAAGTGCAGTGATTCACTTTAAACATGTAATGTGTGTTGATTTTAGCAATGTGTGTTCTTGTTTAGGTGGGTCGGATGCAGCGACAGTCGCCCTATTTAATAAGCATAACATATGAGGTGTTTGTTGGACTGAACTATACGATGTATAGGCTACAAAAAACATTTTGCAGTTCAATTTCAGAAGGTAGAAACAGTTGCATTACAGAGCCTACACTGCAGACCATTTATACCCCAAATTATCCCACAACAACCTGTTTGTAAACGTTTGCCGCAGTTGTGAGATGTCACATTGTTAAATTGACTCACTTAAGCGATACGGAGCAGAAAATGACAAAATAGAAGGGGCTGCAAATAAACTTGAGACAACTGCGCAATTATTCGCTTAAAACATGTCATATGTAGATTTTAGCAATGTGTGTTGTTACTGAGGGGAGTCGAAAGAAGAGACAGTTGCTCTTTAATTAATTAAGAGTAATGAAAGCCAACAAGAAGTCTTTGTTATAGCTTACTAGCCTACCATACAGCTAGTTTAATGGCAGTAGAAACAATTGCACAACAGCCAGCCTACATTGCAAGCTAATCAAATCACAATCTATTCGACAGCAACCAGTTTGTAAAAGTTTGAAGTTGTTATATGAGATGTGCAGCGCAAGGTGACGGGGCGACAACGTCATCGTTTTCAAAAGGTTGCGTTTTGCCTGTCCACACGACAACGAAACAGCGGCGTTGTCAGACTTTCTCACTTTGGAACCCATTCTCAAAAAGTATCGTTTTCGGGCACCCAAAACACGGCGAACACCGGCAAAACGCTGGCCTGGACAAAGGCCAAAACGCAAACAAACTTTACCATTTTGACCTGAAAACGTTGTCGTGTGGATGGGCCCTTAGTGGGACTGGTTCAAAGAGACTGTAATTATGCACCAAGGCATCATTTCAGAAAAAAAGACTTCAGATATAGTATTAGGGGACCACTAAGGCCTATATAAAAGCATAAAGAAGCACAATGACATAGCCTCTTTAAGAGACCTATATGACCTTGTTAAAATTATACACATTAACACCATAAATGGCAATAGACATCTAAATTATTTTCTTACAAATGCATGGACATAGTGAGTGTTCAAGGTTATGTTTCATATTGCATCCAGTCACTGGTTCGTGTCAAGCTTGTGTTGCATTTGTTCAGGTAATTTATTAGAAGGAGGTGAAAGACAATACCCGAATACCTGTTGGTTTTAAATGCCTGCCATTAGCCAGTGTGGTAGGCTTCTCTCATGTAACAAGAAAAAATAGGATTTTGAATCCCAGAGGCTATATGCCCACCCATCTAAGGCTACGTTCAGACTGCAGGGCTTAATGCTTAATTCAGATCTTTTTGGAAGAGCACATGGCAGAATATGCGTAACTGAAAAGCGCATAGCTGGAAGCGCATAAAAAAGGGAATAGACCCCTATGTGAATCAAAAATGTGGTATATAAATAAATACTTACTTATTAACGTACAGTAATGACAACTTACCAAAAGCTTAGTTTGCAGAATCTCTCCATTGGCCAGAGTCACCTGTACCCAGGGAGAGGATGATGATGAGTCAGCCACCCTGTAGCTCCCTGGCCAATCATACTTAATCACCCTTGATTTGTATCTCACTTCCACATGATCTGAAAGCACAATTGACAAATATGACATTACATTTAGCGAACGCTTTTGTTCAAAGCACCTTACAATAGAGTACACAAATCAAGCTACAGATATGCAGAAGAGAATATTATATATAGTTATGCTTTACCATAATTGCATGTACAAATGGTATTTCTCGAAGGATAAACTTTATGCTCACAGACATAACTTCCCAAAAACACAATAACCACAAAGGTTAATCTACCATTAACCTTGTGTTTATGAATGTATTAAATTCCACAAATGTCATAATTGTTAACTCACCCAAAGAAAACTAGATGTACCGCATAGCGGTACATGGTATGACCGCCGCAGTATATTGAAATGTGGGAACTGTTGGTATGATGAGTGTGTGGTAAAGAAGTGTTGTAAGGTGAGAATTTCTGTGGAAATGATTTCCTGGAAGTGGGCACGGATGTGGGTTTTGAATGAATGACATTGTGTGTTTTTGTGTAGTGTATAGGAGTGATTTGTCAAGGCAAGGAATAGGCAAAATGAGATTTTGTACAATTACAGCGCCCCCTATGGACCCCCTATAGAAGGTCTTTGTGCTGATCGTGCATGACGTATTTTGTGCAGTTCCCACTTTCTCGGTCCAAGATATTGGCAGTTCAAAATCTCACTCATTTACCCTTATCACTAGGTGGCGCTATGCTTCAAGTGAGTGTTCATGGGCTGGGTCGATACGCTTCTGTAACACCGGCATACTAACACAAAATTGTCTTGCGTGAAACTTTTGATGAGTTATTTAACAAAAACTGCTTTTGGGCACCTAGCTTCGACAAGAAACATCACACCCTTCGACGAAATGTCACAAAATGTGGTGCACATGAAAAGAAAGCTGTTTAGAGTTTAGAGGCATGTCAACTTTAACCAAATTTGAGCAATAAGAGCAGAGATTGTTTTCGTTAGAAGAGGGCATTGACCAGTGTTTTCAGTGTGTGAGGGTCAATAGATTTCAAGTCCAAAAAAATTGGTTGTAAATTTTAGCTTCTCTAGATAATAGGCAAAATGTTTCAACAAATAGGCAACATTTCATACAATTACAGCGCCCCCTATGGGCTAAACATTATGGTGTGTGCTGTGCTTTTACAGGTCTTTGTGCTGATCGTGCATGACATATTTTGTGCAGTTCCCACCTTCTCGGTCCAAGATATTGGGAATTTAAAATCCCAATTTTTGCATTTACCCATATCATTAGGTGGCGCTGTGCTTCAAGTGAGTGTTTCTGTTCTCGGTTGATATGCCTCTGTAACATATAATAATATTTGGTACTCCTCCCACAATTCCAATCATCAGTTTCTTTATGTGAAGAAAGCATGATGACACCATATATTATTCCTAAAGACACATGAGGCTCTACATCCATTCTGTGTTCTCTGTGTAGCGTTGTGCTCTACCTTACCTCCATCAGTAACTATTCACCTAAAAAGGTGCTGAAATGGGCACGATAAAACTCTCGAAATTAAAAAAATGCCTTCAATGTTGGCTGAATTTCCCAGGTCTACCACGAGCTGAAAAATTGGGGATGGAACTTCATCACTTTTTCCAGTTCTCTTAGTACCTATATGGTGTCAACTCACTGCCTGTTTATGGTATATGAAACAAAATAAAGTGAAGCAATACTACTGGCCCCTTGGGAGCCAAAAGCTCCTATTCTCTCACAAACTACTAGGGCTCCCCCGAGTTCCAGTGTCCCAGCAATCATTGAGGGAAAATCGAAAAAAATGAAAAATGTTGTGGCTACACCAATATGGCCGCTTTTGCTAGCTTCGCTAGTGGCAGTCATAATAATATGCTTTCAGCCTCCTAGCTTTCAGTGAGTTTTGCAAAATGCAACTATGAATGCTGTGTACTTCCACTATGCCACGTTTTAATGAAATTTGGACAGTGAGCACCCAAGATGCTGGCTGTTGGGTAATTATTGCATGCACTTTAAATTATTAAATTATTGCTAGACTGCTGACTTCAAGAAGATTTGACAAAATACAAATCTTTTGATTACCTTTGAAAAGCCTTATCTACAGATAATTCTTCAAATTGCATTGCAATTTGATTAGCCCCTTCAAGTAATTTAACTTTCCCTTAGTGTTTAAAAAAATAACAGGGAAGAAAAGGACATGGGCTCATGCATTCAAGTGAAAGTCCCATTTTCTGTCACATTTCTGTGAAATCACACGGCACAGCACATCACACAGTGCACACAATGAAATTCACTTCTGCATTTAACCCATCACACACACGTCAGCAGGGGGCAGCCATGCTAACGGGATCCAGGGAGTAGTGCGTGGTTACGGTACCATGCTCAGGGTACCTGAGTGGCGCTGCTGGCGAACCGGGATTTACCGCTTAACCGCTAAGCCACCATTGCCCTTTTACTGCCATTAAATGTGGGAACACTTAAAGGTTTTTTTTTTTTAATAAAGCATATGGTTGTGTAGATATAAGGCAAACAATTTTTGTGGAAAATGACAGTGCTCCCTTTAGACCAGGGATTCTTAAACTAGGGGTCATGAAAAAAATTGTGGGGTCGCCAAATGCTTTTTCCAATCGGGAATTAGCATGTTATTTCGCGAAGTGAAATTAAGAAAAAAACAGAATGCAAATTCAGATCTGCTGTTTTCCTATTTATAGGCGCTGTGAGTGTTTAGTCTTAGACAGGGCTACTGCTCCTCCAATAGAAACAATGTCACTTGCTCCTAACACTACGCAAACTCAACTTCTTTCTGCAAAAACAAAACAAAACAAAACATTATTAGCCACATTTCTTGTGCTAGCCAGCCTAGAATAGAGAGGTGGCTGGAGAGGTGGCTGCTGCAAAAAATCAAATAAAATTGCGGAAGAGCCATCTACCAGTAGTGGGTCTGCTGTCCCGAGATCTTCAGGTGGAACCAGTCTAGCCGGTGAGAATAAAAAAGGGCCAACGAGGCGTTGCCAATATCAGAAAGAACTCCTTAAGTATGGATTTACGTGTCACGTTAAAATTGACCTCGACCACCCACAGTGTGTGCTTTGCGGCGATGTTAAAACCTGTGAAAATGAAACCTGTGAAAGTTTAAAGCCTGTGAAAATGAAACGGCATCTCGAAACTCGTCATACCGATCACGTTCAGAAACCCATGCCCTTTTTTCTAAGAAAAGAAGCTGCACTGCTTGGGCAAAAGGCTGTAGCGCACGGGCAAGCTACTGTGCCCTCCAAAGCCTAAGCAGCGTCATATGAAGTGGCCCACCTTATCGCAAAAACTGTCGGTTTTCTTTGCAGTTAGACGAGTCAACTGACTTGACCAATGATACGCACTTATTGGTATTTGTTCGCTACACGTATGAAGGGAAGCTCCAGGAGGACATGCTGTTCTGCTCTCCGCTTGAAGGAAGGTGTACCGGTGCTGACATTTCCAATAGCCTTAATTGTTGGATGGAGGAGGCAGGGCTATATTGGCAGAATTGTATCAGCATAAGCACTGACGTTGCTGGAGCTATGCTGGGGAAAAACAAAGGATTGCAAGCAAAGGTTTTAAGTGTTGCACCACACGTGAAGTTCACTCAATGCATTATTCACAGGGAGGCCCTGGCATCCAAGACACTTGAGCCCGAACTTAACAATGTTCTCCAAACAGCAGTTAAAATAGTCAATTACATTAAATCACGCCCACTAAATACCAGACTCTTCGCCCTTCTCTGTCAAGAAATGGGATCTGCACATGAATCACTTCTTTTCCATTCAGAAGTAAGGTGGCTTTCACGGGGCAAGGTTCTTACACGCCTGTTTGAGATGAGAGACGAGGTGCGCACCTTCCTCTCAGATGCACACTCCCATCTTGCGCACCATCTCACTGACTCAAAATGGACATCACGTCTTGCGTACCTGGCATGTATATTTGAAAAAACACTCTCAACTTGTCACTACAAGGCTCCAACAGTAACATCTTGACCCTGTCAGTCAAAGCTTTTACAAAAAAGTTGCAGCTTTGGGCAGCCCATGCGGAGAGTGGGGATTTTTGAAATGTTTGCAGAGCTGCAGGACTTTTTGGAGGACAAAGTCATGGATGCCAGTTCACTGAAATCTACAGTTACCACACATCTCCAAAGTCTCTTTGACAATTTCAATCAATATTTTCCCATGGAAAATGTAGACAAATATGACTGGATACGCCAACCATTCACGAGCTGTTCCTCAAATGACCTACCATCTGAGCTCAAGGATGCGCTGATTGAGCTGTCCAGTGACCGGACATTACAGACTTTGTTTACCTCAAAAACACTAGACGAATTCTGGCTGTGAGTTGCGCAGGAATACCCCGGATTGTCCAAGGTTGCCATGGACATTCTTACGCCTTTTGGGTCTACCTATCTGTGTGAGAACACATTAATACAGATGTCTGCTTAGCAGCGTGGGGCAAGATCTCTGTGTTGCCGTGTGCAGCATTAACCCAAGAATTGACTTGCTATGTTCGCAAAAGCAGCCCCACCCTTCTCATTAAAATAGATGCGTTATTAAACACAACAAATGAGACAAGTAAAAAACAAATAAAACAGCGGGGAATATACAGAGTAGGCCAAAAATACCAGACACATTTTAAATGCTTGCATCGTGGAATCTAAAAATGATAGCGAGTAACAAATATAGGCTATTCATTGGAAATCTGACATTCAGGAGTTTTTAATACATAGAATGGAATTCTGTAATGGGCGCAAGCTCTGGCCTGTGTTTGGGATCCACACGCAGAGCTGTGTGCCACAAATTTCGGTCATTGACAGTTTACTTATATTTTAGTTATCTTCAGTAGACTGGAAAATGTTTCTATTGACAATGTATAATGACCTCATATTTTTTCATATTTTTTTATTTTAATTTACATTTTAGACGCCTTTAATTAGCTTCCAGAGTGGTGTCCATAGAAATTAACCTATGTATGAAAAAGTCCTGAATGTCCAATATATTTGTTACTCTATATTTTTAGATTCCAAGATAAAAGCATTCAAAATGTGTTCTGTATTTTTGACCAACCCTGTACTTTATAGTCATAAATACAACATTATTTAGTGACAGTGTCACAGCAGTGTTTATTTGTTCATTTGTGACTGCTTTGTTCCAGTTGTTGTGAAATAAATTCCTGTAGTTCTTACATTGCCTGTTGGTTTTTGCTTTATTTACAGTTCGAGGGAATAGCAAAATCATTTGAGGGAGTTGCAATAACTATAGGTCTAACCTGCCCAAAACAGGTTGGTGAAAAGTGGGGTCGCCAGACCTCACCAGTTTTTTTGTGGGGTCCCCAGACAAAAAGTTTAAGAACCACTGCTTTAGAGCACCTTGCGCAAGACCCCACATGATTCCATGGGATGTCACTATCATAGTATAGTAGTATAGTAAACGAATAGAGTTCGTTTCATTTTTTTCTTCATCCTTTCAAGACACCACCTATTTAAAAAACTGTTTCCATTTAAAAGTTACACTGCAAATGATCCAAACAAAACTGGTTGGAAAAGAACAGAGGAGGGCTAACGGAAAAAAAAAAAAAAAAAAGACAAAACCTATATGACCAACACTCAGGGCAGTCTTAATTACCTAATCCATATGGCCTTAACAAAATGAAAACCTATACAGTATGGCCAAAACACTTGGTGCTGTAATTACACTTACTGTCATAATTACCTGACAGTGTCTGCAGCTGTTTAGTGAGTGCAGCCACAATGATGTCATTCTCCACAATGTAGGCCATCTCATCCTGCAAGTTTTCCTTCTCAAATACGATGAGAGCATCTGAGCATGCATCCCAAACCTGAAAATCACAGGTCCGTGTACAGTAAATATAGTTAAGTTCAGGAAACCGTCTTGGAATAATATTATTGCCAAAGCTTAGCTGGATACATAGAAAAAATACACAAGACTTCTGTAATACCAACCACTGAGCATTTTAATGTATGTGTGAGCACATGCGTGAGAGAGAGGCCAAGAGAGTGTGTCTGGGCATGCAAGTCTGTGTCCCTATAAAAAGGGGGTTTTGGTGTGACACATCTGGTGTAAAACATATTGACCTGCATTTATCAAACGAACGTAGACGCCAGTACAAATTTGAGTGGTGAAATCAACCTACAACAGGGCTCGCATGAGATTTTTTGAAACATGTGTCTCACTCCAGTCCCAGCTGAGGAAAGAGTGACTGTTGATACTAAATATAATGCCGAAATACATTCTCAATTCAGAGGCCTCACTCATAGAGTTTATGACATGTAATGTTGATAGCATGCAATGTTGTAATTTCAAAAAATAAACTTTTTATCAATATTACTAACTCAATGCAATCCTGGCTACAATACAAAATAAGCTAATAACAGGAACATAGGAAAGGTGAATGCAATGGATGCAGGGGAGATTTGTCCAATGTATGCTACAATATTTCATGAATTAGGCTATATAACTTTACAGTTCTCAGACAAAAATACTGTGCTGTGCTGCAAGCTTGGGGCTCCAAAACTGCATGCACAAACTCAGACCTGACATTAGACGATGCAAGAAATGAATGTGGAATTCTGGGAGAAAAAAAAATATTTTTAATACTTCCCAAAGCGTAGAAGAACATGCTCTTCTGTCTTAACCCTGGACACACATTCTTTGTGATCGTGGTTGCCAGGTGTTCCCGTGTCTGCCTATTTTCATAGCTAGGTTATGGTTACTGAGCCTGTATTTGCTCAAGTACTCTGCCAGGATTAATCTAACCCTCTTTCTCGGATCAGATGGGAATTTATTCTACTTTGGCTGATACTTTTGTTTGTCCAATGTTCCAAATAGTCTTTGTTGGTTTTTCTCATGATTTTGTTGACAGAAATTGGTGTTTGGAAAGCAGAAATGGAACTATTTGAATTTCCCATAATATCTGCCAGGTATGAGTTTAACAAAAATGTTCCTGCAGATGGGAATCCGTGCCACGTCAGAGATTGGTGTACTATATGTGCACAAAACAATCTGCTTCATCACCCTGGGAAGGAGAGGACAATAGCTATACACAAACATTTTGTTTTATGTCCATGCCTACAACAGTGCAATGCAAACATGGGAAAGCACACATTATAAAACAGAAACAAAATTGTATCACTTAAAATTATAATGCAGCCATCGTTGATTTGATTATTGTGTAGAATAAATGTGTGATTATTCAGAGTATGACACTTAATAACTGAAAAAAGATCCAGCAGCATTGTGTTTTATAGGTGTGGTTTTTTGAGAAATTCTGTAAGAACCTTGTTTTTTTGCTGATATTTTATTTCTTATTATCTTTATTTAGGTCAATGCCATCTAAACTCCACAGACACCCTACTATTATTCTTGTTTCTGACTGTATTACAGAAAATATGTAGCTAACCATAATTTCACCGTCATGCAGGCTGCCTGGTGCACAAGCGAGAGAAATTCTGGTATTTACACTTGTGAGGGCTCCACACCATGTATGGAGTATAAAATGCAGCATACAATTATTAAACATTTCAACCAGGAAACAAGGCCTTTAACCACTTACCTGCATTTTCTGATAGGGCTTACATCTCATATTTGTAACATGATCCCATGCTCCAAGGCCTGAAAGAAAGAAAGAAAGAAAGAAAGAAAGAAAGAAAGAAAGAAAGAAAGAAAGAAAGAAAGAAAGAAAGAAAGAAAGAAAGAAAGAAAGAAAGAGAGAGAGAAAGAAAGAAAGAAAGAAAGAAAGAAAGAAAGAAAGAAACTGACCTCATTAAATTAATTTCTTGCATTCAAACATTATAAATAGTTCATCAGCTAAAATGAGCAGGATTGACATATCATATGAGCATAAAACATGAAAGATAATTTGTTCACTACTAAGTACAGGCCTCTTAGGATCATAATACTGTATTGGGTGTGCGTCACTCACATACACTAGCCTCTAGATGGAGGCAAAACGCAAAGTGGCTCTTACACACTGACTTAAAGTATACCACTGGCCCTACAAGCTAAACATCACTTAACACTGCTCAGTGAGCATCGCTTCTCAATTAGTTTAGGCAAGATAATGCCTTAATTCGTTTCTGAATCCATAGTGTCTTCTCAAACAGGTACCTATGAGCACTCAGATAGAGGGTCTAACATCAAAACCATACGCTTGTTCACATGCCCCTCAGTGCCTTAAGACTAAGAAACAATTTCCCTCGGGATAAATAAAGTATCTCTACTCCACTGGATGGGGTTCAGACTGAATGAATGATTAAAGGTTTTAGATATGGAACAAAACAAATGCATTTAGCCCCTAAAAGACACAAACAAGCCAATGACAATAGCCTACATATCCAGGAACAAAAGAGCCAAATTCGAAGATAGTTCCAAAACATGTACAGTATACAAGAGAGCCCAGAGAAACCTCACATAGTTAAAGGAGAGGTTCGGTGTGAATCAATCTGTAGCCCTTTAGTTCGAGGTCACAGAGTGCTGTTGGTAGGAAAAAGAATGAGAAAATTTGCTGCAACATAGAACAAATAATAAACTGAATGAGGCAGCGGTCTGTTATATGAAACAGCACTTGGTGACCTCGAACAATAGGGCTATAGATTGATTCACAAAAAAACTTCTCCTTTAAGAAGTTAATCCAAATTAGTGCATAAATATTTCCTAAAGAGTTATAAGATACACATCATGTACCACTGAGGAAAGTGGCAGAGCCAGGGCTGACGGAGCTGACTGTGGTGCGGTAGGTCTCTGGAGTCTTATCCATCGCTCTTTTGGGTCCAGCCTCAAGCAAGAGAATCTGCTTCCCTTTTAAATTTGCATCCAAACCTGGAAAATAAAGCCAACATATGAATCAAAAATCCTCCACTAAATAATGTCTTGTAAAAAAATTAGCAATGTTAAGCTTTCCATTACACTGAATAGGCTTACTTCATCTGTTTTTTCATAAATGTACAGTACTGGTCAAATGTTTTAGAACATCTCATTTCAGAAATTCAAGCAGTTCAGGTCCAATAAATACAGATGTTGACACTTCGGTTTGCTCAGTTTCACGCATGAATCTCCTTTTTTATTCACACCTGCTGTTATGTTTCAGGCTCTTACAGCCATAGATATATACAGATGTTGTCGTTTCAGTTTGCTCGGTTTCATGTTTATAAAATGACAACGAGATTTATTCTTTTTTCAGTTATTTGTTCTGTGCTTTAATTTCACATTGCAGTAACGAGTTTCAAGAAAAACTGGAAAACTGGAAGTCTAGAGATGGATTAGGCTGAACTAGGATTAAGTGGCACATCTTAGCAAAAGCATGACTGAAATCCTTGGCATTCACCAGAGTTCAAAAAACATTGTATAAAAATGAAAAACTTTTTATGAATTCAAACACTTTTATCAGGAAAGACCATTCTAGGTATGTTACTGAAGGGTCTGAAATTTTTTTTACTTTCTTTTACCTTGAAGGTAAAGCACAGTTGCTCTAACGTGAAGACAAAATGAATTTGCTCTACCTAGTGGGGAGCACAGCACCACACTACTGTCCACTGAAAGGGAACCCTCTACCCACAGGAGTGAATGTGAAGGAGTGTGCCCACAACTATCCAATTATGGAAATAATGTAAAAGGACTAGTGTATATGATACTATACTAGACAATATGAAGATGGATCCAGTGTTCAGTGAGTCAATACACATTATATACACATTGTACGGGCATCCACAGTCCCATCTGAAACTGTAGCCCCTTTCACACTGCACGACACGGGGTGGCGACACGGTATGACACGCTACTTTAACCCGGGACCGCAGTGTGAAAGCACGGCGTGAAAACCCTCTTCTGAAAAGGTGGGTTGAGGCGGCATAGCCCAGTGACATTGTAACATTACGCCACGCATATTGCTGCGTGTGTACAATGCCGTGAATGACCCGTGCATCGGTGGTAAATACACCTGTCTACAAAGTTTTCATTCGGTTTTTCAAAACAACCATGGGGGGACACAGAGTTGTTGCTGGGTCTTCATACAACCATTCAAGGGCAAATTACATGCTACTGTACTGGCCGTGGATGCTTACATGGGATTGCAAATATATGCAGAGAATACATTAGATGCCGAATTACTGTAGCTATTTGTACACGGTACTATCAACATATGGTAAACTATAGCGCTATCATCAAATTACTCCACACATTTTCGCCCACGGTGAAAAAGCCCACAACACTTAAGATGAAGATGCACTGGGCGAAAGGGGTCTTTGTGGGGATATTTGCAGTCACATATTTCGGGATATTCACAATATATGGAGATATATTGATGGATGCGCTCTGAACATATGTTTTCTTAATACTAGTAAACAGTAGCGAGCATCAAACATCAACATTACTCTAAAGTTTTCAAAGATTTTACTCTCACGGTTAAAAAGCACACAACACAATGATTTGTCTCTCAAAATATGCTGTTTATTTAACATAAAATGTTGTATAAATCGGCATAGCGTTTACCCTACCATGTCCATTGTCATGTCATTATAGTTTTGTGTTTCTTAAAAAAAGTTTCCCGCGACCACGGGGTTTGAAAATGATGCTACGACTACCGGGGTAACAGGAAATGAACACCAAACCAAACAACACCAAAATGTGGGATATTATTCATTGCACATTTACATGATAAAGTTGTTGGCCGTCATGTACAGCATTTAAATTAAAAACAAATTCCGAACTCACGTTGGGTGAGTTATACATGACGTAGGCCAAATAAACAGCACATTTTGAAAGACAGTTTGCCTCTGAACTCCTTGTTGGTGTTTTTGTAGTTCTGCTCAGCTGTTTTAAAAGTCCCAACGGTGGGTGGTGGCAGTTTATGAAACGTCACCATACCACACCCCGCACCCCGTCTCGCCTCGGCTCGTGTTCACATATCGCCCCGGGTTGCAAAAAAGTGTAGGGTCTGAGGTGGGTCAAATTGGCGTGTCGTTTGGACACGCCACCCCGTGTCGGCAGTGTGAAAGGAACAGACGACCCACTAATTTCGGCTGAAATTACTGGTAATTTTGGCAGTGTGATAGGGGCTTGTAATTCCTGTTAAGCCGACCAGAATATCTGCCTATGTTACGCCAATCTACGATCTTTAGTGTCACCTTGTGTCCTGATGTAAACCTTTATTTTTAATAAGTAATAAAATAACATATTTCTGTAATCTGTGTCTCAGTTCACAGTTGCAGTTATCAATCATTCACTCTTTCTTTTGTTTCCTTAAACTGAGCTAGTGAGCTATTGTTGGCTTGGGAACCTATATTAACTGATGGGGTGCTAATGCCAGCTTGGCTAATATGAGCTAACTTGCTAGTACCTAACAACTTCGATTAAACATTAGGCTGTAAGGTGAAGCCTGTATCGTTTCATCTCGCTCCGCAGTCGGGGAACTACACAATGTTTAGTTCGTAAAAAGACAACTCGTGTTAAGCCAACAGCAAAAAGTTTGCCCCGAAAAATCCTGCCCAATTTTTATGGCGAGGCATTTAATGCAGAACTAGCTTCGTCATGGCGTAATAAGATTTTGGTTCATGAGTTGTGGCACGGTTGGGTCTACACCAATCGGATAGATCAATAAAAGGCAGTAATTGTACCCATACCAATGACAAAGACCATTTATTATGACCGCCGCTAGCGAAGCTAGCGAAAGCGGTCATTATAGTGTTGCAGCAACTTTTTTCTCTGCCTTCCCTTCCTTTTTTCCCTTCCCTTCAAATTGGGATTTTATATTGCCAATATCTTGGACCAAAAAGGTGGGAACTGCACAAAATATGTCATGCACGATCAGCACAAAGACCTCATGCACATGTCATAAAATTTGGCCAATAGGGGGGGCTGTAATTGTACAAAATGTCATTTTGTCTATTATGTAGCGAACGCTAATGTTTACAACCAATTTTTTTTTGTCGTGAAATCTATTGACCCTCACGCATTGAAAACACTGGTCGACGCCCACTTCCAACGAAAACAATTTACGTGAAATTTTAACACTGCGAAAACGAATCCAAACGAACTCAACATAGGCCGTTCATGTGAATCTCACCAAATTTGGTGTATGTCATCTACAGCAGGGGCGGAGCTATGGGCGCCCCTGGTCGTCCGGGCCCCCGCCCCCCTTGTGCCAAACTGCTACTGACCATGCAGTGGTTAGCAATACAGTGCTTAGTGCTAACACTGAAAATGTTACCGTTAACTTGTGACTTTATATATCTGTCAATTTTGCCGTACATTCTCATTATGGTGGGAGTATTTCGATTTTTTTTTTACAAAACTGAAATCCCTAAAACAACTTGTTAAATTTAAAATAAAGTAAAAAGTAATGTGTTAAACTACGCAGTTTCTTGAATTTAATTGTTTTCCGTTTGAGAAATTTGCGGAAAAAAAGGCACTGCATGATGGGTAGGATGTAAAGGCTGCCTGACGTCCCCCTCGTCCTTCATCGCCTGATGACATAGGAAGGTGCATGCTCGGTTGTCTTACGTTGTTGCTTGTTGGACCGTAATATTCAACATGTTTAAAAGTAAAAGTGGGGCACAAAAGAAGAAGGAAAATAAAAATAAAGAAGATGCAAACTCTAAACTCCCAAAGTTGGAATCTTTTTTTATTTCGCCTTCTGTCTCTAATGAAAATGCACCGCATGGTAGCAGCGTGGTGCTTAGCAGCAGATCCAGCAGTCAAAGTCAAATAGAGGGTGTTGCGGAACGTGGAGAGTTGCCAGAGTTAGCTGAACTGAGTAGCCATCCCACCGTAGAATCCTCAAATCCAGGTAATATTCCGACAGACCGTGGTAATTTCGCTGAAAACATTGCGGATCCCAATGTGAAGAGGTATATCCTCCAAACTGGCCCATGTAAGCCAAAGGGTCCCTTTCCCATCACTGGTAATCGCAGTTTTTCAACTCATTACTATACGTCAGTCACTAAAGCTGGTATTAAACTTCCACGAAGCTGGTTATGCTACTCACCCAAGCTTGACTGTGCCTACTGCGAACCTTGCTGGCTTTTTGCCAATCGCCAAAGCCCCTCATATAATAATGCCTGGGTAAATGGAGTTAGAGACTGGAAACATCTGTCTTCCAAAATTACAGTGCACGAATCCACCCAGATCCATCTCGGTGCATGCGTTGTGTATGAGCAGTGAAAACTCCACGGCACAATAGACGCTGACATGGAGAGGGATGTCCGTAATGCTGCTAACTTTTGGAGGCAAGTGTTAGAGCGCATTGTGAATGTCACACTTACTTTAGCGTCATGTAACATGGCATTTAGGGGACATCGAGAATCCATTGGGCAGGGAAACTCGGGAAACGTTTTGTCCATTGTTGAACTGTTGGCCCGCTACGATCCTGTCCTAAAAGAACTGATCAGTCGGCCCGAAGGATCGGTTAAATATCTGAGCCATGCAATCCAAGATGAGATAATTTACATACTGTCACAGAGGGTGAAGAGCAACATAATGAAATAAACTCATCTCCATTTTATTCCATCATTATGGACACCACCCAAGATGTAGCAAAGCGCGATCATCTCAGTCAGGTCTTTAGGTATGTTGTCATTGATCGAAACGAAATGGGCGATGCTACAGATATCAGGATATTTGAGGCTTTTCTTGGATTCGACATAACTGTGAATGCATCTGCTTCTGAATTGGAGGGACGAATTATTAGCTGCATTGAAGGGAATAAATTAGACATCTCCAAGTGCCGTGGGCAGGGTTATGACGGCGCGGCGAACATGAGCGGGATTTATTCTGGTGTTCAAGCGAGAATAGCGGAGCGGGAGCCTCTTGCTTTGTATGTGCACTGTGCGGCTCATTGTCTGAATTTGGTAGTGAACGATTCCGTCAAAGCTATCCCAGAGATTAGACAGTTTTATGATGTGGTTGAATCGCTGTACAACTTTTTTGCCAGTAGAGTTAAGAGATGGGCATTACTTGGAGACTTACTGAGCCCAGAGAGCAGGGACATCACCTTAAAACGCCTCTGCCCAACCCGCTGGTCCTCCCGTTACGATGCGCTTGTTGCGCTGAAGTACAGATACGGAGACATCATTAAAGCTCTCGACAAGCTCTTACTTACAAGCGACAAAACAAATGAACGAGATGAGGCAGATGCACTTAAAAGGGCCATTACCAAATTTCAGTTTATATTTTTAATCAGCGTTCAGATAAAGATTTCGGAGTGCACTAATGCCGTCTCAAAGTTACTGCAAGAGAAGACCGTTGATCTCCTCAAAGCGTCTGCATTATTGCAGAATGCTGTACAATCTTTGCAGAAATATACTGTAGGCAGCAGTTTGAGGAGGCAAAGGCTTTCACTTTGGCATTGGGTGTGAAATGGGGCAGTCAAACGCAATTTGTGGCCACCAGGCTGAAAAAAGTAAAGCGCTTCTTTGACGATATTAGCGAAGACAGTCGGCTTTCCGATGCAGAACATTACTTTCGGGTAAATGTGTTCTATGCATGCCTTGATGTCATCATTCAGCAGCTGTCACAAAGATTTTTCAGTTTAAATCGGACTGCTCATTTGTTTGAGGCTATTCATCCCAAGACGCTCATGCATGCCAAGGACGAGGAGCTATACGAAGTGGCCCGTCGACTATGTGATCACTATAGTCGGGATATTGACTCCAGCTTTCCCGGTCAACTGGTGTCATTTAGAGCGTGTTTCAAGGAGCAAATAGCCAGGCACTCGTCTGTGCTTAACTTAGCCAGGTTGGTGGTGATAGTAGATCACCCAGCAGTAACGTTTACATTTAATGAGGTGTGCACGGCCTTCTTGCTTTTTCTCACTCTCCTCGTCTCAGTCGCGTCAGCAGAGCGCTCTTTCTCCAAATTAAAATTGATAAAAAATTACCTCCGGAGCACAATGGGTCAAGAGAGACGTTGTGGATTGTCCATTTTATCTATTGAGAATGAGCGAGCAAGAATGCTTAACATCTCCCAAATTGTGGACGACTTTACTGAGCGCAAGGCGCTTCGAATGCCTTTCCAGTGATGGACACTGTCTGAAGACATGCATACGCAATGATGTTTGATGTTGTTAAATTTTGGGCATAATGAAAATACTAATGAAAAATACAGGCTGTAGGCCTATAAAAAATGAGTTCTGTGCAGCATGCCTTCTGTTTGTTAGCAATTTCGCCATGTACAGTATTAGCTAAGTTCTATGCGATGGTGTTTGTTTGCAGTTGCACTTTGCAGTTTTGTTTCGTGTTTGTTTGCAGTTTCACCATGTAGGTTACCTTCTTAAAATTGTTTTTGTATATAGTGTATATAGTATATAGTTTGTATAGTGTATATGTATATAGTTTAGCCTAACCCAGCCACTTAAAGAGCAAGCCAGCTCAACTAGGTGCCGGTCCCAAGCCTGGATTAATGGGGAGGGTTGGCGTCAAAAAATAAACGATATGTATCTTCACTGGATCATTGATATTAAAATCTGGGACATTATGACTTTGTTTGACATATAACTTTAATTGTATAAATATACGAGTAGGCTATTGATTCTTTTCTGCCTAAGTTTCATAAAACGTTAGACTATAGTCTAACTATAGCATATTACATGATATTTGAAGGCACTATCCGATGCATGGACACATTATGAGAATGACAAAGGGCCCTGATCAGTGTTTTGCCCCGGGGCCTTCTGTGTAGTTGTTCCGCCACTGATCTACAGACAATGCTAAGATAAACCGTTTCGAAGTTATGTCAATGAACATTTACCACGTAGCTTAAAATTCTTCAAAAGTCCATATCTTGACTTCTAATTGCTCAAATGTGGTCAAAGTTGACATGCCAACTTTAAACAGCTTACTTTCCATGTGTACTACATTTTGTGACATTTCGTCATAGGGGGCGATTTTTATCGTCGAAGCTAGGTGTCGAAAAACAGTTTTTGTTAAATAACTCAACAGTTTTGCCCAAGACAACGATTTTGTGTTAGTATGTCGGTGTTACAGAGGCATATCGACCCAGCCCATAAACACTCACTTTAAGCATAGCGCCACATAGTGATGAGTAAATGCAAAAATTGTGATTTTGAGTTGCCAATATCTTGGACCGAGAAGGTGGGAACTGCACAAAATATGTCATGCACGACAGCACAAAGACCTCTGAAAGCACAGCACATGCCATAACATTTGGTCCATAGGGGGCGCTGTAATTGTACAGTACAAAATGTCATTTTGCCTATTATCTAGCGAATGCTAATGTTTACAACCAATTTTTTTTTTGTCGTGAAATCTACTGACCATCACGCATTAAAAAAAACTGGTCGACGCCCACTTCCAACGAAAACAATTTACGTGAAATTTTAACACTGCGAAAATGGATCCAAACGAACTCGTCATAGGCCGTTAATGTGAATCTCTACCGCTATGCGGCACATCTAGTTTATTCATTCATTCATTTGTTCATAGCTAAATACAACACTGATCAACCATAAAAACAGTCATAATAAAAAACAATATATACACATAACAATACAAAACAGCAAGGCAATACATGCAAATGTTATTACGGTGCAATTCTGTAGTTTATCACATTTGAAAACTGTCAGAGGTTGGATTACCTGTCATCCAGGTGACTTGTAAGTTTATGTCCTTTAGGTGCCAACCGTATCCAGCAGGAGCACATATCTTTGGTTTAAGACACGACCTCATGATTGCAGCTTGGTAGTTTGCCCTTTTACAGTGCTGATGGTAGTGTTCACATAAAGCCTTATATCTAGCCTCATTTACATTTTCAGCAGCTGCCAGCCTCATTTTGTGGCATATATATTGGCAAAGTAGTATAAATGTTAAGTGGTCCAAGTTAAAGGAGAACTTCGGTGTAAAATGAAAATTGGCATGTTAAAACATCATACCGAGTTGGTATGTGTACGGAGGAGCAAAATTGATTTAGCCTGTTGCATTCAGAGTTTAACTATTTTTTATCGTTTGTCCCAGAAGGCTAACAATGGAAGTGGTAGTTGCCCTTAGACGAAGCATGACGGCTACGCTATTTTTAAACCATTAAAACAGCTCGAAGAAACTCCACACTCCATCGGTAGTACAACAAAGGCCCTGACATTAAAAACGAGGCACTGAGAACTTTGTAAGTGTACACAACATTTATTGATAAAACAGTTTTGACAAGCAGTACCTTGCTGTAGTTTCTCGTTGCCGCCATGATGAAAGTCTGCACAGGTCGATTGACGAACACGAACCAGCAGGAAGAATAGGAGGAGAGGTAGTACAATCAACTTGTTTGGACTTTCATCATGGCGGCAACGAGAAACAACTGCAAACGACTGCATGTAAGAACAGCTTTTTAAATAAACGTGTACATTTACAATATTCTCAGTGGTTCGTTTTGAATGCCAGAGCCTTTGTTGCCATGCAACATAATTCACAACAATTCAACAATGGATGAAGTAGCATGTCCATGAGTTTATTTGATGAGTCTCCACAAAACCCAGCTCACTGATCTTGAGTTTGGTGGGGGCTTGACAAACCAGCTGAGGGAAATCACTGGTCAGGCTGCCCTACAACACAACAAAACAGGACAGTTAGAAGTGACAGAAGTACCATCAAAGCTGTTCAGCTGTTCTCCTTGTTGCCAACAGGTACATGTCTGTGCGGGCAGCAAGACTTAAAAACAGTTTCTCCAAGCAGGCCCATTACATTTTGTGTAAAGTTGGCCTTGCACATGACAAATAATAAAACTGGAGAAAATTGCACTGCAGTTACATTACACCAGTGGTTCTCAACCGGGGGGGGCACGCCCCCTTGGGGGGGCGCGGACACTCCCCTGGGAAGGCGCGAGCACAGGACGTGAGGAGAAAAAAAAAATCACGGACTTACTTGCTATTAGTACAAGGGAGATGCACCAGATTCCCCCATGTCGAAATGCAAGTGGTTGGACTGTTATAACACACAAATGAATCAACCACACTGTTTCATTTTAAATCTATCTATCTAATTAAAATAGAAGGTAGTAAATTTTGAATCGTGGCGCGACGTCAGTGCAGGGCGCAAAGAGGGGGTATGAAACATATGCATAGGGGCGCAATGGGGGCGCTGAAGTAGAGAGACAGAGAGAAATACCTGTTTGTTTATATTACCCTTGTGTTTATTGGTTAATTATGTCTATGCCGTTAATCTTTGTATGTTAAAATAAATTTAGATAGCGATCCACGGCTTCCTGTACTCTTATGGTTAGCGATCTTGCTCCTTTTCAACATTCTATTTTAGAATGTTGAGACGGAGGGCTTGCCAGCAAAGTGTATCGCTTTATATACAGTCTGTAGTTTCGCATAGTCACGACTGAGAAAACAGCCATGAATGAACTTTCTGGGGCGCTCTCACAGTGTTAAAAAGCAAGAGGAAAAGAAAAAGTAGCGGATAGGATGAGGAAAAAGTTGTTCGCTTGGATGAAAGACTGCAGGTAGGATGCGTGGGTCTTGACAGTTTGAGAAGGGTAGCATTGCTTGGCTAACGTTGCTTCTACATAAGGTTACACTGACTTGCTAGACTAGTTTATGTTGCTTTTACGTTTGCTAACTAACACTGGCTAAACTGTTTTTGTAGATACTGTTGCCAATGGTCGTTGTTTAAACGTTTAATGGCGTCCACGTTGTCTTTTTCCATTCACAACCTCATAGCTGCATATGTGATCTTAGCCCAGCTTAGCAGAACTGCTAAGACTAAGCTGTTGTTCAGTCTGTAGCCCTGTCATCCAAGTTCTATTTCTCTCAGCGCTGTAATGGTGGGGGCGGGAGGAGTTTAAAATTATCTAGTTTTTGTAATGGTGTTGTATAACATTTTAGTTCCACCAAATCACTATGCCTTTAAGTGGCAACCAAGTAATATTTCTATAGATATAGATATAATTGCTAAGCCTATTTCTAAAGATCTAAGAACCTGTAAAATGCACCAGAATGCACGAAATTACATCTAATTTTTGTAAAAAATTCTGATGCCTTTGCACACAAACAACATGACTTTACCACCCTTGATTGATCCCTTGAGTAGGCTATGTTTTTGCAGTGTTGTAGGCTTTGTACAGGCTTTCAGTTACAGTCCCTGGAGCAATGTGGGGTTAGATGCCTTGCTCAAGGGCACTTCAGCTATCGATGAGGGTGTAGGAGAGCACTGGTTGTTAACTGCCCCACCCACAATCTTACTACTAGAAAGGGATTCAAACCTGCAACCCTCAGATCCCAAGACGATCTCTAACCACTAGGCCACAGCAGCCACGTGAATATTTAGCATTATTTAGTTAAAAATTAGTACATAGACGGCACAATAAAAACACTTCATAATTTACAGCATATTCAACAATAAAAGGCTCACAGACAGACAGACAGACAAATATAGCTCATAAAGCCTATGTCGTATAAGACATAGAGACCTGCTTTGTCATCATATTGGAGATAAAATCACTTCCTGTCTCACACAGAGTTAAATCACTTCCTGTCTCACACAACACCAAACAAACAACACCTCTACCTGTCACCCTGTCTCAGTCTCCCTCACACACACACATGCACGCGCACACACACAGTGGTGCTATGTGGGAGTGTGTGTGTGTGCGTATGTGTGAGGTACAGTTACCTGTAGTTTGAAGCATCAAGATCTTCACTTGATTTCACCAAGTCGTCTTCTTCAGCTGGTCCATTCTCAGCACCTCTTGGTTTACAAGCAGCCTTTGGTGGATGATCCTCTTCTAGTCTTTGTAACAGCCATTGTGGTACTGCACCTCCAGTAACACAGTCTTTGTCTTTGATATGCATAAGAGGTCTTCCTTCAATGCTGTAGCTTTCTAGCCTTACATTACATTACATTACACTTAGCTGACGCTCTTATCTGGAGCGACTTACAGATATTTGCAGGGTTTCAGTTACAGTCCCTGGAGCAGCCTTGCTCAAAGGCATCTCAACTATGGATAACTCATAGATTTTGTTGCCATATCTTTCTTACATAGTTGTACCCATCAGTCGACAACACTGTGTGTGATGTGATGCATTTTTGATTTTTGCTTACCTGCTGTTAATGTTTCTTTGTTGGACTCGCAGTCGTGCTGATAAATGGCAATGGGATGACTTCGCTTCTTAAGTGGTCTTCCGTATCTTCTCCTTTCTCTCCCTCATATGCGAGACGTCTTCATACTTTTGCAATGGGTTTTTTGTCGATAAACCCAGAGTAGCACGTTTTTAAACTCCATCAAGAGTGTTAATAGTTGTCAGCCACGTCTTGACATTCACCCTTCAACCGGAGCCACCGTCTTCCAGCGTGTGATGGTGAAATGTTGTATCAAAACGTGCTTCGCAGAAGTAATGTGCATACAACACTCGATAATTTGGATTGTTGAGGACTTTATGGTGTGTTGTCTCGTTGTCAGTACTGCTGGATGAAGCCCTGGGGACCACCCTCTTGCCCTTCTGTTGACTAAAAGCAGCTATCCGACTGGTGTAGCCCCAACCGTGCCACCACTCACAAGCGAAAATCTTATTACACCATGACGAAGCTAGTTCTGCATTAAATGCCTCACCATAAAAATTGGGCAGGATTGTTCGGGGCAAACTTTTTGCTGTTGGCTTAACACGAGTTGTCCTTTTTTATGAACTAAAGATTGTGTAGTTCCCCGACTGCGGAGCGAGATTCAATTTCTAAAAGACTTTTCATGGTTCACCTTGTGGCCTACATGTAAAGTGTCAAAAAATAACTTGTGTTTAAAATGTCCATTTTATTTCTGTCCAACTACTTCTACTACCAAAAAAGAACAGTTTTTATTTATAAACAATACATGAAGTAGCACAGTTAGTTATGTAGCAGGTAACCTGCAGAAAGTGAAGTAGGTATGCGTTAGCTGCTTGGGCATCCATCTTAAAGACGTGATTTCACTGACTTAAGCACATATCACAGCAACTTCAAACATTTTCGAAACGGAATACTGGATCAATTTTGGTATAATTAAAATGCATGTAGGCTATGTGTGGTGCAATTTTTTGAAGACTTTGTAGGCTATCATTGTGCTTATTTAATAAAAGAACGACTGGGGCTGTGTCGAACCCGTTGAATAACAACACACATTGCTAAAATTAACATATAAATTAACATATTATGTTTAAAGTGAATCACTGCACAGCTGCCTTCTCTCCCTGCTACTCAAGCTGCATGGGATACGTTCCCAGTAATACACTCCGTCTGGTTACACCATCTACTGGTCATGAATACCTATTAGCAGTGCAGTCATCAACAGATTCGGTACTTTTTCATTAAAGGAGTACTTCCACGAGAAACCGCTTAGTACTTGCTCTTTTGAAATATGATAGGTCACCCCGAGTTGCATATACATGCTGCACGTGAAAATGTTCTTCTACCCTGATTGCCTCCATTAGTCAATGAAAGAAAGTGGGCGGGAAAACGAGGGAATAAGAACAGGGCCAACAAAGTGATGCAAGTTTGTTAATTCGAAAAAGCCATACCACAGTTTTGATTTCAGGAGAAGTCTCGTCGCAGTACACATACACTTAGCGAAGTATAGGTAAGTATGTGTCTTTGTTTAGAACGTTTAAATCTTCTATTTGGTTTGCTATGACCAAATGGGCTTTGAATGATTGTAGCCTGTAGCTAGCATAGCTGAGAACCTGTCATTCTCCCTGCTCCATCTCCTCCACCAAACTAGAACAGCCTCAAACAGAAGCACTAAAGCAGGAGTGCCCAATATTTTTTGGCTCGTGAGCTACTTTTAAAACAACCATTTCACAGCATTCTACTGAGGACGAGCACGATGAAGATGACGATGGTGATGATGAAGATGATAAATCACTCAGTATGCGTTTGATATGTACCTTTATGCAGTTTGTTTATTGATATGCATGTTGCATTACACATGCAGCATAGTAAAATACATGCATCCATTCATAAACCTTAAAGGTGTACTTCCATCGTGTTTTCATTAATTTTGCGGTGTTCTCTAGTATTAATAATTGCCCTGTGCGCTGGTTTTGATGAAAAAAATGTTCTAGTGCTTCTGTTTCAGGCTGTTTTAGTTTGGTGGAGGGGGTGGGGATGGGAGAACGACACGATTTCACCAGAGGCGTGACACGCTCCCTGCAGCTTCCTTTGCCCCACAGTCAACTTGATAGCAGAGTAAGGTAAAGGGGAAAAGTCAACTTGACAGTGCTAAAACTGCACACAGAATGTCTTCGGAGATACAGCGTTATGTGTTTGATCCTGAATCCGAAGAGGAAGGAGAGATGGCACAAGCACAGTCGCTTCCTGACCGTTTGTCAATGAACGTTTCAGAATGGTAATATTTGCATGACAAAACAGTACAAGTGCCCGGCTAAATGCAGTTCAGTCATTCAACTAGCCTGCTAATCTTATGAGAGTCAGTCACAGGCTAATTTACAAAGAACACAAAGTACTTGTGCATGTAGGAAGAGCACCTTAGGGAGAAACTATAGCTATTACACCTACCCCTACACTATCTATAATCAAGTAAATAGTTCAGGCTGTTAGTCTCTACTCCCAGGTGTAACACGCACAACTGGCCGCTGACTACAGCTATTCACGCAACCTCATGTGAGCTGTACAGGACAGAGCAGCTGAGGGGATGGCCAACTGGAGCCGTACAGACAGATGCTCAACAAGGGTTAACCTGAACCAGCCGGCTACCGTTCACGTGACTGGGGCTGCTGGGGCCGTTTACATGATCCACTCAGCAGCACCTACCTATCGCTTTCCCCCATGGCTTTCACCATGCCAACAACATGCATCTCATCCAGGACCACTGGCAAGCCTTTGCGGTTTCCTCCAACATTTCCTTAACAATTAAAATAATTAGATAAATACATAAAAATACAAGACACTTGCACATGTGGGGAGAGCACCCATTGTACCACACTTCAGGCTTTCCTAACTACAGCCATTACAATTATCCATACACTATGTGGGACACATCCTCAGCAGTGTACCTCAGGATCCATGGGTGTTTCGGGCCTTTATTCACTGTACACCCTCCCCTGAGGCGGCCCCACTAAAGGTGATCAATCCTTTAGCGTGTGTCCACAGTTTAGCTACCTGCTACCCAAATTTCCAAAATGTACTTCCACAATTCAATTCACACCTGTCTGGGCCTCATCTCCTCCTCCTCCTCCTCCTCCCCCATCTCATCTCCTACACCGCCCCCGCCCGACTCCCAAAGTTTTACTTACAAAATTAACCACAACCACAATTTACTTCCAAAATGACCTGCTTACTTACTAATTAGGACTTGTTATCGAATATTTGCACTTTACCACCATTTTACCACAGATGCTATCACTTTGCAGTCATTACACAAACGACACTGCCAATGCTAGTTCTAAAGACGATTCTACCCATTGACTTACCATTAGATGTATCCACCTCTTGAATCTAATGGTGTCTAATGCTCAGCTATCCCGTGTTCCATACACCGCAAAACCCCGGGAACTCGGCCACTCTGTATCCCAATACCCCGCACGATCCCAGAGAGCCTGCTTCTAAGCTGCCCATGTGTGTGATGGCTGCCATTTTTAAGCCTCTTTCTTCTTCTTCTGTGTTTCTATTGACCCACTACTGCCATCTGCTGGTCTGGGGTGCCCATCCTTATCTGCACAAATAGCCCTAGGTTGCACTAATCTCCACCTCCTCGATAGCACACTGGCTAAGGCACTTGACCCACACCTGGAGGGCTCGGGTTCGAATCCCTCCACCGCCCCATTCGAACATGGCAACCCTACTGCTTACCCCAGGCAGAGACTGCCCTTCTCATCCACATCCAATTACTAGTCCTAGCTGCTTCCTCTGACATGTCCCTAACAGTTTTACGTAGATTCTTACCACCAACCCCAAGCTCCCCTAGCAATGAAATGACTGACCTCCCTACAAACCCTCTACAACCCACTTCTACTGGAAATACTCTTGCCCTCCATCCTTTCTGCTCTGCTTCCAATCTCAACTCTTCATACTTTAGCTTTTTCCTTTCATATGCTTCCTCTAGGGAGCTTTCCCATGGGACAGTGAGTTCAATAAAATACACTACCTGTTGGCTGGTCGACCAATAGACTATGTCTGGCCTCAAGTTAGTGGTAACTATTTCTTGAGGGACCACCAACTTAACATCATTTAAAGGAGAACTTCGGTGTAAAATGAAAATTGACATGTTAAAACATCATACCGAGTTGGTAGGTGTACTGGGGAGCAAAATTGATTTAGCATTCAGAGTTTAACTATTTTTTAGCGTTTGTCCCAGAAGGCTAACAATGGAAGTGGTAGGTGCCCTCAGACGAAGCATGACGACTACGCTATTTTTAAACCATTAAAACAGCTCGAAGAAACTCCACACTCCATCGGCAGTATAACACAGGTCCTGACATTAAAAACGAGGCACTGAGAACTTTGTAAGTGTGCACAACATTTATTAATAAAATAGTTTTGACAGGCAGTACCTTGCTGTAGTTTCTCGTCACCGCCATGATGAAAGTCCGCACAAGTTGATTGAGGAACACAAACCAGCAGGAAGAATAGGAGAAGAGGTAGTACAATTGACTTGTTTGGACTCTCATCATGGCAGCATTGTCTGTAGATGGCATATATCAACTTTGGTGAGATTCACATGAACGGCCTATGACGAGATCGTTCAGATTCGTTTTCGCAATACTAAAATTTCACAGAAATTGTTCTCGTTGGAAGTGGGCGTCGACCAGTGTTTTGAATGCGTGAGGGTCAATAAATTTCACGGTTAAAAAAATTGGTTAGAAACATTAGCCTTCTCTAGATAATAGGCAAAATGACATTTTGTACAATTACAGCGCCTCCTATGGACCAAATTGTATGGCACGTCCTGTGGTTTTAGAAGTCTTTGATTGCTGATCGTATTTTGTGCAGTTTCCACCTTCTCGGTTCAAGATACTGGCAACTCAAAATCCCAATTTTTGCATTTACCCTTATCACTAGGTGGTGCTATGCTTCAAGTGAGTATTTATGGGCTGGGTCAATACACCTCTGTAACACCGACATACTAACACAAGTTCGTTGTCTTGGGCAAAATTGTTGACGAGTTATTTAACAAAAACTTTTTTTTGACACCTAGCTTCGCCAATAAACATCGCCCCCTATGACGAAATGTCACAAAATTTAGTACACATGAACAGAAAGCTGTTTAAAGATGGCCTGTCAACTTTGACCAAATTTGAGCAATTAAAAGCCAAGATATAGACTTTTGAAGAATTTGACACTACGTGTTAAATGTTCATTGACGTGTAACTTCGAAACGGTTTATCTCAAGACAAATCCTTTGATAACTTTTTGCCAGCATTGTCTGTAGATGGCATATACCAAATTTGGTGAGATTCACATGAACGGCCTATGACGAGTTCGTTCAGATTCGTTTTAGCAATGTTAAATTTTCACGGAAACTGTTGTCGTTGGAAGTGGGCGTCACCCAGTGTTTTCAATGCGTGAGGACCAATAGATTTCACGATAAAAAAAAAATTGTTGTAAACGTAAGCATTTTCTAGATAATAGGCAAAATGACATTTTCTACAATTACAGTGCCCCCTATGGACCAAATTTTATGGCATGTGCTTTGTGGTGATTGTGCATGACGTATTTTGTGCAGTTCCCACCTTCTCAGTCCAAGATATTGGCAACTCAAAATCCCAATATTTGCATTTACCCATATCACTAGGTGGCGCTATGCTTCAAGTGAGCGTTTATGGGCTGGGTTGATACGTCTCTGTAACACCGACATATCACAAAAATGTCATGTTGTTGGGTGAAACGTTCATTGAGTTATTCAGCAAAAACTTTTGCCGGTCTCCCCCTCTTTAACGGACACTGGCACAGCGGGGGGGTGGCCCTGGGGGACCAAAAGGCGTTATTCGCTCACAAACTTCTTGGGCTACATGCCTACAAACATTCATGTCCCCCCGAGTTTCAGCGGCGGTCATAATAAATACAGGTCTCGGCTTAACGAGGAAGATGAACTACAGGTGGCCATCTACAAAATTAAACATATGGACCTGCTTTGCTTCGCGCACAGCGCTCATCCATCACATTGATTTTTTTCTTTATAACTTTATAACTGTTCCATGTTACTTGCTTGTTCGTAATATGTCCGTACATGCTCAGCGTTTTACATAAGTTATGATGGGGTGCTGCCTATTTGTTTTCGCTCGTAACTTTGGTAATAAAATACACTAGCTCAGAGATTGTGTTCAGTTTTGTTTTTGCTCTACTGCCTTAAAACAGCAGTACAGCCAAAATGTGTGAAAAACAGCCACATTATTAAAGTGGGGGAGGGAGAGAGAGAGACAGAGAGAGTGGTAGATATCAAGAACACTTGTGCGACAATGGTTGCGGGGGTCGGTCTCGGGTGGTCAGCAGCCTGAAACTGGGGGCCGTGGTCTGAAAAGTGGAAACCTCTGAATTAGGCTATAATCCCCTTTGCCACCACCACGATGTTATATCACACCCCGCCTTGTTCAGCTCACCAAAAGTCTTGGAGTAAAGGAGTGTTGTGGCTTTGTGTGTGTGTGTGTGTGTGTGTGTGTGTGTGTGTGTCTCACACTCACCCACCCCCTCCACCCGTCCATTCCCCAACACACGCACGCACACACACACCTCCCTACAAAAAAAAACCTCTCTTCTTTTGTTTATTCTTGTCGCCACCAGTGCTGCCCCAAATCCGTATTTACAGTCGCGCCATGATGAAAGTCCAACCAAGTCGATTGTACTACCTCTTCCTGCTGGTTCGTGTTCCTCAATCAACTTGTGCGGACTTTCATCATGGCGGCGACGAGAAACTACAACAAGGTACTGCCTGTCAAAACTATTTTATTAATAAATGTTGTGTACACTTACAAAGTTCTCAGTGCCTCGTTTTTAATGTCAGGACCTAGTGCATATTTTCATTTTACACCGAAGTTCTCCTTTAACTAGCCTTGTGCATCGTAACAGTGTTCTCCGCAGCATTGTGTTTTAAAGGCAGAGCTCCCAAGTGAATGACTTTGCCTCCAGAAAAGCTAGGAAACAAAGACTCTGAACGTCAGACGGGACAAAGGCAGAGCAAGGATCTTTGCTTAAATATTGAAGTAGTCTGGATAAAGTACAAGCAGTGTCTTTTACTCAGGATCAATTAAAAAGAGTAAATGTCTGAACATCAGTGGTTTATTTTAGGTTCATACATAGTCTTCAAAAAAGAATATATTTTCATTTTTCAACTACTGTTATGTTGTGGATTTCTCTGTTCATTTTGTGATATTATTTAAGTATTTGTATTTATTTATTTGTTATTATACAACTGTTTATTGTTATGTAAGAAGAAAGAAGTCAGTGGTTTTATTTGGTAGTGAGAGATTGCACATTTTGCACACATCTGCTCCGAATTTTAAAAACAAAAGAAATTAAACTGGTTAACTTGTTTACTGTAAATGCGGTGTCTTGTCTGCTGATGTTACTTTCAATAAAATGAAAATGAAAATTGATAATTGTACACCACTCTGTATTTAAAAGTGCAAATTAATTAGAACATATTTTTGAGTTTGCTACTCCTGTGAGGTTAAAAAACAACAGCCAGAATGACACTGGGGTGATGTAAGCAAATTACAAATTATGGTAATGATAGTGTGTACGTTATACACACAGTGTAGCCTATGGGATGATGAAGCATCTGGTGCTGAGGTGATCGTATGGGGAGGCCCCAAATGAAATTTTGCTTAGGGCCCCATAAAGACTTGGGCCGGGCGTGTTACATGTACACTATGCAGAGTATGTTCTCCATGAAAGTATTGGACTATTTAATGCGTTACTTTACTGAATGAAATAAACAAAAGTGCAACGTTTAAAAAGACAGTGCACTACAAATTAATTCACATATGCAATCATCATAATCATAATATGCAATGTTAACACGTTCCTCCCGAATGCAATTCATTCAGTTACTATTTTATTTTGTTGAAGGCAGCTAGACCAGTGATTTTGCTGAGTGTGACAAAGATAGGTCTCACTAATGTGATGTACTGGTAGTAGACATTTGATCCACATTCTATGCTGTTATATATTTTCAATTGTATTTTATTTCAATCAACCTGAGCCACTGTTGCCACAGTTTATTCCCCCAATGCCTGCTGTTTATTACCACAGTAATGACCTTGGTCTAGGCAATGTGTATACTAGTTTTGGTTAGTGTAGTCTATTGTAGGCCTTCACAGTGTTGACTGTATACAAAAACATTCTATCCTACCAGAGGTGGACAGTAACTAAGTAAATTTACTCAAGTACTCTACTTAAGTACAATTTTCAAGTATCTGTACTTTACTTCAGTACTAAACATTTTGACAATTTGTGACTTTCACTTTACTACACTTTCAATACAAATATTGTACTTTTTACTCTACTACATTTGAAATGTGGGCAGAAAGTACTCGTTACACTGATAAGAAGTGGATACGCTCAACTCCTAAGGTTTTAAATTCACACGACTATTTCTTCTCCACTTCCAACACACACACATATACGCACACACACAGGTTAGATTGAAGTACTCATTACATTGATAACGGGTGGATGTGCTCAACTCTTAACTGAGGTTTTAAATTCACACAACTATTTTTTCTCCACTTCCAACACACACACACAGACTATTAGACTGCTGCTCAACAGAATTGCACATTCACTAGGCTACATGTCTCACTCTCTGTATTTCATTGTATATTACAATAAAACTCATGGAATACTTTAAACTACATGTGGATTTATCTACAAGCTAAAGCATAGAAACCAGCGATGATTTTCATTTTCAGAGAGCTAGCCTATGCTGACAGCAATTCTCCTAATTAGTTAATTTTCCATCAGTTCATTTGCATCTGAATATTTATATTAAAGTAAAAGGTAAAAACATATATATTCCTGCTTTAACAGTAGTGAAATTATGATACAAAGGAGGCCCTAACATTTGAAAATAGTGATATTGTGTATAGTGACCTGTCTGTGGCCCCATATTATAAATGCATGTAAAGAAAAAAAAAGACTTGTACTTTGAATAAGCATTTTTGATAACAAGTACCGTCGTACTTCAATTTAAGTAAACATTTTGCATAGCAACTTTAACTTGTAGTGGAGTAATATTTGACATAGTCACAAACACATTTAGGGCTGCATCCAATGTGACGAAATTGAGGAAGTGTGCCGCTGAATTATGTTCTCTGTCTTGCCCATCAAGAATCAAGCCACACATCCATGTGTGTGTAAAAAACAATAACGCCTACTTGCGACGGCAGTTTTGCCAGGCAATGATGACAGGATACAATCTGCTGTCTACTCACCTAAGGAACAGGCCATTGCTGTCCCAACCATTCCTCCTCCTGATACTATTACATCATAAACTTTTTCCGAGCGGCTGCTTGATATTGGGCTCCTTGATATTAACGCCCCATTTAACGCTAATCTGTTTGCACGTAACTGTGTTTTGGCTGCGCCTCTGCATTGCTCCCAGATGACAAATGCTTTGGACTTGGTAAGGTTAAACATTGCACAATGCACAATAGAGGTTACAGCTGGTCCTGGATTATTAACGCCGAATCAAATTATCCCTAATTATTCTTATGCTGCTTTGACATTCACCTGGAGTACATTGCCTGCTTCCACATTAGTGACGTGAAGCTAGCGACAACGTGTGGCATGTGTCAAGTTATGCTAAGGCAAAATAAAAGTCTACGAGACATTTGTCAAAATTGTCAGCGAAACAAATTCTCCACCCCGGACCATCGAGGGTCGTGGATGTTCAGGGGAATGCGTTCGTTTGAGACAACTGGTTTGATAACATAACGAGATTTAAGCAGAATGTATGCAAACGGAACTATAGGCGCATTCAAGATGAACCCCAACTAGTGGGGTGAGTTTAACCGATGCACCGGTTTGGTACGGTTTCCTGATTAAACAAATTGTTTGGCCACAACGTTCTGCATTTGGACTTTGGCTCAGCCTTTACCATTAAAACACATTCCAAACAGCACCAAAATTCGGGATATTATTCCTTGACGTTTCACAACTGCCACCAGCCACCAGCAAGACTTTTAAAACAGGGGAAACAGAGGAGCAGAAGTACAAAAACACTAACAAGAAGTCCAGAGGCAAACTGCAAACTATCTCTTGAAATATGCTGTTTATTTTGCATAAATCACGTATAACTCACCCAACGTGAGCTCGGAATTTGTTTTTATTTTAAATGCTGTACATGCATGTTGGATTTATGATATTGTGATAAAATGATTTATGCAAAATAAACAGCATGTCGTCAATACAGGCGGTCCACTAATTGTTGGCTGAAATTCCCACTAATTTCAGCAGTGTGAAAGGGGCTAGTGTTAAGGCAACACTTCTGAAAGTGTTAAAAGATTAACACTCAGTTTTTAGTTGGTTCAACCCTCTTTGTAAGGCCCTGACATTAAAAACGAGGCATTGAGAACTTTGTAAGTGTACACAACATTTATTAATAAAACAGTTTTGACAGGCAGTAGGGGAGACCGGGGCTGGTTGGATCAGGGGCAGGTTGAATCAGTGTTCATTTCCAAGCCACTATAGGGTGCTGAGACACAATTCCAACACTAAAATGATGCCCATTAGGACCAGAGTAAGTCAAGTTATGCAAGAGGTCTCAAGGTCATTAACCCTTTAGGTGAGTAAAACTTTTTAGTTTTGGGGGGTCAATTCCTAGATTTTATACCTTCCACTTAACAGCTCCCAGAAGGGTAGCCTAACAGTTAGGGGTTTTAAAAAATAACTTGTTTTAAATGATTGTCAAGGGACTCAGCTATAATGTAAAATAAAGTTTGAGATCCTGAGGTGACTAATGGTAGCAGGCTAACAGTGTTTGTGGAAAAATCTGTACCTCAGTGTGGGTGGGGTTGGTTGGCTCAACAGTTTACATGAGAAAGGCCTATTGGTACTCATAACAATGAGCATTTTATACAGGGTGTTTAAAACTTGAATAATTTGAAATAGGAATATTAAAAAGGATGATTAGGCATTATTATAATTATTATTATACATTTTCAATTATAATTCAAATACAACTCTATTTGGTAACACTTTATATTAACTACTCCCTATAAATCATGTATAATGTATTTGCAAACACTTAATTAACCTTTTGTTCATCATTTTTAACCATTATTTTCCACATTATTTGTCATCCATAAATCAGTTATATTTAAGTGTCTGCTTCTCTGTTGGCTGTTGTTCAGTATAAAAGAAGAAAAGAGGCGCGTACATCCAGAAAATATATAATCACAGGTGCTAGAGCTGACTTTGCAGAGAACCATATGATTACACGTTTTCAGTAATTTATTGAGTGAACTGTATTTATTTTACATTAGCTTATATGTGAGCCAACCAACCCCGCCTACCTGAGCCAACCAACCCCGTGCTGGGGCAGGTTGGCACAATTTCTCAAAGCCAGTTATATCATACATTACTCAAAATAAGAAATATTTTGTTGACATTGTATATACCTGTTTTATAAATTAGATATTAAGCTTTCAGTCAATCACACTTTGACAGCTATAATGCACTGTAAGACGGAGAAATATAACTGAGTGTGAAAAGTGATCCAACCAGCCCGGTCTCCCCTACCTTGCTGTAGTTTCTCGTCGCCGCCATGATGAAAGTCAACACAAGTCGATTGACGAACACGAACCAGCAGGAAAAATAGGAGGAGAGGTAGTACAATCGACTTGTTTAGACTTTCATCATGGCGACGACGAGAAACAACTGTAAACTACTGCATGTAAGAGCAGTTTTTTAAATAAACGTTGTGCACATTTACAATATTCTCAGTGCTTTGTTTTGAATGCCAGAGCCTTTGTTGTACTACCGATTGTGGAGTTTCTTCGAGCTGTTTTAATGGATTAAAAATAGCGTAGTCATCATGCTTCATTTAAGGGCACCTACCACTTGCATTGTTAGCCTTCTGGGACAAATGCTAAAAAATAGTTAAACTCTGAATGCAACAGGCTAAATCAATTTTGCTTCTCAGTACACATACCAACTCGGTATGATGTTTTAACATGCCAATTTTCATTTTACACCGAAGTTCTTCTTTAACCCTGCTACACTCACACCCCCACTGACTTCACTGGATTTCATCCACATCAGACACAATATAATGGAAAAAGAAAAACGCAAAACGCTCCATTAGAAATGTAGGCAAGTATCCCCAAAATAAAGACAGAAGTCTACCAGCCAACAATGCTGTCCGGTGAAGGACTAGAGAAGCAAGGGGTCAGCTGAGGGGTACACTAGACCCCAAACCAATCATGGTAAAGGTGCCATGTACACCTCATAAAAAGGGAATACATTCAAACCTACAACAACCATAGTGAAATGACATTAATCAGGAAAGCACATTGTGGAGAGGAGAGACTGAATAAAGAAAATACATGTGCATAAAAGGAAACTTAGCACGATACCAAGATGTGACAAACACGACCGAAAAAAAAAAATATATATATGCTCTAGTAAGCCCCTTGAATAAGATTTACCGGTTTTATCAGTCTACCTGCCTAGTGCATATTCCTCCCAAATGATGACCAGGTGTGACACATAATGCGGTTGGACCTGAATGAACAAGGGAATGAACAGTTGAGTGAGAATGGCCATACATAGAATTCCCAGTACATTCTGGCCCCGTATCATCCCCTTCGTTTCGGGTCACTGCTCCCAAGTCCTCTGTCCCCAAATCTACACTCTGTCCATCTGAACACTCTGAGAGACTGGCAACCCACCTAACAGTCCTGTCAACAGTGGAACTATCCCCACTGGACAATGAACTATCAGCCACACTAAGATTGCCACCAGAAAAGGACAGGTGCTCTTCCTCGTCATGAGTGTCAGGAAGCGGAAAGAAAGTAACTGGCATAATGAGGTTCCTATGTATAGTTTTCACATTGCCTGACGGACTCCTAATTTTGAAAGTGTGAGTAGTGTTATTCACAGAAACAACAGTGTAAACCATTCCCTCCCACTTATCTGCCAGCTTCTCCTTGCCCCGCTCAACTTTTTGGCCAAAAGTACCCTATCACCAGCAACAACAGGTTGCCCCTTAGCTGTTCTGTCTGCACTGCTGTTTCTCAGTGTGAGAAGTGTCCATGTCTGTTGTGTCCTCATCCAACAGAACATTCCTAAACATGAAATCAACAGGCAACCTGGGTGTACGACCATACATTAAAAAGAAGGGAGGGTAACCTGTTGTTTCATGAACAGTGCAGTTATATGCAAAAGTGAGGTTATTAAAAAGCTAAGGCCACTTGACCTTTGACCTAGAAGGTAGAGCTCTTGTCATGTTCCCCAGAGTGCGGTTCATCCTCTCCGCCTAAACATTCCCCACAGAGTGACATGGCTGCCATCCCAACGAGCCTGGCTCTTTGGCGTTGCGGTCAGAGCCCCTGTTTGGTAGACCTGGGTTCGAAGCTGGGTGGGGTGACTTCTCCTCCCTTCGCTACAAATGGTGTCAGAAGTGGGATGGCTTGCCGTGAGGTCATCGGAGGTCCAGCCACTGTGTGAGCCATATGAGAGACCCCCAGGTTAGGTTGACCCCGGTGTGAAGGACCCCAGTGATAGGTGAAGCACCCGTATGTGTGGGGCACCCTGGATGGGAGAAGTATGGTGGGAGATGCGTGAGAGACCCCTGAGTGTGTGAAGCACATGGCTGCGCCTCCCGAAGGGGCAGGCAGTGTGATGGAGTGACCATCACTAGAGTTGTGGGTGTGCTCTGACTGCCATCCCAACAAGCCTGGCTCTTTGGCGTTGCGGTACCCTGGAGACCCGGGTTTGAAACTGGGTGGGGTGACTTCTCCTCCCTTCGCTACAGTTTCGCCCCCGACCAACAAACAACTTGACCCTGCTAATGATGGGATCCTGGCACTGTTGGTGTAGCAACTCATAACGTAATAACGGCTCTTAACGTAATAACGGCTCTTAATGTAATAACTGAAATGTAATAAATGTTCATAACGTAATAATCGACTCTTAATGTAATAAAATCATGAGCGCATAACGTAATAACATCTTTGCGCATAACGTAATAATGTAATAACCTATTACGTTATGAGCTCCACTATATAGCAACTCATAATGTAATAAAACCTCATAATGTAATAATGTCTTATACTGTGAGAAAAGCTGCATTAACACTGTTTATCTAAAAAAGGAATGGTTTTCAGTATATTATATGTAAATTAGAGAAACTGAGTAGCCTTTTATTTGATAGTTCTGTGTTCTTACATTTTGTATGTATTAGTTTCTCTAATTTACATATCATATACTGAAAACCATTCCTTTTTTAGATAAACAGTGTTAATGCAGCTTTTCTCACAGTATAAGACATTATTACGTTATGAGGTTTTATTACATTATGAGTTGCTATATAGTGGAGCTCATAACGTAATAGGTTATTACATTATTACGTTATGCGCAAAGACATTATTACGTTATGCGCTCATGATTTTATTACATTAAGAATCGATTATTACGTTATGAACATTTATTACATTTCAGTTATTACGTTAAGAGCCGTTATTACGTTAAGAGCCGTTATTACGTTATGAGTTGCTACAGTTGGTGATACAGATCTTCATGACTAAAAACAGGCAAAGTATCCTGACCTGTTACGGACATGGACCCCAACTGCTGCACATGACAGATAGCCCTAAGCTTAGCACCGTCCTCCCAGTAACAAGAGGACTGCAGCACAGCAGAGATATCGTCACACGAGACCCTGCCTCCCGCCATGTGTTGAATGGAGTGTGTGGCCCCAACACAGACGCCACCAGGTGAGGAGGTTGCACTCTGACCAACATGCATGGCCCCAACACAAACATTGTCAGATGCGCAGGTCTAGGGGACATGTGTGGCCCCAACACACACGCCATCAGACCCCGGTGTCATTCTGACCTGCATGTGTAGCTCCAACAAACCCACCATCAGACACACAGGCCATTCGCTACTCCCTCATTTCAGCAAGCTCAGTGGATAGGCGAAACATGTCTTGAGCTGAATCTACCTTCTTTAAGCAGTTCAACATAGGGAGTTCTGGTCAGGTGATGCATAACTCTGGATCTCACAAAAGGCTCCCTGCTCAGTGCATCCGCAACTACATTCTTAGGACCAGGGATACACAAGATGTCAAAGTCAAAGGCCGCCAGCCTAGCCACCCAGTGTTGCTCGCAAGCATCCAGTTTTGGCTTTGTCAAAACATACTTAAGAGGGTTGTTATTGGTCCACACAGTGAACCTGTGACCCCATAACCAATAGCTAAACTTATCACAAATAGCCCACTTCATAGCAAAGAACCCAAGCCTATGAGCAGGATATTTAGACTGAGCGTGATTCAGTGACTTGCTTGCAAAAGCAATAGGTCAAACTCTGTGCTCACCAGGCTGCACTAGAGACAGAACAGCACCGAGACCACTAGTGGAAGCATCAACAGACAAGAGAAAAGGCTTTGAGAAGTCCGGATGTGCCAAAGGCACACTACTTACCAGCACAGACTTAAGGGCTTGGAAAGCCTCTGCACATTCAGGTGACCAGTCCTGAGGACAGAGCATTCTCCTCTGCACAGGTCTACTAACACCTCTACCTCTGCACGATCGTTTAGACCGACCTGTAAGACCAAAAAGGGGTCTCGCAATCATAGAGCAGTTTTCAATGAAATGCTGATAGTAAACCACCATGCCTAAAAAGGAGCGAATCTTACTCGCAGATGGTGTCACACCATCAGCCTCCATCACATCTGACTGTGAAACATTCGCGACCTCAACCTTATCAGGATCACTAGCAACACCATTGTGAGAAATTATATGTCAAAGAATTTGACAGATCTCCTCAGAAAATTGCACTTAGCAGGTGACAGCTTTAAGTTGTGCTCCTTCAGTCATCCAAATACCATGCACAAGCGCCGCAAACTCTCTTATTTTGACCTGCCAAAAGAGATGACATCATTCAAATAACACAGGAGACTTGAGAAATTTTGTTTACCAAAGACCGAAAGCATCATCCTCATGAATGTAGCTGGGCTATTGCAAAGGCCTTGAGGGTGCCTGTTGTATTCATGCAAACCTAATGGTGATGAAAAAGCTGTGTATTTCTTATCATTCTCATGTAATGGCACATTGTAATAACCTGAGGTGAGAACCATGGTGGAGAAAAATACATTACCGCCCAAAGCTGCAAGAACATCTGCCTGGTGGGGGAGTCTGTGAGCTTCTTTCACAGTGCACGCATTGAGCCACCTGAAGTCAGTGCATATCCGCAGGTCCCCGTTTTTCTTCCACACCAGCACCAATGAGAAGCATACTCACTACTAGATTTCCTAATAATTTCCTTCTCCTCCATCTCATCCAAAGTCTCTTTTAACTTCTGGTAATGTGCTGGGGACAACCTATGATGTGGTAACCTGAAAGCACGTTCATCAGTTAACCTAATTCTGTAACAAAACCCACGTCCCTCACCACAGTCAAGATGGTGGCGAGAAAAGACAGACTCATACTCCTTTATCAGACTGACTAACTTATCCTTCCAAAAAGAGGAGACCTGGCAATCGTTGATGGGTATGGCACCCAGACCAAGGGCTCTGCAGCGAAGAATCAGTATTCCCCACACTGCTGCCAGAATCACTCTTAACAGATAAACTGCGATGAACTACCTGAACTCACTTTAGCCACATGCTGTAACACAACACTCTGATCAAAATCCTCCAGCGCAATACATGGACATACATCAGCCACATTCGTGTTTCGCCACAAAATTACTGCAGCCGATGTAGCTTTAACAGTTTTCACTGGGGCCCAATTTCCCCACACTGGAGAGACCACACGCCCTATTATCATCTGTCTATTAATACAGCGTGAGGTGCTGGGTTCCACAACAACCATGCTGCCGCGAGATATGCATCTCGGGCGGCAACCTACCACACACAAGGTGCTGAGTCATGGGCTGTAGCGTAACTGCACTCCTCAGCCTCAGTGTGCCCACTTTATCTGGGATGGACTCACCTCTCCATCTCTCCAGACTGACAATAGATGTAAAAACTCACAATTTTCATCCTGACCTGCAACATCGGACTGGCTCACAACCCGCCAGAAAGCATCAGTGGACTTTATCTGATTAAGGGCTTTAAAACATTTGTGCCCACAATCAAAGGATCCACCTGGCCCTCAACAATTAAAACTGGGACGTCAACACTGAATCCATACATCCCAATGGGCATGTCACACACATCCAGAGGACTTATTTGCTTACCTCCACAGCCAACCAGGACAATATCAACAGAGGCTGGATGCTCACCTGGTAACACACCTGCTGCCCTCAGACGTGGCACAACGTCTGCACTAAGCGTGGTCACCAGTGTTGTATAGTAACGAAGTAATAATACTTCACTACTATACTTAAGTACATTTTGGAAGAATTTGTACTTACTTGAGTTTTTAAAAATTTGATAACTTTTACTTCTACTTCACTATATTTACGAACCAAATTGCATACTTTTACTCCGATACATTTTCAATGTGCCATTTAGTTACTCGTTACCAAAAAAAAAAAAAAAAAAACTTGAATGCAATGAAGTCAGGACGTGCCTGGCTTGTTCTCAATTGCCACTTGCACATGACAACCAATAGGCTGCACCTGTTGGCTTCACGCAGTAAGCTAGCTTTGCACTCAGTCCTGATGGAAGAGAAGACGGACACAGCAGTGTTTTATGATTTTTTTTTCTTGATGGGGTGATGTACGCCTCATTTTCAGCACTGACTTAATCTTATTTTGAAAAACAAAGGTTTACAAAAAAAAGGTTTCAAGTCTCCATCTTCAGGTGCCAGATAACATTCAGCTTTCTCTCCACTTTTGTTTATAATGACAGCAATTGGTCATGCCTGTGCATTTTCAGCAGTGTAATTGCTTGTCATTTAAGATTAACCATAGTTGCTAAATGACCTTCACAGTTAACCAAAATATAAAAAAATATTACAAATTTAGACTGCCTTTGCCTGTTATTAACTTTTACTTGTACTTTTAATTACATTACTTGAGTACATTTATTTTTACATTACTTGTCATACTTAAGTACTAGAAATTTCTGATACTTTAAGACTTTAACTCAAGTAACATTTCAGTCAGTGACTTTGACTTTTACCAAAGTCATTTTTTTAAGGGGTACCTATACTTTTACTTGAGTGTGATTTCCAGTACTTTATACAACACTGGCTGTGACACAACGCTCTGATTAAAATCCTCCACTGCAATACATGGATATACATCAGCCACTTTGGGTTTCGCCGCAAAGTTACTGCAGCCGATGTAGGATTAACAATCTTGACTGGGAGCCAACCATCTCCCCACATTGGAGAGACCACACGCCCTACCAGCATCTGTCTATTTATACAGCGTGAGGTGCTGGGCTCCACAACAACCATGCTGCCGACAGAGATATGCGTCTTGGGCGGCAACCTACCCCACACAAGGTGCTCAGTCATGGGCTGTAGCGTAACTGCACTCCTCAGCCTTAGTGTGCCCACTTTATCCGGGATAGACTCACCTCTCCATGCATGTGATTTCATTATTGAATGAATGAAGATGGACCAGGCAAAGCGCATTGCAGAAGAGCTGAATCGTGGCTGTTATAGTGCAGACGAGGGGCAGCACTTCTTTGACAAACCGGACGCCGATCTCACTTCTGATTCTAAAGACGAGTTCACTGACAATGAGGTCGACTGTATTACATTGGAGAATATTCCTGATCTACAGTTGACCTTAGCGGAAGATGACGGAGACGAGGAGGAGGAATCTTTCGGCCTCGCAACAGAGGAGCTGGATCGTATGATATCAGATGCTGTATCTACAGTAACATTTGAAGAGAATAAAGACCGGGAAATGGAGAAAATCCTTAACTTTGACTGTAAATGCTACGTAAGAAGGATTGAGAACTCGGTCCTTGGGACACGTTCTTGTAGCCAGAAACTTTCTCCAGAGCTTATTTACAGAACGCGATCGGATTCTTTAGCTGCCGAAAGAGAGTGACAGGATATGAGAATAATTGGACATCTCGAGGCAAACAGGCGTACAGTAGTTACCTCGGAGATGACTACATCCAGCAAAAAAACCCCGACAAAAAGGAAGTGTCCCCGGACTACATTTTCTATTTGGAGGCAATGATGTTTGCAAGCACACGTTTCTCTTTCTTATGGGGTGAGTAAATTAACTCTAAACTACACTACTACACTAATTCAACTTTTGGGTGGTTATATTATTTTTGCATGAAAGGGAGACATTTAGTTGGTAGGCAACAGGACTTGTTTAATTGTAAACTTTACCATCATAGGCTTATTACTAGCCAAAACCTCCCATTACAGTATAGTTTCGATTTGCGATGGGCGATTAATTTGAATAATGCTTAAATTGCTAAATCATTCGCATCACAGTGAATTTAAGCAATGCTAAAAGCATTTGAAAACGTTTGCCCTGAAGGCACACACCACAGTGACAGTCTGTAGGCTGTACGGGGGAGGGTTTATCTTGATGTCATACAAATGAGCACGATTCAGTCCCCAGAGGTGAGAACTGCTAAATCTTCAAGAGAGGTTTTCTCAGCTTTGTGTTTTAAGATGTGCATGCTTTGAAATGGCCACAACTTCTTCACATATTATCAGATTTCAATGTGTAAGGCATAATTGGAAAGTTTAGAACCTACACTTTCAGAATCTGTGAATAACTCAAAATGTGTCTGGGACGACTTGTGGCTGGTTTTGCTGTGGTCGGTCACATTTTTGCAAAAGGAGGCCCTACTAAATACTAATATGATTTTTCTATTAAGGTGCCCAAATTTATGCACGGCCCTTTTTTTGTTTTGGGGCATATTGCACATTTTCTGTTAACCCAATAAACCTCATTTCACTGCTGAAATATGATTGTGTTCATCAGTTATTTGATATATCAAAATTAAGTTGTGAATTAAAACACCCAATGATTGGTGAATATAAATAATGCCAATTGTCAAGGGTGCCCAAACTTTCTCATACCACTGTATCCCTGATGTCATATGTTCTGTGTTCTGTGTTTTCAACAAGACCATCTTCCAGATTCTGAAGTTTCCCATAGTAAACCTCTTTTTAGGTGGGGAGGTGTGACAACCCCCTGTGCACCTTCAGGTCTTCTCTGGCAGGCCTGGTTGTCTAATGCAGTTATTGAGTACACCTGTCTTTGGAGTGGGGCTATAAAAGGGGTTCCCTTCTCCCTCTCAAGAGGCACATTTCTTTATTTATTTAGCACCATTTTGTTTGTCCTCCTCTCTTGTCTTTACGTTCTCTGTTTCTCTAACATACTCATGCTTTACACTGCACGTGTGTACATTCCCATATAACCTAGACTTAGATTAACTATTGTTATTTTAATAAACTGCGTCTTTGGTTTAAACCTGTAACCCTGTTCATGTGTCCCTCTTTATGTTGCGACGTGGAATGAGCTAGCCGTAACACAACACTTACAGTGTTCCTGAGGTCATTTACAGCTTCTTTGTCTGGAGAGTAAAGGCCTGGATATACTTGCAAAAGTGACGTCAAAATGACGTCAGTGCACATCTGGCGCGGCACTCTCAAGCGCATATTTGCCGTGTCTGCACCTCCGATTTTTTGTAACTTGCGCGCGACAGCCCCATTGAAAAGTTTCAGCTAACTTTAGCCTAGTAACTACCAGCCTAAACATGTATTTTCCATTGCTACAAATCAGCTAATATTACTGGAAACTCACAAGAAATACAACTAAAAACCTTTAGGATTTTGTTCAGTTTTATCCACAAACCAACTTCGGTGCAAACCTGCAGTTCGTTTATTAAGCTAACTTTTTGCCTTATCCTATCATCACTCATAAGGTCTTATGGAAGTCGTGCAAACAGTTGGTAATGAACAGTAAGTAGTAAATTTTGGAAGTAAACTGTGGTTGTAAGTGAATTGTGGAAGTACATTTTGGAAATTTGGGTAGCAGGTAGCTAAACTGTGGACACACGCTAAAGGATTGATCACCTTTAGTGGGGCCGCCTCAGGGGAGGGTGTACAGTGAGTAAAGGCCTGAAACACCCGTTGATCCTGAGGTACACTGCTGAGGATGTGTCCCACATAGTGTATGGATAATTGTAATGTCTGTAGTTATGAAAGCCTGAAGTGTGGTACAATGGGTGCTTTCCCCACATGTGCAAGTGTCTTGTATTTTTATTTATTTATTTATTTATTTATTTATTTTAATTGTTAAGGAAATGTTGGAGGAAACTGCAAAGGCTTGCCAGTGGTCCTGGATGAGAGGCATGTTGTTGGCATGGTGAAAGTCATGGGGGAAAGCGATAGGTAGGTGCTGCTGAGTGGATCATGTAAACGGCCCTAGCAGCCCCAGTCACTGTAACGGTAGCCGGCTGGTTCAGGTTAAGCCTTGTTGAGCATCTGTCTGTACGGCTCCAGTTGGCCATCCCCTCAGCTGCTCTGTCCTGTACAGCTCACATGAGGTTGCATGAATAGCTGTAGTCAGCGGCCAGTTGTGCGTGTTACACCTGGGAGTAGGGACTAACAGCCTGAACTATTTACTTGGTTATAGATAGTGTAGGGGTAGGTGTAATAGCTATAGTTTCTCCCTAAGGTGCTCTTCCTACATGCACAAGTACTGTGTGTTCTTTGTAAACTTTGGTCTAGCATAGCTAGTGACTGCTGTGAACAGGGCAGCTGACAACAAGGGAAAGACTTTGTGAAAGACTGGAAAGACAGCTGACAGGAGGGAATAGACCCCACTGGAGGTTATATGGGTTAGCTCCCCAGATAAGCAGTGGCAAGTTCATTGAACTGAGCCATGTCCACATTTTGCTACGTCTAATACAAGAGATATACCCCTAGAGTCACAAGAGCAGGGGTGGAAGATGACTCACAGGCAGGATTCACGGCTTTAGATACTGGAACGGAAATGACTATGAGAAGGTCGAACGACTTAAGGGAGGATGGGGAGGTGGGGTTATCTGGTGGAATTGAAAGGGAAGAAGAAAGTAGTGAAAGAGTAATGAGAGAACAATTAGAAAAGAAAGTACAGGTTTGTTCCTGTGGCTGGCAGAAGATTACAACAGTGAGAGGCCTTAAAATCCATCAGGGGAAGAAGGGGTGTGGAGGAAAAGTGGGACAAGGGAACCGCATTGAGCAGTACTTTCTAAGAAGTCTGCGGAGTAAGTCGGCCGAAGTCCAGCGGCAGGTAGAAAACCACAGTTCGCAGGATATCAGAAACCCAGTCTTGGAAGAGAGGGAGGAGGTCAGAGGGACTGAGGGAGAAGGAGAGCCTAGCCAGTCAAAAAGGGAGAAAGCCTGGGAGCAGAAAGCTAGGGTTAGTTGGCCACAGGCGAAAGATAAGATGACTTGGGAGTCCGTAGACAGAGACTTGGTAATGGTGTTGGAAGGATTAAAAGGGACAGCCACGGTAAAGTTGGAAAGGATGGGGGAAGTGATCTATAGTTATGGCTTAGATAGGTTTGGAAGTAGTGATAGAAGGAAAAGGGAGCCAGCACAGTCGAGACGACAGAAAGACATTCGTGAATTGGTGTTAAAGGTGTACTTCCATCGTGTTTTCATTAATTTGTGTGTGCTCTCTAGTATTAATAATTGCCCTGTGTGCTGGTTTTAATGAAAAAAATGTTCTAGTGCTTCTGTTTCAGGCTGTTTTAGTTTGGTAGAGGGGGTGGGGCCGGGAGAACGACACGATTTCACCAGAGGCACGCTCCCTGCAGCTTCCTTTGCCCCACAGTCAACTTGATAGCAGAGTAAGGTAAAGGGGAAAAGTCAACTTGACAGCGCTAAAACTGCACACAGAATGTCTATGGAGATACAGCCTTATGTGTTTGATCCTGAATGACAAGCACAGACGCTTCCTGACCATTTGTCAATGAACGTTTCAGAATGGTAATATTTGCATGACAAAACAGTGCAAGTACCCGGCTAAATGCAGTCCAGTCATTCAACTAGCCTGCTAATCTTATGCGAGTCAGTCAAACAGGCTAACATTATTTAAAGCCCATTCGGTCAGTTTCTCTTATATGTATTTCCACATCTACGTCACGCCGAAGGCCCTTTTCGCATTGGGTCGTTTTTCCGCCTATTGTCTTCTTTTGACTTATATAGAAAACGGGGATAGAAAAACATTTTGATATGCAGCATGCATATGCAACTCGGGGTGATCCATCATATTTCAAATAAGCAAGTACTAAACGGTTTCTCGTGGAAGTACACCTTTAAGAAGGAGGCAGCTAAGAAAACATTGGAAAAGGGCACAATTGAGGAGAAAGAAGGTATAGATGCCCTGCAGGACGAGTTACGATGTAGGTTAGCAACTCTTAGGAGAGCTGAGAATCTTAGAAGGAAGAGAAAAGAGAAGGAGCGGGTAAGAACACTGTTTTTATAAGGACCCCTTTAAATTTGTGAAAGGGTTGTTTAACCAGGAAAAGGGAGGGATATTGAGAACCTCAAAAGAGGAAGTAGAGGAGTACTTGGGGAAAACTCATTCAGATCCAGGGAGGGAGGGAGGATTAGGTTTTCCGCCTGACACGCCACCTTTGGGGGAGATAGAAAGTCAGATGGATGTTGTGCCACCTAGGTGGAAAGAGGTAGAGGTAGAGGATGTGGTGAGAAAAGCTAAGGCTTCATCAGCTCCAGGGCCTAATGGGGTGCCATATCGGGTATATAAGAATGCCCCAGGGGTTCTTAGGTTTCTGTGGAAGTTGTTTAAGGTTGTGTGGCATAAGCAGAGCATTCCAACAGCATGGTGCAGGGCAGGGGGTGTGTTGATTCCAAAAGAAAAAGAGTCTGTTAGAATAGACCAGTTTAGAATGATCTCTTTACTTAATGTGGAGGGGAAAATCTTCTTCAGTATAGTGGCTAAGAGACTTGTGCAGTATTTGGAAAAGAATGGGTTAATTGACACAACAGTGCAGAAGGCAGGACGTTTTGCTGGATGCATTGAGCACACCAGTGTAATTTGGCACCAAATTCAGACAGCAAAGCAAGAGGGTAGGGAGCTTCATGTAGTTTTTTTGGACCTAGCTAATGCCTTTGGCTCGGTGCCGCATAGTCTGATTTGGAGTGCTTGTGAATACTTTAGAGTGCCAGTTGAGATTGTGAATATAATGAAGGGATACTTTAAAGATATTAGATTTTGTATAGGTACAGGGGAGTTTGTATCAGACTGGCAGAAGCTAGAAGTAGGCATTATGGCAGGGTGTACGATCTCACCACTTGTTTTTACAATGGCAATGGAAATGGTAATAAGAGCTTGTAAGTGGGTGGTGGGAGGGGAAAGGCGTCGGGTATGGCGTCAGAATAGGGACAAAATTCCTACGCACATAGAAACTGTTCGCGTGAGCAGGAACTGCACAGAAACTGCTCGCGGGAGCCGAAACTACTCGTGCCTGCCAAAACTGTGCGCGCGAGCAAAGATTCACGCTCGCGCGAGAAGAAGAACTGCCCGCGTGAGCAATGAAACACGCTCGCGAGAGCAGAAGAACTGCCCTCGCGAGAGCAGAAGAACTGCCCTCGCGCGAGCACAGAAACTCCTCTCGTGTGGGACAAAACCATTCTGCTCGCGCGAAGAATATTGACTATGGGGGCGGGAACCTGGGGATTAAAGGCTATTGTGATTGGTTTGTCCTGAGACAGAGCACTTTGACAGACCGCCCCAAATTTCCCAACACTGCTTCACTGCTAGGGGGAGAGAAACGCTAACAAAAACAGAGCTAGAACCTAGATGAGGTAGCCGAATTTGACAGGTTTGCGCTAGACAGGCTGCTAATCATTCAAACCCTTTTAGATTACCTGGCTACATTTTACTGTTCCATCGTCGGATGACCCATCAAAGTAAGTGTACGTTTAATTTCTTCTGACGACGCTTATGTTGTGTGTAATGTAATGTAATGTAATGTAATGTGTCAGCTGTTGTGTTGGAGACATTGGTTGGAGACTGCCAGTTGCTTTAGCTTGCTAACCGTATTTCTCATTTTTGCATAGTATGAAAAGACTGTTTGGCAATGGCGTTTACCGTAGCCTACATTTATTTCCCAGGCTAGTTTACAACTTGTTTACTGATTGCGTGATGCCACGCACGCTGGTTCAAGAAGATCTGCCGCTGTCAGTAGCCAATGTGTCAAATATACACAATTTTGCCACTTTAAAAGAAAGATTTAAAGAAGAGGAATCGAGGTTAACATTTTATGGACACTTGGCGTGTAGCCTACATAATCTGAAAACATGCTGTTATGGTTGGAGTGAATTATGGTGATTAAATTATCTGCTATATCTACCCACTAAAAGTCCCTCTTAACGGGCTAATTTAGCAACAACAAATGCAAGAATATTATATACGTGAAACCCATTTGGGGTAAGATACTTCATTTGTACAACTACGAAGGTGAGCGGAATTACTTTGTGAACGTTAGGCCTACTGACGTACAAAAAAGTCCTGCTCTGCGCTCAAACAAGCAGTCGAAAGATTAGCTTAGATTAGATTAGCACGGTGAATAAGAGCTCATTTTGAAGCCGAATGAGGAAAATAATTATTTGATCCCTTAATCAGCGTCCTTGTTAATGCAGAGTTAGCCAAATGAGGCTTTGTCACCTAAATTGAAGACACCTGATATCAATGACTTGTATAAAGCTACTTGGCCACAGAATCAATCCGTTTGTGAGACTCCAAAATCTCCACTGAAAATCTACTGCTCCAAAGTGAGTTTATACAGAAAAAATGAAAGACGATGAGTAAGCTGTAGTAGGGAAAGACATACCTGACACAATAAATCTGATATACATGATCGTTTGGGTCCAAATTCAAGTTTGTTACAGACTGCTTAGCTATTGACCGCGGCAGATCTTCTTGAGCCAGCCGAAAGGCTCCATCATTACTAACTAACGTGGCATCACGCAACACACCAGTAAACAAGTTGTAAACTAGCCTGGGAAGTAAATGTACGGTAAAAACCATTGCCAAACATTCCTTTCATACATGTAGATGCAAAAAATGAGAAATAGTGAAATGATAGTGATGCTCATAGAGATCGCTCACATCGGGTTGCACAAGGTAGGCCTACTTACTTATGGCAGTAACATGACACAACTTCAGCAAAATAAGAGATGTGTAAGCAACCTTCGGTGAATACAATCATGACATCAAACAACATTCTACTGCACGTAATCTATAGGTCTATAAGGTTTAGCAAGCTAAACTGGCAGTCTCCAACACAACAGCTGACACAACATGAGCGTCATCAGAAGAAATTAAACGTACACTTACTTTGATGGGTCATCTGACGATGGAACAGTAAAATGTAGCCAGGTAATCTAAAAGGGTTTGAATGATTAGCAGCCTGTCTAGCGCAAACCTGTCAAATTCGGCTACCTCATCTAGGTTCTAGCTCTGTTTTGTTAGCATTTCTCTCCCCCTAGTGGCGGTGAAGCAGTGTTGGGAAATTTGGGGCGGTCTGTCAAAGTGCTCTGTCTCAGGACAAACCAATCACAATAGCCTTTAATCCCCAGGTTCCCGCCCCCATAGTCAATATTCTCCGCGCGAGCAGAAGTCAATTTCGCGCGAGCAGAATGGTTTTGTCCCACACGAGAGGAGTTTCTGTGCTCGCGCGAGGGCAGTTCTTCTGCTCTCGCGAGCGTATTTCATTGCTCACGCGGGCAGTTCTTCTTCTCGCGCGAGCATGAATCTTTGCTCGCGCGCACAGTTTCTGCAGGCACGAGTAGTTTCTGTGCAGTTCCTGCTCACGCGAACAGTTTCTATGTGCGTAGGAATTTTGTCCCTATTCTGACGCCATAGTCGGGAGGGACTGCGTCTCCCGCCAATTAGAGCTTTCATGGATGACATGACTCTGTTAACAACAACGGTGCCATGTACAAAAAGGTTGTTAGAAAGGATAAATACAAATCTCAGGTGGGCGAGGATGAGGATAAAGCCTAGTAAGTCAAGGAGTATCTCAGTCACCAAGGGAAAAGTGGTAGAGCAGAAGTTCACGGTGGAAGGTGAGGAAATCCCATCCATCAGGGTGAGACCAGTGAAAAGCCTGGGGAGGTGGTATAATGCAGACCTGAGTGATCGAGAGCAGGTAGAGCAGCTTAGAAAAGACGTGGTGGAGGGATTGGAAAAAATTGACAGGTCAGGGCTACCAGGAAAGCTAAAATTGTGGTGCATGCAATTTGGACTGTTCCCTAGAGTAATGTGGCCCATGTCAGTGTATGAAGTACCATTATCAAAAGTAGAGAAGCTAGAAAGGGTGGTTAATTCATACGTTAAAAAGTGGTTAGGGGTTCCACGGTGCCTAAGCAGTGTAGCTCTGTATGGGAAGGGCATACTGCAGCTGCCAATAAATAGTCTGGTAGAGGAATTTAAGTGTACTAAGGTTAGGACAGAGCTGTTGTTAACAGGGAGCAAGGACAGGCTAGTCAGTGGTCTGGCTCCTAACCCGAGCAAAGGGAGAAAGTGGAAACCAAAGGTAGCAGTGCAGGAGGCAGAGGCAGCCCTTAGACATGGAGAGATAGTGGGGAATGTCCAGATTGGGTGGGGAGGCTTGGGGCGTACATCAGGGAAGCCAATGTGGAGAAAGGCAGATCAGAAGGAGAAAAGGAGATTGGTTGTAGAGCAGATACGCAGGCAAGAAGAAGCTAGTAGACAGGTAAAAGCTGTGTCACTAGCAAAGCAGGGCCAGTGGTTGAATTGGAAGGGAGTAGAGAGAAAACAGGTTACTTGGAGGGATTTGTGGAGTATGGAGTCTAACAGGCTAAAGTTTTTATTGGGAGCGACGTACGACGTGCTTCCATCGCCAGATAACCTGAGAATCTGGACAGATGGGGATCCGTCATGCACACTCTGTTCAGGTGTAGCCACATTGAGACATATACTATCTGGCTGTAAAGTTAGCTTGGCACAGGGTCGCTATACGTGGCGTCACAACCAAGTATTTAAATAGCAGCAGGAATTGAGAGTAGGAGGCAGTACTACAGAGTACTACAGGAGTACTACACAGGAAGCAAAGGATTGGCAGATGCTTGTAGATGTGGGTGGAAAGTTGGTGGTCCCTCAAGAAATAGTTACCACTAATTTAAGGCCAGACATAGTCTATTGGTCGACCAGCCAACAGGTAGAGCAGGGGCGGAGCTAGGGGGTGGCTTTTGGGCCTGAAGCCCCGAATCTCACGTCAAAAGCCCCGAATCTTTTTAAGCGTTAAAAAATCATGACAACCCCGAGAATATGCTCCCTGTAAATTACATTAAAACTGATTAATGGGCAAATAGCCTACAACAAAACCCACATTTCCCACATTCTTAAAATGCTGTTATTCTAACGCGACCCAACTAGAAAAATAGAATCCCACTAAAACAAGGGGGTGCATGTGTTCTAATTCTATTATTATATTATATATTATATTATACTTAGCTGACGCTCTTATCCAGAGCGACTTACAGATATTTACAGGGTTTCAGTTACAGGCCCTGGAGCAGTGTGGGGTTAGATGCCTTGCTCAAGGGCATCTCAACCATGGGTAGGGCGGGATTCAAACCGGCAACCTTCCAGTTGCAAGACCAACTCCCTGACCACTACGCCACAGCTGTCCAACTACGCTTAAGTATGAAGAGTTGAGATTGGAAGCAGAGCAGAAAGGATGGAGGGCAAGAGTATTTCCAGTAGAAGTGGGTTGTAGAGGGTTCGTAGGGAGGTCAGTCATTTCATTGCTAGGGGAGCTTGGGGTTGGTGGTAGGAATCTACGTAAAACTGTTAGGGAGATGTCAGAGGAAGCAGCTAGGACTAGTAATTGGATCTGGATAAGAAGGGTGGTCTCTGCCTGGGGTAAGCAGTAGGGTTGCCATATTTGAATGGGGCGGTGGAGGGATTCAAACCCGGGCCCTCCAGGTGTGGGTCGAGTACCTTAGCCAGTGTGCTACTGAGGAGGTGGAGATTAGTGCAACCTAGGGCTGTTTGTGCAGATAAGGATGGGCACCCCAGACCAGCAGATGGCAGTAGTGCGCTTAGTGGGTCAATAGAAACACAGAACATGGGCACACATGGGCAGCTTAGAATCACACACATGGGCAGCTTAGAATCAGGCTCTCTGGGATCGTGCGGTGTATTGGGATACAGAGTGGCCAACTTTCCCGGGGTTTTGCGGTGTATGGAACACGGGATAGCTGAGCATTAGACACCATTAGATTCAAGAGGTGTATACATTTAATGTTAAGTCAGTGGGTAGAATTGTCTTTAGAACTAGCATTGGCAGGGTCGTTGGTGTAATGGCATATGCGTTAGTGACTGCAAAGTGATAGTATCTGTGGTAAAATGGTGGTAAAATGCAAATATTCAATAACAAGTCCTAATTAAGTAAGCAGGTCATTTGGAAGTAAATTGTGGTTGTAGTTAATTTTGTAAGTAAAACTTTGGAAGTCGTGCAAACAGTTGGTAATGAACAGTAAGTAGTAAATTTTGGAAGTAAACTGTGGTTGTAAGTGAATTGTGGAAGTACAATTTTGGAAATTTGGGTAGCAGGTAGCTAAACTGTGGACACACGCTAAAGGATTGATCACCTTTAGTGGGGCCGCCTCAGGGGAGGGTGTACAGTGAGTAAAGGCCCAAAACACCCGTTGATCCTGAGGTACACTGCTGAGGATGTGTCCCACATAGTGTATGGATAATTGTAATGGCTGTAGTTAGGAAAGCCTGAAGTGTGGTACAATGGGTGCTCTCCCCACATGTGCAAGTGTCTTGTATTTTTATTTATTTATTTTAATTGTTAAGGAAATGTTGGAGGAAACTGCAAAGGCTTGCCAGTAGTCCTGGATGAGATGCATGTTGTTGGCATGGTGAAAGCCAAGGGGGGAAAGTGATAGGTAGGTGCTGCTGAGTGGATCATGTAAACGGCCCTAGCAGCCCCAGTCTCTGTAACGGTAGCCGGCTGGTTCAGGTTAACCCTTGTTGAGCATCTGTCTGTACAGCTCCAGTTGGCCATCCCCTCAGCTGCTCTGTCCTGTACAGCTCACATGAGGTTGCGTGAATAGCTGTAGTCAGCGGCCAGTTGTGCGTGTTACACCTGGGTGTAGGGACTAACAGCCTGAACTATTTACTTGGTTATAGATAGTGGCATGGTAAAAGCCATGGGGGAAAGCGATAGGTAGGTGCTGCTGAGTGGATCATGTAAACGGCCCCAGCAGCCCCAGTCACTGTAACGGTAGCCGGCTGGTTCAGGTTAACCCTTGTTGAGCATCTGTCTGTACGGCTCCAGTTGGCCATCCCCTCAGCTGCTCTGTCCTGTACAGCTCACATGAGGTTGCGTGAATAGCTGTAGTCAGCGGCCAGTTGTGCGTGTTACACCTGGGAGTAGGGACTAACAGCCTGAACTATTTACTTGGTTATAGATAGTGTAGGGGTAGGTGTAATAGCTATAGTTTCTCCCTAATGTGCTCTTCCTACATGCACAAGTACTGTGTGTTCTTTGTAAACTTATAAAGCTGAAAACACTGTAAATATACACACTGACTCCAACCTTTTCGGATTTATCCTGTTTAATTCCCAAATCATGATGTAAACCTGCAATTCAGTCATGTTTCACTCCTCTGACACACAAGGTTCCCGAACTACTGTGGCATTTGACACCTCTGAAGAGGAGAAGATTGTGTGTCGAATGAAGTAGATATGGGCGCACGGCGCTGTGACGTCACTTTTGCGCGCGCACTTCTGCATGTGGCGAGTATATCCCTAGCTTAATTGTTCTTTCACACTCTCCCAAGAGATTACATTTGTGGATTATTTTTTAAAACAGCATGTTATTACTTTGCCATGATTTGTACAAGACACAATTGACATGGTCAATATCCTAAAATCTATTCATTTTTCTGTAGAAAATATGTCACTGGTTACATTTGATGTGGAATCACTGCACACAAATATACCACACAAGGGACGCATAGAAGCAGTTGATTTCTATTAACTACCTTTCCATTTGGATTTGAAGCCCAGCAATACTTGCATTAAGGAAGTAATTCATTTGATTCTTGCAAAAAATACCTTCATGTACAAAAATGCACATTACTTACAGGTGAAGGGTAAAGCTGGTGAAAGTCCCATTTTGTCAGTGTGATCACACAGCACAGCACACAGTGAAATTCACTTCTGCATTTAACCCATCACACACATGAGCAGGGGGCAGCCATGACAACGGCGCCTGGGCAGCAGTGCATGGGGCCGGTACCATGCTCAGGGTGCCTCAGTGGTGCTACTGGCGGCCTGGAATTTGAATCTGCAATCCTGTCGTCACAGGTCCAATACCTTAACCGCTAGGCCACCACTGCCCCTATAGGTAATACCATGGCCCCCAATTATGCTTCCTTACATGGTGGTTTCTGAATATGAGTTTATATTTAACAGGTCACACAATCCTTTTTTCCATCACATTGGTCTCTGGAGAAGGTACATTGACAATATATTTCTCCTGTGGTCAGGTACCCTAAATGAATTATTGGATTTCACACACTTTCTTAATGGTGGTAGAAGCCATCTTAAATTCACAGCAATTTGTGATTACCTACAAATACATTTCTTAGACATTTTGATCATTAAAGAACAAGACAAACTGTGAACAGAATTATACAGAAACCAACAGATATGAATACAATCCTGCATGGTAAAAAATTCCATCTGACTGCCCTCAAAAGGAGCCTTCCAATTAGCCAATTTAACAGCATGCATTGTATTTGTAGTTCAGAAGAATCTCATCCCAAACACAGTAATGATATGGTGGAAAGATTTAGGGATAGGCAGTATCACATAATTATGACTTTGGAGGGCCCCTATGTGTTATACAGTGTTCTGCTTTGGGAAATGTGTTCAAAGGAATTATTTAACAACATATTTTAAAATCTGACCACAACCTTACAGTAGCATTTAATGATCCTCTACATATTGTGTACAAACATGCTCCACATTTACGAGACCAAATTGTAAGAGCGGATTTGCTAACTGAACATAGTAATGTGCACAGGCTAGGGTCACACCACTGCTCAAAAACACCACACTCAACCCCGCCCAGATGGAGAACTATCGGCCAGTCTCACTGCTTCCCTTCCTTTCGAAAGCCACCGAGAGGGCGATCTCTAAACAGGTTGTTAATTTCCTCACCCAGAACGACCTACTTGACCCGAAGCCGTCTGGCTTTAGAAGCGGCCACTCCACTGAAACAGCACTGCTTTCCGTCACAGAAGCCCTAAGAGTAGCCAGAACTGATGGACAATCACCCGTACTTATCCTACTTGACTTATTGGCCTTCGAAACAGTCAACCACAGCATACTGCTACAACTACACTCTCAAACATAGGCATCACAGGCATAGCACACTCCTGGTTTAAATCCTACCTCACTGGGCGCTCCTTTGAAGTGTCATGGCAAGGGCAACTGTCATCAACTCACACCCTTTCCACAGGGGTGCCCCAAGGGTCGGTGCTGGGCCCCCTTCTCTTCGCCATCTACACCACCTCACTGGGCTGTGTCATCCGCTCACACGGCTTCTCCTATCATTGCTATGCTGATGATACACACCTGTACCTGTTGTTCTGACCAGATGACACCACGGTCTCCGCACGCATGTCTGCCTGTCTCCCCGCACTCTCCGCATGGATGAAGGAACACCACCTCCAGCTCAATCTGTCTAAGGCCTCATTTCCACCGACTTGACCGTGTACAGCGCGTAGCTGTGTTCAGCGCGTGGGCGTATTCTGAGCATATGACCATTTCCACCGGACATCTCTGCGTATTCAGCGCGTGAGCGGGAATTCAACTGCCAGCCCCCTCTTTAAATGCACTTGGCCAATGTCTTTAGGTGCACAAAGCCATGTTTCCCTATTTCTTACTTTAGTAAACACAATATGTGTTTCTCTGGTTTTATTTCCTTATGTTAAGCGTTGTTTAGAAAGCATAACTGCTTTAGTACTGCAATAGTACAACTTGGCACTTCGATGAGACGAACGGAATATTTGACATTGTTCTAAATCATGTAGTTCTGATTGTTGTCAAAGCCTTTATTCACTCCCGGTACAAAAAAAGCGAACTTATTTTTAACCCCTTCCATAAAGTTATGATAAACTCTGCCTCTTTGGCAACAGTCACTTTTTGACAAGAACGAGGTTACTATTCTTTATAGCTCGAGGGGTCGTCAGAAGACCGATTGAGGCTCTTCTTCCATTGAGAATACGCCGAAGAAGAAATCTTCAGCAAAATCTTGCTTCTTCCTATTAACTCATTCGATGCCAATGACGCGAAAATGCGTCTTTTACGATAGTAACGCCCAGTGCCAATGATGCGTTATCGCGTCAATTTCGTTTTTTTACAGGGGAGGTGGGGTAATCATCTGATCTAGCTTGTGTAAAAAAATCAAAGTTGTAATCACAAGGGAACCCATTCTGTGGGTAGTACCAGTATCAGTGTGGATATGTGATCATCTAACATTGTCTCAAAGAAGAGACACTGGACCTGGCTTGCTCAATTGCTCGCAGTTTTGCACACTGCTAGCTTGATCAAAATAAATCCTGTCAGCACGTATGTTAAAGCTACTGTTTTCCTAGCAACATCTCACGTTTAGCTTCTGCAAGCAACCAATAGATTAATTTCACTTTAGGTAATGCATAATGAGCAGCCTGTCGCGCTGTTTCATAGATAGCTACACCTCAGTGGCGGCTGGTAGTCTTTCAAACAGGGGAGGCTGGTCAGTTAGGCACATAGAAAAAAATGTCAATTATGGCTCACACCCTTGCCTCTGAGTCGCCCCACTTTTGGCTGGGTCTCCAGTTCAGAAATGGCCCCACACACATCTGAGTGTCACCTGTATTCCTGGCCCACCTACTGTGAAATTACACATTGGTTCTTTTGGCACAGTACTAAGTATTGGCCAACACACTGAAATGACTTTGGTTCTATTGGCCCACGACTGGCCCAGCAAGCCCACAAATTGTGAAATGACTTATTATTTCTTTTGGCCCAGTAGCCTACTGGCCAATATACTGTGACAAAATTATTTAGTCTATTTCTGTTAATATTTTGTATGTAGGATATATTTTAAACTGTTAATAATAAGGCCTATGTTGCTTTATACAGAAGAATCACACCACAGCAATATTATGTATAAGAAAATACTGCCCTCCTTTCTTTTTTTCTAAAAAATTGTCTGTTACCCATACCAGCTGGACATCTTTTCTAGGGACTCTCGATGGCAAGTAGACCAGTTGCTAAGTTAGCTTTAGCCCATTGTGCTACAGCTGCACCTGCAGTTAGCCAGTTGACCTTGTCATACTAGGATAGCTGAAAACAACGATGATTTCGCCCTACCTTTTTAACTAAATCAATGTTAGGCGTTGGTCTGTCCTGCTGTTTAATTCAGATTTTCTCTTTGTAAGGAAGACTATCAAATTTGTTCGCTTAAATCAAATAAAAAATGCTAGCCGCCATAATGCACAGCTTTCTTGCTAGCTGGCTAGTTGCCCCCTCTACAGGCTAATAAACGAACTTTTCAAACTTAAATGAAAACAGGTATCAAACTTAATAACACCATATTTACACTTTATTTACTAAATTATGTACAAAGACACTAGTGAATGGTAGGCAAAACGAATGGAGATTTCTCACCACTTCCCTATTTATGGTACTGACTGACTGAGCAGCATGAAATCCACCGCTATACCTGTCGATATTTTTTAAGAAGCTGTCAATGAATAAAAATCCTCCCGGTTTAACAGTTCCTCCAATCACCACACAGAGCCTCAGCCTCCTCTAGGAAGCAGTTTAGCCCGCCCTCTCCATTCACTCCCAGTGAGGCTGAGCCTCCCTGGAAGTGACGATTTTTCAGCGTTTGTCCAATAAACGTCTAGGTTTTCGCACTGAAAGAGAGCATACTGCAAGTGCCATTGAAGTCCAGTGAGGCTGGACTGGATCACGTTGTCAAAAAAATAAATAAATAAATAAAAACAGACGAACTGTGGAAACTAATTGCTGAACGATTTTGTCTTGAACACATTATACAATGCTGGAGATGAAATACCAATGTAAATACAGTATAGTAAATATAGTACAACATAGTAGTAGTACACTACTTTCTCCATGATTTTTAGAGGAGGCTGAGCCTCCCTTGTTGTCTTAGAGCAATCGCCTCTGCTACACCTGCATTTGACTGACCCGTCTGCGCCGACAGCAAGTCACTGACGACCCAGCTCTCTACATTTGGTAAAGCGCACGGATTCACTGCACTCTCCCAACATCATAATTTCCTGTGCTATCATTCTCATGGGTTAATGTAGTTGTTCTGTGTGCGGATCCTGTGGAATGCGATGTTATTTTGCTCTGAAGGCGTTGTATATTTAGTTCGGTTCCGGTTTGCCTATCCCCTCTCTGAGCCAAGTTCCCACACTAAAGTGTTACAATGTTTTATGTCGTCTTTGGTGACGTTCAGAAATATTACATTTACAAGCATGGAGCAGTAGTCTAATTGCATAGCTTACTCCGATACTAGATGTATGGACCTGTATTTTAGATCGTGTTTATAGGTCTTCTCTGCTGTACACACACATGCATACACACGCGCGCACACACAGGGGGAGAGCTAGAAGCACTACAGTTATAACATAGTGTGCTGTACATAAATAGCTGCTAGAAAGTCTAATTTTTGCCTTTGAAATGTTTACGCACAAAGTGTTTCCCATGAAGTGTTGCTTTTAGCTGTGCTTCAAAGAATCTATGAAATGTGCCTACATGGTTTTATAAATAAATTTGTATTTTTTTAATTTATAAATAATGTTGCCAGCGTTATTTTTGGTGCAGTATACAATGGGATCACTTTTCATAATGTTTGAGATGTCTCTGAAGCAAAAACAATTGTAATCAAAGACATTTTCTGCTTGAAATGTTGCTCGTTACAAAAAGCCATTTTTCTCAGTATTTTGGTCAGAAATCAGCATTTTTAGTTACACCCACCCATGTTCTCCAGACAATTGCTAAGGAATGGAAAGAGGTACAAACAAAAATGTTTTTCTGATGATAAAGGAAAGTCTGGAGTTTCTTTTGGTATGTTTTTTGTTGACACAGACATAGAACTCAATTTTCTGTGGGTCTTGAAAAAACACTGATGTTCAAAAAATCCTGGCACTGGGACGTGACCAACTTTGAAAATGGCTGGCACTCAATGAGTTAAAAAGATCCACCACTATTATACCTACAACATGTTTGACTGGACAGCGTGACAACTTCACAGGTATTTCAGTTTCTGTGTTTATGTAGGCTAGTCAATGCCCTTGTAGAGCAGATCTGATGTGATAAGGCCAATATTGATAGCTTTCCAGCGTTTGTTGTAATTGAGTGGTAATATTTTGCAGACAGTCGTGAGGTTTTTGAGTTATTTCCTGTGTCAATACATGCATTGATAGCACAGTTGACATGAATTGTATAGCTGTGCCTATAGCTTTCAATGGGATTTGGCTGAATACGCGCAGACAATGATCAGCCTACCTACATGATTTAGAACGATGTTAAATATTCCACTGGCCTTATCAAAGTGTCAAGTTGCACTAGCCTATAGGTGTAGTGCTGCTTTCTAACCAACGTTTAAAGTAAGGAAATTCTGATCATTCTGATCATTGTCAAAGCCTTTATTCACTCCCGGTACAAGAAAAACTAACGCGTTTTAACCCCTTCCATAAAGTTATGATAAACTCTACCTCTTTGCCAGCAGTCACTTTGCCTACATCGGGTAAATAAATTATTAAATGTAGTGACTTATGGACCTCAGTTTTGCCTAGTGGCTTGTTGACTAGATTTACCAAACCAAGTAGGAAACACTGAATGACAAGAACGAGGTTACTAATTTTTTTATAGCTCGATTGGTCGACAGAAGACCGATTGAGGCTCTTCGAAGACTCCGACGAAGACATCTAAAGCGATATGCTTCTTCCTATTAAGAACATAAAAGCTCCACCACTATTACCTACAACATGTTTGACTGGACAGCGTGACAACTTCAAAGGTATTTCAGTTTGTGTGTTTATGTAGGATAGTCAATGCCTTTGTAGTGCAGATCTGATATGATAACCCCACTATTGATAGCTTTCCAGCGTTTGTTTCATGCAGTTGTAAGCGAGTGGTAATATTTTGCAGACAGTCGCGGGTTTTTGAGGTATTCCCTGTGTCAACACATGCATTGATAGCACAGTTGGCATGCATTGTACAGCGGTGCCTATAGCTTTCAATGGGATTTTGGCTGAATACGCTCAGAATACGCACAGAAAAATAGACTCGGTTTCTATTCTCATAGACGAGCCCTAAGGGCTCATTCACACCAAACTCTCAGCGTATTCAGCGCGTAGGCGTATTCTGAGCGTATTCTGAGCGTATTCATTTAGAATGCACGTTAGCAGATGAGACCATTCCCACCGCCACCGTGTTCTGAGCGTATTCTGAGCGTAGAATACGCTCAGAATACGGACTGCAGCTAGAAAATAGAAACCAAGTCTATTTTTCTGCGCGTATTCTGAGCGTATTCAGCCAAAATCCCATTGAAAGCTATAGGCACAGCTATACAATTCATGTAAACTGTGCTATCAATGCCTGTATTGACACAGGGAATACCTCAAAAACCTAGCGACTTTCTGCAAAATATTACCACTCGCTTACAACTGCATGAAACAAACACTGGAAATCTATCAATATTGGGGTTATCAGATCTGCACTACAAGGGCATTGACTAGCCTACATAAACACAGTAACTGAAATACCTGTGAAGTTGTCACGATGTCCAGTCAAACATGTTGGTGGAGCTTTTACGTTCTTAATAGGAAGAAGCAAGATATCGCTTTAGATTTCTTCGTCGGAGTATTCTTAATGCAAGAAGAGCCTCAATCGGTCTTCTGTCGACCACTCGAGCTATAAAAAAAATAGTAACCTCGTTCTTGTCATTCAGTGTTTCCTACTTGGTTTGATAAATAGTCAACAAGCCACTAGGCAAAACTGAAGTCCAAGTCACTACATTTAGCCTAATATTACCCGATGTAGGCAAAGTGACTGTTGGCAAAGAGGTAGAGTTTATCATAACTTTATGGAAGGGGTTAAAACGCGTTTGTTTTTCTTGTACCGGGAGTGAATAAAGGCTTTGACAATGATCAGCCTACATGATTTACTGTAGAACGATGTCAAATATTCCACAGGCCTTATCAAAGTGTCAAGTTGCACTATAGGTGCAGTGCTGCTTTCTAAACAACGTTTAAAGTAAGGAAATAAAACCAGAGAAGCACATATTGTGTTTACTAAAGTGAGAGATAGGGAAACATGGCCATGTGCACCTAAAGACATTGGCCAAGTGCATTTAAAGACGGGGCTTCCCGCTCCCGCGCTGAATACGCTGACATGTCCGGTGTGAATGGTCACACGCTCAGAATACGCCCACGCGCTGAATACGCCCACGCACTGAATACGCTCAAGGCGGTGTGAATGAGCCCTAAGACTGAACTCCTGGTGATCCCAGCCCAGGAGTCAATCCACCATGATATCAGCCAGAATCTGGACACTGTCACAATTGCTCCGAACAAGGTTGCTAAAAACCTCGCCGTCATGATTGATGACTGGCTATCTTTTTCTAACCACATTGCCTCCGTAGCGTGGTCATGCCATTATGCCCTATATAACATTAGAAAAATCAGACCGTACCTGACCCAATATGCTACTCAGCTCCTGGTACAGGCTATGGTCATCTCTCGCCTCGACTACTGCAACGCCTTCCTGGCTGGCCTTCCTGCTTGTGCAATCAAACCATTGCAAATGGTCCAGAATGCAGCAGCACGACTGGTTTTAAATCAACCCAAAAGGACTCATGTCACTCCACTTTTCATCAACCTGCACTGGCTCCCAGTGGCTGCCAGAATTCAACACAAAGCTTTGACTCTAGCCTACAAAGTCACTTCCGAATCTGCCCCCACCTATCTCAACGTCATACTAAATGCTTACATCCTGTCCAGAGCGCTGCGATCCTCTAATACGAACCGCCTGGCCTCTCCTAAGACAAAGCGAGGTCACTCCAAGCTTTTCTCGGTTGTTGTCCCTCAGTGGTGGAACAACCTACCAGTCGCTACAAGAGCAGCAATATCCCTCCTTGACCTTCAAAAAGCTCGTGAAGACCCTTCTCTTCCAAGACTGCTTTCCTTCCTAACAAAACTAATTTCTACTAACCATCTCTTTACATATACCTTCGATGTTGTCTACAAATCTGTTAGCTATTATGTCCTGCTTTTGTAAGTCGCTTTGGATAAAAGCGTCTGCTAAGTGTAATGTAATGTAATGTAATGAACAACCACCTCACTTTCTATCAGTGTGTGGAAATTGTGCAGAATGTGGGTTTACATTTAAAAGTCACTCTTATGCCCATCCACATTCTGGTACTTCTGCCCTTCATATGGACACCTCACTCAGTGGCAGTTAACTGCTGTGTGTGTATGTGTTTGTGTGTGTATGTGTGTGTAATTTGGGTGTTACCCCACTGCTGCTAGTGCCCATGCTCTACCTGGGTTTGCCCCACTACTTCTTCCTGTGCAACAGCCACAATGCAAAGTGCAATACTGACACGGGCCTTGTGCAATGTTCACTATTCCCTTCCATACCCCTTTCAACACGTATTTTTATTATTTATTATGCCCTTATACATAACCCCCCCCCCAGAACTTGACACTTTGATACTTTCATCTTGCACCTTAGTGGCTTTGCTGTTTAATTTTGTTGTAAAGGTAACTGTTCAATGACAATAAAAGTCTTGAAGTAATAAAATTACATCAATGGCATAATTTCTTGTCACACTAAAAGTGTAATACATATAATAAAATGTCCCTGTGGATTGGCATACATAAGAAAAACAAGACCATGTCTAAAAAAAACTTGAATGTCAGAACATAGAAGCAGAATATGCACAATTTATTTAAAGAATACTGTAGCTGTGCATTTTAACTCTGTGAAACATAATTCATCCATACTGATATATATTGGAATTGAACATTGAAGAGGAGGGGGCATGAACAGCATCCTTTTGGGAAGAGAAGCATTTTAAATATTCTCTCTCATCACCTCATCCCTAAAGGCCTTAATCTGGATTTTGTTGTGGAAATGTTTGTTGTTGCCTTTGCTTTTGCTGTATGTGTGCAATGTCCATCTTTCACTAATGTTTAGGAAACTCCATTTTTACCTGTTCAGTGTTGTTCTGCATCTAAATGGGCATATTTATGTTATTTGCCTATAAGGCCTGTGCAAATGTGTGTGCAAATCTTTTTCTCCCTTTTTCTTCAGTATGTTTTTTTTTATTTGGCACCTCCTGAAATACTTTTGGATGTGCACGCCCTACACCACGCTTTGCCTCACTGTGATTTCAACCATGTATTTTTATTATGTCCCTCAGTCATCGGAGAGTGTATATAGTCATGTCTCGCCAGTCATTTAGGTAGAGTCTGGTCTAATTAATCCAAAATTGATGGTCAAAGATGGTCGCAGAGTGCAAGGATTTGTCTAGAAGGACTGCTGTTGATTTCAAACTATTGTTGCATGTCTACATTTTGCAGTGGTTGTTCCCCTAAGTATCTTGACATCTTTTGGCTGACCACTGGTTGTCTGGCTGTTAGGAATCTAAAAAAAAAAAAAAAGAAAGATGTCATGATACATAATACAAAGCCATTACAGAATATATCATTATTCTCCAATATACAGCTTGTATTTTCATATATACGCCCAGATCCAGTCTCAGATTACATAATTGTAATACAGAATCTCAGACTGATTGATAAAGCCACTTTTAAAGCATAAACTGCCTCATTTAGGGGCTGCAGTAAGAGAGTAATGTTGCTAATCCCTTGCGCAGTTTTGATTTGCAACTAACTGCAAGTCTGACACCCCCCAGCTAATTTAAAGACCTACCCTCCCAAATGCACAGGATATAAAAGCAGAAAACCCTCTGCCATAGGCTACAGTGGTATGAGAAAGTTTGGGCACCCCCTCTGAGGTTGTATAATAATGAACTCTGACTTCTTGGTGGCATGTCCTTCATTTGCCCATAAGAGCCAAGTGTTAGCTTGATTTCCAAACACAGATTTTAAGTATTCATAGTATGCAATGGTATGAAATGAAATCAAATGTAAAAAATAGGCTGTGCAAAAATGTGGGAACCCTTGTCATTTTGTTGCTTTGATGGCCTGATCACCTTTTTGGTGAGCTCATTAAGCCTTGAACTTAATTGACAGGTGCATCCAATAATGACAAAAGGTATTTAAGGTGGCCAAATGCCAGTTCTCATTCTGTTTGACTCTCCTCTGAAGAGCTGCAACATGGGACCCTCAAAACAACTTCCTGATGACCTCAAAACCAAGATTATCCAGCATTATGGTTTAGGGGAAGGTTACACAAAGCTGTCCAAAAGATTTCAGCTGTCAGTTTCCACTGTCAGGAACACTGTGAGGAAATGGAAGGCCACGGGCACAGTTCTTGTTAAGCCCAGAAGTGGTAGGCCAAAAAAAATTCCAGAGAGGCAAAGACGAAGGATGGTCAGAATGGTTAAAAACCACCTCCAAAGACTTGCAAGGATATCTTGCTGCAGATGGTGTCGCTGTGCATCGGTCAACAATACAGCGCAAGGAAAGGCTGTACGGAAGAGTGATGCGGAAGAAGCCTTTTCTTCACAGTCGCTACAAACTGAGTCGCTTGAGGTATGCGAAATAACATTTGGACAAGCCAATATCATTTTGGAATAAGATACTCTGGACTGATGAAACAAAAATTGAATTGTTTGGTCACAACAAGAGGTGATATGCATGGCAGCAAAAGAACACAGAATTCGAAGAAAAACATCTGCTTCCCACAGTAACATTTGGTGGAGGTTCCATCATGCTGTGGGGCTGTGTGGCCAGTGCTGGTACTGGGAATCTTGTTAAAATTAAGGGTCGCATGGATTCCACTCAGTATCAGCAGATTCTTGAGAATAATGTTCAAGAGCCTGTCACAAAGTTGAAGTTGCGCCGGGGATGGGTGTTTCAACAAGACAATGACCCCAAACATTGCTCAAAATCTACCCGAGCATTCATGCAGGGGAACCAGTACAATGTTTTGGAATGGCCATCCCAGTCCCCAGATTTGAATATCAGCGAGAATCTGTGGGATGACTTGAAGCAGGCTGTCCATGCTCGGAATCCTTCAAACATCACTGAATTGCAGAGGTTTTGCCAGGAGGAATGGGCCAAAATACCATCATCCAGGATCCAGACACTCATTGGTGGCTACAGAAAGCGTCCACAGGCTGTTATTTTTGCAAAAGGAGGCTCTACTAAATACTAATATGATTTTTCTATTAAGGTGCCCAAATTTATGCACGGCCCTTTTTTTGTTTTCGGGCATATTGCACATTTTATGTTAACCCAATAAACCTCATTCCACTGCTGAAATATGATTGTGTTTATCAGTTACTTGATATATCAAAATTAAGTTGTGAATTAAAACACCCAATGATTAGTGAATATAAATAATGCCAATTGTCAAGGGTGCCCAAACTTTCTCATACCACTGTACGTCAGTGGCATCACTAGGGCTATTTTAGGGGGGCTCCACAGTACACAAATGACAGTATGCTAAAATTTTGAATGTGCTGAAGTTGTCCTTTAATCAATAAAAAATTAATATGTGATGCATAATCATTCAAGCCTGTTTCTTATGATCCAAAGTTAATGGAAGATATGCTCAATCTATCTTTAACATTTTTTGGAGCATAGTCCAGGAGCCAAAGGCCAAAATTGTCCAAGCTTCGTCAGTTATGTTTGATGCTGCTTCTTGTTGTCCAAGGGCTACTCATTAGGATGAGAGGGTGCCAGGTGATATCCTTTGTGCAATTTTGTGCAACCCATTTAATGTTGGATGAACATGCAGTCATAGCCGTCATCAGTTTTCTGACATTCTTCATGTTATTTGTGTTTAGGCTGTATAGCATACTTATTTTTGTGTTTGTTAACATAGCAGGCCTGGGTGTGGAGGTGTGGGCATGGTTAGGGGTGTGGTCATGTAACTGGGGGCAGCCTTTGACCAAAAAACCTTTAATTACTCTGGTACTTTGGTATTTAATGTAAGCCATAGATTATTAGATGTACAGCTTATGCTGCATGCTCCCAGAGATCCAACACCCTTTCCTCACCAGCCTCACTCAATTTGACCCCCCCCCCCCAAAAAAAAAAAGCTGTGGTGAATCCCAAAAGTGCTCGAAAGTTGGACTGTACTCAGAGGCTCATCTGGCTGCATGGCCCAAAATGATTCATGACCCATGGGTTCTCAAGACAATGTCAGAGGGTTAGAAACTACAGTTTGCATGCATGATCTCCTTCGATGGTTGTTTTTTTCATAGCGTTCTGTAAAGCTGCTCCCTGGCTTAGTCAAATGTAAGTAGCCTACTTTCTATTTTTCTGTTCCACAAATGTGTCAACTTATGTGACACGTGGTGAGGTGGGTATTTTGACCACACGGTATGTTTTTGTTTCTTTTCTGCTCAAGTGCTAATATAATCATTGTTAACTGTTAGCTTATTCATATGCCTTGAATGCCCAAGCTAACAATGCAGGCAACACTGTCTTACTAGCAGATCAGCTGTGGGACAAACGTATGGTCTAAAGTACTATGTTGTAATATGTTGTATCTCAGTACCTATGCCAGTGACAAGTTTTCAATGATTTGTAGCATTTAGGGCCAAGTGTCACATAAAGTACACGATTCATTTTGTTCTCCTCAAGCAGGAGAAGGTGGTTGCCATTCTAACATGCTAGATTGAGCCCTATGTCACTGCTGTTTCAGAATTGTAAATCACGATTGCTCATGTTAAAAAAAGCCTGTAAATCTCTGCTGTTGTAACTTGCTAACCATGTGAATTGCTGCTGAAAGTTTACAGTGAACAGGTTGCTTTTTTGCTAATTCCCAGTCATCATCAATCAAATTAGTATATTTGTAACTAGTTGGACATTGTTGTGTTTTCAGTCATATCTTGCTATTACACCACACCACTAGAAGGTGTGCTGACAGAGTTAATACTGTGATTGATACTGTGATATGTAAGGTGTGCAAATGAAGAAATATAGAAGTTCAGTTGTAGTAAAGTGAAGGTTTGGATCAGACATATGTCTCCCGTGTTTTTCTTATTTTTTTACTTTATACCAGTAATTTCATGTCTAGTATAGAACAAATTGGAGGATGGAGAATGCAGTACCTCTACCTGCGTTATTCCTGCCGTGTGCTGGACAACCTACAATTCCGTTCGACATGTGGGTGAAAATGTTTCAGAACTGCCTGTTAGCAATTTATGCTGAGGGGGCAACTGGCCAGACTGTAGTGCAGATGGCACTGCTGCAATCCCTTCCTGACTGCCGTGTTTGCCCGGTTCGGAAACCCTACAGAACTGGTGAGTGACAATGGAACTCAGTTCACCTCCAGTGAGTTTGCAGAGTACCTTGCAGCAAGAGACATCAAACATCGGAAAGTGTCTCTCTATTATCCACAAGCTAATGGAGCCGTAGAACGCTGGAACTGCGTTGTCAAAGAGACATTACTAACTGTGTCACCGCATGAACTTATGTGCAACCAACCGATGCGCACCAAAGTAAACATCGGCCCTGCTGACAAATGTGATCCGCTGCCAGAGTAACAACTACACAGTCGGGTCGGCACCAAACAGAAGGCGTCGAAAAGCTAAACGGACGAGAAAAGAGGTGCACAAGTGCCAAAGATCAAAGAGGGGAGTTTAGTCTGGGTGATGAAACCTTTCCACGGGAAAAACTTGAGTGCTGCGTAAAGCTGGTTTATCTAGATGACAGTGGTCAGACCCCACCTTCTGCCAGGGTCCATCAGGGGGAGGTGGCTGTCGCTGCAGACTGGAGGTTGACATCCAACTCCTCCCATATCCAAGTCGGCCATTTTGAGTGCGTCACACGTTCAAGTCGGCCAAGTCAGCCATATTGTGTGAGTGTGTCACATATCCAAGTCGGCCATATTGATTAAATCACGTCCAAAGCCTCTGCTTTTATTGTCGACGTTTACTCTACACTGCTCAAGAAAGCAAAGTGATGGCGGTAAGTGAAAAATACACAATTTTATGCTCACAACAATATTACATTGTTGACCCAGCGACACAGTAAGGCACCGGATGAAGTATATATGATATTTGATATGGTGATGTTTGTAGGGCTAAGTATTTGTATGAAGTTTGCATGTTGGATAACGTAGCGTAATCGTGGTAACTAGTGCTAGCTCCCGACTACCCTTAGGTAAAAATATGTCTTGTGGAATTGAATTTATGCAATAGTTATCCCTCTGTGCGAATTAACTATATATAGTTTTGTGTGTGTGTGTGTGTATGCAAGATTAGCAAGAGTCTTGTCGTTAGAGCGAAACATCAGTTCGGCTGGACAAACATAGGCAAACACTGGAAACTGGTACTATGTGGCTAGCGGTGTTTATATGTTTTGCGAAAAACATGGTATTTGTACCTCTTTCCACAACACAACGGGGATAGGGCTACAGAGAGAACTCGTTTGCCGCTGGTTATAGAAAGAGGGGTTGAGCTTAACTTAATTCTTGTCTTGTAGGAACAAGTATACCAGGCCTTGTTGCTGGTAATTCTTACAGAGGGTTAGATTAAGCAATAACCTCATGCTTAATGCCGAGTTAAGGCAGAGCCTAACTTGAATGGCCTGCCTCCACCGTGGCAATAACAATAATGAACTATGCGTTCTATCAGCAGCCAACGTGAAGATGCGCCTGGCACACAGTTTAATAACAAATAAATAATTCTGAAACCCTAACAGGTTCGAATGCAAGTGAACATGTATATTCCTTGCTGACAAGGAAGTGTAAACGAATTAGAAATTTTACACTAGGCTAGATTCTATTACGTAGTTCTTTACATAACAAACCAAAAAATAAAATATCAACTTAACATTTACACTATTTTCTCTGCATTTAATACAAGTCATTGCAAGAATATCTGACTTTGTTGGCAAAGAGCACTGTTTATTGTTCAAAGTAATAGAAGTATTGCATAAGTAGTCTAATTTTTCAAACGCATATGCACAGTAAACTTGTTTTTGTAAAGGTCTGTATCCTTACAGGTAAAAGGCAAGCTGAAGCCTGTGTAGGACCATAATGCATATTTTGTTAAATGTTTTCCAGCACCCAACACACTTTAGAGGGCGTCCCGCCAACCAGCAGTACCTCAAGGATGGGATCTACAAATGCCCCTGTTGTAAATTCTCCGGCCATGTTGCAAGCCATATCAGGCATGATGTGCACTGTGGAGGGTTATAGGGTTATAGACGTTGGCTTGGGTGGTTTTACACCATAAACAAAATTTGTGATGAGTTGTTGAGTGGTTTTGTTTCTCTTTTACAGACTTCTACATTTGTAAATGTAACCTTGACTGCAGGTCAACCGCACATTTTCATTGTCTGTTTTGCACACAATCATCCGAAAAGACCAGGTTACACCACATGTAAATCAGTGCTCCTCCAACAAGCCGCCTCTCCTTCTCCTGCCTCCGCCCTCCATCATGTGCCCTCCAGCGTTGCAGCCATCAGTGCTCCACCACCTGCATGTTTACTTTACAGTATGCTCTTTATATGGCCATGGGGTGGACATTTGACTTCAGTCAGGTATGATGTTGTGGGGACTTGTACAAATTGGTGTGCGCGCGCACGCGCACACACACACACACACACATACATATGTAAAGAACAAACACTGACACCTCTTATGCACACACACTAGGGTGGTCCCAAATAATTATTTTGTCAATTGAATAATTAGTACGTAAAAGGAATTTCAGTACTCCTGTATCACTCACGTCTAATATTTGTAGGTGATTTAAATAAGCTACTGTAACACACTGATATTTGCACACAGCCTGCACTCATACTGACGAAGAACACTTTAGTTTAAACTGAATCCTGAACCTGTTTTTTGTGTTTCTGTTAGGATGACATCCCCTGGCTACGGTGGTGGTGGTGTCACCACTTCACCTGCTTGAAATCTTGATGCCTGCTGCAACGTATGCAATTAATACTTACTTCCTTGAATGTAATGATTCCATGAACAGCAACCTGTTACTAACACTCTGCATTATACTGGTTTGTTGTGACAGCCCTGATGAGCCACCTAAAGTGTTGAGTATTGAAGAACCGACAAGGTATGGTGGTATGACAAAATCTAAATCCAAGCAAAAGACAAATCTTTTGGGATTGTATTATACTCCTTACAAGGGATTTCTTTCTTTCTTAGGAAAATTCAACATGTGGGTGACTTGGTAGCGGTAGACCCAGATCCAGTGGAGTCCTTTGAACAGGTGTTTGGCGGGGGGTGGATTTGTGATTAAAATGTGATGTATGTTAGTATGGAATGTAATGTAATATAATTTTACTCACAGTAATGTATGTAAAAGCTGTGTGTGGTGTGTGTCAGGTCAGTCAGTGATGAATGCGGTGATGAGAAATAGAATGTGTGTAAAACAGTATGTTTAGGTTCAGGACATGTGAGTTGGTGATACTGTAAGGTGTGTAAAGTGCTTTAAGTTTGGTATAAGTGTGCGTAGTGTATCATGATGGGTATGGACACGTGCGGCGTTGTGTGTGTGATTTTGAAAGGGCTATTGTCAGGCCATCCAAAATTTACAAACACAGTCCTATGCATCACTTTGACCTCAGTGGTTTTAACAGTAAGTTGTTAGGATGAGAATATGTTTATAGCTGCCATGTATTGTTCTAAATGTCTTCTGTCTCTATCCCAGAAAATAATGAGGAACATTAAAGCTGCATTGTCCCGCTTTAAAGAAAACCGGTCCTTGTTCCGTGGACATGTAGACATGCCCCCCATATTGGGCATGACTGAAGAGGACAGACAGCAGGCGCTGCAAAACACCGTAGCAGAAGACGGCAGTGAGTCGCAAGACTGTCTTCTGTTCGTGTTTAAACTCCAGGAAGACTACCAGACATTCATGGAACATTGTATGGCTGCAAAGATCAACATCTCTGTCTGTACGTTCCACACCCCTACCCATTTCATTTAGCCAGGTGATTGCCAAGCTTCAGTTCAGTAGTAAAAATATTTCACTTCAGTATTGCAATTGCAAAATTATATTTGTTATAGCCTGTTGTAATTGTGTACTATTATTACTATCTGCACCACTTGTACATTTATATTTTATAGCCTTTCATATGTGTTCTGTGTAATGCACTACTGTTTGTCTGGCTGTAAAAGCTAGGATTCAAGGTTATTTTTGATCCTCTGTTGCCACCTACTGGCAGATATTGGTAATTTCAGTGAGTAATGTGAGTAAGGGCAGAACAGTACAAAATGTGTTTTTTAACATTATTGTTGTTCATTATGTTCTACACCCCCAACCCTTTTGACTGTAAATGTATATTCTATTGCCTATTTTATATATGTATGCTTTTAAAGTCATTACTGTTCTATATGTTTATCTTTATTTGTACATTAGTTTATAGACTCTACATATATGTATATTTGTTTTATATGATTGTTGTTCCTTGTGTTAATTTTAATAAAAGTTTTTGTATGGAAAACTTTCACTTTGGACTTCTGGTACAAACCTATTTAATATAGGGATATAAGTTTACAGTTGCATTCAGTGTTAAGCTGCTGTTTGGGACATCAATTGAAAAATAGTGAAATTATTGTAACACCCCAATAGCCTACTGCCATACGTAACTATTGTTTGATAATGCATGATCATTGGAACATTTCAGTGTTTGGGTGAGTATTTTAGTGGTTACTTTGGCTTCAACAACACAATCTCAAAAAGCTTTATTTCAAAACATTACAACAACATCCACTCTATTTCGGTATATTTAATATTCAAACCCGAGACTTGCTGAAATTTGTCCCCTTTTCCCACCGAGCTATATAGCTGGTGGTATGGTAGGTAAGTAGGTTTCTCAATGTTGAGACGGTGGTCAAAAAAAAAAAATTCAAATGTAAACAGACTGAAAATAAACCACAGGACTGCAATGTTTGCCTTTCATTTAATTGTTAGTTCGCCAAACTGCCAGTGGACTTTATTCCTAGCGTTTAAGTCTGCATAGTGAAGTTCACGTCTCGTCATACAAATAAAATGGCCGACTTGGATATGTGACACAATGAATATGGCCGACATTGCCGACTTCAACGTGTGACACACTCAATATGGCCGACTTGGATATGGGAGGAGTTGGATATCCAACAGGCTACGCCGGACTGCAGCGAAAGGTACTTGATCAGGGGTGTTTCCTGGGAGGAGTGGCTCAGGGGGTTGCCGTCTGTACTGTGTGGCACTTTGGCATTCTTCTACAGTCTCTCATAGCTGTCTGCTGAGTCCAGGACATCATACTGAGCACTTGGCCCTCGCATCACCACAGCATTTGGTGATGCCTTGACGGCCTGCATGGATTTTGTTCAGTATGTCTACCTGCATTGAGGCAGCGATAACCAAACACGTGCCCTTAAGCAGTAGGCCCTGCAGGTTCGAATCCCGGGTCGCCAGTAGTGCCACTGAGGTACCGTGACCATGGTACCTTCCCCACGCACTACTCCCTGGGTGCTATTGTCAAGGCTGCTCCCTGCTCACGTGTGTGTGGTGGGTTAAATGCAGAGGTGAATTTCATTGTGTGTGCTGTGCTGTCATGTGATCACAATGACAAAAATGGGGCTTTCACTTCTCAGTGATGGGCAATGATGGAATCACAGAATGCACAAATCCTTCAATGAGCTTCTCATGTTTAGGCCTGAATGGCAGGCTCAAGCACTGCCATGAGACGCGTATCATGTTGTGCTTGTGTAGCCCCAAACACAAGGACATCATCCACGTGACACAGGGTACCCTCTAGACACGCCAGGAGTTGGGACATGCACCGTTGGAAGATTTTAACATCCTTCAGCTGGCCCAGCGTAGATTCGACACAGGGGAGGATATGGAGTTCTCGGCCATTCTGAGTCCACGGACGACATAGACATTCTGCTGTGTGGATTTCTCACTTGACATTAAGGTGGCTGGAAAGGTCCCCTGGACATGCAGTGGGATGTGGTTCTGGAGTGGTTCATCTGTCTTTTCCAGTGGGGGAATCTGCAGGTCCAGATATATGGATTCTGGAATCAAAGTCACATCGGCTCCCGTGTCAATTTTAAACTCAGTGCTACGACCACATAGGTTCATATGGGTTACCCATGGCTGTTCCTGATCATCGCCTATTGATCTGAGGAATGCGACATCTTCTACGTCTTCTGCAACTGTGCCTTCTTCTTGTACCTTTGCTGTGACTGCTGGATTGAATTGACAGACAGCTTTCCGCAGTTCGTGCAGGTGGCATCCTTAGCTGGGCATATCTGTCTATTGTGCCACACCAGCCACAGTTCTTGTATTGTATCTGTGGTCTTGCTGGAGGAGGAGTGCGGGACATTTGGCTGGTGGGAGGTCTGGCTATATATATTTTTTGTTGTAACTGCCTCCATTGACTGTGCTGAGGGTGTCTCACCTTTAAGAAAGTACTGCTGTTTCTTTATAGTTTCATGTCAGAGACACATGCTTTTCACTGTGGTTACAGTGAATTTGTCTTATAAGCTCATCACGTAAGGCGCCATATTCACAGTGTTGAATTAAATCATACAGTGCTTTTATTAAGCAATCAGCAGATTCACCACTCTCCTGCACTCTTTTATTAAATTCGGCACGTTCAAATATCAGGTTACGTTTAGGGATGAAATGGTTGGTGAGTTCACTTTACGTCTTTGAGTTGGTTGTCAGTCAGATCTCTGCACCAGACGATAGATTCCACCTCCGGTCCCATAGCATAGTGTTGACCTGCTAGTCTGCTAGCTCTCCATTTGAGATTCTTGCACTGGATTTTCTGTCATTGGGAACAACCTTTGTACCCATATGTCCTTGTAATCACAGATATGTTTTCCCGGTATGCTTTAGCAGTTGCCATCCAAGATCAGACTGCCCTGACTACTGCTAAGGCTGTACCCTTTTGTCCCTCTTGAGCGCTATGGATGTGGACTCCCAAGCCCGGTGGCCTAGTGAATTGCCTGCTTTGTTGCAGACTTATAATAATATGACCAATTTGAGCAGAGGCATCACCCCTCATTACATCCTATTTGGCTGCCACGCATGATTGCCCATAGATGTGCTGTATGATGTCACACCACCACAGCACAGGCACGACTGGCATGGATGGGTTAAGATTCACCATCAGACGCTCCTCGAGGCCTACGCCACTGTGTAGGATAACATTGAGCACTGTCAACAGTGAAATCAAGCCAACTAAGATAAGCACACCCGGACCCTGCCACTACTACCAGGGCAGAGGGTGCTGAAAAGCAATTTCTGCCACCGAGCTCAGAGAAAGACACCCCAGTGGCACCCGACTCCATTCATGGTGGTTGCACAGCCACAGCCTGACCAGCCAGTCTTCATCCAGCATCTGCCCTGAGGTGAGGGATGGCCCCATCTGCACTATTCACTGAAATAATTTGCAGCCCTGTCCCGGAGATCAGCCAATGGGGGTTGCAAATGAGGACAGCCAGTGTAGAGATGGCAATGAAATGAATGAGAGGTGGCAATGAAAATCAATAAAAATATGAAGCGGTTTAGATTTTAGGACCCTTTAAACTTTAAGAGCCATGGCCCTTTTTCACTCCCGCTGATCTCCACATTAATTTTTAATAGATTTTGGAGCCCCACTTCATTTCTATACAAGAATTTCATTCATTTATATATAAGCCTGAAAATTGGTATTGTCAATTCACACTTACTCTTCCGTCATAAGGGTTAGCCCGCATCTCAAAACTCGATTTTGTTTGGGCGGACTACAAATTTTTCATTTTTTTTAAATCAGCTGTGAGACCTCTAATTGACCAACACCTAATTATTCACTTGATTAGTGTTATTTAGGAATAAATGTTTAAGTAGAAACAAAATATCATGATATAAAACATGAAATTATGGTTTTAGAGTGTACTGAAAATAGTCACAGCTCAGAAAATACCCCTCGAACCCCCTTTTTCAGCAGGGTAGATGAACACGTAGATAGCACGCCAGAGTAAGGAAACTTTCACCACATAAAGATACATGTCTTGGCTCTGCTTACTGTGAATTAGAACATCTTAACTCAAGCAAAGAAACAAAAGCAAAGCAAAGAAGTGGTTTCTCTGTTTATATACATTTTACACTTTTTTGACCATCAGCTGTGAGACCCCCAATTAACCAAGACCTAATTATTAACTTCATTAGTTTTATTTAGGAATGAATCTTTGAATAGAAACAAAATATCTTCATATAAATCATTAAATTGTGGTTTAAAGCAAGAAGAGACTCGATTCTGTTTTGCAGAAAAAATATTTGGTTATATGTGTGCAAAAGGAACAAAAACTCAAAGTCCTCCAGCTTCACATTAATTACATTACATTACATTACACTTAGCTGACGCTCTTATCCAGAGCGACTTACGGATATTCACAGGGTTTCAGTTACAGTCCCTGGAGCAGTGTGGGGTTAGATGCCTTGCTCAAGGGCATCTCAGCCATGGATAGGGTGGGATTCGAACCGGCAACCTTCCGATTACAAGTCCAACTCCCTAACCACTAGGCCACAGTTGCACAAAGACTTTGGTACAATTTATTGCCTCATTATCCATGCTCCTGTCAGCAACAATCCTGTCAAAAATCTGCAGCAGGTCATCACGGTTGTTTGCCACTGTACTAACTATGCATAATGTGAAATTCCTCCAAGTAGGAGCATTTCTGGGAAGCCTAGAACACTCTAAAGTCTCTAGTAGACATCCTCTTTGTGGAGTTTGAAAAAAGTGGCAAACCCAGAGAGAGATGCAAAGAATACTCTTGACTGAAGCATTTAGGCCCCTGGGATAACACAAACAAGGCAATGGGATTTCCCGTTAGCCTACAGATCATTGAGTGATGAAGCCATCACTGCAGCCCCATTGTATATTTGAGCCACAAGTTTTTCTGTACAACTGTAGGCCTGCATTTTCTCATGGAAAACTTTGAACACAGACTGTGCATCTCGCCCCTCTGTCCAATACACCGTTCCTGAATTTCACTTGCACTACCCACATATCGCACAGTGAGAGACAGTTGGGCATGGCAAGATAGGTCTGTGGTTTCATGCACCTGCCATGCAAAAAAGGAAGCAGTCTGAATTTCACTGTTTATTTAATCACAGACAGTGGCTGCAAAAGCAGATACCAGGTCATTTTGTACTGAGTGGGACATACCAGAAAACACAGCTGATGGTTGAAAGCAATTGCTTTTTTCATGCCTTTTGTATGCTCTGTCAGAGTGACTCAGGTCCGCAAACCTACATTTGACCAAACTACACATCCCTGGCACAGCTTTATCGAGAGGCATGGCCAACAGTATAAAGTTAGCCAGTTCACCTTGTCATACCAGGAAACCTGGAGAGACCAGTGACTTTTACCTTTTTTACTTTTACCTTTGGTTTTCTGGACCAAATCAATCTTGGCTGCTGTTTAATTCTTAGTCTCTCCTCATACAGAAGACTATCAAATAGGTTTGCCAAAATTGTGTCGACAATATTAGCAGTAGCCTGTGTCATGGGTTGGGCTAGCATGCTAACTAGCTGGTACACCAACTAGCAGGCTAGTTTACCTTTACAACTTGACTTATTTGAACTCTGATTATGAATGAACTAACGAAACTTAAACTCAATAACTTTTTGGTGATTGGTATGTTTTATTTAGAGTATAATGTGTGAAATGTGTAAAATGAGCTATGTCTAAGAAAAAGCACTCTTGAAAGACAACACGTTGTCTCATGACTTTACTCTGGGAAATCTGCTAGGGACTGAATTCTAAAAAGGGGTTTAGCCTTCTAGACAGTTCCACCAATCATCATATGAAAGCCTGGTGTCCTAGCCTAACATCTATCAGATAACTAAAAAAAACGAAAAAATTTCACCGAAAATTTTGGGTTTGACCCCATGGCTTCTGGATAAGCACATCATTTCTTGAAATTGCATCCATAGGTGTCAGAAAAATGGACACACAGCAATTTCTCAGCAACCACCTTGGCTTGATATGTGGTTTGCCTCTACCCATCCTGATTTAAAAATGCTGGGAAGCACATTTGTACTGTAGCCATCATTTAATACTCATGAGATGGAGAGCCACAGGTTGTCATTAGTTGAGTACCACAAAAGAGAACATAAGATTACTGAGACTTTGACATGTCTACATATCTACATGTAACAACAAGCGCAATCAGAGATGCTACCCCATGTGGACAGACAGGATCATTGCAATACCTGGTCAATCCCCTCTGGGGGACCAGGTAACTATGGTATATTGTAAGTAATAATGTTACAAATTGCTACAAACTTTGTTACACTGTACTTCGTGATGTAGATACACTGTATCAGAGACCGTAAAATAAAGTGTAACTGATATACGTTATATGTTATGCTTGCTCCTGAATATATAGCATTTCAACCAAGGGTGCTTGCAATTATTATGGGGTATAATGGGCTTATTATGCTTGTCCTAATCTCGTACTAGGTGGCCACATAGTTAGAATGATGCCGCCACTAACTGTTCGACATGCACTGGCAGGCTATAATGAGTACTGAGTTAGCAAAGCACACCTTTTTGTTTCAGATTTATGTCATTTATAGACTGGGTTGATGCATTTCTTTAGACCAGTATGCTTATGAACCTACATACTGGACACTCATGTGACCAACCTATCTCACACACTAGTGATAGTAACAGTAATGGCCCGTGTTTCATTGATCATATAATATTGTACAAGCACAGGGTAATATACCTGGTAAGAATCTGTTGCCCTGGGACTGTTGTGATGACCTGATAAGAGAAAGCAGTATATCAACATTGTGGGTATGGATATTTTGTCACAAAAATACATTTTGTAAGTACAGTAGGACATGATTTTACATATGTTACACAAGTTGTACCACTGTACCTACTTACTTAGGTAGATATACTTTAACACTGATACTGTAAATCTAGATGTACCACATTTTAATTATCAAATGTTCAATGCCCTCCTTTTTTCATTATATATGCTACCACTGGGCAACATTATCAAAAAACATAATACAGTGATCCCTCATTAATCGCGGGAGTTACATTCTAAAAATAACCTGCAAAAGGTGAAATCCACTAAGTAGTCAGCTTTATTATGACCGCCGTTAGCGAAACTAGCAAAAGCGTTCATTATAGAGTTGCCGCAACTTTTTTCCCTTTTTTTTTTCAGCGAATGTCCGTCAACGATGGCCGGGACACTGACAGTCTGGGGGATATGAGGCTTTGTAGGCATGTAGCGCTAGACCATTTTGAGCGACTAGAAGCTTTTGGCCCCCAAGGGCCACCCCCCGCTGTGCCAGTGTCCGTCAAAGAGGGGGAGACCGGCAAAAGTTTTCGCTGAATAACTCGATGAATGTTTCACCGAACAACATGAAATTTTTGTGATATGTTGGTGTTACAGAGACGTATCGACCCAGCCCATAAGTTCTCACTTGAAGCATAGCGCCACCTAGTGATCTGGGTAAATGCAAAAATTGGGATTTTGAGTTGCCAATATCTTGGACCGAGAAGGTGGAAACTGCGCAAAATACATCATGCATGATCACCACAAAGACCTCTAACACCACAGCACATGAATGCTAACGTTTACAACATTTTTTTTTTTTATCGTGAAATCTATTGACCCTCACGCATTGAAAAAACTGGTCGACGCCCACTTCTAACGAAAACAATTTCCGTGAAATTTTAACATTGTGAAAACAAATCTGAATGAACTCGTCATAGGCCGTTCATGTGAATCTCACCAAATTTGGTATATGTCATCTACAGACAATGCTGACAAAAAGTTATCAAAGGATTTATCTTGAGATAAACCGTTTCGAAGTTACACGTCAATGAACAAATAACACGTAGCTTAAAATTCTTCAAAAGTCCATATTTTGGCTTTTAACTCCTCAAATTTGGTAAAAGTTGACATGCCATCTCTAAACAACTTTCTTTTCATGTGTATGAAATTTTGTGACATTTCGTCATAGGGGGCGATGTTTATTGGCAAAGCTAGGTGTTGAAAAGCAGTTTTTGTTACATAACTCGGCAACAATTTTGCCCAAGTCAACAATTTTGTGTTAGTATGCTGGTGTTACAGAGGCGTATCGACCCAGCCCATAAACACTCACTTGAAACATAGCACCACCTAGTGATAAGGGTAAATGCAAACATTGGGATTTTGAACTGCCAATATCTTGGACCGAGAAGGTGGGAACTGCACAAAATACGTCATGCACGATCAGCACAAAGACCTCTAAAACCACAGCACGTGCCATACAATTTGGTCCTTAGGGGGCGCTGTAATTGTACAAAATCTCATTCATGACTCAAAACCCACATCCATGCCCACTTCCAGGAAATCATTTGCACAGTGTGACAGAGCGCAACGCCTCTGCCACTTTAAACAGCGGTTTCCCCCGCTCTGCTTGTTGCATAAACCACAGAGACAACGGACATTAAAAAGACAATCTGGGTTGTATGTGTGGGGCATATGTTCGCTGTGGGTTTAAAACTGTTTAATTTTGTGCGATATGGGTATGTTGCACCCGGCACATGTTTGATGAACAATGAATGTTTGAGAACCCGAACAAAAGACGCTACTCCGGACGGGTTTAATTGCATGTAGATGTTTATTCACTGTTTGAGAAATTACAGCATGGTAAAGGTTCTTTACGTGCGCACAATGAACATCAGAATCCTTTAATGCTCAAGTTTCACATCAGGAGTAAATGTTTGCAGCCATCTTACCTGTGGTAGTCTTCGGAGGGCGGGATCAAACCCGAGTGTTGATCAGACAGCAATTTTATAGGTTACATCCGCGATGCGCTGCAAAGTAGGTCATTCAATGGACTGATTTTTCTAAAAACATTGTTGAAGTGTTTGTTGTGACATGTACGAACTGTCAAGTGTTAGAATCCAGAAAAGCATGTGGTGAAAAATGTTTAAACTGTGAAATCATGTCTAGATGAGTTGATTGATGTTAATAGCAAGGTGACCGTGACGCTGTTCTATAAATGCGCGCTGCGCAGCTCATTTGGGAAACGGTCTCTGTAACGAGAGGACGCGTTATTCGCTTTGTGCAGGTCTGTTACTGTGTGTGAGTACAACCGCTTAGTTCCGTGGGCTTTCTTGACCCTGTGTTTTTTTTTTGTTGGTTTTTCATCAGTGTTTTGTTTGTCATTTTTAAACATCTGCCGGTTAAAAATAAAAAAAAAGAATATTTTTGCAACTATATTTCCCTGTATTCTGCTGATCATTTTGGCTGACTACTCCATCTGCTCGGCACACTCTATTACATTTGGTGGCAGCGGAAACTACTAGTGTGCATAAGTCAGTCTTAATGAAGGCAAATGATGGGAAATAAAAGAAGGCAACAAACTGAAGCAGCTGAGGAGGAAGAGGACTCACCGCAGCAAGCCTTGGAGAATTCTGTTCAGCAACTGCAGTCAATGTTTCAGGCATTCTTGGTGACCCAACAGAGGCAAGAACAGCGGGCAGTGGAAGAGCAAACAAGGCAAGACCAACGCTGGAGAGGCATAGTGCACCAGTTCAGCAGGCTGCAGGAGGAAGTGCGGCAGGAGCGCGGGGAGCTCAGCAGGGGCCAGGGTAGGCCCACACTGAGGGCAGAGCAGCATGGCATCTCACTGTCAGCCCCTGTGTCAACGGCAGTCAGTCCAGCTCATGCATCACAGGTGGAAGACTATACAGAGTTGCAGAGGTGGGCATCAGAAGATCAAGGTGCGGGAGGAGCAGTGGCCATGCCAGCAGCAGCAGCAATGCCGATGAGTGCAGCAGCAGGAGTTCCAGGTCCTCCAGCGGGGCGAGCAGCAGCAGCGGCGGTGGCAGCAGCAGCAGCTCAACCAGCGATGGTCGGGGTCCAAGCAGCAGCATTGACGGCAGGCCCAGGCGCGGTGGTGGTACCAGGTCCGGCAGCACAACCAGCGATGGTGGGGGTCCAAGCAGCAGCAGCAGCGGCACCAGCAGCCACGGCGGGCCCAGGCGTGGTTGTAGTGCCAGGTCCAGCTACACAAGTGGCAATGGCTGGGATCCAAGCACCGGCAGCGCATGTTTTTGAAGGGATGCAAGCCACAGGCTGGAGAGGGCCTAAAATGCAGAAATATTCCAATGATGAGGACATTGAGCACTTTCTGACAACATTTGAACGCGTCGCTACAGCCAGTTTGTGCCCGAAAGCTCAATGGGCACTTCATCTAGTTCCATTACTTACCGGCAAGGCAAGGGCAGCATATATTGCTATGGATTTTGCAGAGGCAATGGACTATGACCAGGTCAAGGCAGTAATCCTGGAAAAATTTGAAGTCAATTCAGAGACTTACAGGCAGCGCTTTCGATCAACCCAGATGTTACCGGATGAGTCACCAAAAGAACTCTTCACAAGACTGCGTGAACTGTATGAAAAATGGACACGTCCACAAGTCCATTCCAAGGAGGAGATCGGCGACATGCTCATCCTGGAACAGTTCCTGAGGATGGTGAGCAGTGATGTACGTTTGTGGATTAGGGAACACAACCCCAAGACGTCGAAAGAGGCAGTGGTGTTGGCAGAGTCCTTTGTGGCGGCACGGCGAGGCTCAAGACCATACCAGAATGGGGGAAGAGACGGCACAGCTGCACAGTCCGGTAAGTCTGAGAGTGGTTGGCGTGGTGATGGTTTGAAAAGCCCTAGACCAGTTAATGCAGATGTTAAGTGTTTTTACTGTGGTCAGTCAGGACATATTAAACCTAAGTGCCCCAATAGGAAGCCAAAGACGTCCAATGTGTCTTGTGTCCCAAACACTAGTGGGGGGGAAGCCACACTAGATGAGGGGGAGGCCATTACAGTAGTGCGGGTGAATGGGAAGCAGGTGCAGGCCCTGGTGGATACTGGGAGTAGCCAAACTATTGTAAGGGGGGATTTAGTAGCCCAACATGGTACACCTACAGATGGGAGGGTGCTGATTAGATGTGTTCATGGTGATGAACGATCATACCCGACAGCTGAGGTTCATCTGGAAGTGGAAAAGGTGTCATATTTGGTTACTGTAGCATTGGCAGAGAAGCTGCCATACCCAGTAGTATTGGGCAGGGATATCCCAGACCTAATGGCTCTTGTAGAGGGCCAGAGTTGTAACATGGCAGTTACCCGTGCACAGGCACAAAAGACAGACAGAGACACAACATGGGAGCTATTACCTTTTGCTGATATAAAACGTAAAACCAGAAGCCAGAAAAGAACTGAGAAATTTCGAGGCACTAAGCTGACTGAAATTGTTCCACAACCTGAGCTGGATACTGTTAATTTAACTATTCCAGCAGATATAATTCAGGCTCAACGAGCAGATAAGTCCCTACAACCCTGTTATGCAGACTTGGTGGCAGATGAAAATGGAGATGCTTTAGGCCCCAAGTTTAAGTTGAAGTCTGGTATTTTGTATAGACATGGGGAGGATGGAGAACAGCTGGTGTTGCCTAGTGCTTTGAGAAACACGGTGATGGAGGTTGGACATGCTACTGCATGGGCCGGTCATTTAGGTCAGAACAAAACATGGGATAGGATTGTTGAGCGGTTTTACTGGCCTAAAATGTATAGTGATGTGGTGAAATTCTGCAAAACTTGTGCTGCGTGTCAGTTAACAGCCCCAGGCAGGAAGGGAGACAGGGTACCATTAGTTCCTATGCCGGTGATCGATGTTCCTTTTAGCAGAGTAGCGATGGATATTGTTGGCCCACTAGAACGCAGTCGCAAGGGTAACAGATACATTCTGGTAATTGCAGACTACGCCACTAGGTATCCGGAAGCTTTTCCTCTGCGAAACATCAAAGCAAGGCAGGTAGCTAATGCTTTTCTCCAGTTGGTCACACGGGTGGGGGTTCCTAGGGAGGTACTCACTGATCAGGGGACAAATTTTACATCTAGTCTACTGAAAGATGTGTACAAGTACTTGGGGATTAAGGGCATTAAAACCACGCCATACCACCCTCAGACTGACGGGCTTGTTGAGCGATTCAACAAGACTTTGAAAAGCATGCTTCGCAAGTTCGTGTCAGACTCTGGGTCTGACTGGGATGACTGGCTGCCGTACCTGTTATTTGCCTACAGGGAAGTACCACAGGCATCAACAGGCTTCTCTCCATTTGAACTCCTTTACGGTCGCCAAGTGAGGGGTCCACTGGACGTCCTGAAGGAGGCGTGGGAGGGAAAGGAGCCAGAGCAGAAGGTAAATGTCCTGGCGTATGTGCTGAAGATGCGGGACCGCATGCAGAGCCTGACTGAAATGGTACAGGAGAAAATGAAGTCCGCCCAGGCCAAGCAGCGGAAGTGGTATGACGCCTCAGCCAGAGAGCGGTCTCTCCAGCCAGGCCAGCAGGTGTTGGTGCTGCTACCTACATCCGAGAGCAGCCTCCTCGCAAAGTGGCAGGGGCCATACGTCGTCCAGAGGAGGGCAGGCAAAGTCACCTACGAGATCAGCACACCTGACAAGAAGAAGCAGACACAGACTTTCCACATCAACATGTTGAGAGAGTGGCATGAGAAGGACAGACCAGTTGACAACCTGTTCGCCAGAGCAGTGGAGGAGGAGGAAGAGGCAGAGGAGCAGTACTTCCCAGTCCAGCAGGAGGGAGTTGAAGATATCATCCTCCGCCACCTCTCCGACAGCCAGCAGCGGGAGCTGAGGGCTTGTATACCAGAGGGGGTGTTCAAGGGCTCTCCTGGCAAGACAAGGTTGGTGCAACATCACATCAGATTGAAGTCTCCTGGTCCAGTCCGTCTCCCGTGCTACCGCATCCCAGCACAGCTGCTCCCGAAGATCAAGGGGGAAATAGATAGCATGCTGAACATGGGGATCATCGAACCATCAACAAGTGAGTGGTCAAGTCCTGTAGTACTTGTGCCCAAGAAAGATGGGTCTTTGAGATTTTGTATGGACTTTAGAAAGTTAAACTCACCTTCAACTGTTGATCCTTACCCCATGCCAAGAATAGATGACTTGATTGACAGGCTGGGCGGTGCCAAGTACCTGACAACTCTTGACCTCAGTAAGGGTTATTGGCAAGTACCCATGTCCAGTGAGTCCAAACCTTTGACTGCTTTTAAGACTCCTTTTGGATTTTATCAGTTTTGTTATATGCCCTTTGGCCTGCAGGGGGCGCCAGCAACGTTTCAGCGTCTCATGGACCGGGTGTTGAAGGGGGCGGAGATGTACTCGGCGGCATATTTGGATGATGTCGTCATTCACAGCCGCTCGTGGAAGGAACACCTGGTCCATGTGAAGGAGGTGCTGAGGCGGCTGAAGGAGGCAGGTCTTACTGTCAACCCGGAAAAGTGTGCGGTGGCTCAGAGGGAAGTGCAATACCTGGGCTACGTCATCGGGGGAGGAGTGATGAAGCCTCAGGTGGGGAAGGTCAGTGCCATCCTGGAGACCCCTGTGCCGACCACCAAACGCCAGGTCCGCTCCTTCCTGGGCGTGGTGGGTTGGTACAGGTGTTTTGTCCCACACTTCTCCACCAGAGCAGCTCCACTGATTGAGCTGACACGGAAGTCTGCACCCAATCGAGTGGTCTGGACAGACCAGTGTGCGCAGGCTTTTGAGGATTTAAGGACATGTTTGACCAAAGACCCCATTCTGCAGAGTCCCGACTTCTCTCAGCCCTTCCTGGTGCAAACGGATGCATCTGCGGCGGGGCTGGGGGCAGTGTTGCTCCAGGGGCCACCTGGGGAGCAAAAGCCAGTAGTGTTCCTGAGCAGGAAGCTGTTTCCACGGGAGGTGAGGTACTCCACGGTGGAAAAGGAGGGGCTCGCCATCAAGTGGGCCTTGGATTCCCTCAAATATTACCTCATGGACAAAGACTTTGTTCTGGAGACAGATCATCGGGCCCTACAGTGGCTTGATAAAATGAAGGACACAAACTCCAGAGTAACGAGGTGGTATTTGTCACTGCAGCCCTTTAGGTTCACAGTCAAGTATCGGGCCGGCCCGGACAATGTGGTGGCCGATTACTTGTCCCGAGTGTATGAGGAGGATGTCCAGTCTTGAGGGGGGGGTAATGTGACAGAGCGCAACGCCTCTGCCACTTTAAACAGCGGTTTCCCCCGCTCTGCTTGTTGCATAAACCACAGAGACAACGGACATTAAAAAGACAATCTGGGTTGTATGTGTGGGGCATATGTTCGCTGTGGGTTTAAAACTGTTTAATTTTGTGCGATATGGGTATGTTGCACCCGGCACATGTTTGATGAACAATGAATGTTTGAGAACCCGAACAAAAGACGCTACTCCGGACGGGTTTAATTGCATGTAGATGTTTATTCACTGTTTGAGAAATTACAGCATGGTAAAGGTTCTTTACGTGCGCACAATGAACATCAGAATCCTTTAATGCTCAAGTTTCACATCAGGAGTAAATGTTTGCAGCCATCTTACCTGTGGTAGTCTTCGGAGGGCGGGATCAAACCCGAGTGTTGATCAGACAGCAATTTTATAGGTTACATCCGCGATGCGCGGCAAAGTAGGTCATTCAATGGACTGATTTTTCTAAAAACATTGTTGAAGTGTTTGTTGTGACATGTACGAACTGTCAAGTGTTAGAATCCAGAAAAGCATGTGGTGAAAAATGTTTAAACTGTGAAATCATGTCTAGACGAGTTGATTGATGTTAATAGCAAGGTGACCGTGACGCTGTTCTATAAATGCGCGCTGCGCAGCTCATTTGGGAAACGGTCTCTGTAACGAGAGGACGCGTTATTCGCTTTGTGCAGGTCTGTTACTGTGTGTGAGTACAACCGCTTAGTTCCGTGGGCTTTCTTGACCCTGTGTTTTTTTTTTGTTGGTTTTTCATCAGTGTTTTGTTTGTCATTTTTAAACATCTGCCGGTTAAAAATAAAAAAAAAGAATATTTTTGCAACTATATTTCCCTGTATTCTGCTGATCATTTTGGCTGACTACTCCATCTGCTCGGCACACTCTATTACACACAGAAATTCTCACCTCACAACACTGCTCTACCACACACATCATACAACAGTTCCCACATTTCAATATACTGCGGCGGTCATACCATGTACCGCTATGCGGTACATCTAGTTTTTTACAATTATTATAGATGTTTTAAGGTTGTAAAACTCCTCACTACACATTTTATACACTTCTCAGACAGGCATTGACATTGTCTCGCATTTCTCTATCTTCTACTGTCAAAGTTCAAACTTGCAAACATACAGCACTTCAGACTCACATGGCTAGCAATCGAAGATTTATGTAAATTTTACAAGCTCAATGCATTCTGTACTGTACAGGAGACACAATGTTCTACAGTCCCTTAGCCAATCAGGGCGCAAAACACAATGCGCTGTAAAAAAAAAAAAAAACATGCACTAAAAAAAGTCTGCAAAACAGCAGGGCCGCGAAAGGTGAACCACATTATAGCGAGGGACCACTGTGTAGAATTTCATAGCTATGCCGACAATACACAACTTTATATCTCAGTTGAGCCAAACAAAACCACAGCTCTACACTCTTTAACTTCCTGTTTGTCAGCTGTCACACATTGGATGAACAATAGCTTTCTAAAATGAAATGAAAAAAAAAAAAAAACTGAACTAGTACTTATTGGCCCTAAAGATAAACGTGAAGCTCTCCACTCCAGTCTAAACCAACATGTCAGAGAACAGGTAACAAGCCTGGGTGTCATCCTTGATTCCGACCTAAGCCTCAAATCTCACATCAATAAAGTTACTGAAACAGCATACTTCCATCTAAGAAATATTGTAAAAGTTTGCCCCTTCTTGACCCAGCCAGATGCCGAAAAACTTGTTTACGCATTTATCACAAGTAGATTGGACTACTGCAACGCCTTATTCACAGGCCTCCCAAAAAACAATTGCTTGCACAATTGCTGCAAGATTACTAACAAAAACAAGAAAGATGGAGCACATTACTCCTGTACTGGCCAAACTACACTGGCTACCCGTATCTTACAAAATTGACTTCAAAGTACTACTACTAGTCTTCAAAGCTGTAAATGGCATTGCCCCGTGCTATATTACTGACACATTATCCTCTTACACCCCTGCACGAGCCCTTAGATCCGCTGATGCCGGTCTCCTGAGGATTTCAGATACGCCACCCAAAAGGATCGGGGAATCAGCCTTCTCATACTATGCCCCAAAGAGATGGAATGCCCTACCACAGCACATCAGAGAAGCGGAATCCATCGATTCCTTCAAACGACAACTAACGACCTACCTGTTCAAACTTGCCTATACCTAACTGCTCAAATCCAAGTCCCTTCAGACAGAGACTTCCCCGCTCAGATCAAAGGCCCTTCAGACAGTCAGTCTTCTCGTTACCAGCCTCAGCAGATGGGCTCCCCTGGGGGCTGTGGTTCTGCCTGAGGTTTCCTCCTAGAATTTACACAAATCAAACAAACAGGGAGTTTTTCCCTCACCCCTGTTGCTTCCTGGGGACACTAACAACCCGACTGCGCCTCAATGAACTACTCTTATTTTAGCGCCTCTGGATTACAAAGACTGTTGACCTGTGTTCACACAAGAGCCCACATCAATGGGGCATTGTGTCGTTGTGACATTGCATTATTACGCCACACAAGAGCACGCCTTAACGGGGCATATATATTACAGCGCTGAGTGGCCAGGCTCACAAACCCCAGTTTTAAATGGTTATGCTGTGTAGGTCCAACTGGCGGACTTTGACCACTAGAGGAGCTCCTGAGTTGGAAATCGAGGTCTGAGTTCCAGTTCTATGGCATTCTATTGAATCCTGTTTCTGCTATTTTTCTCACTTCAAGTTGATTGTGTTTTTGTACTTCTACATTTTCTTAGCTGGAAGTGGGCATGAAAAGGTGATTTTCATGCAGGAGGTTCTACTGAATATAAGGAAAAAGAATTTTGATTTTAAACCATAGTGTTCCACAGATAGTAGCCCAAATGTGATCTAATAAAATTACAATGCCTCCTATGCATGACATTTTACAGTAATTGGCATGATTCCAGAGATTGTCTTGCTGATTGTACATGACATGGAACATGAATTTTGTGCAGTTCCAGCTTTTTCAGTCCAAGATATTGGCAGTTCAAAATCTCATTTTTACTTTTACCCATTTCACTAGCTAGTGCTATGCTACAAATGAGTATTTACGGGTGGGGTTGGTACGCCTCTATGACACCAACATTCCAAAATAAAAATGAGAACTATTTCTGGACTTCTAGCTTTGAGGGAGAACACTGCCCCCTATGATGAAATTTCACAAAATTTGGCATGCATTCTAAGAATGCTGTGTAGATTTAATGTCTGTTATGAAATGCAGGCCAAGACACTGATTGTCAAGCTATTTTACATTACATTACATTAGACTTAGCTGACGCTCTTATCCAGAGCGACTTACAGATATTTACAGGGTTTCAGTTACAGTCCCTGGAGCAGTGCGGGGTTAGATGCCTTGCTCAAGGGCATCACAACCATGGATAGGGCGGGATTCGAACCGGCAACCTTCCGATTGCAAGACCAACTCCCTAACCACTAGGCCACAGCTGCCCCCCACTAGGCCACAGATTTTAAGCTATGTATTTAATTTTGATACATTGTTACTTTGAAACACATCATCTCAAGATATATCCATAGATAATGTTTTGTTGCCGTCGTCTGCAGACGATATATAACAAATTTGGTGGGATATGGGTGAACACCCTATGAGGAGTTCATTTACTTTCCCTTTCGTTGCTTTAAAATTTGTGGTAAATCATGTGTTTTCAGTGCGCCATCATGGTGGCAGCTGTGGCCTAGTGGTTAGAGTTGGTCTTGGGATCGGAGGGTTGTAGGTTTGTATAGCTGAAGTGCCCTTTAGCAAGGCATCTAAACCCACATTGCTCCAGGGACTGTAACCGAAACCCTGTACCTAAACTAGATGTACCGCATAGCGGTACATGGTATGACCGCCGCAGTGTATTGAAATGTGGGAACTGTTGGTATGATGAATATGTGGTAGAGCAGTGTTGTGAGGTGAGAAATTGTGTGGAAATGATTTCCTGGAAGTGGGCATGGTTGTGGGGTTTGAATGAGTGACGTTGTGTGTGTTTGTTCAGTGTGTAGGAGTGATTTCTGAAAGAAATAGGCAAAATGAGATTTTGTACAATAACAGTGCCCCCTATGGACCACATTAACAGCCTATGACGTGTTCGTTAGGATTCGTTTTCACAGTGTTGAAATTTCACGGAAATTGTTTACGTTGGAAGTGGACGTTGACCAGTGTTTTCAATGGGTGAAGGTCATCAGATTTCACGATAAAAACAAATTGGTTGTAAACTATAGGTGGGCCGTTATCGGCGTTAACGTGCTGCGTTAACATGAGACTCTTATCGGGCGATAAAAAAAATATCGCCGTTAATCTATTCTCAAAGTTGGGTTGGGAGCTGGGTCTATACTACACAAACTATGATGACTTTCACCAAAGATCTTAGATTCTACAAAGATAAGCCAACATAATATGTTACTATGGGACCAAAATGCCAACAAATTCCTATTTCGAACTCTTAGAAAATAATTTAGTGTGTCTGTAAAGCGAGCTAGCAAGTTAACAAACTAGCTCTAGCTCATTCAAGTGGTAGTAACTATGACAACACTATGTGCTAAACGCTAACAGTGATTGGACTCACCTTGAATTTAATACATTGCTGTAACCCTATAACTTTATATTACTTTGTCTGCTTACACTATAACCAGTAACAGTATCTAGGTGGGTGTTAGTGAGTAAAGTGACAGCTTTCAATTTAAAACATTACGTTAGCGTAGTTCGCTAGCGTTAGCGCGCTAACAACCACATAGTAAGTGCTGCCTGACCTGAAATAAAGCTAATTTTCTCAAAATCCAAACAGTAACAACTTACACTATTAGGCTTGAAATTATTACAAATAGTTGCAGATTGTGACACATGATTCCAAAAAACCCTTAACAACTCCAGAAAAACGTAATGACCAATTTATTAGTTAAACTCCACATGTGTCCTATTCATTTCAATTAAAACGAACCTAGAATCTGCTCTGCGCTGCATAAAGGGGTATTTCCTCCCTCCCCTTTGCGAAAATAGAACACGGAAGCAAACGGCTGTTGGCGACTCTCCCTCCCTCAACACTCTGCTTTCACCTTGATATTTTAGCGCGGATGCATACCTACCTATATATTTTAGCGCGGATGCCTTCGGCAGAATTCAAATGAGCCATTTTAATCTAGATTAATCTAGATTAATTTTATGATTACAGCGAGATTAATCTAGATTAAAAAAAAAAAATCTATGCCCACCACTATTGTAAACGTTAGCATTCTCTAGATAATAGGCAGAATGACATTTTGTAAAATTACAGCGCCCCTATGGTCCAAATTTTGTGGCATGTGCTGTGCTTTTAGAGGTATTTGTGCTGATCGTGCATGACACATTTTGTGCAGTTCCCACCTTCTCGGTCCAAGATATTGGCAAGTCAAAATCCCAATTTTTGCATTTACCCATATCACTAGGTGGCGCTAAGCTTCAAGTGAGTGTTTATGGGCTGGGTTGATACACCTCTGTAACACCGACATACTAACACAAAATTGTTGTCTTGGGCAAAATTGTTGACGAGTTATTTAACAAAAACTGTTTTTCGACACCTAGCTTTGACGATAAACTCGGCCCCTATAACGAAATGTCACAAAATTTAGTACACATGACAAGAAAGCTGTTTAGAGTTAGCATGTCAACTCTGACCAAATATGAGCAATTAGAAGCCAAGATATGGACTTTTGAATAATTTTAGGCTACGTGGTAAATGTTCATTGACATGTAACTTCGAAACGGTTCACCTCAAGATAAATCCTTTGACAACTTTTTGTCAGCATTGTCTGTAGATGACATATACCAAATATGGTGAGATTCACATGAACGACCTATGACAAGTTTGTTTGGATTAGTTTTTGCAGTGTTAAAATTTCACGTAAATTGTTATCATTGGAAGTGAGCGTCGACCAGTATTTTCAAAGCGTGAGGGTCAATAGATTTCACGACAAAAAAAATTGGTTGTAAACGTTAGCATTCTCTAGATAATAGGCAAAATGACATTTTGTACAATTACAGCGCCCCCTATGGACCAAATTTTTTGGCACATGCTGTGCTTTTAGAGGTCTTTGTGCTGATCATGCATGACACATTTTGTGCAGTTCCCACCTTCTCGGTCCAAGATACTGGCAACTCAAAATCCCAATTTTTGCATTTACCCTTATCACTAGGTGGCGCTATGTTTCAAGTCACCGTTTATGTGCTGGGTCGATACGTCTAGGTGTAACACCGACATATCACAAAAATTTCATGTTGTAAGGTAAAACGTTCACTGACTTATTCAGCGAAAACTTTTGCCGGTCTCCCCCTCTTTGACGGACACTGGCACAGCGGCGCGGTGGCCCTTGGGGGCCAAAAGCTCTTATTCGCTCACTAACTGTACGTGTACACCAAAGCGACCAAAGCGACCAGGTCGCCGAGGTCGCTGAAGAAGCTTCACCGTTGAGTTCGCTTTGTTCGCACATGACGTTTCATTTGGAATGTTAGTCATTTAAAGGGCCGCAGCAAAAAAAACCTCCCCGACCAACAGTTGTGAAAGCGGCAATACATGTATATGCGTAGGGCAAAACATTGATGTACTTTGACATGTTTGGTTAATAAAGGAATAAAAGAGTATAAAATGTCTACATGCACTGACAGCTGAAAAATATTCATATTCATACAGTAATTCATGAATGATTTAAGCCGCTGACTGAGTACATCCATTTACTTTTTAGTTAGAATTGTTTGCATCCCTGTAGAAAAACAGGGCTGAGTCGTAGTGGACCGAAGAGCCTGCCACTGCTGTGATGAGCTTCTCCGTTGCCATTTTTAACACAAAGTAGGAGCAAAGTTCACGGCAACACCAATATGACCGCTTTCGGTAGCTTCGCTAGCGGCGGTCATAATAACTTTAAGTCATTCTGGATAAGAGCGTCAGCTAAGTGTAATAGAATTTTAGTAAAAAAAAATGTTAAACCACAGTGTTCTCCAGATTATAACCAAAATGTAATTCTGTAAAAAGGGTTGTAAAAACATTTTTTTTTTTCTTTTTAAATTTTGAAGGGAGTGGTGCCCTGGCATCCTTTATTGACCAGCTAGCACTGCCTCACATTTATAGACTGGGTTAATGCATTTCTTTAGACCAACTTTTTAAAAGTACCCCTTATGAGCCAAATTTCATGGTACTTGGCGTGTTTTCAGAGGTTGTCCTGCTGATTGTACATGACATCTTGATTTAAGATATTGACAATTCTAAATTCAAGTATTTATTCATTTCACCAAGTAGCACTTCAAAAGAAGTGTTTATGAGCTGGGTTGATATGCCTCTGTAACACCGGTATAATTTTTGGCAACTTATGTAGCGAAAACTGTTTTCGGACTTGTAGCTTCGACGGGAAACAGTGCCCCCCTTGACGAAATGTCACAAAATTTGGTGCACATTCAAAGAAAACTGTGTAGACTTTGCATGTAAAGCTTGATTACATTTGGGCAATTACAAGCTAAGATGGACTGTCAGACTATTTTAAGCTACGCCTTTTTGATTGACATGTAACTTTAAAATGGTTAATCTCAAGATAAATCCTTTGGTAACTTTTTATCAGCATTGTCTGCAGATTATATCAAATTTGGTGAGATTCACATGAACGGCTCACGACAAGTTTCATTAACTTTCACTTTCATGAAATTAAAATGGAAACAGTTTTTTTTTTTTTTTGGAAGTGCACATCGACCAGAGTTTTTAATGTGTGCGGTTCAACCAAAATTTGTCTTGGGATCGGAGGGTCGCAGGTTCGAATTCCATTCCAACAGGAAGAAGGGGGGGGGGGTGACTAAACAACTAGTGTTCTAATGCCCATCCAATTTATGACCACATTTAGAATGGGTGACCTTGAGTTTGACCTTTCAAAGTCACTCAAGGTGACATTTAACATGATATCTAGAAAGTCCATATACGTGTTTAATGTAAACCATGACCGTATCTCTAAGTGTTTTCAGGATATGAGCTGACAAAGAATACCTATGCACTTAGCATGGGGGCAAAACTTTGACCTTGGCCTGTCACCATGACCTTGGACCAATTCCAAAAAAAAAAAAATCGACAGCACAGGTCTTGACCTCAATCCCAACCTACCTACCAAGTTTGTTCGAAATCGAACAGAACTGTTCCAGTTATCGCTGTGACAGACAGACTAATACAATTACAATACACCCGCATTGCTATGCATGCGCGGGTGTAATAATTGTAAGTCGCTCTAGATAAGAGTGTCAGCTAAGTGTAATGTAAAAAAACTGCTACATGCCCACAGAGTTTAATGTCCTCCAGTGTTTCAGTGTTCCACCGATCATTGATGGAGAATTTGTACAAAAAGAAAAGTGGATAATAATGAAGTGTTGCCAAATTAAATTATATCGCCCATTGTGTGCTCCTATATGTTTGATGGATGTGTGCATTTGGGAAAATGGTTCACAGCCTTACTTGTATAGCCATCAATAATGTATACAGGGTTATCTTTTCCACTCTCCTCTGAACTTTGAATCCGACTCGTAACATTCTCTTGATAGGTGGATTCTGAAAAACAATACTTCTGTAAATACACATATTGTATGGCTCTTTACAATGCTGACAAAGTCCCATTGGCCGTTTCTCAATGGTCATTCTTTTCTGATTTTGAATGGGCCACTCCAACATCCGGAGGTCAAATGTTTTTGTATAATGACTGCTGAAAATGTGAAAATGTATAATCACCACTGTCAATGGCAACAAGTTTTGTGCCATTGACATTATGTCACTCTGCAAGTACTCTGTTCACTTACAGTATAGTGATGGAATATCAGCATATAAGCTGCGACAAGTTATTTAGCAGCTGGAAACGTTCCTACACAACACTTAAACACACCTCGCTGAACATTATCCCTTGCATAAGACTGTACTAGTTATTAGTAAGACAATGCTTGAAACACCAACAACATAAGTGAAGCAATGGTTATGCCACCAAATTAAATAAGTTACCTTCATCATCTGTAGACTTACAAATATGCAAGCAGTGTTCATCTCAGACACATTATGTAATACATTTTAAGACTATTTTTGTAATGTTATTGTTTTTCCTTCCATCCGGGACCCCCAGTAGAATATATTGACATTGTAAACATAATTCTTAAAACAAATAAATTGTACATCATTTCTGATGTTTGGATGTACTAACTTTTTGCTCTTTTTCTTTTGCAATAGAAGATAACTCCAATAATGACCAGCACCAGCAGTGCAGCCAAACTAAAGGCCAGAGTAACTGCAATCAGCACTGTTCTGTCAGGATCTTGATTGGTCTCATCTGAAAAAAACAAAAAAAACAAATAACAACAACGGATACAGATAATGATGATATCAAAACAGCAAAGTGCAGTAACTATGCACAGTATAAGAATTTTTGGTCCATAATACATTTGCCATTATATGTAAAAAAATAATAATAATTTAAATTTGAGACAACATTGTATTCTTACCTACTATTAGGAAAACACTGCTCATTTTTGGTGCTTTCATAGCCGCCACTTTGGCCAGACACTGAACTTGAGCAGTGTCAGTTGCTGCAACCTTCAAAGTGCTTGTAGAGTCTAATTTGGTACCGTTAGTCTCAACAGTGGTATTATAGCTTCCACTGTTTGCTATTATGCCATCAATGCTCCAGAATACTTGTGGTTCAGGAAACCACCCCAATGCCACACAGATGAAAACAGCTTGATCACCATGCCTCACAGTTACGTTGCCATCCATAATACTAAGACTTCCGCTTTCTGTAATACAAAAGTAGAAAAGTGAAAGTCCTTCTCCATGCCAACAATCAACTGATCACATAAGGAAATATTGGTTCCTACATTTTAATTAATTTAATTCAATTTGGGACCTAAGTCTAAAGTTTAATATTTCTGTGACTTATGGTTTAGGCTCCACATTCACTTTTATAATAATTATAATAATAATACTTATAAGAAGAAGAATTGCTGCTTGGACCCCTAATGATAATAAGTTCAACAACAGTTCAACAACAGACTTCAGTAGTTTCTCCTCTTGTACCCCTAGTAATAAGACAAAGGGCTAATGCGTCCTGAGGTGCAAGGCCTTTAACCCCATGTTGCTCCAGGGGGACTGTACCTGTACCTAATTCACTGTAAGTCCCTCTGGATAAGAGCATCATGTAAAGTAATTTAACAAACGGAGGAAAAAGAAGAACAAGATGTAGACACAAAAGGCAGACACAGCATGGACAGGGCTGTGACGGTGCACTGGTGTGGTCTATTAGGAAAGAAGTTGTTGCTATAATTGGTCGTAGTGCTATCCTATTGCATGTAGAGACAGTCTAAAGACAACTGTTGATGTTGCCCCTTGAATTGTGCCTGGCCTATCCCTTGTGGCTAGACATGAAAATTTGATTTGGGCTGGCTTATCAGGCTATGATCCCAGGCCGAGTACAAAAGTGCCTCATCATTTCTGTTGTCTTCATGTTGTTGGATGGAAAATGTGAGGTGGGAAGGGACAGATATGCGATGCAGAAAGACTTAAGGAAGATTTAAAAAAAAAAAAAAAAAAAAAAAACATATTTGGCGCTGCATAAAAATGCATATTTTTTTAATTAAAATTAGTATGTCTTTGTATTGCCAGCACAAGTACATGAATTTCTTTCAGAAACTGTTAATTTAGCTAGAATCAGTAGACTTACCTTGAACTGACAAGAGTGCTTTTACACTTTGTATATTTTGAACATCACATGTGATTTCTCCAGAATCATTCCTTGTCACATTCCTTACAGTAAATTCCCACTTAAAGGTGTTACGTGTGGTGTAGTTAACTGCAGTGAAACGCGCATCATTCTCAAAGACTTGATCCATGGATATTGTCAGCACCACATTCCTATTCAGCAGCCAGGTCATAACCACCCAAGGATCCTTTAAGCTGCAGTTGAAGCTGGCATCTGATCCCAGCAGTGCAGCTCTACCTCTGGGCTCCAGCTGCAACTGAGCTGCTGCTTTTGTTGGAAGAAAAAAAAAAGACGAGATGTTGGTCAGGCACACTGTCGGGCAACTTCCAAAATGTAATACATTATATAGTATTAGTTACTATCATTTCAAAGTAATCCTTTACATTACAATATTATTGCCTCTAAATGTTAATGCATTACATGACCCCAATATTTTCAAGACAATAATAAACTGGCTGGCAGTTGAAAATTTGTGTAATTTGCATATTCAGACTGGTAGGTACTAAAGCGTCAAAGCAGCAGAAGATGTCCAAACAACAAAACTCTCGGTAGCTCATGTCACTTCAATAACATCATGTTCAATCATACTTTTCAATTTAATGGATGTTGTTGGTACCCGAAGGGTTGACTCCACCTGATTGGTTGCCTTTTCGGAACGTTTGGAACAAAAATACGTCAGGGGTTCTCAGTGAGATGTTCGAAATGTGACACCATTGCCATGAATTATTGAAAACCTAGCACTACAAACAAATATAAATGTAAGTATCTCTTATATAACTAAATTTCAAAATGTTTTCCTTGGAATGCTGTTGAGGTGTCTTTGACGCATGTTTCATAATCGTTTGTTATTGTGGTATTGACCTTATTCTGGAAGAGACCATGCAATTAGACTACTGCTCCGTGCTCCTACATTTAATGTTTCTGAACATCACCAAACACAATATTAAACATTGTAACATTTTCGTGTGGGAACTTGGTTTAGCCAGAGGGTAGGCAAACCGGGACTGAGCTAAATATACAAAGCGTTCACAGCAGAATAACTTCTTTTCCACAGGATCTGCACACAAAAAACAACTAGATTAACACGTGAGAATGATGGCAGAAGAAATTAAGATGTTGGGAGGGTGCAGTGAGTCCGTGCACTTTGCCAAATGGAGAGAGCTGGGTCAGTGGATTGCTGTCAGCACAGACGGGTCAGTTAAGTGCAGACGTCTGAGGAAGAAAGCCAGAAATGCCAGACAGTATTTATGACCGCTGCTAGCGAAGCTAGCGAAAGTGGTCATATTGGTGTTGCTGTGACTTTTTCCATTTTTTTCACCGACTTTCGTCAACGATTGCCGGGACACTGAAATGCGGGAACATGAATCTGTGTAGGCATGTAGCCCTAGTAGTTTCTGAGCGAATAGGAGCTTTTGGCCCCCAAGGGCCACCCCCCGCTGTGCCAGTCCCTGTCAAAAAGGGGGAGACAACATGACATTTTTGTGATATGTCAGTGTTACAGAGGCGTATCGACCCAGCCCATAAACACTCACTTGAAGCATAGCACCATCTAGTGATATGGGTAAATGCAAAAATTGGGATTTTGAGTTGCCAATATCTTGGACTGAGAAGGTGGGAACTGTATAAAATAGGTCATGCATGATCACCACAAAGACCTCTAAAAGCATAGCACATGCCATAAAATGTTGTCCATAGGGGGCGCTGTAATTGTACAAAATGTCATTTTGCCTATTATCTAGAGAATGCTAATGTTAACAACCAATTTTTTTATTGTGAAATCTATTGACCCTCACGCATCGAAAACAGTGGTTGACGCCCACTTCAAATAAAACCTTTTCCGTGAAATTTTAACATTGTGAAAACGAATCCAAATGAACTCGTTATAGGTCGTTCATGTAAATCTCACCAAATTTGGTATGTAATTTACAGACAATGCTGACAAAAAGGTCTTAAAGGAAGCACAAAGACCTCTAAATGCACAACACATGCCATAAAATTTGGCCCATAGGGGGTGCTATAATTGTACAAAATCTCATTTTGCGTATTCGTTTCACAAATCACTCCTACACACTAGACAAACAATGTAATTTATTCAAAACCCACATCCATGCCCACTTCCTGGAAATCATTTCCACACAAATTCTCACCTCACAACACTGCTCTACCACACACTCATCATACCAACAGTTCCCACATTTCATTACACTGCGGCAGTCATACCATGTACCGCTATACGGTACATCTAGTTAATAAACAACTTGGGAACATAAGCAACCTGGTCTGCATAGTTAGGGAAGTTAAAAATACAATGGCCATTTCCATTAATAAAAAAAACTTTCCCTTTCTGTTTTTTTTTTTTTTTTTTTTTGGACAAATCGCCGCCTGCCTCAGTCCATCGCTGCATGTCATCGAGCCACTCAGTGGAGTTCATTAACCTCAGTGACGAAGCACAATCTCACTATCCGACCTTATAATCTTGCCTATCCATCTTTTTTCGCAGGGTTTTCCAATGTAGCTGACTTCCCATAGCAAACCGATCGGAAGTTATGTTACAAATGTGGAAGACGAGCAACTAGCTACTTAGCAAGCTATGTTCAGCCTTTCATTTGTATAGGACGTTAGACTATGGAGATAGTTTTGTCTCAGAACTATCGAATAAATATCACATCATTCACAAATATGTTTCATGAAATTACAAACATACATGCACATACACAGGAAAGAAGAGAGACGCTGTAGACGCATGCACACCCACACACACAGACTCACACAGGTGAAAAGATCAGAGACACTGAATGAAAAACAATAGGGGACTTTTCTTGAAGTTAATGGAAGATGGTATAAATGGGTTATGGAAATGAAATGTGGGTTGCTAAAGATCAAGTATGGGTGGTTGGAAATGAAGCATGAGCACATTCCGGGGCTGTAAGAGGGCCTAAAAAGTAGAGACTCAGAGCAGCACTGAGAGATTCATCTAAGAGGCACACCGGAGAGATTCTTCTGGGCTGCTTCTTAGATCACTCTCCAGGACTTGATTCTCTGCGGCAGTTATTGTGGTGGGTTCACTCTGTCATGCATTGGTTGTATTGTTTTGATAATTGTCTACTTGCTCCTATGCAAAATTAGCGCCTGATTCTCCCATTGGCGCGCAAGTCTTTTTTACGCACACACTTTTTAAGCACTTTCGGAGTAGCCTACTTTCTAGGCACTCAAACGGTACAGCATATATTACTTGACCTCTGTTACAAAGTTCACATTTGATAACTGAAATCACTCCGATGTTTTGTGTCCAACTGAATGTCATGACAAACAAGCGATTCTTACCCCGAACGCTGTCATTTTCCAACCCAACTGCAACAAACATATCCATAGCTGAGGCCTGTTTCATCCACTTCGGTTTGGCTGTCACTTTCACTTGAGGTTGTGTGATGTATTGTAGGTGTTGCAAATTTGCAAAGGTGTTGCAAAAAGGTCCAGGCAAAATCGCTGAATGCACTCCATGGCAGTGAAACCCAGGATGTTTATTCTAAGCCTATAAACGCAAGCACGTCTTCAACCTCAGCGTTCTCTCTCCCATTGACGCAGGAGTGCGAGCAGGTACAAGGATGTATGAGAGAGTCTTGGTCATATTTATACTCACACCAATTACGTAATTAAAAAATGAATAAATCCATTCATTCATTAATTGCCCTTTTGTTTGTAGTTTACCTAATTGGAGAACAGGTTCTTTTGTGATATTTTTAAAAATAATGTCATGGCTATGAGAAACGTTGTCCTTTAAAGAATAAGGATCAACAGCCAAACATTACTGACTCTGCACTTTGGTATGTTAAATATTGCAAAACAAATGTTGACATTATAGGCCTAGCCGACATCAAACACAATATTTAATTTCGCCTTATAGTGGCGCTGGACCTTACTACAGCCCTTTGAGGAATGTAAAGAGACAACCGCTTAACCGTGGAGAGTAGAATGCACGCAGGGTTCATTTACATGCAACACTTCCTAATTTTGGAGTTGCTCCTCCCGAAGCACGTAACTGACTGATTCCCGCGTTAATCACAGACTTAAGTCAACAGTAGAATACGCGGGGGTGCAGTTGCGCGCTTTTTTTCACTTATGCGCCTCTACACGCAGGTGAGAATCGGCCCCTTAGTGAATAAAGTCTTTGTTAACAACCAGCTTCAATTGTTTGGCACAACTGTGTCCTCATTGTCCATCTGAGGCCGGCTGGACTGGATCCTGCAACAGTCGGTGAAAAACGTCCTGTCATTCTTTGCTGGCGGGGGTGTGGAGGGGTCGTACCGTGTGACCCTGCTGGTCCTGGAAGAGTACCTCCCCGCAGGCAGAGATAATGCCCCGCAAGGCATGGTGAGCGCCCAGGCATTGGTCCTTAACGACAGCCCCCTTTTCTGGCATCCAGACACCTTGGATGTGGAAGTTGGCTATGACATAGCTGATATATGGGATGTTGAGACCATTCGCTCCACGCAAGGTGAGACATGCTGCCTCAGCCCCTGGTAGTTCATGTACATCAAAAAGTTTGTCACACAAGCTCTTTGACAGCAGGGTGAACCAGTATCCACAAGACATTTCACTGTATGCCCATTAATATGCACAGCAACCTCAAAGTTGAGAAAGGGATCACTAAACAAAATTGATGACTAAGCAAACTGAGGGCACCAACACTCTTCACCTGCAACTTGGGAGGCAAACTTGACCTGTGCACATAAAGAAAACAAACCCATTTTTTTATTTTTAGGATTTGAACTTTTCATTAACCATTAGGCCACAGCCACTGCATCTTTGTTACGCTCATATGCAATATTTTCTTTTATTTATGAAAGGTTTTTCCCCTTTTGAACAGCGCAACCAAACTACAAAAACAGATGTGTTGTGGTTGTCATTCAATGGACACAGCGCCAAATAAAGGAAAGGAGTGAAGAGACAGACCACCTCTGTTACATATACATTTGCAAAAATTACTGCCTCCAAGTGAAACAGCATAATGCATCTTGTTGGCAAGGTGTGCACCATAATGTACCACCACGAATATTTAGTAGTTGTTAATAGCCGGGTTTCCCAAATGCAGTTAAGAAGTTCTTAGCGCTAAGAACTTCTTTAGACCCTTCTTAAGGCTCCCGTAAGAAAAACCGCGTTTCCCAAAATGCTTCTTAGTCTAAGAAGACCTGCCGTTAAGAAGGATCTCTAAGAAGTTCTGAACCCAATCTTAACACCCTTCTTAGCGACAAAACAGTGAAAACAGCACCCCCCTTAGGCATGTAAAGCAATGTGACAGTAAGCAAGGAGATATTAATGCAGTACGTCCAGTTTTCCTGATCGTGTTTTCCCCCTTTTCCCTATCGTTCATGACAAGGGGACGCCAATTTCCCACATTTTCACGTTTTCACACATATTCTCCTCATGTAGCAGATTTCTATCAGACAGATAAGAATATAGCCTACACATTAAATGAAATGACATAATAATACCGAAACAAAGACCAGGGAAATAAAAATGGAAACAAAAAATGAAATCAGTATGTGACACTTTGTGTCGTGACGACAAATGTCATACTTTTAGCCGGTATTTTATTGATGAGTTCAGTCAGACGCCACGTGTTATACCACTTCAGTTTGGAGCATTTTACCAAAGATTCTAGAGTAGCGCTCTAAAATCTTTGATTTTACTATGGTAACTATGCGCTCCAATCGGCCATTCTGAGATCGATTGCTCATTGCGCTTCAGTTAAGAAGGCAGATAAGACGGTTCTTAAGACGTTGGTAAGAAGGGCATTAAGAAGGCGTTTGGGAAACACTCTTATCTTAACGCTTCCTCTTAGCCGACCTCTTCTTAAGTGCCTTCTTAACTCATTAAGAAGGTTCTTAACTGGGAAACCCGGCCAATATATTTCCCAGTTTGTGCAGTGATGCATAAAGAAATCCAAATAAATCCTGTGAAAATTCCCATTCATGCATGTTATGGTAGCTAAAGAGTTTCATGATGGCATGCAGTAATTAGGACTGTGGATGCAGTAATACTTATTCTGTGATCACTTATTTTATTGTATGTGTTTAAGATCCAGGAATGTGACCAATGTCTGAAGGTTGGCAAGCCCCTTACAGCTGTGCAACCCTCGCAGTGCAGTAAGGTAATAAAGTGGCAATGTATATATTACATTAAATCGGCAATGTGCACCTTACAATAATTACTATATAGACATGGAGGTTATATCATTTTCATGTCAAGTGTCTGCTGTATGGGAACTTGTTGGCATTGACCTCACTGGTCCCCTCCCAAAGACATCCAGTGGCTGTCAATACATACTGACTGCCACAGATTATTTTTCCAAATGGGTAGAGGCCTACCCATTGAACACCAAGTCTGCTACAGAGGTCACAGAAAACCTCTGCAAAATCTTATACCACCATGGCTGCCCTATGAGAATCCTCTCGGACCAAGGCAGAGTTTGTCAATGAAGTAATACCACTAATCAGAATTGGTCATCTTTTGGAAAACGTGCTTTGGTGTCAACAATAGTCTGCCACATGCTGAAGGTATTAAAATAATTGCGATGCGGAGCGCAGCATGATTGAAATGGTAACGATGATCATATAAGAATTATTCTAAAAGCATTCTAAAAGTATTCTAAAAGCAGTTGAGAGTGCTAAATAAGTGTTTGTCTTCTTTAAGTAGACATTCTTAGTTGCATAGGTGTAATGTCGTTCACATTTTCAAATTGTATTGTTTTTATATGTATATATTTTTGTCTCTCTAGGTGCAGTGTGGGACATGCCTTCGGTGGGCTCATTGTGAATGTGCAAAATGTTATCTAAATGTTCGTAGCCCATAGTAAATGCAAGTAGTGTAAATTTGTTTTAAATATTTAGAATTGGAACCTGTAAATGGTTGAATTTTAGTTTTTCAGAATAATTACAGATTTGCAAATTTTAATAATGTAACTACTATTGTTTTTATAATTGTTAAATTAATATACTAATGTTTTTCCACTTTGTCTTCACTTAATTTGAAATGGTTGTATACATTATTTGGGCATCATCCTTAGCCATCCACATGGGATAGTTTAGAACAACCTAATTTAAGTACATCTGTGTAAAATCTTATTCAAATGAGGTTTGTGTGCATAACAGAACATGGTTACGCATTACAGCGACCCTACTACCTGCTATCAAGGCTGTTCAGAAGAAGCGATGCCTACGCAGAGCTCGCAGCATCCTAAAGGACTCCTCACATCCCAACCATAGGCTTGTTCAACTCCTCCCCTCCAGAAGGCGCTTTAGGAGAAGGTTTAGGAACAGTGTCTTTCCCACAGTTGTTTCCCTGCTGAACTCTAGCCCCCGCTGAACCTACATGTCACCATGCCACCACTCTTGCCCCCTCCTCCCTCTTCATTTCTTTATCTGTCCCAATGTCATTGAACTGTACCCAATCCCCTCATCCATTGGCATTGCACCCAAACCACATATGAATATACTGTCAATACTGTTTATCCTCTGTATATCATGCATATGTGGTATAGTTCACCTGGTACATATCTGCCTGTTCATATTGCTCATAGTGCACATAATTCACTACAAACCATTGTTTATTCTGTATATATACTGTATATATCGCACTTCCTGCTCCTTGCACTTCTGATTAGATGCTAAACCACATTTTGTTACCTGTATTTATACATGTGTAATGACAAAGTCGAATCTACTCTAATGGTTACATAAAAGCATATTCATTATTATCAATTATCAGAACATCCTACCTGCATATATCAATATCGAAGCATATTCTGATGGGGTCATTTGAATTGTCAGAACGTCTTACCTGCATTTATCAATGTAGAAGCATATTCTGACAGGGTCATTTGGATTGTCAGAATGTCCTACCTGAATTTATCAATGTAGAAGCATATTCTGATGGGGTCATTTGAATTATCAGAACATCCTACCTATATTTATTAATGTAGAAGCATATTCTGACAGGGCCATTTAGATTGTCAGAACATCCTACCTGCATTTATCAATGTAGAAGCATATTCTGACGGGGTCATTTGAACTGTCAGCACGTCCTACCTGCATATATCAATGTAGAAGCATATTCTGACGGGGTAGTTTGAACTGTCAGAACATCCTACCTGCATTTATCAATGTAGAAGCATATTCTGACAGGGTCATTTGAACTGTCAGAACGTCCTACCTACATATATCAATGTAGAAGCATGTTCTGATGGGGTCATTTGAATTGTCAGAATCCTACCTGCATATATCAATGTAGAAGCATATACTGATGGGGTCATCTGAACGGTCAGCACATCCTACCTGCATATATCAATGTAGAAGCATATTCTAATGGGGTCATTTGAATTGTCAGAACATCCTACCTGCATATATCAATGTAGAAGCATATTCTGACGGGGTTGTTTAAATTGCTAAAATGCCCTACCTGCATATATCAATGTAGAAGCATATTCTGATGGGGTCATTTGAATTATCAGAACATTCTACCTGCATTTATCAATGTAGAAGCATATTCTGACAGGGTTGTTTGAACTGTCAGAATGTTCTACCTGCACATATCAATGTAGAAGCATATGTAACCGAGGTCTTCCTGCGAAGTGCAGACCCAGTCTCGAACTCGTGACCTCACAGTAACTTCGGTATGGGAGACAGACACGCTACCAAGTGAGCTAAAAGCCGGGCTATTAGCTCAGTCAGCAGCGTATCTTTTTGAGGCGTCAGGAGGGAGGTTTTACCAATGTTCTACGCCGAGCTGTGCTAGCTGGCTTCCGTTACACTCACCCCCCTAAACCTCACTCCCATCCGGGTTCACGGCACCACTGTAACCGAGGTCTTCCTGCAAAGTCCAGACCCAGTCTTGAACTCGCGACCTCACAGTAACTTCGGTATGGAAGACAGACACGCTACCAAGTGAGCTAAAAGCCGGGCTATTAGCTCAGTCAGCAGCGTATCTTTTTGAGGCGTCGGGAGGGAGGTTTTACCAACGTTCTACGCCGAGCTGTGCTAGCTGGCTTCCGTTACACATATACTGACGGGGTCATTTGAACTGTCAGCACGTCCTACCTGCATATATCAATGTAGAAGCATATTCTGACGGGGTCATTTGAATTGTCAGAACGCCCTACCTGCATATATCAATGTAGAAGCACTGGCAGTCTTGCAAAGCCAGCATGTCAAAGGAGCTAGCTAGTTAGCATGTACATACCAAGATATAGCGTGTAGCTTAGCTTAGCCGTCTTTCTTTCTTTCTTTCTTTCTTGCATCGAATAGTAAAATCCAAAAAGATAGCGATTCTGCTTACAAACAAATACCAATTTCTAAGCTTATTTTTTGAGAAATACTGATGGAAAAGTTTCCCCAACATAAATAGAAAAGTAAACGGGCATGGCTATGGCTACGGCTTGTTAAAGTTATTGTGTCACCAAATTTCTAACATTAAACATGTCAATTTAACAGCCACTGTAGGCTAATAATATCCCTAAGAAAACTGACAGTTGGCATTTTTGTTGTGCATGTTATAAATAGTTGCTACAGACAATTTTAGCCTGCTGTAGGCATGCTGTGTGCCAAAGCCTAGTTGTTATTAACGTTGTTATGGGACGCATTTCAGTAGTGATCTTGATTTTGTTGACTTACAGGTTTGTTTTTGAAAAGTAGTGTGGTGAATATCTAAACTTAAGGTAAATATCCAAACTTAATGTGTTAGATTATTCTGTCATATTAGTCTGTAGCTTAAGCATAAAAAGGTTGTTGTAAGACACAGCAGTGCATGAACACAGACACCTGCTACAGCCAGACACAGAATAATGCTATTAAGATTACATAAATAAACGTATAATTGGTGATGCAAGGAGCAAAATGAGTAAACTAAAAGCACAGTACTTTCCAAAGGAAGCACTGAGAAGTGTCATACAGAGGGTAAATGAGTGACTTATGGTAAATGTGATAATCTTAGAAGTAAGCTCACTGCTGGCAGGCCCCAACCCATAAAATAGTGGAGGTCTAAGGACACCTAGAGGCCCAAGGACAAGTGGCAAAGCATACAAACAAATATTGCTATTTTTTAATAGCCCAGACCACCAAATTCTACCAATATCATGTAACCCCAAAATTACCAGGAGGGCGGGGAATTTTGATTAGCTAAAGGTCAAGAGGCCTGACGTAAGGACAAAAGGAAATTTCCAGAGTGCTCAAGAATTGTATAAAAGGCGATGTCTCACAGCCAAACGCTGAGACTTGATGGGGATCTGACTCTTGACACATCTGACTCCCTGGGTTGTTCAACTCTACTGTCTCTAGAGACTAGACAGCCAGCTGCAGTGGGTTCTCTTCGCTATACACTTAGTGTGTTTCTAGGTTCTCTGCCTGTTTGACCTTGTGTGAGCTGAGGTGAATAAAGTTTTTTCGTCAACAACTGAGGTCCACGACTTTACCTGGGTTATTGCTACAAATTGGCTGAACAACGGTGAAGGCTGCTTCCCTGTCGGAGGTTTCCACAACAGTAGCTCCTTATGTCCAACTTATTCTTTTTAGCTGCCATTGCTCGCCACTCGCCACTTCACTCGCCACTCGCTTTGGACAAGTTCTGCTTCTAGTTTTGGCGCTGCTAACACCAAACCGAATCTCACGTGAAAGCAGGGCACAGCCAATCACACTGACCATATGTGTTAGGACTTCAATACAGGGGCGACTCGTAATGAAAGCCAAGGGAATCCCGGCTTCCTCAGAATTTAAAAAATAGTGAAAATAATAAACAAATCAATATTCATTGATAAAATACTGCAGCTAAACATTGTAGGTTATATATAGATATGTGTATTTTAAACAGGGACTGATTAAAATCACAGTTTTAACATGCTAAATTTCTGCCGCATTTTCTCATGTACAAGCTTGCGCTTGGGCAATAGCATAGAATAGCCATAGGGAATGTAGGCTACTGTTATGACGTCACCAAGGGAAGCCAGATTCAGTTAACGCCCATTTGGCTTTAACGCTTGTTTTTTCCATAGACAGCAGAAGAGAATGGACCAAGGCATGGTGTCCTTTTCAATGGGAGCCGTTGAAGCAAGATTCAGAATTTTTTAATTGGTCACCAGGCAACTGCGCAAGCGTGTGGTGACGTACGGTCACGTCAACCAACGAACCTGAATACGATAAATTGAGTGGTAAATGCTCAATCACAAATCAGACAGCATACAATAATTTTCTTAATAAGCATTTTTCTACCCGTTGTAGCTGCAATCACTTACTGGAGTGTGAGGCTACACGGGGACTTTCTTTGTCAACCAACTCTGGTTCCAGGCAGTCTTGCAAGCCAGCATGTCAAGGGAGCTAGCTAGTTAGCATGTACATATCTCTTATAAACTTGTTTGTACTTTTAATATCTAGTAGTTGCACACCTTTCACAGTTAAACATGGCAATATGGGATGTAAACTGGCTTATTTTAAATGGTTTTGGATCGTTTTAATCAAACCTTCAGGGATAGCTTTAATAACATTGCTAAATTGATGGGGGGGGGGGGGGGGGTAAACCCATACTTAACACAAAACGAATGAAATGAGATTAATGTCCTAGTTTTATTTTCTGTGGTGGTTGTGTTTGTACATGGAAACTTAGCTCTATTGACTTTGAATTGCAATAAATAAAAAAAAGTTAGCATGTACATACCAAGCTATAGCATGTAGCTTAGCTTAGCCATCTTTCTCAATTCACTTGCATTGAATAGTAAAATCCATAAAGATATTGATTCCGCTTACAAACAAATACCAATTTCTAAGCTTATTTTTCGAGAAATGCTGATGTAAATGTTTCCCCAATATGAATATAAAAGTAACTGGGCATGACTATGCTTACGGCTTGTTATCCAAACAGTATGCAAATTTTCTCCTGTGCGACAGAAACTCACTAGCCGTCGCATTGTTTGTGACGTAATTTTTAGCATAATTTCAGAAAAAAGACATTTCTTACAAAGCAATAACATGTCAGATTTCCGATCGAAGCAAATATGTTTTGCTGTGTCCTCTCCGGTTTACAACAATGCCAAAATCAAGGTACAGAGTGCTTCTCATGTAAAGTTATTTGATTTCAAAGTGACGTTAAAATGAATGGAAGTCAACACCATTAAAGTCAGAACACCTTATTAAAACCGAGTGGTTGACTGCTAGTACGACCACAGCAAAGCTTTTCTGCATGCTTGCTGTTTGAGAGGGCAGCGGCAGCTGGCAATTCCTGGGTTTCATGCGATTATTCTGATTTTGTCAATTTGGGAATAGCAATTGAGAGACATGAGAAATCTAGTATGCATAGTTGCAACCATGAAATTGAAGGTGTTTGGTAAGGTAGGGATAGATCAGGCCCTCAGTCAAGCCAAGCCAATTCTACGCCATTGCAGTACAGTGTATCCTTTTCAGGGATGCTATATAAACCCTTTGGAGACTTGGAAAGGTTGTATAATTATGACACTGTCTTTCCTAATTAAAACTCTGCCTTTCCTAAGGGAACAGAAAAAACAACTGTTATACTGTTAACTGTGTATACTGTTTCTTTGCATATATAGGCATTAAATAAGGTAAATAAAGGCTTATTTAAAATGTTTACTCATACATCTTGTTCCATTCTTGTTAACGTCCATTTGAATTGAAATGCACAGTTTTAAAATGTTAACAGATTTTGTGGCATTTCCATGCAGTAGCTATAATTTATTAAAATTCATAAAAATATTTGTTTCTGATAGATCAGCTGTACTAGACATTAACAATGGCTTCACTATAATCTGGGTTAAGGTTTCACACCATTCTATTATTACTGAAGAAAAAAAAAGTAAATTTGATGTTGTAATCTATCTGATTCCAATCTAAAAACAGTATATTGGCAATATACTGGCATATTCTGAAAAGTATGTAGCTTGTTGACACACTTACCCATTAAAGGAAAAAACACCAAAGGTTTCAGTATTCTCATGTTGCACAAGTCCTGCACAGAAATCATTCACATTATTTGTTTCAGTATTTAATTTAACACAAAATAACACTGACTAGAGCTAACAAATTGAACTTGTTTTTGGCCAGGGCAATTTTTTCACTGGACAAAATTTTGCAGAAATTTTCTCAGCACAATTTGTAGGCAACAGAAATGTAGCCTATGTTTTTTCCACTGTGGATGTAACTCACCATAGGCCTACATGTTTAGCCTTTAAATGCCTCACAACCTCAGAGAATGTCTATAGTGGCAAGCACAGCATGTGCTGGCATACTCTGATCAATGACTTTTCAGTGTAAACTTGGGACTTAATAGGACTTGTACTATTTGAAGTGCAAAGATGAATATTAGACCAAGCTGGTGAACGTAGTGTCCAGTTGTGGCACTCAAACAGGTATATAGTCCTTGAGCCAGACCCCAAATTTGTTCTGTCGGTACTATTAAGGGCCAGTAAGTGCCAATGTGTTTTGAAAATGTGTGCCACCTCAGAGGTGGAAAAATAGCTTTTGCTTCAGGGTAGCTTTTGTGTTTTATGTTTACTTCATGCCTAAGGAGGGCCTGTATTATATGTGCATAGGGTAAAAATCTTAATCTTATCTTATTTAACCTGATTTCGCTTCCTATATACCGTTGACAGGGTTTATGTAAACAAGCTGAAGTTCAGACACATTCTTACCCACAGCAATAACACTTTCTAATGGTTTTCTCTAAGCAGAGAGAGAAGCATCTTTTAGTGTTCAACCTTTAAGAAGCAGTATTTGTGAAATGTGTGCCATGTGTTGCAAAGTGTTCATTAATTTGTTGCAATGTTTTGGTTGATTACTTTAACTGGACACTTATATGTGTTATTCCATGAGAAATACCCCAAGCTATGTCTTGTGTGTCAGTTGACTTGATGTATGTTCTTAAGGCTGTTGTAACACTCTAATTTCCCTTTGGGATGAATAATCAGTATGTTTTTCCATCTGTCTACACTCAGCCTATACAGCCTAATTTGCTTTTTCTAAAACCCTTCACCACCAAGAGATGATTTATCAAGCAGTGAGACCCACCTTCATTCATACTATGGACAGTGCATTGTCCTTTGTAGTATATATACAACTATTGATTGACTGATTATGATTGTACACAAGATTGTTCCATTGGGAAGGTTGCCCTGTACGCCCTTTTAGTCTGTGACCTAAACTATTTGCACATTTTTACATATGTCCATAGATAGTGGCTCATTTACATGCTCAATGCATTTCAGAAAATCTCAAAAACAAAAAGTATTGATGTGCTGTAAATAATCAGCTGGAAAAGTTTTATGGGTATATCTGCTAGTTCAATTTTTTACCCTATTCACCAATGACATATCCATTCATAATCTTATACAGGGCAGAGGTCATAAAGATCACAAAACACAAAAAGCAGCCCACAATGCTATGATTCTTTTTCCAATATTAGGGTGGTATATCATTATAAAAATCACTGGTATCAATAGTACCAACCCTCTGGATCAAGGACAAATTACACAACTGCATATAATTCTGAAGAGTTAAGTTCATTCAACTGCTGATGTGTACATAATTTATATGAATTGATCCAGCTATGACCTTAATATTTGTTGACCAAATGTCCTATATTTAGCAAACTTTATATCAACCATCCATCCATCTGATCGCCTCCTCACCCCAATCAAGTGGAACATACTGAAGAGCAGTTAACGTAGCAGCGCATATTAGGCTGTGCTTGATGTTATATCACTATTACAAGACCACTTACAAGGCCACTTGTAATTGTGGTGCTTCTTAGGTGCGTATCTTGCCCCGTTAAAAAACGCTTTAACATCTAATCACAACAGAAATGGAGGCAAGTTGCTACCAAACACACATAAAAAAAAAAAACTTGGCAATGGCAATTTTTGATTATGCAGAAAGCCCACTGAAGAATTAAAAATGAAAGCTTAAATATTCAGCAAGGTAATTTTGTAACAATCTCTTTCTCACATTAATCAATACTCATTATCACAGTTATTAATTCTTAATTTGATATTCCTCTAACAAATTTAACAGGATGCAAACACTTACCAAGCACATAAATTAAAAGCTGTATCTCCAGCTCACACAGACTGAAAAATAACCAGGAAATACCTTCTGCCTAGACTATGAGGACAAAGTCCAACAGCCTGCCATTCACCTTATCTGACAATGTTTGTAAAGCAGCCTCACCCATTGCCTATCTTTGCATATTGTTATTTATACTAAGGGGATGGGGCACTATGACTGGCTATTCATGTCAGCTGGTTAAAACAGATTACTCTCAAAAGGGCATGAGGACTCGGTACTGTCCCTTCACACCCCTTCAGAAAATACAAAGTCCCGTCATAGTGTGAACACAGCAACCCGCAGTGTAGCTCAGTGTTGTACTCACAACACAAGTGTAGATGAAGACCTTTCATTAAATCCCTAAATCCCATAATTAGGAGATATCCTTGAACAATGTTTAGAGATTGCAGTCCATTTCTGCCAATGTCCGACACCAGTAGTTCCAGTATTTCTACATGCAGTGGGTTTTTCAAACCATGCGTAGACATTTTTTCAAAATATTACTGTCTTCCGATAAGCCAGTTCATCTTGACAGATGCCATAAGGGTTTCAAGCATGTAGTATACCAAACTCACCTGATCCAAACCCGATTGAAATCTTGTTCATTACTATAGTAGTATAAAGCTGCTGTGCCCTCCCACTGCCACTTGCAGACACAGCTTTGGGCTCAGCTACTCCTTCTATAGGGAACAATTCTACTTATAATAGCAATAATAATAATAGTAATAATAATAATAATAACTAGATGTACCACATGTAGTGGTACAGGGAATGACCGCTGCATGGTATTCATTTTTGGCTACCCTACACAATAAGCTATTTTAATTGTCGGATTTTCAGTGCCTTACAGCACTGATGGGCCTTGTGTTCACAAATCCCAGTTTTAAATGATTATGCTGTGTCGGTCCAACTGGTGGATTTGAGCTCCTGAGTTTAAAATTGTGGTGCGAGCTGCTAGTGCTATGGCATTCAATGCCGATATTTCAATGCAGTGACACCTTTAACATAATTTAAGTGTTAAATGTTTGTTTACAAACTATATGCTAAGATACAGTTAATGACATCTTATTATTTTGCAAATTACTAATACATATTAATTACTAATGCATCTGTTTATTTTAAATGAACCACTCTTCATATCACCCCTATAATAAAGTTGCTTAAGCTTAATTCATATATTAGTAATATATAGCTATCAGTGTGGGGCACCTTATAATGAAGTTGGTTCAGCTTAACTAATATATCAGTAATATATAGCTGTCAGTGCGGGGCGCCTCATAATACAGTTGGAACAGTCATTTTAAAAGTCAAATATGAATTATTGCACGAACACACACACACAAACACATGCACACACCCAAACTGCATGTACTAGCAAGGTATTAGCGAACTATCGTACTCCCCAAGCTGGCTAGCAGGATGGCCATGCATCGTGCACACTATGCTCCTGTAGTTGTTAGCTACAGGAACATAGCTTGCTAGTTGGGATGGGTGACATAGCCCTGAAAAAATGCATTGTACTGCAGTATCAAAACTGCAGTTTTTAATAATGCAGTACATCTGCAGGTAATATTTTGACACAAAAAAAAATGTGTTTTATTCTTGACCTTGATCAGGGGTGCAGCCAGGACATAATTTCTGGGAGGGCCAGCTCAGGCCAGTCTTTTGTTTGGGGTGGCACTTGATTGTTTGGGGTGGCACTTTTTGTTTGGGGTGGCACTTGATTGTGAGGTAGGCCTTTGACTTTTGCCAAAACATCATCTTCGAAGTTGGTTTGTATATGAATATTAATATTCAAATATATTCAGACATTTATTAATAATATTTTGACCATTAAATGCCATCAGTAAGACCTGTATTGGTATTAAACTTAAGTTGTTCACCAGTGGGCAGTGTATCAGTCAATGTCAATAGACTACATGCATGAAAAGCTAAGTATTTGTGCATGTGTTAAAATTATTATTGAGCAAACAAATGTTTGAGTGAAGATGTAATGAGCAGAATATGACACCAGCTGAAGTGACTTGTGATTTTTTTCAGAATCAGAGAACTGACAGCAGAATGCAGGTCATCCAGTGATTTGCTGTATTATTTCACATGTTGCTGGGCCTCTTTCAACGTAGCAAGTGTCGGGAAATGGGCAAATGAGTTGTCTGACGTTTGCTTTGAGAATAATGCTAGCTCAATTTTGAAGGCTGTCACATTTGTATGCATTTCATGCACAAACTAGTATTTCCCTTGTAGCTTTACGTTCAGCTCATTCATGTGAGTCAGTATATCCACAGCAAAAGTTAAATCACAAAGCCAATCTGTGTCACTCAGCTCAGGAAAATTGTCAACTTTCTGAAGTACAGGGTTTCTGCAGGTATCAGCATCTCTCATTTCATGCTTTTTAATGCCCTTTTTCATGCCACTTTAAACTAATTTAATGCCAATGTCCAAATGCAGATACGTTCACACACAAATTGTAAGCATTTGACAACGCCATTTTTTATTTGAAAAACCATATTTAACAGTAGTTCTTTTGTGAGGGACACTTTGAGAACACCCCCACAAGCTCTAACGTGGTCACAGACTAGTCTCTGGGCCTCCACAGTTTTTTCAGTTATGTTGCAGGTCTCCACTTCCCTGTTGACAGAGAAACCTCTCTCCACTGTAGATTGCCCATGAGATAAGAGCAGCAGGCGTTGAAAGAAACTTCGCAGCTCAGGGTAATCCTAGTCAAGAGTTTAATGAAGAAAAACATCAAGCCGCTGATCCATGGGTTTGAAGGAGTGAAACTTTTAGCGCGTTGACGCCCATTGTGCAAAGTTGGACGTTTTTTTTGCACACGGTGCAAAATGCATCGGCGGGTTGTCCGTCTACTGGCTTTAACCAGCTTTTAAATTGTTTAAATTCACTTCTGTTGAAATTTACATTTCCCCATTTTCCCGTCACAGCATTCTCTCACTCACACTCGAAGAAAAGGATTACTTCTGCCACAGATAGTCTACAGGAAGAGTAGAGTCCGGTGTCTCAACTTTGTGCATCGGCCGTAAAAAGAAGCCGATTAAAAAGTTCCGCCTGTCAACCATTACGCTACTTCGGATCAAAATTAGATTTAGATGTTTATATAATCAAAATAAATCGTGAAAAACAATGTTTTTATTCAATCAAGTTTACATATTTTTTAATGCCTCTGAACATCGAATTTCATGCTTTTTCATGCCATTTCAGGCCTGAGTTTTCTCAAAATCCATTTAATGACTTTTCATGCTTTTTAATGACCCGCGGAAACCCTGGAAGTAGCTCCAAAAACGAGATAATCTCCTGTTTGAGCTCCCACACATACTTTACCCAAACTTAACCAGCGGACATTAGAATGGTAAAGCAAGTCCCTGTGATCAGCGTCAGTTTCTTCAAGAAACTTCATAAACTGTTGCGATCTCAGTTTATCACAAGCCAAAATTTGAGAATCAATTTGGGCAAATAATTTATGAGATATATGGTTTATTTACATAATGTTCAACTTACAGTCAAGTCATATAAGTAATAAATTACAATGTTGACTTCCAAAACTTAACACATTAACATAAAAGCCATGTACTCAAACGACACTTTTTGGACACTTTTTGAAATGCGTGAACTTTCTAGATGTTAACATTGTGCCATCAATTCAATTAACTTGTTTTGTGGCAGTGGCGTAGATGAATACACAGTTGTTTTTATTTGGACAAACTTCATACCAAAGCTCAATTGTGTATAGAGCAGTAAAAGAGAGTCTTAGACATAATATTGCACATCATAGACACATGCTGTTTTAATAATCAACCGAGTCATCCTGATAATACAGGAAAGGCAATTCACCACACTGTAGACCATTTGTTGCATCCAATAGGCTATAGGTTTATGATAAATCAAGGCAGATTCTAAAAACACCTTGTACTTTCTACAAAGCATTCACTGCAAGTGGTCATAGTGGGGCCTATGTATCTGATTTGGGGGCTCGTTGGCTTTGCATGTTAATTTTTGGAGACCATTAGATATTCATTCTAGGGGGTCTAAGGAATTTAAAAAAAACGTCTCATTTTTTTTCATGCAATTTTTAGGGACTAGAAAAAGGTGAGATTTGTAAACATACATTATCTATGGGTAATTCCACAGAATTGGTGCAAATTTCTGTCCCTGAACCAAAAATATAGTTTAAAACCCATTTTTGTAGCAAATTTTTGATGATATAAAGATGTAAGCAAATAACAATCAAAACCCATTACAATATTTGATGTAGCTGCTAGCTTATTGTAGAAAATATTTATGAAAATGAACCGAATAACCAAAACGTGTTGAAATGTTGGTTGTGACGTCATTGTTTGGTAGAGACAAAATGGCACTGTTTTCTTCATTTTGAGAAATAAATACAATATAAATATAAATAGAATAGAAAAAATTGGATAAATATGTTGTTTCATGTTTGCGCAATGGTGGAAGTCACACAAGTCGATTGACGAAATTTTGTTAACGGTTTGATTTCTTTGGACTTTTATCACGGCACTGACATAAAACAACACCAAGGGAATAGAAACGTATGCAGAACTTGAAACCCTTATGGGGAAAGCGCAACCCGGAAAGGGCCCAGTAGTCTTTAGCATTCCATTGACTTCCATTCATTTTAGCGTCACTTTGAAATCAAATAACTTTATATGAGAAGCGCTCCGTACCTTGATATTAGCATTGTTGTAAAGACACAGCAAAACACATGTGCTCTGGAAATCTGTCATGTTGTTGCCTTGTAAGAAACATTTATCTGAAATAATGCTAAAAATGACTTCACAAATCATGCAATGGCTATTAGTGAGTTTCTGTCGCACAGGAGAAAATTTACCATACTCTTTGGATAACAAGCCATAGCCATGTCCGTTTACTCTATTCATGTTGGGGAAACATTTCCATCAGTATTTCTCGAGAAATAAGTTTAGAAATTGGTATTTGTTTGTAAGCGGAATTGCTGGCTTTATGGATTTTACTATTCGATGCAAGTGAAGCCCAAAGAAAAATGGCTAAGCTAAGCTACACGCTATAGTTTGGTATGAACATCCTTACTAGCTAACTCCCTTGATGCTGACTTGCAAGACTGCCTGGCACCAAAGTTAGTAAAAGAAGAAGTTCCCACGTACAGTATTAGCCTCCCACTCTAGTAAATGATTGCAGCTATGCTGTCTCATTTGTGATTGAGCATCTACCACTCAATTTATGGTATTTGGGTTCGTTGGCCAATGTCACTGAACATCACCGCGAGCTTGCGCAGTAGCCTGGTGACCAATTCACAAATTTAAAATGTCGTTCCCATTGAAATAGGCACCATCCCTCTGTCCAATCTGTTCTACTGTCTATGGAAAACACTTTTGCTAATAAACGATGTGTAGACTTCACCGTCCCTCCTTTTGAATGCCAGGACCTTTTTTTCGAGCTAGTTTAAAGGTTTAAAAACATGCCCTTAGCAATAGCATTGCCAGTGTTTTCGACCAAAATGTTAAAAATTTACTATTTACTTTAATAAACTTTGAAATGCAATGGGCTAGTTTGGGATTGATCCTCACTAGAAATAAAAACTCTGCATGATGTTTTAACGTGGCAATTTTCATTTTCCACTAAGCTATACCTTTAAGAAAGTTAACAAAAAGACATCAGAAACGAAGGGAAGAAGGGAAAGACATCAGAAACGAAGGGAAGAAGGGATATTTTTTATATAATTTATATGTACAGTACTGTGCAAAAGTCTTAGGCAGGTGTGAAAAAATGCCATCAACTAGGAATGCCTTCAAAAATGGAAGTGTTAATCATTTATGTTCATCAATTAACAAAATGCAGTGATTGAACAAAAGAGAAACCTACATCAAATCAATATTTGGTGTGACAACCCTTTGCATTTAAAAGAGCATCAATTCTTCTAGGTCTATTGCATAGAGTTTTTGAAGGAACTTGGCTGGTAGCTTGCGGCAAACATCTTGAAGAACTACCACAGATCTTCTGTGGATGTATACTTCCTGACATATACAACCAATTTGGTGTAATTGGTTGATCATACACTTGACTATAATCCTGCAAAATCCCTGACACTGTGTGTACCCCTGTGTGTGTACACTTTGTGTGCAACTGCCTAACACTTGTCAAAAAACAACTTTTGCCCATCTTATGCCTTAAGTCCTTTCAGCCTTATGGGTGTTTTAACATTAAACATGTGGATGGCTAAAAAGATACAGTACTACAGTACAGTACAAAAGATTTAGGCAGGTGCCTTAAAACCAGCATCAGTTCACACACAGGGGTACACACAAAGTCAGGGATTTTGCAGGATTACAGTCAGGTGTATGATCAACCAATTGGAAGTGTTAATCATCTCTGCTCCTGCAGTCTCCCACTTCAATTCCCCAATCTGCTAATCACCAACCTGCAAACCACCAGCACCTGTGTCCAATCTCCCTCTGCCTATTTAAGCCCCTGCCACTCTCCACTCTCTGTCTGGCCTCATCTGGGGTGCGTTTCTCGAACAACTTCCTAGGCTAGCATTCTACTACCATAGTTCTACCGAAGTTACCACTACCAAAGTGGCGAAACCCGACCGTTTCTCGAAGCACTCGTACTTCGGTAGAACTATCATTGTTGTTACTTCCAAAGTGTGCTCTACCGTTGTTCTCACTTCAGTGTGTGAAGCATGGAAGCAACGGAGGGAAAGCAGGGGAAAGCCGTTTTGATTGGATGGCTATCTTTTTTGTTGACATGCCATGACGGAGAATCCTTGTTGAAAGTATACGATGGTGATAATAATGATTAAGCTATGGCAAACATCTGGTTAAGCCAATTACCGCGTTAAAACGTGGCCGTATGGCAAAGCCGATGCATGTAGTGAAGGGAATTATATTGTTATAAATCCATAACTTTTAATAGCGTTTTTTCACGTCATCTGCCAATACTATTGATAAACTCCGCCACGAGACTAAATGACCACTGGCAGGTATAGCTCAGTGGCAAAGTGATGTGCCCCTGATACTGTTCCATTTTAGTGACGAGTTCAAATCCTTATGGTAGCATTTAGCCTACGTTCCACAATCACCACTCACGACAACATTTTAAGCTGAGTAACGTGCGCTTTCAGTCACGGATTACGGATTGATACCGATACAATGCATTTCTTTTACATGTAGCCGTTTAATATTAAACCAAACTACAGATTAGAGCAATATAAAACCACATTATTGTACATGTGAGGCCACATTTAGATTTCTCTAACATGACTCATGTCGGCCTCGAACCTGAGCATGTCGTCTCACATTTCAGTAGTATACGATCTCTCAACCAGTTGCACCACTGCTAATCACATCAACTTCCCTCTTCAGCTCATAACAGCTTCCAACCAAACTTACATGATGTAGCTATCGGCAAACCTTCCAATTGAAGGCCAACTTCTAATGCAAATATCTTATAATCCTGCGGTCCAAACTCAGCGAAACTCGATCGGTTTGTGCAGGTGATCATAATATTGCTGTACAAACCACTACGTGTTTAAATCATGCCATACGGTTTTAACAAGAAAATTACATATCACGGATTGGCCATTTAACAATACCAACAGCTGTATTATAGTAACCTGTACACACCGATTGATTTTCACTGTGTTTGTTCTGTAGGATTACGAGATATTTGCACTTTACAGTCAGAGATCTACTGCAAGTTTTGCCGTGGGTGGGGTCAACTTTTGTAGTAAGGCTCTTACTTCACCTCGAGAGCTGTAGTGAGACCTTCCTAACTTTACTTCGAAGTTTTGGCTTTACTTCGGAAGTTCTCTGCTACGAAGGTTTCGAGAAACGCGTAGGAGGGTCTCTTCTACCGAAGTTCTCACTACCATAGGTGTTACTTCCGTAGAACTACCAGTGAGCTTCGAGAAACGCAAAGTAGCCTTTGGTGCGGTACTTCGGAAGTCACAACAATGATAGTGGCTAGGAAGTTAGCAACTTTGCGTTCGAGAAACGCACCCCTGGTCGTGCTCTCCTGTGCGTTGATCCTCCAAGTGATTGCATAATTTTTTCCTGCCTTGGTTTATGGTTAAGAGACCAGATCGAAGGTAATTGAGTGTGCTGAGTTTGTGTGCCCCGACAGAAGGCCAGACCAGGGAATGGTGGATGATGCCCATTGAACTCTTACCAACCCCACAACCGTAGCTGCAGTCGCAGCCCCAGTTCCAGTGGCTGTTCCACCAATAGGCCCAGGAAACGCAGTGGTAAATCCAGCACCTTACTCTAGAACTCCGGAGGCATGTAAGGGATTTCTCTTGCAGTGTTCCTTGGCCTGGGAGATGCAGCCACATATAGATTCCCTACAGACCGTTCATGAGTGGCCTATCATCTCCCTGCTCTCTGGACATGCCTTGCAATGGGCAAAAAGCATTTGGAGACAAAATGACCCCACCGTAGCGTCGGTGGACAATGGCTCATTTCAAGGAAGTGTGCGATCTACCAAAAGGGGATTCCCAGGCAAAACACCAATTTCTAAAAAAATCAACACGCCACACAGAAAAAAATTCAAGGCCACTGCAAACGTGGGACACCACACTACGTCAGTAAACCAGGCTTATCACGGGGACAAAGTAAAACTCCTGCACATCCACTTAGCAGTAAACACAATCAGAATTACAAGTTCTAGGAAGGGGCAAAGCTGCATTAAACACTCGTCAGACTAACGGGGAAGCTCAGCGAGCAGATCACAAGCCATGTTACTCACGGCCCGACCCGCAACCCCACTCGGCAGTCCCGGGGTTAAAGTTTGAGATTGAACGTGGGGATCGCGTACCTACACTTGTTGTTGGCCGCTGTGTGCAAACTCCTTGTGATGAATCGAGAGTGCCGAGATGATCTGCCGGTGTGCCAGTCACCGCGGTGCCCACTGCTTCCGGGGTTGCGAACTGCAGGAGAGTAAGGATACCATCAACGCCAAACGGCTACAGCTGTTGAGAAGACCTTATTTACACACGCTCACAGTAAAAGCCCAATTACTTCCCTTTGGTAGGAGGGTTGAGTGCGTTGTATAGTCGCTGTGGCGGATCACAACTGACGTAAAGGAGGAGGACGTCAGCTCGGCTCGCTTCCCTTCTCTTCCGGGCATCGGTAGTCAGGCGCACCTGATGAACCCCCAGAGCGTCCTTTTGAAGAGGCTTTCCACCAATCCCTGCTGGCGGCTGATCAACGCCGATATGGGGAACACCTAAAGAGGAAACATACCACACACCACAAGCACCAAAGCACCACCAACATACACCGGTTGTCCCGCCTCCCAATCACGTTTCCTCCGTTACCCCTTACCAAAAAGAACTATAGTATTATTATAGTAATACTATAGGAGTACTATAATATTTTTATGTGGTAATCTTATAGAAACACTATTAATACCCTATAGTTATCTTATAGAAATCTTATGATATTTTGGGACATTTTACTATAGGCCAACAGAAGAAATACTATAGGAATACTATAGGTAAATATTACAACATTCTTATAGGATTCTTGTAGAAATACTATAGGAATACTATAGGTAAATATTACAGCATCCTTATAGGATTCTTGTAGTATTCTAATAGTTCTTTACTCTGGATAAGTGCGTCATGTAATCCTATAGATTCCTATAGGATTTTTAAAGTATAGGATCCAATAAGATTACATGTAGCCTATTATAAGTTCAATAAAATGCTGAACCAAAGTGTCAAAACAGATTTTACAATTTTTTTTTTGTATTGTATTGATGTAACAACATTTTACATCAATAGAAAATCACAATAAGAGCAATGGTTGATTAAAAAGCAATTTATTCAAGGCATTTGTATGAATGTTTGTATGTCATTATGAGTTTATTTTTTTTTATAAAGTTTTGCTTCGTTGTTAAGCTTAGAGCGCATGATGCTCAGCACCTCTTTTGCCTCCAGGCCTCCATGCTCTTTGTTGATGTATGCTGTTAACAGAATATGAAGAGAATATAAAATTAGTGAGAAGTGCTGTTTTGCTGCGGGTTCAAATGTGAACACCCCCTTAACCAGTCATTAAACTATGGGACAAAATTAGACTTACAACAGATAGCGGAGACCTTCTTGACATCCAGTTTAGGCTTTGCTTCATGGTTCTTAAAGGCATTTGTCGCCTTCCCAGTCAGGGACGACATCGCCATCTCCTCTCTGGTGAAGAGGGCGCTCATCATCTCTGTAATCTTTTTTTTGGGGTCCTTGGACAGCCGAAAAAGCACCCACTTAGACAGGAAAACTCCTTTCTGTATTTCCACCTGAATAGAAAAGAAACATGCACCAAAGAGCAGGGTTCCGTCCAGTTAACAGACATAGTGTGAAAGCAATCTTAGGTAGCCTATATTCCCTGGAACAATGTGGAGATAGATGCCTTGTTCAAGCCTTGAGCCAAGGTCACCTACTTCCTAACCATTAGATCATGACTGCCAAATTGGACAAATGACTTGACAAAACTGATTCGGTCTCTGCCTTACCATGTCTGAACTGCCCTCAGAGGAGTGCTGTGGCTGTGGCGGTGGTGGTGGTGGTGGTGATAATGCTGATGCTGGCACTGGCATCAATGCTGCATGTGATGGTGCTGGCGGGGGGAGGGGTGGTGATGGCGTGCGGAGTGATGGGGATGGTGCCTTTTCATCTGGAATTATTTTTACAAATTATTTGTGCAAATGTCATCAAACATACTTGAAAGGATTCAAATGGTTAAGCAAAACATGGAATGGTTGAGCTGCCTTAAGTGCAATTTTCCCAGTCATAATGTTGGGAAAAATCTACAACAAAAAAATCTGATTCTTACTTTGAGTCTTTCTCATTTTTCTTATTTGGCGATTGTGCTCCTTCATCTCCTTGATGTCTGATATTAGACCAGGAAGTTCTGCAAATGTAAGCAAATGTTCATAAATGTTCATAACTTCTGCAAATATGTCACAAAAATGAGTACACCCCTTACATGTACATGTCTGCATATTTTAACCATATAATTTCCTTTGACACAATCAAAAGCAACCTGTGTACAACTCATATAACCACTTCAATTTATTGTTCACTCAAAAAAAAAAAAATGAAAATACAGCCATCTATGTCTGAACATGTAAAAAAATACTTTCAAGGAACAATGCCACTATAAAAGTGCCCTTACCATTTATTAAGGACAATGCCTCCCTCAGCTTTCCATTCTCATGTTTCAGCATGAAACCCTCCCTGGCCATGTCCAGTTTCATCTGGAGGTCCATTTTTTTTTTTTTTTAGAGTGGTTCAAAATCAGTGTCACAGTCCGACTCACTGTCTGAGTTTATGCACTAGAAGAGATGGGGGGAAAAAACGGAGGCATGCATGCATGCAGACTGAGAATTAGGCTTAGGATACTTAAACAATGTAGCCTTAAACTTTAAAGGCTTCCCAAGCAAACCCGCATGGGTCATTCAACCATCGACAGATTTGGTAAATTAACCTAACAACAACACATAGTGTGCCTTAAAATTATGAAACCTTTACAATTGATAAAGTCAGTTTATTGTTAATGGTCTTACAGTTGACTCGGAGGGCAGCTGGGCCAGTATCTCGCTCTCTGCCCTAGACAGAGAGGTGGAATTTCGTTTTCCCAAACGATATTTCTGCAAAAATAAGAAAAGAATATATACACCTTGCATTAGAATGATCTCTTCATACATGCATGCGTGAGTAGGCTGATATTTTACTCCGTATCATCAGTCAACTGAACAAAACACATATTTTACACAGTTTACACAGTCACAATCATCAAAAGCTCAGTATTAAAATCACAGCACAGCAGAGTTGTTACAAAACCATCTTGAATTCATAAAAACACACCGTCAATATCAGATGACCAAGAACACCTCCAACTACGTTACATTAGGCTCCCCCAGAGCCATAGAAAGAGAAGGCCACCACACACCAGCTGCGATGCGACAGCGATTTTTGTCGTAATGGAATAGAATCTATTGAAGTGAATGAAGAAGCACACACCGCCAGTGGAACGACAGAACGACAGAGCGACCGTCGCAGTCACTTTCCTACCCTTGCGATTTTTCTGAGCGATTTTTCACACGTCATAATAGAAAACTGTTGTCTGACATGGGCTGCTGGAGAAAAGCAGACTGTGTAATAAATGTAAAGTATTAATAAAATACAATAAAAGTATTAAACGTTGGCCGTGTTATAAACTACAGCAGAAAGCTTTGTTATTATTGTTGTCCACCTAGCATCCGTTCTTCTCCCAAACGAACCAAGGCTAATTGATATTGCACATTTTATACTGCTTGGGAAACGCATTTCAAAGAAATCACCATGTGTACAATTGACTATGTAGACCTTAAATATATTTTTTAAATATATATATATTTTTTAAAAGGTTACTGTGTTAGAATATTCTCACGAGATGGGTGCACGCTCGCTAAAGTAATATTCCAACATTTACCGTTTATTTTGTCTGATGTTGTGGAGGAGCAATATCGGTCATTGAGGGGTTTCCTGAGCTTTATAATTTTCAAGACCCCAACTATAAAGACCTCTACAAGAAGGAGAAGGCATGGAGAGACGTGACTGAGGCTGTGAATTCAACTGGTATGTTAACTTAATTACTTAACCTGCATGTCCTGGCTGTAGCTGATTAGTTTTCTCAACTTATAGGCTAGTTAAATCTCAGCATAGCCTATAGCCTAGGCTACTCCTGGCATCAGTGTTTGCTGTAAACCATTTGTAAATGAACTGGTGTCTTACCTTTTAAAATACTGTCAGCAACAGGGTCATGATGGTGTGTATATATGGTTTTGTATCTCATGGGTTAAAGCCTATGGTTGTCTTGTTCGTGACAGCTGATTGATTTGACACGAACGTCATGAATCCCTCCCAAACACACTCCATCCCCTAAGCGAAGCTGGGGCAAGCAATTTCTTCAACCTTTCCCCTGACCTCGATGGCGATTTGGGTGAACTTTTCTATTGGACAGTCGTCTCAGATTTAATAGGCTATAAATACAAGTGGTGTGTGTCACAAAGCTACGCGACTTCACCGGAGAATTCCATTGTAGAACACGACGGTCGCATCGCAGCTGGTGTGTGGTGGCCTTTAATTCAACTGGTATGTGGTGGCCTTTAATTCAACTGGTATGTTAACTTAATTACTTAACCTATGACTAGCATGTCGACGCGACTTCACCGGAGAATTCCATCGTAGAACACGACGGTCGCATCGCAGCTAGTGTGTGGTGGCCTAGAGAGTTGCGACAACTCCATTGAGGCAAATGTTCTATTTTTTTCCAACAATAGCGGTTCGTGGAGCCTCTCAATAGTTCCCGGAAGTTGGCATAGAACACAGATGGTGCGGTTATGGGTAAAGCCAAGCCAGCTTGTGTTTTGCTTTGTGGTAAGAAAGTTGAAAGAAATATCGTGAAAGTCATGATATATAATGATATGATGCCAGCACATTCGAGTACCTGTTCGACACGAGGACCGAAATATGTATCTAACCGTCTTTTTTACTAACTTTGATTAGATGACCGTTAACGTTCATAATAATTTTGACTTGTCTGGAAGTAGACACATGGGCATACCTCGCGGGAGAAAACCACAACATGGATAAAGTGAGTAAAAATAATTGTAAACAGATTGAAGTTGTAATGGATTTACACAGTCTGTCAAAATAATAGTCAATGATAACAGTATTAATAGACATTTCACTCCATGCTAGTAGCATATAGGACAGTAGCTAACGTGAAGCTAAGCAAAGGTGTTACCTCAGAGTATAGCCTATTGATAGCAGTAAAAATGGCTTATGTTCGTATTATCAGTGACTCATATTTTGCTCGTTTTTGCATTTAATGACAAAACAACATAGTTCTAGCAACATACAGGTTTCTGTATTATTTATTATCAGCCTATAATATTAGCCTTTCAGTGTTTTCCCCAAAGCGTCTAAGCGTGTCGGCACCGATACGCTTCTTTTTTCGCCGATACGCATCAAGTTTTGCCGAGACGCTTTCATAAAATGCCGATACGCTTAAAAATCATGCACAAAAACATTCCCCCCGGTATTTTCCCCGAACAAGAAGCCCCAATGTAGTCAAATGTAGGCTGCGTTTTTAGGAAACTTCCGTGGTGGGTGTGTAAACCATAGACTATACATGGTGTAAACTACTATACTGGCGAAACTGGCCAATCACATGCCGATTACAGTGCTCCTTTGTTTTTTTCCGCCAGTCAGCTGTATCAGAGAGTATTGTAGAATCTAAGATCTTTAACGCAAACCTCGGGGCTACTAAAACTGCCTGACTTTGACTGTAAATGCTACACAAGAAGGAAGGAGAACGCTCTCCTTGGGACATGCTCATGTAGCAAGAAAACTTTCTCCACAGTGTACAGAATGCGATCGGATCATCTAGCTGCTGAAAGAGAGTGAGAGAGAGCGTGAAAGGCAAATCCTCCTTTATGTACAGCAGAGTCAAGACTGTTTCATTGACTGGGACACTCGTGGAATTTAACTAATAAATTGGTCCTTACGTCTTTCTGGATTTGTTGATGGTTCTTTTTAACAAAGTGTCACAATCCGCAAATATTTGTGATTATTTCAAGCCTAATAGTGTATGTTGTTACTGTTTGGATTTCCAGAAAATTAGCTTCATTTCAGACCAGGCTGCAGCCTGTATGGGGTTGTTAGCGCGCTAACGCTAGCGAACTACGCTAACATAATGTTTTAAACTGAAAGCTGCCACTTTACTCACCAACACCCACCTAGATACTAATACTGATATTAGCTGAAGTGGAGAAAGTAATATAAAGTTGTAAGGTTATTGCAGCGTGTTAAATTCAAGGTGAGTAGATGACTGTTAGCATTACCACATTACCAATCATTTCAATGAGCTAGTTCGTTAGGTTGTTACAGGAACACTGAAATAAGAATTTGTTGTCATCAGACATCATTCCAGATAATACTAGACTACACTGAATCATATGTATCTGCAGAATCTAAGATCTGTGGTACCAATTCAGCTTTCATGTGGCCATACAGGGAGATATTTAGCTAATAGTAGGAACGTACTGTGACGTTGTACGTAAGAGTGGTTGGAGGCTGCGGCAGACAAGTGGGCGGCCCAGAAAAACAGGAGGCTCAACATTTAGTTTAGACATTTTAGTGACAGCCTAGTCAAATTCATGTGACATTATATAGTGCTTGCAGTATTTCTTGTGTGACAATAAATTAGCCTTCCCACCAGGGAGGTTTGGCTCTTTCAACTCACCAAGTGCAACGAGTTTTTTGTTCTATTTGTGCCAAAAAATGCAACATTTTATTAAAAGTGTTATGTTTCCACCAGCCTTCTGGGACCAAAATGTAGCTTCAGATCTTCCTAGAATGCACCATTTTAGCTCTAGAAAAAAAAAAATTCCCACGGTGCATGCCCACCAGTCCTCCTAGCTACCGTGCCACCGCGTCATCGTATTTACATCAAAATTTAAACCCTTCTTTTTATTTCTGGGGAAAACACTGGCCTTTCTCTCATAGGTGGGGCTGGAGATGCAGCTTAGCAAGAGGATCCTCACTCCACATACGTGATACAACAGTAAGTTGGTTAATGTCATAGTAACGAATTAATTGAATGAAGTTGGTTAAGGAACGCCACTTGTCACAGGAAAATATGAACCTAATGTGTTCTAGGAGTAATCTAAACCCAGATAGCCATTGGACCCTGTAACGGAACTGGGTCGCACCCGCAGTACGATTAGAGCTGGATGTGGAACGGGTCCGCTTCACTGACTCGTTCCTGAGTCCAAACGCACATCGGGCCGAAGCTGTTTTGACTTCGTTCGTTAGGGTTGTTACCGACAAGGACCAGCGCCGTTCCAGCGCCGTCGCCGTCGCCGTCCATGGCGTTACAGATGCGGTACAGATCCGTGAAACGACTCCGCTTGCCAGACCACTGCCAGATGTGATATGATTCCGCTTAAATCACTATATTCCCCTTTGCCTTATTTACGGCTTATTAGGGGCTAGGCTATGTAAGAAGGATATGAAATTACTCAAATCTAACCTCCGTGAGACACTGTCTAGCTCAGGTTTGCATATTTAGATTTTACAAAAAAGCAGCGTGCTTACAGGCAATGATCAGACATGTGGACTACATGCTAAAATAAAACGTTTTAATATAGGCTACATCAAACACAGGCAAACACAACATAACAAACAACACAATTAATAACAGCCTGTTTAAAATCTATGGGGACAACACGGGCGGCGTCATTCTTGCTGCGGCTGATGCTGTAGCTGCTGCTGGGCCTGCATGGCGCATTGCCTGCCTCTCCTGGCGCCCCCACCCTGTCGGATGATAGGGCGAACCACCTTATGGCATGGCACCAGACCTCAGTGTCCGTCGCCTTTGCTGTTGAGGCACATTTGCGCACTGCTCCTGGGAAAACAGACACATCATGTTTAAGATTAGCTAAAAAACAAAACCTATGCCAGCGGAACAATTAGTTGAGCTAATACCAAACGTATTATTATTACTATTATTAGAAACTACCAGGAGGTAACGCAAATAAATGGCGACTCAGGTTTGTATCTCGGATTCCTTCTTCTGTTGAACTGTGTGTGTGTGCGTGTGTGTGTTTTGGCAACCAAATTAAGGTTGTATTTTCTTAGAGAAACATTTCATAATGCCCTCCAGATAACCAAAACTATCCTCATGAAATATTCCCTTAACCAACCAAACTAACGCATATATCCGTATAGGAAACTTTCCTAGTGCCCTATACGGAAAAGGCAAGATAGAGAAAAACGTCCTAAATGGCAGAATAGAGAAATTTGCAGGAATTGTTATATTCTATATTGGATATTGTAGCCTAATTTTAATAACCCAGAGATGAATAATTTTGTCTGACAGATAACGCACCCGTTCTGTGCATATGAAGGGCTAGGCTACGTGTAGGCCTACATTGCAGAAAATGACATCTCTGACAAATTTTTGAAAAATGTATTTCCAGATGGGCTCGACTCACATAGCATAAAGAGTTGTTCAGGGCTTGTTTGTTACCACACCTACTCTAATTTGTGTGGTGTTTCTAAAACCGCGCTCCAGAGTAAAGTGATTTAAAACCCCCATCATAAGCGAAATCAGACTGCCCACGGACACCTGACATAAGCGGCAGTTAACAGAAATTTGTAGGGCTAAGTCAAGTTTGATTTCCACTAAGCTCGGAATTCTGTTTAAGAGCGCATTGTTGCAGTGGAGGATGAATTTTAAACTTATGTGCCTGCTATTAAAAGCGCTATGTAAGGCTAGCCTGCCTTTTAAACCCAGTACATGATCGAGCGCAAACCTGTGCCATGATACTAGAAAGTATATTCGGTTATAATTTATAATTTACATTGTTACTTCGTACAACACTAACATATCTCTCCGGCTAGCTGCAATGTGCAAGTTAACGTCAAACAGCTGCTAACACCAAGTAGTTCATGATGCGCAAAGCATCCTACCAACCTAATTCGCCAGGAACATGTCAACTGCATATTTGAGATCCCCCAGTAAATTCAAATAAAAACTTAAATACTTACTTGTGGTCACTGTAGCCGTAGTGGTTATCAAAAATGCTGTTGATGAATGATGCTGAATGATGAGAGCATAGATATGGATGACAGGTGTTGACTGTGACAGCTCGTACCACTTACATGGATAGTGGTATAAGCATATTGGTATAAACATATGAATTAATACGTATTGATTATTCATTATATGACAAGATGGTATAACAATAAACAAGACATTTCAGGGTGCAGTCAGGGTTCAAAGGTTTCTTTATTTATTATTTTCAGTATTTATTTATAGATAGATTCAAAGTCCCCCCCTCCCCTGAAAATTTTTATCTGTTCCATTCCAAAAATGTTTGGCGCTGGCGGCTGCAATCCGTATTACGGATGCGGGATGTATCCGTATAAAGGAAGTATAGCGAGATTCAACGGTCTTTATGCGCTGTTGGCGCTTCCGTGAAACTGCACTAACACGGATCTGTGCCAATGTCACCCCCCGCATATGGGCCAAATCAGTTTATGGAATCTGAAATACATCTTATATATAGCCTGCTGTTTTAGTGGTGAAAAGCGCATCTGAACCAGGGTTGTGTTGTAGTTAGTAAGCCTAAGTAGTTAGCAACTTTACAAGTAGCAACGACTTGCAGTTTACGGGCTCTTTCTCGAAACCTTCCTTGCTGAAGGATATCGTGAGATCATTTGTAGATCTGCACGTGATCCAGAGCATTCAGGCTATATTCCAGATGCTAGTTCGTTATCAGGGCGCTTATGTTAAACAATGCCGTTTGAGATCTGTATTGCTGATCTGGGCCAAATCTGTTCATGGCATCTGAAACACATCTCCATAGCCTTCTGTTTTAGTGGTGAAAAGCGCATCTGGACCAGGTCAGTGGAGCCTATGTTAAACATTACCGGCTCAGATCCGCATTACTGACCTGGAACAAATCAGTGTCAAACACAGCTCGCTGTCTTTCGGTTAAGGAGTGGAAAAGGGACCTGGGCCAGATCTGTAAACCAACATAAACACCAAACTACTGGCAGTTAGAATGTTTAAGCTGAAACCTCTAGCTGGCACGGATCTGGTTCACAATCAGATATTGTCTCTGAGCTAGAAACGGAGGCAAGAGGCTTAAAACGGATCCGGGCCAAACTTTAAGGCTATCTGGGAAGAAACAGTCATACCATGATCTTATACTAGTTGGTTTTCCAATCTCATTATATTTTGTGTGCACTGATTTTGCACTTAATGTTTGATCTCTTGTCATATCATTACATCACACGAAGGGTGCATAAAACACCTGGATCTATACATGCTGCTGGCCACTCTCTTTCTATGGCTCAGGGGCCGGTTGCACCAACTGGTCTTACGCCTGGTTTTAGGAAAAGTCGGTCCTAACTCAACGTTCTAAGTCCAATTACAATGTTACGCCGGTTGCACCATCGGGGCTTAAGTCTTCTACTTGCTAAGACCGGGCGTAAATGTTACGCCTAGTCATCGGTTGGCGTAAATGTTAAGATATAGCCCAGTTTCTATAGTTACGAGGAAAGCCAAATCATCCAAACATGGCACGGCTGATTCATAGGCTGTACAATGAGAGAGCGTTTAGGCGAGAGAGGGTAATTAGGGACAGAAGTAATCCCCTAGATATATACAATGACGAGGAGCTGATTGAGAGGTTCCGATTCAGCAGAAGAGACCTCTTTTCTTTAATAGATGAACTGTCGCCAGATCTCCACTTTACGTCTGATCGCAATGCAGCCTTAACTCCGACTTTACAGGTGCTCCTAACACTTAGGTTTTACGCTAACGGTGCTTTTCAAAACACCGTCGGGGACATGATTGGCGTCCACAAATCCACAGCATGTCGCGTAATTCGCAGGGTGTCCTTGGCACTGTGCCGCCGTCTTCCACGCTATGTACACCTCCCTACTGAAGCTGAGTGTACAATTATAAAGCACAAATTTCGCCAGGCCTCTGGCATTCCCGGCATCGTGGGCTGCATTGACGGGACCCATGTCCGCATCCAGGCACCATCGGAGCATGAATATTTATATGTCAACCGCAAAGGATACCACTCAATCAATGTCCAAATAGTTTGTGATGCCAACTATAGCATCTTCAATTTGGTGGCAAGGTGGCCTGGGTCAACGCACGATGCTAGGATACTTAGAGAAAGTCAGCTGAGCAACATCTTTGAGGCTGGAGGAATAAACGGCATCCTTCTCGGTGACAGTGGCTACCCTTTAAAGCGCTGGCTCATGACACCCATCGTCGCTCCGAGGACGCAGCAAGAACGGCGGTACAACACCATCCACGCCACCACTAGGTCAACCGTGGAGCGATGTATTGGAGTGCTCAAGCGCAGGTGACTCCATGGTCTATCCTCATAATTTAAACTATCATTACACTCAACCAAGTCTAAACTTAATTGTTATGCAGGACATGTTAGCATATAGTAGGCCTAATGACGAACCGTGTTATTTTAGGTTCCACTGTCTGCACTGGGAGATACGGATGCACCCAGAGAGAGTGTGTACAGTAATAGCAGCATGCATAGTACTGCACAACATGTGCATTGCCAAGAGGATCCCCCTACCTAGGCAAAATCATCTACCAATGCCAGAGGAGGATGATCCTGTGGTTCCTCTTGGCCGTTTTGAGGATGTGTCTGGACGACTTGTCCGTGCTCACATTGTGGATAATTTATATAGGTTGTTTGTGTGTGTGCGCAGTACATGCGCTATGAATAAATACACAATACGAACAGATTATATTAATTGTCGGTTATTTTTATTACTTTTCTTCTTTTAACTCTTAGTTATATCATTGTATATGCCCAGATCAATTGGCCTAGAGAATAGCGAAGGATCGCTCCTCCTCCTCAAAAATATGAGAAGTGCCGGGGGTGGTTATTCGCTGGTGGAGCAACTGAATCTCAAGCTGAAGTTTTTGTTTCTCCAGTTCTAGTTTTTCCTGTTCCGTCTTTAATTTTAATGTTTCAGCCTCCACTCTCAGGATTTCCTTCTCCAAAAGAATCCTCTGTAAATCAACCGCCCTTCGTTTCACTGGCGGCGGATGGCTTGCTGAATCAGGAGGGCTAGCATCAATTGAGTCTAGAAAAGTAGATGATCGATTAGGTAATGACCTATCTTTAAACTATATGTAATTTCTAAAATTGTAAAGCAGTATTGTTTTTCTGTGTTATTGGCCTACCTTTATACACATCCAAACTCTCACTAGCGCAGCTGAGAGACAGCTCTCCCTCTCCGTCTATGCAAGAGACGTCAGGGATGTCGCCGCTGTCTACACCGTCGAAACCAGTAAAGGCTGGGGAATTCTCCCCAAAGATGTCTAAAATTATGTCACTATAAACTGACACTTTCAAGGGAGGACCCCCACCTGTTACATGCCTCTTTTTGTCAAACGCATCCTTCCTTGCTTTGCTTAAGAGATCTTTCCATTTCTTTTTTATGTCCTTTACGGAACGGAGGCAGTCGGAGCAGTCATTAATTGCCTCCGTTATCTTCGTCCAAATTAAAAGCTTCCGCTTATTGGTGACGCTATTCGAGTGCTTGGAAGTGAGCACGTCCTTGTGCTGGCTGTACATGTCAATTAATTTTCTGATTTCACTATCTGTAAAATTTAGTTTTCTTTTTTTTGTTGGTGTCGACATTGTCAATTTGTCTATTAGTCACTTTGATCTGACGGAGATCGTTAATGTATCCTGGCAACGTCAGTTCTGAATTCTAAATTGGAATTCTCACATGGACGCGCATAGCTAAGACCGGCCGTAGTTAAGACCAGGCTTAAGTTCTGCTGGTGCAACCGACTTAAAGTCCGTCCCGAAGACTGGTCTTAACAAAGACCAATTTAGCAGTTAAGACCAGGCCTAACAAAGACCAGTTGGTGCAACCGGCCCCTGGGCTCCCCCATTCATTCATTCTTGTTTACATGTGACGTCACTAGCCACGAACTACTCCGTTGCCTTGGCAACGATAAACTATATAAGTTGCTGATCAGCCGTTCGTTCAGTCTGGCAGACTAACGCTAGTTAGTCTGACGTCGTTAAGAGAAAGGATCGCACAGAGGATATACATACTGTAAAATACACATTCATTCAATAGTCAAACATTAACACACAGCGGTGGGGAGTCAGACAAAAGTTAATTCTCCAAGTCTCCCCCATACTCGTGAAAGTAGGCTATGACTTGGGGAGCTAGCCACAGCAGCAACAGTAAAAAGTGTGTACATTCCATTACAAAGTTACAAAATGGCATATAATGGGGACACAGGCACGAGTGTGACAATATATAAAGAGTTTGTTATATACACCCACCAGAAAGAATAAATAGACACCGTTTGTGAGTAAAGGATGATATTTTACTCCGTATCATCAGTCAACTGAAAAATCAGCGCAAACCCACAGCCTATATCTATTGATGGCCTCGTGCGTTCTACCCTCAAATAGACAAGTACCTTTCGCTGCAGTCCGGCGTAGCCTGTTGGATATCCAACTCCTCCCATATCCAAGTCGGCCATATTGAGTGTGTCACACGTTCAAGTCGGCAATGTCGGCCATATTCATTGTGTCACATATCCAAGTCGGCCATTTTATTTGTATGACGAGACGTGAACTTCACTATGCAGACTTAAATGCTAGGAATAAAGTCCACTGGCAGTTTGGCGAACTAACAATTAAATGAAACAATAGTTACGTATGGCAGTAGGCTATTGGGGTGTTACAATAATTTCACTATTTTTCAATTGATGTCCCAAACAGCAGCTTAACACTGAATGCAACTGTAAACTTATATTCCTATATTAAATAGGTTTGTACCAGAAGTCCAAAGTGAAAGTTTTCCACACAAAAACTTTTATTAAAATTAACACAAGGAACAACAATCATATAAAACAAATATACATATATGTAGAGTCTATAAACTAATGTACAAATAAAGATAAACATATAGAACAGTAATGACTTTAAAAGCATACATACATAAAATAGGCAATAGAATATAAATTTACAGTCAAAAGGGTTGGGGGTGTAGAACATAATGAACAACAATAATGTTAAAAAACACATTTTGTACTGTTCTGCCCTTACTCACATTACTCACTGAAATTACCAATATCTGCCAGTAGGTGGGAACAGAGGATCAAAAATAACCTTGAATCCTAGCTTTTACAGCCAGACAAACAGTAGTGCATTACACAGAAAACATATGAAAGGCTATAAAATATAAATGTACAAGTGGTGCAGATAGTAATAATAGTACACAACTACAACAGGCTATAACAAATATAATTTTGCAATTGCAATACTGAAGTGAAATATTTTTACTACTGAACTGTAGCTTGGCAATCACCTGGCTAAATGAAATGGGTAGGGATGTGGAACGTACAGACAGAGATGTTGATCTTTGCAGCCATACAATGTTCCATGAATGTCTGGTAGTCTTCCTGGAGTTTAAACACGAACAGAAGGCAGTCTTGCGACTCACTGCCGTCTTCTGCTACGGTGTTTTGCAGCGCCTGCTGTCTGTCCTCTTCAGTCATGCCCAATATGGGGGGCATGTCTACATGTCCACGGAACAAGGACCGGTTTTCTTTAAAGCGGGACAATGCAGCTTTAATGTTCCTCATTATTTTCTGGGATAGAGACAGAAGACATTTAGAACAATACATGGCAGCTATAAACATATTCTCATCCTAACAACTTACTGTTAAAACCACTGAGGTCAAAGTGATGCATAGGACTGTGTTTGTAAATTTTGGATGGCCTGACAATAGCCCTTTCAAAATCACACACACAACGCCGCACGTGTCCATACCCATCATGATACACTACGCACACTTATACCAAACTTAAAGCACTTTACACACCTTACAGTATCACCAACTCGCATGTCCTGAACCTAAACATACTGTTTTACACACATTCTATTTCTCATCACCGCATTCATCACTGACTGACCTGACACACACCACACACAGCTTTTACATACATTACTGTGAGTAAAATTATATTACATTACATTCCATACTAACATACATCACATTTTAATCACAAATCCACCCCCCGCCAAACACCTGTTCAAAGGACTCCACTGGATCTGGGTCTACCGCTACCAAGTCACCCACATGTTGAATTTTCCTAAGAAAGAAAGAAATCCCTTGTAAGGAGTATAATACAATCCCAAAAGATTTGTCTTTTGCTTGGATTTAGATTTTGTCATACCACCATACCTTGTCGGTTCTTCAATACTCAACACTTTAGGTGGCTCATCAGGGCTGTCACAACAAACCAGTATAATGCAGAGTGTTAGTAACAGGTTGCTGTTCATGGAATCATTACATTCAAGGAAGTAAGTATTAATTGCATACGTTGCAGCAGGCATCAAGATTTCAAGCAGGTGAAGTGGTGACACCACCACCACCGTAGCCAGGGGATGTCATCCTAACAGAAACGCAAAAAACAGGTTCAGGATTCAGTTTAAACTAAAGTGTTCTTCGTCAGTATGACGAAGGCTGTGTGCAAATATCAGTGTGTGACAGTAGCTTATTTAAATCACCTACAAATATTAGACGTGAGTGATACAGGAGTACTGAAATTCCTTTTACGTACTAATTATTCAATTGAAAAAATAATTATTTGGGACCACCCTAGTGTGTGTGCATAAGAGGTGTCAGTGTTTGTTCTTTACATATGTATGTGTGTGTGTGTGTGTGTGTGTGTGCGTGCGCGCGCGCACCAATTTGTACAAGTCCCCACAACATCATACCTGACTGAAGTCAAATGTCCACCCCATGGCCATATAAAGAGCATACTGTAAAGTAAACATGCAGGTGGTGGAGCACTGATGGCTGCAACGCTGGAGGGCACATGATGGAGGGCGGAGGCAGGAGAAGGAGAGGCGGCTTGTTGGAGGAGCACTGATTTACATGTGGTGTAACCTGGTCTTTTCGGATGATTGTGTGCAAAACAGACAATGAAAATGTGCGGTTGACCTGCAGTCAAGGTTACATTTACAAATGTAGAAGTCTGTAAAAGAGAAACAAAACCACCCCTCTAAAGTGTGTTGGGTGCTGGAAAACATTTAACAAAATATGCATTATGGTCCTACACAGGCTTCAGCTTGCCTTTTACCTGTAAGGATACAGACCTTTACAAAAACAAGTTTACTGTGCATATGCGTTTGAAAAATTAGACTACTTATTCAATACTTCTATTACTTTGAACAATAAACAGTGCTCTTTGCCAACAAAGTCAGATATTCTTGCAATGACTTGTATTAAATGCAGAGAAAATAGTGTAAATGTTAAGTTGATATTTTATTTTTTGGTTTGTTATGTAAAGAACTACGTAATAGAATCTAGCCTAGTGTAAAATTTCTAATTCGTTTACACTTCCTTGTCAGCAAGGAATATACATGTTCACTTGCATTCGAACCTGTTAGGGTTTCAGAATTATTTATTTGTTATTAAACTGTGTGCCAGGCGCATCTTCACGTTGGCTGCTGATAGAACGCATAGTTCATTATTGTTATTGCCACGGTGGAGGCAGGCCATTCAAGTTAGGCTCTGCCTTAACTCGGCATTAAGCATGAGGTTATTGCTTAATCTAACCCTCTGTAAGAATTACCAGCAACAAGGCCTGGTATACTTGTTCCTACAAGACAAGAATTAAGTTAAGCTCAACCCCTCTTTCTATAACCAGCGGCAAACGAGTTCTCTCTGTAGCCCTATCCCCGTTGTGTTGTGGAAAGAGGTACAAATACCATGTTTTTCGCAAAACACCGTTTATAAACACCGCTAGCCACATAGTACCAGTTTCCAGTGTTTGCCTATGTTTGTCCAGCCGAACTGATGTTTCGCTCTAACGACAAGACTCTTGCTAATCTTGCATACACACACACACACAAAACTATATATAGTTAATTCGCACAGAGGGATAACTATTGCATAAATTCAATTCCACAAGACATATTTTTACCTAAGGGTAGTCGGGAGCTAGCACTAGTTACCACGATTACGCTACGTTATCCAACATGCAAACTTCATACAAATACTTAGCCCTACAAACATCACCACATCAAATATCATATATACTTCATCCGGTGCCTTACTGTGCCGCTGGGTCAACAATGTAATATTGTTGTGAGCATAAAATTGTGTATTTTTCACTTACCGCCATCACTTTGCTTTCTTGAGCAGTGTAGAGTAAACATCGACAATAAAAGCAGAGGCTTTGGACGTGATTTAATCAATATGGCCGACTTGGATATGTGACACACTCACACAATATGGCTGACTTGGCCGACTTGAACGTGTGACACACTCAAAATGGCCGACTTGGATATGGGAGGAGTTGGATATCAACCTCCACCACCTCCAAATAGAACACTTTTTAAAATGACAGCTAGAATTAAATGGGGGTGTCTGTCAATACAAGAAAACACTGTGGCACCTCTATAATAAATATTAAAATGTACTATGTGCCACACAATATGTACTATGTGCAATGACCATAAATATTAAACATGTAGATCACACTGGCCTAGTACTGTATACGGCACTATACTGTGATGTTACTATGATAATGACAACAACAATAACAGGGCTTACAATACTAGTAATATTGAATTCTTACATCCGTTGGGAATTTGGGATTGGGCCGCTTGGGCCGCTTGCCTCTCCCAAACTCCATGTCCCCCGGCCCCACACCATACATGGTGTTCGCCACCTCCAGCAATTTACTCTTGTTGTCTAGAAAACACAATTAATACAACATGGGTACAGAGAAGAAGGCTAATATAACGAAGGCATAGTGCTCCGGTTTCCCGAGAACATGGGCTCTCTTCGGTCACCTGTCTGGACGGTCGTCTAGACACGCGTCACGTTACCATTACAACGTCCTCTCTCTGAGCGAAGTCATCAGCCTACCTAAATCTATGTTAATCTCAATTAAATCACAATTTGTTGAAAACGATTATATGTTCAACATAATCTTACAACTACTGGCTTATACATATCTATGTATTTGATGTCCATAGACTCCATACATGTCAATTGGTCGATCGAACACGCTTACCATTAATATTTTTTATCAGTGCTGGCGACCGCACCACTGTTTTTCCTCTGCGCCAGTTAACAACCACATCCCTCCCCTCTTCAACATCACCATCTATCCAGTCTATCGGAACAATGTCATACACCCCCTCCTCGTAAAAATCGCACAATGCAAACATGGTATACCCCGTTAACTAGCCTACTAACCACTGCTACTAACCGACCGTTGTTGGTTGCTATCTTGTTCCGACGTATCTAAGTGGTCCCGTGCCATAGAATATTATTGTATTATGCACGCGGAAGCTTTATTAAAACGTCAGATGTCAATGAATAGGCTACCATTTTACAAATGTAAGCCATACTTACCTAATGAGTCATGAGTTCTCGTCAAAACATCCTTAGAGGACCATACAAAAAGTGGCTGAGACAGGACCAATGTCCGGTCCCACGGCAGACGCTGTCAAACCGTAGACAACAGGTTGGGCCCGGCCTATGCGTAGCATATTGCAGTGAGTGGCATATAGCAGCTACTTGGGATCAAACATCAATGACCATATTTCACATATTTATTTTTTTGTGAAATTGCAAGAGAGAGAAGATACAGCAAAAGTACAGCCATAGGCATAGCTTATAGGGTTATCACAACTTGACTGTTGTCATTTTTCCTTAAAGGGCCACTTGGATGACAGTGATGACAACAATTACTCAGATGACTGGGTTAGTCTCTTATGTTTCCTATATTGCAGTTACAAATCAGTAGCCAGGCTTAGCCTACAGACCTCTCATATGAGAAGTTTGGTGTGAATCAATCTATAGGAGCCTAGCTCGTTGAGGTTGAATAAGCTGTAAAGAAACAGAACACCCTAACACTGTATATTCCCTTTAGGATTATATGTATGCTGATCCATTTGATATTGATGACCCCTGTCAAATGACTGGTGATCAGGAAGAGGTAGCCTAAAAAATATTGATTCAGTTGATAAAGTGAAACAGTAGTCATAAGGCAAATAGGCCTATTTGATATTTTAAAAAGTTGACTACAGTGACCATAACAAACCAATCTTGTGTATTTAAGGGCTACACAGGACAAATTGATAATGAAGATAACGAAAACGTGGTTAGTAGCCAGAATTCATTGCATTCTACAAATAGCCTATGTTGATAACAGTAAAGAACCAGAGCACCCTAACACTGTAAATTGATTGTAGGATTCCATGGACGCTGATCTATTTGACATTGATGACCCCTGTCAATTGACCTGTGATTTTGAAGAGGTAGCCGTGTGCAACAATGTCACAAAAAAACACTTAAATAAGTATTTAGCATTTATTTACCATATGTTAGCATTTATTTACCACTTTTATTTACCATTTTATTTATATGTCACAATAATCCTTTGGTTAGAAAAATACATTCACAAATCATTACAAACATATACATATTTGGCTCTTTCTCCCTGTCCTTCTATTCTTCTATCCTCTTATTGTGGCATATGGTCTAAATACTTCACTGTTTTTTTATTGTTTGTTTTGTTTTGTTTTTTTGTTACCGGGAACCAAATATTAAAAATATATTTCCTTTTCATTTTTTTCTAGACCAAAGGAGTACTTTGACTGTGCTGATGACACTCCATATCAAACTGAGACTGACGCTGGAAAAAAGGTCAGTTTAGGCTATGTACCAACAAGAGTGAAAAAATCTAAAAGCATCTACAATTATGAATCTGATTGGAAATATTTTGTTTTGCAGAATGGAGAACCAATTTATCAAGGGGCGTCAGTATCAAAAGGGCAATGTCTTTTAGCCATTATGCTCTTCGTTCTACGACACCACCTAACTCGATCTGCGCTGACTGACCTACTTGGATTGATCAATTTACTTGTACCTGATTTGGTTCCGGCATCAAACTACCTTTTTAAAAAACTGCTGGGAAATCCAAAATTGTCCTACATAACCAATTTCTTTTGAGGAGACTTGTGACACTGTCACATTAATTTAGTGTTTCTCTAAGTTACACTACATTACACATTCTCGCACATACATTGCATGTCATATAATGTTTATGAATAATATGCATCTGTACTTACTTGTGTAATAGTAGTAATATCCACTGTACGTTTGGTGCATATGGGGGTGTGTCATTATGGCCACGGCTGCCCAGGAGTGGATCACCGCGCACCCAAGCTTAGTTATGGGGTTGCGTCAGGTGAGGGGCGGCCCGGGGAAGAGTTTCCAGCAAGTGCGGGTGTGCTGTGTGAGTGTGGCGCCAGCTTTGAGCTGCAGTCACTGTGATTGTAAAGAAGCCTCCTTTGATTTTATATAACTTTGCGTTAAAAGTAAAAGTTCTATATTAGAATAAGCTGGGCCGTCTCTGCCCACGGCGTCCGCGTCTCCATCAAGAGGACGCGCAGGTTAAGTTGCTGCTGTCATTCTCGAAAGTTTGGATTGCAGGACGGGTGAGATCAATCCGTTTTTGTATTTTTTGTGTGGTATACCACGGGAAGAAACGATAGTTTTTTGCCTTTTTTCTGGTGGATTATTCTTTTTTGGTGTTTTTTAACGGTGGACTGCTCGCGCGTCTCACTTATTTCCTGGATTGTAGCACGTCGATTTTTGAATTGTTGTTCCCTCCCGGAGGTGGAATTCTTGGACTCAAGGTTTTCATTTAGTGTGGACACTTAGTGCAGATTGTGTGGACTGAGATAAAAGGGGGGGGGGGGGGGGGGGGTTCAGGGGTTTTTGATGTCACGGGTGTTTGGGGTAATTAATAAACAGCGCTTTGCGCGCAAGGAATTTGAACAGTGTGGTGCGTCTTTCATTGTTCATAATCAGCGCCGTCTGATCGATTGTTTGTTTACTGCGTTTATATGCTGTTTGTATTCTGTGGATAACTACCCTTGCATTGCTGGATGTAACTAGTGTAAAGGGGAATTCTTTAACGTTGCATCCCATAGTAGCAGAACAGCAATGCACAGTTCATGACCTCATTTATTCAAAAGAACCCCTTGTGCGTTTTTTCGTAGCACAGTCTATTAAATATTTTAAGGGGCTGATTGTTACAGACTGTCAAAACAGCATAAACAGCCACACAGATACCTCCTGCTCCCACTGCGGATGGGTATTTAATGAACATGAGAGTTTAAAAAATGGCCACTTCTTTTTGTCCATATCTGTAAAAGACCTTTTGATGGATACTTTAAACAATCATGGTGTTGAGTTACAAACAAAAAATCATGCCTTAGACAATATTAGTGATATAATACAAGGGAGAATGTATCAAAATTTAGTTCAAGAAGGAAACTTAAATTCAGAGGATTTGACTTTGACCTGGAATTGTGATGGGATACCAATATTCAATTCATCAAATTATTCCCTTTGGCCACTTCAGTTCACAATCAATGAATTACCTTTTAAACAGAGAAAAGAAAATGTTATGATGTCAGCTATTTGGTTTGGTACCCAAAAACCCCGCATAGACACATTTCTGAGGCCTTTTGTTGATGAGTGCAGAGACCTGGCTATAAATCCATTACAGTGGATTGACAGTACTGGCATATGTCATATATCTAGAGTATTTACTCTTGTGTGTTCATCTGATGCTATAGCAAGGGCAATTCTCAGAAACTGTAAGCAGTTTAATGGCAAATTTGGCTGTGATTGGTGCTTGCATCCTGGAGAGGTCGTAGAGAAGGGAAGAGGATTTGTCAGGTCTTACTTTTACAGGAAACATGCCGAAAGAACGCACACCCAGTTTAAAACTGATGCCACTGACGCGTACCATACAACAACTGTAAAACATGGAGTCAAGGGACCGTCCATTCTCTTTTACTACCATTATTTGACATTGTTTCAGGTTTCATCCCAGACTATATGCATTGTGTTTTATTAGGGGTTTGTAGGCAAATGATGGGTCTTTGGATGGACACATGTAACCACTTACAACCATGGTATATTGGACGAAAAATTCAAGTGTTTGACAGGAAACTCCTGAGTATCAAACCGCCAACAGAAATAACAAGGTCTCCCAGATCGATTGCACAAAGAAAGTTTTGGAAGGCATCTGAATGGCGGGCATTTTTGTTATATTATGCATTCTATGTACTTCCTGGGATTCTCCCAGCGCCTTATTTGGAACACTTTTTCCTGCTGTCCTGTAGTATTCATTTACTATTACAACAGTCAGTTTCATTCAGTGACATAAAAAAGGCTGAAACCTCATTGGTTTCATTTGTCAAAAAAAATGGAACTGTTGTATGGAAGAGAAAATGTTTCTTTTAACGTCCATCAACTGACACATTTATCAACCAGTGTTTGGAATTGGGGACCTCTTTGGTCAACCTCAGCCTTCACATTTGAATCAAACAATGGCTATCTAAAAACCTTATTTAATGGTACACAATTTGTCTCTCAACAAGTTGTTGAAGTTTTTTTGTTATGGCGAGAAATCCCTAGACGGCTTAATGAACTGTGCTTTGAGCCATGGTCAGACTTTGGCAAATTCGTCTGCAGTATCACTGGATTGAGTCCTCTTCAAAGAATAGCATCTTTTAAAACTGTTAGTAAAACAAGTCGAATACACATGACCGCTTCAATGGAAATCGCAATAGAAAATCTTATCCAAGCACCAGTATTAAATAAGTATGCTGAGTCCTATGATCGCTTCATTTTTGGTAATGTTATGTATCATACAGCACAATACAAAAGAATACTGAAACGGGACAACACATTTATAAAAATAAAGGACATTCATGCACAGTTATTACATTTACTAATTTCTAAGATAAACTGTGTGTGCCAGTCTGAATGTTCATGTTCACCAACACCAATTCTAATTGTGCAAATATATTCTGTTCTAAATAGTCCACGCATGATCTCATCAACAATTGCAGCCAAAACAGCCAAGACGAGACACATTAAAGCCTTCTTCCTGAATGATTTGGTTGGCAAATGTGTGCATACAGATGGGTGGATGGTTTCACTTCCAAATAAATTTGAAACCGATTAACATTAAAAGTTACAGTACTACTCCTTGAACTAGACCCCATCTCTTATGAGTCTACATGATTAGTTCTATCAGTTTTAGCAGCCTTAATTGTTATTTGAAATTGCACACTTCTGTTAATTATATGTTAATGTTAAGTAAAACTGTACCAACAGCAATAAAAGAAAAATTAAATGTGCGTTATTGGGAAGGAAGCTTATGTGTGACTGACTTCGCTCACTAATTGCAGAGTATTGCCCACTTGTGCATTGCATTTGAGAGACTCAGAGGTGCTGCCCCCTGCGCCCCCTCCCCTTTGCCCTTCTCTCACAGCTTCTGTGCACTGGAGCTTTATTTACAAGGTTTTCCAACGTAGCTGACTTGCTGTAGCAAACCGACCGTAAGTAATGTTACAACCGCGGAAGATGAGCAATTTTGAAAATAGGCGTGTCAGAATAACGTGGATTCTGCAGATTATGTTTTCCTGTTCAGTATCTGACACTTTGTAGCCAAACCATGACCAGATTACAGAAGTTGAGCCTGTCTTTTTTACGAGCTCCTTCTATTTCACGTGTTCACTGCGCGCAGCTATTTTTCCTTTTTCCTTGTTGTGGTGACGCAATGAACTATCGTGGTAGGAAGGTATAACCCAAAATCTCTACCGTTGCCCAAATTTATACCGCATACCGTTTATACCTTTTATACCGCCCACCCCTAGTTCCAACAAATACCCCAGCTGGTCATTACAATATTTTTTATATTACATTACACTTAGCAGACGCTTTTATCCAAAGCAACTTACAAAAGGGGGACATAATAGCTAACAGATGTGTAGAGAACATCGAAGGTACCTATGTGAAGAGATGGTTAGTAGAAATTAGTTTTGTTAGGAAGGAAAGCAGTCTCGGAAGAGAAGGGTCTTCACAAGCTTTTTGAAGGTTGAGAGGGATATTGCTGCTCTTGTAGCAACTGGTAGGTTGTTCCACCACTGAGGGACAACAACGGAGAAAAGCTTGGAGTGACCTCACTTTGTCTTAGAAGAGGGTACGGCCAGGCGGTTCGTATTAGAGGATCGCAGCACTCTGGACAGGATGTAAGCATTTAGTATGATGTTGAGATAGGTGGGGGCAGATCCGGAAGTGACTTTGTTGGCTAGAATCAAACCTTGTGTTGAATTCTGGCAGCCACTGGGAGCCAGTGCAGGTTGATGAAAAGTGGAGTGACATGCGTCCTTTTGGGTTGATTGAAAACCAGTCGCGCTGCTGCATTCTGCACCATTTGCAATGGTTTGATTGCACAAGCAGGAAGGCCAACCAGGAGGGCGTTGCAATAGTCGAGGCGAGAGATGACCATAGCATGTACCAGGAGCTGAGTAGCATATTGGGTCAGGTACGGTCTGATTTTTCTAATGTTATATAGCGCATAACGGCACAACCGTGCTACAGAGGCAATGTGGTCAGAAAAAGATAGCCGTTCATCAATCATGACACCAAGGTTTTTAGCAACCTTGTTTGGAGCAATCGTGGCAGTGTCCATATTCAGGCTTATATCATAGTGGATTGACTCCTGGGCTGGGATCACTAGAGATTTGAGAGTGTAGTTAGCAGTATGCTGTGGTTGACTGTATCGAAGGCCGCTGTGGTCATGCTTACGTTCCCCGTCACTCCTCACCACAAGTTCACTGCTCATCTGGCACTGGACACCCAGGGGCCAACGCAACACTCTCGCTTCTCCAGGATAGCTACTGGTGGCCTGGGATGGCTTGGATGTTCGCAGGTTTGTAGCAGGATGTACTGACTGCGCCATGGCAAAAACACCTCATCACCTTCCTGTGAGAAAATTGGTTCCTTTGCCAGGCCACAACAGCCTTAGGGCCTGTTTACACGAGAACGCTTATGGGTAAAAACGCCAAAATATTTTATCGGAAGTGCCTTTCGTTTACAGGCGTTTTCGGGGCCTAAAAACGCAAAAATTTTAAACCACCCTCCAGAGTGGAAAAGTTGAATACGCTCCACCGTAGCATTTCCGTCTAAACGGCCCAAGACGCAAAACTCTGGTCAGATCAGCTCACGCTGTGTACGTGTTTACGTCACATACATGAGGCAGTACAGGGAAACAAATGGATCCATGCGATTTCCATGCGTCGGACCTTCAAGCTGCTCTAGCAGCTCTAATAAACTTGCAAGAGGCATTCCAGCAAATGTACAGAATTTGTATATATACTATTACTGAACCATCTGCAACCACCTCTGTCAAAATCTGGATGCACTGGTTCGTTGCAGGCGAGCCAGACTGCTATGGACGAGACCTGGGAGAATGTCTACCTAGCCACCTGGCATGCATACCCCCATCAAATTCCACACACTTTTGCGTCATCGTATGCACGCAGATTTCCTCCCGAAAACGCTCGTCTAAACGTGGAATAAAAAGTGAAGACGTGACGCCACTTTTGCGTCTTCTGTTCAGACCGTCATCGTGTTAACGTAGCCTCAGTCACACCTTGGAGTTCACTTTGTCACTGATCTCCCTCCATCTGATGACAAGACCTGCATCCTTGTGGTGGTGGATCGATTCTCCAAAGCCTCTAAACTCATTCCACTTAGGAGTCTACCAACAGCAGTGGAGACTGCTGAGACCCTGTTCACCCACATCTTCAGAAATTTTGGTATTCCTGAAGATGTAGTGTTGGACCAAGGACCCCAATTCATCTCCCGCTTCTGGCGAGCTTTTCTCTGTGTGATGGGTGCACAGGCATTACTCTTGTTGAAATTACTCGCGAACCCATGATCGAATAGATAAGGCACACACATCAGAAGAAAGTACAGAATATTTAGAACAACAATTTCCAACGACACCAAGCAACATATTATCACGTTAATTTATCACGTTAAAACAAGGGATCAAATGTTTGCCAAGTAATGATTTGACAAATTTCTCCTTCATTCATTTTACATTCGCAGTGATACATACACGGTTTATTTGACATATTCATTTAAGATATTCAGAAATAAATAAATGAAACTACAAATATAGCACAAATCTGCTGTTATCTGTTGCCATAGTTACTTCCCACGTGAAGTCTGAAGTCCCGCATAAAGCCCGCGTAAATACAGGAAGCAGACTCGTCCATCTTTGGTTGGACCAACATGGAAAGATCTGTTAGTTAAGTTCTGGAGGAAAATGAGACGTTGTTCTCGTTGGCCGCTGCTGCTGCAAAATTTGCCCTGGCCATCACACCGAGACTTGGAGAGGTAAAAATATTCTATATTTGTTGGTCAACTATGTGACGTTGTGAAGAGTTGAATAAAGAAATTCTTTTGTCCTCTGATTGGGGCTATACATTTGTATGCAGTGTGACCCTCCATTAGCTCTGTGTGATCATTCTAGGTTTTTAATAATTATTTGTGGATATTGGTCAGTGACAAAGTCAATGCATGCACACAAGTTGTACTATTTACTGTAGTATGGTGTCGGCAAGCTGTCCAAATGTACTTGGTCTAGACTGAATGGCCTGAATCACTGCCATGCCAATTGAAAAGAATCACACCATCTGCTGGAACCTTGTCAACTAAGCAGTCTCCACCTTTGCTCTCTAATAAATCCATTAGAGCTGATTTGTTTGTTTTAGCAAATAAACCATCAGCACTGGCTAAAGGACATGAAAGAGTTCCCAAGGAATAGGACAGAATTTCCCTCATTTCTATCTTTCTGCTCTGACCTAGGATGAGGAGCCTGGAAAATATCTTCTTGTCAGCACACACAATCACTTCCTTGCCTGCTACAGATTTCTTTTTTGCCTTTGTCAATCTTTGGTCCATAAACTCGTTACCAGCATTTTCGCCCTTTTCTGAGGCTACAAGTAAATCCTTGGTGATTTCTTCTGTTGCTACTCTTCCAGAGCTAAGACACACAATGCCTTCTTTGGTATGTATCAGAAGGGTTAAACGTGGAATCAACAGTGGAAATTATTCTCACAACAGCCTTTTCATCAGCATCAATCCGTGTGCTGTTAAGGTCTTTTTGTGTTCGTTGTTCAGGAGATATTCCTGCCATGGATTAACATTGTCTCAGCTCTTTCATGTTGTGACAATATCCAGCGATACACTGCAGAATGATTTTGGTCACACGCACTTTGTCGTTGGACAGTCCACTGGTCTTTCACATTAATTTCACTGTTGCAAGAGGGATGGGTAATGGGTAAATTCACCATTTCCAGCCAGTATGGAGGTAAAAGCGAGCATAATTTACTCGATTGTAGGCAAAAAACCATGGCCTCATTAACCGGACAGTTAACACGTGAAGCTATCAGTTTGATACTCATGTTGCATCATGCCAGTGTATGAGCTCCAGAAACCAAATGTTGCATTTTTTGTACTTTTCCTCTGCACAAAATCAGCATATTTTGAACACACCCTATCAAATCTCTGATCTGCACTCAAAACATCCATCAACCTGTCTGGAAAGGCAGTTTTCATTTCAGTGATGACATCCATGGACTCAACTCTCTCTTGTGGTGGCAAGGAGTCCAAGAAGGTGATAAATCATATGTACTGCAGACCCTAATACAGAAGTTTATGAGCCCTCATACTGTGATTATAGTGATAACCATTGATATCCCCACTGATGGATCCCAGGGCAACAACTTCAGACTCGATGAGGATATCTTGCAGTCCTGCATCTCCAAATCCTTTGCTAAAATACTCAGGTAGAACATGCATGTATGGAATTCCCCTAGTCTAATCACTAAACGCTGTGTAAAGTCATCATTCTTTGAGCGAACCTGCTGTGCTATGGTATATATAGCCTGGTCAAACACTAAAACTATATGATCCAGTTCTAGCTAGTCAGCAATCTCCACACTTCGCTTCAGGATAGTGTTGACTGTTGACATCTCTGTTGGTAAGGCCTCAATGACTGGAAGATAACGCAATGCTGACTCCTGCAGTGTTTTCACTTTGAAACAGTGTATGAACCATGTCCAGCTTGGGATTGCACATCTTTCCATATATGTGGACTTAAAAAAGACATAAGCAACTTCAGCTTGTGCAGCAGAGTGGGTGTCCATTCTGCATGTCTCCGCCTGCACTGGTTGACACAAGTTCTGTGGCCCTTGCCTTTTGTACTGATGGTACGGTTCTATAGGGATTTGAGGGGGAGCTTTGAATAAGGAAACTTTCGCAGTGGCTTTCTGTAAATAAAATTAAGAATGCTTTTGTATTATCACATAATAAAACATATACTGCTTGTGTGTGTACGTGACTAAAGGGTGCAGCTGAAAGCCTATATTCATGTGATTTAGGCTTGTCCCGATCCAATATCGGCATTGGATCGGCCGCCGATATTGGCAAAAAAATGCGTATCGGTATCGGCGCGGCGGCACGGGAAAAAATCCGATCCGTTTAAAAAAACGGGTTTTCCAGCGCACCTACTCAGATAATCCATTCCAGTTTTTTGCTGTGGTTTCGCTAAAATCCGGTCCGATTTTCCAGCACACCAGCATTAGCGTCTCCCAGTTTGTAGATAGAGATGGAGCAAAAAGTGTGGAGGAGATTGGGGAGTAGAGGGCATTTTTGTTTTTAAATAGTTATAATAGATATTATTTGCACTGGTTTTTAAAGCCTTGGTTTACACCTGCTCAAGAGCAGAGTACTGATGCTGAGTTAATAGACTATTTTACACAGAGGTTATTTGTGTGTTTTGCTTTTTTGAGTTAATAGACGATTTTACACTCAGGATATTTGTGTGTTTTTCTTTTTTTTCCATACAGTTTACAGTCTGATTTGCACTTTTACTGACCACTGATGCCATCCCTGTTTGTTATTTGTAATGTTGTCTATTATAACAGGTCAGTTTCTTGTTACCAACCATTGTGTATTCAAACTCACTTAAGTCAGCTGGCTAGTTGTTATCAAGAGTACTAAAACCCTTTTCAATATGAGTCTAATAAATAAGTAAGAAGGCTAAATAACTTTAATACATGCTCAGTTGGATGGGCCGGTATCGGTATCGGCCACCAGTATTGGTATCGGCTCGGAAGTGCAAATACAATATCGGTATCGGATCGGAAGTGCAAAAAGCTGGATCGGGACATCCCTAATGTGATTAGAACATTCTGCTCTCAGAATAATTGCTAACTTGCCCTTGAAATTATTCCACATGTAACTTGTGTGTGTCAGAACTGTACTCCCTGTTTTTAAGGAGTTGTTTTTAAGGAGTTGCCGCACCTTCACCGCTGAAGATAAGACACTGTTTTTCTTTGTTCAATAAAAGAGCTGTGCTCTAGCTGTGCTCTAGCTGAAGGACAGAGAATGCAAACTGAGAAGGCAACTGTTTGCCTCGGTTGGCCTTATCTCCTCCAGCGCTGGGGCAGTTTAAAACTGAGAAACACTTGTCCTGTGTCCGTTTGTTGATAGCGAACTGAGTCGAGAACTATGTGAGGTTTCTCTGGGCTCTCTTGTATACTGTACATGTTTTGGAACTATCTTCGAATTTGGCTCTTTTGTTCCTGGATATGTAGGCTATTGTCATTGGCTTGTTTGTGTCTTTTAGGGGCTAAATGCATTTGTTTTGTTCCATATCTAAAACCCTTAATCATTCATTCAGTCTGAACCCCATCCAGTGTAGTAGTAGTAGTAGTAGTAGTAGTAGTAGTAGTAGTAGTAGAGTAGAGATACTTTATTTATCCCGAGGGAAATTGTTTCTTAGTCTTAAGGCACTGAGGGGCATGTGAACAAGCGTATGGTTTTGATGTTAGACCCTCTATCTGAGTGCTCATAGGTACCTGTTTGAGAAGACACTATGGATTCAGAAACGAATTAAGGCATTATCTTGCCTAAATTAATTGAGAAGCGATGCTCACTGAGCAGTGTTAAGTGATGTTTAGCTTGTAGGGCCAGTGGTATACACTTTAAGTCAGTGTGTAAGAGCCACTTTGCGTTTTGCCTCCATCTAGAGGCTAGTGTATGTGAGTGACGCACACCCAATACAGTATTATGATCCTAAGAGGCCTGTACTTAGTAGTGAACAAATTATCTTTCATGTTTTATGCTCATATGATATGTCAATCCTGCTCATTTTAGCTGATGAACTATTTATAATGTTTGAATGCAAGAAATTAATTTAATGAGGTCAGTTTCTTTCTTTCTTTCTTTCTTTCTTTCTTTCTTTCTTTCTTTCTTTCTTTCTCTCTCTCTCTCTCTCTCTCTCTCTCTCTCTCTCTCTGTGCGCATGCTGAGTAACTGAGGGGCGGAGCCTGGCCGCTGTGCTTTGTGTGTCTGTTCTTTCTTACTTTTCTTCTCAATTTTCTATGTTTAGTAAAACCTTGTATTGTTAATTGTTAGTTTTGGGCTGTGCTGTGTTTGTTGTGGGCTAGGGGTACGTGTGTTCGTTTAAGTGTGTTTAGGCGTCTGCCTGCAACTTCCTACTGGAAGTATGGCTGACCCAGGTGAGGAAAACTTAACTTTTCTCACCCGGCGTCATGCTGTTAAAATAACTTCTCCTGTTAGTATTGAGGCGTGTAGCCTCGCGATCGGTGAATTAATCGGTCACCCTAATATACTCTCTGCTTCACGAATGAACAATGCCATTGTTCTGTTTTTGAAAACGACTGAGATTGCCAATAACCTGGTTGAAAGTGGGGTTGTAATTGACGGAGGCTTTACTGAAGTCTTGCCACTATCAACCCCAACAAAAAAAGTAACTCTCTCCAATGTGCCACCTTTCATTGACGATTTGACTCTGGCCGGAATGTTGTCACGCTATGGTAAAATTGTTTCCCCTATTAGAATGATCCCAATTGCGAGTAAATCCCCGCTTTTGAAACGTTGTGTCCTTTAGACGTTCAGTCTACATGATATTGAAAGAAGATCAGTTAGACCTTAATTTAAATGTTAAAGTTGACAACTTTAATTATTTGATTTATGTTACATCAAATGTAATGAAATGTTTTGGGTGTGGACAGTTCGGACACCTCGTAAGAGCTTGTCCTGAAAAAGGGAGAAACAATAGTGCGCCTAGCGATAAGCCTGAAGCTTCTGATGAAATTTCAGAGGGTGACATTATAAGGGAAACTGTTGTTCAGCCCCAAGGAGAAGTGGCTGGAAATACCTTGTCTGATAAGAATATGGGGAAAGATATAAATGTTCAAGACGTTGAGAAAGAAATAGTTGGTGATGAGGTGGTCGATGCGGAAATAAACGAATGTACACAGAACACCCAGTGTAGCACTGGGTCAGCTGCTGACGCTGAGAGCATTGGTGATTCTCAGGATACTGGAGGGGGCTATTCGATGGAGCCAGACGAGGCTGTTTTTAAAATACCGAAAAGAAAGAGACCTCGTGCAAATAGAAAAGCAAAACAAAGTGATCTTGGGGAATCTGCTATAACTGACGGTGAAAGTGAGAGCGAGCTTTCTGATTGCAGTATAACTTACAGTTTACGTGCCAGTGGGTTTTCGCCCCAGACATACACGGTTGATGACATCAAAGCGTTTTTAGTGAAAACTAAGCATGCCCGACGTGTGCGCATTGATGATCATTTTCCTGATGTTGACATGTTCATTGAGAAAACAAAATGTTTTATGAGTGATGGGTGCTTTTCTGATCAGGAGGTCTATCGCCTCAAGAAAATTCTTACTAAATTATCTAATGGAGATGGCAATGATAAACTATGTTAAGCTTCTTTTAATGGGTATGCACGTTTCTCTCTTCTTACTCCTTCACCTCATGGCCTGCTTTCATGTTGCAACTCTTAATATGAATGGGGCTAGAAATAGTATGAAGAGAATGGAGCTGTTTGAAACCATGAAGCAGAAAAACATAGATGTAATGTTTCTTCAAGAAACTCATAGCGATGATATCAATTCAGCTGACTGGATAAGGGAATTCAAAGGAACTGTGGTTCTAAGCCATAATACGGCAAACGGTGGTGTTGCTGTTTTGTTTGAGCGGCGTTGTACTCCAGTCTGCTATCACACAGAAGAGATACTGCCAGGTAGACTTTTAAAAATAAGAGCCCAGTATGAAAACAACTGGTATGTGTTTATTTGTGTATATGCGCCGACCAAGGCCATTGAGTGCTTTTTTTAAATACTTTAAGTCATGTTTTAAGCGGTCTTGACAAATGATTTTTTACTTATTGGTGGGGATTTTAACTGCACTGAGCTTGGCTTGGATAGGAATCACACTGAACCTCATATGGCTTCGAGAAGAAAGCTCATGGAGATAATGGCCACGTATGACCTAGCTGATGTGTGGCGAAACTTTCATTTAAAGCAAAGACAATATACCTGGGCCCATTCCTGTAATAATTCTCTATCTTTAGCCAGGCTTGATAGGTTTTATGGCTATAAGCATCACCTTAGCTTTTATAAGAATTGCTGTATTGTACCTGTTGGTTTTTCAGATCATTGTATGGTTTTATGTAATATGTCTTTAGTTTCTTTAAAACCTAGAAGTGCATACTGGCACTTTAACACAGCGTTATTGGAAGACAATAATTTTAAAGAAATATTAATTTATTTTTGGAATAATTTTAGGCTGGAAAAAACGTTTTTTTCTACTTTGCAACAGTGGTGGGACATGGCAAAAATTCAAACCAAACAATTATGTCAACAGTACACCTTCAATGTCACAAGAGACCTAACCATATCTCAGAAATCCTTAGAAGTTGAAATTATGAACCTGCAAACTTTAATTGACACTACAAATGATCAGAGTCATATAGAAAAAATCAAAATAAAAAAAAATCAACTTCGTGACCTGCTGGAAAAAAAGGCACAGGGTGCATTGGTCCGGTCCCGTTTCCGAAATATTTCGGAGATGGATGCTCCCTCCAAGTTCTTCTTTGGCCTGGAACAGAAGAATGGCCAAAAAAGGCTAATTCATGCCCTCCGCTCTGACTCAGGAGCTCTGTTAACTGAGACTGCTGATATTAAAAAGAGGGCTACAGTTTTTTACTCGGAACTTTTTAAGTGTGAATCTGTAGAAGATGAAAGACTGTCGGCCTTGACACTGGGAGAGCTGCATGCAGCTGTGATGGGCATGGCGAATGGGCGAGCCCCTGGGCTGGATGGTCTACCAGTTGAATTTTATAAAGTTTTCTGGTCAGTCATAGGGCAGGATGTACTGGATGTTTTGAATGCCAGTGTGGCGGGGGGGAAACTCCCCCTTAGTTGCCGAAGAGCAGTCCTGACCCTGGTGCCTAAGAAAGGTGACCTGACTGATATAAAACAGTGGCGTCCCCTGTCCCTCCTCTGCATAGACAGTCGTATCTTCTCAAAGGCACTAGCTACCAGGCTGGGAAAAGTTATGGAGGAAATTATTCATGTGGACCAAACTTACTGTGTGCCGGGAAGGTCTATTTTTGATAATATATGTTTAATACGCGATACTTTAAATGTTTGCAGGATATTTCAGAAAAAAGTAGGGCTTCTTCTGATTGATCAAGAGAAGGCCTTTGATCGTGTTGAGCACTTTTACTTATGGAAGGTCCTTGATGCTTTTGGTTTTAATTCAGGTTTTATTAGAATGCTAAAGGTTATGTACAGTGACATTGAAAGTTTGCTGAAAGTCAATGGCGGCTTGTGTGCACCTTTTAAAGTTAATAGAGGTATACGACAGGGATGCTCTCTCTCAGGAATGCTGTATGCACTTTCCATTGAACCATTATTGCACAGATTAAGAGCTGAAATATTGGGTGTGTCACTCACTAATGGCAATTTATATTTCATATAAAGGACGGGTTCTCATTATCAACAACTTAGCAGCTTCCCTGTTGTGGCATAAATTTGTATGCTTAGATCCACCACCACGTTTAATGACGCAAATACAAGCCAGCAGAGGTGCTGCTTTTCGGCTCCAGTTTATACAGCGGTTCCTCACTGGTCCAGAGGACTTGACCTGGAGAGAGTTGGCCTGTGAGATCTTACACCTTGTAGGAGGCTTATGTTTCGACAAGACTTTGTTTTTAATGGACTCTACTAAGCTGAATATCAGTGGTCTGCCAGCATATTATCAGGGAATATTCAAGATCTGGAATCTTTTTAAGACTAAAAATGTTGATGTTAATGTCTACACTGGCTGCTGAAGGAACCCCTCATTCATGGAGCAAGATTTGACATCACCAGGGGCTCTGTTGCTTCTACAATGAGACTTTGCAAAGTAGGAGGGACTACTTTACAGCAACTGGTGGATAAATGTGGGCCTGAATTCACTGATGATGGGGTTATGGTAACATGGTTGGGTTTAAGATCTACACGTGTCATGGGTCAAGTCTTGCAGGAATTGAGGTCTGTTTTAACACTGCAAGAGAAAACTCTGTTGAAAGACTATGTAAAGGGGGTGTTGCACCCTGATCCATCCGATCCCTTTCCTAACCTGTGTTTGTCACCAAAAATGGAAGAATGTGATGGGCCTCTTCTTGCTGTTGACACAATGCATATGAATGTGGTTAGTGGGAAGTGTATGTACAGAAACTGTGTTAAGGTTTTAAATAAGAAGTGGTTAGATAATAGACCTGACACACCCTGGCGTAGTGTTTTAATGCTGAAAAGCAAAGAAAAGCCTGTGTGGGGAACTCTATACAAGCCGCCATTGACTAAGAAAATGCATGGCATTGTGGCCACTAATTCTTTTGTTTCTGTTTTAAACTCAGAAATCAGACAGGACTGTCCATTTTGTTCTCAAAGAGAAACAGTCTTTCATGCTTTTATGTACTGTGTGAGATTATGTCCTTTATTTGCACTACTGCAAAGCCTTTTTCAGTCACTTCATGTACATTTTTCAAAACAGATTTTAATTCTGGGAGTGAAATACAGTAGGTTGAACAAGTTGAAAGGTGAACTAATCAATTTTATTTTGGGCAATGCAAAAATGGCCATTTATATCAGTAGGAAAAACAAAATGGAACAAGACTCTGATTTTGATGTTTTATTTGTTTTACTGAGACTTTTAAGATCACGAATACAAATGGATTTTAATTTTTACAAAGCCACAGGAAACCTTGATGCCTTTGTGGATATATACTGTTACAAAGAAACAGTGTGCTCAGTGTTTGATAGAGAACTTGTTTTCTAACCCCTTTTACTATGATTTAAAATAACTTCATTTTATTTATTTTGTTCTCTAATTTATTGCATGTCTGAGGCTTACTCTATTTGAATCCATATTGTATATTTCCGTGAATTGTAATAAATAGCTTTTTTAAAAATTCAATTCTCTCTCTTTCTCTTTCTTTCTTTCTTTCTTTCTTTCTTTCTTTCTTTCTTTCTTTCTTTCTTTCTTTCTTTCTTTCTTTCTTTCTTTCTTTCTTTCTTTCTTTCTTTCTTTCAGGCCTTGGAGCATGGGATCATGTTACAAATATGAGATGTAAGCCCTATCAGAAAATGCAGGTAAGTGGTTAAAGGCCTTGTTTCCTGGTTGAAATGTTTAATAATTGTATGCTGCATTTTATACTCCATACATGGTGTGGAGCCCTCACAAGTGTAAATTCCAGAATTTCTCTCGCTTGTGCACCAGGCAGCCTGCATGACGGTGAAATTATGGTTAGCTACATATTTTCTGTAATACAGTCAGAAACAAGAATAATAGTAGGGTGTCTGTGGAGTTTAGATGGCATTGACCTAAATAAAGATAATAAGAAATAAAATATCAGCAAAAAAACAAGGTTCTTACAGAATTTCTCAGAAAACCACACCTATAAAACACAATGCTGCTGGATCTTTTTTCAGTTATTAAGTGTCATACTCTGAATAATCACATATTTATTCTACACAATAATCAAATCAACGATGGCTGCATTATAATTTTAAGTGATACAATTTTGTTTCTGTTTTATAATGTGTGCTTTCCCATGTTTGCATTGCACTGTTGTAGGCATGGACATAAAACAAAATGTTTGTGTATAGCTATTGTCCTCTCCTTCCCAGGGTGATGAAGCAGATTGTTTTGTGCACATATAGTACACCAATCTCTGACGTGGCACGGATTCCCATCTGCAGGAACATTTTTGTTAAACTCATACCTGGCAGATATTATGGGAAATTCAAATAGTTCCATTTCTGCTTTCCAAACACCAATTTCTGTCAACAAAATCATGAGAAAAACCAACAAAGACTATTTGGAACATTGGACAAACAAAAGTATCAGCCAAAGTAGAATAAATTCCCATCTGATCCGAGAAAGAGGGTTAGATTAATCCTGGCAGAGTACTTGAGCAAATACAGGCTCAGTAACCATAACCTAGCTATGAAAATAGGCAGACACGGGAACACCTGGCAACCACGATCACAAAGAATATGTGTCCAGGGTTAAGACAGAAGAGCATGTTCTTCTACGCTTTGGGAAGTATTAAAAAATATTTTTTTTCTCCCAGAATTCCACATTCATTTCTTGCATCGTCTAATGTCAGGTCTGAGTTTGTGCATGCAGTTTTGGAGCCCCAAGCTTGCAGCACAGCACAGTATTTTTGTCTGAGAACTGTAAAGTTATATAGCCTAATTCATGAAATATTGTAGCATACATTGGACAAATCTCCCCTGCATCCACTGCATTCACCTTTCCTATGTTCCTGTTATTAGCTTATTTTGTATTGTAGCCAGGATTGCATTGAGTTAGTAATATTGATACAAAGTTTATTTTTTGAAATTACAACATTGCATGCTATCAACATTACATGTCATAAATTCTATGAGTGAGGCCTCTGAATTGAGAATGTATTTTGGCATTATATTTAGTATCAACAGTCACTCTTTCCTCAGCTGGGACTGGAGTGAGACACATGTTTCAAAAAATCTCATGCGAGCCCTGTTGTAGGTTGATTTCACCACTCAAATTTGTACTGGCGTCTACGTTCGTCTGATAAATGCAGGCCAATATGTTTTACACCAGATGTGTCACACCAAAACCCCCTTTTTATAGGGACACAGACTTGCATGCCCAGACACACTCTCTTGGCCTCTCTCTCACGCATGTGCTCACACATACATTAAAATGCTCAGTGGTTGGTATTACAGAAGTCTTGTGTATTTTTTCTATGTATCCAGCTAAGCTTTGGCAATAATATTATTCCAAGACGGTTTCCTGAACTTAACTATATTTACTGTACACGGACCTGTGATTTTCAGGTTTGGGATGCATGCTCAGATGCTCTCATCGTATTTGAGAAGGAAAACTTGCAGGATGAGATGGCCTACATTGTGGAGAATGACATCATTGTGGCTGCACTCACTAAACAGCTGCAGACACTGTCAGGTAATTATGACAGTAAGTGTAATTACAGCACCAAGTGTTTTGGCCATACTGTATAGGTTTTCTTTTTGTTAAGGCCATATGGGTTAGGTAATTAAGACTGCCCTGAGTGTTGGTCATATAGGTTTTCTTTCTTTTTTTTTTTTTTCTTCCGTTAGCCCTCCTCTGTTCTTTTCCAACCAGTTTTGTTTGGATCATTTGCAGTGTAACTTTTAAATGGAAACAGTTTTTTAAATAGGTGGTGTCTTGAAAGGATGAAGAAAAATATAGAACACATTTTGAATGCTTTTATCTTGGAATCTAAAAATATAGAGTAACAAATATATTGGACATTCAGGACTTTTTCATACATAGGTTAATTTCTATGGACACCACTCTGGAAGCTAATTAAAGGCGTCTAAAATGTAAATTAAAATAAAAAAATATGAAAAAATATGAGGTCATTATACATTGTCAATAGAAACATTTTCCAGTCTACTGAAGATAACTAAAATATAAGTAAACTGTCAATGACCGAAATTTGTGGCACACAGCTCTGCGTGTGGATCCCAAACACAGGCCAGAGCTTGCGCCCATTACAGAATTCCATTCTATGTATTAAAAACTCCTGAATGTCAGATTTCCAATGAATAGCCTATATTTGTTACTCGCTATCATTTTTAGATTCCACGATGCAAGCATTTAAAATGTGTCTGATATTTTTGGCCTACTCTGTATATACCCCGCTGTTTTATTTGTTTTTTACTTGTCTCATTTGTTGTGTTTAATAACGCATCTATTTTAATGAGAAGGGTGGGGCTGCTTTTGCGAACATAGCAAGTCAATTCTTGGGTTAATGCTGCACACGGCAACACAGAGATCTTGCCCCACGCTGCTAAGCAGACATCTGTATTAATGTGTTCTCACACAGATAGGTAGACCCAAAAGGCGTAAGAATGTCCATGGCAACCTTGGACAATCTGGGGTATTCCTGCGCAACTCACAGCCAGAATTCGTCTAGTGTTTTTGAGGTAAACAAAGTCTGTAATGTCCGGTCACTGGACAGCTCAATCAGCGCATCCTTGAGCTCAGATGGTAGGTCATTTGAGGAACAGCTCGTGAATGGTTGGCGTATCCAGTCATATTTGTCTACATTTTCCATGGGAAAATATTGATTGAAATTGTCAAAGAGACTTTGGAGATGTGTGGTAACTGTAGATTTCAGTGAACTGGCATCCATGACTTTGTCCTCCAAAAGTCCTGCAGCTCTGCAAACATTTCAAAAATCCCCACTCTCCGCATGGGCTGCCCAAAGCTGCAACTTTTTTGTAAAAGCTTTGACTGACAGGGTCAAGATGTTACTGTTGGGGCCTTGTAGTGACAAGTTGAGAGTGTTTTTTCAAATATACATGCCAGGTACGCAAGACGTGATGTCCATTTTGAGTCAGTGAGATGGTGCGCAAGATGGGAGTGTGCATCTGAGAGGAAGGTGCGCACCTCGTCTCTCATCTCAAACAGGCGTGTAAGAACCTTGCCCCGTGAAAGCCACCTTACTTCTGAATGGAAAAGAAGTGATTCATGTGCAGATCCCATTTCTTGACAGAGAAGGGCGAAGAGTCTGGTATTTAGTGGGCGTGATTTAATGTAATTGACTATTTTAACTGCTGTTTGGAGAACATTGTTAAGTTCGGGCTCAAGTGTCTTGGATGCCAGGGCCTCCCTGTGAATAATGCATTGAGTGAACTTCACGTGTGGTGCAACACTTAAAACCTTTGCTTGCAATCCTTTGTTTTTCCCCAGCATAGCTCCAGCAACGTCAGTGCTTATGCTGATACAATTCTGCCAATATAGCCCTGCCTCCTCCATCCAACAATTAAGGCTATTGGATATGTCAGCACCGGTACACCTTCCTTCAAGCGGAGAGCAGAACAGCATGTCCTTCTGGAGCTTCCCTTCATACGTGTAGCGAACAAATACCAATAAGTGCGTATCATTGGTGAAGTCAGTTGACTCGTCTAACTGCAAAGAAAACCGACAGTTTTTGCAATAAGGTGGGCCACTTCATATGACGCTGCTAAGGCTTTGGAGGGCACAGTAGCTTGCCCGTGCGCTACAGCCTTTTGCCCAAGCAGTGCAGCTTCTTTTCTTAGAAAAAAGTGCATGGGTTTCTGAACGTGATCGGTATGACGAGTTTCGAGATGCCGTTTCATTTTCACAGGCTTTAAACTTTCACAGGTTTCATTTTCACAGGTTTTAACATCGCCGCAAAGCACACACTGTGGGTGGTCGAGGTCAATTTTAACGTGACATGTAAATCCATACTTAAGGAGTTCTTTCTGATATTGGCAACGCCTCGTTGGCCCTTTTTTATTCTCACCGGCTAGACTGGTTCCACCTGAAGATCTCGGGACAGCAGACCCACTACTGGTAGATGGCTCTTCCGCAATTTTATTTGATTTTTGCAGCAGCCACCTCTCCAGCCACCTCTCTGTTCTAGGCTGGCTAGCACAAGAAATGTGGCTAATAATGTTTTGTTTTGTTTTGTTTTTGCGGAAAGAAGTTGAGTTTGCGTAGTGTTAGGAGCAAGTGACATTGTTTCTATTGGAGGAGCAGTAGCCCTGTCTAAGACTAAACACTCACAGCGCCTATAAATAGGAAAACAGCAGATCTGAATTTGCATTCTGTTTTTTTCTTAATTTCACTTCGCGAAATAACATGCTAATTCCCGATTGGAAAAAGCATTTGGCGACCCCACAATTTTTTTCATGACCCGTAGTTTAAGAATCCCTGGTCTAAAGGGAGCACTGTCATTTTCCACAAAAATTGTTTGCCTTATATCTACACAACCATATGCTTTATTAAAAAAAAAAAAACCTTTAAGTGTTCCCACATTGAATGGCAGTAAAAGGGCAATGGTGGCTTAGCGGTTAAGCGGTAAATCCCGGTTCGCCAGCAGCGCCACTCAGGTACCCTGAGCATGGTACCGTAACCACGCACTACTCCCTGGATCCCGTTAGCATGGCTGCCCCCTGCTGACGTGTGTGTGATGGGTTAAATGCAGAAGTGAATTTCATTGTGTGCACTGTGTGATGTGCTGTGCCGTGTGATTTCACAGAAATGTGACAGAAAATGGGACTTTCACTTGAATGCATGAGCCCATGTCCTTTTCTTCCCTGTTATTTTTTTAAACACTAAGGGAAAGTTAAATTACTTGAAGGGGCTAATCAAATTGCAATGCAATTTGAATAATTATCTGTAGATAAGGCTTTTCAAAGGTAATCAAAAGATTTGTATTTTGTCAAATCTTCTTGAAGTCAGCAGTCTAGCAATAATTTAATAATTTAAAGTGCATGCAATAATTACCCAACAGCCAGCATCTTGGGTGCTCACTGTCCAAATTTCATTAAAACGTGGCATAGTGGAAGTACACAGCATTCATAGTTGCATTTTGCAAAACTCACTGAAAGCTAGGAGGCTGAAAGCATATTATTATGACTGCCACTAGCGAAGCTAGCAAAAGCGGTCATATTGGTGTAGCCACAACATTTTTCATTTTTTTCGATTTTCCCTCAATGATTGCTGGGACACTGGAACTCGGGGGAGCCCTAGTAGTTTGTGAGAGAATAGGAGCTTTTGGCTCCCAAGGGGCCAGTAGTATTGCTTCACTTTATTTTGTTTCATATACCATAAACAGGCAGTGAGTTGACACCATATAGGTACTAAGAGAACTGGAAAAAGTGATGAAGTTCCATCCCCAATTTTTCAGCTCGTGGTAGACCTGGGAAATTCAGCCAACATTGAAGGCATTTTTTTTATTTCGAGAGTTTTATCGTGCCCATTTCAGCACCTTTTTAGGTGAATAGTTACTGATGGAGGTAAGGTAGAGCACAACGCTACACAGAGAACACAGAATGGATGTAGAGCCTCATGTGTCTTTAGGAATAATATATGGTGTCATCATGCTTTCTTCATATAAAGAAACTGATGATTGGAATTGTGGGAGGAGTACCAAATATTATTATATGTTACAGAGGCATATCAACCGAGAACATAAACACTCACTTGAAGCACAGCGCCACCTAGTGATATGGGTAAATGCAAAAATTGGGATTTTAAATTGCCAATATCTTGGACCGAGAAGGTGGGAACTGCACAAAATATGTCATGCACGATCAGCACAAAGACCTGTAAAAGCACAGCACACACCATAATGTTTAGCCCATAGGGGGCGCTGTAATTGTATGAAATGTTGCCTATTTGTTGAAACATTTTGCCTATTATCTAGAGAAGCTAAAATTTACAACCAATTTTTTTGGACTTGAAATCTATTGACCCTCACACACTGAAAACACTGGTCAATGCCCTCTTCTAACGAAAACAATCTCTGCTCTTATTGCTCAAATTTGGTTAAAGTTGACATGCCTCTAAACTCTAAACAGCTTTCTTTTCATGTGCACCACATTTTGTGACATTTCGTCGAAGGGTGTGATGTTTCTTGTCGAAGCTAGGTGCCCAAAAGCAGTTTTTGTTAAATAACTCATCAAAAGTTTCACTCAAGACAATTTTGTGTTAGTATGCCGGTGTTACAGAAGCGTATCAACCCAGCCCATGAACACTCACTTGAAGCATAGCGCCAACTAGTGATATGGGTAAATGCAAAAAATTGGATTACGTATTGCCAATATCTTAAAGGTGGGAACTTCACCAAATATGTCATGCATGATCAGCACAAAGCCCTCTAAAAGCACAGCATATGCCATAAAATTTGACCCATAGGGTGCGCTGTAATTGTAGAAAATGTAATTTTGCCTATCCCTTTCACAGATTACTCCTACACACTACACAAACACACACAATGTCATTTATTCAAAACTCATAGCCCTGCCCACTTCCAGGAAACACTGCTCTACCACACACTCATCATACCAACAGTTCCCACATTTCAATACACTGAGGCAGTCATACTATGTACTGCTATGCGGTACATCTACTTATGTTTGATTTTAGTTATTATGACCGCCGCTAGCAAAGCTAGCGAAAGCGGTCATATTGGAGTTGCCGCAAAATGTTTCCCTTTTTTTTTTTTTTTTTTCTCACCGATTTTTCGTCAACGATTCCCGGGACACTGAAACTCGGGGAGACATGAGTGTTTGTAGGCACGTAGCCCAAGAAGTTTGTGAGCGAATAACGCCTTTTGGTCCCCCAGGGCCACCCCCCCGCTGTGCCAGTGTCCGTTAAAGAGGGGGAGACCGGCAAAAGTTTTTGCTGAATAACTCAATGAACATTTCACCTAACAATATGAAATTTTTGTGATATGTCGGTGTTACAGAGACGCATCAACCCAGCCCATAAACTCTCACTTGAAGCATAGCGCCACCTAGTGATATGGGTAAATGCAAAAATTGGGATTTTGAGTTGCCAATATCTTGGACCGAGAAGGTGGGAACTGCGCAAAATACGTCATGCATGATCACCACACAGACCTCTAACACCACAGCACATGCCATAAAATTTGGTCCATAGGGGGCGCTGTAAATGTAGAAAATGTCATTTTGCCTATTATCTAGAGAATGCTAATGTTTACAACAACGTTTTTTTTATCATGAAATCTATTGACCCTCACGCATTGAAAACACTGGTCAACGCCCACTTCCAACGAAAAAAATTTCCGTGAAATGTTAATATTGCAAAAACGAATCTGAACAAACTCGTCATAGGCCGTTCATGTGAATCTCACCAAATTTGGTATATGTCATCTACAGACAATGCTGACAAAAAGTTATCAAAGGATTTATCTTAAGATAAACCGTTCCGAAGTTACACGTCAATGAACATTTAACACGTAGCTTAAAAATTTTCAAATGGTCGTATCTTGGCTAATAATTGCTCAAATTTGGTCAAATTTGACATGCCATCTCTAAACAGCTTTCTTTTCATGTGTACTAAATTTTGTGACATTTCGTCAAAGGGGGCGATGTGTAAATGTGCAAAGCTAGGTGTCAAAAAACTGTTTTTGTTAAATAATTTGTCAACAATTTTACCCAAGACAACGATTTTGTGTTAGTATGTCGGTGTTACAGAGGCGTATTGGCCCAGCCCATAAACACTCACTTGAAGCATAGCGTCACCTAGTGATAAGGGTAAATGCAAAAATTGGTATTTTGAATTGCCAATATTTTGGACTAAGAAGGTAGGAACTGCATAAAATATCTCATACACGATCAACACAAAGACCTCTAAAAGCACAGCACATGCCATAGAATTGGCCCTATCTCATGCACGATCAACACAAAGACCTCTAAAAGCACAACACATGCCATAAAATTGGGCCTATAGCAGCCGCTGTAATTGTACAAAATCTCACTCCTACACACTATTCAAACACACACCATGTAATTCATTCAAAACCCACATTCATGCCCACTTCCAGGAAATCATTTCCACACAAATTCTCACCTCACAACACTGCTCTACCACACACTCATCATACCAACAGTTCCCACATTTCAATACACTGCGGCGGTCATACCATGTACCGCTATGCGGTACATCTAGTTTATATTGGAAATGCTGTGCTAGTGAACTTAGTCAAACTTGAGTACATTTTTTGAGGTTCAAAATGGAGTTTCATTGATCTCATTTCCACCCCTATTTTATTTAGCCAATTAAGTGCCACGTTACTGATTGACATGAGGTAGAGCAAGAAGTTATATTGAGGAAGGGCATTGGATGTTCAAAAATGGACGGTGACGTAGTTCAGGGACACCCTCAGAGTGGAGCACACACCAATCAGAATAGAGGAAAAGGGGGTGTGGATATGATGAAATTCCTTGAAAATGGCAAAGAGGAAGTGTCTTGCTAATCAGCTGAAGCTAAAATCCAAGCCAAATCATGCCAAATTATGACTCCTTGATCGGGACAGCCGTCTTGCCTGATGTCAGTGATTGCCTCATGGCAATGTTGCTGATTGGTCAGCCTAGTTGCCCTGCTTGATAGCCTACATCTAGCGACAGCCTTGCACAGAATTGTTTTAGAATTGTCTAAAGGGTCTTAATGGGTCAATTCCTCACGGCTATGTCGCCTGGATAAAATTTAAATGTTTTGGCACAGGTAGCACCAGGCTGTTTTGGTCTGTTTTGAAAGCACCAGGCACATCAGATTCAGAGATATATGCCCAAGCATAAGAACTTATAACATAAAAAACTTTTCACTATAGAACACCACAAATGACCACAATTCGACAAGGCAAGATGACATATTGCTTAAAATATGACTTAATGTAATAATTATTGTGTTGGGATTTGGAAATTTGCATATTGCTGCTACCAAGCACACTTACAATGACTTGTTCCCTCAAAGTATTACACAATGTCATTTGGTCATAATGCCTTTAGTAGCCTTGTCAATGTTACTTATGTTACGTATGTTACAATCTTACTTTGCTTTCATGGTCTACCACTACTTGCAGGCTACATGCATAAGCAGTGCCTACGGTGCTTGAAATAAACAGTGTGCCTTGAATGTGTCTTGAAGCTAACGTTATGCTAAGATAATCCTTTGTCAACGCTAGGGTTACATAAACAGAGGTAGCTACCTAATATGGAACAGGAAATTCAGAGTTAATATAATAAATACAGTTTATTATGTCCGTGAGGACAGTGAATAAGTGACTTGCAAGATTCGCTAGCTTACAACTAGCTACCTACTCACCAGAGTATAAGACTTCCTGTTGCTTGAGGCTTTCCAAAATTCCAATCAGCTGACAACAGGTGCAGTTCTCATATGAGACGTGGGTGGCGCAATCTCTCAGAATGGGATGCTGTCGTTTTTTAGGAGTAGACCTACTCCTACTCCTACCTATTTCTTTAGAACGTTTGGAAGACAGTGAATATTAATTTAGAAACAGTGATACATGTAGTTACTGCAACAGTTGAGTTTAGGCCTAAGTGAAACAAATAATTTTGCTAAAGGTTACCAGAAATATTAGGAGTATCTTTGAAATGTAATGTATTAGCCAAATACTTTTTCGTTTTTGTGGAATGAACTGTAACTATACAACTAGATTTAAGAAAACATTAGTGTTGAAGTGTTAGCCATTTATTTTGGTATTTATGAGTGAAGAAGATGACTGAACCCATATGACTATGATTTTAAGGTAGTTTAATCTTGTGCTACGGTGATATTCACAGCGCGCCCGAAGGACTTTTTACAGTGTATAACAGGGACTACTTCGCATGTCATTGCGCTTCTGTGTTATAGTGCTAGGTCAAATCAGCCAAGAAAATCGCAACATTTCATTTCCTGTTGATGTTATTACACTTTCCAACTTGAGCAGAGACAACATTTAAATAGGAAAGATTAAGTATATCTTAGTTACTTTTTAAGTGTTTAAGTGTGTTTTAAGTGTGTGCGTGTGCGTGCGTGCGTGTTTCTAGTTCAAATTGCACATTTGGTGTCTGGTGAAACGCAATTTCAGTCCTCTGTGTAATTTCTGTTACATAGTGAATTGACAATAAAGTACACTTTGACTTTGACTTTTGGTCCAATCCGATTCAATGCTTTAAGGATAATAGACTATTGTTTGCATTTATGTTCATGGTTGGTCCAAAAAAACAATTAGCTCATATTCAATTTCAAACTTGGTGTTATATCCTTTTAACCTAAAGTGGAGGTATGTATGGTCTATGTGGCAAGTCTTTTTTTCAAACTACTCATGCTAAATTTTAATGCTCTGCTTGTCTTACAGCTTATGTCCTGAGATGTGCCGCTCTACCTGGTTGAGAACACATCGAGGAGGCCAAGCCTTTTGTCAACAATTGTAGATCTAGAGCAGGTTCCAAGAAGTAGGCCACTGCTATAGCCTACAGTATGTGAAGGTGTTCTCTCTCACCTCATGGACCAGTGCTGGTCAGTGTGTTCATTCTATTCTGTTTATATGTATATATGCCAGATTGCTTTATAGAATGCACCACAGTGTACATGGTGTTTACTGCGGTTCAATAAAGAAAGCTAAGTGGATCTCTTGGTATAACGGTTCCAGTTTTGTAATTGTATTTCTGTTTTACTGTAAAGAATAGTTGTAGCAACTCATAACATAAAAACGGCTCTTAACGTAATAACTGAAATCTAATACATGTTCATAACGTAATAATCGACTCTTAATGTAATAAAATCATGAGCGCATAACGTAATAACATCTTTGCGCATAATGTAATAACCTATTACGTTATGAGCTCCACTATATAGCAACTCATAATGTAATAAAACTCATAATGTAATACACTGTTTATGTAAAAAAGGAATGGTTTTCAGTATATTATATGTAAATTAGAGAAACTGAGTAGCCTTTTATTTGATAGTTCTGTATTCTTACATTTTGTATGTATGAAGTTAAGCCACTAGGTGGCACCGATGAGCTTTGTTTTGGGTCATTGAGAATACTGCACTCACATCTACTGACTACTGCAGGTAAGCAGAGCTTTTTGTAACCTCTAAAGTTGAATTAGTTGTTAAATGAATCCATCCACCATGTTTTTAATTGTGTGTTAAGATGCTTCTTTGCACAATGTTTTAGTGCGGCACTACTTGTTGTACTATTATTTGTATTTTATCTAACAGCTCTTTGTTGTGCCTTCACTAGGAGCTATTTTAGCTAGCATGTATTATAGCTAGCAGCTATTCATCATAATCATGATGAATTATTAAACATTAATTAACAGTTATTAATAATATTAAGTTATTATGAATTATAACAATTATATCAATATATAATAACAATATATTATAACATTTATAACAATTATTCTTAGGTACTTCGACCAAGGGGGGTTATGTTTTGGCCAGGGTTTGTCAATACTTTTATATGCTATCAGTGGTTACAACACCACCAACAAAAACCAGACAAACAAACAAAATAAAAAGAAACTTCATTACCCACAAGGGGTGACTGAACTGACCAGATGGATATGTAAGTGCATTTTGAGTTATTATAATGTATTGCTTAACATTAATTAACATATTAGTTATTCCAATACTCAGAAGTCAATTAATTTCTTCTGATTAGAGTAAATTGAAATGTCAAAAAATAGAAACTTGCTGTCTATGGTCAAATTAGAAAAATGGAGAAAATCGCACTTTTCATTTATGAACAGTTTAATTTTCCCAGTCACAATGAGTACTTAGAATTTGATGGTTGTGGTAAGTATTCATGTAAAAGGTCACATTTGTTAATGGGAAGCATGAATTCTGGACATAAACTACTAAAAATATTACACAGTGCACCTTTAATAAACAATAGGATTGCTTTAAAAGTGCTAGTTAACCGTTAACGTTTCACCTTGCAGCAATGGCAAAGGTGAAAAAAAATGATAATGCAAATTTAAGGCTACTAAAATAAAAGGCTACTCAGTTTCTCTAATTTACATATAATATACTGAAAACCATTCCTTTTTTACATAAACAGTGTTAATGCAGCTTTTCTTACAGTATTAGACATTATTACATTATGAGGTTTTATTACATTATGAGTTGCTATATAGTGGAGCTCATAACGTAATAGGTTATTACATTATTACGTTATGCGCAAAGACGTTATTACGTTATGCGCTCATGATTTTATTACATTAAGAGTCGATTATTACGTTATGAACATTTATTACATTTCAGTTATTACGTTAAGAGCTGTTATTACGTTAAGAGCCGTTATTACGTTATGAGTTGCTACAATAGTTAACCAGAAATTAAAATACAATCATTCTACTCACCCCTCTACTCACCCCCCTTGAGACGTCAAGTTAAGTTTTAGGTGTTGAGGATTAAAAAACTACATTTCTTAACAGCAAGGGGCTTAATAGCTGATGACTGACTTTTTATTTTTGTATTTAACTTTAATTTTTATTTTTGATTAAGATCTCTTTTAGGGCTCATACGTTTCAGATTTGTCTTATAAAAGTCTCAGATTCATCTTGTGGTGTTCTCTTTGATTCTCCTCAGAATAATCAAGACATAATTGAGATTAGGTGCATACAATTATGAGAGCTCCTCTGTTTAACCCACTTCTCAAGTATTGCTCAGCTGATTATCTCACCTTATCTCACCTGTCTTGTCTCTTTTTAGCTAATCTCTTGCTTCTACGGAATCCTTAGAAGTAAGCCAGAAACAAATGATCACAGAATGACACGAATATAATCAGCTTAAATCGATCTCAAGACATGAGATTGAACCACAGATGAGCAACACATTTTTGATGCCAACATCCCCTGACATCTGTTTTGTTTTGGGGGAAAAAACCTTTCACTAGGAAAGGACCCCGCCCAACAATGACAGTCCATCAACAAGGGAACGACCTACTCATACTAGTTAAGTTCGTTGAATACCATCCTCAAGCTAACAGTCAAAAGAAAGCTTAACCCTATATCTACCTTGTCTTTATGACCCATAAACCAACTTACTAATAGCAACCATTAAAATTTATGTCTAATTGTCAACCATATATCCTTACTCAGTCCATGTCCGTTTGACCTTCCTCACTGGAGTTGTGTTGAAATTCTTGCAGCTTTTGTTTGGCCCATCTGCATCTGCTCGCCTCTGCCGTGACTCTGCCTCCTTCAACGCAGTGCCAGAATGACACCTCGGTAGCTTGTAGCCGCTCTAGTAGACAGTCACCTGTTGGATCTTTCGTTGTAGTGCGGGAGCCTATGTATTTTCGTGGGATTTCAATGTTAAATTTTGGAGAGTGGTTGAAATGTCTTCTGGGGTCCCTGAACTTTGAGAAAAATTATGTCTCCATTTTCCCCCCGAGTTTCTTACCCTTTTTTCCCTCAAGTTTTATATTTTGCTGCAATGGACACATAAATATGGCCTGTATTAATATTTTTATTAGTTCACATATAATGTTGTTTTCAGGTATGTTTGTTTTTATAATTATTTTACATATTTTTTAAATATTTTTTATTTTTTATTTAAGTATTTTGTAACATACAATTTTTTAAACTGTATGTTACAAAATACTTAAATAAAAAATAAAAAATATTTAAAAAATATGTAAAATAATTAAAATAAAATAATTAAAATTAAAATAATTACATTTTAAACATATATTATTTTTGAATGTCAAAACTTTTTTTATAGTTATTTTAACCAGTAATATTTCAACAATAAAAAATAGCTTATAAGCAACAACAATTGAACAACCACTTCAATGAAACCATTTCCATTGAAACATTTCATTCCTTATGTGTTGCTGTCTACAATGACAGTTTCACAATTGCAATCACACCAAACCGTCTCCATCCTCCTCCTCATCATCAATTCCCACCATATCGTTTATTAGCAAGAGTGTTTTCCATAGACAGTAAAAGAATGGACAGAGGGTCACCTCTGGTCACCAGGCAACTGCGCAAGGTCGCAGTGACATTGGCCAATGAACCCGAATACCTTAAATTGAGTGGTAGGTGTCAATCACAAATCAGACAGCGTAGCTGCAATCATTTACTGGAGTGGAAGGCTAATACTGCACGTGGAAACTTGATTGTTCTTCTACTAACTGGTTCTAGGCAGTCTTGCAAGCCAGCATCAAGGGAGCTAGAATTTTCATACCAAACTATAGCGTATAGCTTAACTTAGCCATCTTTCTTTGGGCTTCACTTGCATCAAATAATAAAATCCATAAAGGTAACAATTTCGCTTACAAACAAATACTAATTCCTAAGTTTATTTTGTGAGAAATACTGATGGAAATGTTTCACCAACATGAATAGAGTAAACTCTGGTTATGGCTTGTTATCCAAAGAGTACGGTAAATTTTCTCCTTTGCGACAGAAACTCAATAATAGCCATTGCATGATTTGTGAAGTCATTTTTAGCATTTTTTCAGATAAACATTTCTTACAAGACATGAAACAACGTATTTATCCCATTTTTTCTATTCTATTTATATTTATATTCTCAAAATGAAGAAAGCAGTGCTATTTTGTCTCTACCGAACAATGACATCACAACCAAAGTTTCAACATATTTTAGTTAATTCGGTTCATTTTCGTCAATATTTTCTACAGTAAGCTAGCAGCTACATCAAATATTACAATGGGTTTTACAATTGGTTATTTGCTTACATCTTTATATCATGAACATTTTCCTACAAAAATGGGTTTTAAACTATATGTTTGGTTCAAGGATAGCAATTTGCATCAATTCTTTAGAATCGCCCATAGATAATGTATGTTTACAAATCTCACCTTTTTTGTAGTCACTAAAAGTGGCAAGAAAAAAATGGAGACATGTTTTTTTTTAATTCCTTAGACCACCTGGATGAATATATAATGGTCTCCAGAAATGAACGTGCAAAGCCAACGGGCCCCCAAATCAGGGGTGCGTTTCTCGAATGCAAAGTTGCTAACTTCCTAGCCACTATCATTGTTGTGACTTCCGAAGTACCGCACCAAAGGCTACTTTGCGTTTCTTGAAGCTCACTACGGTAGTACTTCGGAAGTAACACCTAGTGAGAACTTCTGTAGAAGAGACCCTCCTACGCGTTTCTCGAAACCTTCGTAGCAGAGAAACTTCCGAAGTAAAGCCAAAACTTCGAAGTAAAGTTAGGAAGTTCTCACTACAGCTCTTGAGGTGAAGTAAGAGCCTTACTACAAAAGTTGACCCCACCCATGGCAAAACTTGCAGTAGATCTCTGACTGTAAAGTGCAAATATCTCGTAATCCTACAGCACAAACACAGTGAAATTCAATCGGTCTGTACAGGTTACTATAATACAGCTGTTGATGCTGTTAAATTGCCAATTCGTGATATGTAATTTTTGCCATGACTTAAACATTTAATGGTTTGCACATCAGTATTATGATCACCTGCACAAACCGATTGAGTTTCGCTGAGTTTGGACCGCAGGATTATAAGATATTTGCATTAGAAGTTGGCCTTCAATTGGAAGGTTTGCCGATAGCTACATCATGTACGTTTGGTTGAAACCTGTTATGAGCTGAAGAGGCAAGTTGATGTGATTATCAGTGGTGCAACTGGTTAAGTAATTGTATACTATTAAAATGTGAGACGACATGCTCAGGTTCGAGGCTGACAAGAGTCATATTAGAGAAATCTAAACGTGGCCTCACACGTACAACAATGTGGTTTCATATTGCTCTAATCTGTAGTTTGGTTTAATATTAAACGGCTACATGTAGAAGAAATGCATTGTATCGGTATAACAGGTCAGTGATCCATGACTGAAAGCGCCACCGTTACTCAGCTTAAAATGTTGTTGTGAGTGGTGATTGTGGAGCGTTGGCTAAATGCTACCATAGGTGTGCAAAGGATTTCAACTCGTGACTAAATGGAACAGTATCAGGGGCACATCACTTTGCCACTGAGCTATACCTGCCAGTGGTAACAGTCTCGTGGCGGAGTTTATCAATAGTATTGGCAGATGACGTCAAAACGCTATTAAAAGTTATGGATTTATAACAATATAATTCCCTTCACTACTACATGCATCGGCTTTGCCATATGGCCACGTTTTAACGCGGTAATTGGCTTAACCAGATGTTTGCCATAGCTTAATCATTATTATCACCATCGTATACTTTCAACAAGGATTCTCCGTCATGGCATGTCAACAAAAGAGATAGCCATCCAATCAAAACGGCTTTCTCCTGCTTTTCCTCCGTTGCTTCCATGCTTCACACACTGAAGTGAGAACAACGGTAGAGCCCACTATGGAAGTAACAACAATGATAGTTCTACCGAAGTACGAGTGCTTCGAGAAACGGTCGGGTTTCGCCACTTTGGTAGTAGTAACTGCGGTAGAACTACGGTAGTAGAATGCTAACCTAGGAAGTTGTTCGAGAAACGCACCCCAGATACATAGTCTCCCCCACTATTGGCTTGTCAACCTCTATTCCTCTCCTACGTAGCTCTGCCGCCGCCTCCTGTGCATTGTTGTAGGTTTTTTCCCCACTGGCCCAGTGCATTTTTGTTAACAGTGTCTGGAAGTGTATGCCATGCTTTTTAAGAGCTGCTTTCACGTTTGCAAGAGCATTGCATTGTTGCAGTTCCCCTGCATTGTAGTCATGGTCGAAGTATATCCGGCTGTCCCAGATTTTTATAATTTTCTTCTCCCATGCTTGGGTCTAAACTAGCTCCTTCACATTGTATTGTAGAAAATTGAAAATCACTGACCGTGGGGATTTATCCACTTTCGGCTTTGCAGCCAGAGATCTGTGAGCTTGTTGTATTTGGAGGTCGGTATCAATTGACAGTTCAGTGCTAAGCCATTCTTTCACAGACGCTAGAGTCTGCCCTTTCTGTGTCTTCTGGAATAACGTATATCCTTAGATTATTTCGCCTAGGCCTTGACTCCAAATCCTCTAACTTTGATTCTGTTCTGTTCTCGCAATACTTCCAAGAGTACTGTATTTGCCTCCGAGCTCCAGGCTTCCACATCCTCGGTTCGAATCAGCGTAGCATCGATTTTCTCGTTCTGTGTGTCGCGAATTTCTGGTCTATATCTGCTTTCCTTTCCGACATCTCACGCCTCACCTGTGTTGTTATTTTTTCTTTAAACGATTCAAGTTCGGCTTTCATTTCGTTCTGTAAGGCTTTGGTTTAGCTCCTCCGCCCATTATCCACGAGTTTATGCAGAGTTCAAATCGTTAGCTTGAGGGATCTCACTTACTACATGTCCATGTTTATTGCAGCCATTACCGGACGTCATAGCCATTACCTTGGATGGACAAATGAAACTTGGATATGTTTTTGAGTAGTCAGTGTACAGCCTGTGCAGCAGTATTAATTTACTGCCCTCTGAAAACAACGTTACACACATTTTTGTATAAATAGCAGGCCACAAAAGTGAGCACACCCTGGATGATAACTGTACATATCATTCAACTATGAAAAGGCGCTTGTCCAATTCATCATTTTTGTGATTTGGTCTGCTCAACTGGACCATACAAATTTGTGTGTCATGGATAAGCGCTATTCATTTTAATGTTTTGGCTATAATTATCATACATTAGACACTGGATGACCAATGTGGCTCCTCATGGCCAAAAAGAAAACTGAAGATTTGAGAAATGGAATTGTTGCTTTACACAATGATGGCTTATGCTATAAAAGATCAGCAACACCATGAAACTGAGCTACATCATCGTAGCCTTTAAGAATCATTAAGTGGCTTTCCAAAACAGGTGCATTGTCAGAACAGGCAGTAAATGCATGAGTGCAGCCAGCATTGCTGCAGAAGTTGCAGGGTGTTATGTTCACGTTACATATGGGAACTACTTTAATTGTTTACGGGAACTACTGTCATGTAATACACATTGATACATGATCTACAGGTTGCCTAGAGTAATAATACATTATTAGAGCAGTTATGTGACAAGCAAATGAACGGGCTTGTAATATTCCCCGAGTACCCAGTAAAGCATCTTTAACTTTACTTCGGTGTCCAGCGGAATCATTTATGTATGTTGTGAAAGTGAGAAACACAACAGAGGGCAGCCTGTCAGAGCTAAAATAATATACACAGTGGAACAACTCTGTCTGCATGATTGTCCTCCCTGCATCTTTTAAAGCTTTATCACAAAAAAGCCTGAAAACTCTTTGCTGGAGATATGCAGTCCAAAAGCATTTCCTGAAACCATATCCTGTGGTCTGATGAGAATAAGCTGTTCAGCATGTGTGGCAGTGGCCTGTTGACTAGTACCATTATAATTGTGCCTTGCCTACAATCAAGCCCAGCCATGGTAGCATCATGGTTTGGGGCTGCTTCAGTGCCCCCCTTTTGGAAACTTGGACATCCAACTGTTTTTTTAACATGACAACAACCCCTAACACACCTCCAAGATGACAACTGCCTTCCTGAAGGTGAAGGTAATTAAGTGGCCAAGAATGTCTCCAGACCTGAATGCTATTTAGCACCCTCGGGGCGATGAACGAGATGAGGAGCACCGGTGTCTTAACATCTGCCAAGTCCATAATGTCATCATGGGAGAATGGAAAAGGATAATAAAAACAACCTGTGCAGCTCTGGTCAATTTCATATTCAGGCAGATAGATAATGATATTCAGGCAGGTAGATAACAATCGTGCTCACACAAAATATTAATAATTTTGATAGAATTTGGACATGTTTACTGTGGGGTGTACTCACTTTTGTGGCCTACTATGCCTGTGTGTAAAGTTTGTTACACAAACTGTGTAAAAACATATCAAAGTTTCATTTGTGTAGTATTGTCCCTTGAAAAGATATAGCATATGGTTTTGCTGAAATGTGAAGGGTGTACTCACTTTTGTGAGATATTATACATTGATATATAAATTGGTGTTTGGACTGGCGAGATATGACGTCATCAATACTTCAGTACTGATTTTAGCTGTCTGCAAAGGGTTAAAAGTACTGTTCCAGCTTTATTATGAGGTGCCCCACACTGATAGCTATATATTGCTAATATTGCTTTTAATTAAACTTAAGTAACTTTATTATAACGGTCCAATGAAAAGTGGTTCATATGGAAATAAGCAGATTTACTGTTTGTGTTTTACAAAACTTACAATCAACATCATTTCAGCATAGAAAATTCTACAAGTTCTATTACTTATTAATCTACCTAATTTGAACAAAAAAAGTTTTTTTGTCCACCTAACAACAGATCAGAATTAAGTTGATAGAACTTGTAAATGTAGAATGTGAATTTAAAAATCTGTGCAGGTTCTGAGGACTGTGCTGATTGATCATGCCTAAGCGGGAGAAACTTGCTGAAAGCGGAACATCCTGGTGAGTCCTCTGATTACCTGTGGCATTTTTCATTTGCATTTTATGGTGTCAGAGACTTTCTTATGGTGTTGCCAGAAAATTACAACCCCAATTCCAATGAAGTTGGGACATTGTGTTTAATTGTAAATAAATAATAAATGCTATAATTCTCAAATCATACAAGCTATATATATGCTTGAGAATAGTCTAAGGACAACATATCAGTTATTGAAACAGGATTTTTTTGTTACTGTATGGGATATTTATGGTCATTTAAAATTTTAGGGAAGCAACAAAAGTTGGGACAGTGTCCATAAAAGGCAGGAAAAGTTGAGTAAGACTAAAAAAAACCCAACGGAGAACACTTCAGTTAATTATGTTAACTGAAAAGATGATTTTGTATAAAAAGGGCTTTCTTTCTTGTCCTTGACATGATTTTCAGCAGCCCAATTGGTAGGTGTGTTCTTCACCATGTTTCCCTTTTTATTACGCCTAAAATGTGATCAGGGGTGCGTTTCCCAAAAGCGACGTTGCTAACTTCCTTAGCAACTTCGTAGGTTTGAACGATGGTCTTACCACAGCTGTTTCCCAACACCATCGTCCAGAATTAGCAACCAACGATGTTTACAATTACAGTAGTCCGATGGATCGTTCAACGACGCAAGTGTTTCCCAACAACAAAGTCTGGACGAACCATCGGAAGTTCCATCGTGAAGCTGTGCAGTTGGAACGATTAGCATGGACCTGTCGTGAGACCGTCATGTTTGTTCACTTGACGTCTTGCTCATCACCTTTGGCCTTTTTGGGGTGGATTAGGCGGCTGTCTGTGTTACTGCCACCATCTGCATAAATGATGTTACTCCCAATTCACTCAGTTTTCGGTCTGGCATTGCCAGATCGTGTAAAAAGAAGGCAGAAAACACACCCGATAACACACAAAAGGCTGTTGAAAATGTGGTTGGATCAAAGTTAATGTACGTCAGTGATGTTAATCAGCGCTTTTGTAATACTGTGATGTATGAATGTAATACTGTGATGTATGAATGTATTACTGACCCACAAGCACGGTTATTCCATTGTCCCATAGAAGATCATTTGCACCTGTTACAATTTGATTACTCTTCGGCAGGATTCAAACCCATATCTCACTGAAAAAGACGACACTTCCTTTGACAGTCTGGCGAGCTTACCACTCACCCACCTCACTACTTACCTACATGGAGGGACCTACATAGCTGTTGCTCCATGCAGTATAAATTAAATACACAGACATATGATACAAACTGGCATTCAGTCGTTGCTTTTAATGAGTAGGGCCCATAGTTGTGTTGACGGATATATCCAAGAGTTTCTAAAACTGTCATACCGGCTTAAATGAAATGAGACTACGTTTATGTCCTTATGTAGATCAATCGTTTCTGTCGTTATCCGCAACGAATGCCTCCGAATGCTCTCCGAACACTTCCGAAATATCTGGGTACTTTGCAGTTTGAACCACCTAAGTCCAAACTAACAACAGTTCAGACTTCCATCGTACTTTGGTGGTTGGAGATGTTCGGGAAACAGTCGGTTGTGGGGTGCTGAGTAGTTTGAACCTACGTTGTACAACAGTGGTTTAATGCTAACCTCCGTCGTTGTTTGGGAAAAGCACCCCTGGACAGCATGCCGGCCATTTAAGCATCTGGTTGCCCTTATGTTGGAGCCACATGGTTGGAAATTTGTATAGAATGTGTAACCAGGCGGGGGTGCCTGTCTAAACCAAATGCTTCACTACCTTGAGGAGCAACCAGAACCTGTAGTAGAAAAAAATGTAAGGAATATGTACATCCTTCACTGTTAAATGGAAAGGGAGAAGTAAGAGTGCGAGTGTGTAGACGCCGGAGGTGGTGGCGGGCAGCCAAGACCCCTTGGCAGACCCAAGAGGCGATAAGACAGGACAGTCAAACACAGATAAGACACTTGCTTCAAACTGCAAAATTGAGCATTATTTGGAAAAAGTAGGAAACCCAAAAATTGATAATTATGAACACATTAGGATATCATAGAATTAAAAGCGCTGAAAAGATGAAAATAAGCTGATTACAATTTTCTGATGTTTGTAAAGAATATGTGTGTGACTGAAAAATATATCTTACTGTCAAAAGGGTGCTGTGGATCAAGTCACAGAAAATGTAAGGAGCTCAGAGATTGATGGCAGGCAGCCAAGACCCCTTGGCAGACCTGAGAGGTGATAAGACCATCAGACGCAGATAAGACATCTGTTTGCAAACTGCAAACTAAATGGCAAGAAGTAGGCTTTCAGGAGGAAACCCAAAAATGAAAGATTATAAATATATTAGGCAAGAGAAAACCCGAAAACGAATAATTTAAATATATTAAGATTTAAATTTAAGAATTAAAGGTGCTCAAAAGAAGAAAATGAACTGAATGCAGCTTTTTGATTTTTGTAAAGAATATGTATGAATGTCTCACTGTTAAATGTTAAGAAGACTTGCTGTGGCCGGAGGTCACAGGGGAGAGCTCAGAGATTGATGGCAGGCAGCCAAGACCCCTTGGCAGACTCGAGAGGCAATAAGACAGGACAGTCAAACACAGATAAGACACCTGCTAAAAAAACCAAACGCGAATTGGCAAGAAGTAGTGCCCAAGAGATGAAGATGAGCTGAATACAGCTTTCTGAGAATTAGGAGCTTGATAAGAAACCTGCTGGTCAGCACTTTGGTCAGCACCATTTTTAATAAACAGGATAACGCGGGGCCTTTCACCAATTATGAACTAAGATAAAAGCCCACCTGGCCAAAGAGGTGATAAGCATAGGAAGGTGGGGGCCACCGCCGAGCAGTATAAATATTGGTAGCGGAGTAAGCGCAGTTCAGATTGTTGTTGGATCTCAGAGGCAGCATTTTGGGGTCTTCTGCAGAACACCTGGTTTGACTGCGATTCACTCGCCATCTCTTCAGCGCAGCAGACTTGAAAGGCAAGAGATGAAGATGAGCTGAATACAGCTTTCTGAGAATTAGGAGCTTGATAAGAAACCTGCTGGTCAGCACTTTGGTCAGTACCATTTTTAATAAACAGGATAACGCGGGGCCTTTCACCAATTATGAACTAAGATAAAAGCCCACCTGGCCAAAGAGGTGATAAGCATAGGAAGGTGGGGGCCACCGCCGAGCAGTATAAATATTGGTAGCGGAGTAAGCGCAGTTCAGATTGTTGTTGGATCTCAGAGGCAGCATTTTGGGGTCTTCTGCAGAACACCTGGTTTGACTGCGATTCACTCGCCATGTCTTCAGCGCAGCAGACTTGAAAGGCAAGCGAGCTATTGGCTTTGAGTGGTGTGGTGAATAAAGGCTCTTCAATTATCTGCAACTTCTCTTCTCAACTATTCTCTTTGTTAGGGGTTCCAGAGTGCTACTTTTGCTGAATTTATTTAGCGTCAGCAGAGCTGTTTTTATCCACGACAAACCACAACAATATGACACAACACAGTGAAAATATCTTTATTAATAACAAAAACAGCGGTGCAAGTCTTTGGTGGGGCAAAAAGGGTTAAAACATTTCCAGAAAAAAGGATAAGGCCACAAAAATAGATCAACTCTCAGGCGGCCAACAGGAGAGCCAGGTAGACGACCAGGGCCAGTGCTGAGCAGGAACTCACAGGCGGCCAGCAGGAGACACAGGCAGACGACCAGGGCTAATGCAGAGCAGGAACTTACAGGCAGCCAGCAGGAGACACAGGCAGATGACCAGGGCTAGTGCAGAGGCTCTCAGGAGGCAGACAGCTGAATGAGAGCTGGTGTAGCATTCAAACTCCAGCAGGACGTTCTACACACTCGCACAGGTTACCAAACAACCACAAGTTCCTTGGGGGTGGGAAAGGCACACAACAGGGTCAGGACAACAAATCATACAGGGTAATAGTTATGAATTCAAGGCACACTAGGCGATATCTACAGCACACCACTGCAACAAAGAGAAACTTCTTTGTAGTGTAGAAGTCAAACACACGCGTCACAGCTTAGCCCAGAGAACGAAAGCGGCATCGATTGGATTGCTTCTAGTAACGTAGAGTAGCCAGCATCACAGACATCAACACAAAAAGGGCTACTTACCTTCAAATCTGCCGCGAATTACCATGGAACATACAGTCCAACTGCTTCCTCTGTGGTGGATGAGACGAGTTCTACGTATCCTCGGTGAGCATGCGTCTGTGCTGCTTTCCTGAGCCTGCTCCCACCCGGTCTGCCTCTGTGCTGGTTTCCTTGTGTAATAAACCCCACTAAAAAACAGTGCACCAATCACAGCCATAACTGAATTATCACCCGCACCTGTAGCAACTGATCGTTTGTTGGCCGAACAAGATGGCTGCCTCCAGTTGCCAAAAGGTAAACAATGTCCAACCCTGAGGGCCGTTCTCCAGGAAATAATGTAGGAACTAACATTCCCATGACAAATGCAGTTTGACCTCATTATCTGGTAATATTTAAGGAATACCCTCAAAACATAATGTCTGAGAGCCATCTTGTGCTGTTCAAAACGTATATCAGCATTAAGCATTAATTTTACCTCTCCATAAGCAGACCAAGGCACTACTGCACCCCCATATGCCATCATAGATGCTGCCTTTTGAACTGATGACTAAAACAACAAGGATGATTTGCCTCCTCCGTAGCTCCTCCTGTAGCTTGAAAGATGCCAGACTCTAATTTAAAATCAACAAACATTCATCATCTTGTATTTACATTTAACACAACGTCCCAACTTCATCAGAATTGGGGTTATAAAAGAAATCAAAGGGAAATACTACGCCACAAAACAGGTTACAGGCTATGGTTACTGCTGTTACTGTCTGTTGTTGTACGGTACAAGTTGGTTAATTTGCTAATTCATTAAGGTTCATATTCAAATTCACTTTGATATTGACCTTACCTATCTTAGCATAGCTAAGTAACCTAACATAACCTTCGTTACTCAGCCATTCTGTATTTAGTTTTCAGTGGTACAAAGTTGTTTTTTGACAATGAACACATGTAGTAGCACATGCGGCTTTTTCTGCATTGTTTATGTTGGCTTAAGTAATGTAAAGTTAGCAACCACATGGCTTCATTCGACTAGCTAATGTAAACTAAACGTTAAACAAAATGTACGTTTGGGAACGTGCAGCAGTAACAGTAAACAAAGTGTAACATGTTTTAAAAATGCCTTGGGTTTGTAAAATTTGCAAATTTGAAACCCCAAGAAAGACAATGCTTTTAAAATATTATTGACTTAGTCATGTTCATGGAAAATGTCTCCCTTGCCTTCATTAGGTGTGCTATTGCACATTTAAAACATGGGGCAGCCTGGGAACCCATCTCTTCAAGCCGTACTAGTTAGGCACACAGAACTCCTATCTTTTTTTACGTGTCCATGTTGCTCTTTAAACAGAAAGATTGTATTTTGAGCACAGTGGCCGCCATTTAAAAAAATTAAGAGACTGTCCTTTGTGTTTCGAAAATTGTCCTTTCAAAACTAAAATGTATGTGCCTAGGGTGCCTAAGACTTAAAAAAGTAATTCAGAATTTAATTCACTCAGACCAAACTGGTTTTTTGAAAGAACGTTTCATAGGTGATAACATCAGACGTTTACTTGAAATAATGGAATATTGTGAAAAAGAAAATCTGCCTGGCCTGGCCCTGCCTTTTTATAGCAGACTTTGAGAAGGCATTTGATACAATCAACTAGAATTGCATATATAAATCTCTGAATATATATAATTTTGGCGACAATTTTATTAAATGGATTCATGTGTTATACCAAAATGCTTGCAGTAGGATAATTAATAATGGGAATTTTTCAAAGCCAATTACATTATCTAAAGGAGTGAGACAAGGTTGCCCCCTCTCAGCGTATTTGTTTATTCTTGCATTTGAAATGTTGGCTATAAGAATAAGAAATAATACAAATATTAAAGGATTAGAAATTAACGGATTAAAATCACATTGTGTGTACCCCTGTGTGTGTACACTTTGTGTGCACCTGCCTAACACTTTTCAAAAAACAACTTATGTCCTTAACTTAACTTAACTTAACTTATGCCTTAAGTCCTTTCAGCCGTATGGGTGTTTTAACATTAAATATGTGGATGGCTAAGAAGATACAGTACTGTGTAAAGATATGGGCAGGTGTCTTCAAACCAGCATCAGTTCACACACAGGGATTTTGCAGGATTATAGTCAAGTGTATGATCAACCAATTACACCAAATTGGTTGTATATGTCAGGAAGCATACATCCACAGAAGATCTGTGGTAGTTCTTCAAGATGTTTGGCGCAAGCTACTAGCCAAGTTCCTTCAACAACTCTATGCAATAGACCTAGAAGAATTGAGGCAAAGGGTGGTCACACCAAGTATTGATTTGATTTAGGTTTCTCTTTTGTTCAGTCACTGCATTTTGTTAACTGATGAACATAAATGATTAACACTTCCATTTTTGAAGGCATTCCTAGTTGACAGCATTTTTTCACAACTGTCTAAAACTTTTGCACAGTACTATATATATATATACACATATATATACATTTATATATATATAAATGTGTGTGTGTATGTGTGTGCGCGAGTGTGTGTTTTATTTAAATCCTATTTTTTGTGCACACTGGTTTTTTAAATATATTATTTTGTGCAGTGCTACTTTTTGTTTTGGGAGTGTTTTAAAATGTAATACTTTATGTAAGATATTGATATTAAATTTCATATATTCAGTTAATGTTTTTGTATTTGTTTCTTTAATTCTTTCTAAGTATTTTGAATGTGCAACTTCTTTATTTATAAATAAAAGAAGCTATTCAGTTTCTTGTGAGTATATGTACACTAACAGTGGAATTTTCATGCAAGAGGGGCGCCACCTAAAATCTCGCCTAGGGCGACAAATTGGTTAGGGCTTTGATAAGTTTCAGTCAGGCACGTATTGAAGTCATAACTGCTTCTGCTTGGGCAAGTCATCAAGAACAACTCAATTAATTACCATAGATATGGTAACATTGAATCTCTCTATGGGTGTATTGACCAAATTAACAACTGGAGGTCACACCGTTTTCTTCAGCTGAACAACTGAGTGCAGAATTATTAGGCAAATGAGTTTTTTGACCACAACATTGTTTTATTGCATGTTGTGCCACTCCAATCTGGTTAGGCTTAAATGCCTACTACCAATTTAGTACATCAGGTGCTGTGCATCTGTGTAATGAGAGGGGGTGTGGTCTAATGACATCAACACCCTATATCAGGTGTGGATAATTATTAGGCAACCTCTTTTCCTTTTGCAAAATGGGTCAGAAGAGAGATCTGACAGACTTTGAAAAGTCTAAAATTGTGAGATATCTTGCAGAGGGATGCAGCACTCTTGAAATTGCGACCAGTTTGCAATGTGATCACCGAACAATCAAGCATTTCAGCGCAAATAACCAACAGGGTTGAAAGAAGCGTGTGGAAAAGAAAAGGCGCAAAATAACTGCACATGACCTGTGGAAAATCAAGCGTGAAGCTAGTAAGCAGCCATTTGCATCCAGTTTTGCCATACTCCAGTTGCAACATTCCTGGAGTGTCAAAGAGTACAAGGTGTGCAATACTCAGGGACTTTGCCAAGGTAAGGAAGACGACCACCATTGAGTAAACACACAAGATAAAACATCAAGACTGGGCCAAGAAATATCTCAAGTTTGCTGTGGTCCGATGATATGAGAGTGACTCTTGACTCTTGATCTGTGGCTGGATCAGTAATGGGCCCAAAGCTCCACTCCGATTGTGACACCAGCAAGGTGGAGGTGGAGTACTGCTATGGGCTGGTATCATCAAAGACGAGCTTGTTGGAGTTGAGGATGGACTCAAACTCAACTCCCAGACCTACTGCCAGTTCCTGGAAGAAACCATCTTCGAGCAGTGGTATAGGAAAAAGTCAGCATCTTTCAAGAAGAACATGATTTACATGCAGGATAATGCTCCATCTCATGCGTCCAAATACTCCAATGCGTGGCTAGCCAGTAAAGGTCTGAAAGATAAAAAACTAATGACATGGCCCCCTTGTCCACCTGACCTAAACCTCATAGAGAACCTGTTGTCCATTATAAAGTGTGAGGTCTACAAGGAGGGAAAACAGTACACCTCTCTGGATAGTGTCTGGGAGGCCATGGTTGCTGCTGCACACAATGTTGGTCGTGAACAGATAAAGAAACTGACAGAATCCATGCATGGAAGGCTTCTGAGTGTCCTTATGAAGAAGGGTGGCTATATTGGTCACTGGTTTGTTTTTGTTTTGTGTTTGAATGTCAGATATGTTTATTTGCAAATCTGGAGCTGTAATATCAGAGTACGTGAAAATAAATGAGATGGGTAAATATTTGTTTTTTATTAAGTTGCCTAATAATTCTGCACAGTGAAAGTTACCTGCACACATACATATCCTCCTAAAATGGCCAAAACTAAAAACATTCCACCAACGGCCTCAACGCAAAAGATACTGTTAAAAATCTTGGTGTCTTTATTGACAGTGAACTAACTTTCAACAGTCACATGAAAGCAATCACTAAATCAGCATTTTATCACCTAAAAACATGGCTTAACTTGGAAGTTTTATGTCAAAACAAGATCTAGAAGGACTTGTACATGTCTTTATTTCCAGTACGGTTGATTACTGCATTGGCTTTTTCACTCAAACTGCTTCCAATGATCCAAAATGCAGTAGCACGGGTTCTTACAAGAACCACAAGATCTGACCACATTACTCCAATTTCTATATATACAAATAAACTTCCCTTGCCTCTATACATAGGATTATGATTTCAAAGAGATGGATTTGTTTTAATGTTAACCTACCTGCGCCTCACCAATTAATTAATTAATATATAAAATAATGTTTACAGTATGTTACTGTAACTCATGTTGAGTGTGTGGTTTTGTTTACAGATGCTACAACTGTTGGCGAGCTTGAGAGAGTCTGTCTTGAGAGAGACATTTGGGATTGCTGAGAACTTTGTTCTGCACTACAAGGATGCTGATTTTGGGGAGGAATATTTTTCTCTGACTTCTTGTCTTTCTGAGAATTGAAAACAAGGACACAATTGAAATAGTTAATATTGTTGAATTGCCCACAGTTACTCTGAACTTATATTTAGAGAATTCTTTTGGAAGGGCATTACAGATCTCCAGCCTTTCTGCTGTGTCCTCAGTGACAGTGATTCCATTGTCAGCACTGGCCACCTGAATTTCCAATACCTTACTTTGCTTATAACACATAATGTGTGCTTGCCTCAGGAAATGACACATTAATCCTTCAAAACATCCTTGAAAAACTGGCTGAAAGCATCTTTTAGTATGTTGCCTACCACACGAGTGTACTGTTGTCTGATGTTGCGCTGGCGTTAATACAGAATTACCCATGCCTTAAAGAGGTAGAATCATACAATGGTTGTTATGGATGGCTGCAACATTTAAAATAGAAAATGGGGAACTATGGATCAAAGTTGAGAGGTCTTGGATGCCTTGAGCTTGATGTAAACTCTGTTGGAAAAAAACATCCACATGAACGACCACCTGCTAAAATATAAAAAAGCCAAGGAAGGTGGAGGTGAGCTATTTACCTTCTCACCCAAAAGGGGAAACAAAAGAAACTAAGGAAAATTGACGACTGGAGCTTTCTGCTGAAATTAAGAAGAGGAACAACAATCATGTCATCATCGCAGAGAGGAAATCGTCTTTCACACACCACCAGTGATAGATGGGCTGCTCCTTTTGAAGCCAAACAGGTAAATACAGTTTCATAAAATGGTCTGAAGTGCTGAGTGCTGATGAGGTAAGGTTTTCAGCTGTGACAAATGTTTTTTTTTTATTTGTGTATTATTTTAATACAGATCAATGAAGAATTTAACTGAATCACCATGGTTAACCTGAAGCAATGTTTATTGGAAAACAGGATCTGGACACCCCAAAAATTATGTCTCTGATGGCTTCAAGAGGAGGTGCTGAAAAACCTAGACTCCTGCGCATACAGAAAATGCCTGTAGATATTTGTCAATTAAAAAATATATATTTGTTCTATGAGGTGGTGATGGGTTAGTCAGTCATCATTTACACATTGTCCCAGAATATTGGTAACTCGGTGTGACAGATTTGGTCTTAAAAATGTAACTGATTTTCACCTTCAGGAGGAGCAAGAAAGCTTCAGTTGAGAAAGAGAGAGGCTGCAATCCGTGGCTTAATTCTGTACCTCGTCGAAAAAAATGATCTCAAAGATCACTTGGTTAGCCTACTGTTACTGTCAGACGGGTAAACAGACGGTCCAGACCCAAGGGCGTAACGTAACCATAACAGGCTTTATTAAGAGTAAGTGGAAGGGAGAGAGTTCGTAATCCACAAACAGTCAGGAGTCGTAACCGGGACTGGAGAGCCGAGCTGAGTCGTGGACAGGCAGGAGTCGTGGCCGGGGCAGAGGAGCAGCCCACAATCGTGGGCAGGAGTCGTAGCCGGAACAGAGGAGTGGAGCAGAGTCGTGGGGAGGCAGGAGTCGTAGCCAGGGCAGAGGAGCGGAGCAGTGTCGTGGGCAGGCAGGAGTCGTAGCCAGGGCAGAGGAGCGGAGCACAGTCGTGGGCAGGCAGGAGTCGTAGCCGGGGCAGAGGAGCAGAGCGTGGGTCGGGTCGGTCCGAGTTCTTCACCAGGAGACAGGAGCGGGGAAGCGGGGAGCAGTAGTGATGGGCAAATGAAGTTTTGGTGAAGCACTGAAGGCACATTGCTTCAAAAATAGGTTAATTACTTGCTCCTCCTGGTGAAAAGCCAAAGCTGCAACTAAATTGGCCCAGCTTCAAAGTGGCAGGAGGCTTTGAACTAGTGTAGAGGAAACACGTCTATTCTAGTGTGAACGTACCAAAACAAACACACCACACACACACACACACCTGTATACGAAGTTTGTGATATTTTTACAAATAAAGATTAATTTATCTTTGCATTGTGTAATTGGGGGTGCTTAGGGAAAGGATGTGCTTGAACTTGGGTATTAGGGTGTGAAGGGAAACTATGGGACAAGTTGGGTGCTTGTGTATCCAAGGGAACACTCAAAGATTTTTATTCAAAAATATTATTTTTTCCACACTTTTTGGACTGAGCCTGTTTATATTTTTTCTCACAATTTCTCAACATTTGGAGAACACCCTTTCTGAAGGCACTGATGACAACCGGATTGTTTCGTGTGGCCCCGCGAAACACGCAGGTGATTCTTTCAGCGGATGAACCAGTAGCTGTTTCATGCGTAATATGTCACGTGTTTTTTTCCGTACCCAAGCAACCTTCGGAGCAGTGGTTTTATGGTTGGTGTAGGTAATGGTTTGAAGCACGTTCCGGCGCTTCTGTCTGCCATCACTACGGAGAAGACACGGAGGGGGAACTGGAGGCAGGAGGGAGATAACAGACAGGTGGAGAACACAGGAGACAAACGAGCAGGTAGCAGAGACAGCAGCAGAATTACACACGAACACGACAGCAGGTGCGGGGAGAAAATGCAGGAAGCAACAGGGAGCAGAGCAAGAGTCAAAAACGCTTGCCAAAACGAGTCTATGGGTGGCTGACGGACAGACAAGGAAGGAACGGGGAGAGAGAGACTAAAAGGAGGCTGTGATTAACCGGGGAGCCAATGAGAGTGGTGACAAAGTAAGGAGGTACAGGTGAAGGTAATCAGTGCGAAGCGGGAAGGCAGAGTCGTTAGGGAGGAACCCAATTACGTGATTACGAAGTGCAGCGGGGAGAGACAATACAGAGAAGTGGAAAAAACCAAGCAGTAAGAGCAAAACCGTGACAGTTACGAGTGCATGGCTCAAGGCAAACGCAACATGAAAGGGGAGACAACACTGGAGTACAATAATCAAAACATCAGTTTATTAAATGAATAAAGTACGTAAATACGATGAATGCAGTCAGTATAGATGAAAGCTTAAAGGTGTACTTCCACGAGAAACCGTTTAGTACTTGCTCTTTTGAAATATGATAGGTCACCCCGAGTTGCATATTCATGCTGCATATCAAAATGTTTTTCTATCCCCGTTTTCTATATCAGTTAAGAGAAGACAACAGGAAAACGACCCAATGCGAAAAGGGCCTTCGTGACGTAGACGTGGAAATACATATAAGAGAAACTGACCGAATGGGCTTTAAGTAATGTTAGCCTGTGACTGACTCGCATAAGATTAGCAGGCTAGTTGAATGACTGCATTTAGCCTGGCACTTGCACTGTTTTGTCATGCAAATATTACCATTCTGAAACGTTCATTGACAAACGGTCAGGAAGCGACTGTGCTTGTGCCATCTCTCCTTCCTCTTCGGATTCAGGATCAAACACATAAGGCTGTATCTCCGTAGACATTCTGTGTGCAGTTTTAGCGCTGTCAAGTTGACTTTTCCCCTTTACCTTACTCTGCTATCAAGTTGACTGTGGGGCAAATGAAGCTGCAGGGAGCGTGCGTCTGGTGAAATCGTATCGTTCTCCCGGCCCCACCCCCTCCACCAAACTAAAATAGCCTGAAACAGAGGAACACCTTTAAGAACTGAAAATTTAGAGCAGTCAGTCAAAGTGTTCAAAAAAAACGAAACAAAAAGATGGCTGGAGAGCTCGGAAAAACGCAGGTGCTGGTGGCCAAGGCAAAAGGAGGCCACACTAGGACTGGAGAACCGCCCCCTTAGGGCTCATTTCCACCAAACAATGCATGTACAGCACGTGTCCGTATTCTGTCCGTATTCATTTAGAATGCACGTTAGCAGATTACAGCATTTCCACCGCAAGCGTGCTCTGAGCGTATTCTGTCCGTGGACCAAAATCCCATTGAAAGCAATAGGAACAGCTATACAATTCATGTCAACTGTGATATCAATGCATGTATTGACACAGGGAATACCTCAAAAACCTTTCGACTGTCAAAATATTACCACTTGATTACAATTGCATGAAAAAAACGCTGGAAAGCTATCAATATTGGCCTTATCATATCAAATCTGCACTACAAGGGCATTGACAGCCTCACTGAAATACCTGTGAAGTTGTCACGCTGTCCAGTTAAATATGTTCTAGGTTTAATAGTAGTGGAGCTTTTATGTTCTTAATAGGAAGAAGCAAGAAGATTTTTGCTGAAGATTTCTTCTTTGGAGTATTCTCAATGCAAAAAGAGCCTCAATCGGTCTTCTGTCGACCACTTGAGCTATAAAAAATAGTAACCTTGTTTACATTTATTAATACATTTATTCATTTATCCGAGGTAGGAAAAAGTGACTATTGCTAAAGATTGCTCTTTATGGAAGGGGTTAAAAATAAGTTCGCTTTTTTGTTCCGGGAGTGAATAAAGGCTTTGACAACAATCAGCCTACATGATTTAGAACAATGTCAAATATTCCGTTCGTCTTATCGACGTGCCAAGTTGTACTATTGCAGTTATGCTTTCCAAACAACGTTTAAAATAAGGAAATAAAACCAGAGAAACATATATTGTGTAAACTAAAGTGAGAGATAGGGAAACATGGCTATGTGCACTTAAAGACATTGGCCAAGTGCATTTTAAGACGGGGCTGGCAGCTGAATTCCCGCTCACGCGCTGTACACGCAGAGATGTCTGGTGGAAATGCTTATACGCTCAGAATACACGCGCTGTAAACGGCTACGCGCTGTACACGGTCAAGTCGATGGAAATGAGCCCTTATAAAGGAACACCCAGACCAGTAATCAATTTTTAAAGCAGCCGCTCTTTCCACAGGTAAATGTCCAATTAATGTATGCAAATGTGTCAACAATGTATGCAAATGTGGCTGCAATACACTGTCCTCCGACCCAATCACATCCTCATCACCACCTACTGCCACTAGGAAAGAGTTTGGTTGGTTGGTAGACACCTCAGCTACAGCCAGGCCGACATCCACTGGTTCAGAAACGGAAAACTGAGAAAAATAAGGCTTCAGTGAATTAATATGGCAAAGTTGTGAAGACTTCTTTCTTTCTGGGGTAGATATCAGATAATTTAACTCAGACACCTGGCGCACAACAGTATACGGACCACTAAATAAATCAGCAGAACCAAAACCTGACCCCCAGGGCTGACACTCTAGGCTCTGCCCTGCGATCATACCAGCTCTTCATTTTCTGTTGAGCCCTTGTCAAATTCTTTGTAGCTATTTCCCCTGCCAACAACAATTTTCTACGAAAACCATTAACATAATCCAACAAACTCATAGGCGTTTCAACAGATTTCAGGTCACCTTGCAGAACAGCTAGAGTTCCACGGCGCCACTAACATTAACCAAGGAAGACCCTCTTCCCAGTCTGTATTTAATTCCACATAGTAAAAGCGACTTTAATGTTTGATGGAAATGCTCCAGAGCTCATTGGCTCTGGGCATGATAAGCAGTACTCTGGTGATGTTTCACCCACACCAGGACTGGAAAATCGCCCTTTTACAAAGGAACACCCGGACCAGGCAATAACTGGGACTGGATTCCATTCACCTGCAACACTCAAGCCTACAAGAGACAGGTGACACACAAGAAGGAAGGCAGGAGGCAGACCGCAGGCAGCCCCAGCAACCAGGCAGGGTCGTAACAGTTACTAAAAGTGTCTGACTCTCCACTGACCACTCTTACAAGCATACACACACTCGCACGATCTGATATCACCAAGTAATTAACAGTCCAGGATCGATGTCAAAGTTCTTCGTCCAGGATCAATGTTTCAGCCAACCAACCAGGGGGCACTTGTGGTTGATGATGTAATTTACAGGGCGACGTGAAAAATTTATATCAGCAAATGTTACAAGTAGAGCTGAAACAATTAATCGATTAATTCGATTAGAAAAAATGATTGATTCATTTTCCCCGAATCGATGCGTTGTTTAATTCGCTGTATTTAATTACTATGTTCAATTAGCTTGAGTTTCACACGGACCGCGCGAAGCAGGCCATTTAAAACAATGGACAATTGTCTGCTAACTGTCAGCTAACTTTAGCCTAGTAACTACCAGCCTACAAATGTCTTTCCATTGCTACACACAAGCCAATGTTGCTAGAAACTCACAAGTACAAGGACCGACCAATAACATTTAGGATTTTGTTTTGTTTTATCCACAAGCCAACATAGGTGCAAGCCTGCAGTTCCCATCTCATCATTACTCATAACATCTTACACATCTGAAAACACAGTAAATATACACGCTACCCCGGACCTTTTAAGATTTATCCAGTTTAATTCCCAAATCAAGATGTAAACCTGCATTTCAGTCATGTTTCACTCCTCTGACATGCAAGGTTTGCCGAACTGTGGCATTTGCTACTACTTAGCTAAAGACGTCTTCTCCACAAATCGCCTAATATTGCTGGAAGCTCACGAAAAATACAAACATTGACCAAAAACCTTTAGGATTTTGTTCAGTTTTATCCACAAACCAAGGTGCAAGCCTGCAATTCGTTTATTAAGCTAACTTATTTTGCCTTGTCTCCTCGTCCTATCATAATTCATAACGTCTTATACTGCTGACTCTGACACTGACTCAAACCTTTTCGGATTTATCCAGTTTAATTCCCAAATCGAGATGTAAACCTGTAATTCAGTCATGTTTCACTCCTTTGACATGCAAGTGTTTCCGAACTGTGGCATTTAAAACCTCTGACAAGAAGATTGGTGTGTGACATAGAGCTGACGTACTATGTATCAAGTGCACACCAGATTTTGCCATGACTATGGAAAATAAAGGTTAGAACATAATTTTTCCTCACAAATTTAAATGAGAAGTATACAAGATAAAGGCGATTATCAATAATGTAATTGTAGGCTTAGAGTAGCTCTGGGTGGAAAGCAGCTTGGAGAGAGCCCAGATCTAAAATAAAGTTATTTTGCTTTGTTTACAAACCTCTGCCTCTCACAGTGCTGCAGTAACCCATCCTCATGAAAAACATCCATGTAACAATTTCAAATGAACTTAAAACAAGGGTTTTTCTTTTGTGTTTACCCTTTATGCATAACATTCACATTAACTATAAAATGCATATCCTAACTGTTTAGCATTGTTACTGGGTGGATATCGTTTATTAAAATACAATTAAAGACAAATGCATTTTCAGCTAGCTCTGTAGAGGTCTCGCAGTCGATGGTTGCACTGTGGTTAACTTCATACCTTGGGTGGTGGTGGTCTGTAAAAAAAATTTAAAAAAAAATAAAAAATTAGGACAGTGAACAACAACAACAACAACAACCATATCTCAGCAGCTTCACAATACAGGGAAATGTTGAAATCAACAAATATAAATAAATTACTATAAATAGAGAAATCGGTGACATGAAAGGGAATCAGGGCTGACTAACATTAGTAAGACAAAACACGTTACTAAGAAATCATGAAGATACACATGGGATAAACGGTTGGCAAAGACCAGCTTTTGGGGTGTAGCACATTAGTAAGACAAGACAGAGACTGTTAGTAAAACACACATGGAGGGCAGAGGGTGGGTAATGCCATGCCTCTGCTGCAGGAATGACAACAGCCCAAATGTCAGTGGTTTGGGGGGTCCTGAGAAGGCTGATTCCCTGACCGAAACATAAATTAGGTACAGTAGTCATTGCACTGGGTGCAATGTTATTTCATAACATGTCATGCATTAAGGCAAAGGAAGTGTTCAGTGTAGGAGAAATCCAAATTTAGCTTCAAACCTCCAAAGATGCTCCATTTACAGGGACACAACATCAGAGGATGACATTTTGGACAAAAGACAATATACAGTACATTACATAGTTTATCATAAACTTACAAAGAGAGTCCAGTGGTTCCCACCCTCAAAGAAGGCCACCACCACCTTTCCTTTGAAAATGGTTTTCTAACAATATAGAGCATATAAAAAATTAGTGTCACATTAAAAAGCTCAGACTCACTGTGAATTTACAAAAAAATAAATTACACACAAAAAAACAAAAACAAAACCTATATACGCTAGCATCTATACTGACATAAGACACTGTTAATCAAAAGAAAATGAGTTGGAACATCATCAGGAATGTAAGAATCTTCAAATATGGACTTCAGTATGGACACAAATACTGTGGATGCCACACACTCCAACGAGGTAATCTAAGAAAACGGGAGGAGGTTATAGGTATTATGAGAAACACACTTGGTATTATAGTTTGTGAAACACTGAAACTTTTCAATACACACACTGTCACACTCACCTGGCATCTTCTATAGTTGAGCAACTCTGAAAAGACAAATAAATCCAAGTGACCAAAATTGGAGCAAACATCATCACAACTGTTTGGATAATATACTTAGTAAGTAACTTAGTAACAGTTCAGGAACAACTAAATTTCAGGAAGATCCTTGACCATGACAATTCAGGAGTTCAGGATACATAATATTCTATGATGATCCTAGTAAAACACTCAGTAAAGTAAATCATAACTGTAAGGCTGATTGTACTCGGTTAATGATAAACAACAGTCCAGGACAAATGTAATGCTACGATGGTCCTGGATTGCTGCGCATCATGACTGTCCTGGACTAAAAATGAGCAACAACGGTCCAGGATGAATGGGATGCTGCATCAGTCCTGAAATGATACTATGGTGCTCCCGGAGTAAAATGTCGATAGCAAAGTGTGCTGGAATATCCTCCGGCCATGGTCGTCAGTCAAAAAAGAGTTGAATTAGCCAAGTTATTGAGGAGTTAGCTTGAAATGTCAACTATTACATTAACCCATTTTCCTACTAACCGTTAACATAATTAGGTACATTGACTCCTCTTCGGAAATATGACTAAACACTACCGTTTAAACACATTTTTTTGTAATACAGTATACATTGTAACTGGTGGTTAGCGATTACACCCAGTGCTAACGCCTACACGTAGCAGGCTAGTTCTTAAAAACCTGTTTGAAATGTTTACTCGCAGACCTTTCATTTCATACACAAGGGCATCATAAGCATCGCATCATGAGCAAATACTAACGTTATCCTATGTGCCGTGGCACCGCTGACTGATCCTAATAAAAACTCTCCCTCGCCCCAAATGTATCTAGCACCAAACGCAATCAAAACAGAACAGTTCGGTTGGAAAACTGCAACAGAATGCCACCCAACATTTCGTAAATAGTGTTACCTGTTTCTTTTGAAAAGAAGGGCAAAGTCCCAACGGTCGTCGACCTCCTCTGGCAGCTTGCGCACTTTTCGGCGGGCAGCTTGACCTTGTAACGTTTGCTGATGTGAATTTTTCACGTCGCCCTCTAAATGACATCATCAACCACAAGTGCCACCTGATTGGTTGGCTGAAACTTTGATCCTGGACGAACAACTTTGACATTGATCCTGGACTGTTAATTACTTGGTGATATCAGATCATGCCACACACTCACACCTATACTCGTACATTCTCTCTTACAGACTTGCAGATACTTCTACACACACCCTCACTTAGAGGTACACCCTCACTCATTCACAGTAAAACTTACAGATACTCACACTCACACCAACATTCACCCACCAAGTGTAGTGATGGTTAGGAGGGAGTTGGCTTTTTGGTGGTGGGGGTTTTTTCCTGCCTATTAAGGATGCCCGGGATGAGGGCAGTGAAGTGATGAAAATCATTACCACAAGATCTGATCCACTCAGGGCACGAGAAGTCATAGAAGGAACTTCAGTCCTTGTCCTTGAAGACATCAATGTACCTAGGGCCTGTGCATTGTTGATGGGTCTAATATATGCACTGAACCTAAGCTACCCAAGAGAGATTAGAAATAAATCCTTGACCTAGACATTCTGAAAGCCAGCCACAAGGTAAAGAGTGGAAATATGAAGGACAAGGCCTTATTATGTATGTTTTGAGTGCAGCCACCTTTACCAGTTTTTTTTTTTTGTTAAAAACGTGAAAGGTGGAAGTTGGAAGCAAACACTGAAAAACGGCATCTGAGCCCCTCTGGCTGAAGGATTCCAGTTCCTAGCAGCACTCCGGAGCATCTCAGCACTCCAAAACAGAAAGTTCACCAGCACGCCTCATAATGGGATGGGAGCTGTCGTTACCACTGGATTGCCTTCAAGCCCTTGTTTGCTCACCTCCAAGCACACAACAGGGCCCGCAAAACCAGACCAGCTGCGCAACAGCGCAGAATGAAGCAAGTCTTTAGAAAAAATCATTCTTAGCAATACCCATGTGTTTCATTTTAATACAAACCAGTGTCTTGGTCTGTCAAAGATCCTATAGACAGAATGTTCTCAAAGACAGGATCAACAGGCATCTATCAAATGCCTTTGTATACTACCGTACAGATCTACAACCAGTCAGACAATTGAGTCCGAATTTTGGTTGGCTGTGACATGCAAATATTCATTACAGTTTGTACTTTTTGCTTTATAACCTGCCAAAGAATTATGCTTTAAATAGAAGTATAAGCAAAATGTATTTTACCATATAACAGTGCCATGTTTGATGAATGTGGTTTGGTTGTGACGTGTGCATGCTTTTTGATCAACCCACTGAACAATTATGGTTTTATTGAAAAGGCATGAAGAGTTATTAGCAAAAATATAGTTTGGCCTATAATGACAGCCCAAGAGACTCAATTTTTTGTATACCATCCCCATATTGGGTTCCAAGTCCCTCTAATAACTTTGGTCAAGCCTCAGGAAATGCGAAGAGCGAGCGGCCTGCAACACAGCAAACGAAGAGAAGACACCAACGCAGCCTTTATTTAAAATATTGAACAATTTTAATTAATTGCAGATAATACAAATCTGTTGTTTAAAATGGTGTCATTCGATGGTATATATATTTTTTTATCTTTCAGATACCGCAAAATACCGTGAGGGGACAGCTGAATCTGCCAAAACGGCTATAAGAAAAGCTGCCAAAAGTTACAGTGTTGAAGGTAAGTCAGCGTACCCAGGACAAGATATCATTTTACACTTTTGACTTAATAGTTACCTTACCTTATAGTTATTAAATGACCGCAATATCCTCCTGACTACCCATAGTTCAAATTTGTCCTCTCTACAGGACATATATTAACCTTCCACTCCCTGCATACAACTGATGCAACTACTCCTTTTGTAATCTCTAGAGGACATTTAGGACCTTTAATTGATACCAAACTTGTAGGGGTGGGGTTATGGGAACTTCCTCTTCCTTTTCAAGGAAAATGGTGTCTATCTCCACACGGACATTTTAAGGGAAGAGGACAAGTAAGTGCATTATATTTTTCACTGTGCAAATATTGACTTAGAAATGTGTTGCTATAATTTATATGAGTCTCTTAAGAGCACATTAAACCAACTTCTACATTAATGTAACCATATTTTACCACAATATTTAAGTGTCTAACAGATGTCCTCTGTAGTGGACAGTTGTAGTTACTTCCTTTTTATGTATTTTGTCAAAATGAGAAGGAAGGGCTTCAATGTCAGAGGCAGAGAGAATTGTTCAAATTGTTGAAGGAGACTCAGATATTGAGTTGTCTGATGAGAAAGCTCAAGCTGCAGTATGTGAGTCATTTGGCTGATTCTGTTCCCCAAGGAACCCATCTTTGACAGGTTCTTTACAACTTTCAACCTCCTTGACACCCTGATGGCAAAAGGCCTGACAGGGACTGGAACACCCATGAAGAATAGAGTTCCAAAAGAATGCACCATCATGGAGGATAAGGCCTTCAGAAAGAAAGAAAGAGGGGCATCAGAGATGGTGGTCTGAAGAATGTCTCCCTAAAGTTGCTGTCCTTAAGTGGCTAGATAATAAGCCAGTGACCATAGCTGCCTATGGCATTGGTCCTCAAGACACACGCAGGTAAAGGCAGGGTCTGTTGAGTCATTTGGGAAAATAAAAGCCCTGGTTATTACAGTATTTGCAGCTTCACGGTACTTTGAGTCAAATAGCATATTTTTACGTATGCCAACATAGAGCGCCCTTGTACGTTGTGACAGACTATCACTTAACCAAAATGTTTTCTAAATTTCATAAAATGATGGACACAACTTTTGGGTTTATTATTTAATTCTAACGTTACCTGTGGTAAAGTGATCAGAACAGACCTTGTGTGAGGAGTTGGTTGAAAGTTCCCCCTCTTACAACAAGCCACAACTCTCGTCTGCGCCAGCTTAACTCCTCAGTCTCTTTTCGTTCCAGCTTTCTGACAGTAGGTATAGAATAACAATAAATTTTGTGGTTCTTGTTGATGCTGTTAGAACAGCCATGAATTACACAACAAACCATCGCTGATTGGAGAAAGGCAGATAAGTATGCCAGGAGTGTCAGGTGCCATAGTAGCCTATCGAACGCTTATTCCAGGAATGTCAACAATATGGCCGCATAGAACGTAGATGACGCTGATTGAATACTATGGATAGCAAACTTTTAATCTGCCTCGTAGTGTTCTGTTACCTCAGGACTGAGGGAGATCAGTTCAGGCTAAGATTGAAGTTCGAAGTATCCGTTAGAAGTGAAGTATCGAAAGGATTGTTTTTTTTATAGTTGGATAGCTGTCATTCTTTGGTATTTATCGTGGATTAAAGACCATGTATCTAGCTAATTTAAATAATGATGATTAATATTTTTTCCCCCTTAAATCCGACGATATTAAAAACGACTGTTCGTTGACAAGTTTTCAACTGTTACAGTAGACTACGGCAAAAGTGCTACATGATGATAGAAGCCCGTACTAAAGACTACACATATATAGCCTACTTAAGATGTCATTTTAGACTTTTGACTTCACAATTACCTTATTATCTTCTAGTTCTTAAATGACCGCAATATGTAGTTATTTAGTGTTGTTGTGAGCTATAGCAAACGTTTTAATCTGCCTCGGACTTTATAGCTTTCTCAGCGTTCTGTTACCTCAGGACTGAGGGAGATCAGTTCAGACTAAAATTTAAGTTGTTCTCGAAAGGATTGTTTTATAGTTGGCTACCTGTCATTCTTTGGAATTTATCGTGAATTAAAGACCATGCTAATTTAAATAACGATGATTTATATTGTTTTTCTCTTAAATCTGACGATATTATAAACGACTATTTGTTGACAAGTTTTCAACAGTTAGACGGCAGAAGTGCTACATACATAGTGTGATTATAGAAGCCTGTCAGTACTAAAGAATGCACATATATAGCCTACTTAAGTGACATAAGGACATATCTTTTATAGGAGGCATTCTGTACTATATTGCGGATGGGTCGATGAGGAGGGTCATTTTATCCGCCGAAGAGAAGGCTGCCATCCTTGATCCATTATTGATGTAGTAGATCTGAACTATTTTACAAGTTATCAGTCTTAGCACTATTTTACTTTCTTTTTTATTCTGTTTTATTTTTGGATCTTGAACCTTATACATAAGGCTCATGCAGAGCACTTCGGCAGAGCTCGTACAGAGGGCAAGATCCACCAGCGCTTCCGCTGGCAAAATATCAGGGAGGATGTGGACAACTGGGTAATAATACATAAATATAAAAAAAAATGTTAACAACTTAAAGCATTTCAAAAGATGCTCATAGACAGGACATATAGTTGAACTGTCATGATGTTTTCAGATCAGCACCTGTCTGGCCTGCCATCAGTTTGAGAGGGTGAAAACAGAAGCTCCTGAGCTGCAGCCCATCAAGCCAGTGGCCCCCTGGCACATGATTATTAAAAAATGTAATATGAAGACACACATTAGAACCTTGGTAGTACAACACACTAAGCATGTTTTTCGTCTGCCTTTTAACCAATTACCAATAGGTGTTGATCTTATTGGCCCTTTGAGGAAGTCCAGCAAAGGCAAATCGTACTGCCTCACAGCGACTGATTTTTTTACGAAGTGGGTCGAAAAGTGTAAATCAGCTGACCAGACTGCAGCGGTAAGATCGACACCTTTTTCTATATATGTAGCATTAGGAGTGCTTACACTCCATCTTTACATACACTCAGGCAGTACACAACAAATGTACTGTATGTAATAACTACCTGGTTTAAAATGAATCTCAGGCTTGTTTTGTTGTTGATTTTTAAGGCTATGATGGACATCTTTTTAACTCATCTAGGTCATCTTGACGGACCGAGGATGGGAGGTCTGGAACGATGTTGGTTTTTTATTCAGGAATTAAATCTTTAATGGAGAAATCTGGTGTGAATTAATCAGTAGTTCTGTTGTTTAATGTTGCTGAGTGCTGTAGGTAGGTATGAGAAGAATTTGATACATTGCAGACTTAATAGCGAAACAGCAGCCAATTGGTTGATTCACACCAGATCTCTCCTTTAGTACAAGTATGATGCTGAAATTAATTGTACTGTACATTGTGTATTCAACACATCCTCATTACAGTTTCCATTTGGTAGTAACACTGTTCTCTAACTAAGGTCAACGCTGCGTTGTTTAAGAATGTCCACTGCGTACCACCCACAGACTAACGGAAAATGTCATTATTCCACCTTTCAATGCAGTTGTGTAACCTGTACTATATCTCTAAAATGGGTATTTCCGGTCCTTGATTATTATTGGTTGAATCAGGTTCGATGTAATTTCATGTCCCTCAATATAGTACGGCTGTATTTTGTTGTGAATTAATGTGCTTACATTGCATTGGTCAGCTCAATACAAATTCCTTCAACTATTGATTGGAACCATTCTGATAAAAAATATGGCTTTTTACTGAGGTATTACCAAATTGTCAGGATTTACAGACAAGTAGGACCCAGATGCAGGTAAGTAAAGTTCAAAAGAGTTTATTCAAAAAAGGCAAAACACAGGAGATCAAACGGCATCAAAAAATCCCAAAAATAAGACAAAGGTGAAAGGCTCAGAAGATCAAGGCGTAAAAAATCAACAAAAGAACATCCAACAAAGACATTCAAAAAATCTGAGTTCAGGTAATCAAAACCGAGACAACAGAGACAAAACCAGCGCAAACAGGGAGACTTACAGACACGGGAGTGAACACACCAAGATGACCGGATGAAGCCAGACAAAATGCAGAGGGTATAAATAGGGCAGGTAATCAGGGAAACTAAACACAGCAAGTACACTCATACACGTACACGCCTGTTAACCAGATTAGGACTCTGCACTTATTTTTATTTAACTGAGATACTACTCTGGAGCAAGGGTGACCATTAAGATACTGGCCGCTAAGATGATGCATTGAACTGAGACAGTTATCACAGCCTCAAATGACGAATAATATGGGGCCATATCTGACAATGTACTTTAAAAACAAACAAGAAAAAGCTGAATGTAAATGAAGGCAAAATTGGCCAGCTTGAACACTTCTGGCGTACATCTGGCCCTGTATCTTCATAAGGTCAGTGAATGCAACACAACTCAAAGCATAGTTGTGCATGAGAAGGTCCAGCTGTGTCAGAAGGAAGCCTATCTATCTTGGAGGAAGAAGAGGACCAAGAGGTTACTGGTCAAGCCAGGGATGGTGGTTCTAAAGAGGGAAGAGCGGAAATGAGGGAGGCCAGGCATGACAGTGAAGCCTGATTGGCCTACCAAGTACAGGTGAATGGAAATGTCCTCCTGTTAGAACCCCAGTTCCAAAAAGAGATTGGATGTTTAGTTAAAACAGGCTAGCTATTTTTATTGTAATGTATTTAAGGGAACTTATCAATATTTTTACACCACAGCAGTGATGCCCACAGCAACGCAGAGTCCAACATGAATGAAATAAAAATAGTGGGAATGCCTTTGCATTGATATCAGAGTCAAAGACATATAGGATAACAGAAAATATCTTTACTATCTGGTTATGTCTGTGTAGTTTTCTATTGGATTTCTCTTACAACCTGTGGTCAGTATTCATTTGTTGGTATTCATTTCATTTGTTTATAATTGCAAGGGTCATTGAGGTGGAGGGCAACTTCGTCCAACTGGCAACCATGGATGGGGTCCCCATGAAAACCAGAACACCCTACGCTTCAGTGAAGCCATTACGGATGAGTATGTGGTTCTTGTAGTATAGTACAGTTACTTTGGTGCATTGCATTGACATACGCTTAGCATTTAGTAAATTTATCAGTGTTGACAATTTTGACACTGATCTGAAAAATTTAGCTGAGTGACTAAGAAAACTATACAATGGAGTACAGCCTTATTATATGTAAATATAAATTAAGATACTTAAATATGTCATTCAGGGTCTCAGACTGGCTACCCCAATAAGGCGACTGTGGAGGTTGCATCCTCCGACAAGCCCTAGGCTGGGGAGCGACACCCTTGAGGTTAGTTGACATTTTACACTGTCTTCTACACCTTTCATGTGTGTGTTATCTGCTAATTTGTGTACTTAGTTTCGCGTGGTTATGATAAGCCCGGCACTATGACAGAGGAAGAGACACTACATTTAATATCCTGATTAGACAAACCCCAGTGTGTAACACATACAACATACAAGCTTATACAGGTTGTGTTTGGTTGAATTGGGCTATTTTCTTATTCATTGTGAAAATGTTTGTATTTCAGGATGTGATGTTGTCATCTCGGGTGTCCACCTGTTCTGCACTGAGTGACAGGGTGGAGGATAGCAGGGCCATGCTGACACCTGGTTGAATGACAGAGCCATTGATCATGCCATGGCACTCCTGAAGGCTGAATACCGTCGTGTCGGAGGCCTTTCCACCACCTCTCTGGGCTTTCTGAGTCGTGTCCCTCCACCATCAACCCAGTGGTTTTTCCAAATTATTAATATTTGTGGTAACCACTGGGTTGCGGTAAGTACCCTGGGGTGCCAGGTAGGTTGTGTCAATGTGTATGATTCCCAGCACCAGACATATACAAAGGACTTTGCTGCCCAGGTGACCAGTCTCCTTCGTTTTACAGGAAATACTGTGTTATGTTCTATCTAAGGTTCGAGGGGGAGAAGAAGTGAACGAGAGACGTTAACAGTCACAACAGACTTGCCTGCGAATATTCTGATTTTATACTCTAATGTTATGCCGTTATTTTAAGTAAAAAGGTAATTCATTCTACAAAGCCTCCTCTTGAATACTACACAACACAACAAATTGGCGACGAGGTTCTACAACTGCTTCAAGAGAAGATGGCTTTTGCGTCGACGCCGTTCCCTCCACCGTTCCTGCCATGCCCGGGTGAGCCACCGATTCCACTGGTCACTTGGGATCGAATGTTCCAGAACTACTTGCTAGTAGTGGATGCTACAGGGGACAAATGGCCGGAGGAGAGGAAAAAAGCTTTATTATTACACTGTCTGGGAGCTGAGGGCCAGAGACTCTTTTACACCCTACCGGATCAAGGTACCACTATGGATGCAGCCCTTAAGGCATTACAGGCACACTTTTATCCTAAAAGAAATACAGTAGCTGAACGCCATGCTTTTAGGAGGCGGGCACAGGCACCTGATGAAAGCGTCGTTCAGTACATTGCCGCGCTTAGAGAGCTAGCTGCTACATGTTAATTCGGGGTCAAGGAAGACGAAATGCTGCGAGACCAACTGGTCGAGCATGTTGCCAGTCAATGCATAAGAGAACGCTTATTGCTGGAGAGTAAACTGACGCTGGCGAATGCTACCTCCATCGCAACGCAAATTGAAGCCGCCGTAAACCAGGCTAAAACATTCACCGGTGCTGCTGCGGCACGCTGTGCACAAGTTCGTTGAGGGCAAGAAGCGTTCCTGCCATCATCAATCGAAGAAACCCACTGCTCCTCCTTCTGCTGCTGCTACCGCTGCCCCATTCTCGCGTTCATGTTACCACTGTGGTTCTGACAAGCATCTGGCTAACGTGAAGTCCTGCCCAGCTGCCACTGCCAAATGTGCTAACTGTCAAAAGACCGGACACTTTGCTCGCGTGTGTCGTTCTGCTCAGACACACCATGTCAACGAGGTAGACTTACCTGAAGTTCAGATACTTTACATGGATTCTGCTACGCCTGACCGGATCCGATGCACCGTCACTGTGAAGACTCCTTCTGCTGTTTTTGCTGTTGACTTCGTCGTTGACTCGGGCTCTTCAGTGTCCATCATCCCAAAGTCCGGGCGGGCTATACCGGGCGAAATTCCGAGATGCACTGCAACCTCCTACTGTCAACTTGGTCACGTACTCCCGTTCTCCAATTCCTGTGCTGGGGTGCTTACCTGCTCTGGTGTCACGCAATACTGCCTCCTGCTCCACCAAGCTCTTCGTCGTTGAATCGGGGACTGCTCTTCTTGGTATGGACCTCATTAAGGGACTTGAACTGTAGAGCCGTTGAAAGCACAGTCAAAGAGATGTCGCTCCTGTGATGGACCTGTCAACTACACCGCCACAGCCATCGGGCTTTGGCTGCGCAAAACAGTTCATCCACAAGGTGAAGACCTCAGGCGACGTTGCCCCGGTGAGACAGCGATTGCGTCGCTTGCCACTCTCCGTCAGAGACGCAGTGAGTAAACAGCTAGACATGCTACTTAAAGAGGGGATAATAGAGAAAATCGATGCCTCTCCGTGGGTGTCTCCCATAATAGTAGTTCAGAAGAAATCTGGGGGCATACGAATGTGTGTGGACTTAAAAGAACCTAACAAGTCTGTCGTTACCGACAGCTACCCCCTCCCTCACATTGATGAGATGTTGTTACTGCTGAAAGATACTACTGTGTTCTCCACCATCGATCTAGAGGCTGCGTACTACCAGCTGCCGTTACACGAGGAGAGCCGTGATCTGACAGCTTTCATTACGCATGGGTTGTTCAGATACTGCCGGGTTCCATACGGCTTGGCTTCAGCCCCAGCTGCGTTTCAGAAGATGCTGGCTACAGTGCTGCATGGCCTACTCAATGTAGCTAACTACCTAGACGACATCATGTTATGGGGGAAAACACAAGCTGAACACGATTCCACACTTGCCACTGTCCTTCAGCGCTTACACGAGGCCGGTCTGAAGCTGAACAGGGAAAAATGCCAGTTTGCAAAGTCGTCTCTGCATTTCCTTGGGCACACTCACAGGGCATCCAGCCTACTGACGACCATCTTGCTGCGATCACAATGGCACCACCTCCGCGTTCATTCATTGGACTGTTATCCTGGTACCAGAAGTTCATTCCAAACTTCGCCACAGTCATTGAACCACTACGCGCCTGCATCCGCCAGGATACAGAGTTCCAGTGGGCTGTCCTGACCCAAATGCACGGCCAGACCGAGCGCGTTGTTGCCTTTGCCTCGAGAACGCTGTCATCTGCTGAACGCAAATATTCCACCATCGAGAAGGAGGCGCTCGGCTGCGTCTGGGCCGTGGAAAAGTGGAGGACTTACCTGTGGGGGCGGAAGTTCACACTGTGCACGGACCATCAAGCGCTTACTACATTGCTGACTTCAAAAGGGACTGATCGTGCTGGCATGAGAATCGCACGCTGGGCTGCGCGCTTACTGTGCTTCACCTACGATGTCATCTACAGACCGGGTTCAGAAAACCACACTGCAGACTGCTTGTCTTGCTTCCCGCCGTCGACAATGGCTGTATTGACGCTGAAGCCTGAGTTCGTTGCCATGCTGTCCACTACAATGACTGCTGTGTCACCCTCTGACTTTGCCACTGCCTCCGCTGCTTGCTCCCTGAACTTGCTGCCCTGCGTTCTCAGATCGAGAAAGGCTGGCCACGCACTCCCTCTGCACTGTCTGATACTGTTCGCCCTTACTTTCGCTTACGACACGAGTTAAGTGTTCAAAATGACTACGTGTTCAGAAGCACTCGCCTTGTTGCTCCACTGTCCCTACGCAGCATTCTGGTCAACTTGGCCCACGAGGGTCATCAAGACATAGTCAGGAGACTGCGTGACCTCTACTGGTGGCCCAGTATGGATGATCAAGTCAACCGTCAAGTCAAAGCCAGTTAAGCGACAAAACAGCCACGCCTGCAGCTGCTCCACTACAGCCAGTGCTATTTTCGTCTCAGCCATGGGAGAAGTTGGCTATGGACATCGTCGGGCCGATGGAAGTGGTGCCTTGGGACTGCAGGTACGCTATCACATTGACTGATTATCATAGTAAATGGCCAGAGGTGGCTTTCACTGCTGCCTTTACATCAGAAAACATAATTGCATTCCTTACGTCAGTCTTCAGCAGATACGGCAACCCTCATAGCCTAGTGACAGACAACGGTGCTCAGTTTACATCATGCCAGTTTGCTGAATTCCTTCAGTCCAGAGACATTCAGCACATACGAACGTCTGTCTATCACCCTGCTGCAAACGGTGCTATCGAGCGTTTCCACCGTGTGCTGAAAGGTTGCATCCAGTCTGCCATTCTGGAGAAAAAGCCCTGGAAAAAGACTGTCAATGACTTTCTCCAAGTCTACCGCGCCACTCCCCACTCAACCACGGGGGTGTCTCCTTTTGAATTACTGCTCGGGAGAAAAATGCGCACTCGCCTAAATGTGCTCCCAATACCGTCTCCAGCCAAAGATACTACTGCTCTGGCACAGCGAGTTGCAGCTCGTCAGACAAAGATGAAGACGTACACTAATGCCAAGCGAGGTGCACGCTCTCCTACTTTCAAAGAGGGAGAGTCTGTGCGTGTTCGTAAACCAACGCATTTGCCGAAAGCCCACCCGAGGTTCACCGCGCCTATGTGCATTCAACGACAGGACGGGAAGAAGTAGCATGCCTCTCGTCTGACAAAGGCTACTGCTCCTGCAAGGCTGGCTCCAGCGAACTTTTCTGTGATGGACATTCCAGAGCCGCCTGCAGATCAGCCAGCTGTCCCTGATCCAGCTCAAGTTAGCTGGCGAGACCAGTTCGCGTGAGACGACCACCACGCTGGCTTGCAGACTTCGTTGAATGATATCCTTTAATTAATGTGTTGATGGACTTATTGAACAGAAATGATAATAAGAATGTTGCATTTGTGTTGCTATATGCTTAATTAAATTGAGATACAATTAATGATACATATATTCAAGTTAATACAGTGTTGCAAAGTGTATGTCCTATAATCTTGTCTGATTTTCTATTCTTAATGATTTATACTCAAGTTAATACAGTATTGCATTTAAATGTTTATATTATCAATTACTCTGTTTTCTATCTACTTACTTATCTGTAGGTTGCTACATTTATAATACCTTACTTACCTGTTGGTTCCTTCAGACTTTAACGTGTTTAGTCTGATTGTTATGGGTTGTACTATTCTTAAAGGTGTACTTCCATGAGAAATCATTTAGTACTTGCTTTTTTAAAATATGATAGGTCACCCCGAGTTGCATATGCATGCTGCATATCAAAACGTTTTTCTTCCCCCGTTTTCTATATCAGTCAAAAAAACACAATAGGCGGAAAAACGACCCAAATGCGAAAAGGGCCTTCGGCGTGATGCACAGGTGCAAATACATATAAGAGAAACTGACCGAATGGGCTTTAAATGATGTTAGCCTGTGACTGACTCGCATAAGATTAGCAGGCTAGTTGAATGACTGACTCGCATAAGATTAGCAGGCTAGTTGAATGACTGAACTGCATACACTTGCACTGTTTTGTCATGCAAATATTACCATTCTGAAACGTTCATTGACAAACGGATTCAGGATCAAACACATAAGGCTGTATCTCCGTAGACATTCTGTGTGCAGTTTTAGCGCTGTCAAGTTGACTTTTCCCCTTTACCTTACTCTGCTATCAAGTTGACTGTAGGGCAAAGGAAGCTGCAGGGAGCGTGTCACGCCTCTGGTGAAATCGTGTCGTTCTCCCGGCCCCACCCCCTCCACCAAACTAAATGAGCCTGAAACAGAAGCACTAGAACATTTTTTTCATTAAAACCAGCGCACAGGGCAATTATTAATACTAGAGAACACTGCAAAATTAATGAAAACACGATGGAAGTACACCTTTAAGTAAGAGGGGAATATGTTATGTTCTATCTACGCCACTAGGTGGCACCCTACTGGGCATTAGGTTGACACAAGGTTCGAGGGGGAGAAGAAGTGAACGAGAGACGTTAACAGTCACGTACGACTTGCCTGCGAATACTCTGATGTTATACTCTAATGTTATGCCGTTATTTTAAGTAAAAAGGTAATTCATTCTACAAAGCCTCCTCTTGAATACTACACAACACAACATACTGTTCATCTGCAGTGGCCAGACGTGCAGCAGCAAGAGGGAGCCTCAGACTGTGGGATGTTTGCCATCGCAAACAGTCTCACTCTCTGCAGAGCTGAGGATCCCTGCAATGAACAGTACCATCAGGGATATATGCGAGCTCACCTTTGCAGGCTGGTGTTTTAACACCGCTCCCCAGCATGGTGAGGAGTGCCCCTGCTGTTCCTGTGTAGGTCAGAGAGGTGGAGGTGCACTGCTACTGCAGGCGGACAGTTTGGGCAGGTAAGGAAGATGTGGTTACCTGTAGAAGATGTGCTAAGGTCTTCCATCAGGACTGCATCGCTCCTCATGATGGCATGATATATGTAATTCATGTACAGTAATCTGGTTGTTATAACTATATAATTAATATTGTATTTAAGTTTTCGAGTTTTCTTTGTGAGTGTCACAGTTGCTGTTTTGGTATGGTAAGTTCTCGGTAAGTTCTTGTAAATATTTCTTCTTTTGTTGTTCATGTACTAATTTATTTATTTAAACTGTAATCTCCATACCAAAATACACATACAGCTGTTCCCGGTTCAGAATGCTCGTTTCACTCACACAGTCCGTGAAATGTCAGTACCACTGCAGCCACTAGGAGCAGCATAGGAACACAGAAGTTTATGCTGAAGTAAAGATCTTACTTCGAAGGTTGACCCACCCACGGCAATACGGTAATCCTGTGGTTCAAACGCAGTGAAATTAAATCGATGTGCAGAGATAGTGACAATACAGTTGTCAAAACATTTAAAAAGCAAATTCACGTAATCCCGTTTTCCTTGTTAAAAAATGCCATGACTTCAAAGTTTCACAGTAATTTAAACAGCAGTATTATAGTCATTTCTGCAAACCGATTGGGTTTCGCTGAGTTTGGACAGCACAACTGTAAGATATTTGCTTTAGAAGTTGGCCATGAAATGGAACATTTACCGCACCAAGACTGGGAACGTTTCATCATGATGAGGTGTACTGATATCAATTAGCAAAAATCTATTCAGCTGTGGTCTATTGAATGAGGACTTAGTCTTCAGACCAGAGAGTTGGAGGTTCGTATCCCACCCTGTCCATCTTGATTGTATACTCGTTTATTCCACTTCTTTGTAAAAGTTATGGATTCATAAGAATATAATTTCCCCCACTACATGCATCAGCTTTGCCGTATGGCCACGTTTTCACGTTAGTTGGTAGGCTATCACCATCGTATAATTTCAACAATGATAGATAGATGACTGGGTGACAAGACTGGCATATGTGTCGTGTATATTTGAAAAACTGAACGGACTTCATATGTCTCTGTGGTATGTCTCTGCTCTAAACTGTCGAGGGCCGCTTTGAATGTCCTACTGCCATTTGGCTCAACGAATTTATGTGAAAAGACTTTCTCCGCGCTGACTTACATTAAGAATAAATACAGGTCTGGGCTTAACTTGGAAGATGAACTACGATTGGCCATCTCCAAAATTAAACATATGTGGACCTAAGGCAGAGCTCCCAAGTGCCAACTTGAATTTTGTATTTTAAAATTCAACTATTTATATGCAAAATAAATTATGACAGACTATCAGTCAGAACTAATTATAAGCACAGTGAGGATAGCATCACAGAAATGTTGAATAACTGAATATTTCATTGCGTGAATTTTCACGTAGTCTATTTCACGTTGTTTACGGTGCAAAACGCCGCTGTAGTCTACATTGTTGTTAACGACAGAATATAATGGTCATGCTTGGAGGAAAAGGTAGGTAATTGGCAATATGTTATGAAGAAGATGAGACCTTATCTTACCCCACTTAAATATCTATATTAGGCTACTTGTTTGTCGCTATGAAGGAAAGCGTCTGCTAAATACTGGCTGTATGCTATCAGATTAAGTCATTCGCGTGCTACAGCTGATAGTGAAGTTATTTCGTAAATTATTAGAAATTCTATGACAGTGCTGGTCACTTTCTGTTTCCTGCCGCTCGCTCTCTTAAGTCCCTTGCCTAATCACCCTGGCAACAACACAAGATTCGTTGATAAACATCTGCATCAGACGCACACGGCCAACCCAGAGCCAGCTGGTGGAGAGCTGAAGATTCTACAGCTGATCGGAAAGGTATTATTACATCATATGGAACTTCTGGCAAGCCAGAACTTTCTGTCCATGACAGCTGCCTTAGGGCATAGTATGATATGATATGTCAATGTTATTATGACATCAATTGAGAGTTCTAAAATTCAAAATTTAAAAAATGGCAGTTGGTCCACCTGTAGGTGCTCTTCGGGTTGTGCAATGTCTCCTCTTCATTTTTACATGGTTGTCGACTTCAATATTCTCTGCCTTCCTTTCTCACACACGTGGGCACACTTTCTCATCACACACTGATCTCTGCTCCGCTGTGAATATGTTTAGTGTGGGATGCCTGCTGAAAAGGCGGGAGTTGCAATAAAACTCAGACCAACATGGTGGACATTTGTGGAACATGTAATGTGAAAGTGATAATATGATTTAAAGTTTCTGTATGACCAGAAGTGATGGTGGCATCACAGCTTGCTGTTTTATTGTAACAATAACAGACTCAGACAAACTGCTCTACATTACCATTTAACAACTCGAAGTTTTAAGCTAGCAGAGTTAGCTTACGACTAGCTAACTACTAGCAAGCTGGCTAACATATATGGTCACAACCTTGTACTAGTACACTTCTTGCATTTGTAGAACAATATTACAACACTTAGGCACCACAACAATATTAATTAGCCTATGTAGACCCTGCAGTTGGCAATTCTAAAATAATTCTGTGCAAGGCTGCCTTTAAGCTAGCTTGCTGGATGACTCATATTGGACAGCCAGGCTGCTGTTTGCACACACAAGCGCACCCCCTCTTAGTGTGGAAGAGTATGACCTCAGGATGATTCCACTATTCATTTCAATGGGGAACAAATATTGCCAATAAACGGGAGTAACACTCCAATAACAAGGGTTAGAGTAACCATTCACCACATTATACTGTCCAGTTTAGGCTGGACTTTTTAGAGTTGGAACGGCGTTTCTATCTTGAAAACCCTAGGAGTAGTAGATGAGACAAAAAAAATGGGTGAACAGAATAATAATAATAATGTTTAAACACCACCTAAGAAGAACTATAAGTGTGCTTCTAAGCACACTTAATAATAACTAGATGTACCGCAAAGCGGTACATGGTATGACCGCCGCAGTGTATTGAAATGTGGGAACTGTTGGTATGATGAGTGTGTGGTAGAGCAGTGTTGTGAGGTGAGAATTTGTGTGGAAATGATTTCCTGGAAGTGGGCATGAATGTGGGTTTTGAATGAATTACATTGTGTGTGTTTGAATAGTGTGTAGGAGTGATTTGTGAAAGGAATAGGCAAAATGAGATTTTGTACAATTACAACATTCCCTATGGACCAAATTGTATGGCACATGCTGTGGTGTTAGAGGTCTTTGTGCTGATCATGCATGACCTATTTTGTGCAGTTCCCACCTTCTCGGTCCAAGATATTAGAAACTCAAAATCCCAATTTTTGCATTTACCCTTATCACTAGGTGGTGCTGTGCTTCAAGTGAGTGTTTATGGGCTGGGCTGATACACCTCTGTAACACCAACATACTAACACAAAATTGTTGTCTTGGGCAAAATTGTTGACGAATTATTTAACAAAAACTGTTTTTTGACACCTAGTTTCGCCAATAAACATCGCCCCCTATGACGAAATTACACAAAATTTAGTACACATGAAAAGAAAGTTGTTTAGAGATTGCATGTCAACTTTGACCAAATTTGAGCAATTAACAGCCAAGATATGGACTTTTGAAGAATTTTAAGCTATGTGTTAAATGTTCATTGACATGTAACTTCGAAACGGTTTATCTCAAAATAAATCCTTTGATAACTTTTTGTAAGCATTGTCTGTAGATGACATATACCAAATTTGGTGAGATTCACATGAACGGCCTATGACGAGTTCGTTCAAATTTGTTTTCGCAATGTTAAAATTTCACAGAAATTGTTTTCGTTGGAAGTGGGCATTGACCAGTGCTTTAAATGCGTGAGGGTCAATAGATTTCACGATTAAAAAAAAAGTTGTTGTAAACATTAGCATTCTCTAGATAATAGGCAAAATGATATTTTCTACAATTACAGCGCCCCCTATGGACCAAATTGTATGGCATGAGCTGTGATGTTAGAGGTCTTTGTGGTGATCTTGCATGACGTATTTTGTGCAATTCCCACCTTCTCAGTCTAAGATATTAGCAACTTAAAATCCCAATTTTTGCATTTACCCTTATCACTAAGTGGCGCTATGCTTCAAGTGAATGTTTATGGGCTGGGCCGATATGCCTCTGTAACACTGACATACTAACACAAAATCGTTGTCTTGGGCAAAATTGTTGACGAATTATTTAACAAAAACTGTTTTTTGACACCTAGTTTCGCCAATAAACATCGCCCCCTATGACGAAATGTCACAAAATTTAGTACACATAAAAAGAAAGCTGTTTAGAGATTGCATGTCAACTTTGACCAAATTTGAGCAATTAAAAGCCATGTTATGGACTTTTGAAGAATTTTAAGCTACGTGTTAAATGTTCATTGGCATGTAACTTCGAAACGGTTTATCTCAAAATAAATCCTTTGATAACTTTTTGTCAGCATTGTCTGTAGATGACATATACCAAATTTGGTGAGATTCACATGAACGGCCTATGACGAGTTCGTTCAAATTCGTTTTCGCAATGTTAAAATTTCACGGAAATTATTTTCGTTGGAAGTGGGCGTCGACCAGTGCGTTCAATGCGTCAGAGTCAATAAATTTCACAATAAAAAAAAAGTTCTTGGAAACATTAGCATTCTCTAGATAATAGGCAAAATGACATTTTCTACAATTACAGGGCCCCCTATGGACCAAATTGTATGGCACGTGCTGTGATGTTAGAGGTCTTTGTGGTGATCGTGCATGACGTATTTTGTGCAGTTCCCACCTTCTCGGTCCAAGGTATTAGCAACTCAAAATCCCAATTTTTACATTTACCCTTATCACTAGGTGGCGCTATGCTTCAAGTGAGTGTTTATGGGCTGGGCCGATACGCCTCTGTAACACTGACATACTAACACAAAATCGTTGTCTTGGGCAAAATTGTTGACGAATTATTTAAGAAAAACAGTTTTTTGACACCTAGCTTCGCCAATAAACATCGCCCCCTATGACGAAATGTCACAAAATTGAGTACACATGAAAAGAAAGCTGTTTAGAGATGGCATGTCAACTTTGACCAAATTTGAGCAATTAAAAGCCAACATATGGACTTTCGAAGAATTTTAAGCTACATGTTAAATGTTCATTGACGTGTAACTTCGAAACGGTTTATCTCAAGATAAATCCTTTGATAACTTTTTGTCAGCATTGTCTGTAGATGAAATATACCAAATTTGGTGAGATTCACATGAACGGCCTATGACGAGTTCGTTCAAAAATTTTATGTCGTTGGGTGAAACGTTCATTGAGTTATTCAGCAAAAACTTTTGCCGGTCTCCCCCTCTTTGACGGACACTGGCACAGCGGGGGCGTGGCCCTTGGGGGCCAAAAGCTTCTATTCGCTGAAGAAGTTCTAGGGCTACATGCCTACAAAGATTCATGTCCCCCTGACTTCCAGTGTCCCGGAAACCGTTGACGGAAAATTGCTGAAGAAAAAAAAAGAAAAAAAAAAAAAGGGAAAAAAGTCGCGGCAACACTATAATGACCGCTATCGCTAGCTTCGCTAGCGGCAGTCATAATTAGATTTTGTACAATGACAGCGGCCCGCATAGGGCCAATTTTATGGCACGTGCTATGCTTTTAGAGGTCTTTGTGTTGATCGTGCATGAGATAGGGCCAATTCTATGGCATGTGCTGTGCTTTTAGAGGTCTTTGTGTTGATCGTGTATGAGATATTTTATGCAGTTCCTACCTTCTTAGTCCAAAATATTGGCAATTCAAAATACCAATTTTTGCATTTACCCTTATCACTAGGTGGCGCTATGCTTCAAGTGAGTGTTTATGGGCTGGGCCGATATGCCTCTGTAACACTGACATACTAACACAAAATCGTTGTCTTGAGCAAAATTGTTGACGAATTATTTAACAAAAACAGTTTTTTGACACCTAGCTTCGCCAATAAACATCGCCCCCTATTACGAAATGTCACAAAATTTAGTACACATGAAAAGAAAGCTGTTTAGAGATGGCATATCAACTTTGACCAAATTTGAGCAATTAAAAGCCAAGATACGGCCATTTGAAGATTTTTAAGCTACGTGTTAAATTGACGTGTAACTTTGGAACGGTTTATCTCAAGATAAATCCTTTGATAACTTTTTGTCAGCATTGTCTGTAGATGACATATACCAAATTTGGTGAAATTCACATGAACGGCCTATGACGAGTTCGTTCAGATTCGTTTTCGCAATATTAAAATTTCACGGAAATTGTTCTCGTTGGAAGTGGGCGTCGACCAGTGTTTTCAATGCGTGAGCATCAATAGATTTCACGCAAAAAAAAAAATTGTTGTAAACGTAAGCATTCTCTAGATAATAGGCAAAATGACATTTTCTACAATTACAGCGCCCCCTATGGACCAAATTTTATGGCATGTTCTGTGGTGTTAGAGGTCTTTGTGGTGATCGTGCATGACGTATTTTGCGCAGTTCCCACCTTCTCGGTCCAAGATATTGGCAACTCAAAATCCCAATTTTTGCATTTACCCATATCACTAGGTGGCGCTATGGTTCACGTGAGAGTTTATGGGCTGGGTCGATACATCTCTGTAACACCCTTTGACCAAATTTGAGCAATTAACTCATTCGATGCGTCTTTTACGATAGTACCGCCCAGTGCCAATGATGCGTTATCGAGTCAATTTCGTTTTTTTACAGGGGAGGTGGGGTAATCATCTGATCTAGCTTGTGTAAAAAAATCAAAGTTGTAATCACAATGGAACCCATTCTGTGGGTAGTACCAGTATCAGTGTGGATATGTGATCATCTAACATTGTCTCAAAGAAGAAAGTAAGTCTACAACTAGTTAAAAAAAGCTATCTAATTGATGTAAACAGCCTAGACACTGGACCTGGCTTGCTAAATTGCTCGCAGTTTTGCGCACTGCTAGCTTGATCAAAATAAATCCTGTCAGCACGTATGTTGAAGCTACTGTTTTCCTAGCAACACGTTTAGCTTCTGCAAGCCACCAATAGATTAATTTCACTTTAGGTAATGCATAATGAGCAGCCTGTCGCGCTGTTTCATAGATAGCTACACCTGCACTTGACTGACCCGTCTGCGCCGACAGCAAGTCACTGACGACCCAGCTCTCTACATTTGGTAAAGCGCACGGATTCACTGCACTCTCCCAACATCATAATTTCCTGTGCTATCATTCTCATGTGTTAATCTAGTTGTTCTGTGCGCGGATCCTGTGGAATACGATGTTATTTTGCTCTGAAGGCGTTGTATATTTAGTTCGGTTCCGGTTTGCCTATCCTCTGTCTGAGCCAAGTTCCCACACTAAAATGTTACAATGTTTTATATCGTGTTTGGTGACGTTCAGAAATATTACATTTACAAGCATGGAGCAGTAGTCTAATTGCATTTTTTTACAAAGAACACAAAGTACTTGTGCATGTAGGAAGAGCACCTTAGGGAGAAACTATGGCTATTACACCTACCCCTACACTATCTATAATCAAGTAAATAGTTCAGGCTGTTAGTCCCTACTCCCAGGTGTAACACGCACAACTGGCCGCTGACTACAGCTATTCACGCAACCTCATGTGAGCTGTACAGGACAGAGCAGCTGAGGGGGTGGCCAACTGGAGCCGTACAGACAGATGCTCAACAAGGGTTAACCTGAACCAGCCGGCTACCGTTACAGTGACTGGGGCTGCTGGGGCTGTTTACATGATCCACTCAGCAGCACCTACCTATCGCTTTCCCCCATGGCTTTCACCATGACACCAACACTATCTATAGTCAAGTAAATAGTTCAGGCTGTTAGTCCCTACTCCCAGGTGTAACACGCACAACTGGCCGCTGACTACAGCTATTCACGCAACCTCATGTGAGCTGTACAGGACAGAGCAGCTGAGGGGATGTCCAACTGGAGCCGTACAGACAGATGCTTAATAAGGGTTAACCTGAACCAGCCGGCTACCGTTACAGTGACTGGGGCTGCTGGGGCCGTTTACATGATCCACTCAGCAGCACCTACCTATCACTTTCCCCCCTGGCTTTCACCATGCCAACAACATGCATCTCATCCAGGACCACTGGCAAGCCTTTGCAGTTTCCTCCAACATTTCCTTAACAATTAAAATAACTAGATAAATACATAAAAATACAAGACACTTGCACATGTGGGGAGAGCACCCATTGTACCACACTTCAGGCTTTCCTAACTACAGCCATTACAATTATCCATACACTATGTGGGAAACATCCTCAGCAGTGTACCTCAGGATCAACGGGTGTTTCGGGCCTTTATTCACTGTACACCCTCCCCTGAGGCGGCCCCACTAAAGGTGATCAATCCTTTAGTGTGTGTCCACAGTTCATCTACCTGCTACCCAAATTTCCAAAATGTACTTCCTCAATTCACTTACAACCAAAGTTTACTTCCAAAATTTACTACCTACTGTTCATTACCACCTGTTTGCACGACTTCCAAAGTTTTACTTACAAAATTAACTACCACCACAATTTACTTCCAAAATGACCTGCTTACTTACTAATTAGGACTTATTATCGAATATTTGCACTTTACCACCATTTTACCACAAATACTATCACTTTGCAGTCACTAACGCATATGCCATTACACAAACAACCCTGCCAATGCTAGTTCTAAAGACGATTCTACCCACTTACTTAACATTAAGTGTATACCCCTCTTGAATCTAATGGTGACTAATACTCAGTTATAGTAATACTGTAATAATCACATATTAATCCTTTTATGGGTGACTGTTATATAATAATAATAAACTGGCTGTTGCCACTTACCAGTAGGAGAGAACCTCAGAGAACTGACCCGTATCTCTGGCTTAAAGTGGCGAGAGGTCCCGATTCTACCCGGTGACTTAACATTAAATGTATACACCTCTTGAATCTAATGGTGTCTAATACTCAGCTATCCCGTGTTCCATACACCGCAAAACCCCGGGAAACTTGGCCACTCTGTATCCCAATACACCGCACGATCCCAGAGAACCTGATTCTAAGCTGCCCATGTGTGTAATGGCTGCCATTTATAAGCCTCTTTCTTCTTCTGTGTTTCTATTGACCCACTAAACGCACTACTGCCATCTGCTGGTCTGGGGTGCCCATCCTTCTCTGCACAAACAGCCCTAGGTTGCACTAATCTCCACCACCTTACTAATGTCCTGTGCTGAACCAGTACCCACGCTAACCACTCCCAGCCTCCACTGCCACATTAATAAAATAAAATAATACTAATCACAGCCTCCACTGCCACATTAATAAAATAAAATAATAATAATAATAATACTAATAATAATAATAATGACGCAATCACGCAATGCCCCGTTGCATGCGGGCTCTTGCGTGATGCAACAACGCAGTATCACTATAATAATAATAATAATGACGCAATCACGCAATGCCCCGTTGCATGCGGGCTCTTGCGTGATGCAACAACGCAGTATCACTATACACTATAATGACGTAATGACGCTTCACCGCCCCATTCGAACATGGCAACCCTACTGCTTACCCCAGGCAGAGACCGCCCTTCTCATCCAGATCCAATTACTAGTCCTAGCTGCTTCCTCTGACATCTCCCTAACAGTTTTACGTAGATTCTTACCACCAACCCCAAGCTCCCCTCGCAATTAAATGACTGACGTCCCTACAAACCCTCTACAACCCACTTCTACTGGAAATACTCTTGCCCTCCATCCTTTCTGCTCTGCTTCCAATCTCAACTCTTCATACTTAAGCTTTTTCCTTTCATATGCTTCCTCTAGGGAGTTTTCCCATGGGACAGTGAGTTCAATAAAATAGCTTAATTAAAGCGCTGTAATTGTACAAAATGTCATTTTTGTACGTTTACTATCGTTTACTATCAATTTTTTTTTTATTGTGAAATCTATTGACCTTCACGCATTGAAAACACTGGTCGACGCCCACTTGCGAAAACGAATCTGAACAAACTTTTCATAGGCCGTTCATGTGAATCTCACCAAAGTTGATATATGCCATCTACAGACAATGCTGACAAAAAGTTATCAAAGGTTTTATCTTGAGATAAACCGTTTCGAAGTTACACGTCAATGAACATTTAACAGGTAGCTTAAATTCTTCAAAAGTCCATATCTTGGCTTTTAATTGCTCAAATTTGGTCAAAGTTGACATGCCATCTCTAAACAGCTTTCTTTTCATGTTTACTAAATTTTGTGACATTTCCTCATAGGGGGCGATGTTTATCGCCGAAGCTAGGTGTTGAAAAGCAGTTTTTGTTAAATAACTCGGCAACAATTTTGCCCAAGACAACGATTTTGTGTTAGTACGCTGGTGTTACAGAGGCGTATCGACCCAGCCCATAAACACTGGAGGCACTTGAAGCATAGCGCCACCTAGTGATAAGGGTAAATGCAAAAATTGGGATTTTGAACTGCCAATATCTTGGACCGATAAGGTGGGAACTGCACAAAGTACGTCATGCACAGCACATCAGCACAAAGACTTCTAAAACCACAGCACGTGGCATAAAATTTGGTCCATAGGGGGCGCTGTAATTGTACAAAATCTCATTTTGCCTATTCCTTGCCTTCACAAATCACTCCTACACACTACACAAACACACACTATGTCATTGATTCAAAACCCACATCCATGCCCACTTCCAGGAAATCATTTCCACAGAAATTCTCACCTCACAACACTGCTCTACCACACACTCATCATACCAATAGTTCCCACATTTTAATATACTGCGGCGGTCATACCATGTACCTCTACCATGTACATCTAGTTATTTGTAGTATCTTATTATAAAGTGTTACCCAATGGACTTCAAGAAAAAAAACATGGTCCTAAGGAACCAATAAATTGGTATGAGGAGTTCTACTTCACTTTTTGCATACAAAGCAGGTGCTCGTTAGCTCAAGGAAACTAGTCTCAAGTTAAGAAAAGTGTATTACAGAAGCATCCTAACCTCAAGAAATTCTTAAATACCCGTCCTAACTTTAGGATATCGCCACCGCTGTCCTAACTGTCATTTTTACTGTAGTCAGCTAATAGTCTATTAGACAGAATGGCTGTTATTTTGCTTTTGAGGTGACAACAACAACGTAACCGGAATTTGTTTATTGAAAGGCAGTTTGTAGACCAAAACGACGTTTTAAGGTTTGATGACAAAACTTTGATAAATCGCTACCGGTTACCCCGGGCCATCGTTGTTTGTCCATAGTGCTATTCACGTCTCTTGCTGTCCCGTGTCAAGTCGTTAGTACTTGTAGCAGGGTATTGTAGCAGCTAGCCAGAGATCACTGGACGTTACTTCACGAGACACAGTGTAGCTTCCGTTGCTAGGTAACAGACATTAAAGGCGATCATAGATGTTTTAATCGGTTATTTAGGAATCCTAACTCGAGATAAGATAAGAATCTTAAATGAAGTTAGGATTTGCTTCTGTAATACCAAACTGAAAAGAATCCTATCTCACAGTCGTCCTATCTTAACTTTTGACTTAAGATGGGAAGTTTCTGTAATGCGGCCCCAGGACTCTAATTTTATATATGTAATCTGATAATTCTCTAATTTTACTTAATACTTCTAGGTGAATGGTTTATTGCAGCCCTTATGGAGTGATTTTTGTAGTCCCCATAAGTTTTTAACATTGTGTGTAATATGTTTTTATGTGTGGCCTGGTGTGATGCCCACTTTTTATTGACCAACTGACTGCAAGATGAGTCAAAGGTGGAGCCAGAGCACCTGCCACTTAGTTCCACTTGATTGCTTGTGCCTTCTCCTTGTTATAGGGACTTGGGAGTTAGTTAGTGAAGAAGCTCTGAAGAAGACACATTAGTCGCAACGCGTCAGCCATTCACAATAAAGGCTTTTTAGACTACAACAACCAGTGTGCCTTAGCAGTTTCTGAGAAGACTTCTGACAATTCACAACTAAAGCTACAACAGAAGTTAAGTCAAAACATATTTAAGAAAAAAAACATGGTGTTAAACTGATAATAGGAAAAATGTAATTTTGCACAAATACAGCTCCCATTGACAGAAATTGATGGTACTAGTCTTGCTTTAAGAGGTTACTGTGCTGATTGTGCATGATTTTGTTCAGTTCCCGCCTTCTCTGCAAAATATATTGGCAATTCAAACCTTTTTAGTGTCCCACCAATCCCTGACAGAAAATCGCTGGAGAAAAAAAGTGTTTTTTTTTTTGACAAAACCAATATGACCGCTAACTAGGGCTTTGACCTTTGCCCAAAAATCGTATTCGAAGTTCGTTTGTTTATGAATTTCGAAATATTCAAATATATTCCATCATGTATTAATAATATTTTGACCATTAAATGCCTTCAGTAAGACCTATATTGGTATCAAACTTAAGTTGTCCACCAGAGGGCAGTACAGTCAAGGCACGAAAGGTCAATTATTTATGCGTGTGTTAAAACTGTTATTATCGAGCAAACAAGTTGTTCAGTGTCGGAGTGAAGATGCAATGAGCGGAATATAACAGAAGATGCTGTTATGACACAGTTAACGCTCTATTGGAAATACACGAGCTTACAGGAACCTTTCCTTCAGGTAGTCTATAGGCAGCCAATTATGTTTTCGGAAGAACAACACGGTGTCACAGTGACAGTTTTTTTTTTTGTTAACAGTCAGGCATATCACTCCGTCCTTACTCGTGATTTTCCTTTCTTGCTTTGGAGACTAAACTAGCGCCACACGATGCTTTTCAAATGGTCAGGAGCGTAGATTTCGAACTCCTCGTCATGACTGCAGGTGTGCTTGTTGCTATTGTTTTGGTATGCAAAATAGGTGTGAACATGGACGCTACAAGAGCCCAGATGACTAATAATAGCATAATAAGCTCACGATTCACAATTTCACCAGGCGTGAAAAAACCTCGGAATATGAATTGAAAACAACGTTTACAAGCAATCGCATTCACGAAAAATAATAACCATAACAGGTTCGAATATTAGAGCTACCATTCGAATATTCGATTTTTAAAAAATATTGGAATTATATTCGAATAACGAACTTCGATGTCAAAGCCCTACTGCTAACATGGTAAGAGTTGGTCTTGGGATCAGAGTTGCAGGTTCAAATCCCGCCCTTTCCATGGCTGAAATGCCCTTGGACAAGGCATCTAACCCCACACTGCTCCAGGGACTGTAACTGAAACCCAGTAAATAACTGTAAGTCGCCCTGGATAAGAGCGTCAGCTAAAGTGTGATGTAACAATAACAATGATAATAATGCTAGCTTCGCTAGTGCCAGTCATAATATATCTACATAATCTGCATTTGTATAGCACATTTCCTACAAAGAATGTGGCTCAATGTGCTTCAGTTTAACAAAGGAACAAGGGACAGTGATACACATGGCACACTTTGTTATAGTCCAGTAGCGCCAGAGAACCCAGCAAGGGCACTGTGGAGAGCTCCATTAGTGTCCCCCATAGTCGCCAGGGGAGTCCCTCTGTCGGGGTTGGTAGGGGGAGGGTGACAGTTAACTGTAGGCAAGGTTGAACAGGTCAGTTTTCAGTTGCCACTTAAAGGCGTCAATGGACTCTGCCTCTCTAATGTATTAGGGTGGGGCATTGTGTCTTTTTGAGCGCAGTATGACAAAACTGCTTCTCTGGAAACCTTCAGGAGGCCAGCCTCAGTTGATTTAAGCTAAGGGCTCATGCAGGAATGTAAGATGACAGTGTGTCAATGATATAGTATTAGTATATAGTACTAGTAAGCAGTAGCGGCTCCTAAGCATAAATGTTGGTGGGGCAGACACTGACTCCGATGCCTGAATCACTACCATGACCAAATGTTATAGAATAATGTACTGTATACTGATAGGCCTATTAAAAACCTAATTAATGTAGTAATTCGGCTAAGCAGGTCTACAATAAATCTGTCTGCAAGCAGCACCATAAAGCATGCGTTTCAGAGTTCTTTTTTTTAAATATACGCTATGATTAACGAAGACCAATGAAATGCTGACCCGATGCACTAAAAGCAAACAATGGAACAGCTTCATATAATACAGTAAGTGTTGAATCTCATGTTAGATTAATGATATTAGACAAACTGGTTTCAGGACTCCGTGTGAACTTTACTTTGTCTCACATATGAGCATTACAGATGCACACATGTACCACGGTGAGAAAACTAGTAACCAAACTTATCTCCTTCATTCTGTGCATGCGCACTCTAGTGTTCACTTGTAATGGTCATGTGGGGAAACGGCTATTATATGAAACATGCAACAAAAACATCTGAATACAGTGTCCTACTCCTACATAGACTATTTCAATCAAATATATATTTTGTTTGTGTCCTCAGACTGGTCGGAGATCTTTTTTGCTTATTCTTGAATTAGGTAAATTATAGATAAGAGATAAGCAAACGTTACAAGTTTTGTTTATTGTTTTAAAATGTATTTTCTTGCATTGAAGCCAACTTTACCGTATACCCATGCTAGGTCAAGTTAATATTGCAGCACACCTCAATGAGGGCTATCATGTAAGCATTCGAAATCAATCAGAGGCAAAATGTGTCGTTGTGCTTACTGTAGAACATTTATGTAATGTTATGGGCTAAGCCCACTTACTGTGACTGTCCCTGTGCGGCTGTGCTAAAGGCGCTGGATAATAGGCTCTTTGAAGGCATCGGGGGACAAGACAGGAGACGTAAAGACAGTATGCCTACAGGAAATGAAGACTGCCTTTCATAGATGTTAACATTGCAGCAGTGTGATAAGGCAAATTAAGCCGTACAGTATAGGCCTACTGTCATTGTGATTTTCAACAGGTTCCAGACCTTGACAGCCACACTGCTTTTTTTAAATACTGCCCGTCAACAATGTCTTCGCCATTCCCTTTTTGTTATACCCATGGAACTGTCATGTTCCAAGCTTTTTTTTTGACGGACTTTATATTGCTTCTGGGTTATTTTTGTCTTAGTTGCCTCGAAACGCTCCCGTTCATGAAATGCCCATACAAATCACAGGTAGGAATACCGTTTCATTATGCCCAGTTTTACTATCAATATATAGTTGACGTAGGCTACGCTCCTGGCTGCAATCATATTGATTTCATTCCAGGCTCTTGCGTAATTTAGGCTACTTCTTTATTTCCGTTGGTCTGCTGCGTCAGCTACATGATGTCACGGTAGTTATATGGTAGTTGCATGATAGTTACAAAAATAATGTCTTAGGACAACATGTTCAGGTGCATGTAGCCTATTTTCACTTCGCATCCTCTGGGTGTCTCCACTGTGCCACGCCAGTTAAGATTAATCTTAGTGCTCTACGAGTGCTCCGGACCACACGTAGAGTTACGAGTGATCTCACGATGGTTCTTGGCCAAGGAAGGTTTCGGGAAACGGTCCGTAAACTCTACGATGGTGCTAAGTGTGAAGTTGAGTACTACTTAGGCTTAAGTACTACTTAACATCGCTCATAGGGCTTTCAGGAAACGAGGCCCTGAACAGTAGACATGGAAAGCAAAATACTGTATTCCTTACGGAGCAACCATACAGCCATTTCATTTTCATCATACCATGTTCGTGAAAATGTTCGGTTGTATATATCTTCCATTTGTCCTTAGTTTTCTGTGTTATACTGATGTAGGTACAATCCCATAGAGACTACGCTACCCATGGTTCCCTTAGCCACACCTCAGGTGATAAGCCCTTCTCACATTTCACACCCTTCCTTCAAAACCCCTGGCGGGCTACAGCTCCTTCTCTCAGTGCTGTGGGTCATCAGATCACGCAGACCAAAAGAGATACCCTCCTCCTGCAGGCCACCGGGCCGGGAGGACCACAAAGGAATTCGTCAACATGCGCAGCTAAGTAGACAACAATAGACCTTTGCACAAGGTTAGAAGTACTTTAACTTGAGTACGTTTTACTGGAAAGGCGACCGGATTCCCTTTCCCCAGTTCTATAGCCGCGACTACAGGGCTACCGGATCCCCTTTTAGGCTACATTTGTTGAGTTCAATGAAACGAACCACTACTAATCCATTGGATTCCCAGCAAGACGCTGAGGTAGTATAGTTTCTGTAAATGTCTAATGCGCAACGAACCATAGTAGGAAACCTCTTAATCGAGCACTCGGTTCCTAGCTATAAGCTGAGAGAGAATTCTCCTACGGTAGTCAAAAGGACTCTTCTTCACTCGGATCACCGCCGATTAACGACTGAACAGTGGCAACGACCTCGCCACGGATCCTTCAACACCCAAGGGAGGACCGGAGCAACCCAAAGCAACTCCACCCGAAATAAACAACATTTGCGTAAGGCACTTGGGCATAGTTAGAATATTGCTTAGCACAGCAAGAATGTTTAAACTTATGTCTGATGTAAACATGCACACTGTTTTCATATAGACTTTGAGTTGACCATTTGCTATGTTCTTTTATTTGCTACTTTGATAGACAGATCATGCATGCTCTCTCTCTCTTCCTTCTTACTAACAATTATCTAATGCCCTGCATTGAGATATCTGGTCAGGGGGAATGTTTAGCTAACAATAGCCTAGCCTATTGTCTTAAAGCGATTTAATCATGTGCCACGTGCAAATCCCCCGCTTCTCCTGTGATCTGGCAAAAGGCCTACCTCACACACCAAATGGGGGGTGGTGAGCCTTGACCCCCTCCTTATCTTTTCCCTCTCTCACTCACACACACACACACCACCTTATTGCCTTGCATAGACACACACACACACACACACACACACACACACACACACACACACACATACATCACTACCTGTAGAATTAGTTTACACCTGTAGTTTGTTAGTTAATAAACTATACCTTTTGAAACTAGATGTACCGCATAGCGGAACATGGTATGACCGCCGCAGTGTATTGAAATGTGGGAACCGTTGGTATGATGAGTGTGTGGTAGAGCAGTGTTGTGAGGTGAGAATTTGCGTGGAAATGATTTCCTGGAAGTGGGCATGAATGTGGGTTTTGAATGAATTACATTGTGTGTGTTTGAATAGTGTGTAGGAGTGATTTGTGAAAGGAATAGGCAAAATGAGATTTTGTACAATTACAGCGGCCCGCATAGGGCCAATTTTATGGCACGTGTTGTGCTTTTAGAGGTCTTTGTGTTGATCGTGCATGAGATAGGGCCAATTCTATGGCATGTGCTGTGCTTTTAGAGGTCTTTGTGTTGATCGTGTATGAGATATTTTATGCAGTTCCTACCTTCTTAGTCCAAAATATTGGCAATTCAAAATACCAATTTTTGCATTTACCCTTATCACTAGGTGGCGCTATGCTTCAAGTGAGTGTTTATGGGCTGGGCCGATATGCCTCTGTAACACCGACATACTAACACAAAATCGTTGTCTTGGGCAAAATTGTTGACAAACTAGATGTACCGCATAGCGGTACATGGTATGACCGCCGCAGTATATTGAAATGTGGGAACTGTTGGTGTGATGAGTGTGTGGTAGAGCAGTGTTGTGAGGTGAGAATTTCTGTGGAAATGATTTCCTGGAAGTGGGCATGGATGTGGGTTTTGAATGTGTAGTGTGTAGGAGTGATTTGTGAAGGCAAGGAATTGGCAAAATGAGATTCTGTACAATTACAGCGCCCCCTATGGACCAAATGTTATGGCATGTTCTGTGGTGTTAGAGGTCTTTGTGGTGATCGTGCATGATGTATTTTGTGCAGTTCCCACCTTCTCGGTCCAAGATATTGGCAACTCAAAATCCCAATTTTTGCATTTACCCTTATCACTAGGTGGCGCTATGCTTCAAGTGAGAGTTTATGGGCTGGGTCAATATGCCTCTGTAACACCTACATACTAACACAAAATCGTTGTCTTGGGCAAAATTGTTGACGACTTATTAAACAAAAACTGTTTTTCAACACCTAGCTTCGGCGATAAACATCGCCCCCTATGACGAAATGTCACAAAATTTAGTACACATGAAAAGAAAGATGTTTAGAGATGGCATGTCAACTTTGACCAAATTTGAGCAATTAAAAGCCAAGATACGGCCATTTGAAGAATTTTAAGCTACGTGTTAAATATTCATTGTCATTGAACTATGGAACGGTTTATCTCAAGATAAATCCTTTGATAACTTGTTGTCAGCATTGTCTGTAGATGACATATACCAAATTTGGTGAGATTCACATGAACGGCCTATGACGAGTTCGTTCAGATTCGTTTTCGCAATATTAAAATTTCACGGAAATTGTTCTCGTTGGAAGTGGGCGTCGACCAGTGTTTTCAATGCGTGAGGGTCAATAGATTTCATGATAAAAATATACTTGGTTGTAAACGTTAGCATTCTCTAGATAATAGGCAAAATGACATTTTCCACAATTACAGCGCCCCCTATGGACCAAATTGTATGGCACATGCTGTGGTTTTAGAAGTCTTTGTGCTGATCGTGCATGACGTATTTTGTGCAGTTCCCACCTTCTCGGTCCAAGATATTGGCAACTCAAAATCCCAATTTTTGCATTTACCCTTATCACTAGGTGGCGCTATGCTTCAAGTGAGAGTTTATGGGCTGGGTCAATATGCCTCTGTAACACCTACATACTAACACAAAATTGTTGTCTTGGGCAAAATTGTTGACAAGTTATTTAACAAAAACTGTTTTTTGACACCTAGCTTCGCCAATAAACATCGCCCCCTATGACGCAATGTCAACAAGTTTAGTACACATGAAAAGAAAGACGTTTAGAGATGGCATGTCAACTTTGACCAAATTTGAGCAATTAAAAGCCAAGATATGGACATTTGAAGTATTTTAAGCTACGTGTTATTTGTTCATTGACGTGTAACTTCGGAACAGTTTATCTAAAGATAAATCCTTTGATAACTTTTTGTCAGCATTGTCTGTAGAAGACATATACCAAATTTGGTGAGATTCACATGAATGGCCTATGACGAGTTTGTTCAAATTCGTTTTCGCAATGTTAAAATTTCACGGAAATTGTTTTCATTGGAAGTGGGCATCTTCCAGTGCTTTCAATGCGTGAGGGTCAATAGATTTCATGATAAAAAAAAAGTTGCTGTAAACATTAGCATTCTCTAGATAATAGGCAAAATGACATTTTCTACAATTACAGCGCCCCCTATGGACCAAATTGTATGGCATGTGCTGTGATGTTAGAGGTCTTTGTGGTGATCATGCATGACGTATTTTGTGCAGTTCCCATCTTCTCGGTCCAAGATATTAGCAACTCAAAATAGCATTTTTTGCATTTACCCTTATCACTAGGTGGCGCTATGTCACAAAATTTAGTACACATGAAAAGAAAGATGTTTAGAGATGGCATGTCAACTTTGACCAAATTTGAGCAATTAAAAGCCAAGATACGGCAATTTGAAGAATTTTAAGCTACGTGTTAAATGTTCATTGACGTGTAACTTCGGAACGGTTTATCTCAAGATAAATCTTTTGATAACTTTTTGTCAGCATTGTCTGTAGATGACATATACCAAATTTGGTGAGATTCACATGAACGGTCTATGACGAGTTCGTTCAGATTCGTTTTCGCAATATTAAAATTTCACGGAAATTGTTCTCGTTGGAAGTGGGCGTTGACCAGTGTTTTCAATGCGTGAGCATCAATAGATTTAACGCAAAAAAAAAAATTGTTGTAAACGTAAGCATTCTCTAGATAATAGGCAAAATGACATTTTCTACAATTGCAGCGCCCCCTATGGACCAAATTTCATGGCATTTTCTGTGGTGTTAGAGGTCTTTGTGCTGATCGTGCATGACATATTTTGCGCAGTTCCCACCTTCACGGTCCAAGATATTAGCAACTCAAAATCCCAATTTTTGCATTTACCCATATAACTAGGTGGCGCTATGCTTCAAGTGAGAGTTTATGGGCTGGGTCGATACATCTCTGTAACACCGACATACTAACACAAAATCGTTGTCTTGGGCAAAATTGTTGACGAGTTTTTTAACAAAAACTGTTTTTTGACACCTAGCTTCACCTCTGCATTTAACCCATCGCACACGTTCTAACGGCACAATAGCATCAAAACCTCAGGTCTAACTTTCAAGCTAATAACCTGATGGCATGCCACAAACACAGGAAATGGTTTTGAACGGTTTATAACATAGACCACGTTGTACTTCCAAAAATTCCATAAATCTAGAACCGATGTGCCCAATTATGCACATTCCGAGATGTTTTTTTCAACTTCATGCTCTAAGGGGACAGTAAAAGGGAGAAGTTGAACCTTAGCATTTTAAAGCACTTTACAAGGTTGTATACTATCGCAGCAAAAAAAAATGTCATATCATCCTTCCAAGAAGGTGATAAAATTGGCATTTCTCTTTTTTTTTGTTAGCGACTTGCTGTTTGGGTTCTCAGTAATACAGCGACTTCTCTGACAAGGACCAATGCACAGAGGGCAAATGGCTTTTGCCTACATATCTAACTCTAAAGAAGACAGCGATGAACCCAATTTCATAAAAAGGTGGGGTTCGTCTTTAAATTATATAAGAAAAATAATGCTATTGACGAGATGTTTCTGTCTCCAACTTATAATGACTACTGAATAGAACATAGGACAATTGTGAAAAAAGGCTTATTAGCCAAAAAATGCCAATCCACAAATTGCCAAGATCAAATGCAATACATTTTTAAATAATTAAACAATTAAATGCTTTCTGCATGTTTTCTGCCCACCCCTAGTTAGACTGGTTATACTGCATCCCACTTTCCCTTTCTTTACAAACACGCTGATTAACACACATATATAACACTTAATTGTTTTATTTTTCTGACATTGACAATGTCCAGTACCTTCAGACACCTTTAACACCTTCAGACCAGGTGTTCTTTCTAAAGCTATATGTTTGCCACGTGGCATTACCTCAACAGTCAAATGAAACACTGCTCTTCAACAGTTTGTTTATTGGCAAGCAAAACCTACTGAGACAACAAAAAGAAAAGTACGATTTTAAAGGCCACAAGTTAATCTTAACATAAACAAACGTGTTGAAGTTGGGCCAAGCTGTGCTTTAAAAACCCATTCAAAACCCACTCAGATGGCACACGCTCTGTTAAGAACTGTGAGGGCAACAATGTTAGCATTTGCTAAATTCCTCTTCAGGGTGTACTGACAGTTGGGAAAATAATAATAATAATAAAAAATCGTATGTGTAATCTCAGCTGGGAGCAACCAAAATATTTCTTCCTTTTGGCCCTATTGTACCTCCCAAATTCTTCATTGCCGTAAAAGTTAACTGATAGACTGCCACTGGACGTCACTGGAAAGGCATGGGTTGCTGCTGAGCTGGTGACATGTGGGGGGAAGGCAGTTTCTCAGTCGAGGTAGAGGATGTAAGAGAGGATTGCAGGTGGACTGTTTTATGGAACAGCTTGTTGCTGATGAGCACAACCAGGGCGAAAAGGCGTAGCTGAAAGTGGCTGTTGGGGGGGAAAAACAAGTTTTAAAGGTTTTTGTATTGTTGAAAGTGGACAAAGTTAAAATAAAAAAGTTGAAATTGTATTTACTATAACTTCACTGGGGTCTTGGCTTCATTTGCGCTGATGATGAAGAGGGGAAATAGGATGGAGAAGAGGCAGCCACTAAAAAAAAAAAAAAATTGTTGTTCAGAAAATTAAACAAATATTTTACACTGTAGGTGCAAACCAGGTACTGTATACTTGGACTACATATATATCCAAACACACATGCGCGCACACACACACTATCCATTTAGTTTCTTGTGGGCAGCACAGAAGTCAGAAGGTCAGAAAACCTCACCAACTGTGGAACAACCACCAGTTAAGTTGCATTTTTAATCTATGTAGGCATTTAGTGCACTGCAAAAGTCATAGAGATGTCTAAAACCTGCATTTTTGCTAGATTTGATAGTAGCACTTGCTCTATACATTGTGTATGTTTAGACTAAACTACCACAGTGTCCCAGTTTTTCCTTCAGAGTACACTTGTTGTGCGCCAAACAGAGCAGTTGAAAGACAGGTCGACAGTGGCGGTTAAGGTAAGCAGATCATTGACCAGATGGGACCGGATTGCCACCGAGGTACCCTAAACATGGTACTGTCTCCACACACTGCATTATCAACTGAACAACTACAAAGATCAGAGAAAGCTGCATCTGTCTGAATGGTCTGAGTGGAGAAGAGGAGTTAGTGGCTTCAATAAAGTGGTATCGAAGCTTATATATAGTCTCAAATATACAGTAATGTGTTACAAGTTCTTCTTTTCAGACTCTGAATTCCCAATTTGGTGTGATGGGTCACATATACGCTTGGTGTTTTATCATGATGACATTTTAATTCTTTTTTTTCATCAAGATCATGATCCAGCAACATACAGTGGTGCTTGAAAGTATGTGAACCTTTTGGAATGCTGTGGTTTTCTGAATAAATTTCCCATAAAATGTGACCTGATCTTCATCTAAGTCACTAGTGAAGATGAACACAATTTGCTAAAGCTAATACCGCAAAATAAACCATTACATGTCATGTCTTTGTTACACGAGACATCCAAAATACTGTGTACAAAAGTAAGTGAACCTTTGAGATTGATCACTGGTTTAACCTTCTTTTGTCAGGAATAAACTCAAGCTGGGCCACCTGGTAAATGTGAATTAGATATACACAAGAGTTAGGAAGTATAGCCCATTCTTCTTTCAAACTAGATGTACCGCATAGCGGTACATGGTATGACCGCCGCAGTATATTGAAATGTGGGAACTATTGGTATGATGAGTGTATGGTAGAGCAGTGTTGTGAGGTGAGAATTTCTGTGGAAATGATTTCCTGGAAGTGGGCATGGATGTGGGTTTTGAATGAATGACATTGTGTGTGTTTGTGTAGTGTGTAGGAGTGATTTGTGAAGGCAAGGAATAGGCAAAATGAGATTTTGTACAATTACAGCGCCCCCTATGGACCAAATTGTATGGCACGTGCTGTGGTTTTAGAGGTCTTTGTGCCGATTGAGCATGAGGTATTTTGTGCAGTTTCCACCTTCTCGGTCCAAGATATTAGCAGTTCAAAATCCCAATTTTTGCATTTACCCATATCACTAGGTGGCGCTATGCTTCAAGTGCCTCCAGTGTTTATGGGCTGGGTCGATACGCCTCTGTAACACCAGCATACTAACACAAAATCGTTGTCTTGGGCAAAATTGTTGCCGAGTTATTTAACAAAAACTGCTTTTCAACACCTAGCTTCAGTGACAAACATCGCCCCCTAAGACGAAATGTCACAAAATTTAGTACACATGAACAGAAAGCTGTTTAGAGATGGCACGTCAACTTGGACCACATTTGAGCAATTAAAAGCCAAGATATGGACTTTTGATTAATTTAAGCTATGTGTTAAATGTTCATTGACGTGTAACTTCGAAACGTTTTATCTCAAGATAAATCCTTTGATAACTTTTTGTCAGCATTGTCTGTAGATGGCATATACCAACTTTGGTGAGATTCACATGAACGGCCTATGACGAGTTCATTCAGATTCGTTTTCGCAATGTTAAAATTTCATGGAAATTGTTCTCGTTGGAAGTGTGCGTCGACCAGTGTTTTCAGTGCGTGAGGGTCAATAGATTTCACGATAAAAAAAAAAATTGGTTGTAAACGTTAGCATTCTCTAGATAATAGGCAAAATGACATTTTGTACAATTACAGCGCCCCCTATGGACCAAATTGTATGGCACGTGCTGTGGTTTTACAGGTCTTTGTGCTGATCGTGCATGACGTATTTTGTGCAGTTCCCACCTCGGTCAAAGATATTGGCAACGCAAAATCCCAATTTTTGCATTTACCCATATCACTAGGTGGCGCTATGCTTCAAGTGAGTGTTTATGGGCTGGGTCGATACGTCTCTGTAACACCGACATATCACAAAAATTTCATGTTGTTGGGTGAAACGTTCATTGAGTTATTCAGCAAAAACTTTTGCCAGTCTCCCCCTCTTTGACGGACGCTGGCACAGCGGGGGAGTGGCCCTTGGGGGCCAAAAGCCATTATTCGCTCACAAACTTCTAGGGCTACATGCCTACAAACATTCATGTTCCCCTGAGTTTTAGTGTCCCGGGAATCGTTGATGAAAAAGCGGTGAAACATAAAAATAAAATAAATAAAATAAATAAATAAATAAAAAAGGGAAACATTTTGCGGCAACTCCAATATGACCGCTTTCGCTAGCTTCGCTAGTGGCGGTCATAATAATGTGTTTCATTAGGGAATTTCTATGCATCTAAGGGTTTTCAATGCATCTCTATGGGTGCTGGTCATGATCCTGTTGAAATGATAAACTTGGGACCTACCTTTTTCTTGCAGTGATGGCAAGTTGTCCATAACCTGACACATTAAAGCATCCACAAATCATGATGCTCCCTCAACTGCAATTCAGAATAGAGTGGGTGCATTAATTGTGTTGTTTAGATGTCATCCAGTGCTCTGCGTTGTTTGTGCACAATTCATTATATGTTTCGCCAATCTACGAGCTACTTTCCAAGTACAACTGTGGCGTGTCAATGAGTTTTTTGCACACAGCATGCTTTTTTGTAAAGCCTCCACTGTAATGTCCTGCCATAAGCACACTCAGGGCACCATTAATACACTCTATTACGAGGTGCAGTTGGGGGAAAATCATAATTTGTGGCTGCTTTGATGTCGCAGATACTGGAAACATGGCCATCACTGCAAGACAAAAATAATTCCCAAGTTTATTAACCTTTCAATAGTTTAAAGACCATCACACAGAGATGAACAGAAAACCATAACACCAGACATCTTGAAAATAAGGCGAAAAAACAAAACAAAAATAGACTAGTATATCTCATGAACCTTCCGCAGACTTGATCCATAGGTATGGGAAACCCTGGCTTCAGTGTATTTTCAAAAGAGTGTTTAGCAAATGATTCATTTCAAAGGTTCACTTACTTTTGCACACAGCATTTTGAATGTTTTCTGTATGTTTTCAACAAAAACATTCAATGTAATAGTTCATTTTGCAGTAGCACATTGTGTTCATCTTCACTAGTTCACTAGTGACTTAGATGAAGATCAGATCACATTTTATGACAAATTTATTCTAAAAGGTTCAAGCACCACTGTATGTACATTTGTGAGTGAGCGAGAGTGAGACGAAGGAACGTGTGGAACTTCTGGTGAAGCAACAAGGAAAAGTTCTTATTCACATATTACCTAGAGAGCAAACTCACAATCAGTCTCCTGACTGTCTTTTCTTTTAATTCTCCCTGTTGCTAACAAGCAATCCATTCTGATACTGCAGGTTTAGCTGTTTGTCAAATGCAGAGCGTAAACAAACGCCAGCTTCATCACTATTACGACCAAGCAAATTATAACATGTTACAAGCCTACTACTAGTGGAAAAAAACAAAAGAAACCATGGTTAGAGAATTTAAACATCAATATTTTTTTTTAAGTAATTTTGTTTTAACATATGACAAGGTCATATATGTTTTTATTTGTGTCCCCCACAAAAATAATACTGGTTTGAAAATGATTTGACAGCCCACTTGCAATACCTTCGCGGCCCACAGTTTGGAAACCACTGCCTTAAAGCAACAAGTCGTTTTTTTTCCTCTTTGGTCACCCACTACAGGTTGGAAGCCCAATTAGTTTAGTAATGTTTATCCAGCACTGGCTTTGGAAAAAACATGATGTCCTCAGACAAGGTGGAGTAAGCTATGCTGCTTAATTTTATAAAAGTATGATTTATAGCGGCATAAGAATGAAAACAAAGTAGGCCTATATGTAACATTGTTTGCTATTACAGTCTGACAGTAGCAAAATAGGTTTAAACAAGGATGAAAAATAATCTATCCCAACGGTTATCACATTTTAGTGACTGTATTGTTTCATTATTACTGGGGCAAAATGTCCTTACTGCCTTCTTTTCTCCAACTACAGTTCTGAATTCAATGTAGTTTCTCTCATTAAATTGTTGCCCTATGAACTTCAATGAAGGTGAACCCAAAGCTTATACTAATTGGTGGTGCATATAAACTGGCATAGCATTGTTAGCTGCCCTTGGCAAGTGGATGCAAGTTATTGCAAGTGTGGGAAGTTACTGTTTTTTTACATGTTCCCTAAAGCGGAACAAATTAAGTGTAGGGCACATTTTCAGCCAAATAGAGTGAATTAAGACAAACAGAAACACAAATTTCGTGCAACCAACGTTAACAGGATGTTTACATTACAGACATCCCAACCTGCAGAAACTCATGTCAGGAAGGTCAACAAGATTTCGACACAAATTATGTGTCGATGAATTTATGTAATCGATGACTTCAACAATGTCGACTAATCGTCCCAGCCCTAATCTATATACACCTTTATGCTTGGCCCCCGATTTCACATTATGCCTGACCTCTTCAATGATATGAACAATTACCTGATAATATATGAGGATGGCAGAGCAGTCAGCAGGGCCATGGGTAGACCAAAGCCAAAGTAATAGGGCCAGTTTCTCTCAATGTTTGACAGCCGCTGGTGCATCTCAATGCCTAAAATAGTGTGTGTGTGTGCGTGAAAGAAAGAGAGAGAGAGAGAAAGAAAATGCTGTCACTTAATGCATTTGCAATTCAAGATTAAGTAAAGACTGTAAGTCACTACTCACCATGGTTGAACCAGCGGTATTCAAAGCAGTAGAGAGAATAGAGAAGAGACATGTGCAGGAGACTAACCATCTGTCCAATCGCATCGATAGGAAAGAGACTGACAATCATTCCCTTTAGAGAAGAAAAAAAAATCAAGAGGTGGAAAAAATTATGCCTGTAGCACACAAGGAAACTGTTAAAGGAGCAGTTTGATGTGAATCAATTTATAGTTCTGCTGTTTGAGGTCACAGAGTGCTGTTGGTAAAAAAAAGAATGACGAAATTTGATGCAACATAGACCTAACAAGTGCAATCAGAGATGGCAACCTGGTCCCCCATGTGGATGGACAGGGTCATTGCAGGCGGGCGGACAGACACACTGTAATGATTGCTCTCTGATGACGTCACTTTTGGTGGCCCCCTCTCCTCTCTCTCCCTTCTGCTACACTTAACGTGCGTGCATGTATGTATCTGTTGCTGCTCCTTAACGGGCACTGAATGTATTATTTGGTCAGGTACTGCAGACTATGTCCGCCCTATACAGTTTATCAGTATCCTTCTTTGCAATAAACGAAGAACAGCACTTTTCCTTCGTGTACGGCTGAGTTATATCAAGCTTTCTGTGGAATACCGTGAGGATCTATGGCCAGATCCTTACAACACCCCCCCCCCCATCAACAGCACTTCCTGATCTTTAACAACAGGACTATAGACTGATTCACAATAAACTTCTACTTTAACATTGTTTCAAAATGCTTTAAATAACCAGGCAGTCTTACTTGAATAAGGAAGAGGGCTTGCAGGATAAGGTTAAAGAGCATATCTGCAACAATCTTGCTAACACTTGGAAAGGGCTGGGCCTTCCGTCCAGACACTTCAAAAGCCAGGTCAGCAATATCCTTAACGAAGGGACAAGAGACACAAACGAGTCGAAACAAACACAATACTAAAGGTAGGTTTTTAAGTAGATTTGTGTTTCTGATTGATATTTGCTAGCTGTATGTATTGCTGTACATGTTAGAATCCCTATTCCATTTAACTGCTTTATCTACAGTGTTCTACTCTGCATCCAAATGACATCTCTCTGTACTTGTACAATGACAATAAAGACTTTTACTCTCACTCTACTCTGAAGGCAAACCTTTTTAGAACAGACACTGAGACGTACCTGAAACCAAATGGCATTAACAATTTTACTGAGCACAAAAAGAGGAAGCACCCAGAGAGCACTAAACACAGACGTCAAAATGAACTCCAGCCATGACCACAAGTTTCCATGAAGTGAGGGGTCACCTGAGAATAAAAGAAACTCTTGTTAAGTATACATTCACTGAAGACTGTACTAAAAACAGAAGAAAAAAAAAAAAAAAGACACTTTAGTGAGCGCTACTTTTCCTGAACGCCACTCTTGTATGTATTTATTATTGCTAATAAGTATCTGAATGCTACTAATCACACTTTTGCTTTAAAGGAAACTAGGGCTGCAATGATTAGTTGATTATGTTGACAGCGTGACTATGAAATATCGTAGGGCTGTAACGATACACCAACTCACAATTTGGTTTGTATCACGATTTTTGACCCACGGTTCAATACACCCCACGATTTTTTTTATTATTATTGAAAAGGTATTTTGCTTAAACAACATTTATTTAACAATAGAACAACTGAATAATATGAAGTATAGCAAAAATTAACAAAAAAATATTTCACTATTTTTTGTAAAAACAACTATTCTGATATTTTGTTTTCACCCCTTGCAACACTAAACTGGCAAGGGTGTCAGTTATCATTTTGTTTTTTATGTTATATTATTTACTGTTTCTGTAAGCATCATTATTTATATTATTATTATTATTATTATTATTATTATTATTATTTTTATTAGGGCCGGGCAGACTGGAGGTGAAAAGCCCTATTATTTCTGCTTTGTTTATTATTATTATTATTATTATTATTCTTTTCTTGCAGTGGTGTTAGGCCTTTTTTGAGGTGATTGCCATGTACGAAAACTCACACACTTGTCAGATATCCCCCCTGCTACTCAGAGACAAAGACCCAGCCACTAATGGGGCCCAGGGACACTCTTGGTTGGCATGCACTTTTAGCTACGTGCACGAAATTTGGTAGGGGTGTGTATCTCACTAAGACGAACAGAAAATGTCTATACAATGTCATGGCCACGCCCAACAGGAAATGAGATATTCGGACTTGTGTGTGATTTGCCATACAATGGAATTTAATATGTTCCTCCCAAACCGTACATTAGATTTGTGTTAGTTTTGGTATACATGATCAAAATGTTGTAGATGTTAAACTGCGAAAGGATTTATGATATGTTGTAACATAACGAAATAACAGTTTAATGAATTTAGGTATAGATTTATAGGAAGTCTGTTGAACAGGAGATGTGTCCCCAATTCATTATGCAGTGTTTGACAAGAGCGAAACTTCACAGGTTATTGTGTATCGTGACTACAAACATATCTATGTGAGTGAAATGGCACTCTGGCATAGCGCCAACATGTGGTAGCAGAATTAACTGCTTTTTAATGTACTGCAGCTACACCATACATTAGATTTAGCTGACATTTGATACACATGATGTAAAGATGGTGCTAATCTTAAATTGTAAAATGTTTTTTGATATGTTGTAAAATAAGGAAATGGCGTTGCGACGGATTTCACTACACCACAGGTAAACAGAAAATGTCTCATAAATTCACCATGCATTGCTTGACATGAATTAAACTTCACAAGGCATGGCAATAAGGTGTAAAATGACAGACTGCTACAGTGCCGCCATGTGGTAGCAGTAAGAAGTGCTTGTGGTCATGATTAGCATATACTTTCAGGTACACTTACCAAACCTGGTAGGTGTGTATGTCAAAGAGCAACTTTTGTATATACATTGTATTAGCCACGCCCAAAAGGAAATGAGGTAATAGGGATTATATGTGTTTGGACACATGATCAATTCTAACATACTACTGCTAGGCAGTTTATCAGAATTACATGAAAACTGGCATACATGACACCGAGATATGCTGATCTTGATTTGTGAAGGATTGTTTGATATGTTAAAATAAGATGATGTTTACTGTCATAACATAAACAGTAAATGTGGCATAAATACAAGTCATAATGCATTGAAAGATTTTTCTGAAATCTCTCATGTTATTAGATATTATGATTATAATGATACCTACACACATGCCACGTCCTTGCACCACAGGTGCGAGGACCCGTCATCGTCGCTTGCGGCTATATTTCACATTTTCATTTCAAAAGTCAATTTAAAAATAAGTCCTTAGGTTTAGGCTACTGAAAGGTCATTGATCAGAGAATCCTAAAACACACCACAGATCTTCTGTGGATGTATGCTTTCTGACATACACAACCAATTTGGTGTAATCGGTTCATCATACACCTGACTGTAATCCTGCAAAATCCCTGACTTGTGTGTACCCCTTTGTGTGAATTGATGCTGGTTTGAAGGCACCTGCCTCAATCTTTGCACAGTACTGTATCTTTTTAGCCATCCACATGTTTAATGTTAAAACACCCATAAGGCTGAAAGGACTGAAAGGACTTGATGGGCATAAGTTGTTTTTTGACAAGTTTTAGGCAGATGCACACAAAATGTACACACACAGGGGTACACGCAATGTCCGGGATTTTGTAGAATTATAGTCAGGTGTATGATCAACCAGTTACACCAAATTGGTTATTTATGTCAGGATGCATACATCCACAGAAGATCTGTGGTAGTTCTTCAAGATGTTTGGCACAAGCTACCAGCCAAGTTCCTTCAAAAACTCTATGCAAGTAGACCTAGAAAAAATGATGTTCTTTTGAAGGCAAAGGGGTGGTCACACCAAATATTGATTTGATTTAGGTTTTTCTTTTGTTCAGTCCTTGCATTTTGTTAATAAATTATTAACACTTCCATTTTTAAAGGCATTCCTAACTGACAGCATTTTTTCCACACCTGCCTAAAACTTTTGCACATTATTGTAGATGAAAGCCTGCAATTCGTTTATTGGGCTAAGTTATTTATCACTCATAACGTCTTTCCTAATGAAATACATTCTACACAAATAAGCTTACACTGCTGGAAACACTAAAACACACACACACTGACCAAAGACTGTTAGGATTTATCTAGTTTAATTCCAAAATCAAGATGCATATAGGCCTTGTTTATTTTCCACATCTCTCCCTCTCTCTCCTTCTACCAAAGAGACTGGATGAAAAGAGGGTTCACTCTGGTGCATTGGACTGACCCCTCTCGTTTCATTTAAGCCTTTTCAAACCAAAAGATGCGTCCTTGAAGCCTACTTTAGTTCCCTTTAATGTTTACCTGTGTGAGTAAAAAAAAATGGGGCTTGTGTAGTTTCAGCGTGCTTGGTTATAATGATAGTAGCGTTCTGCTGTAATTCTGGTCATCTTTTTTTACTATTTTTACTATCGTACCTCTCATTGTTCTGCCAGATGAGTGCGGAATTGTAGTCTTTTCAGGCGCATAGCAACTTTGCTAGCACTGACAGTTTTTGTAGGGTGGTTTGTAGACCCTATGCCATAGGTGCTCAAGTTAAAGACCATTGGAGCAGCCTCAAATTTCAGCCTGTTGGTCTGTCGAGCCACTAGTGATCCCAATCTGTTAAAGACTTTTTACTTCATGTAATCCTGGTCAAGAAAATGATCACTGCAGACCCTGGCATTACTGTTAACGGGTGGGTTTTTCCTTTTTAACGAGGCTAACCAACAAAGGAGGACAGATTTGGGTTTAAGTGGCAAACGATGAAAATTAACAGTCTTATTCATAGCCTTCAGCCTGTAAAACTCGTTGCTACATCCAGGGGCAATACAAAAGTGTCCCCCTGTTACTTCGCTATACAACTTTGCATTATGCTGCTCGCTTTCCAATACTTCGTTGCTAGTTTTCCAAATGTTTACTATTGTGGAGTTTCTAAGCCAACCAACCCAGTGATATAATGTTCTATTGTGGCCCAAGATGGCGCTACACTGTTGCAAAAATGTAACTAGGACTTGTTATTTCTAAACTAGTGTCACTGACATTAATCAGCCTATTTGGATTCATAGAGAAAGAATAAATATTTCAAACCAAGAAAACATCATCTAGTGTTTCATGTCCACTTTAAATAGGGCCTGTAGAACCTTATAATGTTTTTATTTCCCAAAAATATAATATCTCCCAATAATGTAACAAAAATAATGTAATAAGTTGCATTTTCCAATAACAATATATGTAATGTAATGAGAATAATGTAATACAATGTTAGATTACTGGTAGGTTATAAAATTATTTGAATAGCAATGATAATATAATAATTACCCAATATTGTAATAACTTTGGCCAAGGCCATCAGTTTTCAGCTAGAGGGGTTTCAAGTGCCTTGAAAGCATTCAGTTCTCTGTACTCTTACTCAACTATTTACAAATGTAAATAGTTCACTATTATAGGTGGGCCGTTATCGGCGTTAACGTGCTGCGTTAACGTGAGACTGCTATCGGGCGATAAAAAAAATATCGCCGTTAATCTATTCTCAAAGTTGGGTTGGGAGCTGGGTCTATACTACACAAACTATGATGACTTTCACCAAAGATCTTAGATTCTACAAAGATAAGCCAACATAATACGTTACTATGGGACCAAAATGCCAACAAATTCCTATTTCGAAATCTTAGAAAATAATTTAGTGTGTCTGTAAAGCGAGCTAGCAAGCTAACGAACTAGCTCTAGCTCACTCAAGTGAATGGTAGTAACTATGACAACACCATGTGCTAAACGCTAACAGCGATTGGACTCACCTTGAATTTAATACATTGCTGTAACCCTATAACTTTATATAACTTTGTCTGCTTACACTATAACCAGTAACAGTATCTAGGTGGGTGTTAGTGAGTAAAGTGACAGCTTTCAATTTAAAACATTACGTTAGCGTAGTTCGCTAGCGTTAGCGCGCTAACAACCACATAGTAAGTGGTTGCTGCCTGACCTGAAATAAAGCTAATTTTCTCAAAATCCAAACAATAACAACTTACACTATTAGGCTTGAAATGATTACAAATAGTTGCGGATTGTGACACATGATTCCAAAAAACCCTTAAAAACTCCAGAAAAACGTAATGACCAATTTATTAGTTAAACTCCACGTGTCCCATTCATTTCAGTGAAACGAACCTAGAATCTGCTCTGCAGCACTGGATAAAGGGGGATAAAGGGGGATCCCCCCCCCCCTGCGAAAATGGAACACGGAAGCAAACGGCTGTTGGCGACTCTCCCTCCCTCAACACTCTCTGCTTTCACTTTGATATTTTAGCGCGGATGCATACCTACCTATATATTTTAGCGCGGATGCCTTCGGCAGAATTCAAATGAGCCATTTTAATCTAGATTAATCTAGATTAATTTTATGATTACAACAAGATTAATCTAGATTAAAAAAATAATCTATGCCCACCACTAGTCACTATACAATATATATTATTGTACTGTTGTAATATACTATTGTATATAGTGAACATGTATATTTGTTTACTATACAGTAGCCCTTGAGCCACTCCCCAAATTTGTAAGATCAGTCCCACCTACAAAATAGAGCACATTACAAGAAGTCCTTAAATTAGACCAGCTTGTGTCATTAGACACTTTTAAGTCTTTGATGGATGACATGCCTATTGTAAAGTGTTCTTGTTTACTGATCTGGGCCTCATTTCCCGATAACGATGGATCTTAGCCTTAAGAGCAACGTAAACGATTGATCCCACGAACATTCTTACAGTCCTTACGGGCCGTTTCTCGAACATGATCGTACGTGAACGCGTGTGCCCTGCTCTTAAGATGGTTCTTAGAGCTGAAAGTTGGCGCTATTAAGTGACGTAGGAGCTTTCTTTTGAACTTCATTGGGCATACGGTAAAGTTGGCTTCAATGCAAGAAAATACATTTTAAAACAATAAACAAAACTTTTTGTTTGCTCTTATCTATAATTTATCTCATTCAAGATCTCTGACCAGTCTGAGGACACAAACAAAAATATATGTCATTTAAATAGTCTATGTAGGAGTAGGACACTGTATTCAGATGTTTTTGTTGCATGTTTCCTGCACACGTCCAAAATAAGCCCACTTACTGTGACTGTCCTTGTGCGGCTGTGCTAAAGGCGCTGGATATAGACTATTTAAAGGCATCGGGGGACAAGACAGAAGACGTAAAGACAGTATGCCTACAAGAAATGAAGACTGTCTTTGATAGATGTTAACATTGCAGCAGTGTGATAAGGCAAATTAAGCCGTACAGTATAGGCCTACTGTCATTGTGATTTTCAACAGGTTCAAGGCCTTGACAACCACACTATCCCCGTTTTTGTTTAAATACTGCCCATCAACAATGTCTTCGCCATTAACTTTTTGTTATGCCCATGGAACTGTCATGTTCCAAGCTTTTTTTTTGACTGTCTTTATATTGCTTCTGGATTATTTTTGTCTTAGTTGTCTCAAAACGCTCCCTTTCATGAAATGGCCATATAAATCACATGTAGGATCACCGTTTCATTATGCCCAGTTTTACTATCAAATACAGTGGTCCCTCGCTATATCGCGGTTTACCTTTCGCGGCCTCGCTGTTTCGCAGATTTTTTTAGTGCATGCAATCTCCTGTACAGTACAGAATGCACTCAACTTGTAAAATTTACATAAATCTACCACTGCTAGCTGTGTGATTTTGAAGTGCTATATGTTTGCAAGTGTGAACTTTGCCTGTCTGAGAAAAGTGTATAAGTGTGGTGAGGGGTTTTACAGCCTTAAAACATCTATAACTAGATGTACCGCATAGCGGTACATGGTATGACCGCCGCAGTGTATTGAAATGTGGGAACTGTTGGTATGATGAGTGTGTGGAAGAGCAGTGTTGTGAGGTGAGAATTTATGTGGAAATGATTTCCTGGAAGTGGGCACGAATGTGGGTTTTGAATGAATGACATTGTGTGTGTTTGTATAGTGTGTAGGAGTGATTTCTGAAAGGAATAGGCAAAATGAGATTTTGTACAATTACAGCGGCTGCTATAGGCCCAATTTTATGGCATGTGCTGTGCTTTTAGAGGTCTTTGTGTTGATCGTGCATGAGATATTTTATGCAGTTCCTACCTTCTTAGTCCAAAATACTGGCAATTCAAAATCCCAATTTTTGCATTTACCCATATCACTAGGTGGCGCTATGCTTCAAGTGAGTGTTTATGGGCTGGGTCGATACGTCTCTGTAACACCGACATACTAACACAAAATCGTTGTCTTGTGCAAAATTGTTGACGAATTATTTAACAAAAACTGCTTTTCAACACCTAGCTTCGCCAATAAACATCGCCCCCTATGACGAAATGTCACAAAATTTAGTACACATGAAAAGAAAGCTGTTTAGAGATGGCATGCAAAAGCCAAGATATGGACATTTGAAGAATTTTAAGCTATGTGTTAAATGTTCATTGACGTGTAACTTCGGAACGGCTTATCTCAAGATAAATCCTTTGATAACTTTTTGTCAGCATTGTCTGTAGATGACATATACCAAATTTGGTGAGATTTACATGAACAGCCTATGACGAGTTCGTTCAGATTCGTTTTCGCAATGTTAAAATTTCACGGAAATTGTTCTCGTTGGAAGTGGGCGTCGACCAGTGTTTTCAATGCGAGAGGGTCAATAGATTTCACGATAAAAAAAAATTGGTTGTAAACGTTAGCATTCTCTAGATAATAGGCAAAATGACATTTTGTACAATTACAGCGCCCCCTATTGACCAAATTTTATGGCATGTGCTGTGATGTTAGAGGTGTTTGTGGTGATCATGCATGACGTATTTTGTGCAGTTCCCACCTTCTCGGTCCAAAATATTAGCAACTCAAAATACCAATTTTTGCATTTGCCCTTATCACTAGGTGGCGCTATGCTTCAAGTGAGTGTTTATGGGCTGAGTCGATACGTCTCTGTAACACCGACATATCACAAAAATGTCATGTCATTGGGTGAAACGTTCATTGAGTTATTCAGCAAAAACTTTTGCCGGTCTCCCCCTCTTTCACGGACCCTGGCAAAGCGGGGGGGTGGCCCTTGGGGACCAAAAGCTTCTAGTCGCTCAAAAAGTTCTAGGGCTACATGCCTACAAAGATTCATGTCCCCCGTACTTCCAGTGTCCCGGAAATCGTTGATGGAAAATCGGTGAAAAAAAAGAAAAAAAGAAAAAAAAAAAGGGAAAAAAGTCTCGGCAACACTATAATGACCGCTATCGCTAGCTTCGCTAGGGGCGGTCATAATAATTGTAAAAAATAAAGCTGACTACTTCGCGGATTTCGCCTATCACGGGTTATTTTTAGAACGTAACTCCCGCAAATAACGAGGGACCACTGTATAGTTGACGTACGCTCCTGGCTGCAATCATATTGATTTCATTCCAGGCTCTTGCGTAATTTAGGCTACTTCTTTATTTTCGTTGGTCTGCTGCGTCAGCTACATGATGTCACGGTAGTTATATGGTAGTTGCATGATAGTTACAAAAATAATGTCTTAGGACAACATGTTCAGGCGCATGTAGCCTATTTTCACTTTGCATCCTCTGGGTGTCTCCACTGTGCCACGCCAGTTAAGATTAATCTTAGTGCTCTACGAGTGCTCTGGACCACACGTAGAGTTACGAGTGATCTCACGATGGTTCTTGGCCAAGGAAGGTTTCGGGAAACGGTCCGTAAACTCTACGATGGTGCTAAGTGTGAAGTTGAGTACTACTTAGGCTTAACATCGCTCGTAGTGCTTTCGGGAAACGAGGCTCTGATGCATTTTCTTTTAATTATTAGTTTTTCCTGTTTTCTTGTTCATAGAGAATATGTAGTTCTGCATAGCATACAGGTGAATCTAGCAGAATCAGAATCAAGCATAGTGTATTGACCATGTTTTGTAGTATAAAGTATGTATGATGCATAATACCCTTATAAAAGCATAATAATGTAATATAAATAAATAACATTTGCAGAAACAAAACGGATGAGCAGAGATAAAGAATGACTGGATGCTTTTCAGAAATTGCTGGACTACAACATTGGTGAAGTTATTACAATATTGGGACATCATTACATTATCGTGTTTTGCAAAATTAAGGTTAACCGAGTAATGTAATAACCTCCCACACTTAATTACATTATTGGTGAGGTGATTATTACATTATTAAATTACACTTTCAATTATTTCATTACCAGGTGCTACTGGCCCAGTCTATCAATATTTCAGCCAATCACGTGGGTAACACTACAACATGCAAAAACACACATTTGTATACCTACCTATGATTTTGGCAGTTACAGTTTGTAAGAGTGGAATAAATACTCGGTAGAACAGTAGCATACTGAGCTGTAAAGAGAATTAAAACAATTCATCACATTATGATAAATTGTATAAAAAGGAGGTAGCGTTTTTTTTTTTTTTAAAACCTTGGACACTCACCCAAAACACTCCTCCATTCCATGCACAGCACTGAAAGATTCGGCTGGCTAATTTTGGTTCACTGAGAGGGACAGAAGATGTCAAAATAACATGATCAACTATTTTAATAATTATGCATGGAAAACTGACTGAGCATCAAGCTCTTTTACAGCAATGCCTTGGGTTTACATACAAACAATGAAATTAATGAATCAACATCAAATAAGTAGATGACACGTTCCTTTCCTAACCGTGACCACAACAGCTCAATAGTTCTTTTTATAAATAGGAACAAAACAAAATAACTGTACTTCTAGAGATAAACACTCTATAGCTATGTCCACACTTGGTGTCATTTTGTTGAAACCGCCAGCAAACACTAAATGAAATAACCAGAATAGAATAGAATACCACTTCATTAATCCATTCAGGGAAATTTGGGAACAAGCTGGGTTTTTCTAGCAAGCCAGAGCATCTTCTTCTGTTGGAAAGATCTGGGAAAGACTACAGCGGAAACACTAAGGGCTATATAGTTTTTGACACCAGCCCAATCTCAAGGGAAGGAGAAACCCAAACGATTAATGTTAACATCATCACGAGGGGGAAAATTGTTTCTTTCAAATCAAGTGATAAATGCATGACAATACAGGAAAATCCCAACATTTCAAACGCCATGTTGCTGCTGCTTATACATAACATATTCTTGAAATTCTTGTTTTATTTTACCTCAATGAAACTTCTAAAGAAATCAGAATATCAGAAGACCTACATGAAGGGATTCAAGCCATACCTTCTTGTAAGGGATATGTTCAGCGAGGCTGTCATTATTGTGGAGTAGGCCTAGACAGAGTGATTCAGGACCACGACGTGAATTGGAGGGTTCTTGAATTACTCTGAAGGGAGCTTTCCTACAATAATGACCACCTTGCTGAACATTATCCTGATTTTTACAAGGCTACATTTCAAATATATTAATAACCTGACACAAAACCATTGTTTTCACAAAAACATTAATGATTAGAGAACTTCAGTGTAAAATGAAAATTGGCATGTTAAAACGTCATACCAAGTTGGTATGTGTACTGAGGAGCAAAATTGATTTAGCATGTTGCATTCAGAGTTTAACTTTTTTTTATCGTTTGTCCCAGAAGGCTAACAATGGAAGTGGTAGGTGCCCTTACACGAAGCATGACGACTACGCTATTTTTAAACCATTAAAAACAGCTCGAAGAAACTCCACACTCCATTGGTAGTACAACAAAGGCTCTGGCATTCAAAACAAAGCACTAAGAATATTTTAAATGTACACAATGTTTATTTTAAAAAACTGTTCTTACATGCAGTAGTTTGCAGTTGTTTCTCGTCGCCGCCATGATGAAAGTCCAAACAAGTCGATTGTACTACCTCTCCTCTTATTCTTCCTGCTGATTCGTGTTCGTCAATGGACTTGTGCGGACTTTCATCATGGCAGCGACGAGAAACTACAGCAAGGTACTGCCTGTCAAAACTATTTTTATTAATAAATGTTGTGCACACTTACAAAGTTCTCAGTGCCTTGTTTTTAATGTCAGGGCCTTTGTTGTACTACCAATGGAGTGTGGAGTTTCTTTGAGCTGTTTTAATGGTTTAAAAATAGCGTAGTCGTCATACTTCGTCTAAGGGCACCTACCACTTCCATTGTTAGCCTTTTGGGACAAATGATAAAAAATAGCTAAACTCTGAATGCAATAAATCAATTTTGCTCCTCAGACACATACCAACTCGATATGATGTTTTAACATGCCAATTTTCATTTTACACCAAAAGTTCTCCTTTAAGCTCAAATACCAAAAAAATTGATAATTATATTTAAAAAAATACTCCATTAACTGTAGCCTATTCAAACTTTCATGGACAGTTTCCACAGATCACCCATCCTACAGATCAGTTTAGTCTCTAAAAGTGAATGGACTAGCAGAATAATATGAAATATGTAAACCACCGGGAAAATGTCCATTTTGCTTGACAACAATCTGCTACACTTAATCACAATCCAATATTGAGCAACACCAGAGCTCAGAATGTTCGGATAGCCCATTCAATTCAGTGGAACTTTCTGCAATACTGTGAAAAGTTACCAGGCTGGGTGTTATGGACCAAAACTTATGTTTTTTTTTGTTTTTTTTGCTCCAACTGACGATATACAGTACTGTGCAAAAATCGTAGGCAGGTGTGAAAAAATGCTGTCAACTAGGAATGCCTTTAAAAATGTTAATCATTTATGTTCATCAATTAACAAAATGTAGTGACTGAACAAAAGAGAAACCTAAATCAAATCAATATTTGGTGTGACCACCCTTTGCCTTTAAAAGAGCATCAATTCTTCTAGGTCTATTGCATAGAGTTTTTGAAGGAACTTGGCTGGTAGGTTGCACCAAACATCTTGAAGAACTACCAGAGATCTTCTATGGATGTATGCTTCCTGACATATACAACCAATTTGGTGTAATGGGTTGATCATACACTGAACTATAATCCTGCAAAATCCCTGACATTGTGTGTACCCCTGTGTGTGTACACTGTGTGTGCACCTGCCTAACACTTGTCAAAAACAACTTATGCCCATCTTATGCCTTAAGTCCTTTCAGCCTTATGGGTGTTTTAACATTACTGTATCTTTTTAGCCATCCACATGTTTACTGTCCAAAGATTTAGGCAGGTGCCTTCAAACCAGCATCAGTTCACACACAGGGGTACACACAAAGTCAGGGATTTTGCAGGATTATAGTTCAGTGTATGATCAACCAATTACACCAAATCGGTTGTATATGTCAGGAAGCATACATCCATAGAAGATCTCTGGTAGTTCTTCAAGATGTTTGGTGCAACCTACCAGCCAAGTTTTTTGAAGGCATTCCTAGTTGATGGCATTTTTTCACACCTGCCTAAGACTTTTGCACAGTACTGTACATGTCGATATTTTGAGCAGATTTTTACAGAATTTACAAATTTTTGTAGTAACTCCAGCACTTTATTATTACTTTTTAGAAATGCATGAATGATACACTGACTGGTCAGCACTTTAATTTTGTTGTATCTGTGACAGTGACAATTAAGACCTAATGTATTCTGTTCTATTACAGAATGAGCAAAGTGTTTTTATGTTCACTCTATGCCACAAGTAAGAAACACAACCTAATTAAACAGAGTAAAGTGCAGAAAAGTGGCTTTGAAGAAGTGGTATAGCAACTCAAAATCAAAACTATATCGATGTGGCGATATGCGGTGGCATGCAGAAGTTTGGGCACCCCTCTAAAATTGCACAATAATTTGCTCTGTCTTTATAAGATGACGACGTCTACTTCTCTGTAGGAAAACAAATCTTGTAGCTATGTGAGTGTTATTCAGACTAAAATTGTTAGAGTTGCATTTCATAGTTTTATTATAACACAATAAAATGTAAAACATGGGATGTGCAAAAGTTTGGGCTCCCTTTTAATTGTAGTCATTTTAAGACCTGTAGGGATTGCTCACAGGTTACAGCACAAAATTGCTTTGATTATCTTGTTAGACCTTCAGTTACAAAGACAGATGGAACCAATCATGAAAAAGGCCATTTAACATCTGTAATTACCTGGTCCCGGGATAAAAATACTGTGGTCTTGTGTGGACGTATTGCCAAGGTTGGATTTTTCAGCAGGACAATGATCCTAAGCACTGTTCAAAATCCACCAAGGAATTCATTCAGAGGCACAAGTACAATGTTTTGAAATGGCCATCCCAGTCTTCAGACTTTAACATTAAAAATGTATAGATTAATTTGAAGCAGGCTGTCTACACAAGGAAGCCAAGAATCCTGACTGGACTGGAGGTGTTTTGTATGGAGGAATGGGCAAAAATACCAACTGCCAGATTTCTGAGACTTGGCGGTTTCTATAGGAAGCATCTACATGCCGGTATTGCAGCAAAAGGAGGCTCTACTAAATATTAATGGAATTATTTCTTTGGGGTGCCCAAATTTATGCACATGCCTATTTTTGTTCAAATGCACAAAATGTTTCTGTTGGACCAATAAAAATGATTTCACTACTGAAATGTTAACATAGGTATAACATTTGTTGAGCTTTTAAAGCAGTAACTTCATTTTAACATAAGACAAACTGATGTAGTGATTTTCCTAAGGGGTGCCTAAACGTTTGAATGCCACTGTAGTCTCAAATACATATCTACAAAAAAAAATTGATATAATGATTATATATATATATATATATATATATATATATATATATATATATATATATATATATATATATATATATATATATATTCGCCCAGCCCTAGTTACACATTACATACAATGGCAAAGAGAATAAATTAGCCAGTAGAATAGCCAAAACTTAAAGGAGAAATTCGGGGTGGATCAATTCATAGTCCTGTTGATCAAGTCAGAGTGCTATTGATAGGAAAAAGAATGAAAAATAAATACAGAATAATAAACTGGTAGCCAACACCAACTGAATGAGGCATAGGGAAATTAAACTGAAAATTTGGACTGACACACACAGAACTTCTCCTTCAACATTTACATAACAATACTTCTTTACCTCTCTGGCCTGCGCTCATTAATTTGTGCTCTCCGCTGCGCAAGAGCTCCAGCAGATCTTCTCCGCTTCTGCTCTTCTCTTTTCTGCTGTATGCGGGCATCCAGCTTGGAGATCGTCCCGATTCCTACAATGGAGTCCTTTATCCCCTAGAAGGGCACAATGGCCATAGATTTATTCTGCAGAAAATTACAGTAAGCACCAAACCAGACAGTGACCTAGGTTCACATGGTATAATCCACTACCACGTACTTGTTCCAGACATTCACTGCATCCTCTGATTTCAATAAGCACTCCAGTCAGCTAGAGGAGTTACTTACTAAAATCACCTATAATAGGAGGGCAGGTAGGACCAGGTGATTTGGAATATGTGGTACTAGATTCAGGGTTCCCACTGTTTTTCACTGACAAAATTTCAAAACTTTTCCATTGACCTAAAGTGAATTTTCTATGACTTCACGGCACCTTATATGTGAAGAATTTAGCATACTTTTAGGGGTAAATATAAAATGTTCAACATTCAAAATACTGTCAATGCATTTCTTGTCGACTCTAAAGGCCTAATGATAACTGTACACTGTAGTTGCGTTAGGGAGAAACTAAAATTCCAAGATTATTCCAAAACTTTCAGTGAATTTACAAAATTCCATGACTTTTCCAGACTCTGTAGATTGTAGCTTCTAAATCCAGGTTGCCTACACCAAGTGCGTTCACATTACTTCCGTTTTCCGAATTCGAAGCTTATCCTAGTTTTGATCATATGCGGAATTAGCTGAGAAAACTGTATATTAATATCCCAGTCTACTTGCGTCCCAATCGTAACCAGGATACATCCATGTAAACACAACTCACTGATGCAGAATATTTGAGTGTAGAGGGACTGTAGATTGTAGTATTTTAATGATGTGTTTTACCATTGCAACATTGCGCAGGAAGAACCTCACACTGTCCGTCATGTCTTCCCTTCACCGTGGCGCAGGTCATCAGCTGCAATGGGAATGTGGACTGCAGAGCTGCACTTCTCTCATGATAAGACAGTCTCTCCTACAAAGGCAAGCCCACACACACACACAAAAGAAAATTCTCAACAGGTTGTAGTTCCAGTTGCGCAAAAAATTCTAAAGCATATTACGCCAACCTACTTCATGTAGCATCATTATCACAACACACACCAGGACAACCACCACCACGTAATTTCCCTGTAAAGACCCCTTATCGACAATAGTGTTTTCTCCCAGAGGCCAAAGGAAGCCATGCTTCCCCTATTTTGTCTGACAACAGCGGGCACTTCAATTGCAACATTTGGCCTATTAATTTACCAGTTCTGCCCCGACATACAGACATGCATGAGAGAACAGAGGGCTGTGAGTTAATGCCCAGAGCTGGGAAAACAGTTTTCAGATAAAATGATGACATATTACATACTATCAGTGGTAGTGTAACTAGATGACCGCATAGCGGTACATGGTATGACCGCCGCAGTATATTGAAATGTGGGAACTGTTGGTGTGATGAGTGTGTGGGAGAGCAGTGTTGTGAGGTGAGAATTCCTGTGGAAATGATTTCCTGGAAGTGGGCATGGATGTGGGTTTTGAATGTGTAGTGTGTAGGACTGATTTGTGAAGGCAAGGAATCGGCAAAATGACATTTTCTACAATTACAGCGCCCCCTATGGACCAAATTTTATGGCATGTTCTGTGGTGTTAGAGGTCTTTGTGGTGATCATGCATGATGTATTTTGCGCAGTTCCCACCTTCTCGGTCCAAGATATTAGCAACTCAAAATCCCAATTTTTGCATTTACCCATATAACTAGGTGGCGCTATGCTTCAAGTGAGAGTTTATGGGCTGGGTCGATACATCTCTGTAACACCGACATACTAACACAAAATCGTTGTCTTGGGCAAAATTGTTGACAAGTTTTTTTAACAAAAACTGTTTTTTGACACCTAGCTTCGCCAATAAACATCGCCCCCTATGACGAAATGTCACAAAATTTAGTACACATGAAAAGAAAGCTGTTTAGAGATGGCATGTCAACTTTGATCAAATTTGAGCAATTAAAAGCCAAGATACGGCCATTTGAAGAATTTTAAGCTACGTGTTAAATGTTCATTGACATGTAACTTCGGAACGGTTTATCTCAAGATAAATCCTTTGATAACTTTTTGTCAGCATTGTCTGTAGATGACATATACCAAATTTGGTGAGATTCACATGAACGGCCTATGACGAGTTTGTTTTCGCAATATTAAAATTTCACGGAAATTGTTTTCGTTGGAAGTGGGCGTCGACCAGTATTTTCAATGCGTGAGGGTCAATAGATTTCACGATAAAAAAAAATTGTTGTAAACATAAGCATTCTCTAGATAATAGGCAAAATGACATTTTCTGCAATTACAGCGCCCCCTATGGACCAAATTTTATGGCACGTTCTGTGGTGTTAGAGGTCTTTGTGGTGATCGTGCATGACGTATTTTGCGTAGTTCCCACCTTCTCGGTCCAAGATATTGGCAACTCAAAATCCCAATTTTTGCATTTACCCATATCACTAGGTGGCGCTATGCTTCAAGTGAGCGTTTATTGCCTGGGTCGATACGTCTCTGTAACACCGACATATCACAAAAATGTTATGTTGTTGGGTGAAACGTTCACTGAGCTATTCAGCAAAAACTTTTGCCGGTCTCCCCCTCTTTGACGTACGCTGGCACAGCGGGGGGGTGGCCCCGGGGGACCAAAAGCTTCTATTCGCTCGAAATGTTCTAGGGCTACATGCCTACAAAGATTCATGTCCCCCCGAGTTTCAGTGTCCCGGGAATCGTTGACGGACATTCACTGAAAAAAAAAGAAAAAAGAAAAAAAAGAAAAAAAAAGGGGAAAAAGTCACGGCAACTCTATAATGACCGCTTTCGCTAGCTTTGCTAGCTTCGCTAGCGGCGGTCATAATAAAGTAAGATTCTGCAAAAGTTATTTCTGTTATCTAAGTTTTGCTTTGTAGCTGCTACACATAGTCTACAGACTGTGCACTGAAACTGTGCTGGAGTACCTTGTTGTGTTGTGGAAGTTTGTATGTTTAATATTATAGTGGTCTGTGTGAGAAAATCTTTAAAAGTCTACCAATACATAGCCATTGCCAATATGTGCTATGTAACGTTTTTCTAACCTGCTTTGTTTTTCATAGCCTAACGTGAATGTTGCTAATTCATCGTATAATTATTGCGTGGTATAAACGTGGGACTTCGATAACTGACTTGTAAGACAACCTCTCCCCTCAATCAGTTTGACATAGAAGTTCTTGCTTGCACTGGAAAATAATCACCTGTTTGCTGGTTTGCTATTATTGGTAGACTACTTCATAATGTCTTTCCACACCAGCCACTGGCACATAACTGAACTTTTTTGCCCTGTCTTGGAATGATTAAAACGTATTTGAAACAGACATGTAGACCGGACTTGCTCGTCAACCTAGTCAAAATATTAGCCCTGTAACGATACACGTGTCGAAACCGAAATCGCGACACACAGAGCCACGAACCTGTCTCGCGGTGTAAGAAGGCAGAATCACGACACCCCCTGTCATACTCCATCCTTCAGTACAGATCCAGCCACATTATATGAGCTGATAGTGCTACCAAACTTCTAAAAATACTGCTATTTTTATTTGACATTAGTCGTCTATTTTAAAATACATGGGCGTACACCACAAAACTTTTTTGTCGTCGACCTGCAAGCATCCTCCAACTGCGTGTATTTGACGACCTTTCAGTCATGTGACTACAAAAAGTTTAGCTCAAACAACAACGTGGGTGAGACGGATTGTGACAGGCAGCAAACAATGGCTAGTTCAGGTAGTCCAGATTTTCCAGGTTGTCTTGAGAGTAGTAGAGGAGTACAACTTTTTCATTAAAGCTCATCATTGTTCATTTGTTCTCACTTGTTTTCTGTTGTTTTATTGTAGTCTTGACATTAGGGCTGGGCGATAAAACGATAACGATATGTATCTCGATAGACACCTACTCGATAACAATAGAAAATGCGTTCGGGGTACTTGACATGACGTGTGATTTTAATGTAACATGGTGCATATACCTACAAAAATGTGTTTTTTATTATTTAAATAAAATGTAAATAAGGCAAATTACAGTATATTACAGCACATTTAGTTTGGAATAAAAAACTATTTTTTTCTTCATATTTATTTAAAGGTTTTTATGCCAAATGTCCTGCGGTGTGACTGTAACATGAATGCGACATGAAACAGCAATAAAACAGCAATAAAATAAACCAGCAACATTTAGAATAATTCATAAAAGCTTTGGCATTATTTTACAATTATTAACTTATTAAAAAAAACATTTTTAACATGAAAAAACATTTTACAGCAATATTTACAGCAAGTTAAATCTTGTAACATAAATGCAGTCCTGCGGCGTGACATGTAAATTAAATTTTTGAGCGGGCAGTTGCATGGACAACTACAGGGGTCTTCAGTACAGCCCCCTACCAGGAAGTAAGTCAGTCATTAGAGAGTGCTGTGAAAGTTAAAAGGTGAGTATTAATCTCTTTATATTTGCACAGTTTTTGATGTTTATGTTAGACAATGTTTGGGTCCATTGATGATGTCCTGTGGTGTGACGGCTCTAATTGAAGGATACAAGTTTGTTATTAAAAAAAAAACACATATCAAGGTTATAAACAATATCATTATTAAGTTAGCATGCTAGCTCCAAGGTCAGTCATGTATAGAAAGGGATTAAATTGGCCACAATGCTGTTAATGTCCTGTGGTGTGACATTCATGTCCTGCAGTGTGACATGTTTTATGCAATGTATTGTTAGATCTTTACCTGTTATTTTCTTTTTATTCTAAACGTATGAAGTATCCATGTTTATTCTATATAGATGGCCAACAATCACTAATATTTTATGATTTTATGATTTTTTTTGGAAATTAGCAAAGAAAGGGCAAAAAGGTACCGGGAGAGGATAAATCAGGATGAAGCCAGGCGTGAGGAGATCCTTAGCGAGAGAAGAAGAAAGTAAAGAAATTGATATGGGAAAAGGGAGTTAGTAAGGGAGTTTGAAAATTTCATGCAACATAGACCAAATAACAGACCAATGACTAATGTTTACTGAATGCATAACGAAATGAAATTGAAAGTTATGCCCCATGTCTTCGTTCAGTATGCTGTATCAGTGACTACGGGCACATGGTAGGATCGGATTGGATTGGGATTGGATTGGGACTTGCTACCCAACGGGTGGTCTGTCCCAAATCCCTGTGCACATGAGAGTTCGTGTTAGCGAATAATGGTCAGAGATCTGGCCGTTTCCGCTACGCTAGATGGCGCTATATTCCTTTCAACAAGTGGTGTTAGAACTACTTCAGGTTAACGGCTGCTAAAAGAAAATAAACAAACTATCTGGCGGCATACAAAACAAAGATAGCGCTCGAGAAGGTTGACAGAGCAGCATTTGCATGCATGTTGTGCATTCTCCTTTGTTTGGAAGTCCGTATGAAAGAACAAACAGCGTTTTTGGTTTCCTTGATACGACATGAACTGTGCCGTCGGCGTTTGATATTACAAGCAATTGAGGACAACGAGACTTGTTGAGAGCAGGCGATAGAAAGCCTCGACGTTCAGTATGGATGAAAATCAGGGACAGAAGCTTCTGGGATCAAGTGGTTTTACATGCGCAGTACGCGAATCCAAACTAATAACCGTGCACAAGGCGGCACCAAGCGGATTAACATCGGCTTAAGCCAGGGGTTGCAATCGGATTCGCGAAACCAATCCCTATACGATCTTTAGCCTGTGCACATGAAGTCGATACGATCCCAAACCATTTCCAACCGGATTTAACTTGTCCATGTGCACGCAGTGAGTGGTGTATGCTGTATCAATTTTTCTGTCTTTATCCTACTGACAGCACTTGTTGACCTCAAACAGGGCTATTGTTTGATTTACACCAAACTTCTCCTTTAATAGTCAGACAATACAACTTGCCTTGATTATGTGTAACAGTGTTTTGTTTTATTAACAGATATCAAGAAAAGAAAGCAAAAGGCGATATTAAATCTCGCAATATAAGTTCTCTGCCCAAACAAAAGCAGGACAGACTTCGTGAGGTATGGAGGAATACAAAAGCAAAAAAACGAAAGATGAAAAAGGACCTGGCAGCGGTCTTAGATGAAACACCTCCATCACCTGAGCAACTTGATGTGTCACATGAAGGTGCCAGTAGTCTAGTCCATGGTTCTCCTGCTCATGTTTCTCCTAATCCAAGCCTTCAAGCAGCAATTCTGTCAACAACTAGTCCTCAGAGGTTGCCATCTACTAACACACCCATAGCACATTTACAGAGAAAAAGTGTCCACAGAGTATAAACTCTGATTGGTTTATTGCATGTTACGCCCCGAACACACTTATGATTAATTAGGTAACTTAGGACCAACCCTTTTGAACCATGCGCCAGGCGCAATGTTCACTTTTCCCGTCGTCAAAATAGCATATTGTCTCGGGAACGCCCCCAAAGCAACTTTCGCGACAGACTTCAGACAATGCGCATATGATCGTGAAAATAGAGCCCTGTGTGTGACAAAAGACACCTGGTTCCTCTAGATGCCACAAGATGGCAGCAAACACTCCTGACACTTTGTATAAATACTGTAGTAAATAAAAAAGCTGTTGAAATCATCCATGTCTTCCCTCTTGCTGTTTCAAAATACTACCTGGCTTTTTATCAGAGATTGTTCATGAAATACACTTATGTCAACTCAAACTCAGTTTGTGCATGATTATTTCATTCTAACTATAATTTGTAACTCTCTTAAATGCTTAAAAACTATGGTTATTTAAGGTAAATAGTGTATGCCCAAATATAGAGTACTTAAGATTAAATTAAAAAAAAAAAAAACGCAATACGTACCGAACCGCAGACCTCAAACCGCAATACGTACCGAACCGCGACTTTTGTGAACCGTGCCACCCCTACTTTTCACAGATGTTTTTAGTTCAGTGCAATACTCAACATACTTAAGATAACCTCAGAGTGAAGAATTTGTGTGTGAAATGTCACTTGTGTGTAAACTGTGCCTCATTGCGTCATGTGGTGTGACGGAATGTCATGTGGTGTGACAAGACTTTAAATGCAATTAAATGCCTATTAGTAAGTTCGTTCGTTTTTATCATCATGTAGCTTTTAAAACATTTAACATTTAACTATTACAAGAAAAACAAAACAGTGCAGTGATTTTTTTTCTTCATGTTATAAAATATTTCGATGCGAGTGACTGAGAAAAGAAGGTGCAAGTAAAGAGTGGAACTGAAAAACAGCTCTGAAAAGTAAGTGTATGTTGAATTTCAATACTGATTTTTATAAAGGGCCTCTTAAACTTTAACATATGTGATCTGCAGTTGAAATCAATAATTTTAGTTAATTTTATCTTTACAGTAGTGTGATGTCACACCGCAGGACATTTTCCATCTGTGGCCGTGTAAAAGGCTTAGAAAATAGCAAAAAAAAGGGGAAATCCTATAAACCACTAAAAGTTACAAAAACTTAAGCTTTTGGACATTAGAATTTCATACATTTTGTGCAAAGATTGGAGAGTAAAAAAAAAAAATTGTGTTTCACCCTTATTTGTCAAGTACCCACCGATAGAATTTTTTTTTTTAAAGAAAATGGCATAAGTTTAGTCAGAGCCCTCTCTGATTTAGCACCGCTTTAAATCTTTGTTGCGAATCAAGCTTGGTTGTATGAGCAAAGGCACTCGTCCTCTGTAGCCTAGCAACGTATGGGGAGTGACACGCTAATAGCCAATCATGTCACAGTACCGTGTTTGGTTGCGCCATCTCTTGTCTCGTAGTCGTATTTTTTTTCCAGAAACAGCATGGTCAAGAAAAGGAAGATGAGTGCCACTGCGACGAGCGAGGAAAATGTGGATAAGGGCTCATTCACACCAACTTCAGCGTGTACAGCGCGTATCAGTATACAATATGTTTGTATAGGGACAGAATACGCTCAGATCACGCGTGCGGTGTGAAGAGTCAAATTTGTTAACATGCATTCTAAACGAATACGGACAGAAAAGACGCTGATTATGCAGAGTGTTTGGTATGAATGAGCCCTAAGAACAGAAAGCTCTGCTCACCAGTATGGGAGCTTTTTTGGAGTTTACAAATCTCATCGTAGTCAGACAAATGTTGTCTGCAAATTATGCAGTAAAACTATATACATATATGATAGTTCTTCTCAGGTATCAGGCTTCGCTATGTTTACATTTAACACTTTGCACGTCTTTATAACACTTCAGCTTTGTTAAGCACTTTATTAGCTTATTGATAAATTGTTCAGTTTTCATTGTGATCGTAACATTGAACGTGTGTTGACAGTCATTTTGCCTGAATGTCAGAGGAAGGTTAAGTTAAAAAAAAAAATGTTTAAATTTAGATTTTTTCCCTCCTGTTACTTATTTTAAATAGGTCACACAATGTTTCAATAATTATCGATATCGACCGATATGAAACACTTATATCGTGATACAGATTTCAGCCATATCGCCCAGCCCTAACCTCGTCTCTCATCTCAAACAGGCGTGTAAGAACCTTGCCCCGTGAAAGCCACCTTACTTCTGAATGGAAAAGAAAGGATTCATGTGCAGATCCCATTTCTTGACAGAGAAGGGTGAAGAGTCTGGTATTTAGTGGGTGTGATTTATTGTAATTGACTTTTACCTGCTGTTTGGAGAACATCGTTAAGTTCGGGCTCAAGTGTCTTGGATGCCAGTGCCCTTAGACAAAGCATGAAGATTACGCTATTATTAAACCATTAAAACAGCTCGAAGAAACTCCACACTCCATCAGTAGCACAACAAAAGCCACAACATTCAAAACAAGGCACTGAGAACTTTGTAAGTGTACACAACATTTATTAATAAAACAGTTTTGACAGGCAGTACCTTGCTGTAGTTTCTCGTCGCTGCCATGACAAAAGTCCGCACGAGTCGATTGACGAACACGAACCAGCAGGAAGAATAGGAGGAGAGGTAGTACAATCGACTTGCTTGGACTTTTATCATGGCGGCGACGAGAAACAACTGCAAACTACTGCATGTAAGAACAGTTTTTTAAATAAATGTTACACGTATAATGTGTACATTTACAAAGTTCTCAGTGCCTTGTTTTAAATGCCAGGGCCTTTGTTGTACTACCGATGGAGTGTGGAGTTTCTTCGAGCTGTTTTAATGGTTTAATAATAGTGTAATCTTCATGCTTTGTCTAAGGGCACCTACCACTTCCATTGTTAGCCTTCTGGGACAAACGGTAAAAAATAGTTAAGTTCAGGGCCGGATCTATGGTGGGCTGGGTGGGGCAAAGCCCCTCCAGAATTTTCTTTTGCCCGTCCAGTTGGTCAACTGTATTTGGCGCAGTTTCAACCTGCTTAAGAGGTTTTCTGTACTTCACCCCGGCAGAGAGGCATCAAACCCCCATTAGCAGGCTATCGACCTCTTTCAGGGAGATCCACCAATCACTAGGCGTGTGTAGGACAGCGGCAATCTAACATGTTCACCTGACAACCTCTGCGGGCATCAAATCCAGGGATTAAAGCAAAAAAAAAAAAAATCATCTGACTGAACTTTTTTCCAATTAAACATCTGATCACGTATCCCCCCATACCCCTTCGAAAACCAATTTAGCCATGGCTCCACCCTCAATCCGGAACATACATTAGTTGGAAACATTGCCCCATTAAAGGGATACGCCAACCCCAGGCCAAATTCAGTGTCTCCCCCACAGTAAGTGTGTGGAAGCATTTTCCTGGCGACCCAGCCAATGTCCGAATCTATGAGAACTGACCACAGGTTGGTGACGCATAATACCTGCATCATTACATCGCCAACGAAGTATGATCGGCCAAAGTGAATGAATGTACTTAACTCATTCAGTGCCAGCCATTTTCAAAGTTGGTCACGTCCCAGTGCCAGGATTTTTTGAACATTTCAGTGTTTTTTCAAGACCCACAGAAAATTGAGTTCTATGTCTGTGTCAACAAAAAACATACCAAAAGAAACTCCAGACTTTCCTTTATCATCAGAAAAAAAAATTGTTTGTACCTCTTTCCATTCCTTAGCAATTGTCTGGAGAACATGGGTGGGTGTAACTAAAAATGCTGATTTCTGACCAAAATACTGAGAAAAACGGCTTTTTGTAACGAGCAACATTTCAAGCAGAAAATGTCTTTGATTACAATTGTTTTTGCTTCAGAGACATCTCAAACATTATGAAAAGTGATCCCATTGTATACTGCACCAAAAATAACGCTGGCAACATTATTTAACAGCTATTTATGTACAGCACACTATGTTATACTGTAACTGTAGTGCTTCTAGCTCTCCCCCTGTGTGTGCGCGCGTGTGTATGCATGTGTGTGTACAGCAGAGAAGACCTATAAACACAATCTAAAATACCGGTCCATACATCTAGTATCGGTAATAAATGTAATATTTCTGAACGTCACCAAACACGATATAAAACATTGTAACATTTTAGTGTGGGAACTTGGCTCAGAGAGGGGATAGGCAAACCGAAACCGAACCAAATATACAACGCCTTCAGAGCAAAATAACATCGTATTCCACAGGATCCACACACAGAACAACTAGATTAACACATGAGAATGATAGCACAGAAAATTATGATGTTGGGAGAGTGCAGTGAATCCGTGCGCTTTACCAAATGTAGAGAGCTGGGTCGTCAGTGACTTGCTGTCGGCGCAGACGGGTCAGTCAAGTGCAGGTGTAGCTATCTATGAAACAGCGCGACAGGCTGCTCATTATGCATTACCTAAAGTGAAATTAATCTATTGGTGGCTTGCAGAAGCTAAACGTGAGATGTTGCTAAGAAAACAGTAGCTTCAACATACGTGCTGACAGGATTTATTTTGATCAAGCTAGCAGTGTGCAAAACTGCGAGCAATTGAGCAAGCCAGGTCCAGTGTCTCTTCTTTGAGACAATGTTAGATGATCACATATCCACACTGATACTGGTACTACCCACAGAATGGGTTCCCTTGTGATTACAACTTTGATTTTTGTACACAAGCTAGATCAGATGATTACCCCACCTCCCCTGTAAAAAAACGCAATTGATAACGCGTCATTGGCACTGGGCGTTACTATCGTAAAAGACGCGTTTTCGCGTCATTGGCATCGAATGAGTTAATGTTGTCCCCCAATTACTTTCCTTCCTTTTCTTGTCTTGCTCATTTCCGTATGGGCACTATTTTTCGGTGCGGAGAAACACAGCCGACGCACAACAAGGACCGTCAGTAGGCTACGCTGAGTTGCTGGAGACGTGGGGGCTCCCACTGGCGGTCCTTGGTGTGTGTTGGCTGTGTTTCTCCGCCACCGAAAAATATTTCCTATATGGAAATGAGCAATACAAGGAAAATGCTTCCACCCACCAGGAAAATGCTTCCACACACTTATTTAGGTCTGGGGAGTGTGGGGGAGAAACTAAATTTAGCCTGGGGGTGGCGTATCCCTTTAAGTCTGAATTATATTACCTTTGTCGTTCACTTGGCTTGTTTCTTTAGGCTACCGCCTCAGCCTCAACCCAAATAATAACGGGCAGATCTTGAATTTTTGAGAATGGTTCAGAATCTGACAGAAGAATTTTGAGAAGTGTAGGTGTAATTACAAGGAGAAACCACAAGAGGGTTAATTGAGCTGCACTGTAGTGCCCCGTTTGTTGATGGTGTAGAAATTACAAAATATATATATATTAAGAGCAGGTATTTATTGCTGTAAAGCATATAACTTTTAACACAATTGTATTGAACTAAACAATGTTTAAACAATAACGTTAAACACAAGAGTGTAACATAACACAACATAACATTTTTAACATTAAACTTCTCGGAGTAGGCAAGAGATAAACGTCGCCTTCTGTCTCTGCATAGCCTGTAAATGCCACGTTGAATTTCTGTCAACTGCATTAATGGCAGTTTTAATGTTTAATCTGACGTTCCTCGCCATGAGCAGTGAGCATAGCCTGTTTTATAAGGAACTTATGCGAAGAGGTGTCGACTGACTGCCGACTGCAGCTTCGCCCCCAGTTTCAAAAACCTATCTGCGCCCCTGCTACAGGCTATAGGTAGGAAAACCGGGCGAGCAAACCTTATATAAGGATATAGGCTATTGCAATAAAAAATATTTTGAGGAGAATATGGAAAACATATCCTAGCTATTGGATTCATTATAGCCGCTAATAGGCTAGGTGCCGTTTCCCCCTCGCACGTAGGCTACCTGCAACTCATTCATTAACTAAAAAATCTTAACCTGTATCTTGCCTTTGTCCACATTTAAAATCTCACTTCTGATAATGACTTTGACTAGTTCTGTAAACCAGTTGGATTACGGATAGGCCTGACACAAGCACTTCCAAGAAGCCTATTCCCCGATGTTGACAACTCGTGTTCCTTTTTCCGCGTTTAAACATGACCAAGCGGAAGGGTACGGCTCAAACACAGGGATTAACACTGCTGTTAATTTAACCTGCATGACATAGACTAATATCACATCAGTGTTACAGCTAAATCCATACACCAAACATCCGTCACAAAACCATCCCCCTTCTCTGATCAGCACCGAACTCCCATTTGATTTCAGTCAACGTAAAATAAAATAAATTCAGATGACGAAAATCACAGCGACTATTCAGATGACGGAATTCCGTCATAGTGACGGAAAACTTTAATCCATGCAAATCGTGATTTGTTGTTATTCCATTCCTGCCTGATTAGCATAGCTATCAGCAGACCCTGCTCTGGTGCTCACCTATTCTTTAGTAATGCCACCCAACGTTGGGACTTCTCTTTTGTTGTTGTTGGACTTTATTTATGTCTTGGACGTTTCCGGATCCCAACGTCCATCTCTTGTGCCATCTACGAGCATTCTGTGCGTCCATGAGAGAGTAAGTTTTGCTATTATAATGTCGTTGCTGTGTTGTCACCTGTATGTTAGTTGTTATTGTTATTGTAGCGCCAATGTCTGCACCGAGTGTTTGTCCCATTTGTTAGATGTTTGTACTGTTCATATGTGTATAGTAGTACTAATTAGTCATTCTCCATGTACAGTTTATTTAGGGAACACTTGTTTATAGTAATTTGCTGCTTACGTGGTATAGCAGTTGCAGTGTACAGTTTAAGAGCTTGCGCCATAGTTAATCTCGGTGTAGGCACTGTGGCACAGGGCTTAAAGATACAGTACATTCCTTAGCAATTCATTCAATCATGGTTCACATAATTGTTGTAGGCAGTTATGCTCCTATGCATTCTGGTTTATATACAGTGGTATGAGAAAGTTTGGGCACCCCCTCCGAGGTTGTATAATAATGGACTCTGACTTCACACAAAATTATCTTGGTGGCATGTCCTTCATTTGCCCATAAGACCGAAGTGTTAGCTTCCAAACACAGATTTTAAGTATTCATAGTGTGCAATTGTGTGAAATTAAATCAAATGTAAAAAATAGGCTGTGCAAAAATGTGGGAACCCTTGTCATTATTGGACACACAAAGTTGTGTAATAATTGGACACACAAAGTTGGTTTGGTGAGCTCGTTAAGCCTTGAACTTAATTGACAGGTGCATCCAATAATGACAAAAGGTATTTAACCCTTCGGCGACGGCCCATTCAAATATGGTTCGATTTCGAACCATAGCGTCTTTGCCGTGTATCTCGGCAGTCCAACCACCAATTTCATATCTAAAAACTTCCTCATAAAGGTCACATGATAAGCTATACAGTGATACCATTGGTTATGGGGTTCATGGCGTGAATTGCTTTTGCTACATGAAGAGAAATCACGAACATGCAATATCACTCTTTTTGCTGCGTCGGGAGGAGGAGTGCCACTGAGATGTCAGCGGTCATCTATTATTCTTCAACTTTACATCATTCAAGGGAAAAGATATCGGATCAACTGAGGTAAAAGAGTCTTTTGATTTGTTTGTGATATCATATATCTTGTTTATTACTTGAAAAACAGCAGTACTTACTCATTTTTCATAGTTTGATTATATGACCGCGAGTGGTCATATCAGCAGGCTGTGTAGGTAAATAATCAAGCAGCAAACTGCAGTTCGTTGTCATTACTCATTTTCGTTTTTTGTAGGCTTTTGAATGTGTATGACTGACAAGTGTAGGACAGGCTATAGTTACCACTAGGATACATATTTTTGAGATTCCTTGAATTTTGTACGAAATAGCCTGTCAGTAGTTTCATAGCAAACTACCTTTACCTTCCAGATCTACTGCAGCTACGCTACATGCATGATAGCTTCTACTAATTTGTCAACTTCGCTCTCAAATATATATTCACCTACAGGCTTATAATACGTAATGTAAAGGATTATATGTGAAAAATAATAAGTAATTCAGTCGAAATGTGTCAGACAATGGTGGATTGACATGTCATATATGGTTAGCTTGATGGCTAGTCTGTTAGAGAACCTGCTGACCTGCTTTGCGTGCTAGTTGCCACGAATCCCAGCTGTTGAGAGCACATAGGCAAGTTTGTTTTTTACCATATGTTGTCCATGTGAATGTAAGGATCACAGTAAATATTTTACAGTTGTGTCTAATTACTAGTTAGGTTGTATGTTGTCGATTTGCTAGCTAAAGTGATGGCTATTAGAGATAATTTATAGCTCACTAACATGACGCATCTCTCGTCCTCCTTGCATTCACTCAGCTGCGCAATCTCATTTAGCCTATACAGTAGCATGAAAGTCTTATTTGGTTATATTATAGTATTTGTGTCATAGGTTTCTTTGGTCAAGTTTTTATCAGTCTTGTTTGCCATATTGTTTATTCCTATACATACTTAATTGTTAACACAAAACAAACAGCTGAGAGCAAATGTTCAGTCCTTTAGTGCACCAATATTTTGGTAAGGGTTGGTCTTGGCAAGTGATTGTCAATAAATGGATGTGATATGCAGAGACATAAGACAGGTAAATCAAAGTTATGTGTGATGTGCAGAGAAGTAAGACAGGTCACTCAAAGTTATGTGTTTTGTTTGTTTTGCTTAGATGTGTGGAGAGAAGAGCCAGTCTTCCATCTGCACGGAAAGGAGGCAGAGGTTGAGCGCAATGTCATTGTGGATCCCAACTTGGCGGACCATGAAGGCATAGATGTAGAGGAGGAGGACTTCCTGGACAGACAGCTGTTGGGTGATAAAGAGGTGGAGAGTGATCCACCATCATCCTTAGCTAGATTTGTGTTTCTGTGTCTTTTTGTGTGCGCGCGCCTGCATGTGCGTGTGTGTGTACACGAGTACTTGTTCTAGTATAGCCTAATAACAGTATAGTCATGGTGAGTTTATATTTATATATACACATTACCATTACCATTCTCATAAATATTTCACTATTTTGGATTTGGCTAGCCATTCCCTAACAGGTCCTATGTTCTGTGTCCTATGTCCTATGGTCCAGAGTGTGTCTCTGATTGTGTTTCAGTCCTACTCAGACATACCAAGGGCCATCAAATGAATTTACATTTATACCCTGTCATCCCATAGGCCTAGAAAGATAAAGAGCAATTTTAAAATGATTTTACACATGTGAAGAGGTGGGAATGAAGGGTAGGACGTGGAGACATGAGAGTCTGTCACATAGTGGGAGGTCTTTTAGTGGCCGAGTGGACACACCTATGTGCAGTCACGTGCCTGTCTAATTTCCTCAATGTAAATAACTATAGCCTACATAGGTACATAGATTAGTAAGGAAGGATATGTCATGGGACATGCTATAATGACTATAATAAAAAAACATGGGTGGTGTTGACAGTTCAGATATTTTGTTCAACTGTTCAACTTTTGTTATCTTATTATGACCGCCGCTAGCGAAGCTAGCGATAGCGGTCATTATAGTGTTGCCGCAACTTTTTTCCCTTTTTTTTTTTTTTTTCAGCAATTTTCCGTCAACGGTTTCCGGGACACTGGAAGTCAGGGGGACATGAATCTTTGTAGGCATGTAGCCCTAGAACTTCTTCAGCGACTAGAAGCTTTTGGCCCCCAAGGGCCACCCCCCCGCTGTGCCAGTGTCCGTCAAAGAGGGGGAGACCGGCAAAAGTTTTTGCTGAATAACTCAATGAACGTTTCACCCAACGACATGAAATTTTTGTCATATGTCGGTGTTACAGAGATGTATCGACCCAGCCCATAAACACTCACTTGAAACATAGCGCCACCTAGTGATATGGGTAAATGCAAAAATTGGGTTGAGTTGCCAATATCTTGGACCGAGAAGGAGGAAACTGCGCAAAATACGTCATGCACGATCACCACAAAGACCTCTAACACCACAGCACATGCCATAAAATTTGGTCAATAGGGGGCGCTGTAATTGTAGAAAATGTCATTTTGCCTATTATCTAAAGAATGCTAACGTTTACAACCAATTTCTTTTTATCGTGAAATCTATTGACCCTCACGCATTGAAAACACTGGTCGACGCCCACTTCCAACGAGAACAATTTCCATGAAATTTTAATATTGCGAAAACGAATGCTGACAAAAAGTTATCAAAGGATTTATCTTGAGATAAACCGTTCCGAAGTTACACTATCTTGGCTTTTAATTGCTCAAATTTGATCAAAGTTGACATGCCATCTCTAAACAGCTTTCTTTTCATGTGTACTAAATTTTGTGACATTTCGTCATAGGGGGCTAGGTGTCAAAAAACTGTTTTTGTTAAATAACTCCGCAACAATTTTGCCATAGACAATGATTTTGTGTTAGTATGCTGGTGTTACAGAGGCATATCAACCCAGCCCAAAGGCACTCACTTGAAGCATAGCACGACCTAGTGATATGGGTAAATGCAAAAATTGGGATTTTGAACTGCCAATATCTTTTATTGGGAGCGACGTACGACGTGCTCCCATCGCCAGATAACCTGAGAATCTGGACAGATGGGGATCCGTCATGCACACTCTGTTCAGGTGTAGCCACATTGATACATATACTATCTGGCTGTAAAGTTAGCTTGGCACAGGGTCGCTATACGTGGCGTCACAACCAAGTATTAAAAGCAGCAGGAATTGAGAGTAGGAGGCAGCAGGTAAATGCAGAAGGTAGTCATAAAAAAGGTATCCAGTTTGTGCGGGAGGGTGAGAAAAGTAAGAGAGCCGTAAAGTCAAGGAGTACTACACAGGAAGCAAAGGATTGGCAGATGCTGGTAGATGTGGGCGGAAAGTTGGTGGTCCCTCAAGAAATAGTTACCACCAACTTGAGGCCAGACATAGTCTATTGGTCGACCAGCCAACAGGTAGTGTATTTTATTGAACTCACTGTCCCATGGGAAAGCTCCCTAGAGGAAGCATATGAAAGGAAAAAGTTTAAGTATGAAGAGTTGAGATTGGAAGCAGAGCAGAAAGGATGGAGGGCAAGAGTATTTCCAGTAGAAGTGGGTTGTAGAGGGTTTTGTAGGGAGGTCAGTCATTTCATTACTAGGGGAGCTTGGGGTTGGTGGTAAGAATCTACGTAAAACTGTTAGGGAGATGTCAGAGGAAGCAGCTAGGACTAGTAATTGGATCTGGATGAGAAGGGAGGTCTCTGCCTGGGGTAAGCAGTAGGGTTGCCATGTTCGAATGGGGCGGTGGAGGGATTCGAACCCGGGCCCTCCAGGTGTGGGTCAAGTGCCTTAGCCAGTGTGCTATCGAGGAGGTGGAGGCTGTTTCGTGCAGATAAGGATGGGCACCCCAGACCAGCAGATGGCAGTAGTGCGTTTAGTGGGTCAATAGAAACACAGAAGAAGAAAGAGGCTTATAAATGGCAGCCATCACACACATGGGCAGCTTAGAAGCAGGCTCTCTGGGATCGTGCGGTGTATTGGGATACAGAGTGGCCAAGTTTCCCGGGGTTTTGCGGTGTATGGAACACGGGATAGCTGAGCATAGTGATGGTGAAGTGAGGCTTTCTGAATCACTGAGGCATTCATGCCAATTGTATTGGAAAAAGGTTCATTCATTCAGAGCTTCAAAGACTCTATGATGACCTCTGCTGTTGAAAACTATGATTTGCAGTAACCTATGCTTGGGTTGTGTTGAAGACTGAAAATGTGAACCAATAAATTATTAATAAATACATTGATTCCTGTTTGAATAAAAATATTTCCTTACCTGTGTGAAATGTGTCCTTATTTGTATTTGTATAATGTTAAATGGGAAAGGAAATGAACAAACACTTGGCTAGGCTATGTGTCTGCATATAAGTGTCTCTGATTGTAGTCTTATAATCAGTGACCACAGTCTTAACAAAATGTTGTTTGGCAAGGCAAGGCAAGGCAAGGCAAGGCAAGTTTATTTGTATAGCGCATTTCATACACAACGGCAATTCAATGTGCTTCACAAAAATAAAAGCAAAGGACAATATATAAAGGCATAAAAAATAAAGTAATTGTAGAAGCATAAAAGGTAAAACAAGTGTAAAAGCATACAAGTAAAATCAATATGTGGTAGAAGCATAAAATGTAAAACAAGTGTAAAAGCAAACAAGTAAAATCTATATGTGGTATGAGAAGTCACCCCACCGGGACTCGAACCCTGGTCTCCAGGGTACTAAACGGGGGCTCTGACTGCAACGCCAATGTACACTCGGATGTCCCTCACGCATCTCCCGCCATACTTCTCACACAGTGGGTGGACCTCCGATGACCTTATAGCAAGCCATCCCAATTCTGACACCAGTTGCTATCGCACACCTTGTTGGGGGAAATCGAATTGAAATGCTCCCACATCTCAGAGCGACCTCTCTTTGCAACCGGTCCCATGCTCATTCTTCAATTCACACGCTATAATATAATCTCCTCACTCTCTACACTGAACGCCAATACTACAAACCCACGAACGCGCGCACTGTTTTGCGCGCCTTTAAACCTTTCGAATTGCATGTTGACACGTCACGTGAATGTGCATTGAAACGATGCTTCAAACGTCACAGGCCACGTGATCAACAGCAAATGAATCAAGCTCCAATACATTGCTTTGCCCAGCGCTGCTTCATTTTTTTGACACAAGCTTCGAAGCAGGAGAGTCATCGGTAACATCACTAGCTGAGCATTAGACACCATTAGATTCAAGAGGTGGATACATCTAATGGTAAGTCAATGGGTAGAATCGTCTTTAGAACTAGCATTGGCAGTGTCGTTTGTGTAATGGCGTATGCGTTAATGACTGCAAAGTGATAGTATCTGTGGTAAAATGGTGGTAAAGTGCAAATAGTCGATAACAAGTCCTAATTAGTAAGTAAGCAGGTCATTTTGGAAGTAAATTGTGGTTGTGGTTAATTTTGTAAGTAAAACTTTGGGAGTCGGGCGGGGGCGGTGTAGGAGATGAGATGGGGGAGGAGGAGGAGGAGGAGAAGATGAGGCCCCGACAGGCCCTTCGGGTGAGCGAAGCCCAGACAGGCTCCCTCTCCCCCCTTCTCCTTCCCCTCCTCTTTCCCTAATTTTTTTTTTTTAATTTTTTTAATTAATTTATTTATTTATTTATTTTTTATTTTTATTTAATGCGTTGGTGCAAATAGTTGGTAATGAGCAGGAAGTAGTACATTTTGGAAGTAAATGGTGGTTGTAAGTGAATTGTGGAAGTACATTTTGGAAATTTGGGTAGCAGGTAGCTAAACTGTGGACACACGCTAAAGGATTGATCACCTTTAGTGGGGCCGCCTCAGGGGAGGGTGTACAGTGAATAAAGGCCCGAAACACCCGTGGATCCTGAGGTACACTGCTGAGGATGTGTCCCACATAGTGTATGGATAATTGTAATGGCTGTAGTTAGGAAAGCCTGAAGTGTGGTACAATGGGTGCTCTCCCCACATGTGCAAGTGTCTTGTATTTTTATGTATTTATCCAGTTATTTTAATTGTTAAGGAAATGTTGGAGGAAACTGCAAAGGCTTGCCAGTGGTCCTGGATGAGATGCATGTTGTTGGCATGGTGAAAGCCATGGGGGAAAGCGATAGGTAGGTGCTGCTGAGTGGATCATGTAAACGGCCCCAGCAGCCCCAGTCACTGTAACGGTAGCCGGCTGGTTCAGGTTAACCCTTGTTGAGCATCTGTCTGTACGGCTCCAGTTGGCCATCCCCTCAGCTGCTCTGTCCTGTACAGCTCACATGAGGTTGCGTGAATAGCTGTAGTCAGCGGCCAGTTGTGCGTGTTACACCTGGGAGTAGGGACTAACAACCTGAACTATTTACTTGATTATAGATAGTGTAGGGATAGGTGTAATAGCTATAGTTTCTCCCTAAGGTGCTCTTCCTACATGCACAAGTACTTTGTGTTCTTTGTAAACTGGACCGAGAAAGTGGGAACTGCACAAAAAACATCATGCACGGTCAGCACAAAGACCTCTAAAACCACAGCACATGCCATACAATGTGGTCCATAGGGGGCGCTGTAATTGTACAAAATCTGATTTTGCCTATTCCTTGCCTTCACAAATCACTCCTACACACTATACAAACACACACAATGTCATTCATTCAAAACCCACATCCATGCCCACTTTCAGAAAATCATTTTCACAGAAATTCTCACCTCACAACACTGCTCTACCACACACTTATCATGCCAACAGTTCCCACATTTCAATATACTGCGGCGGTCATACCATGTACCGCTATGCGGTACATTTGTTATTATTGTAATGCTGTTCCTGATATGTCTGTAAATGTTTATGGTATTTACCAAACAAGTTATTCTTGTTTATTAGCTTTTGTAAGGTATTTATTAAAAATAAATGTCCTTTTGGTCTTTCTAAAACTTAAATCATGTATTATTGTCTGTTATTTTGGTTTTGAAGTAAAATGAAGAATGCGGACAAGCGATCACCATCAGTCATTCTTTACCTCGTTTTCACATTTGTTGTTATGAAGTCATAGCATCACCTTCAGTATACAAATATATGGCAGCATGTAGTCATTTATCATATTAAGGTTATTCAATTCACTTACTTTAATAAATTACATTAGTATCTATGTACTGTAGGTAAAAAATGTCAGATGGTTCAATGACTCATTCGGTTTTCATAACATTTACAACTTTTTCTATGTGTAGATCACAAAATTCTGAATCTTTCATATACTCTATGTTTTTTTGTAACTACAACAAAAATATGTGAAAATCTGGGTGAAACTTGAAAAAAATGGCGTTTTTATGCAAATTTTGGGTATTTTTAAATGATGTTATTTAAAAATAGTGTGTGTTACATTTAAATGTATTCGTGGCATGTTATATCATTTAAAAGGTCTATTTCCCCTGATTAATTTGATGGGTAAATTTGATCTCTGCCATGTAATATAACGACACAACAAGCCTTTTTGTGAAAGGCGTGCATCATCTCTGAAAAAATGGAATGTTCAGCTCAGTCTCCAAGGGGTTAAGGTGGCCAAATGCCAGTTCTCATTCTGTTTGACTCTCCTCTGAAGAGCTGCGACACCTAGTTTCGCCAATAAACATCGCCCCCTATGACGAAATGTCACAAAATTTAGTACACATAAAAAGAAAGCTGTTTAGAGATTGCATGTCAACTTTGACCAAATTTGAGCAATTAAAAGCCAAGATATGGACTTTTGAAGAATTTTAAGCTACGTGTTTAATGTTCATTGACGTGTAACTTCGAAACGGTTTATCTCAAGATAAATCCTTTGATAACTTTTTGTCAGCATTGTCTGTAGATGACATAAACCAAGTTTGGTAAGATTCACATGAACGGCCTATGACGAGTTCGTTCAAATTCGTTTTCGCAATGTTAAAATTTAACGGAAATTGTTCTCGTTGGAAGTGGGCGTTGACCAGTGCGTTCAATGCGTGACAGTCAATAGATTTCACGATTAAAAAAAAGTTGTTGTAAGCTTTAGCGTTACCATTAACGTTAGCATTCTCTACATAATAGGCAAAATGACATTTTCTACAATTACAGCACCCCCTATGGACCAAATTGTATGGCATGTGCTGTGATGTTAGAGGTCTTTGTGGTGATCGTGCATGACGTATTTTGTGCAGTTCCCACCTTCTCGGTCCAAGATATTAGCAACTCAAAATCCCAATTTTTGCATTTACCCTTATCACTAGGTGGCGCTATGCTTCAAGTGAGTGTTTATGGCCTGGGTCGATACGTCTCTGTAACACCGACATATCACAAAAATTTCATGTCGTTGGGTGAAACTTTCATTCAGCAGAAACTTTTGCCGGTCTCCCCCTCTTTGACGGACACAGGCACAGCGGGGGGGTGGCCCTTGGGGGCCAAAAGCTTCTATTCGCTGAAGAAGTTCTAGGGCTACATGCCTACAAAGATTCATGTCCCCCTGACTTCCAGTGTCCCGGAAACCGTTGACGGAAAATTACTGAAAAAAAAAAAAAAAGGGAAAAAAGTCGCGGCAACACTATAATGACCGCTATCGCTAGCGGCGGTCATAATAACCCACAGACCACATCCAAAGACTTGCAAGGATATCTTGCTTCAGACGGTGTCTCTGTGCCTCGGTCAACAATACAGCGCAATTTGCACAAGGAAAGGCTGTACGGAAGAGTGATGCGGAAGAAGCCTTTTCTTCACAGTCGCCACAAACTGAGTCGCTTGAGGTATGCGAAAGAACATTTGGACAAGCCAATATCGTTTTGGAATAAGATACTCTGGACTGATGAAACAAAAATTGAATTGTTTGGTCACAACAGGCGATATGCATGGCGGCAAAAGAACACAGAAATCAAAGAAAAACACCTGCTTCCCACAGTACAATTTGGTGGAGGTTCCATCATGCTGTGGGGCTGTGTGGCCAGTGCTGGTACTGGGAATCTTGTTAAAATTGAGGGTCGCATGGATTCCACTCAGTATCAGCTAGGGCTGGGCGATATGCAGAAGAAAAAAAAATCTCGATATGTTTTTGCCATATCTCGATATCCGATATATATCTCGATATCTATGCAGGGGAAAAAAAAAACAAACGTGCCAAATTCAGCAAGTTTTTTTTTTATTGAGGTGCAAACACATAGGCAGCCAAGTGCCTAAAAGTACTAAAAGTAGACAGGCCCTAGTAACAAAGTGCTTGTGCATCATTTTTAACATTAATATTTTAACATTTATAACCATTGTTAGCATTACCAAACCAAGGAAGTAGTGCATTGACTTATTTTAATTGTAAACATAAAATCTAAGTGTAGACAGTTCAGTTCTTAGAAAGTGCTTCTTCAACATTTAAGATTTAAAAAAAAAAATCCCTCATTAGGGAGCGTAGCCAAGTGCCAAGAGGTAGACAGGGACTTGTAACAAAGTGCAAACATAAAACATAAAAATTGTAAACATAAAATCTGATGGTAGCTAAGACAAAAGACCGAATAATGTAAGACAAGAAAAAAATCCCTAATTTGGTAATTAATAAAAAAAAAAAAGAGAAATACTACATATTGCCTTCCTTGTCCTTAAAATACAACATTCACAAAAGCAATTCAAAAAAAGTGGCGACTAGGGAGCTTGTACCTAGGGTCAAGCGTTTTCAGCATTCGTTTGAAGCCCGGTTGCTCAACTACCGCTATGGGCGTCATGTCTTTTGCGATATGAAAGGCAATGGATTCGGTAATGCTGACCCACCTTGCGCTTGTTTTCTCATAGGGTATGGATTGGGATAAAGACGTTTGGAGCGTTGTTTGTTGGCTCTTCTTACAAGTGGTGGTGGTGGTTTTGACCGCGAACCTAAGCCTGGCACACTCTTCGTACAGGAGTTTGTGGTGGTGCTGCAAGTGGTTGAACAGGTTCGTGGTGCTCGATCCTTTTGTTTGCACCAGCTTCTTGCACTCTCTGCAAAATGCCTCTTTTTCCTCATCGGACGGTTTGAATCCAAAATACCGCCATATAATGGAGCCATTCGTTCTTTTCTTTGGTAAGAAATCTGGCGAGGCTGGTTGTGTGGGCGCCGCCATGTTGAATGAGTTTTTAACACACACACAGCTTACGCGCAAGGGGAGGGGGAGGGGAGGCGGGAACCATTTGAGACGGATTTAAAAGCAAAATCCAAGAAGGAGGCGGGGCGGACAGCTCCATAACAAAGTTAAGGAAAATAACCAGCGTGGCTAAATCTTATTCATTAGAACAGTATCTCGAGATATTCGATATGCCAAAATCTTTCTCAATTTCATAAAACATCTCGAGATATCGCAAATCTCGATTAATCGCCCAGCCCTAGTATCAGCAGATTCTTGACAATACTGTTCAAGAGTCTGTCACAAAGTTGAAGTTGCGTCGGGGATGGGTGTTTCAACAAGACAATGTTGCTCAAAATCTACCCGAGGATTCATGCAGAGGAACAAGTACAATGTTTTGGAATGGCCATCCCAGTCCCCATATTTGAATATCATCGAGAATCTGTGGGATGACTTGAAGCAGGCTGTCCATGCTCGGAATCCTTCAAACATTACTGAATTGCAGAGGTTTTGCCAGGAGGAATGGGCCAAAATACCATCATCCAGGATCCAGACACTCATTGGTGGCTACAGAACGCGTATACAGGCTGTTATTTTTGCAAAAGGAGGCTCTACTAAATACTAATATAATTTTTTTATTAAGGTGCCCAAATGTATGTGTGGCGCACCCAAAATAGGTGCCCACAGGTGTGTAGTTGCATTACTACTTTATAAATATAAATATTTTTATATTTATTACTATTACCACTTTAGAACGGCCTAGTGCCCAGTAGGAACACAAGTGTGTGACACGGGGGGGTGGGGGGGGGGGGGGGGGGTTGCGGTTGCGGTCGGGGTGCTTAGGGGGCGGACCCTCGCTCGTCCCTCAGATGCACTTTCGGTGAACAACTGTAAACAACAGCCTGTGTCATCTCCTTCCTTTTCTCCTCTAGTACTGGGTAAAACCCCCATCCTTGTTGTAGCGCACACTACTTATAACTGATGCTTGTTTAAACACTTGTTCTTGTATTATTGTGAGCTTTGATCATAACAGTTATAGTAGAAAGTTGCCATCGTATGAAGCGGTTAGCTTTAACGTTCAGCAGTCGTCCCGCGAGCCCTCCGACACTGGTTTTACCGTTATTATTTCAGCTAACTGCTAACGTGATATTTTGAGCCCCCCCCCGACACTGGTTTTACCGTTATTATTTCAACTAGTTTAACAAGTATAGATATGCTCACCCACTGGTTTTATGAAAGGGATATTTTAAGAAGTTAAGACATGATTATTGTGACAAGGAATACAAGTTAGTAAATAAATAAATACATTGATTTCATGAAGGGTATTTTGTAGAGTATTAAGACGCTAGGTTAAGAAATACAGTTTTGATATAACAGTTATCTTTTGGTAATGAGTGTACAGTATTAACAGTTTTGATGTAACAGTTATCTTTTGGTAATGAGTGTACAGTATTAACAGTTTTGATGTAACAGTTATCTTTTGGTAATGAGTGTACAGTATTAACTAAGCTATGACCCTGAAATGAATGGTTTTCATCTAGATTATATTGATTGAGTATAGTAATGACTTTGATACTTTAATATTATTGTTTTATAAGTAACTTGAGTGTTTTAAAGTAATGAACCAGATCTTTATCGGTGCTATTTGCTACTTTGTACAATCTCATTCAGTATGAATGTCTAGTTAAGTAGTTTACTAGGTGGCTACGAGTAGCCTGCTTTTAAATACAATGAAGTTTCCATGCTGTTGCACTATTCAGCCATAGTGGCCTTTTATCACTTGTGTAAGGTGACAGGGTAAATGTAGGAATGCGTTTGGACTACATTAAACATGAGTGTTATGACATGACAATATGAATATGTAGGCCTATTTGTATTACATGATACTGTATAATTATATTGAACATGATGATACTGATGAACGACACAAAAGAAGGAAAGATATTTTGCCATGATTGATAGTAAATAAAGATATGCACTTTCGGTGAACAACTGTAAACAACAGCCTGTGTCATCTCCTTCCTTTTCTCCACCTGTTTACAGGTACACTATCTGTTATTACTGTGGTACCACGCTTGGGACCTGTAATATATGCACAGGCCTTTCTTTGTTTTGGGGCATATTGCACATTTTCTGTTACCCAATAAACCTCATTTCACTGCTGAAATATGATTGTGTTCATCAGTTATTTGATATATCAAAATTAAGTTGTGAATTAAAACACCTAATGATTGGTGAATATAAATAATGCCAATTGTCAAGGGTGCCCAAACTTTCTCATACCACTGTAACTGCTGTAGGCAGTTATTTCCCACCAGCCTTTAAACATATGTTGTATATTGTGCATAGAATCATTACTGTATTTGCTATATTTTGTTTCATTTACTTTGCATTACTTGTATGATTGCTTATGTCTTGTTTTTTGTTTTGTCTTTTGTACGTTTCAGTAAACCACGTTTCACTTCTACATGGTCGGTGTGTGTGTCTTACATTTCAGCAAGATCTTGTTCAGCCCTCACAACCTGTGGCGAGACCCAACTACATACACCTCAGTGGACGTGCTGCTTAATTTCTTAACTATTCAATGACAATAAAAGTCTTAAAGTCTTGAAGTGATTTTTACAAATCTATACAACAACAGAAAGTTGTTCATTTTTGCAAATAAATATTTCCATTTTATACTATTATATAAAATAATATAATATTCTATAATATTATTTGATTGCCACAATATACTGGGTGTTTATTATGTCATGCCAGTCATACATTAAAAGAAAAATGTACTCTGTGAAACACTGTGCTCGACTTTCGAAATGCCCCCCCTGTCTGGGCATTCTAGATCCGGGCCTGGTTCTGAATGCAACAGGCTAGCTCAATTTTGCTCCTCAGCAAACATACCAACTTGGTATGATGTTTTAACATCCCAATTTTCATTTTACACCGAATTTCTCCTTTAAGGCTATTAAAAATGTCAGTACCGGTACACCTTCCTTCAAGCAGAAAGCAGAACAGCATGTCCTCCTGGAGCTTCCCTTCATAAGTGTAGCGAACAAACACCAATAAGTGCGCAACATTGGTCAAGTCAGTTGACTCATCTAACTGCAAAGAAAACCGACAGTTTTTCACTCGCTGGATGAGTTGACATTTCATGCCATTAGCGATCTCGTTAATGCGCTTGGACATGGTATCATTGGAGAGGGGGATTTGCATGAGCGCTCTTGCAATCTTTTCTCCATGCATAGTGGTGGTCATGGCTATTGCTGCAGGAAGGCTAGAAAAAAATGCATGGGTTTCTAAACGTGATTGGCGTGACGAGGTTCGAGATGCCGTTTCATTTCGACAGGTTTTAAACTTTCGTTTGACAGAACATCGCCGCAAAGCACACACTGTGGGTGGTCGAGGTCATTTTTAACATGACACGTAAATCCATACTTAAAGAATTATTTCTGATATTGGCGACGCCTCGTTGACCCTTACAAGGATGGCCAGGAATTTGAACAAAAACACCATGCATGTTATAAAGGGCACTTACCATCCTGAACATTTCTTGTTTGAATTATTGCCTTCAGGTACACAGTACACACCAATTTAAGCAAGGACCACTAGACTCAAATATTGCTTCCATCCAACTGCAAAATAAACAATAACCACCCTCAATGCTGCACAAAAAAAATAAACTCTGAATGTGAAATGGGTCGATGTAATAAAGTGCATGTGTGCATGAAAGTATGTATAGGTCATGATGTTTTGGTATTTATTAATAAGCACTTAAAGGAGAACTATGGTGTAAAATGAAAATTGGCATGAACCAAAAAGGTGCCAATCACACCAATACAACTGGTTTGAAAGATTCACCACATTTTGCCTGCTTGCCCCAAACACGGAAGTGACTGTGGTGTGCGTGCTGCACATCAAAACGACGATCAAACGTGGAAAATAATGAAATTGAGTGAGCAAAACAAGTTTGGCTGTGTAAAGGACATATAAGGCCTTTCTTGTGTAGCGATGGATTTGAGATTTTAAGTTTTTTTTAATCGCTACGAGATCGGAAGAATCACCTTCATTTCCAATAGAAAGGAATAGCCATTATTCGTCATGACTTCAGTAAGCTCAAAACATATAAAAATGCAAAAGGTTGAATGTCCCCGTCGAGTGATTTAATCTTTTGGATATAAAATGATTTTAGATGGCAAAAAAAAATTGTTTGGTCACTTAAACAGGTAAAAAGTGACAATTGGCTTGACGAGGCAGGACCATTTTTTACAAGTCAACCAAACGTCTCATTTTCTACCTCTTTGTTTTTCTAGACAACCGTAACACATACGAATGTAAAATCCCATGTGCTTGTAGAAAAATAACTACACATCATGTGAAAAATAAAATTATAATCGAAAGATTACAATTTTTTTGATGAGGTTTATTTCATTTACACTTTTTGTTCTTCCAAGTAGCATAATCGCGGCGGCGCAACCGGAGAGGGCGCTGCTGAGTTAAAGGGTTAACAACTCCAGAAAGACAGTAAGGACCAATTTATTAGTCCACACGTGTCCCATTCGAATTTCAATGAAACGAGTCTTGACTCTGCTGTGCTTAAAGGGGGATTTCCCCCTCCCCTCCGTCAACACTCTCTCTTAGTACTTTACTCTCTTTCTGCAGCTAGAGGATCCGATTGCATTCTGTACGCTCTGGAGAAAGTTTCTGACTAGTGAAGATCCCAAGGAGAGAGTTCTCCTTCCTTCTTATGTAGAATTTACAGTCAAAGTTACACAGCTTAAGTAGCCACGAGGTTTGCTTCTAGCACACAGCTGATTGGCGGAAACACAAACAAAAGAGCACTGTAATCGTCACGTGAATGGCCAGTATCGCCAGTACAATATACACACGCCCCAAGAAAGACAAGATTCTTTCCTGACAACTTGCCAATTTCAAAGACAAAATGCATGTTTTTAAAGCAACCAATACTGTTATCTGAAACGTGGAATGGCTTCTTCATGATCTCAACTCTCACATTTTGCAAAAAAATTAAAATCACAAATTTTTGAAAAAAAAAAAAAAACTTCTAACGCGATTTTCTCCGTTTCGCTCTGGCCGACATGAGACTGGTTTTGCTGTGGTCGGTCACATATGTGGGTAGGACGTTCTGACAGTTCAAATGACCCCGTCAGAATATGCTGCATTGATATATGTAGGTAGGACATTCTGGCAGTTCAAATGACCCCGTCAGAATATGCTTCTACACTGATGTGCAGGTAGGATGTTCTGACAATTCATAAATGTTATCAAGTAAAAGAGGAAGGTAATATCTGACTGCTTGTGTTTGTTGATGAAATCAAAGCCATGTGAAGTAATATAGAAATGAGTGAAGAATCGTGATGCATCGAGATATCGAATCGAATCGCTAACTTAATAATCGTAATCGAATTGAATCGTGAGATGAGTGAAGGTTCACACCTTAGTTCTCAGTGCCTCGTTTTTAATGTCAGGGCCTTTGTTGTACTACCGATGGAGTGTGGAGTTTCTTCGAGCTGTTTTAATGGTTTAAAAATAGCGTAGCCGTCATGGGCACCTACCACTTCCATTGTTAGCCTTCTGGGACAAACGATAAAAAAGTTAAACTCTGAATGCAACAGGCTAAATCACTTTTGCTCCTCCGTACACATACCAACTCGGTATGATGTTTTAACACGCCAATTTTCATTTTACACCGAAGTTCTCCTTTAATTTTTTTTTTTTTAACGGACACAATAAATGATGCACTGACTGTGAACACTTTAAATTTCACTGTACTTGTGACAATAAAAGTATATTCTATGTAATGTTGGTACTGTACAAAAATGGCCGCCTGTATCTGGAGGTGGACAACCTGGCAACTAAAAGTGTGCGTCCTGCAATGTACTGGGTTTACCTGTGCACAAGAAAACAGGTCTGAATACTGTATATCAGAGGCGATTGCTCTAAGACAACAAGGGAGGCTCAGCCTCCTCTAAAAATCATGGAGAAAGTAGTGTACTACTACTATGTTGTACTATATTTACTATACTGTATTTACATTGGTATTTCATCTCCAGCATTGTATAATGTGTTCAAGACAAAATCGTTCAGCAATTAGTTTCCACAGTTCATCTGTTTTTTTTTTTTTGTTTGTTTTTTTGACAACGTGATCCAGTCCAGCCTCACTGGACTTCAATGGCACTTGCAGTATGCTCTCTTTCAGTGCGAAAACCTAGACGTTTATTGGACAAACGCTGAAAAATCGTCACTTCCAGGGAGGCTCAGCCTCACTGGGAGTGAATGGAGAGGGCGGGCTAAACTGCTTCCTAGAGGAGGCTGAGGCTCTGTGTGGTGATTGGAGGAACTGTTAAACCGGGAGGATTTTTATTCATTGACAGCTTCTTAAAAAATATCGACAGGTATAGCGGTGGATTTCATGCTGCTCAGTCAGTCAGTACCATAAATAGGGAAGTGGTGAGAAATCTCCATTCGTTTTGCCTACCATTCACTAGTGTCTTTGTACATAATTTAGTAAATAAAGTGTAAATATGGTGTTATTAAGTTTGATACCTGTTTTCGTTTCAGTTTGAAAAGTTTGTTTATTATAGCCTGTAGAGGGGGGAAACTAGCCAGCTAGCAAGAAAGCTGTGCATTATGGCGGCTAGCATTTTTTATTTGATTTAAGTGAACAAATTTGATAGTCTTCCTTACAAAGAGAAAATCTGAATTAAACAGCAGGACAGACCAACGCCTAACACTGATTTAGTTAAAAAGGTAGGGCGAAATCATCGTTGTTTTCAGCTCTCCTAGTATGACAAGGTCAACTGGCTAACTGCAAGTGCAGCTGTAGCACAATGGGCTAAAGCTAACTTAGCAACCTGGTCTACTTGCCATCGAGAGTCCCTAGAAAAGATGTCCAGCTGGTATGACAGGGTAACAGACAATTTTTTAGAAAAAAAGAAAGGAGGGCAGTATTTTCTTATACATAATATTGCTGTGGTGGTGGTTCTTCTGTATTAAGCAACATAGGCCTTATTATTAACAGTTTAAAATATATCCTACATACAAAATATTAACAGAAATAGACTAAATAATTTTGTCACAGTATATTGGCCAGTAGGCTACTGGGCCAAAAGAAATAATAAGTCACTTCACAATTTGTGGGCTTGCTGGGCCAGTCCTGGGCCAATAGAACCAATAAGTCATTTCAGTGTGTTGGCCAATACTTAGTACTGGGCTAAAAGAACCAATGTGTAATTTCACAGTAGGTGGGCCAGGAACACAGGTGACACTCAGATGTGTGTGGGGCCATTTCTGAACTGGAGACCCAGCCAAAAGTGGGGCGACTCAGAGGCAAGGGTGTGGGCCATAATTGACATTTTTTTCTATGTGCCTAACTGACCAGCCTCCCCTGTTTGAAAGACTACCAGCCGCCACTGCTGTATATGCTCCAAAATTTAAATAGCCAAGAACAGTAAAACATTTTGACAAAGCCTGACAAAGACCTTCTGGTCAAAACGTTCTTGCCTTTGTCTGGCACCTGACGATAATTTTTTGGTGCGTACCCTCTCACTCCCACCCTGTGCACGTAATAACCACCTACGAGCAATTTTACTTGGTGTAAGTTAACTGTAGTGCTAACTGAAATCAGAAGGTTGTTGAATAAAGCAAAGACAGGTTTTCGAAATAAGTAATGATGACAAAACGTGTATGAGCACTCAAGGCTACTAAGGTGCAACCTTATCGAATGTGTTTGTTTTAATGTCATCGTGACACACAGTGCAAAGTCAGTGGAAAACAAAACTATTGTAGGCTGTGTAATTGTTTCCTTGTCATCAAGTAATTCAACTCAGACCCTTAGCTGCTTGTAGCCACTGCTTTAATTTCCCCAACCCTTGCCAGCCGTATGTGTACTATAGAGCGCATTAGTGTCAGTGTCGTTGCCTACAGATATTTAGCGTGTCCGTCTTCAGCTGCCAGGCTGATTTCGCGTCTCTACGTTTCCGTTTACTAATTTCACCAATTCTATTTACTACATAAGAGCTGAGACAGTAGACAATAACCGGCTACTCGACACACACCCAGGAAGGATATGTTAGGTTGGTGGCTAGTTTTACAGTCGCTAACTTAGCACCCTTGCTTTTTCTGGTACGACTTAAAGGCACGTAGGTGACTTAAGGTTATTGGAAGTGTTACCTGGACAAATATTTGCCGGTTGACAAACCTCCTCCAAACAAATGCTCCTGCTCATCCTTGCCTTCTCGGTAGTAAACAAAGTGTGCTCAAGTAACTAGCTAGCCATTTCAAGTTCAAAGCATTGTTAACCGCAGTTTTCAAGCCGTGTTAGCAGTTAGAATTCTTGCTTTTGAAAATAGTTACCAAATTCACAGTGTAACTATATGGATTAAACGTCTCAAATATAGGCTACGATGTTAATTTATCCTACCTTATTTTGACGCGTAACCGATGTTTCTTGTCAATCTGTTTTCCTTCCTTGTTTCTCCAAGCTGCCTGGCCAGTGGCAATTGAGCAAAGGATTGTGGGATTTGTGAAACGGGGGGGGGGGGGGGGGGGGGGGGCTTGTTTGAAATCGTCTGGCTGGGCTGCGTTTCCCGATAACGATGGATCTTAGCCTTAAGAGCAACGTAAACGATTGATCCCACGAACGTTTCTACAGTGTTCACGGACCGTTTCTCGAACATGATCGTACGTGAACACGCGTGCCCTGCTCTTAAGATGGTTCTTAGAGCTGAAAGTTGGCGCTATTAAGTGACGTTGGAGCTTTGAACTTCATTGGGCATACGGTAAAGTTGGCTTCAATGCAAGAAAATACATTTTTAAAAGACAAACAAAACTCGTAACGTTTGCGCATCTCTCATCTATAATTTATCTCATTCAAATGTAAGCAAAAAAGATCTCTGACCAGTCTGAGTACACAAACAAAAATATATTTGATTTAAATAGTCTATGTAGGACACTGTATTCAGATGTTTTGTTACATGTTTTCTGCACACGTCCAAAATAAGCCCACCTACTGTGACTGTCCTTGTGCGGCTGTGCTAAAGGCGCTGGATATAGGCTATTTGAAGGCATCGGGGGACAAGACGGGAGACGTAAAAACAGTATGCCTACAGAAAATGAGGACTGTCTTTGATATAGTTTAAGATTGCAGCAGTGTGATAAGGCGAATTAAGCCGTACAGTATAGGCCTACTGTCATTTTGATTTTCATCAGGTTCAAGGCCACACTATCCCTGCTGTTTTTAAATACTGCACGTCAATGTCTTCACCACTCCCTTTTTGTTATGCCCATGGAACTGTCATGTTCCAAGCTTTTTGTTTTGACGGACTTTATATCGCTTCTGGGCTATATTTCTCTTGCTAAGTTGAGTACTACTTAGGCTTAAGTACTACTTAACATCGCTCGTAGGGCTTTCGGGAAACGCAGCCCAGGGCTGCGTTTCCCGATAACGATGGATCTTAGCCTTAAGAGCAACGTAAACGATTGATCCCACGAACGTTTCTACAGTGTTCACGGACCGTTTCTCGAACATGATCGTACGTGAACGCGCGTGCCCTGCTCTTAAGATGGTTCTTAGAGCTGAAAGTTGGCGCTATTAAGTGACGTTGGAGCTTTCTTTTGAACTTCATTGGGCATACGGTAAAGTTGGCTTCAATGCAAGAAAATACATTTTTAAAAGACAAACAAAACTTGTAACGTTTGCTTATCTCTCATCTATAATTTATCTCATTCAAATGTAAGCAAAAAAGATCTCTGACCAGTCTGAGTACACAAACAAAAATATATTTGATTTAAATAGTCTATGTAGGACACTGTATTCAGATGGTTTGTTACATGTTTTCTGCACACGTCCAAAATAAGCCCACTTACTGTGACTGTCCTTGTGCGGCTGTGCTAAAGGCGCTGGATATAGGCTATTTGAAGGCATCGGGGGACAAGACGGGAGACGTAAAAACAGTATGCCTACAGAAAATGAGGACTGTCTTTGATATAGTTTAAGATTGCAGCAGTGTGATAGGCCTACTGTCATTTTGATTTTCATCAGGTTCAAGGCCACACTATCCCTGCTGTTTTTAAATACTGCCCGTCAACAATGTCTTCGCCACTCCCTTGTTGTTATGCCCATGGAACTGTCATGTTCCAAGCTTTTTGTTTTGACGGACTTTATAGGCTATCGCTTCTGGGCTATATTTCTCTTAGTTACCTCGAAACGCTCCCGTTCATGTAATGCACATACAAATCAGATGTAGGATCACCGTTTTATTATGCCCAATCTTACTATCAAATATAGTTGACGTATGTGGCTGCAATCATATTGATTTGATTCCAGGCCCTTGCGCAATTTGGGCTACTTCTTTATTTCCGTCGGTCTGCTGTGTCAGCTACATGATGTCATGGTACTTATATGGTAGTTGCATGATAGTTACAGGAATAATGTCTTATGACAACATCTTCAGGCACGCGTAGCCTATTTTCACTTCACATCCTCTGGGTGTCTCCACTGTGCCACGCCAGTTAAGATCAATCTTAGAGCTCTACGGGTGCTCTGGACCACACGTAGAGTTACGTGTGATTCCACGATGGTTCTTGGCCAAGGAAGGTTTCGGGAAACGGTCCGTAAACTCTACGATGGTCCTAAGTGTGAAGTTGAGTACTACTTAGGCTTAAGTACTACTTAACATCGCTCGTAGGGCTTTCGGGAAACGCAGCCCTGGCTAGTAGCTTCATTCGAGTTTTAGACCCGTCTGCCTGGCTGTCTCACAGTCTGTCTGCACACATCGACGAGAACTACTGGTCACAGCAGGGAAGGGCATTTACAGTTTTTCTCCATTGGTTTGGCTCATTGAGAATGATGAAATTAGAATTACAACTGAAATTAGAACTATCTTGCCAGTGGGGGGGGGGGGGGGGGGGGCGGAATATGACAGTAACCACGTATACACGGACACTTCTTATCCGAACAGATCTCTAATCGGAGATCTGATCCTATCGTGTGATCCCAATGAACTGTATAGCAGGTTCAAAAGTTGTAAGTTCGACGTTCGAATGTCTATCGTGCACACATAAACCAGCAGGGACATAATGGAGATAATATTGCCATTATGTACTATGGCAAGCCATTTTAACATTTAAAAGCTAAGTTTGACTATCCGAAATTAACATTGTAGATATCAACAACATCTTTCTGACTAGTCGTAATTACATTTTGGATAGTCGAAATTGTCATTCAAGATATCTGTAACGTACTTGTCACTAGTCGAAACGATAGATAGAGATATCTGTAATTCAGTTTTGACTAGGCAAAACTGAATTACAGATATCTGCAATTACGTCATTGAAAACTACATTAAACTCGTCACACATCTTAAATGACAATTGCGGATATCTGTAATTCAGTTTTGACTAGGCAATATGAAAGTTAAAGATATCTCAAACGTCATTATGACTAGTGCAAATTGTTGTGCATGACATTAGGCTCGTTCGAGATTCCAGTCCGCCCGTCTGCACCTGGCTGCATACGTCAACGAGAATTGCTGGTCACAGCAGGGGTGGGCATTAAATGAGGAAAATAAAGTCAAACACAAATCCTAACGAGACTGAGCTCGCGCCTCCCCGACCATCGTAGCAGATGACACACAAGTCATGTGTGGAGAGGGAGGGCGGGGGTTGTAGTCCTCTACAGTCTATGGTTGCAGTGGGGTGCACTGAGAGTTTAATTGAAGTCGAGTCTTTCTTATTGTTTAGATTAACATTGGAGCAAAACGAGTTGCCCCAAAGTGCTCCACAACACAAACATGAAAACTAAGACAGCAAAACCATGAAACAAAGACCATAGGTAGGTATATAACACGGACAATGAAATAGAAATGGGATTAATAATTAAATAAATAATGGGCCGGGCTTGACAGCGTCAGATAAACCATCAGAACAAGGTAGAAATAAAGAGAAGAGATATATCTTCAAATTGGAGTACAATAACGTACACTTTAGATGACAAGTCCAGTCGGGGAGCACCGGACAATGCACCTGCACAGACGTCAGTGAACTTTTAACCAACCATGGCAAAGTAGCGTCACCGAGGAGGCGTTAGCTAGCCGCTTGCAGTTGTGTGGAGGCAACTGCAAAGGTCTGTACGATTTGTCTGTAAGCGTCATGCTCCCGCGAGTTTTCGGGTCATGTGTCATGGTCGCATTGTTGTGACAACTCGTGACAACCTCACACATTTCGGGCATGTCGGACACAATTTCTAACCACAATGCAACATTTTCAGCGTCAGGCTGCAAACGGATGCAAACGCATGCAAACGTCTAGCTCAAGTCAAATGCGGCAATTGCTCTATGTAATGCCCATCCCCGCCAAAATCAAAGAGGAAGTCTTGTTATAGAAACCAACGTACTATCATTTCTCTCTGGCAGCTCCTGTCTTGCATGGGCATCGGCGTTAAAGGTGTACTTCCATCGTGTTTTCATTCATTTTGCGGTGTTCTCTAGTATTAATAATTGCCCGGTGCGCTGGTTTTAATGGAAAAAATGTTCTAGTGCTTCTGTTTCAAGCTGTTTTAGTTTGGTAGAGGGGGCGGAGCGGGGAGAACGACACGATTTCACCAGAGGCACGCTCCCTGCAGCTTCCTTTGCCCCACAGTCAACTTGATAGCAGAGTGGTAAAGGGGAAAAGTCAACTTGACAGCGCTAAAACTGCACACAGAATGTCTACGGAGATACAGCGGTATGTGTTTGATCCTGATTCCGAAGAGGAAGGAGAGATGGCACAAGCACAGTCGCTTCCTGACCGTTTGTCAATAAACGTTTCAGAATGGCTATTTGCTTGACAAAACAGTGCAAGTGCCCAGCTAAATGCAGTTCAGTCATTCAACTAGCCTGCTAATCTTATGCGAGCAGTCAAACAGGCTAACATTATTTAATTAAAGCCCATTCGGTCAGTTTCTCTTATATGTATTTCCACGTCTACGTCACGCCGGAGGCACTTTTAGCATTGCGTCGTTTTTCCGCCTATTGTCTTCTTTTGACTGATATAGAAAACGGGGATAGAAAAACATTTTGATATGCAGCATGCATATGCAACTCGGGGTGACCTATCATATTTCAAAAGAGCAAGTACTACACGGTTTCTCGTGGAAGTACACCTTTAAAAAGTCAGTTAAACACAATTTCTCCCTCTGGCCACTCCGAAACGTTCCTTAATTATTATTGGATGAAGGCACTCTGCTCCCGCCTAAAGTGGGATGGGGATTCATACAGATCAGGGGCGGAGCTAGGGGGTGGCTTTTGGGGCTGAAGACCCGAATCTCACGTCAAAAGCCCCGAATCTTTTTAAGCTTTAAAAAATCATGACAACCCTGAGAATATGCTTCCTGTAAATTACATTAAAACTGATTAATGGGCAAATAGCCTACAACAAAACCCACATTTCCCTCATTCTTAAAATGCTGTTATTCTAATTTCTAACGTGACCCAACTAGAAAAATAGAATCCCACTAGGGCGTGCATGTGTTCTAATTCTAAACATGAACGTCTCCTTTGTACAGTAACTCGTCTGTCAGAACTCGTCTGTCTTCCTTCAACCATGGACATAACACATTTCTTAAAAAAAAAACTACTGGTACCTTGTCATCAGCAGCAGCCAGTAAGTTGTCACACGTTTCAAGTCAGTGATTAAAACGTTATTTTGGGTTTGCACGGCAGTCTTGACGTTTGGTAGGCTACTAGCCACAGCTTGGCTGTTTACATCGGCTAGCTAGGTTAGGCTGCTATAATAATTCTAGCCTGGTAAACCAGCCCCTCATACTTCTTTTTATTGTGTACAGAATTCTGAAATGAAGTACGAGGAAAAAGTTAATGAGTTAATGAAATTGGGACGTGAAGAATAACTTTAAAGGTGTTATGATCGTTATGATACATTAACTAGTAACTTTCTCCATTCCTGAGCTTTGATTGCCATCTAGTGGAAAGTATATGCAACAGCATACTTGGCTACAAAATCATGGGCCTATTGTTCACTAAGCACAGTGAGGATATTTTAATGTCACATGCATAGGTCTATAGTGACAGAGTGTAGAAAATGCAGTGAAATTGTGTCTGTCAGTCTATTTATACCACTTCTAACATACAAAAAAAGCAAACAAGTAATCCATCTCTGCAGTCCCAGTTTGAATCTACTGAAAGTTAGTAGAACTCAATTTTGCTCAATATTGCCATTGTTTACATAAGAATCTCTAGAAGTCAGTAATGAAGTGGTTATTGTTTCTTTCCATATTGTCTTGTGCAGTTGTGCAGGCCATGCAACTGAGAATATAGGCTATGAATTAGAAGGGATTTAGGATTTGACATGTCTAACAGATCCCTCTAAAATGGACTAGAATGCAGGAAATTGCATCTAAGAAATCCAAAAGTCCCCCCCCCTGGGCTAAGCCCCGGATGTTCACAACCTCTGGCTCCGCCTCTGATACAGATGTTTGCAAATTTCGCCTAGTCAAAACTCTAATTCAAGATATCTGTAATTACATTTTGGCTAGGCAAAATGAACATTACAGATATCTCCAATTTCAGATATCCCTAATCAAAATTAATTTCAAGATATCTATAACTTGATAATAGATATCTACAATTACATTATGACTATCCCTGACTCCAGTTTGAGATATCTACAATGTCATTTTGACTAGTCATAATTGCAGTTACAGATATCTACAACGGCATTTCACCTAGTCAAAACTGAATTTAAGACATCCGGAAAGGAACATATGGATATCTTGAACTGAGGTGAATTAAAGATATCTTGAACTGAAGTTATGACTAGGCAAAATCAAATTGTAGATATCTCAAATTGGAATTACAGATATCTATAATTCAGTTGCGGATATCCGTAATTCACGTAGTGGATATCTGGAACTGAATTGTAGATATCTGTAATAGGGAGGGAAAGTAATCTCATCGCTCCCTGCTGGTTGCGTTCCCCACCTCTATATCGAAATGAATGGGATTTTTTCTTCAAAAAATTACATTTCGGCTCACACTCCAAAGTTAAGATAGTGGTTTTCATATGATATGCATGCTGGGCAGTTCTATCGATTCAGGTGGTCATACTTTCTTTTTTTCACTGATCTGAATTGTTTTTAATGTTAATTAAAAAGCTGATAAAGGACTACACTAAACAATAGGCGCGTGTATAACGTCACCGTAAAATCTGGCGCCTGTCCAAATCTAACAGTTAGCTGCCGGCGAGAGAAGTAAGTGAAACCCAACGATTGTGTACATGAAACTCATCTGATTATAAGAATCATAGCTTTATGGAATCTTTATGAAATGTGAAAACTTGCATTCATTTGTTTCTCCGTGGTTGCAATCAGTCGCGAATTACAGCATGGTGAACTTGTGTTTACTGACGTAACGGGAGCGACTCAAAGTTGTAGTCCGTTTATGACAAGTTAGGCACAATTTAGATTTTTTTTAAATAGGACGAAATTTCTCACAATACTTTCACAGTTAGTAGATAATCCCCATATGTAGCCTGAAAAATATGTCTGGTGCACAAGTTCGGTGTCATACCTATGTGGGATTTTTTTTTTTAAATTGGTCTATGGGATTTTTAATAGGATTGCTCTGGGGATAGGAACGCCACCACTAGGATCGCTGTGTTCCACTTTCCCTCCCTATGATGAACCCCATACAAATGAGTGGCAAAAGTGACATCATTTGTCCTAGGAAGAATTTTTTTGTGGATATCTGAAATGACAATTACGGACAGGAAGAATGTAGTTGCGGATATCTGAAATGTTCTTTTTGACTAGGCCAAACTGAATTACAGATATCTGCAACACATATCCAGTTTAGCTTTTAAACGTTATGATGGCTTGCCATAGGATAATGGACGACACGGTGTTCGGATATCAGAAAGTAAACAACGCGAAGCGGAGTGACCTCGAAGTGCATTCACTTTCTGATATCCGAACACCGTGAAGTCCATTATCCCGCTTATACCACGGTTACCACACTTGTCTGATGTTAATTTCAGGTCATCATTTCCACGTTTTAACCGCGAAAACAAACTTATTTGTAGAACTACTTCCATCTGCCACAAGATGTGTCTTATCATAACTTACTGGACAAACTGCCGTTGCTAATTCCACACTGGAGGTTGCTATGGCCAAGACCCAGTCGTTAGTTCCATGACTTTGGTTGTCAAGCTAGTTATTCCAAAGTTCTGTTAAGCCTTGCTTAGCAAAGTCACGTTAGTAAAGAGTCCAAATGCAGCTTGACAGCACTAAAAGAGGATCTCAGAGGCATAAAACATGTTTCAACTGTGTTCTTCCATCTGCTCGTCATTTGCTAAAGCTGTCACGTCTTAATTGTTAATTTACAGGGCTGCGTTTCCCGAAAGCCCTACGAGCGATGTTAAGTAGTACTTAAGCCTAAGTAGTACTCAACTTCACACTTAGGACCATCGTAGAGTTTACGGACCGTTTCCCAAAACCTTCCTTGGCCAAGAACCATCGTGGAATCACACGTAACTCTACGTGTGGTCCAGAGCACCCGTAGAGCTCTAAGATTGATCTTAACTGGCGTGGCACAGTGGAGACACCCAGAGGATGTGAAGTGAAAATAGGCTACGTGTGCCTGAAGATGTTGTCATAAGACATTATTCTTGTAACTATCATGCAACTACCATATAACTACCATGACATCATGTAGCTGACACAGCAGACCAACGCAAATAAAGAAGTAGCCTAGCCTGGGCATTACATGAACGGGAGCGTTTCGAGGCAACTAAGAAAAATATAACCCAGAAGCGATATAAAGTCCGTCAAAACAAAAAGCTTGGAACATGACAGTTCCATGGGCATAACAAAAAGGGAGTGGCGAAGACATTGTTGACGGGCAGTATTTAAAAACAGCAGGGATAGTGTGGCCTTGAACCTGTTGAAAATCAAAATGACAGTAGGCCTATACTGTACGGCTTAATTCGCCTTATCACACTGCTGCAATCTTAAACTATATCAAAGACAGTCCTTATTTTCTGTAGGCATACTGTTTTTACGTCTCCCGTCTTGTCCCCTGATACCTTCAAATAGCCTATATCCAGCGCCTTTAGCACAGCCGCACAAGGACAGTCACAGTAAGTGGGCTTATTTTGGCCGTGTGCAGACAACATGTAACAAAACATCTGAATACAGTGTCCTACATAGACTATTTAAATCAAATATATTTTTGTTTGTGTACTCAGACTGGTCAGAGATCAGAGATCTTTTTTGCTTACACATGAATGAGATAAATTATAGATGAGAGATAAGCAAACGTTACGTTTTGTTTATTGTTTTAAAATGTATTTTCTTGCATTGAAGCCAACTTTACCGTATGCCCAATGAAGTTCAAAAGAAAGCTCCTACGTCACTTAATAGCGCCAACTTTCAGGTCTAAGAACCATCTTAAGAGCAGGGCATGCGCGTTCACGTACGATAATGTTCGAGAAACGGTCCGTAAGGACTGTAAGAACGTTCGTGGGATCAATCGTTTACGTTGCTCTTAAGGCTAAGGGCTCATTCACACCGCCTTGAGCGTATTCAGCGTGTGGGCGTATTCAGCGCGTGGGCGTATTCTGAGCGTATGACCCCAGACAGCACGCTGCATCTTGCCGACGTTGGTTATTGATCGGCACCATCGGCAAAGCATCGCTGCTTTTTTTGCCCTGTACGCTCCACACCAATCGCATCGGGTTTGGATCGGTTAAGGGTAGGCATAAACGACTGTTGAATAGACCACCCTTCCGATGCTTTGCCAACCAAAACCCGCCCATCGGCAAAGCGACGTTTAGCCGACCAATAGCCTGAGGTTCCTTTCCGATGGTATGCCAACCTAGCCCCAACCATCAGTAAAGCGGCCCTTTACCGATCATAATATGACGTTTCCTGGCAATGGTTTGCCAACCAAACCCCGACCATTTGAAAAGCGACGCTAAAGCGATAGCCTCCCTACCTTAATGCGTCGGCAAAGCGACTTTGAACCAATGGAGCGACGTCGGCGAATGTAAGGGTATTGTTATCAACTGAGGTCTTTCATTTCACAAGTAGACGTGGGAACTTTGCAGGTTCTCGGGGGCGGGGTCATATGCCCGCAATGAGCCAACTGATTTATAGGCCTGGAATCACGTACTTTACCATAGTCAAGACTGTGCCTGAAATGCAGTCTTTGTTTCTTGCCTTTTCATGCCTTTGATCTGTTTGTTTTGCATGACCAGCATGCGCAAATAAGGTAGGACAGAAAGTTGAAAAAAAAGATTTTCTGCAGCTCACAGCTCGTCATTGAAATTTGCACCACACTATCAGAAATGTGACAAAACAGCAAAAAAGGCATTAAGTGAATACATAAATTCAGTGACTGAATGAAACAAGAAGACAGTTTTATTCAAGCGCACTTAAACATTTATTTAACATTATTTAAAACGCCACATATTCTTCATGGGGGGTTGTGGGGGGAAAAAACTAGTCTAGCCCATGTATGCATTTGTGACATGTTGTATACTATAGACTTAAGTGAAACATGCATTGGAATTATTAGAGAAACCAGTGAATCAGAAATCAGTCATTTTATTCCCAGGCTTAAAAAGCTGGATGACTTAATTGACTGCATGTGGTTTTGGACAACTGGTCCATTAGAGTTAATTATGAAAAGTATCAACTACCATACTTGTTTAAAAAGCTCTTCAGAAGCTGGATCCTATACAAAATGCAGCCATCCCAACATAAAAAAAACAAACATCCTAGCCTTCAATCAAAAGATTTTCTAGTATGGCAACATATTAGACAATAAAGCTTTTTGAATCTTGAGTCTTGAATCTTGAATGAGCAAAAAAACAAACAACCAAACAAAAAACCTCACATACACAAACGTATACATTGTATATGCACAAACTGAGTAGTCATGTTGGCATGAAATGTGAAAGGTGGTTTATGTGAATTTAAATGAGCGCACTTGGTGCCGCCGTTCTTGTTCTGCAGTGAAAGTGTTGGATTGACAAACATTACTTTAACAACCACATACCATCCACAACCACATACCATCTAGCATATTAGGAGTTGTGATGCATTTTTTAAATCTGAACTAGGCATTCTTCTATAAACACATTGCTATCTTGTACAAGGTTTGGAACTCTGTAGGGATGTTGTAGGCATCTTGTTGGCATTTTGACATTGTGAAATGTTGAGAGTATACAATCAGATATGAATATTCACTGCCATCACTGATTACAGAGATTAGTAAATATGATGCAAACAATGACATCTAATAAAAATGCAGTGGACATGTTGCCTAGACACAATTTGCTTGGTCTATAATCTAAGCGTGAGACTTCTTGCACGTTGTACAGACTACCAAGAAACTGCCTGTCCTGACATCAAAACTGAATTGATCACAGATTGTAACTGCAAAAAATGACTGCATGGGCAGCAGAGGAAAAACAATTAAAGAAATCCAGAAGGAAAGTACTAAGCAGGCCCAAAGAGGGCCGAAGAGCCACGGTGAAGATACTGATGAGTGTATGACATGTATGTGTCTCCATAGACCTCTCAGAAGCGCCAAGCAGAGATGCAGAGCACTGTTGGCGCACTGAAAGTGTGCTGCAAAATCACTACATAGACCTGGTTGGCTATAAGGAGGAGTGCAGCAGTGATTTAAAGAGCACACACCCAGTGTATATAATAAACCCTGTGTTTCACACCCACTTTCCAGTTTCCCACTACTTCATCTAAGCCACTGTAAATGCGTGTCTAAATTCTATTTTCCATGTCACATGGACTCATTCTCCAAAGCACATGGTAGCCTAATTAAAGGGACAGTATGTACCCCATAAATGTTCACCCGTCAGATGAGCATGAAAACTAGTGTACATGTAGTGTGCACTTCTCACACCCCGAATTCAGATATGCAAGTGCTGGTGCATCGCAGACCATGGCCTGCAACTTTAGCTGTAAGTTCATGCCTTTGAATTAGAAGCCCCTCTCTATACTGTTCACATGGACAAAGTCTTCCATGTACTCATGGAGTTCAGGCTTTGAATTTCCAGAAAAAAGGGTGATTACAAAAGGCCTGCATGGATGAACTTTTGAATAAAGGTAAGGCATCTACGTTGACCTGGACTTCAAAGCACATTCCTTGCTCTTGACATCCATGACCTCCGATCTCTTTGTTTTTAAAGGAACAGTCCACCCCATTTCAAGAAGTTGATTATCTGTTAAGCCCTGGTAAAAAATGTAAATACATAGATTTTCCCCCCCATGTGTTTACAATGCCTAGTTTGCAGCAGAAAAGCAGAGTGCAGCACAGCCTTGAAGAGCACAGGCTCAGTATACAACAGCAGCTGCCTGAACTCTGACTACTTTCTAGGTCGTCTGACAGGGAGTAGACCTGTCTACTCGACAGCCTGCATGCCAGGGGAACCTTCAGCCACAGGTACACCAGACGCCTCATAACTCCCAAGCACACAAGGTGCATAAAGTCAAGCGGGAAACCTCCAACACGTTCATCCGGGTAACTAATCATCACATACGAAAGACTTCAGAGCCCGGTATGAACACTGGCAATTCGCAGGTAAGCACTTAAGTTTCGCATGCAACAGGTGCGGGAACGAGCAGCGGCACTGTTCTGGTCGGCCTGAAAATAGTAATAGTGTACCACATCAAACTACTGCAGCAAGCAGACCAAGTTGTCTATTTTACTTCACAGACAAACAAATCCTCAAGTGCCACCATACAGCACTGCCAGCAGATGCTCGCCCTCTCCTTAAAACAAAGATCAGAGGTCATGGATGCCAAGTATAAGGCTCGGCAGGACAAACAATGGCGACCCCTGGAGTCAATATCAAAAGGCGTTGAAAAATAGCCATGTATGCATATAAACAGGAAAGTGGCCACAATACAGAATACAAAGTGTACCACATCAAACTACTGCAACAAGCAAACTGAGTGGCATGTCTCATCGGTGTCCAACACATGCAAACAAGGCCCATTTTACTGTTAGATAATCATGCAGCAAGTCAACTGAATTCTCTTTTACGTCAGAGAAACGCTCACTATCCGAGGGGATGACATGAGATACAGTCTGATGGGTGTGTGTCTGGATAATTGACCTAGACCTCGCCACCCAGTTAAGAAATACAGTGTATACGCATATAGGCAAACAAGTTCCTCATAGGTCAGGTGGGGGAACTGCAAGTAAAGGTTGACCACATAATCCAGTTGCTGCAGAAGAGAAACATCTTCCTGCCAATGCTGCTCTTGGCATCACTTGAGGACCTGGACAGTTTTGACCAACGTCTACAGGCAGACAGTGACTTCAAAACCAAAGTGGTAAGTCTCACACAATTAAGGCTATCATAAGCCGTCACCCTTACTTATGTCTGAGATAACCCTGCAGGGATACTGGCGCCATCCCTTTGCTGGATTCGGCCTCTTTCTCTTCATTACACATTGAAGAACCTTAAAAGAGTCCTTGTAAAGAGGCCACCACACCAAGCAAGTTACAGTCCACCCCACTACCAAATCAAACTAAATTACAAAGTATGTATAACTAGATATAAAACTAGTTTTGTATAACTACTAGTTGTATATAACTACTACTTTTCTCCTCTTTGTCCGTGTTCAGGTCAGAGGTGTGGACAGACCTGTCCAATTGCTTTTTAAGTTCCTCTGTGCTGCCTGTTTAAGTGCATGTCACCAATTAGTTCTCCTTCAAAACATTAAAAAAAAAAAAAAGACCAACACAATTAAGGCTATCATAAGCCATCACCCTTACTTATGTCTGACAGACAACTGTGACAGCAATTGATTACCTAAACTACACGCCTACACTGAAGTGAACCTCAAAAAACGCTCAACGAAATACACGATGATTAATTATACAAATTATTAATTATACAAAAAGTTTTGATTACTATCAATTACTATTCAAAAACAAACGATTACAACAAAGCTGAACTCTAGAATATATATGTGGCCAAAGTGTGAGTTTTGGTGTGCCGTGGAGTATACATTTGGCGATCTGAGAGTTATGGTAGGCTATAGTGACTGTGGAGTATATATTTGGCCCATCCGTGAGGTATGGTGGTTGTGGAGTATATATTCGGCCCATCCGTAAGGTATGGCGGTTGTGGAGTATATATTTGAACCGTACAAAAGGTATGGTGGTTGTGGAGTATATATTTGCCCCATCCGTGAGGTATGGTGGTTGTGGAGTATATATTTGGCCTCTTTCTCTTCATTACACATTGAAGAACCTTAAAAGAGTCCTTGTAAGGAGGCCACCACGCCAAGCAAGTTACAGTCCCCCCCACTACCAAATCAAACTAAATTACAAAGTATGTATAACTAGATATAAAACTAGTTTTGTATAACTACTAGTTGTATATAACTACTACTTTTCTCCTCCTTGTCCGTGTTTAGGTCAGAGGTGTGGACAGACCTGTCCAATTGCTTTTTAAGTTCCTCTGTGCTGCCTGTTTAAGTGCATGTCACCAATTAGTTCTCCTTCAAAACATAAAAAAAAAAAGACCAACACAATTAAGGCTATCATAAGCCATCACCCTTACTTATGTCTGACAGACAACTGTGACAGCAGTTGATGTTACGAGAGAAACGGGGTTTGCGGCTTATTCCAGAACAACCTCACTCCCAATCGTGTTATATTGCTTAAATAACTAGTTATATAGACGGTTAACATGGTATGAACTGATACGTCAAAAAGAAATTCTCTGTTGCATATATTGTATAACAATTGTGCCCAATGTGTATGACCCTTTTAACTTGTTTACGCATTCTTCCTATAGAGAGCAAATCTCCAGTGAGTTCAGCATCCTCCAGCATGTCCATGGTAGTCCTCATCATCTGCAACCTCTGAAGACCAGGCACTGTGCACATTGGTAGGTCTCCTGTCTTGACACACACAGAACAAAAACACAGATATAAGACAGCATCTCAGACCAACAGTACACAGTGATTAACACTGCCATCACACATGGCCCTTCACAAACGCAGACAAGAGGGGCATACCATCACAGTGTTCTGAGAGAAGCAATGCATCTTCGTAGGCAGTGTCCTGGGTCACCTGAAACTACTCCACCACCTTCTTCCTCCAGGCCATGGTTCTGGGCGCATAGTCCTCCTGCACTCCCCCTCTGGGCCGCCGTCTTCTATGGCATCTCAGTTCGGGATGAGGACTTCACTGCGATGACGGATGAAGGACATCACCTTTCCACTTCACAAGGGTCCCCTGGCATGCAGGCTGTCGAGTAGACCTAGAAAGTACAAGGGCCCTGATGGGTACACACAGTTTGTTTACATTTTTTTTAAATGTGCCTTAGCATACTACAAATACTACAAATATCATATCAAAAGCTGTTTCATGCTGTAATGTCAGTTTAAGACCGACAATTCCAGGGTATACACAAAACACATCACATGACTTATAATAATAATAATAATAATAATAATAATAATATTAACACTTCAGTACAATGGCCACGGTTACATGACATTTATTTCCGAATTAACTCACTTTAATTCTGAATAAAACTTAATACCGCTTTGAAAACATCATGTAAACACTTCACATTACAGTATATTTAAATGTTGTATTAATTTTCATAGTACGACGTCCGACGACGTCAAGTCATAGAACAAGAACGACACTTGAGCGCGCGCACAACTGAGTGGTATAAAACCTGCTTGTTGACAGATAAAACTTTGTGGTTGTTGCGGAGACTTAGCTAGACCGTTAGAGATTTAGATTTTAGAAGTGTGAATTTGACAGTTTGACAGTTTTACGTCTTTTTATATATCTTTACATCTTTCATATCTTATTTCTAATCGCTTTGTTGTAATCGTTTGTTTTTGAATAGTAATTGATAGTAATCAAACCTTTTTGTATAATTAATAATTTGTATAATTAATCATCGTGTATTTCGTTGAGCGTTTTTTGAGGTTCACTTCAGTGTAGGCGTATAGTTTAGGTAATCAATTGTGTTAATCATTTCTGAGGTGAGCAAAAATTATTATATATTACATATTACATTGATACATTATAAAAATTATACATTCTTATCTGTCCTGCTAGCTACCTGACTAGCTAATGTCAGGTTAGGACACTTCCACTCAGCGCACGCGCCTGCGTCTCCCGCCGTGATTCGTAATGCTAAATACGGTTAATACCATAGAGTTGAATACAATACTAGAGTGGACACGGCATTGGCTAACCACACGGGAAAACGTCCGACGCGGCTGCCATCTTGCGTGTGCTAGGCACTCAATGTAAATAAGCGTAGAATGGACCCACCTCTGTCAAAAACGGCTTTGTTCTGTGAAAATATCCACTGACACACTATACAATGATGATATTTGAAATGCCTGACTCTATATGTACGTAAATCGTATCAAAGAAAACGATAATTAACGATAATTAAAATGACACAGTATGACCTGTCATTAGTATAAAATGACACGTACAGATCAACAATGAATATACTAGCTAATATAAAATATCAATTTATTATACAAATCGATATTTGTGTTCCTTACTCAGCACTGCGAGGGCTAGGATTCCCGGCTGGCAGTCGCAAGATGGCGGCCACGTTTGCCATGAGCAGTGCGCCTGTGTCCACTCTAGTATTCTATTCAGCTCTATGGCTTTAACGGTTTTACTTATGTACGTGTATTTGGCTTTAACGTGATTTATCAATACACGTAAGATTATACATTATGTTGATTAAAGTTATTGCATTACCTGATAAAGGGTGTCCAACAAACACGATGATGGGGAGGGTTCCCAGTCTTCTGCCTTGGTAGTGGATACCTCCGCTGTAGCCAGCTTAACATCCACTGTCGCTAAAATAAGTCCATAAGTCCAAAAAAAGTCCATGATGTAGAGTGACAAAACGTAACCGAGGTAACTAATATCAACATGAAATAGTGCAATTCTCAGCATTCACTCCGACTGGTTTGGAAGGAATCGCTGTAGCTAACTGTTAACACCAGCCAACACGTGCTGTACAGGTTGAACTAGCAAAGTGCAACGTGTTCACTCGCCGAAGTTTCTTATCACAATAAACTCGATTAACACAACTTAATTCCTTGCTCCACCGTCAGGTTCACGAACTAGGGTAACTTGTATCACTATTTTGGGTGGAAGTTATGCGTTTACGAGGGTAATTCGTCTTTTAAAATATCAAATTGAAGGAGCTCACTAACTTGCGGCCACGAGGAAAAAGATTGGGTTGGAGAGGAACAGGAAACTGAAGTGTCTGGTTGATCCCTACTCTCTGGACACGCCCTCATCTGACATGGGCCTATCATTTTAATGCGTGGTGATGTCACAAGGCACGTCGTTACGTGACCCAACGAACTCAAACACCAGCGGTGGTCATCTATCTAGATAAACATTTTTTTAAACACATTCAAATGTGTTTAAGATATTATGTACGCTTATATTAAGTAATAAAGTCATTCTTTTGCTTTCAGTCGTCTGGAAAATGGCTTTGGTTGTGTGCAAATGTCCATGAAAACCAATTAGGCTGAATCCATTTACAATGAAAACCGCAACTTTCCCCACATGTAAAATCTACAGCGATGTTTCCCCTTAGAATATAAGATTTCCATCTACTAAAAATATATTAAAATATGTAAATTCTCAAAAATGTTACAATGCCTAGTTGTAATTCACTGCACTCATTGTTACACAGACAATGGCGAGTCAGGATTTAACTGGAAGTCCTCAATTGAGGGCTCCAATTAAGGTATGTGGTTTCCTTTCACCTATACAGTTGAATTTGTTTTCCTGTTTTAAAATGGCTTCATACTGGACAATGAAGCGCAAGGCCAAGGCAATTGTCCGGCGTCAATTTGAGGCCATTGATTGCGAGGAGGAGAAGCTCAGTGACGGAGATGTCGGTCAAGAGATGGAGCTGATGGCTGCAGACATGAACACTCATGACTTGGAGGATCGCACTGAGTCAGACACTGACTCAGATTCCAGTGAAGGAGGAGCAGCTGACCTGGGTCAAGAACTGACCAGATGGGCTGTTGAGGAGAACATTCCTCACTCTTCCTTGGGGAGACTGCTGAAAATCCTGAAGTGCCACCACCCATCACTGCCAGCAGATCCTCGCACTCTTTTAAAAACAAAGAGATCGGAGGTCATGAACATCAAGAGCAAGGCTGGTGGGACATACTACCACTTTGGTACCCTGGCATCAATAACGGCGACCCTGGAGGCCCATCAAAGTATGCTGAGTGAAGGAATGTGCCTTAAACTCCAAGTCAACGTAGATGGCTTACCTTTATTCAAAAGTTCATCTATGCAGTTTTGGCCTATACTGGGTTACATTCAGAACCTCCCCACCCACAGGCCTTTTGTCATCACCCTTTTCTCTGGTAATTCAAAGCCTGAACTCCATGAGTACATGGAAGACTTTGTCCAAGACGTTAACAGTATGGAGAGGGGCTTCCAATTCAAAGGCATGAACTTACAACTAAAGTTGCAGGCCATGGTCTGTGATGCACCAGCACGTGCCTTTCTGAAGTGCGTCAAGGGCCACACGGGGTATTCGGGGTGTGAAAAGTGCACGCAGGAGGGGGAATACATGAAACATCGCGTTGTTTTCCCAGACACCAATGCACCCCTCCGTCGGGATGAGGACTTCACTGAGAAGATGGATGAAGGACATCACCTTGGCACTTCACCCCTGCTTGCCACCTCTTTGGGCCTTGTTAGTGGTTTCCCACTTGACTTTATGCACCTTGTGTGCTTGGGAGTTATGAGGCGTCTAGTGTACCTGTGGCTGAAGGGTCCCCTGGCATGCAGGCTGTCGAGTAGACAGGTCTACTCCCTGTCAGACGACCTAGAAAGTGCAAGGGCCTTCACACCGGTGGAGTTCAATCGGAGGCCAAGGGCTCTCAAGGAGGTCGACAGGTGGAAGGCGTCAGAGTTCAGGCAGCTGCTGTTGTATAGAGGGCCTGTGCTCTTCAAGGCAGTGCTGAACTCTGCTGTATACCAGCACTTTCTCCTGCTCTTTGTTGCCATCTTCATTCTGTCGAATGACAAGTTGGTGGCAGCACACTTTGATTATGCCGACAGTGCACTGAATGTCTTTGTGCGGCACTTCAGGGTAATGTATGGGGACATGTATGTCTCATACAACGTCCACAACCTTGTGCACCTAGCCAACGACGTCAAGCTGCATGGAAATTTGAACACCTTCAGTGCCTTCAAATTCGAAAACTTCTTGAAGACCTTGAAGAAGATGGTGAGAAAACCCAAAGCTCCCTGCTCCCAGGTGGTGAAGCGGATTCTGGAGGGTGCTTCCACCCCTTTGCCAAAGGGGGACTTGGGATTGAAAGGTGAACACCTGAATGGTCCACTACCACCAATGACAACAGATGCTGTGCAGTACTCTGCCTACAAAACCAACAGCTTCACACTGAAACTGGACAGAGCAAACAGCTATGTATGCATTGACGGGAAAGTGGGCAGAATACGAAACATCATCAAAACACAGGAGGACATTTGGGTGCTGTACTCAATCTTTGAAAATCAGGACAGCTTTTTCAAATACCCTGTTGCATCGAATGTCCTGGGAATTTTTTTGGTGGACAAACTATCAGACAAAACAAATATGTGCCGTGCAGCGCAAATTCAGGACAAAATGTATGTCATTCCACATGGGCATCAGTTTGTTGCTATGCCACTGGTTCATACCACTTGACTTTTTTTGGTGCCCTGTGTGTGTGTGTGTGTGTATGTGTGTGTGTGTGTGTGTAAAAAAAAAAATAATAAAAGAACAACAATTGGAAAGTCTGTCTTTATGTTTCGTCTTTCAAGAAAACATGCTTTCTCCTATTGTGTGTAAACGTCATTACATCAAAAGGCAAATGTTTATGTTATTTTCAGAGTCTAGGGTGTCCTTTACTAAATTAAATAGAAACTTTTAGAATATTTTGCTCACCGAAGAAATGGCAGAAAATGTGTGGTCGCAAAGACTGTTGATTTTGTGCTTCCCATCACGAGGGAATGGTTTTCAGGTAAAAAAAAAAAAAAGAAAAAGACAACTTTAATTCTGAACGACTTAATTCTGAATTATTACTGTTATTCTGAATTAAAAACATCATGTAATCTTTGCTAATGTCTGTTTTACCACTTAGGGAAACGTGAGGGAGGGCTGGCGTGGTGGCCTCCTTACAAGGACTCCTTTAAAGTTCTCCAATGTGTAATGAAGAGGAAGAGGCCGAATCCAGCAAAGGGATGGCACCAGTATCCCTGCAGGGTCATCTCAGACATAAGTAAGGCTTATGATGGCTTATGATAGCCTTAATTGTGTTGGTCTTTTTTTATGTTTTGAAGGAGAACTAATTGGTGACATGCACTTAAACAGGCAACACAGAGGAACTTAAAAAGCAATGGGACAGGTCTGTCCACACCTCTGACCTGAACACAGACAAGGAGGAGAAGCAGGAACGAGTACGCCGAAAGTAAGCATACAGTTTTATAAATTATTTTCGTGATCACAATTTTGTTCTATAAGCATAAGCAATATAAAAACACTGACATTTTGCAAAAATGTTCTCTTATTTTAGGCCATCCCGGCTAAGATCCCCATCTCCATCCCCATCATCATCATCCTCATCCTCATCATCTCCTGCCCGAGTGCCCCTCCTCAAAAAAAAAACTACAGCCAAATTCACAATAGTTCCTCCTCCTCCTCCTCCTCTTCCCATGAATGGTAAGTATGACAGTTATTTCTCATTGTGTGCCTCGGCCCACAGGTTGGGAATCACTGGTCTAGACCCTCAAAATGTGTGTAGGCCTGTAACGATGCTTCTCACATACAAGCATCAGATGTTGGTTAAACGTTTGTTGAGCCTTTGAATGTTCTTGAACTGACAGTGACAAGAAAACTGCCAAACATGGCAACTCTGGAGGACACTGTCTCCACATTAAGAAACTGTAAGTTTTCATCACAGATGAACTTGCGAACATAGAAAAAGCAAAGTAGGCAACACTCTTACTGCATGTACCTTTAACTTGTATTTCTCCATTACAGGTGTAGAGGCAGTGAGCCATGAGGTGGAGGCCAGGCCATATTATGCAGATTGTAAGTTTCTAGGCATACTTATGCCACACATATTTTAAGAGCAAAACGCCTGTTTCAGGGTTTCACAATGTATGTGTTTTTCACAGTAAACACAATCAATTGGGAGGATATGGCCAACACTTTTGAATGTAAGCTGAGACACACACTCATACACACAATACTTGTAACTGTAAAGCACATTGAGTTGCAATGCCTTGTAAGAATTGTGATATACAAATAGGCCTACAGTTATTATAACTTTGGGGTTTTATCCTTCTTTTTGTAGTATTAAGCCTTTTTCTGTACATTTTCAGCATCTGATGACATGGAAGATGTAATGGAGGACAGACCCCCTGCATGTAAGCTAATTAACACAGATCACAGTGTAAATTGTAAGCAGTTCAAATAACAGACATCATCTGTGGCACTTCAATATATTAGAAATCAACCTGAATTGTTTACAGAAAACCTTCAAAATCTGGCATAGTTATCTTAAAGCTTTAATTTTGTGTTTCAAGTGTGCCAAGACACCAAAAAATTAAGCTGCATTACAGTGTGTGTTGAGAGTGACTCATTACAAGTAAGGGTTAACGTTCGGCGAGAAGGTGGAATACCGGCACAACAGAGAGAATCATGGACCCCAACGCGAAGTGTATATAAATATAAATACTGTAAATTACAATTTGACGAGACTAACTTCAGTATTGCAAGAGTGGTGCAATGCCTTACATTTCAAATACAGTGATATTGTAACAGATTACTTTGTGAAGACAGTAACATGTAATCAGTAATATTTTACAGTTTGTGAGTAACTTGCCTGCTTATCTTATTCACATTGCTTTGTGACTCTTTCCTCTTTTCATGCCTCCAGCTCAAGCCCAGCAGCGCCAACAACAGCAAAGGGGGAGCCCAGCCCCAACTCCATCAGGTATGGTCAATGTCTCTGTGTGGTCGTCAGTAAAATTGTGTTGAATTTGCCTAGTCTGCCTCTCCATATACACCAAGCCCCCAGACAGGTTCAAAAAGCATCTGAAATCCAAATTCCAAAAGGCATCATGTTAACGTGCAGATGTTAAGCTAAGACTAAAGTAAAGTTAAGTGTACAAATAGCGGTCAAATATGTTCAATCTTCAAAATAAAAATATTTCTCAATCCCTCTATTCCCCCTTTTCAAGTCTATATGAGTAACTTGCCTGCTGTTTTATTCACATTGCTTTGTCACTCTTTCCTCTTTTCATGCCTCCAGCTCAAGCCCAGCAGCGCCAACAACAGCTGCAAAGAGCTATCGCAGCCCCGAATCCATGCACAGGTATGGTCAATGTCTTTGTGCAGTCGTCAGTAAAATTGTTTTGAATTTGTATTATTAAAAAGACCTTGCCACAGTTAAAATTCCACATGTATTTTACATTGTCATCCTGCTTTCTGCAGCTGTCGAAAAGTTCCTTATGGAGCAGGTGGGGGAACTGCAAGTTAAGGTGGACCACATTATCCGCCTGCTACAGAGCAAGCACACCCACACAGGCACAGAATTAATCTCCCTGCCCATGCTGCCCTTGGGTTCTGTGGCGGACCTGGACAGCTTCGATGCAAAACTGCAGGCAGACAGCAATTTCCGAAATAAAGTTGTACGTCTCATCGGTGTCTCACACAAGCAAACAAGGCCCATTTTATTGTTAGATAATCATGCAGCAAGCCAACTGAATTGTCTTTCTTTGCTTTTACAGATTGACAAACTATCCCTATGAGGTGGGAAAAATATAAAAGAGACTGTCTGGAGGGTGTGCGCGAAGCTCTTCCAACAAGAGCTCGCCACCAAACTGAATTGGTGTGGCAGGGGCCAGAAGATGAGCTTAAAGGCCAGGCCCATTCACCATGTCATCCTTGGTAAGTCCATACAAACCAATTACATGCACTCAGATACATTTACATATTTTAATGTATTTTTTTTAGTAGTTTAAAAAAAAAAACATTCATACCCTACTTTACACCTTTCTCAATGTTCCACTCATCGACCATCTCGCTGGTTCTACTAGAGTCTAGTAGAACCAGCGACTACTAACTAGACTAATATGTTGTTGCATCATAATATCACCCCCTTAAAAAATGGGGGGAAAACTTAAAAACTTGATTGTCTGACCCCAAAGTCTCTCTCCTGAAAAGTGACACAGGATCAGTAACATAGACAATTTAGGCCTATTTAAAATAGATAGCCTAATTTCTGTTTCTTTTTATTTGTGTGTGCAGGTGTCATGCCCCGGCCTGCCAGGAGATGCCGCCAGTCTGCCCCGGTCCCTGACAATCAGCCTGGGAAACCCCAGACATCCAGGGTGGACCATACTCCTTCCAAACACCCTGGGAGACCCCGTGGCAGGTGATCAAGGGAATCACCTGCAGCCCCTGCACCTGCGGCTCATTGTCCAGGCCCTGTTTAAGCCCTTGCTTTTGTCAGTCCTGTGCTCGGTCATGAACATCTCCTGCCAAGACAAACTCTTGCTCCTGTTGCTCCGGTGGAACTTAAGATTGTGGACACTTGCAAACCCCACTCTGGTCGTAAGCTCCTCTTTTGCTATTTTGGATTCTGAAAGACTTTTCTGTTATAGTTTATCAACCTATGTTGCCTACTGAAGACCAGAGAAGCTGAGGATTTCCGTTGACCTTTTACTTGATGCCTGAGTTGTTTACCGAGTCCTGTGGAAATGTAAATCTTTGTTGTTCCTGAATTCCTTTGTTAATGATTTTTGCCACCTTCTCCTGAAAGCCTGTTACTTACCTTTGCTGCCCTGCTTATAAATAAATCCTGCTGTTCTGACTCCAATCTGGTCTCCTGCATTAGTGCTCTCAGAGAAGTGTAACATGCAGGTGCTGTGTTGGCCAACCCAGTAGCGCCGTCCACAGAGGCCGAGGCTGAGGCGGCCATTAAGAATTGGCTGCGCCTGAGCGGGGACCGTAATGGGGGTCTCCAAAGGCGCAATTTATAACTTTTTTTCATTTTACTTTTTTTTCCCCCTTAAATAAATAAATTGTTTCTGTTCTTTCGTCATTCAATCATCCTCTCATGTGTTTTTGTTATTAGCAGAGGAGGATAAAGTAAAAGTAAGAAAAAAAGGAAAAAAGTTCCCTTCCAACACAGGTAACTTATCTGGGTAAAAAGTAGACCAATGTACTTCTCTTACGAAAAGCTGATTCTGCACAGGTTGGATTGAGGTTGTGGTGCAGGGTCCTTGTTAGGTTTTTAGTGTTTTTCAGCAATACCACAGTCTAATGGAGTAAATGATGTAACAGCTGCATAATATCATGTGCTGTTGTTATTACAACACAAATATACTTTTAATTTTACTTTTGACACCTCTGGATCTGGATGAGAAGGGCGGTCTCTGCCTGGGGTAAGCAGTAGGGTTGCCATGTTTGGGCGGTGGAGGGATTCGAACCCGGGCCCTCCAGGTGTGGGTCAAGTGCCTTAGCCAGTGTGCTACCGTGGAGGTGGAGATTAGTGCAACCTAGGGCTGTTTGTGCAGATAAGGATGGGCACCCCAGACCAGCAGATGGCAGTAGTGCGTTTAGTGGGTCAATAGAAACACAGAAGAAGAAAGAGGCTTATAAATGGCAGCCATCACACACATGGGCAGCTTAGAAGCAGGCTCTCTGGGATCGTGTGGTGTATTGGGATACAGAGTGGCCAAGTTTCCCGGGGTTTTGCGGTGTATGGAACACGGGATAGCTGAGCATTAGACACCATTAGATTCAAGAGGTGGATACATCGAATGGTAAGTCAATGGGTAGAATCGTCTTTAGAAATAGCATTGGCAGTGTTGTTTGTGTAATGGCGTATGTGTTAATGACTGCAAAGTGATAGTATCTGTGGTAAAATGGTGGTAAAGTGCAAATATTCGATAACAAGTCCTAATTAGTAAGAAAGCAGGTCATTTTGGAAGTAAACTGTGGTTGTGGCTAATTTTGTAAGTAAAACTTTGGGAGTCGGGCGGGCGCGGTGTAGGAGATGAGATTTTATTATTATTTATTTATTTATTTGTTTTTTAATTATCATGTAAATGGCCCCAGCAGCCCCAGTCACTGTAACGGTAGCCGGCTGGTTCAGGTTAACCCTTATTGAGCATCTGTCTGTACGGCTCCAGTTGGACATCCCCTCAGCTGCTCTGTCCTGTACAGCTCACATGAGGTTGCGTGAATTGCTGTAGTCAGCGGCCAGTTGTGCGTGTTACACCTGGGAGTAGGGACTAACAGCCTGAACTATTTACTTGATTATAGATAGTGTAGGGGTAGGTGTAATAGCTACAGTTTCTCCCTAAGGTGCTCTTCCTACATGCACAAGTACTTTGTGTTCTTTGTAAACTGTGGTCTAGCATAGCTAGTGACTGCTGTGAACAGGGCAGCTGACAACAAGGGAAAGACTTTGTGACAGACTGGAAAGACAGCTGACAGGAGGGAATAGACCCCAATGGAGCTTATATGGGTTAGCTCCCCAGATAAGCAGTGGCAAGTTCATTGAACTGAGCCATGTCCACATTTTGCTACGTCGAATACAAGAGATATACCCCTAGAGTCAGCGAGAGTAGGGGTGGAAGATGACTCACAGGCAGGATTCACGGCTTTAGACACTGGAACGGAAATGACTGAGAAGGTTGAGCGACTTAAGGGAGGATGGGGAGGTGGGGTTATCCGGTAGAATTGAAAGGGAAGAAGAAAGTAGTGAAAGTGTAATGAGAGAACAATTAGAAAAGAAAGTACAGGTTTGTTCCTGTGGCTGGCAGAAGATTACAACAGTGAGGGGCCTTAAAATCCATCAGGGGAAGAAGGGGTGTGGAGGAAAAGTGGGACAGGGGAACCGCATTGAGCAGTACTTTCTAAGAAGTCTGCGGAGTAAGTCGGCTGAAGTCCAGCGGCAGGTAGAAAACCACAGTTCGCAGGATATCAGAAACCCAGTCTTGGAAGAGAGGGAGGAGGTCAGAGGGACTGAGGGAGAAAGAGAGCCTAGCCAGTTAAAAAGGGAGAAAGCCTGGGAGCAGAAAGCTAGGGTTAGTTGGCCACAGGCGAAAGATAAGATGACTTGGGAGTCCGTAGACAGAGACTTGGCAATGGTGTTAGAAGGATTAAAAGGGACAGCCATGGCAAAGTTGGAACGGATGGGGGAAGTGATCTATAGTTATGGCTTAGATAGGTTTGGAAGTAGTGATAGAAGGAAAAGGGAGCCAGCACAACAGTGTCAGTCGAGACGCCAGAAAGACATTCGTGAATTGGTGTTAAGAAGGAGGCAGCTAAGAAAACAGTGGAAAAGGGCCACAATTGAGGAGAAAGAAGGTATAGATGCCCTGCAGGAAGAGTTACGATGTAGGTTAGCAACTCTTAGGAGAGCTGAGAATCTTAGAAGGAAGAGAAAAGAGAAGGAGCGGGTAAGAACACTGTTTTATAAGGACCCCTTTAAGTTTACGAAAGGGTTGTTTAACCAGGAAAAGGGAGGGATATTGAGAACCTCAAAAGAGGAAGTAGAGGAGTACTTGAGGAAAACTCATTCAGATCCAGGGAGGGAGGGAGGATTAGGTTTTCCGCCTGACATGCCACCTTTGGGGGAGATAGAAAGTCAGATGGATGTTGTGCCACCTAGGTGGAAAGAGGTAGAGGCTGTGGTGAGAAAAGCTAAGGCGTCATCAGCTCCAGGGCCTAATGGGGTGCCATATCGGGTATATAAGAATGCCCCAGGGGTTCTTAGGTTTCTGTGGAAGTTGTTTAAGGTTGTGTGGCATAAGCAGAGCATTCCAACAGCATGGTGCAGGGCAGGGGGTGTGTTGATTCCAAAAGAAAAAGAGTCTGTTAGAATAGACCAGTTTAGAATGATCTCTTTGCATAATGTGGAGGGGAAAATCTTCTTCAGTATAGTGGCTAAGAGACTTGTGCAGTATTTGGAAAAGAACGGGTTAATTGACACAACAGTGCAGTGGATGCATTGAGCACACTAGTGTAATTTGGCACCAAATTCAGACAGCAAAGCAAGAGGGTAGGGAGCTTCATGTAGTTTTTTTGGACCTAGCAAATGCCTTTGGCTCGGTGCCGCATAGTCTGATTTGGAGTGCTTGTGAATACTTTAGAGTGCCAGTTGAGATTGTGAATATAATGAAGGAATACTTTAAAGATATTAGATTGTGTATAGGTACAGGGGAGTTTGTATCAGACTGGCAGAAGCTAGAAGTAGGCATTATGGCGGGGTGTACGATCTCACCACTTGCTTTTACAATGGCAATGGAAATGGTAATAAGAGCTTCTAAGTGGGTGGTGGGAGGGGAAAGGCGTCGGGAGGGACTGCGTCTCCCGCCAATTAGAGCTTTCATGGATGACATGACTCTGTTAACAACAACGGTGCCATGTACAAAAAGGTTGTTAGAAAGGATAAATACAAATCTCAGGTGGGCGAGGATGAGGATAAAGCCTAGTAAGTCAAGGAGTATCTCAGTCACCAAGGGAAAAGTGGTAGAGCAGAAGTTCACGGTGGAAGGTGAGGAAATCCCATCCATCAGGGTGAGACCAGTGAAAAGCCTGGGGAGGTGGTATAATGCAGACCTGAGTGATCGAGAGCAGGTAGAGCAGCTTAGAAAAGACGTGGTGGAGGGATTGGAAAAAATTGACAGGTCAGGGCTACCAGGAAAGCTGAAATTGTGGTGCATGCAATTTGGACTGTTCCCTAGAGTAATGTGGCCCATGTCAGTGTATGAAGTACCATTATCAAAAGTAGAGAAGCTAGAAAGGGTGGTTAATTCATACGTTAAAAAGTGGTTAGGGGTTCCACGGTGCCTAAGCAGTGTAGCTCTGTATGGGAAGGGCATACTGCAGCTGCCAATAAATAGTCTGGTAGAGGAATTTAAGTGTGCTAAGGTTAGGACAGAGCTGTTGTTAACAGGGAGCAAGGACAGGATAGTCAGTGGTCTGGCTCCTAACCCGAGCAAAGGGAGAAAGTGGAAACCAAAGGTAGCAGTGCAGGAGACAGAGGCAGCCCTTAGACATGGAGAGATAGTGGGGAATGTCCAGATTGGGCGGGGAGGCTTGGGGCGTACATCAGGGAAGCCAATGTGGAGAAAGGCAGATCAGAAAGAGAAAAGGAGATTGGTTGTAGAGCAGATACGCAGGCAAGAAGAAGCTAGTAGACAGGTAAAAGCTGTGTCACTAGCAAAGCAGGGCCAGTGGTTGAATTGGGAGGGAGTAGAGAGAAAACAGGTTACTTGGAGGGATTTGTGGAGTATGGAGTCTAACAGGCTAAAGTTTTTATTGGGAGCGACGTACGATGTGCTCCCATCGCCAGATAACCTGAGAATCTGGACTGATGGGGATCCGTCATGCACACTCCGTTCAGGTGTAGCCACATTGAGACATATACTATCTGGCTGTAAAGTTAGCTTGGCACAGGGTCGCTATACATGGCGTCACAACCAAGTATTAAAATGCTTAGCAGCAGGAATTGAGATGAGGAGGCAGCAGGTAAATGCAGAAGGTAGTCATAAAAAAGGCATCCAGTTTGTGCGGGAGGGTGAGAAAAGTAAGAGAGCCGTAAAGTCAAGGAGTACTACACAGGAAGCAAAGGACTGGCAGATGCTGGTAGATGTGGGTGGAAAGTTGGTGGTCCCTCAAGAAACTTGAGGCCAGACATAGTCTATTGGTCGACCAGCCAACAGGTAGTGTATTTTATTGAACTCACTGTCCCATGGGAAAGCTCCCTAGAGGAAGCATATGAGAGGAAAAAGCTTAAGTATGAAGAGTTGAGATTGGAAGCAGAGCAGAAAGGATGGAAGGCAAGAGTATTTCCAGTAGAAGTGGGTTGTAGAGGGTTTGTAGGGAGGTCAGTCATTTCATTGCCAGGGGAGCTTGGGGTTGGTGGTAAGAATCTACGTAAAACTGTTAGGGAGATGTCAGAGGAAGCAGCTAGGACTAGTAATTGGATCTGGATGAGAAGGGCGGTCTCTGCCTGGGGTAAGCAGTAGGGTTGCCATGTTTGAATGGGGCGGTGGAGGGATTCGAACCCGGGCCCTTCAGGTGTGGGTCAAGTGCCTTAGCCAGTGTGCTACCGTGGAGGTGGAGATTAGTGCAACCTAGGGCTGTTTGTGCAGATAAGGATGGGCACCCCAGACCAGCAGATGGCAGTAGTGCGTTTAGTGGGTCAATAGAAACACAGAAGAAGAAAGAGGCTTATAAATGGCAGCCATCACACACATGGGCAGCTTAGAAGCAGGCTCTCTGGGATCGTGCGGTGTATTGGGATACAGAGTGGCCAAGTTTCCCGGGGTTTTGCGGTGTATGGAACACGGGATAGCTGAGCATTAGACACCATTAGATTCAAGAGGTGGATACATCGAATGGTAAGTCAATGGGTAGAATCGTCTTTAGAAATAGCATTGGCAGTGTCGTTTGTGTAATGGCGTATGTGTTAATGACTGCAAAGTGATAGTATCTGTGGTAAAATGGTGGTAATGTGCAAATATTCGATAACAAGTCCTAATTAGTAAGTAAGCAGGTCATTTTGGAAGTAAACTGTGGTTGTGGCTAATTTTGTAAGTAAAACTTTGGGAGTCGGGCGGGCGCGGTGTAGGAGATGAGATTTTATTATTATTTATTTATTTGTTTGTTTTTTAATTAATTAATTTATTTTTATGCGTTGGTGCAAATGGTTGATAATGAGCAGGAAGTAGTACATTTTTGGAAGTAAACGGTGGTTGTAAATGAATTGTGGAAGTACATTTTGGAAATTTGGGTAGCAGGTAACTAAACTGTGGACACACGCTAAAGGATTGATCACCTTTAGTGGGGCCGCCTCAGGGGAGGGTGTACAGTGAATAAAGGCCCGAAACACCCGTGGATCCTGAGGTACACTGCTGAGGATGTGTCCCACATAGTGTATGGATAATTGTAATGGCTGTAGTTAGGAAAGCCTGAAGTGTGGTACAATGGGTGCTCTCCCCACATGTGCAAGTGTCTTGTATTTTTATGTATTTATCTAGTTATTTTAATTGTTAAGGAAATGTTGGAGGAAACTGCAAAGGCTTGCCAGTGGTCCTGGATGAGATGCATGTTGTTGGCATGGTGAAAGCCAGGGGGGAAAGCGGTAGGTAGGTGCTGCTGAGTGGATCATGTAAACGGCCCCAGCAGCCCCAGTCACTGTAACGGTAGCCGGCTGGTTCAGGTTAACCCTTGTTGAGCATCTGTCTGTACGGCTCCAGTTGGCCATCCCCTCAGCTGCTCTGTCCTGTACAGCTCACATGAGGTTGCGTGAATAGCTGTAGTCAGCGGCCAGTTGTGCGTGTTACACCTGGGAGTAGGGACTAACAGCCTGAACTATTTACTTGACTATAGATAGTGTTGGTGGCATGGTGAAAGCCATGGGGGAAAGCGATAGGTAGGTGCTGCTGAGTGGATCATGTAAACGGCCTCAGCAGCCCCAGTCACTGTAACGGTAGCCGGCTGGTTCAGGTTAACCCTTATTGAGCATCTGTCTGTACGGCTCCAGTTGGACATCCCCTCAGCTGCTCTGTCCTGTACAGCTCACATGAGGTTGCGTGAATTGCTGTAGTCAGCGGCCAGTTGTGCGTGTTACACCTGGGAGTAGGGACTAACAGCCTGAACTATTTACTTGATTATAGATAGTGTAGGGGTAGGTGTAATAGCTACAGTTTCTCCCTAAGGTGCTCTTCCTACATGCACAAGTACTTTGTGTTCTTTGTAAACTGTATGTAGGATATATTTTAAACTGTTAATAATAAGGCCTATGTTGCTTTATGCAGAAGAACCACCACCACAGCAATATTATGTATAAGAAAATACTGCCCTCCTTTCTTTTTTTCTAAAAACTTGCCTGTTACCCTGTCATACCAGGTGGACATCTTCTCTAGGGACTCTCGATGGCAAGTAGACCAGGTTGCTAAGTTAGCTTTAGCCCATTGTGCTATGACCTTGTCATACTAGGAGAGCTGAAAACAACGATGATTTCTCCCTACCTTTTTAACTAAATCAATGTCAGGCGTTGGTCTGTCCTGCTGTTTAATTCAGATTTTCTCTTTGTAAGGAAGACTATCAAATTTGTTCGCTTAAATCAAATAAAAAATCCTAGCCGCCATAATGCACAGCTTTCTTGCTAGCTGGCTAGTTTCCCCCCTCTACAGGCTATAATAAACGAACTTTTCAAACTGAATTGAAAACAGGTATCAAACTTAATAACACCAAATTTACACTTTATTTACAAAATTATGTACAAAGACACTAGTGAATGGTAGTCAAAACGAATGGAGATTTCTCACCACTTCCCTATTTATGGTACTGACTGACTGAGCAGCATGAAATCCACCGCTATACCTGTCGATATTTTTTAAGAAGCTGTCAATGAATAAAAATCCTCCCGGCTTAACAGTTCCTCCAATCACCACACAGAGCCTCAGCCTCCTCTAGGAAGCAGTTTAGCCCGCCCTCTCCATTCACTCCCAGTGAGTCCGAGCCTCCCTGGAAGTGACGATTTTTCAGCGTTTGTCCAATAAACGTCTAGGTTTTCGCACTGAAAGAGAGCATACTGCAAGTGCCATTGAAGTCCAGTGAGGCTGGACTGGATCACGTTGTCAAAAAAAAAACAAAAAAAAACGGACGCACTGTGGAAACTAATTGTTGAACGATTTTGTCTTGAACACATTATACAATGCTGGAGATGAAATACCAATGTAAATACAGTATAGTAAATATAGTACAACATAGTAGTAGTAGTAAACTACTTTCTCCATGATTTTTAGAGGAGGCTGAGCCTCCCTTGTTGTCTTAGAGCAATCGCCTCTGATCTCTCTCCGTATTCTACAATCCTCAAAACAATTGAGGATGTTTTTGACTGGAGATGAAAGTGTATGACCAAAATCCACAAATGCGTGTACCCTTTCTCTAAGCTATGGAAGACGCATGTGGAAATATAGCAATTGATGCTTTTCATGGATGGATTCGCTGCTAGGCCAGGAAAAACATTGCATGTGATGTGGATGAGGTGCTGTGGCCACACAAAAACAGAAGAAAAGATGCAGCGTAATTTTTTTTGTAACTGTATAGGCTACAGTAAATTCTTCTGTTGTGTTGCATGTAGACCACTGTAGGTGCAGCTTTGTGTTGATTGGGATGCACAGTGTGTACACTGTTTTTGTGGGAAAAATAAAATATATTTGTAACAATGTTTATGTGTGTTCTGAGTATAAAAACAATATTCTAAAATATTCTAACATTTGACAACAAAATAGCATTTTGTGAAGAAATAATGCTGTTTTGAATGCAAAGTTTCATTTTGCAAGAGAAGTGAGGGGTTTTGCACATTGTGTGTGTGTTTTTTTTACTTGTGTGTAGAGTTCTGAGAGTATGAGGCATGTTTTCAGAAAATGTGTTTAAGCAATTGAGAAACTGTAATAGGACTAGGTAAGTACAACATCTTCTTCACTATCTCTTCTACAATTATTCAAAAAATATTGTAAACGTAATGCTAGCCTAGCCTACACTTCAAAATGTCGTGAACTGTTGTGGTACGTTTCTGACAGCAAGATAGAAACAAACTCATTCATTACTCTTTCATTACAAGAAAACGGGCATGGTGGCTAGTTTGACATACTTAGTCAACAAAGGATAGACAAAGTACATATCACTCTCTTATATGTAACTGCTGAAATGTTTTTATTAACATTTGAGAAAAGGGGGGGAAATTTACTGTGGCTATATGAAAGTGTAGGCTACTCGACTAGTAGCAGCTGACAAGTTTTGCTAGATTGGTAGCCTTTGCCAGGCAAACCAGTCCGACTTTTTAAAGATGAAAGGAACTTTATTGGTTAATAGATGACAGATGGGGTTTAACATTTGTCCTGTGACAAAAAAAAGTTTCAGGGTCAACACAGCCACTGTCCTTGCCTTGGCTGTCCATGTTTGTTAGTCTAACTAGCTATCGCGCCGATTGTGCCCTGTTTTGAAAAGAAAAGTATAAAAAACATTTTGTGAATCTAGGTGATGTGTGTGTGTGTGTGTGTGTGTGTGTGTGTGAGAGAGAGAGAGAGAGAGAGAGAGGGAGAGAGAAAGGGGGAGAGAGAATGTTGATGCAGGCGTACACGTTTGTAAGGTAATTTAGGGTAATTTAAGGTAATAGGCAATTCTTATGGTGCAATGTCTAGTATATATATATATATTTATTTATTTATTTAAAACATGTAAACATATGAAAAAAAACAAATGTATTAAACTGGCTGATCGTTGTAAATTGTCAATTTTTATTTATCGGCCCTTTATCTGAAACCGCTTTTGAGCCACCAGCGGACCGCCAAAGACCCGATGAGCAAAACGCCAGTTGGGCCACTGGTGGGCCGCCAGTGGGCCGCTGACCTATTGCTATCTGGGATAGGGGCACGTTCCGAATAAACCGTCAGTTCTGTTCAGTACAACCTACATGGTGGTCGCGTTATTGACACGCTCATGACAGTGTTATTGTCTAGAAGTATGATGCCAACAAACTCCTAGAGTGTCTGTACAGCGAGCTAGCAAGCTAACGAACTAGCTCATTTAAGTGAATGGTAGTAACTATGACAACACCAATGTGCTAAACGCTAACAGTGATTGACCTTGAATTTAACACAATGCTGTAACCTTATACCTTTATATTACTTTGTCCACTTGAGCTAATATCAGTAATAGTTGGGTGGGTAGGTGAGTAAAGTGACAACTTTCAATTTAAAACATTAGCATAGCATAGTTTGCTAGCCTGAAGTAAAGCTCGTTTTCTCAAAATCCAATCAGTAACAACTTAGACTATTAGGCTTGAAATAATCACAAACAGTTGCGGGTTATGACACATGGTTCCAAAAAAACATCAACAACTCCAGAAAGACATGACGACCAATTTATTAGTATTAGTCACTACCGTACGTCTATTTGCCTCCAGATGTCCAATTATTCTCATATCCTGTCACTCTCCTTCAGCAGCTGGAGGATCCGATTGCATTCTTTATTCTGATTTTCTCATAATTACGAGATGATTTTCTCATAATTATGAGATCCTATCTCGTAATTTTGAGATCCCTTTTCGTAATTATGAGAAAATATCTCATAATCACAAGATAATTATCTCGTAATTACAAGATAACCTGGTGAAATCTTTATTATTATGTGAATGCAATGAGCCACCGTACTATATGAACTTGTATATAGTAAGTGTAAGTTATGTGATACACTGCTTTTTATAAAATAAAATACAATTGATTTTTTTATTCAAAATTGTGGCTGTCCACATTAACTGTGTTGTTCCCATTAAGTTCACTTGCATCCTATGTACACAAGCATTCACTTCTAGTTGTCATTTTTGTTAAGTTAAAATCTCAAGAAAAAAAAAACAAATGTTATTTTCACAGCCTAAAGATGTCAAAGCAGAGGAGGAACTACAGATCATGCCCAAAAATAAAAGAGGCGTGTCGTCTTTATCAGGAGGGGGCCATCAGAAACTTTTGTCTAGGAGATATGGCGTGGACAGGAAAGCACTAATGGAGAGGGTTAAAGGCAACATCAGTGTTGAGGCACATCAAGGACAGCGCGTGTACTTGAATGCAGAGACAGAAAAGGATATCTCAGCTTGTCTTCAGGTAGGCTAGGTGAAAGAAGAATATACCATTCACTTGAGCAGTCCATGAAACAATGTATTAAATAGCCTAGTTGTGACAACACTACCCAGCTTTTAGCCTGAGTCTGCGTGAAATGACATGATTCGGTTTTGTTTATTTACTGATTTCTATTCTATAGGTCCTCTGCCAGTGGGGCTGGGGATTCACAAGATCTGAACTTTTAAATCTGGTGCAGAAGTATGTGCTGGCCAATAAGCTGCACACACTGTTCACACTTGGGAGGCCTGGCCGAAAGTGGTTCCAAAGATTTATGGTAGACCATCCTGAACTCACACTAAGGAAATCTGAACAGTTTTCTGAGACTAGGGCCATAGCCACAAGTAAGAATGTTGTTTTGGACAGTTGGTTCAATAAAGTTCTGAAAAAAATGATTGATGATGCACAGCTGCATGATAAACTACAGAACATCTACAATGTTGATTAAACTGGGTTTATCACTGATCCTGCCTCAGAAATAGTTCTTGCTCCAAAAGGTGCCAAAAATGTGTATCAGAAGACAGGAGAAAGTGGGAAAGAACAGATCACTGTGTGTATGCAATGTGTAGGCAATGCAGTCGGTCAGTGTCTGTCACCCTTTACAGTGTACAAGGCTAAACACATGTACAGCTCCTGGTGCTTCGGTGGAGTACAGACAGCTAGATTTGCTCTTTCACAGCATGGGTGGATGGAGAGACCCTTGTTTGAAGACTATTACAAAAATCTCTTCTTACCTGAGTCGGCAGAGCTTTCAGACCCAAACTCACCAAGAATTTAGATTTTTGAATCTAGTGAAAATAGCATAAGAGCACAATGTTAAACTTTTGCGCCTACCTTCAAATCTTACCCACTTGCTTCAGCCTTTAGACAAGGCAGTCTTTGGAGAGGTTAAGAGGCAGTGGCGGAAGAAGTTAAGGTGCCATTCACTCTTTGAAGTCTGATAATGTCAGAAGTGGGTTTGAGGCCACTGGGATTTTTCCTTTCAACCCAAAGAGAGTGAAGCAACAAGATGCATACACACCATATGCAGAAGAATGTGCTCAGCATTGCTCACCATGAAATATGGAGAATCACTAACCTCCCCAGAGGCCATGACCAGGTTGGCCCAAAGTGAAAAATGAAAGAAAGGCAAACAATCCAATTTCAATAGGGAGAACAACAAAAAAAGTAAACTGGATAGAAATGGATAGACAGTGCTACAAAAACCCAGACATGGACGAGATGGAGATAGAGATAGAAAGACAATAGACACAGAAATATATTCCAACTGAGCCATCTATAACTTTTGAGTCTGACGTGTGCTATGCAGTCATGTTTACCTCTCCTCCAGCTTATTACATTGGCCGGCCACTAAACATCTCCACACCCCCTGATGGGGAAGAGTACATAGTGAAATTTCTCAACAGGGGCCCAAATAACACATATGTACTGCCGGCACGAGACAAAATTGAAAATGTGCCTAAAAAATTCTAGAAGGTGCGGGTCCATTTCACTTGAAAAACTATAAAGTTGAAAAAGACACGCGACACCATTGATGAACGCGACGCTCATGCGCACGCCTCTCGTTGAAAGTGAATGGTAGAACGTTATGAAGCGTGGCGTTGTCGCTACAGTGTGAAACCGCCGTTATCGTCAATTGTCGTCAATCGTCATATTCGCGCCTAATTGTAGCCTACAGAACGTCAGAGAACAAAATACATACATTGCAGCAGGGACTGTGCGCACGGGCTGCATCCGCATCCGCATCTCAGCAGTAGTCGTGCAGTCGACTCAACCTCTCTAAGAACAGTTTTTAATGTTTATCGGAAAATAACTACTCAGTATTCTGTTTGAGTGCAATTTCAGGACATTTAGGGCTTGATTCAGGATAATCCATCAGTGCTCAGATAATCCATTCCGTTTTTTGCTGTGGTTTCGCTAAAATCCGGTCCGCATTTTCCAGCACACCAGCATTAGCGTCTCCCAGTTTGTAGATAGAGATGGAGCAAAAAGTGTGGAGGAGATTGGGGAGTAGAGGGCATTTTTGTTTTTAAATAGTTAACGATATTATTTGCACTGGTTTTTAAAGCCTTGGTCTACACCTGCTCAAGACCAGAGTACTGATGCTGAGTTAATAGACTATTTTACACAGAGGTTATTTGTGTGTTTTGCTTTTTTTGAGTTAATAGACTATTTTACACTCAGGTTATTTGTGTGTTTTTCTTTTTTTTCCCATACAGTTTACAGTCTGATTTGCACTTTTACTGACCACTGATGCCATCCCTGTTTGTTATTTTTAATGTTGTCTATTTTCTGTTTATCCCTGAATAAACAGGTCAGTTTCTTGTTACCAACCATTGTGTATTCAAACTCACTTAAGTCAGCTGGCTAGTTGTTATCAAGAGTACTAAAACCCTTTTCAATATGAGTCTAATAACTAAGTAAGAAGGCTAAATAACTTTAATACATGCTCGGTTGGATAGGCCGGTATCGGTATCGGCCACCAGTATCGGTATCGGCTCGGAAGTGCAAATACAATATCGGTATCGGATCGGAAGTGCAAAAAGCTGGATCGGGGCATCCCTAAAATAAACATTCCCACCTAAAAATATTGCTCTGCACTTCAAAAATGTCTGAACATAGATTTTGGTGTGCTTAATAGGTAGACTATTGTAGAATTGACTATGCAACAATCCATTATTTTGCACACAAATGTTTGATTAGTCTTCAGGTCCCCGCTCTGCAGTTCAAGAAGTTGGATTTCTAGCTGGAATTCCTGTAGTGATAATTAGATTTCACAAGAGGGCGGCCTAATATTGATCCAGCCGTGTCTCATCACGTCTTCAAGTAGTAGAGGGTCCAACTACACAGCAGTGTTTGTGTCAGTCAGGAAGTCAGTTGCAGCTCATCTTGAATGCGCTGAGTATGGTGACCATTAGCATATTATCTAAATGGAAAATGGGTGTAGAATGCATCCAAAGACCACAAAAGCACACATCAAGCCGAGTGGATTACAATAAATCTGAACTGGCATGATTGATATTTGCAATGTTCGCTCATTCATTATACAGTTTAACATGCTCTGTGTACTGAAAAGCCCCATAATTGATGCACAAATGCACTGTGCAATGAACGAGTGAACATTTCAGCGGTATTGCTATGATCACACCCCAAGTTTGTGGGCCTCCTGCAATGTTGTGTTATGCAGTACTGCTGTTCGGCCGCTAGATGGCAAAATAGACTGTGAAATGCTACAGCAGTTTGTTAAAGTGAAAAGGAAGTTTGCTATGTATGCTATTTCTGTTCCAGGATGGTGGATTATACATTAGTGTATGTGTATGTGAATGCATTTCCTTTATTCCTTTCTTTAGCAATGTTCATTTGTTTATATTAGTATAAATGTCTAAATGGTATTTTATTATGACCGCCGCTAGCAAAGCTAGTGAAAGCTGTCATATTGGTGTTGCCGCAACATTGCCCTGATCTTTCGTCAACGATTGCCGGGACACTGGAAGTCTGGGGGACATTAATCTGTGTAGGCATGTAGCCCTAGTAGTTTCTGAGCGAATAGGAGCTTTTGGGCCCCAAGGGCCACCCCCCTGCTGTGCCAATGTCCGTCAAAGAGGGGGAGACGCCCAAAAGTTTTTGCTGAATAACTCAATGAACGTTTCACCAAACAACATGAAATGTTTGTGGTATGTTGGTGTTACAGAAGCATATCGACCCAGCCCATAAACAGTGCGAAAGCGAATCCAAACACACTCGTCATAGGCCGTTCATGTGAATCTCACCAAATTGGGTATATGTTATCTACAGGCAATGCTGACAAAAAAGTTATCAAAGGATTTATCTTGAGATGAACCATTTCAAAGTTACATGTCAATGAAAATTTAACACATAACTTAAAATTCTTCAAAAGTCCATATCTTAGCTTCTAATTGCTCAAATTTGGTCAAAATTCACATGCCAACTTTAAACAGCTTTCTTTTCATGTGCACCAAATTTTGTGACATTGCGTTTTTATAGTTTTTATTAAACAACTCGTCACCAATTTTGCCAAAGACAACAATTTTATGTTAGTATGCCGGTGTTACAGAGGCATATCGACCCAGACCATAAACACTCACTTGAATCATAGCGCCACCTAGTGACATGAGTAAATGCAAAAATTGCGATATTGAATTGCCAATATCTTGGACAGAGAAGGTGGGAACTGCACAAAATATGTCATGCACGATCAGCACAAAGACCTTTAAAAGCACAGCACATGCCATAAAATTTTGCCCAGAGAGGGACCTGTAATTGTACAAAATCTAATTTTGCTTATTCCTTTCACAAATCACTCATAGCCACTACACAAACATACACAATGTCAATCAACCCACATCCATGCCAACTTTCAGGAAATCATTTCCACATATATTCTCACCTCACAACACTGCTCTACCACACACTCATCATATCAACAGTTCCCACATTTCAATACACTGTGGCGGTCATACCATGTACCGCTATGCGGTACATCTAGTTTGCCTTCTTTTCAGACTCATCTCCTTATGTATCATCACCTTGCATGTTATCTCCTTAAGGATCACCCCCTTGTCATCTTCCTTAATAATGATCATAATAATTTGCAGCCTGCAGTCTCATATTCATGTATTCGGATGTACCTTCTTGATCATCTGTATTCACCAAAACTCAATCTCGCCTGAGGCAACCAAAGGACTAGAGGTGGCCCTGGCGGCCAAACTCACTGTTACCTTTCTAGTTATTTTTAATCCTTTAGAATAAAAGTTTATGACAGCCCTTACAACCAATTGGTGAAAAATGCTGAAATTTTGCACAATGATTGGTCATGGTCCCCTCATTAACCTCAAGTAATCTAGCACCACCAACAGGCCAAAGATGGTTATGCATTCATGCACGTAACTTTTCACCCGTGTGCCCGATCTTCAAAAAGGAGGTATCGCTGAAATATTTGAAACAAGTCAAGTTTAATACACCACATGCCATCAATTTCTGCCATATTAGATTTTCTGCCATTTTGGATTTTGTCAAAAGTGAAACAAAGTTTTTACAGGTCACACTTTTTGGCCAATTTTCATGATTTTAGATTTCCACAATTGCTTGGCTGTGACAGCAAAAAATAAAATATATTTTATTTTGCATACGACAATAATTATCTGTTGTCCTACCTATATTCAGAGTTCCCTTGTGCTTTAGGTGTAAAGAAGCGGTGGTGTAGTCCTACAACCCTCCTGCTTCTTGTTCAACTTTTACATTGAAAAGGTCCCTTTTGCATTGTACTGTAAATGTTAAAAAATAAACTACTGTCCTAAAACCCATAAACCATAGGCTGGAAACAATATTGCAATTCATAGTAACATTTATTTAAGATAAATTAATACATTTATACATTTATGTTTCTACATTATTCTTCAAAAAGAAGCACTGTTCCGTCGCTGTCATCACTCTTTGGCTTCAATTGTTTGTTAAGGTCTACATTCCGCTCATGTACCTAAAAACAACACACAAAGGCAAGAATTTTTATGTTTTAATTCTGTTAGTTCATATCATCTCATGAGTTGAAGAGAAACAGCGTGCTAGTTATCTCAGCTCAGCAAAATGGCATGTAGTACCACTTATATTGTAGATATACATTTGGCAAATTTTATGATATAGACCTAAAATGACTTTCCCCTGTAACAAAGCTCAGCAGCCGCCACCGTTAACATTGGAGGGAGACAGATAGCGGCCTTTCCCGGTTTGATTACATTGGTCTGGCCACAGCTGGTGCAGTCAGACTGGGAGCGACTAGAGGTAGGCGACAAGAGCGAGAAGGCCGTGGTTTAGCGGTAAACAGGTTTTACATGTAGATTTATTGGCATCCATTATGTTGAAAACTATGATTGAACACTGCTGTTTCACGTCTTGAGCAATATGAGCTAGAAAAGGATTGCTGTTTGCGTGTCTGCAGCTGCTTTATCACTTTAGTAGCTGCCAGTCAGAGCGCAGCTTTGGCAGCAAGTGTGGGTATTCCTTGCCTTACAAGGGTGCAACCACTACCACTTGTAAGGGTACTGATGAAAAACATTGCACCAAGCAGCTTGCTTTACTTAAGTTCCCATCAGAATTTTCTGGAAGTGTTAAACCATAGTTTCCCAGTTACTACTACAAGAATTATCCCTGCACCTTTTTTCACATTTTCATATTATGTGTGCCCATTTTAGAAGAAATAAAATAGGGAAGGAGTAAAATGAGCACACGATTTTGTAATGAATTTGGAAAACTATAAATAAACATACTGTATATACTATATAAAAATACTATAAGAAAATTGCTAACACAAAAACCCAACCGGTACAAAGCATCAAAATTCTGGCCTTGATAGCAAGTGTTTTAATGGTGCTACCAGCCTTGATGGTGCACAATGAATTTGATTATGTTCACATTTGATAGCAGATGACTTTCTGGCAACACCATTAAGATTACATTGACTAGGAAGGTATCATGTTCTGTTTGCCTCAAGTATGTTTTATGTTGATGAGTCAGTGAGTTTTTTGTTGTTAATGTTTTATGTGATGAGTCAGTGAGTTTTTTGCTGTTAATGTGAAGTGCTATTGCAACACTGCAACTTACCTATAGGTATTGATCAGCTTAGGGTATTCTGTATTTCTGTAGAAACAAAAGGGAAGGGAGAAATATATTATTATATTATTATATTATGAAATATAATTGCAATAACCAATATAGAACTACTTACTCAAACAATTATAACTGTTTGGTATTACTGCAGCTTATTTAGTCATTTTTCTTTTCAGATACTATTTGTTTTGTTTTAGTCTGATTTTTTGTACCCAACAAAGCCTAGCATCTAATTCAAAGACGGTTATTTGATCTCTCTCCTGTTGAGCAGACGGGAAAATTCTATCTCTAATACAGTGGTATGAGAAAGTTTGGGCACCCTTGACAATTGGCATTATTTATATTCACCAATCATTGGGTGTTTTAATTCACAACTTAATTTTGATATATCAAATAACTGATGAACACAATCATATTTCAGCAGTGAAATGAGGTTTATTGGGTTAACAGAAAATGTGCAATATGCCCCAAAACAAAAAAAAAAGGCCCGTGCATAAATTTGGGCACCTTAATAGAAAAATTATATTAGTATTTAGTAGAGCCTCCTTTTGCAAAAATAACAGCCTCTAGCCTCATAATGCACGCTGTACCGTATACGGTACGGAAGTGGGGGAGGTGGTGGGGGGCACTCAGGTCTTTCGTTGTTTTAGTGCTCAGATAAAAACAAATATGGTAATGCCACATACTGTTGGAAAGCTTAGATCGTCAGGATTCATTTAAGCCCATTTTCGAAGAACAAAGGTTATTTACAGTGCTAAAAGTGATCTGATCTTCTCGGTATGCCACCGAACTCCAGTATAGGCTGACAAAATGCCTACGTACCTTCAAAACCTTCTCTTTATCCACAGCGACCATATTACTGCACAAGATTTTTATGCAAAGCCATGAAGTGTCCATGGATATGAAATATTCAAGCCATTTTTTCGAAAACAATGTATTTCTGTTATAATCCGCATGTCTCGTGACTTCCGCGTTGCCAGCCCAACGCGAAAACCGAATAATACTTCATCTACGCTTTACATGAAGGTTTTCTGATTGTTGATTGGACGTTAGGGATGTTCTTCAAGCTGTTCTGCGTCATTCAAGACCATCCACGAGCCAATTGATGCATGGGGTGGGGAGATAGCCAGCTTGAAAGCCAATGAGCACCGACTACGTGAGTTTGACCTCCTGTGGTTTGACTGACAGCACTTCGAGACAATGGAAATTTCCAGTGACAAGACCCTCCTATTCTGATAGCCAATAGTCAGGGCTTTCGAACGATATATGACACCACGTTATCAGGTTTGGTTGTCGAAAGTTAGTGCCGTGCGTACTCGGGTGCGTCAAGTTTTAGGCGACCCCACTAAGTGAGACGGAGCAGAGCAGATTACAATAATAATACTAATACTAATAATTATAATAATAAAACAAGTAAAAAAGTGAGCAAGAAGGCAAGTAGCTTGCCAAGTAAAGGGAAATTTACTGCACAGGAGGCAGTGCAGTGGATTATTGAATCGTTTTGTTTTGGACAGGGTTTTTTTGTACACTTTAGTGACTGCACTGTTTGTATAATACAGTGTAACACTGTAGTTTGCTTCTGTATAATAGTTTCCTTGTTGAATATCTGTATTTGTATTTGTATTTTCTAATATTTCTATAAAGAAAGTTTGTTTGTCAATGCACTTTTTGCCCTTTTTTATCAATATCCCATAGGTGGAATATGAATATGGAATATGGAATATGAATATGATGTTTACTGTGTTTATGCTTCTGTCATTCTATTCCAGAATGACTGACATCCAATCCAAGTCCAAGCAAGAATCCTCAAAGTCTTGGCTTTCAGTAGAGACCAAGATTTTGTTTCTAGGCAAAGGGGTTCTCAAGTTATAGGCCTAGAGGTTATATAGCTTTGGTAACCAAATGTCCTTTTGGAGTTTCCAAAAGAAAAACGCATGGACATACCTATTGAAAAAAATGTGTAAAAAAATCAGGCCTTGATCTTTTGCCTCCATTTTTTTACTGTATGAGGGTAAGACCTGTGTCTGTGGCCTCATTATACCTATGTTTTCACAACAGGTTCCTGAAGTTATAGGTCTCAGTTCCTTTATAGGCTCAAATGTTGGACGGAAAGTAAAACCTTCATTCTAACCTCTGTACCTCTCTAATAGTGCATCACAGAATCACCCAGATACTTTAGAAATAAACCTGAGAGTGTTACCTTTCCAATGACACCAAGAACACATCTGAGTCTAAAACTATGTAGGAACTGTGCGACTTATAACTTGGGCATTCCATGTTCGCAAAAAAACTTGAAATAGGGCTGGAATTTTAAGAGGCTAGACGCTTTCTGTAGCCACCAATGAGTGTCTGGATCCTGGATGATGGTATTTTGGCCCATTCCTCCTGGCAAAACCTCTGCAATTCAGTGATGTTTGAAGGATTCCGAGCATGGACAGCCTGCTTCAAGTCATCCCACAGATTCTCGATGATATTTAAATCTGGGGACTGGGATGGCCATTCCAAAACATTGTACTTGTTCCTCTGCATGAATGCTCAGGTAGATTTTGAGCAATGTTTGGGGTCATTGTCTTGTTGAAACACCCATCCCCGGCGCAACTTCAACTCTGTGACAGACTCTTGAACATTATTCTCAAGAATCTGCAGATACTGAGTGGAATCCATGCAACCCTCAGTTTTAACAAGATTCCCAGTACCAGCACTGGCCACACAGCCCCACAGCATGATGGAACCTCCACCAAATTTTACTGTGGGAAGCAGGTGTTTTTCTTCGAATTCTGTGTTCTTTTGCCGCCATGCATATCGCCTCTTGTTGTGACCAAACAATTCAATTTTTGTTTCATCAGTCCAGAGTATCTTATTCCAAAATGATATTGGCTTGTCCAAATGTTCTTTTGCATACCTCAAGCGACTCATTTTGTGGCAACTGTGAAGAAAAGGCTTCTCCGCATCACTCTTCCGTACAGCCTTTCCTTGTGCAAATTGCGCTGTATTGTTGACCGATGCACAGCGACACCGTCTGCAGCAAGATATCCTTGCAAGTGTTTGGAGGTGGTCTGTGGGTTGTTTTTAACCATTCTGACCATCCTTCGTCTTTGCCTCTCTGGGATTTTTCTTGGCCTACCACTTCTGGGCTTAACAAGAACTGAGCCCGTGGCCTTCCATTTCCTCACAATGTTCCTGACAGTGGAAACTGACAGCTGAAATCTTTTGGACAGCTTTTTGTAACTTTCCCCTAAACCATAATGCTGGATAATCTTGGTTTTGAGGTCATCAGAAAGTTGTTTTGAGCCTCCCATGTTGCAGCTCTTCAGAGGAGAGTCAAACAGAATGAGAACTGGCATTTGGCCACCTTAAATACCTTTTGTCATTATTGGATGTACCTGTCAGTTAAGTTCAAGGCTTGACCAGCTCACCAAAACAACTTTGGCCGGGTTTCCCAAATGCAGTTAAGAAGTTCTTAGCGCTAAGAAGTTCTTAAGACCCTTCTTAAGGCTCCCGTAAGAAGCAACCGCGTTTCCCAAAATGCTTCTTAGCCTAAGAAGACCTGCCGTTAGGAAGGATCTCTAAGAAGTTCTGAACCCAATCTTAACACCCTTCTTAGCGACAAAACAGTGAAAACAGCACCCCCCTCAGGCAGGTAAAGCAATGTGACAGTAAGCAAGGAGATATTAATGCAGTACGTCCAGTTTTCCTGATCGTGTTTTCCCCCTTTTCCCTATCGTTCATGACAAGGGGACGCCAATTTCTCGGTTTTCACACATATTCTCCTCATGTAGCAGATTTCTATCGGACAGATAAGAATATAGCCTACACATTAAATGAAATGACATACTAATTTCATTTTGTGTTTCCATTTTTATTTCCCTGGTCTTTGTTTCGGTATTATTATATGTGTCACTTTGTTTTTGTGTCGTGACGACAGCTGTCATACTTTTAGCCGGTATTTTATTGATGAGTTCAGTCAGACGCCACGTGTTATACCACTTCAGTTTGGAGCATTTTACCAAAGATTCTAGAGTAGCGCTCTAAAATCTTTGATTTTACTATGGTAACTATGCGCTCCAATCGGCCATTCTGAGATCGATTGCTCATTGCGCTTCAGTTAAGAAGGCAGATAAGACGGTTCCTAAGACATTGGTAAGAAGGGCGTTAAGAAGGCGTTTGGGAAACACTCTTATCTTACAGTTTTTCTCAATTGCTTAAACACATTTTCTGAAAACATGCCTCATACTCTCAGAACTCTACACACAAGTCAAAAAAACACACACACAATGGGCAAAACCCCTCACTTCTCTTGCAAAATGAAACTTTGCATTCAAAACAGCATTATTTCTTCTCAAAATGCTATTTTGTTGTCAAATGACAAACACAAACCATCATATGAATAGACATTTATAACAACCAGTTGAACACTGATGTGCTAAATGTAAAACACTATGATAAATGGAAAACACTTCTTCTCCATTCATGTTATGATTTAGGCCTTTTTTTGTTCAGTGTTACACTTGCTACAGACAGTACATACATAAGTGTGCTATATTTTAGAATATTGTTTTTATACTCAGAACACACATAAACATTGTTACAAATATATTTTATTTTTCCCACAAAAACAGTGTACACACTGTGCATCCCAATCAACACAAAGCTGCACCTACAGTGGTCTACATGCAACACAACAGAAGAATTTGTGTGGCCACAGCACCTCATCCACATCACATGCAATGTTTTTCCTGGCCTAGCAGCGAATCCATCCATGAAAAGCATCAATTGCTATATTTCCACATGCGTCTTCCATAGCTTAGAGAAAGGGTATACGCATTTGTGGATTTTGGTCATACACTTTCATCTTCAGTCAAAAAAAATCCTCAATTGTGTTGAGGATTGTAGAATATGGAGAAAGATACGTAAACAACTAAACAACTACTGTAAAATAATTTCGTTGACCAAATGGTCAACCAAAATGACTCTGATCTCATCAGAGATTACTGTCCTTTTTCGTCCTCGTCGGTGTCCTCCCCGTCCTCCTCCTCTTACTCTCACTCCTCTAGCTGTGGCTCTGCCTCTTCCAAAGCTCTGATAGCTAATTGTAAACCTGTGTGACAGGTGTTTGCCGATGTGATGAGTCAGTGTACATAATAGGGCAATTGACTTTAGAATTTTGAATCACTGTGTGTTCCTTGTGAAAACAAGAGATTTCTGTCATGAAAATTGTGCCAAACACAGAGGATTGTCTATAGTGTTTTGAAAAAAGTGTGTTTTAGAACTGCAATTTGAGTGTAAAGCAGGAATTGTGTTTATAGTTTAGCAGAATTGGTTCATGGGATTGGTGCATGAGTCACATGTTGGTCATTGTGTCTAAAGTACAAGGAATTTTGTTTAAACAATTGAGAAACTGTAACGCTTCCTCTTAGCCGACCTCTTCCTAAGTGCCTTCTTAACTCGTTAAGAAGGTTCTTAACTGGGAAACCCGGCCTTTGTGTGTCCAATTATCTTGTGATGATTAGTTACAGGCCATCAAAGCAACAAAATGACAAGGGTTCCCACATTTTTGCACGGCCTATTTTTTTTCATTTGATTTAATTTCATACAATTGCATACTATGAATACTTAAAATCTGTATTTGGAAATCAAGCTAACACTTGGCTCTTATGGGCAAATGAAGGACATGCCACCAAGATAATTTTGTGTGAAGTCAAGAGTCCATTATTATACAACCTCAGAGGGGGTGCCCAAACTTTCTCATACCACTGTATCATTGTCTGCAAGTCATTTTTGCAATATTAAAAGGAAAGCACTGTAGGGATGCTCAAAATTAGGTAGAAATAACTGTAGCTGTTAAATCAAAAACAGTTTAACGGTTAAATACAATAAAGAATAAAACAATTTTGTGATTGTTTGCTTTCATTTTTAACGTTCTGCCTCTCCTGAACCAAATATTTCTGTCCAATGATTGAACATTACCACACATGATTTCATAAACAAGTTATAGTCCACTTGCTAAAAAATGCAATCTAAAAGCAAACCGCACCAAACTAAAAAAATTAAGATTCTATTTTAGTCAACACTTGTTGACTTGAGAATGTAAAAGCAAGCAACCTGATAAAGGTCCATGACCGAAACACTTACAGAAAGAGCTCTGTGCGAGAATTTACATTTTACTAAGTTGCAGACCGTGGGTCACCTCCAATGCACCTGTCTTTTTAAAGGTGTGCAAAAGCCCACTGTTTACTGTATTTTTGTCCAGACCAAAGCAAGTACATTAACAGACTTTCCTGAAGTGAATATACCCTCAATGTACATCAAGGCGTAATGGTGCTCATTCATCATTCAGCAAGGGAAAGGGCTGGCACTCTTACACTAATGTGATTAACATCCCCTCGGAAACTTCTCCCTACTCACTGCAGTGTGTCAGAACCTAGCTTACCTCTCCCCTCTACATCCAACAGGTAAGTGCATACAGAAACACCTCAGTGGATATCATGTGAGCCCTGTTGTAAGATGATTCTTCACTCATAATCACACTATTCTCTACGCTTATTTGAGAAAACATGGCATTGCATTTCTAGGTGTTCTTATTATAGTTGAGGCCTAATCAGCGAAGCTGCATAGGCACCTATTGTGTTTCTATTTTTTATTATTGGGGCCCAAGGAGCAAAGCTGTTTAAGCACCCACAGTGTTTCTACATTTTTTTGAGGCAGTCAAGACGAGGCAAGTCGAGGCAAGGTAGGTAATAATGCTCAGCGAGGCAGTTAGTATTGTTGAGCATGACTCCAAAGTACGTGGGCCACCCTGGATAGGAGAAGAATGGTGAGAGATGCGTCAGGGACACCTGAGTGTGTGTGAAGCATATGGGTGCGCTTTCCGAATGGGAGGGCAGTGTGATGGAGTGCCATCACTATGGTTGAGGATGTGCTCTGACTGACTTTCCAACGAGCCTGGCTCTTTGGCGTTGCGGTCAGAGTGCATGTTTGGTGCCCTGGACAACCAGGTTTGAGGCCGGGTGGGGTGACTGAGCAGTATTTCACTTGCCTCGTTCTCTCTGAGTCCTCAAAGCCTCGTTCTCCTCTTGTAGCCTCTTCACCTCCTGCTTCAGTTGTACGTTTATTTGCTCTGCTTCCTGCAACCTTCTAAAGAAGCAAGAGTTTGTTAGTTGGCATACAACCCCAATTCCATAAGAGTTGGGACGTTGTGTTAAATGTAAATAAAAATAAATGCTTTAATTCTGAAATCATAAAAGCAATATATTTATTTCAGAAAACTGTTTGCTGTTGTGTGCATGACTTCTGTTCTGTTAACACTCCTTAGATCTAAGGCAGTGGTTCCCAAACTTCATAATACCAGGGCCGACTTTAAAATGTAAAAAATTTCTGCGGCCCACTGAACCTTAAATCACAACTCAATACACAAAACTAGTATCAATTACCAAACTTTTAATAACTAACTTTTAATTCTAAATACATCTTTTAATCAACAGTCAGGTACAATTCACCTAGTGGGAGGGGTGATGTTGGTGCATAGCAGCTGTCAGTTTGTGGATGTCTGGCTGAATGTACATCAGCTTCAGACAGAGATCTGGTTGAACATTCAGTTTTTTCCTGTACTTAGTCTTTAAAGCTACAAGCGCTGAAAATCCAGCTTTACACATATGTGGTCGCAAAGAGCATAAGAAACATCAATGCCTTTTTAGACAAAGCAGTATATTTTGAGTACACATGCATCCAGAATTGTCCCAGGTTCTTCTGTGTGAAAATCAGTTTCAAAGCATTATCACAAGCTCCAGGAAGCTGTCCTGCTCCTTGGAACTCAGACCTGCGGCAATGCCCTCTTCATGGCTAACAAAGTGGTTCTGGATCGAGTTGTGCTGCTCACTCAGCGCAGGAAAGTACTCTCGGAGCTGCCCTCTCAGGATTTGCAGGTGCACTCTGATGACACCAGCCACTGTGGTCAGGACTGGCCTCGCCTCTGTGTCGAGTAACTCACACAGGTTGTCAAAGGACTCATTGTCAGCCACTTTTTTGTCCTACAGCATGAACTTTTTTATGGTGGCCTCAGAGGTACTCAAAAGACACCTTTTTGTTTGTTTTGACGTATTTGTTTTGATTATTATCTCTTGCTTCATTTTTTGGTTCTTTTGACACTGGTGAGTCACTCCTCCATTTTATCTGCCACAACGCAATATAAAATATAATGACCTGACCCAAACTATGTTCCGATATTAATGTGCACGCTCATCAAAAAGGTGACACCTGAATAACATTCGATTGGTTTATATATATATATATATATATATATATATATATTATATATTTTTAACGTCATATACAGTCTTGGGGTTGTTATCCATTACACATTACTCAATACTGTTAAAAAATTTAATGTAGGCTATTACTTTACTTCTTTACTCCTTATGGAAAGTAACTCCTTACATTGCTTTACGTTACTCATTAACGGCATTGAGCAAAACACATAAATTCCTATTGCAATGAGCAAGATGTAAGACAAGTAGTTCTTTCATGCCATTTAACGAAAACAGGCTACACCACAAAGCTGGTGAAAATCTATAGAGCACTGCACAGGGTCATATCAGTATTGCACTACTGGCAGGCTTATGTCGTAAAAAAAAAAACAAAAAAAAAAAACGTTTAAAACAGGTTAACTTGATAACAGCAATCACTAAAAATAGAATGAATAAAATAGCATGCAGAGACTGGCATATAGGCTACTACAGCATGAATCCCTTAACAAACTAGACCACGATGATCATATTGCATGAGAAGTCTTTCAAATCTTTCATCGGACAACCGATTTCTATTAGAATTTCTATTTCTATTTCCATTCAGCACGAGACCGTCTAGTCTGAATAGCCTCTTGACTGGCGAACAAGATGGGGTAGCTGTGTTAAGTTTCATATACTTTTTATATGCGGGAAATGGTTAAGGACTTCGATGTCTGACTGCGACTTCACATACTCTTTTGCTTTTGCGTCAAAGTTGAAGGAAGCTGTATTTTTCAAAAGAAAACATCTCCTTCTCAGCAATAGTGCTATATGGTGGCAGGTTTCTGATTCTGCTGCGCAACCGGCTCCACATCACAGTGCAAAAACACAACACAATTCCTCACTGCTTCTCTCTTCTCCTCTTCCCTAAGCCATTGCACTTCAACTTAGGCAACGTCTCTCAACATATTAAAAACAATGAGCATAACTCCACCCCCTGAACGTTATGGTAGATGGCTAAGCCATTTTCCTGAATGTAACAATCACTGTTGCGTGTGGACATGTCTCGCGACTATTGTGCACCTGAGGAATTTGGGTGAGGGTCAGGGAATTCCTCTCCGATATCTGTGGTCAGACTGTCCACTGGGAGTCCACTGGGGATCAGCATGCACTATTAGTAAACTGTAGTGTGATTAATGAATTCATAACAGTAATGCGTTACACTACTACGTTACCGACAAATGTAATGTGAGTACAATAACATGTTACTTAGTAACGCACAGTGATGGGCAGTAGCGCCGCTACTTGTAGCGAAGCTACTAGTTTAACTACATTTCCCAGTAGCTTGGCCGTAGCGTCACTACTTTATTTATGGAGTAACGTCCCTGTAGTTAAGCTATTTTTTTTTGTCAAGTAGCGACGTAGCGTCCACAAAAGCTACACATTTCAGGGCATGCCTGAGGAAAACAGCAGTTACCTGCATCACAATATGGTTTTGAGCACAATAATGTGAATGTGTTAAACATCATGGGCAAGCTGCTCCCACTCGTGTGGGAGCCAGGCTGCCACGGTAAGCTGGCCGGCGACGTGATCACTGACATCGGATAATATCCACATAGAGGTCCCGCTAGATAACTTGCTTGAACTATTGGCGACCAACACTTCGATATGGAAATGGCTACAACAACGCGAGGATTTTAAAGCTTCCAAGAGGAGACTAATGCAGTTGATACTTGCATAAATGTCTTAGGAAAAGGAAAACAATAAATTAGATGACAAACATCTTCTCAAAGTGCATCATTATGTAAGCTGTCTTTGGAAACGGGCGAGTTCAGATGGCACCGTGCCACTCAGCAGAGGCTCGTAGTTCATATTGCACGTAGGTTATAACATGTTGAATTAATTGATCAGTAAGCTTATTTGTCCTATTTTTGTTGGATCTGGGTTGCAATTTACACTCGACACACAAAGTGACTGTTTTTTTTAGCAGTTTGTTGCTCAAATGCAGTGTGTGAAGGTGACAAGTAGGCTACTGCAGATTGTTCACCTCCACCACTTAGGCTATTTCTATCAGCCAGCTGATGCTAACACAACCCAATCATTCATATTTGTCTGAATTCATGGCAGTATTTTCTGAAGCCAGGGATATCCGCCTCTTTGCTTTCACTTTCCAAGTGGCATTATTGCATATTTGTGTACAATAATACACAGAAAATAATATGGCAAGTCATTTAGTATTTGCTGGTGGTCAGTTTTACTTGTCTTTTAGCTTACCTACATATTTTCTTTGGGATGGTAAAAAACTAAGGTGGATATGAAAATAATACAGCATAAGCAAATACTACCATCTCAAGAAATGTTGAAAGTGAGGTTTGAAAATAAATAAATAATAATAATAAAAAAAACAGCTGGGCCTACACTTAGCCTACACAGCGCACAGTCTATGGCACATACGCACATGCACAACACAGACAACAAAGTAGGCCTATCTTTTTTTGTTTCTGTCCTGTGCTGTAAGTCACTTTGGACATAAGCATCTAGGCTCCTAAAGAAACTATAACCATTTTATTCCATACAAATATTCCTAGTCTTATAAGCTATCCCTGGGACATTATGTCTGTACAATGTAGCTTCTCATGTAGTAAACTACTTTTCCCCACATTTTTGTAGCTTAGCTCACTACATTTGTAATGGTGGTAGCTTTAGTGTAGTGAAGCTTAATTTATGGTTGAGTAGCTGATAGCTTAGCTCACTACATTTTACAAGTAGCTTGCCCAACACTGGTAACGCATTACACCTATCTCTGGTCATATAATTAAAATCATATTTAAAAAATAGAGGATATATTTTTAACGACCTAATGACCTATCGTGGCCCACCTGCAGTACCACCACGGCCCACCAGTGGGCCGCAGCCCAGACTTTGCGAATCACTGATCTATAATTCAACCTCCCAACCAAGCAAGGCTGGTTTTTCAGATGGCACATTTTGGCCAGATTGGGTATTCCTTAGTGTGTGGGTGCCATTGTTTCTGCAAACACCATCAGTTTTCCACTGGACATCATCAGCTACCCAGACATCCCTGATCTTATCCGCGGCCCAGAAATTCCTTTCCATCTTCAGCAACGTTGACTTCAAATGAAAGACAGGAACCAAAACCGGCCAATATCACAAATAACTTTTGCCCAGCTACCTTTGCTTTAATAGCCATTTCCACACCTAGTCCCAGGTATACCCCGCCTTTTACATTGACGCCACCTCTGGCCCAAAGTGGCCCCTCTTGGCTGCATGTTTTTGATGGGCCAGGAATAGCCCTCAAAATGGCCCGCCTCTGGCACCAACTAGCACCTGGGCGCGACACTCTGGGCGCAACACCAATGTTAGCCCACTTTTGGCCCACTTTCACCCGCTAGTCTGAACACCGCTATTGTACAGTCCCACTAGTTTGCATTAGGCCCGTTTCCACTCCAGGGAGTTCCGGGTACTTTTTCATCCCTTTCTTGGTCAGTGCAAGCCTCCATTCGGGCAGTTCCGAAATGGACGATCTCCCGGAATGTTTGCAGCAACCAACTGAGTACTGTCTTCAGATGGAGTACTTCATTCAGCCCTGAAAAGTTCAGCTTGTAGCTTGTAGTAAACTCGACGATAAGCTGTTGTTAAACACTACCAGACATAGGTGATCTGAAAATCATTATCCCATATGAAACAAAATTTTCTAAACGGACAAAAAGAATTTCTCACGAGAGACAACATTCATTATAAATATAGTTGCCACATAACTACTAAATCTAGAGGTTAGTTTGAAGAGAGACACATGTTATCCTCAGATAAGCAAACTAATTTGTTTAAGCTAATATGCTTCCTATTCTGTATTTTGATATGCCTGTTAGAGAAAAGTTTAGAGTCTATTAAACTTGGAGTTGTAGGGGAGCTTCTTTTGGCCGTTTCCATGATAAAGCACAACTTTAGCCTACTAATCCTGTTGTCCTAACGTCACTCATAACATCTAATCTTATGAAATAAATTAGACATAAATGGGATAATACTGCTGAAAACTCAAAATAAATATGAACACTAACCACAAACTTTAAGGATTTACCCAGTTTAATCCACAAATCCACACAGATGTGTGCCTACAATGCCTACAGTTATGTTCACTGCTCTGAGACACAAAGGCTCTGTTTGAAACGGAATGCAGCTGCCTCGATGACTCCCTGCCTAAATAGAGAGGCGCCTAATTAGATATGACTACGGGGTGAAGGCAACTTCTATAAATGCTGGTTTTGAATGGGATTTTAAGAGAGCGAAAGTTCCGGTATGACGTTGGTATGTAGCAAGAATGTAAAACTAGCTGATGTAAGCTAGTTGGCTAATGTTAGTCAGTTGACTGACGGACAGCACATAAACCGTAAAATACACTATTGATATTTAAAATGGTGGGATATTTGGATAGTACATTGTTGGTTTCTCACCTAAACTGTAAAACTACAAGTGATACAGTGGCAAAGAAAAGACATTTTGACACAAACACAATTGTAAGATTCATTTTGGCCGCCATCTTTATTTACTTTTCACAGTTGTTTGAAAGTTAGCGCACAGAATTCTGGATAATAGGCAGCATTGAGTATACACCGTTATGGGGAAGGCGACTGCTGTGACAGGAAATAAGAGCTTTAATTGTTTCGAACAGCACTTGAAGCGCTTTTCTTTGTTGCACTGACCCAAAATTTTACACATTTTCAGTTCCTGCATAAGTTAGCTTAAGTCATTTTGGTAACAGTGATGTAGACCTTTCTAAACAAATGTTCAACTAAACACTGTTCAAACTGAGATACGACAGTCACTCAAGCCAGAATAGCTGCAATAAATGATTGCTTTACACATTGTTGAGCTATGTTTTACCACCAACTCAATGCTATAACTCAGTCATTTCAACAGTCAAAGTTATCCTGGCAGGTAGATGTTAGTAAATTAGGCACATTCCTTGTAGACGATACTACAGTTGACATTGTTGAGCTATGTTTTACCACAAATTTAATATTATAACTCACCTGTCTGTGCCATTTGGCAAAGTTTAGCTTCCAAGTCCAGGATTGAGAAGATATCCTTATTATATAAAAAAGATTGTGAAGATCATCTCTCAAAAGTGGTCAGATTGATAAAATACTAGAGGCGGGCCGTTATCGGCGTTAACGTGCTGCGTTAACGCGAGACTCTTATCGCGCGATAAAAAAAAAGTTGGGTTGGGAGCTGGGTCTATACTACACAAACTATGATGACTTTCACCAAAGATCTTAGATTCTACAAAGATAAGCCAACATAAAACGTTACTATGGGACCAAAATGCCAACAAATTCCTATTTCGAACTCTTAGAAAATAATTTAGTGTGTCTGTAAAGCGAGCTAGCAAGCTAACGAATTAGCTCTAGCTCATTCAAGTGAATAGTAGTAACTATAACAACATCATGTGCTAAACGCTAACAGCGATTGGGCTCACCTTGAATTTAATACATTGCTGTAGCCCTATAACTTTATATTACTTTGTCTGCTTACACTATAACCAGTAACAGAATCTAGGTGGCTGTTAGTGACAGCTTTCAATTCAAAACATTACGTTAGCGTAGTTCGCTAGCGTTAGCGCGCTAACAACCACATAGTAAGTGGTTGCTGCCTGACCTGAAATAAAGCTAATTTTCTCAAAATCCAAACAGTAACAACTTACACTATTAGGCTTGAAATTATTACAAATAGTTGCAGATTGTGACACATGATTCCAAAAAAACCCTTAACAACTCCAGAAAAACGTAATGACCAATTTATTAGTTAAACTCCACATGTGTCCCATTCATTTCAGTAAAACGAACCTAGAATCTGCTCTGCACTGCATAAAGGGGGATTCCCCCCTCCCCTTGCGAAAATAGAACACGGAAGCAAACGGCTCCCTTCCTCAACACTTTCTGCTTTCACCTTGATATTTTAGCGCGGATGTATACCCTACCTCTATATTTTAATGCGGATGTATACTTAGCCGAATTGCACTGAAGGGGACTCCTGCCACAACTGTCCCATGCGAGAGACTTTTTTCTTTAGCAGGCCATATTGTGCAGAAAAGGAGATCTACTTTGCCACCAGAAAATGTGAACAAGCTGGTCTGCCTAAGTGACTGGTGGAAGAAGGAGAAATACAGCTTGGACTGATTGACACAAAGCTACTGACTGTAAACAGTTCATCACAACTTCTTATGTAGGCTTACAGTTCAAAATCCATGTTTCATGTTTCATTTAGTTCATGTTTAACTAAATAAACAGCTAGTAAACACAAGTACATTTTATTGAACATGATTTATTTCCATCACCAAGTATCAAAGTAGAACAGCTTTTTCAAGCAGTTAGTGATGCATTTTGGAAACAGGAGATGAGCCCCTGGTCTACTGTGCCACCTGGCTTAAGAAACCCGTTCTCAAAGACTTACTTCTAGTCATTATTTAGGTAGCACACATATTCTGAATGCCTTCGGCAGAATTCAAATGAGCCATTTTAATCTAGATTAATCTAGATTAATTTTATGATTAATCTAGATTAATCTAGATTAAAAAAATTAATCTATGCCCACCACTATAAAATACATTTTATTTTCACAAAATAGTTAGTTCAGTGTAGCTTAGCATTTCTCCCATGTCTTCCCATTCAAACAGAGTTGGTCAGAGTTCAGCGAGGTTGTGTACTATGATAGGCTTGATGTGCTAACACACAAGGTACAAATAACATTAACCTCTTATTGCACAGCAGTGCAAATAGCACCAAGGTGAAAACAACCTCAGCCCTAAACATTACCTCACTGAGTCTTCCAAAAGCACATCATCACTAACTAAATGCATCTCCACAAAGACACAAGAAGCAGTTTTATAAACTAGATGCACCGCATAGCAGTACATAGCAAGGTTATAATAGTTTTGGATTTGTCATTATAGTTTAGTTTTGACTTTTTTTTTCTAATTCAGTTAGTTTTAGTTAGTCTTTAGGGCGGGTGTATTTTTATTTTTTTTAAATGCTTAGTTTTTGTTTTGTTTTTATTAGTTTTAGTGTTAGTTTTTGTTTTTTATACGTTGGGTTATTTGTCAGGTGAAGGATTCAAGGAGATTAGTAAGCATTGTTACATCCACACATAGCGATGCAGGTGTAACAATAGAACAATAGAGATCATGAAAACACTTAGAGATAGGGCTGGGCGATATGGCTGAAATCTGTATCACGATATAAGTGTTTCATATCGGTCGATATCGATAATTATTGAAACATTGTGTAACAGGAGGGAAAAAAAATCTAAATTTAAACATTTTTATTTTTAACTTAACCTTCCTCTGACAGGCAATAAGCATTCAGGCAAAATGACTGTTAACACACGTTCAATGTTACGATCACAATGAAAATTGAACAGTTATCAATAAGCTAATAAAGTGCTTAACAAAGCTAAAGTGTTATAAAGACATGTGCAAAGTGTTAAATGTAAACATAGCGAAACCTGATACCTGAGAAGAACTATCATATATGTATATAGTTTTACTGCATAATTTGCAGACATTTGTCTGACTACGATGAGATTTGTAAACTCCAAAAAAGCTCCCATACTGGTGAGCAGACCTTGTTCTTAGGGCTCATTCACACCAAACACTCTGCGTATTCAGCGCGTGGCCGTTTTCTGTCCGTATTCATTTAGAATGCATGTTAACAAATTAGACTCTTCACACCGCACGCGTGATCTGAGCGTATTCTGTCCCTATACAAACATATTGTATACTGATACACGCTGTACAAGCTCAAGTTGGTGTGAATGAGCCCTTATCCACATTTTCCTCACTCGTCGCAGTGGCACTCATCTTCCTTTCTTGACCATGCTGTTTCTGAGAAAAAAAAAACACGACTACGAGACAAGAGATGGCGCAACCAAACACGATACTGTGACATGATTGGCTTTTATCGTGTCACTCCCCATACATTGCTAGGCTACAGAGGACTTTGCTCATGCAACCAAGCTTGCTTCGCAACAAAGATTTAAAGCGGCGCTAAATCAGAGAGGGCTCTGACTAAACTTGCTCCGTTTTCTTAAAAAAAAAAAAAAAAAAACATTCTATCGAAACATTCTATCGAACGCATCTTCTATTGTTATCGAGTAGGTGTCTATCGAGATACATATCGTTATCGTTTTATCGCCCAGCCCTAGCTGGAGCCGGTGCCAACTTTCCTTTTGAAAGTCTCTGGAAGTTGATGTCGCTAAGCCTGGCTGGATGAACCTCTTTCTTTGTCTTTTTCCATAGCCATTCCCCTGATGTGACTGCTGGCTGTGCTGTTCTTCCCATCCTAACATATAACTCCACCTTACATAGTATGGCATCTGCATGACTGCAACAGGACCCTAGGCTGCAATATCAGATGGAAAAATTAGATGTGATAGTGATTTGTCATGAGATATGTGTTAGATAGGCTAACTAGTTAGCGTAGGCTATTTGTTGCATAGTATAGGCTAACTGATTGAGTTTAACCAGAGATAGAACGACTTTGGTTTAACTTCAATGCAATGCTTCAATGCTACCATCGTAAATCACATGATCTGAAAACATGCTTAAAAACATGAGATGTAGGTTTAAGCTACTTACTCTGCCATACAAGTACAGTTTCCAGTGAGAACGTAGTTGTTTGTTCGACTCACAATAACCCAAGCCTGGTACATCTTTGCCTTGTGACCTTGGCGCTGGCTCGGTAAAACGTCAGCTCGGACAACACAAAACTCCTCCAATACGTCCTTGTATTGTAAGTCTTGGACATGACCATTTAAGACATAATTATAGGCATCTAATGATTTATACACCCTTAGCTTCTCCTTACTGTAGACGCTCGGTTTTTCAATGAGGTAATTATAAATGTCCGGCCATTCAACTGAGGGCAAACCTGTCACATCTTCTTTCCAGTCACTTAGGGTATATGGATCTGTCAGGATGGTCCCATCTGATAATGTCAGCTTTCTCAAATAATCCTCCCGATCCGGTACACTAAGTGAGTGTACGTATTGTGTGCTATCGTTATCCATAACTTTATATTATTGATTGATTTTAGCGGCCTCACTAGCACAATCCAAATAGCCGGCTCAATCTTTTTGCCTCCAGTGACGTCACGCCCTTCCGAATGTTTACATTTTTACCGCTGTTGTGAAGGGGTCTATAGGCCTGGGGTGCGTTTCCCAAAAGCGTCGTTGCTAACTTCCTTAGCAACTTCGTAGGTTTGAACGATGGTCTTACCACACTGCTGTTTCTCAACACCATTGTCCAGACTTAGCAACCAACGATGTTTACAACTACAGTAGTCCGATGGATCGTTCAACGACGCATGTGTTTCCCAACAACAAAGTCTGGACGAACCATCGGAAGTTCCATCGTGAAGCTGTGCAGTTGGAACCATAGACATACTATACATAGTAGTATGTCTATGGTTGGAACGATTAGCATGGACCTGTCGTGAGACCGTCTTGTTTGTTCACGTGACGTCTTGCTCGTCACCTTTGGCCTTTTTGTGGCGGATTAGGCGGCTGTCTGTGCGTTACTGCCACCATCTGCATAAATGATGTTACTCCCAATTCACTTAATTTTCGATATTGCATTGCCAGATCATGTAAAAAGAAGGTAGAAACACACCCGATAATACACAAAAAGCTGTTGCAAGATGTGGTTGGATAAAAGTTAATGTACGTTAGTGATGTTAATGAGCACTTTTGTAATAGTGTGATGTATGTGCACTGATTACTGACCCACAAGCACGGTAATTCCATTGCCCCATAGATCATTTTCACCTGTTACAAATTGATTACTCTTTGGCAGGATTCGAACCCATATCTCACCGAAAAAGACAGCACTTCCTTTGACAGACCAACGAGCTACCCACTCATCCACCTCACCACTTATCTACATAGAGGGAGTGGTTATATTTATAGCTGTTGCTCCATGCAGTATAAATTTACAGTTTTTCTCAATTGCTAAAACACAAACACCTACTGGTTGAACATTTTTCCCAATTGCTTGAATTATTTCTCAGAACTCTTCACCCTTTTGTCAATACCTTGAACAATTTTCACATAGTAGAACACAATTTGCAAAACTCATTGATGTGTCTTTGCAAAACTCTAAGCACAATCTCATTGTTAAAACACATGTTGCATTCTTAGATACATGCAATGCAAAATGGTGAACATACATCTCACCTTTTCATCACAAATAAAGCACAAATGCCATACACTAAGCACAATGGGTCAAAATTGACTTTACTTCATGTCAAATCAGCTGACACCACCAATACAAGCCAATTGGAAGAGCAACCAGGTTTTTGAGGGTTGCAGCTTGCAAGTGGATGCCAATCAGACCCAAGGAGGACAGAGAGTCCAAATGTGAGGGGGGTGGTAAAGAAGAGGAAGAGGAGGTAAAGGAAAGGGAAGAGTGGTAATTTCTAACCAAATTAGAGCCAGCATTATAGATCATGTTCTTGTTCATGGGTTGATGACAAAAGAGTCAGAATTGAATCTGTAATTCTTTGGAGGCCATGGAATATCCCTGTGGTGAGGAACAGTGTCATGGATGGATATGACACACTAGGGGGTTCTTTCCCCGTTGCCTGGGGGCATCACATCCAATGTTTTCTGGCAGGTAGTGGGTGAAATTGTGTCTAGCATGGCAAATCCATCCATGAAAAGCATCAGTTTCTATATCTCTGCGTCTTCCATAGCTCTGATTGCTAATTGTAAAACTGTGAGACAGGTGTTTGCCCATATGATTCATGATGTGAGTCAGTGTACATAGGAGGGCAATTGACTTTAGAATTTTGAATGACAGTGCGTTCCTTGTGAAAACAAGAGATTTTCTTCATGAAAATTGCGCCAAATGCAGAGAATTGTAAGTAGTGTTTTGAAAAGAATTGTGTTTTAGAACTGCAATTTGAGTGTAAAGCAGTAATTGCGCTTGTAGTTCAGCAGAATTGGATCAGGGGGTTAGTGCATGAGTTCCATGTTGTGGTCATTGTGTCCCAAGCACAATGATTTGTGTGTAAACAACTGAGAAAAACTGTAACATGTAATTCTTCCACTTTATGTATTTTAGTCTATGTACTATACATATACATCAGTAGTTTTGCTTTTTTCAGTTAAAAATGCATGTTTAGTGCCATAAAAAATGACATGTATACATCTGAGAGTTGTGCTTTCCATTTTTTTGTGTAGTGTTTACTAACTGCTTCATTTGTGATTTCATTTGACTGTGTTGTTTCTGATTTGAGAATGGAGTTTGGTTTTGAGCACACATAAAACTGTTTTGAGGCAATAGTTTGCTTTTGCAACAAGAATCCGAAGTTTTGGGAAATGGTTTTGGACAACTGGAGTTTGTGTTTACAGTTTGGAGAAAATCGTGCATGGTTTCGGAAATTGTGTTTTAGCATTTGAGAAAAACTGTAATACACAGATATGATACACACTGACAGTCAGTTGTTACTTTTAATGAGTAGGGCACATAGTTGTGTTTACGGAGATATCCCAGAGTTTCTACAGCTGTCATACCGGCTTAAATGAAATGAGACTACGTTTATATCCTTATGTAGATCAATCGTTTCTGTCGTTATCCGCAATGAATGCATCCGAATACTCTCCGAGCACTTCTGAAACATCTGGGTACTTTGCAGTTTGAACCACCTAAGTCCAAACTAACAACAGTTCAGACTTCCATTGTACTTTGGTGGTTGGAGATGTTCGGGAAACAGTCGGTTGTGGGGTGCTGAGTAGTTTGAACCTACGTTGTACAATGGTGGTTTAATGCTAACCTCCGTCGTTGTTTGGGAAACGCACCCCTGGGATGATTTTTTGGGAAAGTGTTTTTCTGCTTGGAAGGGAAAACATTGGATTGAGAGCATGAGTGTAACTTCTGAATCCTTTGTCATCCACAATTGAAAATGACTAAAAATCACATGCAACCATTTTTGCCAGTTCCTCCTCAATTGTGTTCTGTCTTGCTGGGGTCATAGCCTTTTGCAGCAGTAACAGTTGCAGTTGACACACTGGCACCTTCATCAACAGCAGGTTCCCTTGCTTCTCTTTCCTAACTGGTCTCATATGTCTATGCAGGTTATTTGTGGAGCCTGGTCGATAAGATATTAATTTTGCACAGTCTATACACTGCCAAATTTTACTTTGTTTCCTGCTGCTGTCGCTCATTTTCTCACCGTTTGTCGCGCGCAACTTTTCTCTCTCGCACCCGCTCTCTTTTGGTCTCTCGTCTCCCTACAGCCTGTTTGTGTGTGTGTTACCCTTCCCCTCCATAGACAGTAGAAGAGAATGGACCATGGGATAGCGTTGTTTTCAGTGGGAGCCGCTGAAGCACGATTTTGAGATTTTTAATTGGTCACCAGGCAACTGCGCAAGCGCGGGGTGACGTACGGTCACGTTGGCCAGCAAACCCAAATACTATAAATTGAGTGGTAGATGCTCAATCACAAATCATACAGTATATGATAATTTTCTTAATAAGTATTCTTCTGCCGTTATAGCTGCAATCACTTAGTGGAATGGGAGGCTAATATGGTACGTGGGGACTTGATTCTTCGTCAACTAACTTTGGTTGCAGGCAGTCTTGCAAGTCAGCATGTCAAGGGAGCTAGCTAGTTAGCATGTAAACTACAAGCTGGGGCGTGTAGCTTAGCTTAGCCATCTTTCTCAATTCACTTCCATCGAATAGTAAAATCCATAAATATAGCGATTCTGCTTACAAACAAATTCTAAGTTCTAAGCTTATTTTTTGAGAAATACTGATGTAAATATTTCCCCAACATGAATAGCAAAGTGAAGGGGCATGACTATGGCTATGGCTTGTTATCCAAACAGTACGGTAAATTTTCTCCTGTGCGACAGAAACTTACTAGCCGTCGCATGATTTGTGACGCCATTTTTAGCACAATTTCAGATAAACGTTTCAAAGCAATAACATGACAGATTTCCGATGGAAGGAAATATGTTGTGCTGTGTCCTCTCTGGTTTAGAACAATGCCAATATCAAGACACAGAGTCCCTCTCGTGTAAAATTATTTAATTTCAAAGTGATGCTAAAATGAATGGAAATCAACGGAATGCTAAAGGCTATTGGGCACTTTCCGGGTTGGGATTTCCCCATGGGTGCTTCAACCTCCGCCTATGCTCCTACCCCCTTGTTCCCCTCCCCCCTTCTGCTCAGTGGCCATGCAGATGCGTGACCAATCACACGCGGCTTGACTAATCACATGCCGCTTTCACACAAAAAAAAAAGACGGTAAAAAAACTAAATCGGCTCCTAACGAGGCGTTAAGAACCCTTCTTAAGGCTCCCGTAAGAAACAACCGCATTTCCCAAAATGTTTCTTAGTCTAAGAAGACCTGCCATTAAGAAGTATCTCTAAGAAGGGTCTGGAGTGTTATTAACACCCTTCTTAGCGACAAAACAGTGAAAACAGCACCCCCTCAGGCAGGTAAAGCAATGTGACACTAAGCAAGGAGATATTAATGCAGTACTTCCATTTCTCCTGATCTTGTTTTCCCCCTTTATACACATGAAATGAAATGTCATACTGATTTCATTTTGTGTTTCCATTATTATTTCCCTGTTTTTTGTGTGTTTTGGTAATTACTATTTGTGTCAATTTGTTTGGGTGCCTGCGTAACAACAAATGTCTTACTTTTAGCCATTATTTTATTGATGAGTTCAGTCGGACCCCACGTGTTATGCCACAACTTCAGTTGGAAGCATTTTACCAAAGATTCTAGAGTAGCGCTCTAGAATCTTTGATTTTACTATGGTAACTATGCGCTCCAATCACCCATTCTCGATTACTCATTGCACTCCAGTTAAAAAGGCAGATAAGAAGGTTCTTAAGACGTTGGTAAGAAGGGTGTTAAGAAGGTGTCTGGGAAACACTCTTATCTTAATGTTTCCTCTTAGCCGACCTCTTCTTAAGAGCCTTCTTAACTTGTTAAGAAGGTTCTAAACTGGCAAACACGGCCATTATCCACAGTGATAGATGTTGTCAATGAGATTAGAAATAAGATAAACTTTTACCTTTAACTTTTGGATGTTAATATTATCACAGGACTGGACATTCAGAGAAAGACAAAATCTACCTCTGTCAATGGACAGTTTATCCTGCTGCTTCAAACCTATGCATCCAACACAACTTCCTATGAAGTACAACGTCCACTCTGAGGCGTGCTGCAAAATACGGAGCAAAAACTATGTGACAATGTGAAACCCGCATAAAACTTGCCCATAAACAAGCTTGATTCTGTTGCCTGTGCTTACTGAAGGTGCTCTGTTGTGAGGATATGTAGTCAGCCGTTTAATGTTGTGCCTTTGTCAACTCGAGTTGGTCCCGTCAGTTGGCCCAGCTTGTCTTTATGCTTCATATCGAAGTGTCTGCGAAGGTTATACTCCTTGAAGACAGAAAAACTCCTCTCTCCTCTCCTTGCAAACTAAATATATTGCCTTTTCTTCCCATGCGATGAAAAAAAAAAAAAGCATTCGTTCACTCCTTCTTAAAAATCCTACACTCACAGTTAACTTAATGGGCTCTATTTTCACGATCATATGCACATTGTCTAAAGTCTGTCGCGCAAGTTGCTCTGGGGGCGTTGCCGACACAATTTGGTATTTTGACGGCGGGAAAAGCGAACATTGCGTCAGGTGCATGGTTTAAAAGGGTTGGTCTTAAAGTACTTCATTAGTCATGGGTGTGTTTTGGGCGTAACATACAATTAACCAATCAGAAGTTATACTCTCATTCCCTTTAAAAGCCAGCGGCACATTTTCCATGGCGTATTGCTATTACAATGGTGAATTTACCTGGAAGACAGGAGTGTTGGAGGAGACCAATCTGCTAGTGCATGAGGTAAAAGCGCGTGAACAGGTTATCTTTGGGGATGGAAAGAATCCCCCCAAACCTCCAGGGGTCAAGGGAAATGTACTCAATTGTGTCCTCCGCCTTTGGAAAAAAAAGAACATCCGAACAGTGCCAGGGACTCCATAATTTTTTCCTCCACATGAAAAACTTTTGTTTGCAGGGTGTGCATGCATGCGCTGTGCGCCCCTAAAATAGCTTTTCAGCAATACGCAACTGACGACACACCAGGGTTTTGTTGGTCACTGGCGGATTTAATTTTTGCGTCCTTATAATAGCATCTGTCACGCTTTGCGCCAGACGACACCTCTTCTTTTCACTGACACACCCGTGACGGCGCAGTGTCATCTGCTATCTAGACAACATGATTTTTAGCCTGAAAATATTAACGATGGGCTGGCACAGAATAGTAATGACACCATGCGCATGTTGCAAATGCACAGTGCGCCGCGGCATGATAGGGCCCAATGTTTCTTTTTCATGGTTTGTCGTAGGCTAACTCAAGCTTTTAGAGAGAAAACAGACTAGACAGCTGAGGCGCGATAGTTGGGAGAACACAACATGAAACGGGGATTGTAATGCTACAATTCTAAATACAGAGACCATCAGTGGACAAAATGTATATACAAAACAAATAGACACATGCACGATTGGGAGGTTGTTTGCCTGCATTTAGCCAGGGCACAGCAGCTCCAAAACATCCACCAGTAGTCAACATCAGTATTACATGTGCTGATTGCCATAGAAAATGAATGGGAGAATGGGAGATTGCCATAGAAAATGAATGGGAGAAATAAATTGATGTTGTTTCCGTGTACACCAAACGCCTATTGTGAAAATTGTTTGGAGGGCCATAAAAAAAATGATGTTGCGGGCCACAGTTTGGGGACCATTACCCTAGTGCATTGATTCTTAAACTAGGGGTCACCCCAGTGGGGTGGCCAAATTATTGTTTTCTGTGGAAAAATAGCACCAGGTGAAACTAAATAAAATGCAAATTAAAATGTACTTTTTTCATATTCATAGGCGTGTTAGGACTGTTCAGCCTATAGACAGAGCTATGGCTCTTCCAATAGAAAAAAATGCAGTGGCGCAAAAGAGGGGTAAGCAACATATGGGGCGCATAGAGAGACAGAGTGAAATATAAATGCCTGTTTGTTGATATTACCTTTGTGTTTATTGGTTAAAGGCAAGTTTATTTGTATAGCGCATTTCAGACACAACGGCAATTCAATGTGCTTCACAAAAATAAAAGCAAAGGACAATATATAAAGGCATAAAAAGATAAAGTAAGTGTAGAAGCATAAAGGGCATACAAGTAGAATCAATATGTGGTAGATAAAAGATATAAAAGCATAAAAATCACACAAAATAAAAATAAAATTAGTAAAAATCATTAACAGAAAGCATCTGAAAACAGTTTGGTCTCAAGTCTAGATTTGAAACTGCCAACAGTAGGAGCATTTTTAATGTCTTCTGGAAGTTGGTTCCAGAGCTTTATAGCATAGCAGCTGAAAGCTGTTTTGGCACATTTTGTTCTACCAACAAATTTTTCTGAAGTGATCTCAGAGACCTAGTTGGTGCATAAAACTGTAACATATCCAGTAGGTAATAGGGTCCCATCCCATTTAATGATTTAAACACAAGAAGCAATGCCTTAAAGTCAATTCTATAACTTACTGGGAGCCAGTGCAGGGACCTTAAAACTGTAGTAATGTGGTCAGATCTTTTTGTTCTTGTAAGAACCCTTGCTGCTGCATTTTGGATCAGTTGAAGCTGTTTGATGGTCTTTTTAGGAAGGCCTGTGAAAAGGCCATTACAGTAATCAACTCTAGACTGGAAATAAAGGCATGTACAAGTTTTTCTAGATCTTGTTTTGACATAAGACCTCTGAGTTTAGCAATGTTTTTTAGGTGATAGAATGCAGATTTAGTGATTGCTTTCATGTGACTGATGAATGTTCACTGTCAATAAAGAAAGTGGAGTTTCTTCGAGCTGTTTTATTGGTTTAAAAATAGCGTAGTCGTCATGCTTCGTCTGAGGGCACCTACCACTTTCATTGTTAGCCTTCTGGGACAAACGCTAAAAAATAGTTAAACTGAATGCAACAGGCTAAATCAATTTTGTTCCTCAGTACAGTTCTCCTTTAAGACGTATATCATTTATGACCTTAATAAGAGCTGTTTCAGTGCTATGATTAGCACGGAAACCTGACTGAAAATGATCAAAACAGCTATTTGATGTAAGAAAGGCAGTTAACTGATTAAAAACAAATTTTTCGATTATTTTTCCAATAAATGGTAAATTGGATATGGGCCTGTAGTTATTAAGCACTGAACCATCAAGGTTATTCTTTTTCACTAAGGGTTTTACAACTGCATTTTTTAAAGAGGAAGGAAATATGCCAGTCTGTAGTGATGTATTTATAATCTGAAGTACATCGGCTGATATAAGATGAAGAACAGATTTGAAAAAAATTGTGGGCAAAATATCCAGTTCAGATGTGGAAGACCTGAGATTTTGTACGTTTTTTTCAAGGGTTTCATAGTCAACTAAGCCAAATGTTGGCATTAGGTTGAGGCCCCCTCTCTCTACAGCCAGTGGTTCCAGATTTTGAGCTATTTGCAATTGGGAAGCTATATTCAGTCGTATTTTATCAAATTTTCCTGAAAAAAGATGCAGTCATTGCATTTATTAACCGAGGAAAGCTCAGGAGGCAACTGTGATGAGGAATTTGTTAACTTCTCAACAGTAGAAAATAGCACACGGGCATTGTTGATATTTCTATTTATGATGTTAGAGAAGAAGGACTGTCTTGCTTTAAAGATTTCCAAATTGTATTTACCAAGCATCTCTTTATGAATTTGATAATGAATCTGAAGTTTAGATTTACGCCACATTCTTTCAGACTTTCTACACTCTCTCTTTAGCAGTTTAACCATTGGATTCGGTTTCCAGGGTGCTTTTTGATTGTCAGTAACTCTTTTGTTTTTTTCAGGGGCAATATTATCCATAATATGTATCATCCTAGAATTAAAATGTATCATTAAATCGTCTGCGCAGTCTGATGGTTGACTTGGGGTATGTGAGAGCGCCTGCTCAAAAAGAAGCAGTTTAGGGATGCAAACAATTAACCGACTATCGATTAATTGTCGATAAAAATTTGGTCAAATAAATTAAATGAACTGTCAGTTAATTGTTTTCACTAGTGGTATCTCTAATAGAGGGCGCCGCTGAGCGCAACGTGAAATGCTAACACGAGAGACACAGCTCAAAAGACATAAAGCGGTCAAGATGAAAAGAAGCTAGATGTACTCTGCGTGGTGCTACGTTTAAATACAACAGTTCAACTACTTTACTGAGTTATCACCTCAACAACATGCAGCTGTGCTTCATGGAACAAGTGCATCAGAACAACCTGCAATTACAGCACTTTTGAGAAGGCGAGCATGTGATAATAGGAGAGCAGAGGGCATTACTAACAGGATATGCACCATGATTGCTAATTGCCATGACCCAGACGTTAGTTCCATGCCTTTGGTAGTCAAGCTAGCTAGTCCAAAGTTCTGTTAAGCCTTGCTTAGCAAAATCACGTTCGTCTTGCTTAGCAAAATCACGAGTCCAAATGCAGGGTGACGACACTAAAAGACGATCTCAGAGGCATAGTCTATAACATTGCAACTCTGTGTTCTTCCGTCTGCTCGTCATTTGCAAAAGCTGTCACATCTTTACTGTTTGTTTACAGTTCACCACGAACTTGGCGCATTGGCGCATAAACGTGATATGGTCGGAAAGCAGGGACTACTTCATAGGTGTGCCTGCCTATATAGAAAATTAATAACCGTTCCAAAGAACGATTCACAATGTGAAATTGAAGGAAGCCGTGATATAAAGCTAAATAGTATTCGGTTTAGCTCTCTATTTAGAATGTCCTCTGTTTCTTTTTATGTCTCTAATAAATAAATATTTCAAATGCAACAAATGAGCCAGTCCACAACTTAGTTTCATGTCAAAGTAGCCGTAATTTCTATAAAGAATGTATTTTGTTATACAACATAAATGCCTCGAAGGGGGATTGGCCGTTCCGAATCTACATTTTTACTACCATTTTTTTCAAATACGATCTCTACAAGTATGGAGACGCCCAGATTACCAAGTCCCATGGCGGGCTATAGAGGCAGAAAAGGTTAAGCCACATAGACTAGAAGACTTATTGTATACAGGGGTAGGTCTCAAGAATATGCATTTAAAATATGCATTATATCCAATTCACTTAATGCTTGGAGAAAAACTGAGAAAGAACTAGATATTACATGCTTATTTCATAAAACTTCTCCATTATGGAATAACTACCGCTTTCAGTCAGGCCGGGCACCCTTTGTTTTCTCTCCATGGTCACAAAAAGGGGTTGATGTTTTTGGGGATCTTTTTGATCAGAAAGCCCTCCGCACCTTCCTAGATATAAAATCTCTTTTCAGTTTGCCCGGTACATCATACTTCCTATACCTCAGGCTAAGATCAGCCATGAAGGCTTATCAGCCGCTCCCTGACCATCCTATGGAGCGATGGATAAGTCCTATGCAATGTTCAAGTGGAACAGTGAGTAAAATTTATAATGCTTTAATTGCTCATAAGTCAAAAATCCTACCTATAGAAAAGATATGGGAAAGAGAATTAAGTTCCTGTGGCGTAGAGATAGAATGGGAAAACATCTGGGAAAATATTTGTGACTCCTCAAAGAACTTAGCACATCAACTAATACACTATAAACTGATACATAGAGTTTATGCTACCCCTTTAAAGCGTTTTCAGATGAAACTAGTGTCGAGCCCAGAGTGCACTCTCTGTCAAGACAAGAAAGTGGGAACAACGATGCACATGTTTTGGGAGTGCACCCCAATCCAGGAATTCTGGACAGAAGTACTATGTGTCTTGTCAGAATTACTTGACATCAATATACAACCCAACCCATGTCTCTGCCTTCTTAATGTTGACTCTCAGCTATCCCTTACTCTCACTCAACGCAAATTACTAATGGCTGGATTCACAGCAGCAAAAAAAGCTATTTTAAAGCACTGGTATCTCCCCTCACTACCTTTGAAAGAATACTGGCTCAGCTCCTATCAGTATGTATTAGCACTGGAGTGTACAACTGCACGTCTCAACAAGGCTAAACCAAGAACTGTACAGGCATGGTCAAGCATGCTACAATCCATTCAAGATATTTTGAAAGAGACTAAGACCCTTGATTAACACCCCCCCATCTTGGTTCTATTTTATTTATTTTACTTACATTTTTACCGTTATTAAATTATTTGTAGTCCCCTTTTTTTTTTTTGTCTGGGGAATGCATTTTTATTTTGTTTTCACAATAGACACACTGTATCACCGTATTGACATTCTGTACTGTTGTACTTCAGTAGAAAACAAATTGCTATTTGTACTGTCAAAAGATTTACAATAAAATAAAAATGTTAATCAAAAAAAAAAAACACAAACAACATAAATGCATTTGCCTGCACTGTGTTCCTAATGGTACAATAAATCCTTTATTAAGGAATATAAAAATGTTTGAATATAGTATTTTAACTCTGTTTAGCTTGTATTCGCATAGACTCTATTGAAACACTGAAATTCAGGGAGAAATCGCCGCGTATCAATTAATCGTTAATCGATCGCCGAGGCCAGTCAACTATCGATTAATGGATTAATCGATTAATCGATAATTTGCATCCCTAGTGCCATTATTTATGACTCTCCTTCTTACAGACATAGACCTGGTTTGAATGTGAGGGGACATACAAACATCAAAGAAAACACAAAAATGATCAGATATGGCCATAAGTCCATAACAGTTGTAGAGACATTAAGACCCTTTGTGATAACAAGGTCAAGGGTATGGCCATGAGAGTGTGTTGGCCCCTGAACATGTTGTGTTAGGCTGAAGGTATCAATCAGTGTGAGAAATTCATTGGCATAGCTGTTTTCTGGATTATCGACATGCAAGTTGAAATCCCCTGATATAATAAGACTGTCAAACCTCAAACAAATGTTTGACAACAGTTCACCAAACTCTTCAAGAAAAACTGTTGTTGAAAGTCTTGGTGGTCTGTAAATAGTCAATAATAACATACTAGAAGAACACTTAACGAGTGTAGTTAAGTACTCAAAAGATGTAAAGTTGCCAAATGTTGTCTGTTTGCACTGAAAAGATGTTTTGAATATGTTTGCTATTCCGCCTCCCCATTTATTAGTTCTTGTGGCACTCATGAAATCAAAATTTGGGGGAGCTGATTCAATAAGAGTAGTGAAACTGTTCGCTTGTTCCAGCCAGGTTTCAGTAAGAAGCATAAAATCAAGTTTGTGTGTGTAAATAAGATCATTAATTAAAAATGACTTGTTAGAGAGTGATCTGATGTTCAGAAGAGCTAGTTTTACATTGAGCGTGGGTGCCATATCCACTGAGGCATTCTGAGGTTGTTTCAGAACTGGCAGGAGATTAGACTGATTTACCCCACTGACAAGATGAACAAGAATTCTTCTTTTTCTTGTGAGCACAGGAATAGAAAATGGCCTGGGTATCCTGGGTCCCAGCTTGTTTTCAAAACTACCCTTAATGCAGGGACCAACGGCATATCAGATGGTACAATCATGGAGGTCGTCCCTGCTGCCACTGTTTGTATACTGGAGCTGTGATCCTGCTGCGGGTGGAGGGGGTGGTGGAGCCCTGCGATTTTTGGGAGCTGTAGTGGATGCGTATGTAGTTGAAGGTTGTGGGCTGGTGAAGGCCTGTCCATTGTGATAGTCTGTGTACACTACTTGTTTAGAGTGTCTTGAGCTAGAAAAAGACAGTCTAGCAATCGGCAGCAGTCTCTGCATACTTGCAGGGAATTGCAGGCGGGGTGATGATGGAGATGGTAAAGACAAATCAGGGGTTTTTAGTGAAACAGTTGTGGTTCGATTCTCTGTGTATACATGGACACATTCTTGCCCCTTTGATGTATCCTCGCATTCTTGCTGATTTGAGTCCTGAGTGACTCCAGTAGTGTCCTTGTCATCAAGGTCCCACGGTGGCAAGGATTGGGATGGTGATGCGTCAGCCATCAGATGGTTTCCCAGAACTATATAAGATACAGACATGTTGGCAGCCTTGGTTGGCATCATGGACCTCTGCATAACTCCAATATTATCAGCTATTAGCAATTGAGAAGCTATATTCAGTCGTGTTTTATCAATTTTTCCTTTGAAAAAGGATGCAAAGTCTTCATTTTCCACATAATCTCTGCTCATTTTCGAACAGCCCGGGAGGTTCTGTGCTGATGTTTGCTTTGAGTCATTCTAGCAGTGTCCTTCTTATCATGCTTTTGTACATAACAATCCTTCAGGCTCCGCACTTCAGTGCAAGCATTGTATGCAGCTGCCAGAGGCATATCCAGGGTCGCAATAGAGGAAGTGATTGGGCATTTCTCTCTTCCAGATTGTGAGGGCCGTTTTTTTGTTTGAGTGTTTGTTGAGGTAAATGTCTGTTTCAGTTTGTACCCCAACAGAGTCTTTATCCACCATGATTGGTTCTGTCTGCACTGTTAAACATGTCTGTGCCATTAATTTGTATGTATTGGAACGAATTTACACAGCGATCCACGGCTTTTTAATGTTTTATGTTGTTACCTTTCATTTTATAAAGACGCTCACACAATGTGTTCAACTCATTTACCAGAACCTTCTCTGCACACTTACATCGTGGTGCTCCCCTTAAAACTTCCGGGGTACAACACATACATTGTAACATCTCCCGTCTTTTTTTAAGTAACCCTGACACATGAAATTCAAAGCCAGGTAAATATATATATAAAAAAAAAAAACATAAAATACACCACAACAATGTGTTAACCAGAAACCAAGAACATGACATTTTTGTGATGTCGGTGTTACAGAAGCGTATCGACCCAGCCCGTAAACACTCACTTGAAGCAAAATGTGAGAGTTGAGATCATGAAGAAGCCATTCCATGTTTCAGATAACACTATTGGTTGCTTTAAAAGCATACATTTTGTCGCTGAAATTGGCTAGTTTTTAGGAAAGAATCTCGTCTTCCTTGGGGCGTGTGTAAATTACCATAATTACCATACTGACGATACTGCCCATTCATGTGTGTCATTTGTTTATTTCTCCTAGGGACGGTCACGTAGTCAGAATTTTCTCCAGTGTACAGAATGCAATCGGGTCCTCTAGCTGCCGAAAGAGAATGAAGTACGAACAGAGAGTGTTGACGGAGGGGAGGGGGGAAATCCCCCTTTATGCAGAGAGTCAAGACTCGTTTCATTGAAATGAATAGGACGCGTGTGGAGTTTAACTAATAAATTGGTTTACTTCAGGTCAGGCAACACTTACTATGTTGTTGTTAGCGCGCTAACGCTAGCGAACTATGCTAACATAATGTTTTAAACTGAACGCTGTCATTTTAATCACCAACACCCACCTAGATGCTGTTTCTGATATTAGCTCAAGTGGACAAAGTAATATAAAGGTACAAGGTTACAGCAATGTGTTAAATTTAAGGCGAGTCAATCACTGTTAGCGTTTAGCACATTAATGTTGTTGTTGTCAGTTACTACCATTCACTTAAATCGGCTAGTTCGTTAGCTTACTAGCTCGCTGTACAGACACACAATAACACACTACACAGAATTATATTTGTCTTTGTAGAATCTAAGATATTTGGTACTATTTCAGCTTTCGTGTGGTCATTATTTTTGCATGAAAGGGAGATATTTAGCTGATAGCAGGGGGCAACGAGGCTTGTTTAATTGTAAACATTAGCATCATGTTACTAGCCAAAACCTCTCATTACAGCATAGCAGATTTGCGATGGGCGATTAATTTGAATAATGCTTGAATTGACTGGTGCTAATGGTTAAATCTTGCCCTATACAACAGCAATACTGTAGTAAAAACTGTAGCTTTTATACTGCAATACAGCTGGTCCTGCAGCACTAGTTGCTAAATCATTAGCATCTCAGTCATAATACCACACCTCAGTGACAGTCTGTAGGGGAGGGTGGGGGGGGGCTTATTTTAATGTCATGCAAATGGCCACCATTCTGCCCCATAGCGCTAGAGTGAGACAATCTTCAAGAGGAGTTTTCTCAGTTTTGTGTTTTAAGGTGTGCATGCTTTCAAATGGCCACAAATTCTTCAAATATTATCAAATTTCCATGTGTAAGACATCATCGGAAAGCTTTCCGAATATGTGGATAACTCAAAATACCTCTGGGACGACTTGTGGTCGGTCACAATTTTGTGACATTTTGTGATAGGGGGTGATGTTTATCGTCGAAGCTAGGTGTCGAAAAACAGTTTTTGTTAAACAAATCAATAATTTCGCCCAAGACAACTATTTTGTGTTAGTATGTCAGTGTTACAGAGGCGTATCAACCCAGCCCATAAACACTCATTTGAAGCATAGCGCCACCTAGTGATATGGGTAAATGCAAAAATTGAGATTTTGAATTGCCAATATCTTGGAGCAAGAAGGTGGGAAATGCACAAAATATGTCATGTACGATCAGCACAAAGACCTCAAAGCACAGTACATGCCATAAAATTGGGCCCATAGTGGGCGCTGTAATCGTACAAAATCTCATTTTGCCTATTTCTTTCACAAATCACTCCTACACACTACACAAACACACACAATGTCATTCATTCAAACCCACATCAATGCCCACTTCCAGGAAATCATTTCCACACAATTTCTCACCTCACAACACTGCTCTATCACACATTCATCATACCAACAGTTCCCACATTTCAATACACTGCGGAGGTCATACCATGTACCGCTTTGAAACTAGAGAAAGTGTAGGAAGCTAGCCATACACCTATCCAATGTGTGCCGTAAGACACTTCCAAACCCGCACTGACCGATGATGTCATAAGACTCCAGTGTTTCAGCCAGGGTATGGCTGTCAAGCCGGTTTATAGTTCCCCAGTACAAAATTCAGTCCTCTTTTTATTGGTCCCTTCCTAATCTTAGAACAGATTAACCCTATGACCTACACATTACAGCTCCCTGAGTACCTGGATATTCACCCAGTGTTTCACGTCTCTCTTTAGAGCAGTGGTCCCGGGACCTCTGACTGAGACCGTACCATGATGCACCACCACCTGCCAATGATGGTTGCCGGAGACCGAGCCCATTAGGTGAGATCGCTAATCTCACTAGAAACCATCAGGATTAACTTCAGTACCTCATTGACTGGGAGGGTTATGGCCCTAAGGACCGCAGCTGGGTTCCAGTTAGGGGCATCCAAATTTACAACCATTCTTCTGTGTTGAATTACTCTGGAACGGTACATCGTAGCAACATGGCACTTATACCAAGCGAAACAGCAGAACCAGGGCTTTACAACGTGACCCCCCTCTTATTTTTGAGCGTTTGGGGTGCGTTTCCCAAAAGCGTCGTTGCTAACTTCCTTAGCAACTTCATTGGTTTAAACGATGATCTTACTACACTGCTGTTTCCCAACACCTTTGTTCAGACTTAGCAACTAACGATGTTTACAACTACAGTAGTCCGATGGATCGTTCAACGACGCAAGTGTTTCCCAACAACAAAGTCTGGACGATCCATCGGAAGTTGCCTCGTAAAGTTGTGCAGTTGGAACGATTAGCATGGACCTGTCGTTAGACCATCGTGTTTGTTCACGTGACGTTTTGCTCGTCACCTTTGGCCTTTTTGGGGTGAATTAGGCGGCTGTCTGTGCGTTACTGCCACCATCTGCATGAATCGTGTTACTGCCAATTCACTTAGACAGACAGCCGCCTAATTCGCCACAAAAAGGCCAAAGGTGACGAGCAAGACCTCACGTGAACAAACACGACGGTCTCACGACAGGTCCATGCTAATCGTTCCAACTGCACAGCTTTACGATGGAACTTCCGATGGTTCATCCAGACTTTGTTGTTGGGAAACACTTGCATCGTTGAACGATCCATCGGACTACTGTAGTTGTAAACATCGTTGGTTGCTAAGTCTGGACGATGGTGTTGGGAAACAGCAGTGTGGTAAGACCATCGTTCAAACCTATGAAGTTGCTAAGGAAGTTAGCAACGGCGCTTTTGGGAAACGCACCCCTGGTTTCTTGCTTTTTATTTACATAAAGTTTTGTTTGTAAATACTTTGTACGACTGGTAGCTTTAGTAGCAGGAGTTCATTGCCAGTACTTTTTTCCTGGACCAGAACACCTTTGTACACATTAAGTTTAGGTCCTGGATGCTCATATTGTTTTCTCTAACTGGTGTATCAATGTCAAGGTGTAATACGAGTAGTAGCTTTAGTAGTACGTACTACTTTATTTTTATGGTTCTTTTTTAAGTGTATTTACATGTATCAACATGTAATATGTATTTACACTGTACATACAAAACCCTAACTCTAAGGTACAAGTGCATAATGTTACATATTGTTACACACTTTGTTACACTGTATCTAATTTATGTAACAGGGACAGTAAAATAAATTGTAAACCAGTAGTATACTCAGCACCTAATTAGCTCCTCTCTATGTTGTCCTCTGTACTTCTCAACTTCTTGTGCATCTGTGGAGGTTAATCCTTGAGCCAGGGGGAGCTCCAGAACTGCAGACTGTTCTTCAACATGCTCCCATAGCTGCTGCTAAAAAAGTGTTATATCTCATTAAATGTAATATTTCTAATTTAATATTTGTTAAATTTAAAATGCCTTGTGGATAACCACACTTTCTTACCTCTGTCGCCTGGCCATCATGACACCGTTTTAGCTGGTGGTTGTCAATCTCCATCATGATTTCGTGACTGTGGTCCATAGCGCCTGTTTCTCTGAAAATGGGCAAATAATGAAGTGATGTCTAACACAAGGTAAGGGATAATGTTGAGCGAGGCAGTCATTTTCGTGGAATAAGCCCAATCAGAGTGATGCAAGATCCCAATGAGAAGCGTCAGAGTCCTGTATCACTCTGTCTGGGCTTATTCCATGGGAATGATCACCTCTCTGAACACTGTCCCACTTAATACATGGCTACTTGCCAAAAAATGATAATTATAGAAAGTAAAAAACTTCTAACAATGTCCTAAATTGTAAACATGTTATTGCCGCTTCATGTCTTCCGCTGCAAAATGTTTATTGAGGAAATAGAATGTGTAAGTGCTGTGTAGCAATATGTCCAGCTGCTAAATAACTTGTTGCAGCTAATATAGTGTAGATTGAAATCGGGGTCCTTGCGCACCCCCCGGCTTTTTTATGCCACCTGATTTTTTTATTCTTTAAAGTGTCTATTTTCAGAAATTGCCAGATACCAAGCTGAAATAATGTCCCAAAGGTTTCATTTTTAACCCTTTACTGCACCTGATCAGAACCCAAAAAATGAAAAGAATGATATAGAATGTGGCATAACTTTTGAAGTAAACAACGACAATGACAAATGAACAATTTTTTCCATACAATACTGACTCCAGAAATTCAATGTAACGGTTGTTCTTGACATTTGACAACATTTAAACTGCATTTCTGGACAAAAACGGCAAAAAAATCACCAAAGATGTGTAGATTGTCTTTTCATTTTCTCAAGTGTAAATGTTTTTTTTTTCACCACCTGTTCTTCATTTATCATTTTAAGTGTCAATTTCAAGATTATATTGGGTATGAAGCTGAAATAATATCTCAAATACTTTATTTTTGTAACCCTTTGCACCAAAACCTGAAACATCTAAATATGATATATAAAGTGGCATACCTTTGTGGTAAACAAACAGGTACAAATGGACACTTCTACACAACTATGACCCAAAGAATTCAATGGAGTTGTTATGTGTTACATTTCACTGTTATTTTTTCATAGCAATAGGCTGCCAATCATTTGACCTACACTACTCTGTCAAGCACAGACAGACGAGGGAACCAGTTGCGTCACGTTACCAAAGTTTACTGAATTTTTGGGGAAGGGGAGTTGGGAGTGAGTGTGTGTAGTTCCAGAGTGAGGATTCCGGCCACTCGCAGCACCAGGAAGAGGAGTCACAAGTCAGGTAGCAGGGGAAGTGACTTGGGCATGGAGCGCTGGTGAGAGGCAGAGGGCAGGCAGCTGGAGGGGAAGGCAGTCATAGACAATGAGCGGAGAGTGACAGCAGGTGTGGAGGCTGATGCAATGAGTGTGTGTGGGCGTGGCAGGTGATTAGTGAGTGTGGTGAAATTTTACCCAACCGAGGTGATACAGAGCAGGCTCATGAGACTACTCATCTTCATCATCATAACTGAAGCAATCTTTAATGTCTATTTTTTCCATTTCCAGCTCTTCATCCTCATCATTTTGCTCATACTTCCCATCCTCTTCACTGACAAACAAGTTGACTACCTGCTCTTCTGACTCTGCTCTCTGAGCCAGTACCTCAACAAGAGAAGGAGGGAGGATGGGTCCAATTGTCCAGACGGGTTCCAACACCTCCTCCTCCTTCTTATTCAATTCATTACCCGGGAATGACTTGAAGTCATAGGGCGTCCGGGTGTTTGGACCATCAATTATATAGCTTTCAGCAAAACCACGTCTGAGTGTCTCCTGAGCTTTGATGGAATCTGGCTGGTAGCAATCTGGAGAACACAAAATGTTGCTTGACAACCAGAAGCTGCAATCTCCTCACAGGTTGGTCGTAGGTTGAACATCATGTGGAAGAGAGCATTGCCATCCTGTTTAAAAAGGGCATCTCTAGGGTAGGGTACTTCTTCATCCCTGTCCTTCAGCAGATGGTGAAGGATGGTGGACTTATTTGTTTTGGCGAAATAGTCATCAGGAGAGTCAAGGGCATGAGGAACAGGTGACAGGGGATACCGCATGAGTTCTTCAATGTTGATGGGTTTCTCCATAACCTGTGACTTCACAAGAAGTTGATTGATGAGTTTACTCTGCTCCTGGTACACAAAGAGCTGTCATAGAAAATAAAGAAATGAGAAAGGCATAAATACAAAAGGCCTTAATATAATTTATTTTGTGTATTAAAATGAACAATTAGTTCAAGTTAAATCAATATCCACCTTCCCCTTCGCAGATATAAGTTTGACCGTCTTACTGCAGTGATCCGTTGTCTTGAGATTAAGTTTCTTGAGGCGGTCAAAGAACTCTTTCTTATTGAAAACAAAGCGCTCTTGGATACAAGGACACAAGGATATTTATTTGACACATGCATAGACATACTGGGTAGAGTAAGACATGCAGTGAAACTGCTGATTGTTAATCTAAACTGTGCATGGGGAGGGGAGAGAGTAAAATGCGTAGAATGCAGTTGGGGGGATAGCTACCAGATGAAGAGCAGAGACAGAATAGGTGATGGGGTGTGGGATAAAGTGCATATAGTGCAGTTGGGTTTGGGAGGCAGGACTGGCTGTTGTGGCCGATGATGGGCTGTGTGTGTGAGGCGGGGGCAAAGCTATGTGCTGTGTTTATAAATTGCTCTTTGGAAGCCCTGCCTGCAGCCTCGGCCCGCAGCACGTCAACCTCAACCTCTAGATCAATTGGAGCCCCAGATGCTGGGGAGTACAGTTGGCTTTTGTCAGGGATTCTCTAGGGATTTGTAAAGCCCTTGATAGCAGTCATGACTCTCTGCACCGCCTCTTCCGACTTTTTGATCTGGCCAAGCTTCAGTTCACGGTGCTTTGCTGAAGAGGCAGAGCAAACCACCTGCAATGTAGCGAAGGAGAGTCTGAATTTTATCATCACCATCAACATGAGCCTGTAATTAAATATATGTGATTATGCTTCCGTTCACACGTTAACATACCTAAAGACTGCGAGAGCCTCTTATATTGTTCTTATATTGAGTTTGTGAAGGAATGACTGCATAGATTACCTGCCATACCTGGTTTTCACTGCAAAATCCATCATGAAGACCAGCTGTGCCTGTGCATGATCCATCATGGAAAGCCAGAATATGCCTGTCTTGCCCAGATGGCCCTTGTCATCTGTCTTGTCTTTGTACTGCTCGCACTGACTGATCAAGTTGAGGAGTAAAGGCCTCTGCACACTAGTTCCGACAAAGTGCAGAGCACTGCGCTTCGCAAGTGCAGCTGTGGATGGGGTTGATGAGGGTCTCATGTGGAAGTGCCTCTGTGACCGCCCTGAGACTAAAGACAGTCTTGGCGTATGATTTGCCGCTCAGAATATTTTTCAGGCAACCACTGGTTCCAAGGCCAGCTTGTATAAGGATCTCTGCATAGCCAGCTCCAAGAACAGTGAGCCTGCCGGTGTAATGCATGGCTGTATGGAACTTGCCAACGAGGACCACATACTCGATATCAATTCCTCCTTGTACTTCCATACTATTGGACAGGCCTTCATTACCACTCCCAGATCAAACGTGCTGATAGTGTATGGCTGGCCAACCTCCTCCGATGCTGCCTCGGACCTCTTGAGTAGCTCATACACTACTGCGTTGTCTGTGATGGGCTGGTTGATGGGGGTGTAAAAGTCAATTGTATAATTTCTAGGAGGCACTTTCCCTGTGCTTGAAATAAAACCACCAAATCCAGGGACCTGCTGCTTGCCCTGGCTGCTTAACCATCTGTAGAGAAGATGTTGTACTGGAGCATTGAGTCATCATAAAACTCTTGGTTTTCAGTATGAGTGGTTAAGTTGGCATTCTTGGGGGATTTGGGGCCAGCTGTTTTGTATGCCAGTTCTGGGAGTGTCTTGGGAGGCGTGATCTTAAGGCTTCTCATCTTGGTTGACCTGTCATAGAGAGGAAGGGTTCTCTGCTTAGTGTTCACATGGCTCTCCTTCACTTTCTGAATCATGATTCTCCTGGCACTGTTGACAACATTAGAGCCATGAATGTTGGTTGTAATTCTGTTCAGGTTGTCCCACTCGCTGTGATTCAGCGTTCGCCGGTGATGATTTGAGGGGTTAGGTGGATGGAAAAGCCTTGGCCATTTCTGTTTTAAGTTCCATACTGAAGTCGTATGTTTCTGAGTGTCATAGTCATGAAAGAATGGTTGTGAGCTGCAAAGGCAGACAATTGTTTTAGTAAATATCAAAATTAAATGGCTGTATCAAAAAGAGTAAAGCATTGAAATGTGTAGGACCTGTAGGCAGTAAATTAGCTTATTACTCACCTGCTTGCTTCGATAGAGGTGTCGAAGTGTGGCACATAGTAAGATGTGCTTTGGGAGTTTCCATTTGCTGTTAGTTGCTGCTCGACACACATGTTGTGTAATTGAACAGACCAGCCTCTGTGTGTTGTCCAGCCTCTTCGTCCCAGTCACCAGTGAGCTCAGAAATTGCACAAGATGCTCTGGGAGAAGCTTATCTTCACAGCATCCAGCTCCTGTGCTGTCGGGGGACATGATGGCTCTTTTCACTCTCTAAATGCCTTCATAATGTGAGAATGGATGGTGAGTGCTGTTTCTTGAAGTTGGTTAGCTGTTCCAAGTTTGTACGCACATCCAACTGCTTCATCTACTGTAATTCTGGAGCTGTATACGACACTTGACTCAATACACCAATGGTGTGGCACTTTGGAAAATGTGAGTTCATAAGAGATGTCTTTGTCTCCTTGTAACCGTCTTCTCAATATCTCACTGCTGTATTCAGGATTAAGAAAACCTTGATTTTCCAATGTCTCTGTGTACAAGTTGCACAGGGATCTTAGCTGGACGACCTCTTGCCTTCAACCACATTTGTAAGAATGTAATCCTTTACCACACAATAAGACTTATGTGCTGCTATCTTCTGGGCCTGCAGGCTGGCAGTGCTGTTTGCTGCCTTTTCTGCCCTCTACTACCCACGCTTATGGATTAGGTACTCTGTGTTGAAGTTGTTTCTGCATGATGGATGATACATAGCTTCCACTGCAAAGAGGTCCTTGCCCTGCACGCACCTTGCGATAAAGAGCTTCTTGCTTCAATTCTTGTGCCCTAGGTTCAAAAAAATTCCAGCCTGGTTCCTTGTGTTTCCAACTAAAATTTTGTAAGCTTTTCAGTCTTGCCCTTGGATTGTGCTTTGTAATAGAAAATGCATTGATTAGGAAACAAGAAGGAACACCTTCTTGGAGCTTCTTCAGTTTGACTTGATAGAGATTTGAGATGGTGTAGGGAGTCCTGTTTTGATGATGATGATGATTCACCAGATGTGGAACCCTTTGACACTTGTAAATGATCTAATTTCCCTGTAAAGCTTTTATGGCAGTTTTAAAAAATAGCCAATTGCAAAGGCGAGCCCTCTAATGTTAATGGAATCTGTTCACAACTATCTGTCATGCGGTATGGTGAACTGGCTGCTTGTCATATCTCGGATACTGTGTAAATATGAGAGCTATGAGAGTCTTATTTTATTTACTTCAAAATTAACACCATTTTTAATTTCAGGATAGGTGCAGTAAAAATTAAAATAAACCCCACACTGTACACTGGCTGTTGGTATGACAAAAAGATGATCAAATAAGATTTTTTGCAGTTTTTGACAATATATAGTCAAGATGTTGTCAGATATTTTCTTTGGTCATAATTGTTTTGAAATATGTGTCCATTTGTACCTGTTTGTTTACATCAAAGGTATACCACTTTATATATCAAATTTAGATGTTTCAGGTTTTGATGCAATGGGTCAAAAAAGTATTTGAGATATTATTTCAGCTTCATACCCAATATAATCTTGAAATTGACACTTAAAATGATAAATGAAGAACAGGTGGTGAAAAAAATAAACTATTTACACTTGAGAAAATGAAAAGATCTTTGGTGATTTTTTGCTGTTTTTGTCCAGAAATGCAGTTTAAATGTTGTCAAATGTCGAAAACAACCGTTAAATTAAATTTCTAGGGTCAGTATTGTATGGAAAAATTGTACATTATTTCTGCTTGGTACCTGGCAGTTTCTGAAAATAGACACTTTCTGAAAAAAGAATAAAAAAATCAGGTGACATAAAAAAGCCGGGGGGGGGCATGTGGACCCCTATTTTCATCTAGACTAATATTGTTGGAATTCCATTAAGATAAGTAAACAGGCAACTTCTGGAGTGATATAAAAAACACAAAACATGTTGCCATGGACAGCGGTCATTATACTATTTCCGATGTCATTATACAAAAATATCAGGCCTCCAAATGTTGAAGTGAACCATTTAAAGTCAATGGGATATTTGTCAACATTCCATATAATGAAAATGACAGATAACAGAGCCATATAATGTTTGACTGGAAAAGCAGCAAATTGCCTTGTCTTGTCAGATATTACCTGGTGGCAGTGTAGGAAAACCCAACAAAGGCCAAATGAACACCCACAGGTGTTTTGTCCATGAGGTCACACATAGTTTTCTGTGAAGAACATCAGAAATGCACATTAGTACAGTCAAACACAGTCTCTGTCTCTGTCTCTGTCTCTCTCTATCTCCCCCCCTGTCTCTTTTAAACACACACACACACACACACACACACACACTAATACAGTGGTAAGCAAAAGTTTGGGCACCCTTCTGAGATTTCATGATAATTTGCTCTACATTTATAAGAGAAGATCACAGGAATAAGGTTTGTTTTCCTACAGAGATGTAGACATGTGAGTGTTCAGACTGAATTTTTTAGAGTAGCATTACATAGTTTTATTATAATAAAACAAAATCTATAAAAAATGGGATGAACATTGAAACATGAAGTCGGGTACCCTTTTAATCACATTCATTTCAAGATCTGTCGGTAAAGATGTGGTAGGCCGAAAACAATATTAGGGACAGGCGAAAAATGGTTAGAATGGTCACAGACAAGCCATGGACCACCTCCAAAGAACTACAAGAACATCTGGCTGTTGATGGTGTAGTTGTTAATCGTTGCACAATTTATACACAGTATTATACACAGTTGCACAGTATACTGTGGACCGGGAAAAGCTCCTGTTGGAAGGGTCATGCACAAAAAGTCTTTCCTGAGTGTTCATCACAAGAAGAGTTGTGAGAGGTACGCAAAAGCACATCTCAAACCATTTTGGAAAACAATACTGTGGTCAGATGAGACTAAGATGGTTATTTGGTCAGAACCAAATTATGCATGGCAAAAGAAAGATACAAAATTCCATGAGAAGAACTGGAGGTGTTTTATAGACAAATGGGCCAAAATACTAATTGCCAGACTTCAGGGACTTGTCTATGGCCATAGGAGGCGTCTACAGGCTGTTATTGCAGCAAAAGGAGGTTGTACTAAATATTAATGGAATTATTTTTTGGGGGGTGCCTACATTTTATGCACATGCCTATTTTGTTTAAATCCAGGGTCATCGAGCATGCATCATTTGCATAATATGCATAATAAAATCAAACATCCAATTCATGAAACATTTAGAATTATGTATAACAAACTTTAAGTTATTTTATAGGCTACCACAAAATCAGTGAAATAATGTCTAAAAAAGTCTAAAATATTCAATAAGCTACATCAGTGTGTCTGCTGTTTACTATCATAACCTATAAAACATCGGCTAACAAATGTAAACAGAAGTTATAGCCTTCCCTTAGTAATTATGTTATCTTGTTTTAGGATACAGGCATAATTCCTGGCATAATGCTGTAACACAGCTGCCCTTTTTTGCTTGTTTCTTCTCCTCTTCCTTTCTCTTTTTCCTAAACTGAGTACCCGATGGATTTCACTTTTTCTTGTCCACTTTCTTGTTAGTTTGGCCCTCCAGTATCAACAACTACTGCCGTGATTAGTTTAGCCAACTTATGGTATTAGTTGCACTATAAGATGCATGCCTACAGCTGCTGCAGCAACAGAGAAGGCCTGAATTCCTCGCCTGCCCCCCCCTCCCCCTCCCCCTCCTTCCACAGGTTATGTGTGACTTAAGCAGACTACTGCAAATGCACATTAGAAGACCGATCGGTGCACATAATAGAATAACATGCACTGGCATGTTGTTGGGGCAGCAAGGGCACTCGACAAAAAACAAAAAAAAATGCCCATGTCCCCCATATCAGAAACCACCCCTGCTAACCTCTCTAGCAGTGTGGCTGTCAAAAAATAAAAACAAACATATAGCAGCAACATGTTTCAAAGGCAACTTTTATTAGTTAATAAACTGATCAATTCGTTCATACACTGACATTAATGACTTGACTTGAGAATAAGTGTTGTCAACAATTTGCATTATGTTCAGAACACTTGTTTGTCCTCGCCACTCAACAAAACTGTGGCAGAGAAAGTCCAGATCTCAGTGCAGTTCTGTTCAGATTCATTACAGAAAATGCTTGTTCACAAGTTAAGTTGTCCCAAACATACAGAGGAGTTTGGCTGCAAAAGCAGTTGGGCTGGGATACCGGGACATGGTAAACCCTTTAATGTCCACTGTATTAAAAAAGTTTCTGTAATACGGTGTTGCACTGCAAATCAATGAGCTCCAACTGGAGATCTGCAAATGGCAACTCAGCTGCGTTCACGGTGAACGGAGAGATAAATACTGAGAACTGGCTTTCAAGTTGGTGGAATTCATGAAAGCGGCTGTGGAATTTTCTTTAGTGCAGCAAAGTGGCAAGCCAAGGTACAAATGTACAAGGTTACTTTGAGACAATTTTTTCCCCAAAGGCCAAGTTTGCACTGGAAAGCTTGAATACTGGTCTACAGGTCGTATTTAAATAATTTAAATGGCCTGTCATGTCAATCATAAATGCAAGATAGCAAATCCAGTCTGAATCACTTAACTGCCACAGGTTTCCCTTTCTAAGACATAAATTCGGCTATTTGTTTTCGCAGTTCAAGAAAACATTTCAATACAGTCCTACGACTAAGTTGACGCACTTTGATGTGGTATGGTAGACAATGGTGAATATTGTCAGTGGTATGTTGAGTATATCAAATTGGCGATGATTGAGTCCCTTTGCTTGGGTGAAGCTGACCGTATCAATGACAACCGACCCATTTTTAAAGAACATTGTGCCCGAGTATGGGAGGTTTATTGACATGTAAACACTTACAACACAAAATATTGAGTGTAGTGTAATTACAAGCTGTTCAAATATTGTTTCAAATATTGTCTGGGTTTCCCAGATGCAGTTAAGAAGTTCTTAGCGTTAAGAACTTCTTTAGACTCTTAAGGCTCCCGTAAGAAGCAAACGCGTTTCCCAAAATGCTTCTTAGCCTAAGAAGACCCGTCGTTAAGAAGGATCTCTAAGAAGGGTCTGAAGCCTTCTTAACACCCTTGTTAGCGACGAAACATTGAAAATAGCACCCCCTTAGGCAGGTAAAGCAATGTGACACTAAGCAATGAAATATCAATGCAGTACATCCATTTCTCCTGATCGTGTTTTCCCCCTTTTTTCCAATTTCAGAGTTTTTCATATATTTACTCCTCATACTGCAGAGTTATATCCATACAGCTGCAGTAAAACACTAGAGCGGACACGGCATTGGCTGACCACACCGGAAAACGTCCGACGCGGCCGCCATCTTGCGAGGGGAATCATGTGCTAGGCACTCAATGTAAATAAGCGTAGAATGGACCCACCTCTGTCAAAAAATGACTTTGTTCTGTGAAAATATCCACTGACACACTATACAATGATGATATTTGAAATGCCTGACTCTATAAGTACGTAAATCGTATCAAAGAAAATGATAATTACAACGTTAATGACGAATAAAGTGGATTTTAACGTACTTCGCTGAGCACTACAGTTTGCGTTCGACCCTGTATAACCATTGCAGTCTTTGGTATCAGTCAACATTTTGTTTTTGAAAAAGCTATTGCAGACTGTTTTTTTTTTAAATATAGCAACACATCATTAATTAAATTCGTGATTTGTTATTTATATTAGCTGCGCGTATATATGTAAATGTAATGTAAATGTAATATTTTCATCAGTAGGTAATTCCTCATGTTCTTAGTATGGAAAACATTAGGTCATGTATTCAGATTTGAAGATTCAAAGACTGAAAACATGTTTATTGATTTTAAAAATGACATGAATAAATACATTAATACACCTACTTGATATGAATTCATATTTTTCTGATGTGATTTTTTTTTTCTCCCACCACTAATTGATTTATCTTCAAATGCAAGCAACCTATCTATAATACATTTACGCAAACCACACCGATATCATTTCTACAAATAACAACACAAGTTTTTTTTATAAAATGACACGTACGGATCAACAATGAATATACTAGCTAATATAAAATATCAAACGATATTTGTGTCCCTTACTCAGCACTGCGAGGGCTAGGATTCCTGGCCGGCAATACAGTCGCAAGATGGCGGCCACGTTTGCCATGAGCAGTGCGCATGTGTCCGCTCTAGTGTTTTACTGCAGCTGCAGAGTTCAGTCGGACACCACTTGTTATACCACAACTTCAGTTTGGAGCATGTTACCAAAGATTCTAGAGTAGCACTGTAGAATCTTTGATCTTACTATGGTAACTATGCACTCCAATCGGCCATTCTGTGATCGATTGCTCATTGCACTCCAGTTAAAAAGGCAGATAAGGTTCTTAAGACATTGGTAAGAAGGGCGTTAAGAAGGCGTCTGGGAAACACTCTTATCTTAACGCTTCCTCTTAGCCGACCTCTTCTTAAGAGCCTTCTTAACTCGTTAAGAAGGTTCTTAACTGGGAAACCCGACCAGTATATGTATATTTCAAATATTGTTTGGTGTTTAACTTTTTAATGCTTCAACTTTTCAAAAAGTTTTATAAGAATTTTTCTTGACGTCTGCAGATGATGTACACCGGATTTCTTGACAATTGGAGGAACGTCCTCAGAGGATTCATTTCCTTTCACTTTCAGATCTTTACAAAATTGTGTAAAATATGGTCAACGGAAAGGGGCATGGCTTAATGTGTGTCATCTCATGGAATGTGGGGAAAACAGTTATTGTGTTTCTATGCCTTATCGTTAATAGCCAAAATCTAATTTTTGGGAATTATAGTACACCCTATGGAACAAAGTTGACAAAACAAGTAATAAGAAGTTACCCCAGACTCAAAACCTTAGTTTTTACATGTACAGCATTCCCTGAATGATGCTACATGGCAAATGGAAATGTGTATATGCTTTCTCAAGCCCAAGGTAAAAATAAATTTTGGTCTTCTTAATTGCAACAGCTGGAGAGTTATTCCGCGACAAATGATTTCAGTCTCCTCGCCTTTATGGCGGACCTGCGCAGACTGGTGGCCCTAGCAGTGGTCATACATAAATTGTTACCATTTCACTCACTTGTTTCCTTGCATTACTTTATGTTTGTAACTGTGACCTTGTAAGTTCATGTTAACCGGGGTTTGACCTGGTTTATTGTTTCTCTTGTGGATGGTCCCCTGCCTGTCTCTACATTACGTCCCAGCCTTCTATCTTGGTTTGTTGCACAATAAAGTGTTTTGGGATCTTTAAAGTTGTGCTGTTTGCCCTGTCCTTGTCTGGCCATGACAGCCCTTTGCAATATATCATTAGACCATTTGGATTGAAGAAAATAAAATGTCTTACCATAAAATATAACAAATCCACACATACAACAATAAAAGGTGGTGACTGTAAAATCATAATTCTAACTTTTTAAATATTAATTGAAATTTTTAAATATTAACCATGCCATATAATTTCAAAATGTGGCATTACTAGTTTGAGATACCATTTCACTTAGGCAATCGTCAAGCACATCAAAGTTGGACGTATCAGTGGGATTTGAGACTTCAGGTTGGAATGGAGCAGGCAGGAGGTGAAGACGGTCCCAGTCCAGCCCAGTAAAGAAGGGATGACTCCTGAAGTCCTCTAAACCTCTGCTTCCAAGACGTTCTGTTCTTTCACAGATAAGCTCTGTAATGAGAGAGGTGGCTTCTGGAGAAATCTGTGAACCTGCTGAAGGGATTTCAAAGTAATCCTGAAAAAACACAAATTCCACCAACAATTTGATTAGCACTGCATTTAATGCTGTATTTTACCCAAAAATAAACAAATAGGCAGTACCACACTTGAAAAACATTTATTCAGAACTTTGTCAACTTACACATAAAATGCAGTAAATACATTAACCATAATCATAGTTGTAGTATTTTGTTTTCTGCTTGAGAACAATTTAATATTTTTGCAGAAACCGACAATTGCTTTGGTGTACAAGACTGCATATAACAGGTTAAGACCTATTATAACACACATACAATGCTACTGCTCTAGAGAATTAGGTGGTTATACAGATGTTGTCATTTCAGAATGCTCATGTCACTCGCGCAATCCGAGATTCATGCAGTCCGTGAAATGTCATTACCACTGCCGCCGCTAGAGAGGACCACAGAGGTTTACGCTGAAGTAAAGATCTCACTTCCGAGGTTGACCCACCCATGGCAAAACTTGCAGTATTTAGTTGACTGTAAAAGTGCCATTATCTCGTAATTCAGTTGCAGTGAAATTAAATCGATGTGCAGAAATAGTGACAATACAGCTGTCAAAACGTTTGAAAAGCAAAGTCACGTCATCTTGTTTACCTTGTTAAAACTGTATGCCATGACTTCAAAGTTTAACAATTTAAACAGCAGTATTATAGTCATTTCTACAAACCGATTGAGTTTTGCTGAGTTTGGACAGCACAACTGTAATATATTTGCAAGTTGGCCATGAAGTGGAACATTTACCACCGGGAATGTTTGGTTTGTGAGACACACAAGAGGTACTGATATTGGTATGAGAGTGCCTATTCAGCTGTGGTCTAGTGGCTATGGAATTGGTCTTTAGTTTGGGTAGTAAAAGGTTCGAATCCTGTCCTGATATTTTTACTCGTTTATTGCACGTTCTTGTAAAAGTTAGGTACATTGTAGCGAGATGGCACTCCTACCAAACAGCAGAACAGTTTTAAAACAGCGGAACCTGGCTTTACATCATGACCGCCCGCTTATTTGCGCTCAAGTATTAGCGAGATATTCTTTTTTGGCAATTATTCAGCGGCTTATGCATGCCATGGCAGTACCAACCCAAAGTATATCGACATTGTAACAGCATTCTTGTTTTTTGACCACAGCACACTTAACTAATTTGCCCTTTGGTAGGCATTATTCGCGGTTTTATTTCGCAAAGAAAAATCATACATCTTGCTTATGTCGTGTGATGTTGCTATTGTGATGAGGACTGATTGAAGGAGTAATGGACATGGATTGCATCCACTCACCTAATTAAGACTGGTCTCGCTCACCTTGAGGGAGTGACTTGATGAGACGCCGGGGTTTAAGAGGGTGAGTGCTCATTTTCAAGGAGAGTTGGCTGAGAGAGAGGAAAGTGTGTGTGCCACCGGGTCCAGGAATTGTGTGGGGTCGCTTTTGTGGTGTTCGCGGTTGGCTAGCACCGCCGACACCGAAGAAACCGGGGATCACTTAGTGACCCGGAGGAAGATAGGGGGGGAATGTTTCTGGAGGTAGCCAGGAAAGTGTAGCTGAACCCGGTGGACTTACCCAGTGGCTGGCCCTTCCCTTTGGATATACACGTGGAAATTGGACTGAGGATTGGCTTTTCAGCGAGACAACAGGGTCTCGCTGCACACGGACAGGGAAGTCCGTTTTTAAATGCCCTCTTTTTGTGTTTATGTGTGTGTGTGTGCGTGTGGGCGACAGTGGCTCTCGCGGTAGCGACTTTTTATACATGTTGGAAGTCTGTCTTATCACGTGTGCATAGTTTTTGGTTGAACTGATGTTTTTGCTGTGCAAACTTGCTTATTGGTGCCGTGTGTGACGCACCTGAATTGATTTATTGCTGTGATACTGTTGCTGTGATATTATTGCTGTGATGCTATTGCTGTGATACTGTTGTGATTAGGACTGATTAATGGTGGGGTGTAGTAACTGGGGGTACCTTCTAATCAGACGTCCTTTGTGTATGTGGGGAGTTGTGTGCTGCAGGGAGGCCAACGTGAGCCCAGAGTTTTATGAATTTATTAACTAATAAAAAGATTGTTATTTCTTCAGCCTGTCTGATTGAGTGTTCCATACCGGACCAGACCGGAGATAATTAAAGGTGGTGGCAGCTTACCTACACACATTGATGGTCTTATAGCGCCATCTTGTGGCAGACAAATAGTTATTACATTGGTGGCAGCGGTGGGATCTCTTTTTCTTTTTGAAACGTAATAAAACAGCTTATAGTTACAATGGAACAGTCTGAGAATGTTATCTCTAGTCAGGCAGCAGTCGGTCAGGTATTAGCTCCAGGGAGCTCAGGTAGTGGCATGGGCAGCGTTGGTCGTCCTGTATTTATGCCGGAAACGTTTACGGGTCAGGGCCGTGATTGGGCAGACTGGTCCCAACAGTTTGCATTGGCAGCGGATGTTAATAGTTGGAATGACGATCTGAAATTAAAATTTATGTCTCTGCTGTTATCTGGGAGGGCTAGGGACATTTATGGTGGATTGACTGAAGAAGAAAGAAGTAGCTATGCAAATTTACGTGCCGCCCTAAATAAATGTTTTGACCCCTGTGAAAGTGAGGATTGGAATCGGGCTAGCTTCTCCTCTAGGAGGAGGTTACCCACAGAATCGGCACGAGAATTTGGTAATGCATTGAGGCGGTTAGTCTCTAAGGCTTATCCAGCTGCGAATGGTAGCACACAAGATCTATTGGCAAGGGAACATTTTGTAGCTCATGTTGGGGCGGGCGAACTGCGTATTCAGCTCCGTAGTGCCAAACCCACTACTTTAGAGGCTGCTATAAATCTGGCTTCAGAGTTAGAGCTTATAAGAGATTTGGAATATAGCCAAGCAGCAAGCAAAGCTAAAATATGTGGGGTGTCGAGTAGTTCTTCTGATTCTCAGATGACCATGTTATTACAGACTGTAGAAAACCTACGCCAAGAGGTGAAGACACTCAAAGTGACGGTTGATAAACTTGCAGCTTTTCAGGTTGGTAACAGGCCTGCTCCTGCAGCTAGAGCTCCTAGAGTGGGACCGCAAACATCTAGTCGCGTCCCTAAAGAGCGTTCTGAGGCATGCTGGGAATGCGGATGTAATCGACACTGGAGGAAAGACTGCCCTTATTTGTCGGAAAACTTGAAGGAGTGAGTGGTGAAGGCCAACAACTCACTCCCCTAAGTTACTCATCGGGCCTGCAAATTAGTGTGTCACATGGAGGTAAAGGTGTTGGGGTGTTTTTGCCTGCTAAGGTGGAGGGGGTAGACTGTAATCTATTGGTGGACACTGGTGCCCAAGTTTCGGTGGTAGCTAAAGAGTTTTGGCTGCAGGCCACAGGTGGGGGTTCTGAGCTCCCACCCTATACTGGGACAGTGTCTGCTGCTAACGGGGGACAGATGAATATTATGGGGAAGTGGGCAGCTGCATGTCAATTGAGTTCGCTCTCCTTAGTGATTGAGTTTTTAGTTGCAGACATCCCGTGGCATGATGTTTTACTTGGCACAGACTTCTTGATTAAGTTTGGGGCAGTAATAAACCTGGGGGAGCATTGTTGTGAGATTATGGGCAAACGACTACCATTACATTTCAGCAATCTCACTGATAAGGTTCGACGGGTAGTCGTGCAAGAAGATGTAATTGTTCCTCCCTGTTGTGAGTTTATACTCCCAGGTAGTGTAGAGGGGGCTTATGAGGAATATGTGGAGGGAATGTTGGAGCCTGCTACTAGTGTGGCTGCGGATATCTTAATAGCACGGGCTCTGTGTCGAGTGGAAAAAGGTATCCTGCCCCTTAGGGTTCTTAATGTAACTGAGGGGGAGCTTACTTTGAGAAAAGGAATGACAGTGGGTACCCTGCATGTGGATGTAGTTGTAGGCGAGGATCCTGTAATCGAAGGTGTCATCGAGGGGCCACAAGGGACCCCAGATTCATTGATGACACAACTTGGGTTGGAGAGCAGGGGATTTACAGAAGTTCAGTTGCAAGCTGTTAAAGAACTGTTATGTGATCATCTCTCTGTTTTCAGCCAAGATGATTCAGACCTGGGTAGGACACACCTGACCCACCATCAGATAGACACAGGTTCAGCCAGGCCCATCAAATTGGCACCTCGCCGAGTACCGCTTCACTTGCAGCAGGAGGTGGCAGAGCATATCAAGCAAATGCAAGACAAAGGTATTATTCAACCCTCCTGCAGTCCCTGGGCAGCACCTGTTGTGCCAGTGAGGAAAAAGGATGGGGGTTTGCGTTTTTGTGTTGACTACAGTAAGTTAAATGAGGTAACCAGAAAAGATGCTTACCCCCTCCCACGTATCGATGATGCTCTGGATAGCTTGCATAGTGCCAAGTGGTTTTCCACTCTCGATCTTGCCAGTGGGTACTGGCAGGTCGAGGTGGATCCCCAAGACCGCCCAAAGACTGCATTTATCACACGGCAAGGGCTCTTTGAGTTTAATGTATTACCTTTTGGGCTAACTAATAGTCCTAGTACTTTTCAGAGACTAATGGACTTGGTTTTAGCTGATTTACAATGGACCACGTGTTTAGTGTATTTAGATGACATCATCGTCTTTGGGCGGGACTTTGCAGAACATCTTCAGCGTTTAGACCAGGTATTGTCAAAATTAAAGATGGCCCATCTTAAAGTGAAACCATCAAAGTGTCATCTTTTTTCCACCAGAGTTCATTACCTCGGGCATGTTATTTCAGCGGATGGGGTGATGGCAGACCCTGATAAAGTTGAAGCTGTACGAGGTTGGCCCACCCCTAAAAATCAGACGGAGGTCCGTAGTTTTCTGGGTCTTGCGTCATATTATAGACGGTTTGTTAAGAGTTTTGCTGAGTGGGCTAGGCCATTGCACAAGTTAACTGAGAAGGGCAGACGGTTCCATTGGGACAAAGGGTGTCAAGAAGCATTTGAAAAATTAAAAACATGTCTTATTTCTGCCCCTGTTTTGGCATATCCTGACCCACAAAAAGCCTTTATCTTGGATACAGATGCGAGCGATGCTGGTATCGGTGCTGTTCTGTCGCAGGAGGTGGATGGCTTGTAAAGAGTGGTAGCTTATGCGAGCCGTGCCCTGAGCAAACAAGAACGTAAATACGCCACCACAAAAAAAGAACTTTTAAGTGTAGTGACGTTTACAAAGTATTTTAAACATTTCTTGCTTGGTAAAGAGTTTTTACTGAGGACTGATCACAATTCCCTCAGATGGCTACACAATTTTAATGGGGTGGAGGGGCAGCTTGCAAAATGGCTGGAGCAGCTGGCGGCATTCCAATACAAGATTGTTCATAGACCAGGTAAAGCTCATACTAATGCTGATGCATTATCTAGGCTTCCAGGGTATAGGGTAGACCAGATAGGAAGTCCATTATCCCAGATTTGTGCTTTAGGCCAACATGTGGGGGAGGGCTCCACTGACCAGGTTGAGCCAACATCCGATCATCTGTTGGAGGATGATGTCTTGACGGAGGCTCAGTACTCTGACCCTGAGGTGAAGATGTTGATTAAGTTAAGAAGACAGGAGGGGGACCGACGGGTGTTGTTGAACACTTACCCTTGTTTAAAGAAGTTTGGGTTGGTTTGGGACCAATTACAGGTGCAGGAACGGAGGTTGGTGCGGGTGTTGCCTGCAAAACCAGGGTTACCTGCAAAGACACAGATCGTGTTGCCTGCATCCCTGGTGCCTGTAGTATTGCGGCAGTTGCACAATAAAATCACAGGGGCTCATTTGGGGGTTCAGAAACTGCAAGGAAAGGTTAGGGACCGCTTCTATTGGCCAGGGTGGTTTAAAGAGGTGCAGAAATGGTGCCAGGAATGCATTGAATGTGGGGCTCATAAACAAACGGGGATGACCCCAAGGGCACCCATGGTGACATCTGCTACCTCATTTCCCTTTGAGAGGATTGCAGTTGACATCTTGGGACCCTTGCCTAAAACCGAACGCTCTAACATGTATATTATGGTGGTTGGGGATTATTTTTCAAAATGGACGGAGGCATATCCTATTCCTAATCAGGAAGCGGAAACATTAGCTAAAGTGTTAATGAATGAGTGGGTCTGTCGCTATGGTACTCCAAGAAGCCTGCACTCTGACCAAGGTCGGAGTTTTGAGTCCAATTTGTTTCAGCAACTTTGCCGGTTGCTGGACACAAGTAAGACTAGAACATCACCATATCATCCACAATCGGATGGCATGATTGAAAGGTTCAATCGTACACTTGTCTATGTTAGTGTTTTATGTGGATGAAAATCAACAGAATTGGGATACCCTCCTTCCTTTTGTGATGATGGCCTATAGAAGAAGTGTGAACGCCACTACAGGTTTCAGTCCCCATCAAGTCTTGTTTGGTAGGGAGATGGTGTTGCCCATTGATGTAATGTTAAACATTGAGGTAAATGAGAAATTCCCCTCTGTCAACAGTTATGTGGAAAAGTTAACTGAAAGCTTATCAACAGTGGTGGATGCGGTAAAGAAACATCAAGCCAGAGCTTCAGAAAATCAGAAGTTTAATTTTGATTTTAAAGCACAACACCAGTTTTTTTCAGTGGGAGAGCTTGTGTGGTTAAGAAACAAGTCTAGAAAGAAGGGGGTGAGTCCAAAATTACAGAAGCGATTCAAAGGCCCCTTTAAAATCATTGAGAGGATATCAGAGGTGCTGTACCGGATACAACCTGAGGGGGGAGTGTCAAGTAATGTAGTGCATTTCAACCTGTTAAAACCTTGTGTGTCTTCCACAGTTACTGAGCCAGTGCCACAACCATTGACCCCAGGGGATGACCAACCAGCTGCAGTTGTACCTCCGCATCCAAGGCGGGGGGGTGAGAGGCCTCCGCATGGTGCTAGTCGGGTGTTCCGGCGGTCAAGAGGACTGGCTGTTGGGAGCACTGGGGCTTCCATGGTCATTCCATCTGTGGGCGGAGGGTCCTGGCTGCCTGTGGCGTCCACGGGGGGCTTAGCTGGAGGGGCCGGTTCAATTGCTGTGCCTGGGGCCTCTGATGGTGGGGCTCCTGACCAGGCTGCTGTATCAGGGACATCCGGTTCATCTGCGGCTGATGGGGCGCTGTTGTTGGATGCATCTACTACAGAGTGTTCCAGCTTGCCTGCTGCGTCTGCTGCTTGGAGGTCCGGTGCCCCGGTTGCTTCAGCTATGGAGGAGGTTAATCTACCTGCCGCAGCTGGGGAATCTCATACACCAGGTGTTGAGGGATTTCCCCGGCATGAGATGGAGACTCCACCACCGCAACTGGTGGATGGGGGGCCACGGCTGCCGGATGGGCCTGGTGTGGGTGACCTCGGCCGGCCTCAGCGGGCCCTAAGGCGTCCCGCGTGGTGCCAGGACTATGTGGTCTCTTTGTAAGGACTCGGGGACGAGTCCATTTTTTTGGAGGGGGGTAGTGTGATGAGGACTGATTGAAGGAGTAATGGACATGGATTGCATCCACTCACCTAATTAAGACTGGTCTCGCTCACCTGGAGGGAGTGACTTGATGAGACGCCGGGGTTTAAGAGGGTGAGTGCTCATTTTCAAGGAGAGTTGGCTGAGAGAGAGGAAAGTGTGTGTGCCACCGGGTCCAGGAATTGTGTGGGGTCGCTTTTGTGGTGTTCGCGGTTGGCTAGCACCGCCGACACCGAAGAAACCGGGGATCACTTAGTGACCCGGAGGAAGATAGGGGGGGAATGTTTCTGGAGGTAGCCAGAAAAGTGTAGCTGAACCCGGTGGACTTACCCAGTGGCTGGCCCTTCCCTTTGGATATACACGTGGAAATTGGACTGAGGATTGGCTTTTCAGCGAGGCAACGGGGTCGCGCTGCACACGGACAGGGAAGTCCGTTTTTAAATGCCCTCTTTTTGTGTTTATGTGTGTGTGTATGCGTGTGGGCGACAGTGGCTCTCGCGGTAGCGACTTTTTATACATGTTGGAAGTCTGTCTTATCACGTGTGCATAGTTTTTGGTTGAACTGATGTTTTTGCTGTGCAAACTTGCTTATTGGTGCCGTGTGTGACGCACCTGAATTGATTTATTGCTGTGATACTGTTGCTGTGATATTATTGCTGTGATGCTATTGCTGTGATACTGTTGTGATTAAGACTGATTAATGGTGGGGTGTAGTAACTGGGGGTACCTTCTAATCAGACGTCCTTTGTGTATGTGGGGAGTTGTGTGCTGCAGGGAGGCCAACGTGAGCCCAGAGCTTTATGAATTTATTAACTAATAAAAAGACTGTTATTTCTTCAGCCTGTCTGATTGAGTGTTCCATACCGGACCAGACCGGAGATAATTAAAGGTGGTGGCAGCTTACCTACACACATTGATGGTCTTATAGCGCCATCTTGTGGCAGACAAATAGTTATTACACTATTATTAGCTCTCATAACAACACAGCAGGGTTGGGTTCTTTAATACGGGCGTTTATTTGACCAATGAATACACTGTAAAAATGGGTAAAATAATATGTAATCACAATATTCACAAGAACACTTCAAAACATCAACATGAATCGCAATGCACATTGAACTGCAGTGAACTGCAGAGACTGTCGGAGTCTCCCACTTGTGAACTTTTACCGCCAGCTGGATAAAGACAGGTTCCACAAGATTCGGACATTTGCCAAGAAAATATGGAGTTTATTTCGCTCGACATACTGTACCTGTGCGAGAAGACATTCTCACTTTTGAACTTTAACAAGAACCGTGTGAGGAAAAGACTAAGTGACTCTCACTTGCGTGACATCTTGCGCATGAAAACCACTGCGTTTGAGCCAGACTTAATTGTCGTGTGTGTGTGTCTCCGAACACGCCTGTGTGTGAAACAACTGATGTCCTAATCAGCTGGCGGCTTCATAACACACACCTCCACACCCACCCGTCCACTCTCCAACACACACACACACCTCCGTTCAGAAAAAAAAAAAACTCTTCTTGTTTTCTTTGTCTGAGACAGTCATTGTCGCCACCGGCCCATCCCCCTTCACACACACACAAACAGTGCTGGCCCAGATCCGTGTTTACAGATGCGGCATGGATCCGCGTACCAGATCAATGTCAGTTTCATTTTTGCCTTATGTTCGGCATTAATATGTTTCATTTAAATGTCAATAACTATTAAAATAATATTGGATGCGGTTATACCATCCTTATATTTAACAAGCAGAAGCAACAGAACCATACATAAACTGCGCATATAAAAGTGTGGAGTAGCCTTTAATTTAAGGTCGTGCATTGGCGATGGTCTGCAATTTAAAAAAAAATCTAGATGGGTCAGATGCAGTGACAATTGACCTTTTATTTAATAAGCATAACATACGGAACTCTTTGTTGGGCTGAACTGGCGATATACAAACGTAGTTCGTCAGAAGGTAGAAACAGTTTTTGTTACATAATATGAGGGGAAAAAATAAAGTAATGTTACGAGTAAAACTTTTTCATCGAAATGTACAACATCTAAATGTGATGTGTGTTGTTGATTTTTGCGTGTTGTCCGGAGGTATTCGTTGATTTTATCAATGCAGTCCTTCAAGTCATTACTTCCTAAAGCAGGAATCTTGCGCTGCAGTGTCGAGATGAGACCACAAAGTTCTTTACATTCTGTGGTAGGGCTCGCTTGCCCCTCGATCCATCCCAGTTCGTAGTTTTGCTCCAGGCTCTGTAGTGCTCCTCAGAGATTATGGAACAGAAGAGCAGACATCCGTACCCACCAACTTGGCCGTGGCTCTGTTGGTGTATTCTGGCGTGGTCTGGCCCAACGCAAGGTCACGTCTGCGTGCTGGTTAGGAATTTGGATGCTGTTTTTGAGTGTTGCAGAGATGGCCAATGGCAACATTTCCAAGGTGAACGACGATGCAGGTGGTGCAGGTGTTGATGTATATCTGGGGACTGGTCTTTCAGGCGTCAAATGACTTCCATGCTCACGCATAGTGCCTGAATGTCACTGATCCCAGCCCTCACCTCAGCCCTGAGGACGGGAGACCTGGATCGTCCACCACAGCTAAAGCTGACTTTGCACACAGGCTGCGTATACTTAACGTACATACTGCACTGGATATTTACATTTGTATGTATTTTGTAAATAGCGCATTTTTCTTATTTTTATTTTTATTTCTATTTCTGACTTTGCATGCGAGTGTCCCAGTAAAAAAACAGCATTTCAGTCTGAGTGCTTTATTTGCTTTATTGTATTTGTCAGACAACAGGTGAGCTTATGAATACAAACACAGCAGGCAGCCGAAAAGACAAAGAATTGTAAGACAGCAATCAACGCCTATCGTTAAACTGTACAATAAAGAACAAATTGAAATTTGGCAGTCTATCGCCATGTCATTGTTGGTGTAATCACACTTTTTCCAATCGTGCAACAGGCTCAAATGAAATTCCTACACTTCACTCCCATATACTGAGTAGCCCCTGAAAGATAATAGTTTTATAGCATGCTAATACAGGGACGCATATCTGATGCTCCGTGGAGAGAAACGAGAAATGCAAAATAACAAAATGAACCGGATCTGCAGTAACGGCTGTGACAAGGGCAACAAGAATATCAAGGATGACTGGTGCATCTGATTCCTCCATCTGAAAGATACACAAAGGGTGCAACTGCAAGGTTATTTGTACTTATTGTAAGGTCAGACAGACCTGGTTTAATCTGTTTGTCCAATAATGTAAGACAGGACAGAGTTAGGTTGACACTTCTGATGCGTTGGAGCTCAGCATAAAGCATGAGACAAGCGAACTGGATATAAACCCAGGCAATTCTGACTGGCCTACCTGCTTGCCCAATGAAACCATTACAAATGGTCCAGAGCGCGGCTGCGCGTCTGGTATTTAATCAACCCAAAATGACGTCACTCCTGTTCTCTCTCTATCCCGCTCTCATGGACATAAGCTGCTCCAAACAATTTAATGCCGTCGGCCCGACAGCAAACATTCCAGTCCGATATTTACCTGTCCATTTTCACCGTGCAGTCTTCACTAATGTGTGCGTGTTGTGTACTGTATGTGAGTGTGTGAGTGCGAGTCTTCTCGTGTTGGCGAGTTATTTTGCAAACCATTCAACCAACCCACTTACCCACAAACTCCCGAAAACATAACATTCTTAGCGGAGGTACAGACATCCCAAGTCTCCCAGAAGTTCACAATTGACTAAACGCTGGCTGACTGGACATAAAATTAAGAAATTAAAAAATATATATTTTTACTCACCAAGTCAAGCCATCTCTCTCTTGCTTTTGCAACTTGCAGTCTGGCTGCATACATAAAATGGCCGTTGATCACGTCCTCTGCCTGCATGTGTGTTAGGAAGCTGCACTAAGGCAATATTATGAAGTTTTATTAACTTAATACTTTTCCTTGTTAAGTGAAAGCAGAAATGCTTATCCAAAATCAATGTATTTCAGAGTTGACAGCTTTCTTTAATTTTAATTTTGATCAACTTCTTGAAATATGTTATCAACTTAATAAAATAATAGACATGTAACAAATTGTGTTTTTCCATCTGAAAAATCTCATGTTATAAGTGAATCATTTTTAGAGTGGTGTTAACCACTGGTTCAAATACAATAGTCCACTACAGTGGTCCCTCGCTATATTGCGGTTTACCTTTCGGTCTCGCTGTTTCGCGGATTTTTTTAGTGCATGCAATCTCCTGTACAGTACAGAATGCGCTCAGCTTTTAAAATGTACATATATCTTCCACCGCTAGCTGTGTGACTCTGAAGTGCTGTATGTTTGCAAGTGTGAACTTTGCCTGTCTGAGAAAAGTGTATAAGTGTAGTGAGGGGTTTTACAGCCTTAAAACATCTATAATAATTGCAAAAATTAAAGCTGACTACTTAGCGGATTTCGACTATTGCGGGTTATTTTTAGAACGTAACTCCCACGAATAACAACCACTGTATACCATTTATTGTGTTTTAAAGGCGGCGCTCCCAAGTACCACCTGGTGGTTGTTTTGGGTACATTGCAGCCCCTGAAAAAAAGGCTGGGTGAATCTCACGAGAGTCTCGTGAGAATAATGTGTGAAACCGAGAAAGCTGAAAGGACAACATCTGTACATAATGTTACATTAAAAATTAAAGACGATCTAAAGAAGTCTATTATGTAAGGGTAGATTTGGAAAAAAAATTTTTTTTTTTTTTGAAATATAGTTTTTTAATTTAAAACTATTAAGAGGTCATTACATTGGGTCAATACAAACAGTAAGTAAAAAATTGTAAAATATAGGAAAACTGTCCATGATTAAAATTTCTGGTTTCTACTACGGCTCTGCATACTAATCCCAATTATAAGCACAGCTCGCTGCTGCTCTGAGGAATTTGATTCTCACGCACCCCTACGATTGCCAGACTTTAAAACAAATTACGTATGTAGTCAGAGAATACTTCCCGAGCCACAGATCCATCATGAATAGCATTTTTCACACAATGGCAGTTCTTTGCACGATGACACGCAGCAAGGTTGACCTGTTTTTTTTCTTTCTTCAGGCCACTGCCTGTCTTACAGAAGTTACAGGATGAAGGTGTTGAATTGTCGCGATACAGGATCCCCTTTTGGGGTGGTGCTTGTCGCTTTCGATAAATGCTGTCTAAATTTCCTCTGGGCTGTAGGGAAATGATAGATCTTTGGCTGGTGAAGTATACTTCGACTATAAAAGCAATTTGTTTTAAAGTCTGCGCAATTATCAGGGAATAGTATGGCCACTGGAGGATTGAATTCCTAAGAGCAACAGTGCACTGCTCTTATGATTGGTATTAGTACCCAGAGCCTTCACCCCAAATTTTAATGATAGACCAGATCTCCATATAAAAAAAAAATTAACTTTGAAATGTTTCTATATTGGTACAATTTAATGACCTCTTCATAATTTAAATTCAGGTCTATAATTTGAAATGTTAAAAAAGGGGAAAAAAATGTTTCCCAAATCTACTGTTACATAAAAGATGTCTTTAATTTGCCTCCAGAATGGTGTGTAGAGTGTAGTAAAGTCTGTTTTAAGTTTCATGTCTCATCCACTAGATGGCGCTATTGGTGTTAATGTGCGCTAGTGGGCAGGGTGAGAAAAGAACAACATATAGTGTTTTAGAGTTCAGTCAGAGTTGTGGTAGTTTTGTGAGTGGACAACTAAAATGTGAACACAATTCTTCTAATAAATAGTTAAGTGTAATCCAGTGTCTTTGCAGGTTACTACTAGCCTGGTAAACCCGCCCCTCGTACTTCATTTAATTTCGTGCAGAGGGTCTGGTCCGGACGCTCTTGGGGAGCATTTGGGGACTTCCAGCACGAACGCTCCAACCAGCGAACAGAGGGTGTGTTCGTTAGCTGTGACGTTGACCTTGTGTGCTACATTTGAATTGTAGTGCGTAGGTAGGCTAATTGCATACGTGACGACCAGGCGTTAGCGATTGGGTAAAGGCAGATGCACTTTTTAAAAACTTTAGCAGAGTCCACATCTCCAGCAAATCGTTTCTGACGGTCTCTGTTCCAGATCCTCTGCACAAAATGAAATGGTTTACCAGGCTAGGTTACTACACTGTAAAAAGGAAAACTAAAAAGGAACACTACATGGCAAATGAAAATTTGTATATGCTTTCTGAAGCCCAAGGTAAAAATACATTTTGGGGTTCTTAATTGCAACAGTTGGAGAGTTATTCTGCGACAAATGATTTTGGTCTCCCTGCCTTTATGGCGGGCCTGCGCAGAGGGCGGGTGGCCCTAGCAGTGGTCATAAATAAATTGTTACCATTTCACTCACTTGTTTCCTTGCATTACTTTATGTTGGTAACTGTGACCTTGTAAGCTCATGTTATCTGGTTTTGACCTGGTTTATTGTCCCTCTTTTGGATGGTCCCCTGCCCAACCCGTCTGGATTTTGTGTACAACCCCTTGCTTGTCTCTACATTACGTAAATTATTTTCTTTGTGTTTGACTTTTACCTACGGCATAGCTAACACTTGCAAGATATTTTCATATAGACCTATTCAATCAGGATCAATATCCTGAGAGAGTTTGGGAAGATTGCTGTTTCTTTGATATGGGTGTAGTTAGCTGACAACACAATAGGCTAATTTGTCACAAAATAACATGAATGAAGTAGCCTGACCTAGTGGGGTTGACACCATAAATAAGATAAATAAACAAACTGGTGAAAAATGAAGTAATTGCTGTGTGGTATCGAATGTAAAGACAGGACGTCAATGCCTGCCAAAGCTTTTTAGGTATAGGTTCGAGACCCATATCTGCCGCTTATTGTGTAACGACGAAGACTTTTTTTGAATCCCAAAGGTCCTACTGCATTTGTAGTGGGTTATTATGGTGATTATAACATATTGTTTGCTATAGGCCTATGTGTTTGGAAAGAATGAGCAGTTTTCAAGGCTTGAATGAAGAGCGTTTGTGTATGTTAACTTGTGATATCACCAGTTAACATGAGCGTTTATATTTTCACCTATGTTAACTTGTGTCAAATGAGGTCAGTGTTACAATATGTACCAGTCAGAAAGACGACAGGCTTGGCGATTTGTGGCATAGTAGGATGGAACTCAAATTGGCCCCAGTGTTCGCTCTAGTGATCTCCTTTCTTTGGTTCAAACCCTCTACGGTAAACCACTTTTAAATGTGTGTGCATTTTGTTACTGTTCATGCAGCATGTTTTTCTTGTGTGTGGACTGGTGTAGTCGTTCATTAGACTTTCATTCCCAAAATACTCTTTACATTACATTATATTACATTACACTTAGCAGACGGTTTTATCCAAAGCGACTTACAAAAGGAGGACATAATGGCTAACAGATGTGTAGAGAACCTATATAAGATGTGTAGAGAACCTATATAAAGACATGGTTAGTAGAGATTAGTGTTGTTAGGAAGGAAAGCAGTGTCGGAAGAGAAGGGTTTTCATGAGCTTTTTGAAGGCCGAGAGGGATGTTGCTGCTCTTGTAGCGACTGGTAGGTTGTTCCACCATTGAGGGACAACAACCGAGAAAAGTTTGGAGTGATCTTGCTTTGTCTTAGGAGAGGGTACGGCCAGGCGGTTCATATTAGAGGATCGCAGCGCTCTGGATGGGATGTAAGCATTTAGTATGACGTTGAGATAGGTAGGGGCAGATTCGGAAGTGACTGTAGGCTAGAGTCAAAGCTTTGTGTTGAATTTTGGCAGCCACCAGGAGCCAATGCAGGTTGATGAAGAGCGGAATGACGTGCCCTTTTGGGTTGATTGAAGACCAGTCGTGCTGCTGCATTCTGGACCATTTGCAATGGTTTGATTGCACAAGCAGGAAGGCCAACAAGGAGGGCCATGCAATAGTCAAGGCGAGAGATGACCATAGCCTGTATCAGGAGCTGAGCAGCATATTGGGTCAGGTACGGTCTGATTTTTCTAATGTTGTACAGCGCATAATGGCATGACGTGCTACGGAGGCAATGTGGTCAGAAAAAGATAGCCCATCATCAATCATGACGCCAAGGTTTTTAGCAACCTTGTTCGGAGCAACCGTGACAGTGCCCATTTTCAGGTTTATATCACGGTGGATTGACTCCTGGGCTGGGATCACCAGGAGTTCAGTCTTAGACAGATTAAGCTGGAAGTGGTGTTCCTTCATCCATGTGGACAGTTCGGAGAGACAGGCAGAGATGTGTATCATCAGCATAGCAATGATAGGAGAAGCCGTGTGAGTGGATGATACGGCCCAGCGAGGTGGTGTAGAAGGCAAAGAGAAGGGGGCCCAGCACCGACCCTTGGGGCACCCCCGTGGAGAGGGTGTGAGTTGATGACAGTTGTCCTTGCCATGACACTTTAAAGGAACATCCAGTGAGGTAGGATTTTAACCAGGAGTGTGCTATGCCTGTGATGCCCATGTTTGAGAGTGTAGTTAGCAGTATGCTGTGGTTGACTGTATCGAAGGCCGATAAGTCGAGTAGGATAAGTACTGAGGGCTGTGTCTTGTGTGTGATGGGAATTGGGAAAATGTCTGTGAGGAGAGGGGGTGAGTGCAGTAAGGGGGTGTTAGGGCTAAAAGGGAGGAATGGGACTGTTGTGGTGGTTGTGGAAGGAGGGGGGGCATGGTGATAAAAAAGTTTCCTGCACTTTACCAGTGTATGTGCACGAGTCAGCAGTTAGCGAGGGTATGTAAACCTGCACATACATGCATATTTGTGTGTGTGTGTGTGTGTGTGTGTATGAATGTGTTGAGTGAGAGGGATAGTTTTTAGGGGGAGTACTAAACATTTTGCCAATGGATTTTCTGAAGTTTTCTGTGTATGTCTTTGTCGCAGTGAGTGCTGGTGAATTTGACGTAAACACCTCCTGAAGGACATAAATGGCAAGGGTATTGGTAGCATGGTCACTAAATGTTTTTTTTTATTAACATGTTTTCCAAGGCCATAGAGTACCAGGAATAAATAATTACTTTTGTGTTATTTTACTTTAATTGACCCCAACACCACACAAGGGTAAAAGTAGCTCCTCAGAAGACACTGCTCAAAAGGGTTAGAAAATGCACCTACCTTAGTTGCCAAAATGTTTCTTTTTAAAGTAAAACTATTGGGCGTAGAGAGGGAAGAAAGACTTTTACTATTAGTGTATGAATTCTGGATTTTTTTTTGTTATTTGGACATGTGACACGCAGGGGCGTAGCCAGACTTTTTTACATGGGCTGGCCAAAGGGTGGCCAGTGTTATTGAAGGGGTGGCCATGTTGTAACCAATGTATTTCAAGGGTCCGGGGGTCCTCCCCCGGAATTTTTTCAAATTAGCTTTGATATCCATGACATACGTATGCATTGATATTTTTGATTTGATATGATATGCATGACATGCCGAAAAAACATTTGGAAAAAATAACTTCAGAAATAAGACCTGTTTAGCAACTTCTAAATGAAGAAGCAGACCAAAACCGCCAGTGGATACGTGTCTAAAGATTAACTTAGCCTTTGTATCTTGTTGAGTCAATTGCATGATTATAACGTGAATCAAAACATGGAGGAGTTAACCTGAAAATGTTAAGTTTAGCATATTACTTACATTAGCAGCAGGGGTAGCCTACTGTTACGATGCTTCAGAAATCGTCTTGTAACCATATTTGTTGACTATACAATTTCTCATCGAGATGAACTCTGCAGACTGAACAGATAACAAATAACCTTCTGCCCCTGCAAGAATTTTAGCGAATTTTGTCCCTCTAGGCTTGCCGTTGTTAGGTAGTTGCCTGACTAGGAGACTGGAAAGAGTTTCAATAAATCAGTTTCTTTTTTAAGACGCAGAGAATTCATATCTGTAAGTTACAGTACTGGCGGATATTTATTATTTTTGTAATTCCTACTGAGTATTTCATAAAACACGATTCTAACGTGTTTAAAGTAAATGTTAAATATAGCGATGCTATATATAGAGGTTAGCCTGCCTATAGACAGCGGGGTAGCCATCCTCTCACCAGTGGTGGCCGTGGCCACGGCCCTGGTGACACGTAATTGACCCATTTTTGTCTTTATTTTTTTATTTTGGGTAGACCACTGATATCCTGAGGCAGCACAAACATGCTGCTTTTAGAGGACTTCCGTTATTTCTCCGCGAGGAACCTGAGGAACTTTTCAAACAGTGCCTTGTAACTATTAGCATAAAACAGTAATCACTTTTTTCCAGACATATGCAGAACAGATTTGCAAAGCCAATGTGAGTTGAAAAAGACCTTTTTAATCCTTTGTTTTTCAGGAGACCGATGCAAATGATGAGGGTGTCAAGGGCGTGGCTGTGGGCATTCCTTATGTTCTTGAGGACTGTGGTCTGGAAAGAACTATAAAAGTGCAGAACATTGCGGTCATCCTTGAAGAGAGAGTTGTGTTGCAGGACATCCTAGATACTACAAAAGCTCTGACATACCTGTTCGGCCTTCTTTACGCCCTCAATATTTCCTACCCGAAGGCTCTTAAGTATACCTTCGACACTTTGCAAAATGTGTTCATGGAAATTGGTCTCAAGTGCACACAGCGTGTGCAATCTCTGAAAAACAAACGGTCACTCTAAGACTTCATAAAGAGTAAACAGGAGGTTATATGGTGAAGTGCATGTACTGGTCAGTTTAAGATCTGTAGATAGCCCATATTGTCACGGTACGTTTTTCAATATGTTTGGGAAAATGAGGATCTTGTGTAAACCATTTTATGTTTGATTGGCAACATGTTTGCACTTAACATGTTTTAACCTCATACCTCCTTACTTGGGCCATACAGGGCCATTGTTATTTTTATCATACTTACCATAGTCATACCTGTTAAACCTATGTGTTTAGGCTGTGCCTAAGTTCAGTGCTTCAGTGTCGGTCATCTTTTCATTTTAGTGATTATCTTGGCAACATCTTTGCACTTTGCACAACCCCATACCTCTTAACTTGGGCCATAGTGGGCCATTGTTATTTTTATTCTGTTTCATTTATTCTGTTTAATTGGTTATTACAGTTGGGATTATCGTATGGCAAATCATTGGCCAAATTAAAAAATCTTAGTCCATAATGTTGTCTTGTGCAGCTGTGGCCTAGTGGTTAGGGAGTTGGTCTTGTAATCGGAAGGTTGCTGGTTCGAATCCTGCCCTACCCATGGTTGAGATGCCCTTGAGCAAGGCATCTTACCCCACACTGCTCCGGGGACTGTAACTGAAACCCTGTAAATATTTGTAAGTCACTCTGGATAAGAGCGTCAGCTAAGTGTAATGTAATGCCTTAAAATTGTAGGTATTCTCAGCTGTTCTTTTTTTACAGTGTACATATGGCGACAAGGATTGAAGACTGCATAGAGTGATTTGGAAGATCCTTCACTAAAGCTTGAGTGCCGCGATAACCTGCAAATTTGGTTGGAAGTACGGTACTGTTCAATAGCCAGGAGCAAACCTGGGAAGATTACTTTGAAGTGTTACAGCATTTTTTTGATGCAAATGGGATTGAAGAAGCAGAGAGGAAGAGGGCTATTTTGTTAAGTTCGGTAGGAAGTCATACATACAGCTTGATAATAAATCTCCTGCCGCCAAATCTTATGACTACCTCGTTAAGCTAGAGACTGACCGAGTGATTTTGTTCAGCGTTTCAAGTTTAACTTCAGGTCGAGGAAACCTGGGGAAGCTGTTTTGGAGTCACAGGACTGAGAAAATTAGCTCACAATTGTCATTATGGAGAGAAACTTACTGAAATGCTGAGGGACCGACTGGTTTTTGGAATTGGAGATGACCCTATACAGCACAGATTACTGTCAGATCCAGAGCCATTTGACAAGTCACTCAAGTTAGGACAGGCAATGGAGACAGCAAACAAAGATGTGCAGGAATTACAAGCTGGTGTTTCAGGGGCCTCTCAATCAGCAAATAGAAGTGTACAAGATGGCGGCAGCTGAGGTGAGTGGGGAGCGATGCAGAACATGCTACCGGTGTGCTAGTGAGCAGCACATTTCCAATGACTGTCGTTTCATCACTGAAAAGTGCCACAAATGCGGCAAAAAGGAACATATTCAGCAGGTATGCAGATCCAGTGGATCTTTGGGAGAATTAAAAACTGAAGACAGAAGACTAGCAAATGGGGACACGTCCAGAGGACATATCATGTTAATGGGAGGGAGGAAAATGATTCAGAGGGAGAAGAGAAAATGTTTGTTATGCATAGTATGCCAGATACTGTAATTTCAAAAGTAGCTCCTCTCACAATGACATTGGCAGTAGGCCTAAATGAGACACTAGCAAAGTTTTAAGTGGACACGGGCTGCGGAGTGACAATAATGAAGGACTTCACAGGTTGTTGACTGGGTAGAGTAGACTAGAGCTTAAGACTTTTCCAATTATACTGAAAATGTATACAGGATAAAATGTGAAGATATTAGGCACAGTGACATTGAGGGTGAAACACAAGGAAACTGTAAAAGATTTGCCACTGGTGATAGTGCCAGTTACTGGACCAAATGTGCTTGGAAGAGGTTGAATAAAAGAGTTGGGTTTAGCATGGAGCTCAATACATTATCTAACTAACAAAAAAGGGAAGATGTTGCAACATGTACTCACTGAAAATCCAGACGTGTTTAAAGAAGAACTGGGTAGCTTGAAGGGACCACCAGCAAAGGTTTACGTGGGCAAGGAAACACCACCTCAATTTTTTTAAACCACGGCCATTCCCATATGCGAGAGCAAAAGTGGAACCAGAGTTAGACCGCTTGGTAAGAGATGAGGTGATAGAGCCGGTGAAATACGCAGAATGGGCTGCGCTAATAGTACCAGGTAGTACTTCTGTAATTCTGTGAGACTCTGCGGGGATAACAAATTGACTGTAAATAGAGTGTCAAAAATTGAACCGTATTTATTCTGAGAATAGAGGATAGAGGAAAAGGAATCGCAAAATCGGCAGGGGGAGAGAAATTCAGCAAGTTGGATATGAGCCATGCCTATCACCAGATTGCATTGGATGATGACTCATAAAAGTATGTGGCCGTGAATATACATAAGGGGCAGTTCACCTACAAGGTTTTGCCTTTTTGAAATGCATCAAGTCCTGCAATTTTTCTGGACAACATACTTCTGACTGGCCAAAATGACTCTGAGCACCTAGAGACTGTAAACATGGTGTTGCAGAGGTTGTAAGACGCTGGATTGCAACCTAAAAGGAGCAAGTGTACATTCATGGCAAGTGAAGTGGTGTTCTTGGGCACAAAATACACTCTAAGGGTCTGCATCCAGTAACAGAGAAGGTACGAGCCATGAAAATGCACCACCCCCATCAAATGTCACTTAGCTAAAGGCTTCTTTTGGACTGTTAAATTATTATAACAAATTCTTGCAAAACTTAGCAACGGCGTTAGCTCCTGAACACAAGTTGCTCTGGAAAGGCACTAAGTGGGATCTAAAGCAGAGGGGCCAGAGGAAAGAGTACTCATGCTGGAAAACCCTGGACATAACCAGTATGATTATGGACAAACCGAGATCCAGTACTTTCAGAGTGAGAGAGATGGTGCGGAAAGGGTGGGCACATGAATTAGTCGGCGAGATGTTTAAACCCTATAATGTAAGGAAACGAGTTAACTGTGCAGAACGTTTGTGTGCTCTGGGGAACAAGAGTCATTGTGCTGAAATCAGGCCAAATACATGTTCTACAACAACTACACCAGTGTCATCCAGGGGTGTCGCATATGAAAGCACTGAGTTATGTGTGGATCAAGATGTGGAAAAACATGGTAAAGGTCCGCAACACCTGTCAGGAGCAGAGACATAATCCAGCAGTGGCCACACTGCATCCATGGGACTGGCCGGACAGACCCTGGAAAAGGCTACATGTCGATTATGCAGGGCCTTTTATGGGAAAAATGTTTTCCATCATCAATGATGCCCACTCAAAGTGGTTGGATGAATATCCTGTAAATTCTGCCACCAGCCACCACAACTGAATGTCTACGCATCAGTTTCAGTACCCATGATTTACCAGAACTTTTGGTTTCAGATAACGGCACTTGCTTCATTTTCAGAATTTTTTGTGGAAAAATGTAATACTTCATGTGATGTCTGCACCACACCATGCCTGTAGCAAAGGGTTGGCCGAAAGGGCTGTATAAACTTTCAAGTAGATGATGAAAAAGCACTCAGTGAGTTCAGTAAACACAGAAGTGGCAAGAGTTTTATTCAGCTACATAACAACTTCTCAGACTACAACTGGCCTGTCACCAGCGGAAATGTTCATGGGGAGGAAACTTCAATGCCCAGACCTCAAGCAGGAAGTGCAAAGAAAGCATAGTAAGTTGATAGAAAACCATGACCAGAACACAAAGACCCAGAAAGCAAGGACCCGGTCCTCACCAAGAATTTTAGTCCTGGACCAAAGTGTATTCTCGGAATGATAGAATCAGTCTCTGGACCAGTCTCCTACAAAGTCATGCTGGTGGATGGCAGGGTAGTTAGAAGGCATGTGGACCAAATTTATTCGCAAACAGTCAGCTCCAGAGGTCCATGGTGATGATATGGGGGACTATCCCCTAGCCCAGACACTGAAGCTCCAACTCCCTTCCCAGCTCCTGCCAACTTGGAGCCTACAGTATTACCGGAGCTGGGCACAAGGTCAGAGCCATTGTTGCAGGGAGACAAGAGCCCAGGGGCTGATGGGGGAGAGATGGAGAGATCTTATTCGGTGGGAAGACTAGGGCCACGGGTGAGAACACTACCAACACATTTGAAAGACTTTGAACTGAATGCAAAATGAAAAAAGAATGCATACAGTTATGTATGTACTGTAAATGTATTTGGATGTTAGCCTGTAAAACAAAAGAAGTAGTTAAGTAATGTTCTGTCGTTAAGCCCCATACCGAGTGAAGTTAAAATTGGTGGTAATGTGCAGGTAGGCAAAGAGTTTAATACAGACATACAAAATGTTATAGCTTAAGAGGATGGAGATGTACTAAAGTCTGTTTTAAGTTTTATTTCCAATTCACTAGATGGCGCTAATGGTATTGATGTGTGCTAGTGTGGGCAGAGTGAGAGAAGAACAATGTATAGGGCCCTATCATGCCATAGCGCTCTGTGCATTCGTGACATGTGCGTGGTGTAATTACTATTCTGTGCCAGTGCATCGTTCATTTTTTCAGGCAACAAATCACGTTGTCAAGATAGCAGATGACACTGCGCCGTCACGGGTGTGTCAGCGAAAAGAAGAGGTGTGGTCTGCGCAAAGCGTGCCAGATGCTATTAGGACGCAAAAATTTTATCCGCCAGTGACCAACAAAACCCTGGTCTGTCGTCAGTTGCGCATTGCTGAAAAGCTATTTTAGGGGCGCACAGCACTTTGGGATATGAAAGCGTGCAAAATGCGTGCATACCCTGCTTTTCTCATCAGCAGGAGCGTGCAGCAGGGTTTATACAAAAGTTTTTCATGTGGAGAAAAAAATTATGGGGTCCCTGGAAATATGAAATATAAATGTTTGATTTTTTCTTTGCACTGAAAGCTTTTGTTTCCCCCGTCTTCTAACATCATTGTACCGCTTTCTGCATGTTCGGATGTTCTTTTTTGCCAAAGATGGAGGATACAATTGAGGATATTTCCTCCCATACTTCCTTGACCCGTGGAGGTTTGGGGGGATTCTTTCCATCCCCGAAGATAACCTGTTCACGTGCTTTTACCTCACGCACTAGCAGATCGGTCTCCTCCATCGAAAAACGCTCCTGTCTTCCAGGTAAATTTGCCACCGTAATAGCAACACACCATGGAAAATGCGCTGCCGACTCCTGCCTGTCCCCGACTCTGCTTGGCTCTCCCGCTCCTGGCTACGTCCTCGGATCGTCCCTGGCTCTCCCTGGCTCTTCAGTCCTCCGGTGCCGACCTCTGCCTGTCCCTGGTTCTGCTCTTCGCTTCAGCCCCGGTGTACGACTCCTGCCCGTCCTCGACACTGCTCTACGCTCCAGCCCTGGTGAACGACTCCTGCCCGTCCTCGACACTGCTTAACGCTCCAGCCCTGGTGAACGACTCCTGCCCGTCCTCGACCCTGCTCAACGCTCCAGCCCTGGTGAACGACTCCTGCCCGTCCTCGACCCTGCTCCACGCTCCTGCCCCTGGTACCGACCATCGCCTGCCCACGACTCTTCGCCTGCTTCCGGGAGTGGGTTGTCACCGCCCGTCTGCCTGGGTGTTTCGCCGCGCCTTTGTGGATACCTACCTGCTCTCCGGAGCTGTTGACTTTATCCCTTTTCCCCCAACCCTTAATAAACTTCTTTTGAGGTTACGCATTTGGGTCTACCTGTCTGTCTGTCCGGGATCCGTGACAGTACGGACTAGGGCTGGGCGATATGGACCTAAACTAATATCACAATATTTCTGGGCTGACTGGCGATATACGATACATATCGATATTTCAAAAACAGGATGAGCAAAGTGTTTCATGTTAAGTTAAGATTGCTTTAAAAGAGCTGTGCAAATGAAAAAGTAAACAGTAACATACGCAGGGGTACAGCTTAGTGATCCGAGAAAGCTCCGGCTGTCTGAACAGTGTGACCCCGTTAGGATAAGTGGTTTTGATAAAGTGGTATTGTATCATTGAAAATATATCGATATGGCGATATAGTGTCAAATACATATCTTCTTTAAAAATATATCGATATTACGATAATATCGATATATCGCCCAGCCCTAGTACGGACTGACCAAGAAATGGACCCAGCGAACCTCAACATGGACCAGGATCAGTCTCCCGAGCCCCTGTCCGCGATTCAAAGACTAGAGAACTCCGAAAGAGAGCTGGGCCGTGTCACCGGTGACGTAGCTTCTCTTATGGGAACTACTGACCAGATACAACAGCTGGTTTTGCTGCTCCAACAGCAAGGAGCGGTTCAGGCTCAGCAGCTCGCCCAGATCTCGGCTCGAGTCGCATCCTCGGGAGCCAGTGATCCAATGGCTCCCCCTCCTGGCCTCTCTGCTTCGTTTCCAGCTCTGCCTCAAGTGCCCGTTGTCGCTGGTTGCTCCGAGCCCAAGATCGGACTGCCGGAACGGTTTGGAGGAAACCCCGAGGAGGTGGTGGCGTTCGTTACGAACTGCCAGCTAACCTTTGACCTCCAGCCGCGAAACTTCGCTTCAGAGGCGGCGCGGGTTGCATTTGCCATAAACCTCCTGACGGGGCGAGCCAGACTATGAGGGGCTGCCGAATACCAGCGTCTCTCGCCAGCCTGCCGTTCGTTTGGTGCCTTTGCGGCCGAATTACGTAAGGTGTTTGGCGCTGGCGCTCCCACGGCTGACGCCTCCCGGGAGTTGATGGAGATGCGTCAGGGCAAACGGCCTGTAGCGGATTATTCCATTGACTTCAGGACTATTGCTAGCAGGAGTCACTGGAATGAAGAAGCCTTGGTCGACGCTTTCATTCACAGTTTGGCGGAGTATATGAAGAACGAGCTGGTTTCCCATGAACCCCCCACAACCCTGGACGATGCGATCGCCCTCACCATCCGCATCGATCGGCGGGTCCAGGCTCGCCGTCGCGAGAAGGGCAGAGCCAGTCAGCCCCCTCGTCGCTCCGCTGATGGTGAAGTCGCCGCCTCCAGTCGTTTTACCGGTCCTCTTCAGGACTCCTCGGAGCCCATGGAGGTGGATCGTACTTCTCTCTCTCCGGCTGAACGACAACGCAGGCTGGCGGGAGGTCTGTGTTTATACTGCGGAGGAGAGGGGCATCGAGTCACCACCTGCCCGTTAAAAGATCGAGCTTGCCGGAAAGCAGAGGACATCCGGTTGAGCTCGACCTCCACGAGCCCTCTCAGAGGGGACAGACCCCTCCTGCGGGTAGTCCTTCAGCTTCCCACTCAGTCTCGCTCTCTCTCTGCTCTCATCGATTCTGGCTCGGAGGCCAACATCTTGGATATTGGTGTGGCCCAGCAGATGGGGCTAGAGGGCCATCGCCTCCCGGCTCCGTTGCCAGCTCGAGCACTGGATGGACACCTGTTGGGCCAGATTACCCACATCACCGAGGCGGTGGGGATGCTCACGTCTGGGAATCATCGGGAGCGTATCCGCTTCCATCTCCTCTCATCTCCCAGCGTGCCCATCACCCTTGCTCCGTCTGCATAACCCCCGTATAGACTGGCGAAAAGGAGATGTGTTCGAGTGGGGGGTGGAATGTCACCAGTCCTGTCTGCGATCCGCTACTCCGTTCACTCCACCAGCACCCTCTTCGACGCCTCCGGATACCTCCAAAGTCCCCATCTGCTACCATGACCTTCTGGAGGTCTTCAGCAAGGCCAAGGCTACGTCTCTGCCTCCCCACCGGCCGTATGACTGCGCAATTGACCTGGTATCCGGAGCCATTCCACCACGAGGGCGTCTCTATTCGCTCTCTGGTCCCGAGAGGCGGGCGATGGAGGAATACATCGCAGACTCCTTAACGGCTGGCATCATCCGTCCCTCCTCGTCGCCAGTGGGCGCAGGTTTCTTCTTTGTGGGGAAGAAAGATGGAGGCCTTCGCCCCTGTATCGACTACCGAGGATTGAATGACATCACCGTGAAGAATAGGTACCCTCTGTCACTGCTCGCCACCGCATTCGAGTCTCTCCAGGGGGCCACGGTCTTCACTAAGCTCGACCTCAGAAATGCCTATCACCTCGTTCGCATCCGGGAGGGGGACGAGTGGAAGACGGCCTTCAATACCCCCAACGGCCACTACGAGTATTTGGTCATGCCATTCGGGCTCACAAACGCCCCTGCCGTTTTCCAGGGGCTTGTTAACGACGTGTTGCGTGATATGTTGGACAGATTCGTCTTTGTTTACCTAGACGACATTTTGATATTTTCCAAGACTCTGAAAGAACACAAGCAGCACGTTCATTTGGTCCTTCGTCGTCTCCTGGAAAACTCGCTATTCGTGAAGGCAGAGAAATTTGAGTTTCATGCAAAGACCGTGGCCTTCCTTGGGTACATTGTGGCAGAGGGTGCCATCCAGATGGATCCAGCGAAGGTGTCAGCCGTCACCTCTTGGCCGATCCCTGCAAATCGTAAACAACTACAACAATTCTTGGGGTTTGCTAACTTCTACAGACGGTTTATCCGCAACTATAGTGCTGTCGCTGCTCCCCTGACGGCGCTTACCAGCACTAAGCAGCCCTTTTCCTGGACTACGGCCACGGACAATGCCTTCACCACACTTAAAAATAAGTTCACGTCTGCGCCCATCCTTCAGGTGCCAGACCCTGAAAGACAATTTGTTGTGGAGGTTGACGCATCCGATATTGGGGTAGGGGCTGTCCTATCTCAACGGCGTCCCGAGGACGAGAAGCTTCATCCCTGTGCCTACTTCTCCCGTCGCCTATCCCCTGCGGAACGGAATTATGACATTGGGGACCGGGAGCTCCTCGCCATTGTACTGGCGTTAGAGGAGTGGCAGCACTGGCTGGAGGAGGCGCCCGTGCCATTTATTGTCTGGACAGATCACAAGAATCTTGAATACATCAGAACAGCAAAAAGGCTCAATCCCCGACAAGCTCGTTGGTCTCTGTTTTTCTCACGTTTCCATTTTTCTGTCTTATCGCCCAGGTTCCCGAAATGTCAAGTCGGACGCCCTCTCCCGCCAGTTCCAGGAGGAGGATGACAGACTTCAGGGTCCGGTCCCCATCCTGCCTGGGTCCCGGGTCGTGGCGGCGCTCACCTGGGACGTGGAGAGGCAGGTCCAGAGAGCCCTCCAGGATCAGCCTGGTCCTAGCGCCTGTCCCGAGGTCAAACTCTACGTGCCTGAGGCTCTCCGCTCTCAAGTACTGCAGTGGGGGCATGACTCCCTCCTGGCTTGTCACCCTGGTGCTACCCGCACCAGCCATCACATCGCCCGGCGGTTCTGGTGGCCCACCCTGGAGAGGGAGGTCCGGGAGTACGTTCAAGCCTGCCCGGTCTGCAGCCGTAATAAGACCTCGAATCGACCACCTGCTGGCCTTCTCCAGCCTCTGCCCGTGCCTTCTCACCCCTGGTCCCACATCAGCCTGGATTTTGTCACTGGACTGCCTGTCTCGGAGGGGAATACAGTTATACTAACCGTGGTGGACCGATTCAGCAAGATGGCCCACTTCATTCCCCTCCCTAAGCTTCCGTCTGCTAAGGAGACCGCGCAGGCAGTCCAGCTGCATGTCTTCCGCCTCCACGGCATCCCCACTGATGTGGTCTCCGATCGTGGCCCCCAGTTCACCTCCACTTTTTGGAAAGAATTCTGTCGTCTACTGGGGGCCACAGTCAGTCTCACCTCCGGTTTCCACCCCCAGGCCAATGGGCAATCTAAGCGGGCGAACCGAGAGCTGGAGAAGGCCCTCCGATGTGTGGTTTCCCGGGACCCCCTCTCCTGGGCCAGTCGGCTGGTGTGGGTAGAATACGCCCACAATATGCTCACCTGTTCATCCACGGGCATGTCACCCTTCCAGTGTGTTTATGGATATCAGCCTCCTCTGTTTCCCAGCCAGGAGGGAGACGTCTCCTGCCCCTCTGTTCTGGCCAACGCCCGCCGTTGCAGGCGGACCTGGGCTCGAGCGAGGGTCGTGCTGCGGAGGGCCGTCGCCTCTTATTCCGCCGGGGCCAACCGTCGCAGGACTCCGGCTCCAGAGTATCGTGTGGGTCAACAGGTCTGGTTGTCGGCCAAGGACCTCCCTGTCCGGGTAGAGTCCCGTAAGTTGGCGGCGCGCTTCCTGGGTCCTTTCTTGGTAGAGCGCGTCATCAGCCCCACGGCGGTCCGTCTCCGACTCCCTACTACCATGAGGGTCCACCCGACGTTTCACGTCTCCCGGATTAAACCTGTACGGGTGAGCCCTCATACACCTGTGGTGCCTCCACCACCCGCTCCACGACTGCTTGATGGGGATCCTGTCTACACGGTGCGTCGCCTTCTCCGGTCCAGACGGAGAGGCCGGGGCATACATTACCTGGTGGACTGGGAGGGGTACAGTCCTGAGGAGAGGTCTTGGGTCCCGGCGAACAGGATTCTGGACCGTTCCCTCATCGATGACTTCCACCGAGAGCATCCCGACCAGCCGGCTCTCCGTCGGGGCCGTCCCAGGGGCTCCTCCCAGCCTGTCCGGGCTCCTCCGCCTCTGGCTGCTGCTCCGCCCGCCAGGGGAGCCCGGGATACTCAGGAGGATGCTGCCCTGCTATCGGACCGGTCCGAGGAGTTCTGATCCCTTGTCTCTCCCCTCCCCCCCACCCGGTTGGTGTTTTCTTTTTTGGGACTTCTGGGGCCGTCCCTTGGGGGGGGGGGTTCTGTCACGGTTTTGCTCTGGGCTTGGGATTTTTCATGTGTGTTTTTCATTGTTAGTCACCTATTAGTCTATTAGGTTCACTCTACCGTGTTTTACTGCTCCTTCCCTGCGTTATCTGATTATTCACTGCACCTGCACTTCCTTGTTTAGATCCTCATTAGATTATCTCTCTCACTCGTGCTCCTCGCTTCACTATCGTTGTAATCATCCGTCTCACCTGCACTTCCTGGTTTGTGATTATCACAGTTATTCAATCATTGTTGTCACCTGCACTCCTCGTTCATGCTCGTTTAGTTCCCGGGGTTTCCACTACTTATACTCGCCCTTCTCACTCACTCCTGGTCAGTCCGTCTGCGAACCCACGGTGTATTCCTCGGCAAGCTTTTTGACTCCTGGCTCTTCTTTGTCTGTGTAGCAGTTCTCCCGTGTTCCGTCTGTTTCCCTGTTTGTTCCTGTTTTCCCTGCCTGTTCATCTCCAGTCTTCGGTTGCCGACTCCTGCCTGTCCCCGACTCTGCTTGGCTCTCCCGCTCCTGGCTACGACTTCGGATCATCCCTGGCTCTCCCTGGCTCTTCAGTCCTCCGGTGCCGACCTCTGCCTGTCCCTGGTTCTGCTCTTCGCTTCAGCCCCGGTGTACGACTCCTGCCCGTCCTCGACACTGCTCTACGCTCCAGCCCTGGTGAACAACTCCTGCCTGTCCTCGACACTGCTTAACGCTCCAGCCCTGGTGAACGACTTCTGCCCGTCCTCGACCCTGCTCAACGCTCCAGCCCTGGTGAACGACTCCTGCCCGTCCTCGACCCTGCTCCACGCTCCTGCCCCTGGTACCGACCATCGCCTGCCCACGACTCTTCGCCTGCTTCCGGGAGTGGGTTCTCACCGCCCGTCTGCCTGGGTGTTTCGCCGCGCCTTTGTGGATACCTACCTGCTCTCCGGAGCTGTTGACTTTATCCCTTTTCCCCCAACCCTTAATAAACTTCTTTTGAGGTTACGCATTTGGGTCTACCTGTCTGTCTGTCCGGGATCCGTGACACATTTGTTATTAGGGGCAAAGTAGAAGAAGAGGCTCCATCCTTTGTGTTGCTTTGTTGTTGCAAACACTCTAAATGTGTTTTTTTTTTTTCTTTTTCATATTGAGGGCCAAACAGAGAAGCTGTACGCAATAATTTTCTGGTTACAAACCATGTGTTACAGATTCATTTTGCAAAAATTTCTATGGCCATGCAGTTATTTATGGGCAGTGCCCCATGTGTGAGTTTGCATCTGGAAGTTTGAAAATAAGAGATCTGTACCTTCATATTCATAAACTATCTACATAGTGGTAAGTCTTCACGGTAAGTTTACTTGATGGGTGAGTTCATAACACATTCATAGCAGCTGTCATAAACTGCACATAAAGCATTCATGACTGTTTCATGAGACATGACTTCCATGAATGTGGAAGATAGAACGATGACAACTTAAAAATAAAAGTACAACAATTGCAAAGCAGCACTGCCGTTTTTTCGCTAATGGGAATGTCCAACCGTTCCAGGTTACACATACGGGTCAGCTGAACGTAGGCTAGTTTACCTCCTAATGTTAAACTCAGTGATTACGAATACTTCACAACTTGTATAGTAAAGTGACATTCAATGTAGACTTCATAACATATTCATGAAATATTTACAAAGGCTGGAGAGATTACAGATTTGTGTAACCTGGAGGATGGTGACAAAGGAGGGTGACAAATTTTAAGCTACAGTGGTAGCTATGGTGCAGTTTTCAATGAAAGTGGTGGGTTTTTGCTTGGTTCTAATGGAAACTTACACAAAAATCTCCCAAAGACTCTCCTGTAAAAGGTTCTGGTCCCTCGTCCCTCATTCTGTCAAGATGATTAGCATTACATGCAGCTAGCTTGTCTCTTTGAAAGAAGTTCCCATACCCAGCATATCAATTCAGACAACCTGGCAAGAAAACAATCAGAACCTTTCAGAACACGTGTAAAACTTTTCTACAAAAGTGGGCAGACTGTACACTCAAACTTTGGAATTTCCAAAAATTGGTATGAATGTAAAAAAGTTGGCTACCAGGTTGTTAAGTAGCTGCTAACTGTTTTGCTAGATCTGCATACTACTCTTCCACATTTAAGACTGCAAGGCAGACCAATGTCTGTTTTTGGTAGGTTTCATACTGCTTTTTATGCATGTTACTTGCACTTAATGGTTATTTTGTGTGTAATAACTGATTTGGTGGCTCTGCCTGCCCGAGGTCAGCCGACATGATCTTTCTCTCCACAACTGCTCCTGGTCCTCTCCTCCTCCGCGGCTGCTCTCACCTCTCACCATGGTTCCTAGTCCAGCCACTCTTCAGGCTACTGTTCCAACCAGGACCCCATGGTGTAGCCATGATTCCGCTTGCTCTACTGCTGCTTCTGCTCTCCACTTCCTACCAGTTTTAACTGGTACCCCTACTCCTCCTGAAGACTTTGGGGTCTGATGACTCACAGAGTTGAAGCACGTCTCATGCGTGCAAGACTTTAAACTCTTTCTCGATGAATTTTAAGGGGAGTGTAACCTTGCTGTTGTTTTCATAGATTGCGAAGTTGCTCAAGCTCCTTGGCAGTCTTAACCATCTCCTCAGGTAGCCACTCTCCAGATCTGAGATGGTGGTGATCGGATACCCATAGAGGAGCAGTGGCCACATGATTCCTGGCATAATTCCATGTTGATAAATCCAAACTTTAAACTTTCCTGCAAGGCCTGACTTGTCAAAATCCCTGAGCCACCTTACCAGCTCCTCACAAGTGCTCTTGAGTGTGTCCCTGAGGCTGCTGTCAGAGAAGTTCCCAAAGTTCTTTGGCTTCTCACAAATAGTTGGGATGGGTGTTCCTGTGATGGAGAATCTGAACTTGTCTGCCACTCTGCTCTTTTTCAAGACCAAGGATCTTGATTTTGTTGGCTTAAATGACATCCTGGCCCATCCCATCAGCCTCTGCAGGCCCAGCAGGACTGACTAGGCACCAACTAGGTGGTCACTGTGAAATCGTCCATGAAGGTACAGATTGGGGGTTGGCAGATCTCCGACTTGGACTTGGGACCTCTGTATTTTCGTTTAGCCTTTTCACCAGCATGCTCATTGCCAGAGCAAACAGGATCACTGAGGTGGTGCACCCTGTGATGATTCCCACCTCCAATCTGTGCCATTGTGATGTTGATCCTGTGAAAACTCTCAGGCTGAAATTGCTGAAGTACTGTAGTCCAGGATGAGGTCTCTCACAATGGCTGAAACATGGTGCCTCTCCAGGACCAGTTTGTGGGGCATCAAGCCGTAGGCAATGGCCAGATCTAGGCGCATTATCACTAGGTCTCCCTTGTTCTCCCTTGCATCTCTGACCATGCCCAGTAATGGCACCTTTTTGCACTTAAGTGTCGATGTATCAGGGGCGGACTGACAATCTGTGCATTCTTGTATGTTATCCTCACTTGATGGATCTTGAGGCTCTTCCCATTTTTGCAGATCTTTCAGCACAAACACTCTCTACTCGTCAATGTTTGTTCATTGCTGTTGGCTGTTAACCTGTCTGGCTGGGGGGCTCATCCTCCCCGCCTGTTGGGCTTCCCTGGGAGTATATTTTCTGTCTTTTTTCCATACAAACCCAGCCCTTGGTGAGTTGCCATGACCCCCTCCTATTAATCACCTACTATTGGCTAGAAAATATTAATTTTTATATTTATTTTTCACATATTAAATGTAAAAACCTTCCACCAAATGAAACCGAATCAAATTGATTTAAATTAATTATTTTTCATTCGAAAGAAAGTAGACTTGGTGCTCATTGTTGATAGGTTGGTGATGCTTTGAAGCAACATTTGATTTTTGTGCTGATAATGTAACAAAACATTTAACCTGCCAGATTATGCAATAGGAAGGAGTATGGTTGAAAGAGATTTGCTTTAATTGAAGTCTAGGGTTAGGATTTGTAGTCTATCAGTACAATATAGGAAAAACGAAAATGTGCAGCGGAATAGCTGATGGGGTTCGAGTTGTGTCACTGTCATCAGAAGCCTAATCAACAGAAAGATGTACATTGGTTCAGTAGTCCACAACAAAATATTGCTTAAGTTTTATGCATTACTGATAGGTATGCACAGGAGTTTTACGGCTTACATGACACTGGTAGGGGACTGGTGTTTGGATTTGCAGTGTATACTTAAGGTGACCAAACACCCCGGTTTGTCAGGACAGTCCCAATTTTGAGTTGCGCCTCATTACGTTAACTGTTATGGAATGTAAGAACTCTGCTCTCATTCAGTCAGGGGTTTGTGCATGACAACCATCAGAGTGCATCCTTCAAGCAGTTAAAATTAATAGTTTTGAAAGTAACACAGAAAGTCATTGTATCTAAAGCACCTGTCTGACACAATGCATCTTCAAAAAGCATGGCTATTGCACATGGGTTACGTGCACAAAAGAGTTTGTTTATTAGTTCACAAAAGACCCCCACCCCCACAGTCAGTCAAAGGCCAACCCAATAGATCTACTCTAAGGCCGACCCTAGTTCTGTAGTTTATTGGTTCCCCCTTCACAGGAGGTGTGGTTAGTGTCAATCCATGCCGTCCCGATTACTCTACATTATACAGGGTGGGCCAAAATTTTAAATGCTTATATCTTGAATTATAAAAATGATATAGAGTACCGAATGTATTTGTTGTATAACTGACATTCAGGAGTTTATGAAACATAGGCTTATCTGTATATTCTGGTTGTGAATTAAAAACATATTTTAGAGAAGGGTAGATTTGGCACAACAGCTTTAAAAAAAAAACTAGAAATACATTCAGATCACCACCAAAATCGAAGTTAGGCCATTTTTGACCTACCCTGAAAATTTCATCAAAATCCATCCATAACGTTTTGAGTTCTGTTGCTAACTAACAAACAAACTAACAAATAACAAACACCGATGATTACAAAACCTCTGCTGGCGGAGGTAACAATGATGATGACCAGGAAGGTAATTTAGGGAATGCATGTCACCACAAGAGGGCGACAGTTCTATGGGGAAACAAATCTCACAATGGTCAAATTCTATAAAAAAAAATCCTGATCCAGACCGCCACCACAATCTAATCACTTTTAAGTTAGCCCATTTTTGACCTACCCTGAAAATTTCATCAACATCCAGTACTTATCTTGCTAACCAACCAACCAACAAACACCTACCTAGCAGAGGTAATTAGTTAAATATAGGGAAACTGTATTTGTAACGCAGGTTTATTAGCCTACAGCCCAAAAGAAATTCATTTAGCATTTAGCAAGAAATAGCATTTTCAAAAGGAACAAGGCCCGTCATCCTGTATAACTTGAATTCAATGCCTACTTTCCAGTAATTTAAAAAAATCTCAGTTGCTTTGCACCCTATCTGGGGTGTACACAAGCATGCTTGAATTGGAGAGACTGGTTCTGCAGGGATATAACCATAGTTGTAAGCATGGCCACAGCCAAGGTGACGTGTAACCTTTCTGACTCAATCTGGCCAAATAAGGGATGTTCAAACTAAGCACATTGTTTAAATCTAAGATTTATGTCTGACATAAAATACAATTTAAATTTCACATTTTCATAGCTGAAATCATGGAAGAATTCCTATGATTTTTTGTCATTTCTGTATATTTGTTGGCAATATTTGCACGTGAGAATTCAGTGGTTAGTATTCAGTGGTTGTAACTGTATTTGTAATTGTAACTGTAATTTTTGTCTTGGCTGTAGAACTTTATGACATGACCAGTTTCTTCCATATTAGACCAAGAACCAAATGAAACTAAGCCATTAATATTGTCACTTGTTTGTTGAATTCAATTATAATTATTACTACAACTATTATTTAGCAGATTGGGTTACATTGGGGTTAATGACCATTTGTTTGTATCGTGTAAACACACCTGGTAATGGATGATCTTGGCATATGTTTCTGAAATGGACTCGGCATAGAAAGGTGTTGCTCCTATCAACATTTCATATGCACACACCCCCAGCGCCCACCAGTCACACTCTGTCCCATATCCGCCTCCACCATCCACTGCACGCAGTATCTCTGGAGACAGGTAGTCAGGGGTTCCCACTGCCAAAGAGGAATGAACCTGAGAGGGATACACAGAAACACAGTCATGTAAAAAAAGTTCTTGTAAGAGGAGAGCCTTACAAGAATATTCACTGCCTCATGTATGACTTATCATGATGTCATGATTATGGCCACTTTCACATACTTCTTGTACAACAAAACTGTAAGACTTATATATGTACTTATATTTTTATTGTACATTATTCATACAAATTTCACAAGTTTCCCTTCGTAGAAATTTACTAAGGATCTTGTATGTGGTTCACTTATATATACAAATTTCGTACAATTCATCTATGTTGTTTTTTTATTTGAAATCAGGGTCCTGAAATTTCTCTACTGATCAGCTAGACCCTGTGTTTACTTTAAAACCGCCTTGACCCAAGCCATCATTCCCTCAACATAAATTTGTCCCTGTGCTAAAGACCCAAAGCCAGTCATGCTGAATAACTACTGCCCAGTGGAGCAGCCATCAGCAATGTGTTTCCACTAACAACTGAATATAAGAGAACTGGACAAACCCCTCTGTGATGTCACACATAGACTCACAAACCGGATGAAGCCAAAATTGAAGGTTGTGGGCACCGCCATCTTGGCCAGTTCATTTTATGAATGTCAATGTGAATTATCTGGGGATTAAACTAACGGATTGTAATAAAATGCATCCCCCTCAGAGTTATCGAGGACCCGAAAACCACCGAAAGACACAAAATGTTTTTTGAACCAAGCTGTAAATATGTTTATTTTTGCTGTGAAAATGGACTTTTTAACATAGGAGTTTATGGAAAGTTGCTCCCTTCTGCAGCCAGCCCCCAATGGAAATGTGAGGTATTGCAACATGATCTGGCAATGCAATACCGAAAATTAAGTGAATTGGGAGTAACATCATTTATGCAGATGGTGGCAGTAACGCACAGACAGCCGCCTAATTCGCCACAAAAAGGCCAAAGGTGACGAGCAAGACGTCACGTGAACAAACACGACGGTCTCACGACAGGTCCATGCTAATCGTTCCAACTGCACAGCTTCACGATGGAACTTCCGATGGTTCGTCCAGACTTTGTTGTTGGGAAACACTTGCATCATTGAACGATCCATCGGACTACTGTAGTTGTAAACTTCGTTGGTTGCTAAGTCTGGACGATGGTGTTGGGAAACAGCAGTGTGGTAAGACCATTGTTCAAACCTACGAAGTTGCTAAGGAAGTTAGCAACGACGCTTTTGGGAAACGCACCCCTGGCTATCGCGACTTGTCAATGCTCTGCGAGCATTGGTCTGGCCAAGCTGTGTTGTAAACCCATTTCTCAGAAGGCGGGCTTAACCCGCCTCTTTCAAATGCCTTTGTTTGCTACTGGACGAAGCTTCAACCAATGACACCCCTCTGCCCTCTGACGTATACCCAGTGAAAGAAACTGCTTGATCCAAACAAAGTAGTAGTAGCCTGTAGTCATATAGAAATGGCATTAAATGATTTTTGTCGGACTTGTGAGGTTAACATGAGAGTGACTGGTGTTGGTCATTTAATATTGATATTCGAAAAACGAATCAGTGCGATCAAAGGCGAAATGACCACAACAACAGCGTTCTCGCAAAGCCCAATCGACTTGGCTACCAGCGGGGCTAACTGCTAAATTAAACTTTTACCGAAGCCGGTCGGTAGCATTGTGAAAACGTCCTTTCCCACAACAAATGCTTCAAGGGCTGTCCTTTACTGTATTTTCAGAGAGAACTTCCCTTTGAATTCGTCCAAAACAGCAGCTACAGCTGCATTGAAATCTTGCGTTTGCTCCACGTTCGCCATGTTGACAGTGACTGAGATAGATTTCCGGTCGCCAAACTACCACGTCATTGCCATTTTGAAATCGATTTTCATTGGCCCCATATTCCTGCCGGAGCAGAAATGGTTTAGATAGGCTGCTTGGCCAGACTGACTTGCTCGCGAAATGAAAATGCAGCGTCATAGGCAGTATGGGCACACCCAGGCTAGAGGACTGCACAATGTAGTGTAGATCTGATATGACAAGGTCAATATCGATAGCTTTCCAGCATTTGTTTCATGCAGTTGTAAGTGACTGGTAATATTTTGCAGACGGTCACAAGGTTTTTGAGGTATGCCCTGTGTCAATACATGCATTGATAGCACAGGTGACATGAATTGCCTAGTTGTGCAATAGCTTTCAATGGTATTTTGGCTGAATACGCTCACATCACGCTCACATTAAGCTAACTTATTTTGCCTTATCCTATCATCCTGTCATCACTCAGTCTTATACAGCTGAAAACATAGTAAATATACACACTGTCTCGAACCTTTTCGGATTTATCCAGTTTAATTCCAAAATTAAGATGTAAACATTTCAAACATGTCTTGTCTGTTTTCCTGTAAGCGATCCAGACAGGCTGGATCAGTGGTGGAGTCCAGAGCCGACTTATCATGCTACGCAACATAGCAAAGCAACAAGCAACCTCCCTCTGAGTGTTTCCATCTTCCAACTGTTGCACTGCTCTGGCTATTAAGGTTGTGCGGATCGATACCAAAGTATCAATACTTCGATCTTGATGGGGTATTTAATATGGATTGATCCTGGTGTTAAAGTATCGATATCAAGTCATGTTTCAATTACTGACTTCTTTCAGTTTATTTAGTTTAAGTGGATTTGGTGTTTTGCTTATTATGTATCATTGACGGTTGTCCGGCACTAGTTTTCCTTCCACCAAACAACGCGGGTACTACGGCAACCTGTTGTGTTTCAGCCAGTGGCAGAGCGCAGCGTGAACATTATGGGCGATCACAAGAGGAGTGTGGTGTGGGATTACTTCGACACCATTAATAATAACGTTGCAAAGTGCGTGGTCTGTGAAAAACTGATAAAGTATTGTGGTAACACCACAAACTTGTATAAACACTTAAAAAACCACAAACCACAGTATGACGAATGCGTAGAGAAACGTCGACAGACAGAGGAGGCTAGAAGTCAGACAGCCCCCACCACCACCACAGCAGCAACAGCGCGGCAAAGTTCATTAGCAGAGGCGTTTGAGAGGCAGACTTTATCCAGGTAACCATGTAGAAGAATACCGTAAAATACCAAATAGTAGCCGGGGCTATTATTTGTTTCAATCACTTAACAGACCAGGCATTTATTTGAGAACAGGCGGCTATTTGGGACAGGCGATTAATTCCTTCCTCACAAAAATCTTGCTCAACAAAACTGGTAAAATATGGTATTCAAATTCTTTTAATCAATACAACTACAATTTTCACTGTTTTAAATTAACTAAATAACATTGTGACCAAAAATAATAATTAAAGGAAACATACAAAATGCACAATAATTCAAAATCATTTTCATTAACCAAAAAGCCTTATGTGCAGAATAAAATACCCGTTTCCCATTCACCCGTAAAACACCCCTATCATAATAGTTGAAACTCCCCCATATTCAGCCTGTGGTACAGTCCCTCGGTTTCTCCACGGAAACCAGGAAGTTCGGAGAGTTTGCATGGTGGTGAGTAACAGAAACACAGTTGTGCTTTTATAAACTTTGATGTTTAAAATGGGCAGTGTGTGTATCATGGTGTTTCTTTGCTAGTAGATGTGCTTAAAACAGTCGATAGATGATAAGGATTACATCTATGAAATGTGCATTGTAGGCTACACGTGAGATTGACAAACATTATCGTTACTTCGGATTTGGAATGCCGGTAGGCCCTTCCTGAGTAACGGCTTGGGCTGTGATCAGCTTGACTGGTGAATTTCACTGAATATCCATGAAGCCCCAGCCTAGGCTACAACACGCCCCCGCCCCCGGATCACCATATGCATGAAGCCTGTGCCTGAGACAACGGTAGAAAGTTTCGCCGAATAAAGAGTATTTCGGCAATAAAAGTGTAACGAATGACTACACTAGTCTCATCCACACAAAATAAAAACATGCTGCATGAACAGTAACAAAATTCACACACATTTAAAAGAGAACCAAAGAGAGGAGTTCACGACAGCCAACATTTGTGCTAGTTTGAGTTCCATCCTACTACGCCACGAATCTCTGGGATTGTCGTCTTTCTGACTGGTACATATCTAACACTGACCTCATTTGACACCAGTGAACATAGGTGGAAACATAAACGCCCATGTTAACTGGTGATATCACAAGTAAATAAGCAAACGCTGCTCATTCAAGCCTTGAAAACAGCTCATTCTTTCAGAACAATTAAAATCTAATGAACGACTACTTCAGTCTTATCCACACACAATAAGAAATACATGCTGCATAAACAGTAACAGAATTAACATGAAATCGGAATAAATGATCCGAAGAAGATTCGAACTAGAAACACAAAGCTACCACGCAGTTTACTATGTACGAGACGTGTTCGTTCCTGCTGCGCCACGAGCTGCCGACAAAACCGCATGTCTCACTATAATATACTGCAATACTAACTTCAATTGACACAAGTTGACATACTGTGAAAATATCCCTTTTCACAAACTGTCATGAATATTGTCATACTGAAGTATTACTCTTTGTATTTCTTTTGCATTACAACTTCAAGACCTTGGCAAAAGTGTCCCTGCTGATGACTTCAAACAAACCTAAATGGTGACTGTAGTGGCCGTTTGTCAAATTTAAACTCAAAATGATCATCACACAAACTACATGAAAAGACTTTACTTTCTTGCACCCCGATAATGAGATGTACTCAGGCAGACACTGAATGCCCGTGCTGAATTGCTGTGCTGTAGGGTTTTCTTAAAGCCTACATATTATAGGATTTCGGAATATGCTTGGAGGAAAATGTCCTGCATGCCAGGTTCTTCGGCGTGTAGTAGTGTTCGTTGGAATTCCCCAGTGTACACAAGATGTTTGCTCGTCTACATGGCCTTAAACGTTTAGTTTTGTGCTAACCAAGGTTCGTTAGGCCTGTATATGGGAAGAATGAACCTTGGATTCACAGCATTTGCTATATGTTGGCTTGCATATCACCAGTTAACATGGTTGTACTATATAGCCTAGTATGTTAACTTGTGTCAAATGACGTCATCATTGCTATATATATTAGTGACACAGATACTAACGGTGGGTGGTTGTGGTACAGCGCGATATCCAATGGCTCAGCATTATTGATGAGTCAGTCTACTGTTTGTGACTGTGGTTCGAATCCTCTGGGACTCCCAGACAATGTTATCTTGGGTTGGCAATTGTTCCCTTTTGTTTCTTATTTTGTGTGGATGAGACGAGGACGTCAGTGGAAGATTCACTAGCACAGTCGCAAACCATTGTTTTTTTTCTAAGATGTCAGATGACTGATCCTCAGTTTACAGCAGAATTGTCTGTGTCAACATGCATGAATACAGTAGACATGACGTACGTGTCGGGTTGATACAACCAACAGATGAATACACCAACCCATACAAGTTGCGTCGTGGGCAGGCAGATGTAGTATAAGTAGGCCTGCGCTATTATCAATCTATGAAGAGCAAGGGGCTATTTTCTGCCTGTTAGGTTCGACAGCGATAACATCTCACACTGACTCGGGATGTAGCTACACTGAGTTGCCCTTGCTCCTCAAAAATCCACCTCAAACGCTGGCAGTGCAGGTTCATATAGTTTATTGTTCATAAAAAATTGTTATAGCCTTCACAACAACGAGCCTACGTGTTTTGATTTGAAGGCTTGGGTTCGCAGCGTTTGTTGATGTTAACTTGTGAACGCCCATGTTAACTTGTGATATCACCAGTTAACATGGGCGTATATGTTTTCGCCTATGTTAACTTGTGTCAAATTAGGTTAGTGTTAGATATGTACCAGTCAGGAAGACGGCTGACTCGGCGATCCGTGGCGTAGCAGGATCAAGCTCAGCCTGGCATTGGTGTTGGCTCTGGCGATGTCATTTCTTTGGTTCGAGCCCTCTCTCGGACGACAATTTTAAATGTGTGTGAATTTTGTTATTGTTCATGCAGCATGTTTTTATTGTGTGTGGGTGAGACTGGTGTAGTCATTCGTTACACTTTTATTGCCGAAATACTCTTTATTCGGTGAAACTTTCTACCGTTGGCACATGCTTCATGCATATGGTGATCCGGGGGCGTGTTGTAGCCTAGGCGGGGGCTTCATGGATATTCAGTGAAATTCACCAGTCAAGCTGATCACAGCCCAAGCCGTTACACCTGCACCCCTCGTAACATTGCTATATGAATGAAAGGTTATTGCAAATGATGGCTTACAACAAAACTCTTTTGATAACACGACCTGAAAGAAGGATCATTTTCTCACACATCTCCCCTGATTGTGTAGTAAAGACTTACTGAAAGAAACCACAGCTATGTGAACAGTAAACAAAACGGGCGAAAAAGAACAACGTGCAGCTACAGTGGTCACGTCTTTTTCCTTGATTTTCTTATGAATTACACGGGGCATTTATTTGGAACCGGCCTTTATTTATCAAAATTTACACCTGCGACCGGCATTTAAAGGGAATCCGGCGATTGATTGGAACTCGGCTATTACTAGGTATTTTACGGTAAGTGTAAAGTAGAGTCCTGTATTTTTTGGACGGTAATGTCAGCCTATTGTAGCCTAAGTGTAGTTGTGCTCTGCAAATGCTGTGCACTACCAACATGGGCGTCGGTAGACCTGGGCATTCGAGGCTATAGCCCCGGATCTCCCCGGACCTCTCTGTGCCGTCAAAAAAAGTAAATAAATAATGATGGTAATGATGAAAATAGGCCCGTAGAAGAGACTTTTGTGTGGTTGCATTACCAGTAGTCCCAAATGAAACATTGTAGCCAGTGAAAACCAAAGATTCTAGAGCGCTCCTGGAAAAGCTTGAGGGACCATATATGGGCAGCTTTAGAATCATTTGTTACAATATGTTACAAATTCAAGACGTCGGTATTCTTTCTATGCATAGGGCTATTTCGTGTTTCTAGCTAGAGTGAGATGTTTAAAAGATGGACATTAGAAATTTCTTTAGGGGAAAAAGTGCAGAGAGTGGACAAGAGGTGCAGACCGAGAGTGTGGCGTTGGCTACTGCAACGGCAACCCATGAGAGCGTTTCGATCAGAACAGGTTCGTGAAAAGCAGCCCCAGCCACAGTCAGCCTTTCGATAAATGCTGGTCTGGTGTGGTTAGCACTTTGCCAGAGGAGACTCCTTACAGGTTATCCTGTAATACCAATTCGACGTAAGTCATGACTCATGACGATTGGCCTTTCTTTTCATTCTTAAACAACGCTAAAATTGCATTTTCATCAGTTCGATTATTAAAATTTTCTCGGGGGACAAACCCCCGAACCCCCGCTCAAAGAACACTCTAACTTCTGGGCTAAAGCCCAAATGTTTCCACAACCTAGTGACGCCCCTGACTACCAATATCGAAAAGCAGCATTACGGCCCTTTAGACACGAAAATGTTGGAATGTAATGCAGTATGGGACAAAAAGCTGCACACATTTTTTGGAAGGGATGTCATGTACAGTCACATATCTAAGATTAACCTGCACAAAGATGGCCACATTAGTTGCTGTGGGCTACGTTGTATGTTGTGGTTAAGGGGTGCAAAACACCTTGCTCTTAAGTATTGTAACTTACTCATGCTTTTAAATGATATAGTGAACTTTGATTAAGGCCATTTACGATGACTAGTATTTCACAGCCATCACTGTCAGTTCAGTAGCCTGAAGCCTACTGTATCACCTTTATGTAGTGGTGGATGAAAAAAAATGGAATGGCTGTCATTCAGATTGCACGTAGTAGGCCTACATAGCCACATGCAGTCAAGGTTCAGAGTGCATCCCCCTGTACAGCTCAGATGGTTTTATAAGAAGTTTAGTGCTAATAGGCTTTTTTAGTGCAGTGCTGTGGATATAAGGGAGTAGGGACTAACAGCCTGAACTATTTACTTGATTATAGATAGTGTAGGGGTAGGTGTAATAGCTATAGTTTCACCCTAAGGTGCTCTTCCTACATGCACAAGTACTTTGTGTTCTTTGTAAACTTTGGTCTAGCATAGCTAGTGACTGCTGTGAACAGGGCAGCTGACAACAAGGGAAAGACTTTGTGACAGACTGGAAAGACAGCTGACAGGAGGGAATAGACCCCACTGGAGCTTATATGGGTTAGCTCCCCAGATAAGCAGTGGCAAGTTCATTGAACTGAGCCATGTCCACATTCTGCTATGTCTAATACAAGAGATATACCCCTAGAGTCAGCGAGAGCAGGGGTGGAAGATGACTCACAGGCAGGATTCACGGCTTTAGACACTGGAACGGTAATGACTATGAGAAGCTTGAGCGACTTAAGGGAGGATGGGGAGGTGGGGTTATCTGGTAGAATTGAAAGGGAAGAAGAAAGTAGTGAAAGAGTAATGAGAGAACAATTGGAAAAGAAAGTACAGGTTTGTTCCTGTGGCTGGCAGAAGATTACAACAGTGAGAGGCCTTAAAATCCATCAGGGGAAGAAGGGGTGTGGAGGAAAAGTGGGACAGGGGAACCGCATTGAGCAGTACTTTCTAAGAAGTCTGTGGAGTAAGTCGGCTGAAGTCCAGCGGCAGGTAGAAAACCACAGTTCGCAGGATATCAGAAACCCAGTCTTGGAAGAGAGGGAGGAGGTCAGAGGGACTGAGGGAAGAGGAGAGCCTAGCCAGTCAAAAAGGGAGAAAGCCTGGGAGCAGAAAGCTAGGGTTAGTTGGCCACAGGCGAAAGATAAGATGACTTGGGAGTCCGTAGACAGAGACTTGGCAATGGTGTTGGAAGGATTAAAAGGGACAGCCACGGCAAAGTTGGAAAGGATGGGGGAAGTGATCTATAGTTATGGCTTAGATAGGTTTGGAAGTAGTGATAGAAGGAAAAGGGAGCCAGCACAACATTGTCAGTCGAGACGACAGAAAGACGAATTCGTGAATTGGTGTTAAGAAGGAGGCAGCTAAGAAAACATTGGAAAATGGCCACAATTGAGGAGAAAGAAGGTATAGATGCCCTGCAGGAAGAGTTACGAGGTTAGCAACTCTTAGGAGAGCTGAGAATCTTAGAAGGAAGAGGAAAGAGAAGGAGCGGGTAAGAACACTGTTTTATAAGGACCCCTTTAAATTTGTGAAAGGGTTGTTTAACCAGGAAAAGGGAGGGATATTGAGAACCTCAAAAGAGGAAGTAGAGGAGTACTTGAGGAAAACTCATTCAGATCCAGCAAGTCAGATGGATGTTGTGCCACCTAGGTGGAAAGAGGTAGAGGCTGTGGTGAGAAAAGCTAAGGCTTCATCAGCTCCAGGGCCTAATGGGGTGCCATATCGGGTATATAAGAATGCCCCAGGGGTTCTTAGGTTTCTGTGGAAGTTGTTTAAGGTTGTGTGGCATAAGCAGAGCATTCCAACAGCATGGTAAGGGGTGTGCAAAAGAAAAAGAGTCTGTTAGAATAGACCAGTTTAGAATGATCTCTTTGCTTAATGTTGAGGGGAAAATCTTCTTCAGTATAGTGGCTAAGAGACTTGTGCAGTATTTGGAAAAGAATGGGTTAATTGACAACAGTGCAGAAGGCAGGAATCCCAGGTTTTGCTGGATGCATTGAGCACACTAGTGTAATTTGGCACCAAATTCAGACAGCAAAGCAAGAGGGTAGGGAGCTTCATGTAGTTTTTTTGGACCTAGCAAATGCCTTTGGCTCGGTGCCGCATAGTCTGATTTGGAGTGCTTGTGAATACTTTAGAGTGCCAGTTGAGATTGTGAAATTAATGAAAGAATACTTTAAAGATATTAGATTGTGTATAGGTACAGGGGAGTTTGTATCAGACTGGCAGAAGCTAGAAGTAGGCATTATGGCGGGGTGTACGATCTCACCACTTGCTTTTACAATGGCAATGGAAATGGTAATAAGAGCTTCTAAGTGGGTGGTGGGAGGGGAAAGGCGTCGGGAGGGACTGCGTCTCCCGCCAATTAGAGCTTTCATGGATGACATGACTCAGTTAACAACAACGGTGCCATGTACAAAAAGGTTGTTGGAAAGGATAAATACAAATCTTAGGTGGGCGAGGATGAAGATAAAGCCTAGTAAGTCAAGGAGTATCTCAGTCACCAAGGGAAAAGTGGTAGAGCAGAAGTTCACGGTGGAAGGTGAGGAAATCCCATCCATCAGGGTGAGACCAGTGAAAAGCCTGGGGAGGTGGTATAATGCAGACCTGAGTGATCGAGAGCAGGTAGAGCAGCTTAGAAAAGACGTGGTGGAGGGATTGGAAAAAATTGACAGGTCAGGGCTACCAGGAAAGCTGAAATCTTAGTGCATGCAATTTGGACTGTTCCCTAGAGTAATGTGGCCCATGTCAGTGTATGAAGTACCATTATCAAAAGTAGAGAAGCTAGAAAGGGTGGTTAATTCATACATTAAAAAGTGGTTAGGGGTTCCACGGTGCCTAAGCAGTGTAGCTCTGTATGGGAAGGGCATACTGCAGCTGCCAATAAATAGTCTGGTAGAGGAATTTAAGTGTGCTAAGGTTAGGACAGAGCTGTTGTTAACAGGGAGCAAGGACAGGATAGTCAGTGGTCTAGCCCCTAACCCGAGCAAAGGGAGAAAGTGGAAACAAAAGGTAGCAGTGCAGGAGGCAGAGGCAGCCCTTAGGCATGGAGAGATAGTGGGGAATGTCCAGATTGTGTGGGGAGGCTTGGGGCGTACATCAGGGAAGCCAATGTGGAGACAGGCAGATCAGAAGGAGAAAAGGAGATTTGTTGTAGAGCAGATACGCAGGCAAGAAGAAGCTAGTAGACAGGTAAAAGCTGTGTCACTAGCAAAGCAGGGCCAGTGGTTGAATTGGGAGGGAGTAGAGAGAAAACAGGTTACTTGGAGGGATTTGTGGAGTATGGAGTCTAACAGGCTGAAGTTTTTATTGGGAGCGACGTACGACGTGCTCCCATCGCCAGATAACCTGAGAATATGGACAGATGGGGATCCGTCATGTACACTCTGTTGAGGTGTAGCCACATTGAGACACATACTATCTGGCTGTAAAGTTAGCTTGGCACAGGGTCGCTATACGTGGCGTCACAACCAAGTATTAAAATGCTTAGCAGCAGGAATTGAGAGTAGGAGGCAGCAGGTAAATGCAGAAGGTAGTCATAAAAAAGGTATCCAGTTTGTGCGGGAGGGTGAGAAAAGTAAGAGAGCCGCAAAGCCAAGGAGTACTACACAGGAAGCAAAGGATTGGCAGATGCTTGTAGATGTGGGTGGAAAGTTGGTGGTCCCGCAAGAAATAGTTACCACTAACTTGAGGCCAGACATAGTCTATTGGTCGACCAGCCAACAGGTAGTGTATTTTATTGAACTCACTGTCCCATGGGAAAGCTCCCTAGAGGAAGCATATGAAAGGAAAAAGCTTAAGTATGAAGAGTTGAGATTAGAAGCAGAGCAGAAAGGATAGAGGGCAAGAGTATTTCCAGTACAAGTGGGTTGTAGAGGGTTTGTAGGGAGGTCAGTCATTTCATTGCTAGGGGAGCTTGGGGTTGGTGGTAAGAATCTACGTAAAACTGTTAGGGAGGTGTCAGAGGAAGCAGCTAGGACTAGTAATTGGATCTGGATGAGAAGGGCGGTCTCTGCCTGGGGCAGGCAGTAGGGTTGCCATGTTTGAATGGGGCGGTGAAGGGTCATTACGTCATTATAGTGTATAGTGATACTGCGTTGTTGCATCACGCAAGAGCCCGCATGCAACGGGGCATTGCGTGATTGCGTCATTATTATTATTAGTATTATTATTATTATTTTATTTTATTAATGTAGCAGTGGAGGCTGGGAGTGGTTAGCATGGGTACTGGTTCAGCACAGGACATTAGTAAGGTGGTGGAGATTAGTGCAACCTAGGGCTGTTTGTGCAGATAAGGATGGGCACCCCAGACCAGCAGATGGCAGTAGTGCGTTTAGTGGGTCAATAGAAACACAGAAGAAGAGGCTTATAAATGGCAGCCATTACACACATGGGCAGCTTAGAATCAGGCTCTCTGGGATCGTGCGGTGTATTGGGATACAGAGTGGCCAAGTTTCCCGGGGTTTTGCGGTGTATGGAACACGGGATAACTGAGCATTAGACACCATTAGATTTAAGAGGTGTATACATTTAATGTTAAGTCAGTGGGTAGAATCGTGAGCTCTCGCCACTTTAAGCCAGAGATACGGGTCAGTTCTCTGAGGTTCTCTCCTACTGGTAAGTGGCAACAGCCAGTTTATTATTATTATATAACAGTCACCCATAAAAGGATCAATATGTGATTATTACTGTATTACTATAACTGAGCATTAGTCACCATTAGATTCAAGAGGTGTATACGCTTAATGTTAAGTAAGTGGGTAGAATCGTCTTTAGAACTAGCATTGGCAGGGTTGTTTGTGTAATGGCATATGCGTTAGCGACTGCAAAGTGATAGTATTTGTGGTAAAATGGTGGTAAAGTGCAAATATTCGATAATAAGTCCTAATTAGTAAGTAAGCAGCTCATTTTGGAAGTAAATTGTGGTGGTAGTTAATTTTGTAAGTAAAACTTTGGAAGTCGTGCAAACAGGTGGTAATGAACAGTAGGTAGTAAATTTAGGAAGTAAACTGTGGTTGTAAGTGAATTGAGGAAGTACATTTTGGAAATTTGGGTAGCAGGTAGCTGAACTGTGGACACACGCTAAAGGATTGATCACCTTTAGTGGGGCCGCCTCAGGGGAGGGTGTACAGTGAATAAAGGCCCGAAACACCCGTTGATCCTGAGGTACACTGCTGAGGATGTGTCCCACATAGTGTATGGATAATTGTAATGGCTGTAGTTAGGAAAGCCTGATGTGTGGTACAATGGGTGCTCTCCCCACATGTGAAAGTGTCTTGTATTTATTTATTTATCTATTTATTTTAATTGTTAAGGAAATGTTGGAGGAAACTGCAAAGGCTTGCCAGTGGTCCTGGATGAGATGCATGTTGTTGGCATGGTGAAAGCCATGGGGGAAAGCGATAGGTAGGTGTTGCTGAGTGGATCATGTGGATGGCCCCAGCAGCCCCAGTTACTGTAGCGGTAGCCGGCTGGTTCAGGTTGACCCTTGTTGAGCATCTGTCTGTACGGCTCCAGTTGGCCATCCCCTCGGCTGCTCTGTCCTGTACAGCTCACATGAGGTTGCGTGAATAGCTGTAGTCAGCGGCCAGTTGTGTGTGTTACACCTGGGAGTAGGGACTAACAGCCTGAACTATTTACTTGATTATAGATAGTGTAGGGGTAGGTCAGGTGTAATAGCTATAGTTTCTCCCTAAGGTGCTCTTCCTACATGTACTTTGTGTTCTTTGTAAACTAAGAATTTTTATTTTCTTTTTTCTTTTGCCCTTTTTCTAGACAACTCTCCTAGAGCTGTTGGGCTTACTAAACTCCTTGAACAGATGGTGGCCTTGGACCTCCAGCCACTGTCAGTAGTTGAAGACAGGGGTTTTAATGCTTTCGTCAAAGGTCTTGACCCATGTTACAAAATTCCAAGCCGCAAGTGTTTGCTGGAAGGAACAATGAAAGCCATGTATGACACATGTCAAAATGAAGTAAAGACAGCACTGCAAAGTGCAAACACTGTGGTTTTGACCACAGACATGTGGACTTCAAGATGTACCACGGCATTTTGGCAGTGACCTGTCATTTTGTTGACAACTGGGAAATGAAGGAATTAGAAAGCTGCCGTTTTTATGAGCAGCACACAGGAGCCAACATTAGCTTCCATTTAAAGAGAATTTCAGACGAATGGGGCATCACTCAAAAAGTAGGTGCAGTTGTTACAGATAATGGAGCAAATATGGTGTCAGCAGTGCACAAAGCTGGATGGAAGCACTACCCCTGCTTCGCCCATACACTAAACCTGGTAGTACAGGATTCTATTGAAGCTGTCCCGGAAATTGTCCAGCTCCTGGATAAATGCAGTAGCATTGTATCACATTTCCATAAAAGCACAAAATCAGCAGACAAACTTCAAAGCATACAAAAGCAGCTAAATGCACCAGAGCACAAACTGATTCAATCAGTAGCAACTCGGTGGAATTCAAGCTACTACATGTTAGAAAGACTTGAGGAGCAGAGGGAAGCTGTTACTACTGCTCTTTGTGTAGTTGGAAGGAATGACCTGTGCTTAAGCTCTGAAGAGATGGACCTGATCCATCCAACCATTGAGGCTCTGAGACCCTTTGAAGAGGCAACGAGAGAAATCTCTGCTTCAAAATATGTGTCTATGTCAAAAGTGATTCCGCTTGTGTCACTACTTCTTAAAGCAAGTGCAGCCAATGAGCAACAAGGTAGCTCTCTTGCTAGACAGCTGTCACAGCAATGTCAACGCAGATTCCGTGGGATTGAGACCTTTCACACTCTTGCTGCCAGCACATTCTTGGACATTCGGTTTAGAAACCTTGTGTTTCGTGATGGGGACAATGTGGAGACAATAAAAAGGCAATTGCTTTCCGAGATGAAAGAGGTTCATACTGCCACTTCAGAGATACCAGAACGCTCTGCATCCACATTGTCAGTGACTTGTGCTCCTACACCAAGCACCACCACTTGTGCTCCTACACCAAGCACCACCACAGCAACATCAGGGTTATGGTCAGATTTTGACGTTCAAGCTCTGTCTGCTCAACAGCACCGCTGCACAGGCACTGATGCGCTCATTGAGATGCGGCGCTATTTAGAGGAAAGAGTGATTAACCGACATGATGACCCATTGCTGTGGTGGCGAGATCACCAGCTCACATTTCCGACACTGAGTGTACTTGCAGCAAAATACCTAGGCATTGTTGCTTCCTCTGTGCCCTCAGAGAGAGTGTTTTCTAAGGCAGGAGAGCTGATCAGCCAACGCAGAAATAGGCTTAAGGACAAAAATGTAAACATGCTGCTCTTTCTAAACAAAAATCTTAAATATTAGACAATGAGATAGGCCTAGAGATGAATGACACAAGTTAAAGTCTTTATTTATTTTTATTTGTCTTATAAGTTCCACACTTTCACAGAACTCGTTTTATGTCTGTGAAAAAGAATAAGTACATTAACAACACATTTGTTTTTATGATACTGTTACATGGCTCAGGGAAAAAAGTGTTGAGCATGAGCAAATAAAGTCCATTGCTTTGCCATTGTTATATTTTTAATAATAAAAATGTGAAAATAAATATCCTGGTATTTCATTGTTTGTTTTCTACGGAAGCCCTGAACCGCACAGAGGTAAAAAAAAAAAAATGGAGATATTATCTCGTTATTTCGAGATACTATCTCGTTTTTTCGAGATAATTTAATGCATTTCTGGAGGGCATATGATGACCATGGACGGCCGATACAACACCTATGTTGTCAATGGAGGGGGCCTTATAGGTCTGCCCACATAAACTTATCATTACGCAGGGGTACAAACAGTCAACTGGATGCTCTAGGAAATCAGAACTTCTGTTTGCTAGTTAGCGCCTCTTTAGTTTGCCACGTTTAATCTCAATGAAGATTAACGTCTTGTACTACAGTGACAGGCTCTTTCAACTCAGTTGAAGCATATAAATGGAGATTTACCTCAATAATAAAGGGACTGACACCACACAGTCCAATTGGACGTATTTAACAGTAGCTTACTGTCTAGCTGGGGGTCATCCCTATGTTCCCCGGGTCCTATGTTCCCCGGTATCATAGGACCCTCTTTCCAAAAAAGGGTCCGATGTTCCTCGCTCAATCCAAATATACTGTGGCCACGCATAGGCGTTGCTTGTTGTTGTTGTTCTGTGGTTGGTTGGTTCAAACGCACTTCTGGTAAGATGCGCAAGCGATGCTTGTTCAATGGCTACTTTTAAGCGTTGCAATATGCACTAGTTTTCTTTTTGATGATTAGTCCATATCATTTCTTACAACTTGCCACGCTGTTTATTAAATAAACTGCAGAACATTGCAATCGCTGTTTATTTAAAACGACAAAAGAAACTGCAGAACATTGCTATAAACTGCAAAACATTGCTATACTCTTATTATTTGTGCCTGTTTGCTTACTAAAACATAAACATAAATGGCTATACAGGCTATACATGTTGCAACATTTCTGCCCCGATAAACCATTTGCGCCTTTGATCAATAAAAAGGTCCTTTTTTCGTCACTGGCGTATTGTTGAAAAGCTATTTTAGAGGCGCACAATGCTTTGAACCCCGATGTACCTGCATCTGCGCCAGAGAGGCGAGCTGAAATGGCAGAAAAGTTGCAACATGTATAGCCTGTATAGCACAAGGGGGTGAGACCGTGTTGCATAGCCATGTATTTTTATGTTTTAGTAAGCAAACAGGCACAAATAATGAGAATATAACAATGCTGTGCAGTTTATAGCAATGTTCTGCAGTTTAATTACAATTTCTTTTGTCGTTTTAGATAAACAGCGATTGCAATGTTCTGCAGTTTATTTACCATTTCTTTTGTCGTTTTAAATAAACAGCGTGGCAAGTTGTAAGAAATAATATGGACAAATCATCAAAAAGAAAACTAGTGGACTAATGGTTTGATGGACCTATACCTTCTGTTTATTTTTGACGTTTCCTTTGAGTTTGTTGGCTTTTGCTTGGCTTTTGTTTCCCGTCTTCTAACGTTGTTGTACCGCTTTCGGCGCACAACGCGTTGAACCCCGATGTACCTGCTGCTGCGGCAGAGAGGCGAGCTGAACTGGCAGAAATGTTGCAACATGTATAGCCTGTATAGCCATTTATGTTTATGTTTTAGTAAGCAAACAGGCACAAATAAGAGTATAGCAGTGTTTTGCAGTTTATAGCAATGTTCTGCAGTTTCTTTTGTCGTTTTAAATAAACAGCGATTGCAATGTTCTGCAGTTTATTTAATAAACAGCGTGGCAAGTTGTAAGAAATGATATGGACTAATCGTCAAAAAGAAAACTAGTGCATATTGCAACGCTTAAAAGTAGCCATTGAACAAGCATCGCTTGCGCATCTTACCAGAAGTGCGTTTGAACCAACCAACCACAGAACAACAACAACAAGCAACGCCTATGCGTGGCCACAGTATATTTGGATTGAGCGAGGAACATCGGACCCTTTTTTGGAAAGAGGGTCCTATGATACCGGGGAACATAGGACCCGGGGAACATAGGGATGACCCCCAGCTAGACAGTAAGCTACTGTTAAATACGTCCAATTGGACTGTGTGGTGTCAGTCCCTTTATTATTGAGGTAAATCTCCATTTATATGCTTCAACTGAGTTGAAAGAGCCTCTCACTGTAGTACAAGACGTTAATCTTCATTGAGATTAAACGTGGCAAACTAAAGAGGCGCTAACTAGCAAACAGAAGTTTTGATTTCCTAGAGCATCCAGTTGAGTGTTTGTACCCCTGCGTAATGATAAGTTTATGTGGGCAGACCTATAAGGCCCCCTCCATTGACAACATAGGTGTTGTATCGGCCGTCCATGGTCATCATATGCCCTCCAGAAATGCATTAAATTATCTTGTAATAACGAGATACTATCTCGAAAAAACGAAATAATATCTCGAAATAACGAGATAATATCTCGAAATAACGAGATAGTATCTCGAAATAACGAGATAATATCTCGAAATAACGAGATAATATCTCGAAATAACGAGATAACATCTCCATTTTTTTACCTCTGTGCGGTTCAGGTCTTCCGTAGTTTTCATAGGCTATAAGTACACACCTTACAATTTTTCATGTCTGAGTTGCAATTTTCACCATAATATATCTGGTGTTTTTCTGCAGTATTAAAAAAAACTTTTGAAAACATCGATATCGGTATCGAAATACTAACCCTGGTATTACTTGGTATCGTATCGAAATGAAAATAAGTGGTATCGCCCATCCCTACTGGCTATGTCTGCTGGATCCAGATAGCGCCTGCCAGCATTGATTAAAACCAGGAACCACAAACTCAGCCATATAACTATCCAAACTGCACACATTTAGCCATTAGAGCACAGAATGCAACTGTGAAACAAATGTGGATACCTTGCCTCTATATAGGGCCTTGCTGCTACAAGGTTTGAGCACACAAGGTTCCGCATGATTTGGCTCAAACTCACCAATTGACTCACTGAGATACATTGCTTGTCAAAACTAAAAAAACAGTTCAGGTACACTTGAATTTATATGAACATGTTGACAAAATGGGTTTGCTCCCTTAACCCTCTACTGCATGACTTTTTAATTTTTGGGGAAAGAATGTCTCACCCTATTTTAGGGGAGCGTTTGGTCCCTAATCATACATCAATAATAATATTAATGTATGATCAGGGATAGGGCCTAATTTTAGAAAGAAAAAAAAATCTTAGAAATGATAGAACATAGGGCTGTGGGAACATGGCTGTGGGAACATAGGCATGCTCCCGCTATGCATTGCTAACTTAGGCTAATGTACATCAATTTAGCATAGCCATAACTGATGCCTAAAAAACTGTTCTTTCACTACATTAACCAGTTTACCTAACTTCGTCGATCCAGGGAGTTTATTGGAACTTTTGATCGGAGGAGCAGCTGCTGTCTATGGGAGAAAGAAGCGCAGACGTGGGAAACGGGCCGGAGCGCTGGTGAGACTTCGCCAGCGCGGATTCCGTACGCCCCTTCCAGCCATGCACTTGGCGAACGTGCGTTCCCTCCCCAACAAAATAGATGAGCTGCTTCTCCTGAATAAGATAAACAAGGACTTCGCCCGCTCTGCTGCCCTCTGCTTCACTGAAACATGGCTCAGTGAACTCATTCCAGACAATGGATTACATCTTCCAGGGTTCGGCTTGCATCGCGCCGATCGGCAGAAAGAGCTATCGGGAAAGACGAAGGGTGGTGGAATATGCTTCTACATTAACGAAGGTTGGTGCACAGATGTTACGGTTCTCAGCAAACACTGCTGCCCAAACCTCGAATCACTTTTTTTGAACTGTAAACCCTTCTACTCACCGCGGGAGTTCTCCTCATTCATTCTAGCCGGTGTTTACATCCCACCTCAGGCTGACGTGAGTGAAGCTCTGCAAAGGTTAACTCATCAGAACAAACTTATCCCGACTCACTGCTTATCATTGTAGGGGATTTTAACCAAGCTAACCTAAAAAACGAACTTCCAAAATTCAGACAGCACATCAACTGTCCTACCAGGGACAACAACATATTGGATCACTGCTACACTTCTGTCAAGGATGCATATCACTCTGTCTCCCGAGCGGCACTAGGCCGCTCAGACCATTGCCTGGTTCATCTTATTCCTACCTACAAACAAAAGTTAAAAACAGCTAAACCTGTGATCAGGTCAACAAAGAAGTGGACGGAGGAGGCAAAGGAAGAACTACAGGACTGTTTTGACTGTACAGACTGGAGTGTCTTCGAGGAGGCCACAGCTGACCTGGACGAATTGACAGATACCGTCACCTCATATATTAGTTTCTGTGAGGAAGTTTGCGTGCCAACAAAAACTTTCCGCATATTTAACAACAACAAACCATGGTTCACCCCGAATCTCCGCCAGCTCCGCCAAGCCAAGGAGGAGGCCTACAGAAATGGGGATAAGCCTCTCTTCAAGGCACTCAGGAACTCACTCACAAAAGAAATAAGAGCAGCTAAAAAGCAATACTCTGAAAAGCTGAAAAACCAGTTTTCAGCCAACGACACCACGGCACTATGGAGAGGGCTTCAGGACATCACGAATTACAAAAGACCACCCCCCCCTGCTGAGGCCAGCAACGGCCTTGCTGAGGACCTGAACGCCTTCTACTGCAGATTTGAGAAGGAGACATTCACACCCCTCCCCCCGCCAGATCAACTGCAGACCCCTCCACCCACCTGGCTTCACCCCCCCAATCCACCACCCGCCCCCCAATCCACACTCATCATTTGCGAGGAGGACGTCCGTCGCCTCTTTGAGAGGCAAAATGTCCGGAAGGCTCCAGGTCCAGATGGAGTAACACCCTCCTGTCTCAGGGCCTGTGCCATCCAGCTGGCACCAATTTTTACCCAGATCTTCAACAGATCACTGGAGCTATGCGAAGTTCCCTCATGCTTCAAAAGCTCTACCATCATCCCAGTCCCCAAGAAACCCTCCATCTCTGGACTAAATGACTACAGACCTGTGGCCCTGACCTCAGTTGTCATGAAGTCCTTCGAACGCCTTGTGTTGTCCCACCTCAAAAAAATCACAGGCTCCCGGCTTGACCCCATGCAGTTTGCCTACAGGGCAAATAGGTCAGTGGACGATGCAGTGAATATGGGACTGCACTTCATCCTGCAACACCTTGACCAACCAAGGGCCTACGCCAGGATTCTGTTTGTGGACTTCAGCTCAGCGTTCAACACCATTATCCCAGATATCCTCACCACCAAACTCTCCCAGCTAACTGTGTCTCCTGCCATCTGTCAGTGGATCTCCAGCTTCCTGACCGACAGGAGCCAACATGTGCGGCTCGGAGGTGTCACATCCGGTACACGGACTATCAGCACTGGTGTTCCCCAAGGCTGTGTCCTCTCACCGCTGCTCTTCTCTCTGTACACAAACGACTGCACCTCCAATGACCCAGCGGTCAAGCTCCTGAAATTTGCAGACGATACCACTGTCATTGGGCTTATCCAGGATGGTGATGAGTCTGCATACAGACAGGAGGTTGACAAGCTGGTGCTCTGGTGCAGCCAACACAACCTAGAACTCAACGCACTAAAGACTGTCGAGATGGTTGTGGACTTCAGGAAGCACCCATCACTGCTGCACCCCCTCACAATATCCCACAGCCCAGTATCAAAGGTGGACTCTTTCAAGTTTCTGGGATCCATCATCTCTCAGGACCTGAAGTGGGAGTCCAACATCAACGCCATCCTCAAAAAGGCTCAGCAGAGGATGTACTTCCTACGCCAGCTGCGGAAGCATGGCCTACCACAAGAACTGTTGGTGACCTTCTACACAGCTGTAGTAGAATCCATCCTCTGCTCGTCCATCACAGTCTGGTTTGGACCAGCCACACAACAAGACAAACACAGACTACAGCGCACAATTCGGTCTGCTGAAAAAATCATCGGTGCCCCCCTGCCCTCCCTCCAGGACTTGTACATTGGGAGGTCCAGGAAGCGGGCAGAGAACATAATCAAAGACCCCTCTCACCCTGCACACACCCTCTTCGACCTCCTTCCCTCTGGTAGACGCTACAGATCCCTGCGCACCAAAACTACCAGACACAAAAACAGCTTCTTCCCCACTGCCATCACCCTACTGAACAGCTGAACTACACATGCATACATACATACATGCACATGTGTATATGCTTACTGTTATGCCCTTGTATCCCCCTACTTGTAGCGAAGCTACTAGTTTAACTACATTTCCCAGTAGCTTGGCCGTAGCGTCACTACTTTATTTATGGAGTAACGTCCCTGTAGTTAAGCTATTTTTTTTGTCAAGTAGCGACGTAGCGTCCACAAAAGCTACACATTTCAGGGCATGCCTGAGGAAAACAGCAGTTACCTGCATCACAATATGGTTTTGAGCACAATAATGTGAATGTGTTAAACATCATGGGCAAGCTGCTCCCACTCGTGTGGGAGCCAGGCTGCCACGGTAAGCTGGCCGGCGACGTGATCACTGAAATCGGATAATATCCACATAGAGGTCCCGCTAGATAACTTGCTTGAACTATTGGCGACCAACACTTCGATATGGAAATGGCTACAACAACGCGAGGATTTTAAAGCTTCCAAGAGGAGACTAATGCAGTTGATACTTGCATAAATGTCTTAGGAAAAGGAAAACAATAAATTAGATGACAAACATCTTCTCAAAGTGCATCATTATGTAAGCTGTCTTTGGAAACGGGCGAGTTCAGATGGCACCGTGCCACTCAGCAGAGGCTCGTAGTTCATATTGCACGTAGGTTATAACATGTTGAATTAATTGATCAGTAAGCTTATTTGTCCTATTTTTGTTGGATCTGGGTTGCAATTTACACTTGACACACAAAGTGACTGTTTTTTTAGCAGTTTGTTGCTCAAATGCAGTGTGTGTGAAGGTGACAAGTACGCTACTGCAGATTGTTCACCTCCACCACTTAGGCTATTTCTATCAGCCAGCTGATGCTAACACAACCCAATCATTCATATTTGTCTGAATTCATGGCAGTATTTTCTGAAGCCAGGGATATCCGCCTCTTTGCTTTCACTTTCCAAGTGGCATTATTGCATATTTGTGTACAATAATACACAGAAAATAATATGGCAAGTCATTTAGTATTTGCTGGTGGTCAGTTTTACTTGTCTTTTAGCTTACCTACATATTTTCTTTGGGATGGTAAAAAACTAAGGTGGATATGAAAATAATACAGCATAAGCAAATACTACCATCTCAAGAAATGTTGGAAGTGAGGTTTGAAAATAAATAAATAATAATAATAAAAAAAACAGCTGGGCCTACACTTAGCCTACACAGCGCACAGTCTATGGCACATACGCACATGCACAACACAGACAACAAAGTAGGCCTATCTTTTTTTGTTTCTGTCCTGTGCTGTAAGTCACTTTGGACATAAGCATCTAGGCTCCTAAAGAAACTATAACCATTTTATTCCATACAAATGTTCCTAGTCTTATAAGCTATCCCTGGGACATTATGGCGGTACAATGTAGCTTCTCATGTAGTAAACTACTTTTCCCCACATTTTTGTAGCTTAGCTCACTACATTTGTAATGGTGGTAGCTTTAGTGTAGTGAAGCTTAATTTATGGTTGAGTAGCTGATAGCTTAGCTCACTACATTTTACAAGTAGCTTGCCCAACACTGACCATGTGCCTACTTGTTCATTATTGCCCATATTGGGTGCCTGTATGTATATTGTATATTGTTGTCCCTACTGTATATTGTATATTGTATATTGTTGTCCCTACTGTGCAATACAAGTACACATACTTGTTTAGCCTATTGTATTTATTGTATTGTATTACATTCTGTGTTATGTGTATAGAGAGCTAACATCTACCGGAGTCAAATTCCTTGTATATGTAAGTATACTTGGCCAATAAAGCTGATTCTGATTCTGATTCTGATTTAAGAGGCACCCACTATTATAACTTTGTTGTTACCAGAATGGCAATGACTAAGTTGTACTGTGTTACTAAAGACTTTCTGTGATATGGTAGTAATGTTGTAATGCTGTAGTTACGTTTTTTTTTTCTTCAGTTACAGCGGGCGATACCACTAAAGGGCCACCTCATAAACATCAATCATTCAAAATCACGGAATTGTTTTCTGAATAGTAGCAAACAGCGTGCATAATTATCTAATTTACTGATGTACTAAATATTCATGGATTTCAGCACTTACCAGGAAAGTAGATGTTTGAATCTGGCCTGGTCAGACACTGGTGAGTATGGTCAAATTTGGCGGAGCTGGCCTAGCCTGTAGGGGCGGGTCCTCTATGGACTGGCCGTGACAAGGCAGGTTTAGAACACAGAACGCATTGGCTAAGATGGTGGCGCCCTGAATTTTCAATTTAAGCCTATTTCTGTGGCAAAGTCTATGCATGACATCACAGAGGGTTAGTCCAGTTCTCTTATATAAAATTTATGGTAAATGACTGAGTTTATATATATAAGTGTTCATGTGGGCAGAAAAGCTGCACTGAAAACTTCACCGCATTGACTCTGAATCCCTGTGAATGTGACATAAAATCAAAAATAAAAATCACTGAATCATTAACTGCAATAGCTGGAGTATATGACTTTACCATTCCATCCTCTTGGAGTCTCAGGCAAGATCCAAAGTCCCCAAGCCGTATATGGCCGTCTGCAGTGAGCAGGATATTGTCTGGTTTGACGTCTCTAAAGCATGGCAATACATATACATGATACAATGTTACTATACACTGACACAAAAGGCAATATAAATGTAATGGGGTTACATTTAATGTTAGATCATTTAGTGTCCTGTATTGTACTGTAAGTCACTTTGGATAAAAGTGTCTACTAAGTGTAATGCAATGTAATGTATTGTAAATTTAGAGGAGTTTGATAGGTACCTGTGAACATAGCCAAGTCTGTGTACAGAGTCTATGGCCATAATCATCTCTGCCAGATAGAACTGAGCCATGTCCTCTGGGATATGATCCCCAAACTTGCTGAGCAAGGTCAGCAGGTCACCGCCCACATAATAATCCATAACAAGATACTTGGAAATAAAAAAAAAACATGACAGCAAGTGAAAACAATTTGAAATGATGTGTAAAGTACTATGTGTTATGTTTATATCTATCTATCTATCTATCTATCTATCTATCTATCTATCTATCTATCTATCTATCTATCTATCTATGGACAGATAACAACATATTTCTGTAATCCTACCGAATACACAGTCTGAAAGATGAAATGTGGGATGTTCCAGCATGGAATGTGGCAACCAATGAATACATAAAAGTCAGATCTGATCTAGATTGTTTGCACCGATCTCCTCTTTGGAATTATGCTTATGACATGCTCCCTCTTTGCAAAGATAAAAGTGCTTCAAAATCTAAATGTAGATCTCTGCCACATTTTACCAATCCTTATGTCAAAATGTACCCAACATACACATTCAAGGTAGAAAAAGATGGGTGTTCTTGATTGTATGGGCCAAAATGCGAGGGTCAAGTTTCTGTCCCAGTCCGTCCCTCATCAGGGATGTGTTTCTTCATAGGTTAGCATTTTACTATGATAGTGCTACGAAAGGTTCTACTATGGTAGTGACAAAATCCTACCCTTTCTCAAAGCTCTCATACTTTGGTAGAACTATCGTTGTGGGTACTTCAATAGTGGTCTCTGACGTTGTTCCTACTTTAGTGTGTGAAGCATGAAAGCAATGGAGGATGGATGGTGTTTCATTGGTAGTGATTGTAGTAAAGAATGTAGACTAAATGTTACTAGGTATGCATTGAGATTTGAACCTGTGACTGAACAAAAGTATCAGTGGCACGCAACTTTGTCTCTGAACTATCCGCAAGTGTTGTATATCAATAGCATTGACAAATGACAATGACAATGACAAATGCTAAAACCTATGGATTTATAAGAATGTAATTTCCTTCACAACATGCATTGGCTTTGACATTGGGCCAAGTTTTAGCACTTGAGTTAGTTTTGCCAGATGTTTACCAATCATTCATTATTATCACCAATGTATAATTTCAAGAAGGTAAATTACATGTCTTGAAAGGAAATGGCAACGTTGTCAAAAAAGTTAGCCATGTCATGGCAAAAAGTTCAGAGTGGCTTTTCTCTGCTTTTCCTCCATTGCGTCCATGCCAAGGTCAAGTCAAGGTCAAGTAGGTTTTTATTGTCATTTCAGCCATATACACAGTACATAGTGAAACGAGACAATGTTCACTGGGAACAACTGGTGATGCATGCAACTGTTAAAACACAGTTTGGACAAGACAGATATGTAATGGTGCCTACATACACTATTAGGATCACAGTTAGGTAAATGACATACAAATGACAATTAATGAATGAATGAATGAATTATTTTCTTAATTACGTAATTGGTGTATAAATATGACCAACATGCTTTCATAATCAGAAACCAAAATACCATTCTTTTACCTGCTCGCACTCCTGCGTCAATGGGAGAGAGAACGCCAAGGTCGAAGACGCGCTCGCGTTTATAGGCCTAGAATAAACATCCTGGGTTTCACTGACATGGAGTGCATTCAGCAGTTTCGCCTGGGCCGTTTTGCGACACCTTTGCACATTTGCAACACCTACGATACATCACACAACCTCAAGTGAATGTGACAGCCAAAGTGGATGAAAGAGGCCTCAGCGATGGATGTGTTTGCTGCGGTTGGGTTGGAAAGTGACAGCGTTCGGGGTAAGAATCTCTTGTTTGTCATGACATTCAGTTGGACACGAAACATCGGAATGATTTCAGTTCTCAAATGTGAGCATTGTAACAGAGGTTACAATGTTTGTTTCTGTTTCCCACGGACTGCCACTGCTTTCATATGGGTAGTCAGAAAGTCCATGTCCCATGTTTTCTTGGTAGCCGTAATCCTTGAACTTGGCACCGACGCTGCTTTCATTTTACATCACGGCCATGTTGAGCTACGTGCTGTATTTCGGAGTTAAGCGCTAGGGGACTGGCAGAGGTTCAGAGCGGAGAATCCGATGAAAGTGCCTAAAAAGCGTGCGCGTAAAAAAGACTTATGCGCCAATGGGAGAATCGTGCCCATAGTGCGCACACACAATCATGAAAGACTACACAGATTCACTCACACACACGTGCCCGTTCACACGCACCTACACAAACACTCTCTTGGACCTATGTACATACATTACATTACAAGTTAGTAAACAAGGCATGTCAGAGTTAACAGATGACATAAATCAGACACGCTAGACAGGGCATGGTTTTTAGCAGAGCACTGCGGCTAGTGGTATGAGCAAAACTATTCTACATAAATATGGGGTATTTGCAGCAAAAAAAATGTGCAAGAGGCTTAAGGTGCAGTGTGCTGGTTTGCATTCTGAGTTGCTAAGGAATTACACATCTATTGTAATTGCACTACAGGTTGTTCAGCAGTCTGACTGCACGGGGAAAAAAAGCTCTTCCCCATTCTGGAAGTGCAGGCAGTGATGCTGCGGAACCTTCTCTCCACCTCCTCTCTGTACGGGGCCTTGTTGCCTCCTCTGATCAGACCCACCACAGTCGTGTCAGCAAATTTGATGATGTGGATTGAGCTGTGCATTGCAGCAGTCATGGGTGAGGAGTGTGAACAGTAGGGTGCTCCTGTGTTCAGTATGGTTGTGCTGGAGTTCTTGCTCCTGATCCTGACTGCTTAAGGTCTTCCTACCAGGAAGTTTAGGATCCAGTTGCAGAGTGTTGTATTCAGGCTGAGCTCATCTAATTTTATTATTAGCTGCTGAGGGATGATGGTGTTGAATGCTGAGCTGAAGTCAATGAACAGCATCCTGACATACACTGTGTATCTTTTTGGTCCAGATGAGAGAGAGCCAGGTGGATGGCAGTGTTGATTGCATTATCTGTGGAGTGGTTTGGGCGGTATGCAAACTGCATCGGGTCCAGTGTGGCTGGTAACTGTGACTTGATGTGTCTTATTGCTAGCCTTCACACACTGAAGAAGTAACAACAGTAGAGGCCACTATGGAAGTACCGACAATGATAGTTCTACCAAAGTACAACAGCTTTGAGAAACGGTATGATTTTGCCCGTACCATAATAGAAGCTTTTGTAGCACTATGGTAGTAAAATGCTAGTCGCCGCCATGATGAAAGTTCATACAAGCATCACGTAGTGACTGCCTCTGTAATATTGCAGACACAGCGGAACATGGAGAGTACTACAGAGAATTTGAGGAAGATGAAGATCATTTATGCATAACTAAACATAAACATCAGTGTGAGTTTTAAAAAACAATTGCAAAGACAGACACACCCTTTTTGACCCACACATTTTCCTGCCAAATTTTCATACTAAAAGTTAAAATGAACTAGGAAAAAAATCAAATGAAAAAGAAAATGCAAAGAGAAGGGGCAACATCAACATTGCACTGCATCTGTTAAAACAGAATGTATCATTTGTCACACTTGCAATCTCTTAGACATACTCACTATAACAATAAGCATCTTACTTGATGGATACAGTTAAAATAAAATGCTGATTGTCAATTTTTCATAAAAATATGGAATTTCATGGTGATTCCAAATCTTTGAAGGGTAGTGCCAGTGAGACTAAGATGTTGCATGTTAATGCAGTTTGCAATGTCAGTAGTGTGATGACTGTGGCAATAAAACATTGATCCTCACAAGATAATTGTCATCTTGAAAAGCATAGTGAAGCTGTGTAATCCATTGTCTATTCCCCTTCAGAAGGACCTCCCTCTCTTCTTGGTAGCATGCGGTCTTTAAAAAAAGACAGATCACCAACTTTGGCAAAAGCATTTGATGTAGCTTCAAACAACAACAAATGTGCAAGTGGCTTGGATAAAAACGTCTGATGATTGTAATGTAATGTAAAAAAAAACTTTTCAGTCTGTATTAGTATTCTGCATAACCTACCTCCCCTCTCTTTAACATATCCCACTTGTTCATTATCTTCATGGCATAAACCTGCTGTGTGTGTCGCATCCTTGCCACTGCCACCTGCAGACACAGGATCATGCTAAGATATTCCTCATACTCCCATAGAGAACCCTTCTGCTGAGAAGTCTTAAAGGACAAGTTTGGTGTAAATCAATCCACAGCCCTCTTCTTCAAGGTCAAATAGAGTTGTGGGTAGGAAGAAGAATGAAAAATGTGATGCAACATAATGAACTGGAACATTTTTATTACATGAACTGGTTAACCTTTGAACACTCCTACATTTGATTTTGTGTTCGGGCTCAAAATCACAGATGATGGACAGATACAAACAAAACTTTGAAAATACAACAGGCACACTGCACTTCCACCCATTCACTACTTCTACCTATGCTTCTACCTACACACTCTATACAACAGCCAAAAGGCGTTCAACAGCAGATAAGACAGCCAATCTTTTTCTAACATATAGAAATAAGGGCTGCGCACCATCGCTGGTGTGCCAGTGACAGACCTAGACCTAGGTATCCTACTCGACTTATCGGCAGCCTTCGATACAGTCAACCACAGCATACTGCTAACTACACTCTCACACATAGGCATCACAGGCATAGCACACTCCTGGTTTACATCCTACCTCACTGGACGCTCCTTTGAAGTGTCTTGGCAAGGACAACTGTCATCAACTCACACTCTCTCCACAGGTGTTCCCCAAGGGTCGGTGCTGGGCCCCCTTCTCTTCGCCATCTACACCACCTCGCTGGGCCGCGTCATCCGCTCACACGGCTTCTCCTATCACTGCTATGCTGATGATACACAGCTGTATTTGTCGTTTCGACCAGATGACACCACGGTCTCTGCACGCATCTCTGCCTGTCTCTCCGCATGGATGAAGGAACACCACCTACAGCTCAATCTGTCTAAGACTGAACTCCTGGTGATCCCAGCCCAGGAGTCAATCCACCATGATATCAGCCTGAATATGGACACTGTCACGATTGCTCCAAACAAGGTTGCTAAAAACCTCGGCGTTGTGATTGATGACCGGCTATCTTTTTCTGACCACATTGCCTCCGTAGCGCGGTCGTGCTGTTATGCGCTATATAACATTAGAAAAATCAGACCGTACCTAACCCAATATGCTACTCAGCTCCTGGTTCAGGCTATGGTCATCTCTCGCCTCGACTATTGCAATGCCCTTCTGGTTGGCCTTCCTGCTTGTGCAATCAAACCATTGCAAATGGTTCAGAATGCAGCAGCACGACTGGTTTTCAATCAACCCAAAAGGTCGCATGTCACTCCTCTCTTCATCAACCTGCATTGGCTCCCGGTGGCTGCCAGAATTCAACACAAAGCTTTGACTCTAGCCTACAAAGTCACTTCTGGATCTGCCCCCACCTATCTCAACATCTTACTGAATGCTTACATCCTGTCCAGAATGCTGCGATTCTCCAATGCGAAGCGCCTGGCCGTACCCTCTCCCAAGACAAAGCGAGGTCACTCCAAACTTTTCTCGGTTGTTGTCCCTCAGTTGTGGAACAATCTACCAGTCCCTACAAGAGCAGCAACTTCCCTCTCGACCTTCAAAAAGCTTGTGAAGACCCTTCTTTTCCGAGACTGCTTAACAAAACCAAATTCTACTAACCATCTCTTAACATAGGTACCTTCGATGTTCTCTACACATGTTTGCTATTATGTCCTCCTTTTGTAAGTCGCTTTGGATAAAAGCGTCTGCTAAGTGTAATGTAATGTAATGTAATGCCAGTGAGAATCCCTCTGCGTGCCTAGGGATGCTGACCCCTGATTTAAACCCAACTTCTCCTTTAAGCCTCAGCTCAGCAATATACAACCTTTAGGTCTTTTTCAAGTCCACAAAGGCCTTTTTGGTAACACTTTCTATGAATTCAGTATTCGTAAGACTATAAAGACATTCATAAAGGGTTATAATGCTTTCATAAAGCTTAGTAATGATAGACCTCAGTATCAGTATTTATTTATGATTGCAATCATAAGACATTATAATGCTATCTTATAAGTCTTTGCAACTTCATTAGTAGTATATAGGCGGCACTTTGTGTCAAAATGATTGATTGCCTGGAATGTTTGGAATGTTTGGAATGTCGGGTATTTCCGGTATGTGTAGTATGTTAAAAATTTTGGTTATGTTTTGTATGTCAAAAAAATTCTGTTCGTTGCTCCACGTGTGTTTTGTTTACATTCGTCCCCTGTGACGTGTACGGTCCACGTGCGAATGTTTACATGTGTCAGCAGTGGTGTGTGCCGCGTCACACCCCGCCTTGGGTGTGTGTGTGTGTTTATCGCAAACGCTGTGGGGATGTGCCTATGTCTGGTATGTAGGTCCAGTCTGCAACCCCCTCAACATATACATACTGTATGTACCCCACACGTCCGTTGTTTGTGTAAATGGAGCCATTTGTGTGATACTGTAACCAAACGCATCCCCATATGGTTCCGGATGACCCGGGGGTCTGTTTTCGTAGACTGCTGCAGGCGCCGGGGGTTTACAACGCTGGGAGATGTATTATGCTGACCTGTGATTAACCCCCCCTAACGGGGTTTGTTCATTCAACGAAGCAGAAGATGTGTTGGTGTGCGTTGGGGGTTGTGTGTGTGTGTGTGCGTGTCTCCCCCCTATGCCCCGTGTGTTTCAAGACTGTGAGTTTGTGAAAATAAAAAAAGGCATTCGTAAAAATAGCCTATATGTCTACAAAAGCACAATACAATATAAATAAATGATAACGTTGTGCGGGGAGAAGCCAATCGTCGGAGGGAATACGTAGGTTATGCTGTAGGGTCCATACTGTAGGGGGTGCAGATCTTTGATAAAATATAGATGTGCGCGTTATATTTTCCACCATCCTTAAGAAAAAAGAATCTTTTAGACAAGAAACATTTAGCATTTTACTTAAATCTTAAAAACTCGTGGTAGCTATGGGGTCTAAGTCTCCGGGGGTCTGGGGGGTGTGTATCTATGTTTGAATGACCGATGGTGATATGTTTGACGTATGCTAATTCATTCGTTAACACCCATAAATACACCAAAAAAAAGGCTTTGGGGGTTCCTGTACAGAACATAACACCTGAAAGCATTTCTCTGGACCAGGGCCAAGCAGCATCGATATGGACAACCACTCAAGTGAGCTACCCATACTTGGTTTTGAATCTAAAACCCACCAGACTGTTGTATTGGTTTAAAATGTTTGTATCGCATTTATTTAAAAACAGGTATACACAAATTATAGGTTTTAACAGGCATCCCGAGGCTGTGGATGAAAATACAGGCCTATCTCAACATTGTAAGTATGTCTTATGAAAGGCCTAAGTGTTGCAAAATGTCTGAATAACCATGTATGTGTTTATATAGACCTACATTTATATTGCTCTGTTTTTATAGCGTATGGGCCTGTGACTGAATTATCGGATTATGATGTGGTCACCGATCTGGATATGTTGACATGTGAAGAGGCAACCTATGAAGAGGATTGGTCTTTTAACCTTACACAACTTTGTGAGTGTTGTTGTGTTTAAATAATAACATTGTGTATGTGTTTTTTTTTTTAATTAATGAAATTACATTCAGACATGTTTGTGTGTTTTTTATCAGTGAATAATGAGTTAAATACAACGGGGGAATCTGTCGCCAACGACAATCTTGTGAATTGTGTCGATGATGACCGTGAATCATCAGACTTTACCAGGCACTCCTCAATGTGGGTGAACATACGCACACACACATGCATGCATATATGTTTTTTTTTTTTTTATAAACAACTGTTAACACATACCTTGTTGCTTAGCTCATGTCAACAGCGGAGGTCATCGTCACATGTGTACAGGAAACACCAGAACACGAGCGACCCACAGTATCAGAGCGCATACCCAACGTTATACAACTCACAGCGCTTGTGCATCACGATGCAAGCGTGCAACCCCGTCAGAGTGTAATTAGGACTCCGGACAAATCCTCTTCATCTAGAAAGCGTTTATTTGCGGGGGATGCGATTGCGGAGTGTTCTAAAAGGCCAACGCATGATGTTACTGAGATCTGTGGTACGTATAATATTCTCAAACAGTTGTAGGGGTGTACGATGTAACGATAACTGTATAGACTTTCTGTTATGGTCATGAAAGTGATTGTGTAATAAAATATGTGTGTGTGTGTGTGTGTGTGTGTGTGTGTGTGTGTGTGTGTGTGTACGTGTTAATTACAGACAACCAAACAGCTGTTAGGAGAGCAACCCAGAGCGCTTGTGCAGACCAAGGCCCATCGGCACAGCATCCCCGTCGGACCATCGTTGAACCGCTAATTATAGATTTGACAGAGGCATGTGATGAAGAGGGGTCTACACCGGTAGCAGCGGAGCACGCCGATCATCCAGAGGCTTTGCAATCGGTAAGCGGCGAAGGACCATCTGCACACGCGACAGCCGTTAACACCACCGATGGCCTGCAGTCACAACGCTGTTATGAAATAGGGTCTGTATTGCACGATGTTATGAATATGGTAGAACGGCTCAAAAGACGTAGGAATTCAACAGTACAGCATACCGATGTCGTGGTACGCCTGAATAATGATGTGGGTGATTTGTTAGAAATTGTTAACAAACTGGCAAGAGCACTCGATGATTTTACATCTGTGATGGATGTGTATTTGGACAAGTTAGAATTCATGATTGCCCTTTTACAAAACCGGTGTCAATAGCTGATGGTGGAATGCTTTTGTAGTTTTATAGGCTTATATATATATATATATATACATATACCATATAGAAATTTCACACATTCAACATTTTAAAATGGAGCCCGTCGATAAAAGGGTTAGAGTTGATACTTTACAGCAGCATGTTTCAGCGTTAAATAACCGTATTGACACACTTTATGACTTATTGTTACAGAGAACTGCCAACAACGGGGCGGTTGTTACACATAACACCACTGATAATGTTAATCACTCACAGGCCTGTGAGTCGGGTTTGCCAATATGTCAAATGGGTGGTGTTGGTGCGAGTAATTCTTCTAACACTGTAGGCCAACAAGAGCATTTAGATGAGGTGTCTATACAACGTTTGGTCAGAGAGGGCGGGCGTGTTGGAGACTACATTATAACACCTCGCCGGCGGTTTAACAGCACCGTAGTCACAAGGACTTTAAATTTTAGGAATGCACCAACGACCGACATGGCCTCATACGTCCAGCATTTGTACAACACATTTAATGACATTATAGAATTTGGGAAGACTCTGGGGGGTGAAAACGCGGTCATCAGCATGGTGTTACGGGGGGAAAGTCTAACCACAGATGTCAATGTTGTACTGACCTCATCTGATGGTTATGCACTGGATCGGGTGATAGAGGCTATTGAAAACATGTTACAGAGTAATACCAACATCATGACTGACCAGAGTCTACAGATAACTTTGTCTATAGCTCACGACAGACAGGGGGGTGTGCGCAGGAAGATAGCGCGACTGGCTCACGATGAGGTTATTAAAAAGAAACGTCTGAGCTTGTACAGCCCTAACAACCCCACAGGCAACACATGCTTCGCCACATGTCTAGCACATTATTTAAATCCAAATGCCGGGGATGAAATGTTAGCGACTATGGGTGATGACATGCATAGACGCGCAGGTTTTACGCCACAGCAGAAGATAGGCTTTAGCGATGTAGCTGTATTTGAGCGTTTGTACGATGTTAAAATTGTCATCTTTTATAGATCAGACAATGGTATGATGATAAAATACCAGACAACCGAAACACTACACGACAAAACCGCTTTTCTGTATCTCCATGATCAGCATTACTATCATGTAATAAAACCGCATACATTCCTAGGCGATGCATACTTTTGCATGTTCTGTTATGAGTCATACAACAATAAACTCACTCACAAATGTGAAGGATGTTGTAATGTCTGTTATGGTAATGATTGTCGGAAAAGGACTGAGGCCAGCGTATACTGTGTAGACTGTAATAGATATTGCAAATCACGATATTGCTATAACACGCACAAGCAAGTCCGACAAACCGGACCTACAGGTCGTCTGGCAGCCCCTTGTGACGTGACAAAATATTGCAAAAAATGTAATCGTCGTTATTATATTGCGGCGAATAAGAAACCACACAAATGTCAGGCTATGCAATGCGTTCATTGTAATGCAGAATTAGTGCCCGAAGCAGATCATTGTTGTTTCATACAACCCATCAAAGCTAAGAAATTAGAAACCAAATACATTTTTTTCGATCTAGAAACAAGACATGAAAATGGCAAACACCGTGCTAACTTTGCATGTGCCATGACTTACTCGGGCGAAACATTTGTAGCTGAGGGGGCCGACTGTGTTGTCCGAATGCTGATACACTTCAGGCGTGCCAAATACACAGGCTACACATGGTTGGCTCACAACGCCGCGGGTTTCGATAACATCATCATCCTTGAACATTTTTGCAATATGGGGATAATACCCCGTATTACAATGTTGGGCTGTCGTCTGATCTTCATGTATGATGAGATCTTTAAACAAAGATTTATCGATAGCTATTCATTCATACCCATGCGTTTGGCTAAGACAACAGAAGCCTTAAGCCTCAAAACAAGCGAGAAGGGCTACTTTCCACACAGATTCAACACAGCCGAGAACAATAATTATAGGGGGGCTTACCCCGCACGCCATTATTATGGTTATGACGTAATGACTGATAAGGAGAGAGTAGCATTTGATGCATGGTATGTTGAGGCCTCCAAAAACGAATTTGATTTTCAGAAAGAATTGCATACATACGGTCGAAATGATGTTGTGTTGCTACGGGAGGCGTGTATTAAATACCGCCAAGAGTTTATCAACTGCACAGGCCTCGATCCTTTTGCGCAGACAACGTTAGCCAGTTGTTGTATGGCTGTCTACAAAACACACTATCTGCCTGCTGACACACTGGCTCTGACACACAACAATGCCTATGTTAATCAGCACAAGGCCTATTCCAACATATCCATACAGTGGTTGGAATTTGTGAAGTTCTCTAGAAATGTTGATGTACAGCATGCTCTGAACAGAGGCGAAGTGCAAGTGGGTCGCTATCATATTGATGGGTTTTATGAAAAGGATGGGGTTAAACATGCGCTCGAATTCAACGGCTGTCTCTTCCATGGGCATAATTGTAGGCACAATCCGAATAATTTACACCCCTTGTCAAAAGTCCCTTACAGCGTATTGATTCAGCATTTTGAAGACAAAGTGGCATACCTTACCAACGAACATGGGTTTAATGTTGAGGTGATGTGGGAGTGTCAGTGGATACAGGCCAAGAAAAATAATGCTGATGTGATTCATTTTATGTCGACATATGCACATCCTGAAAGATTAAAACCGCGACAGAGTCTTTTCGGTGGTAGGACAAACGCCTATAAACTTTACTACAAGACCAAGGAAGGTGAGAAAATACGCTATATTGACTTTACATCGCTTTATCCAGCGTGTCAGAGTAAAAACGATTACCCCATCAATAACCCCCAGATCATTCTAAAAGATTTCCAGCCCCTGGAAAATTATTTTGGCATAATTAAAGCTACTGTAGCCCCTCCCCGAGGATTATTACACCCAGTCCTCCCATATAGGTGCAAAAACAAGCTCATGTTCCCGCTATGCAGAACATGTGCAGAACAGGAAAATCAGACACCACCCTGTACACACAGTGATGCAGAAAGATGTCTTTCAGGCTGTTGGGTCAGTATTGAATTACAACGGGCTATGGAAAAGGGGTATGTCATTACCAAAGTGGATGAGGTGTGGCATTTCGCACAAAGATCTGACACCCTGTTTTCAAACTATGTTAAGACATTCCTGCAATATAAACAGGAGGCCAGCGGCTACCTGGCCCACGCTGTTACAGATGATGAGAAAAAGGCTTACATTCAGGATTATTTCGAGAAGGAGGGCATTAGGTTAAACCCAGACAAAATATGTGTTAATCCTGCTAAACGCAGTATTAACAAGTTATTGCTGAACTCGCTCTGGGGACGCTTTTCTATGCGTGAAAATCTCCCAAATACTGTGATGTTGAGAGACCCGGGGGAATTTGCCCGTTATGTTTTTGGGTGTGAATATGATGTCACACATTTCTCATTTGTGTCTGATGATGTGGCTCTTCTGCAATGGCGGCATAGTGAAGACGCGTGTGTAAGTACGCCAAACATAAATATATTCGTCGGAGCTTTTACCACAGCGAGAGCCAGACTAAAATTGTATGATCTCATGGATCGTCTGGGGGACAGACTGCTTTATAGTGACACCGATAGTGTAATATATGTCACAAAAGATGGAGATTGGGAACCAGAACTGGGTCCGTATCTAGGCGATCTCACTGATGAACTTGATTCTGGAGACCATATCACAGAGTTTTGCTCAAGCGGTCCAAAGACGTATGGCTACCGGACGGCAAATGGACGCGTGTGTATGAAAGCTAAAGGCGTCACACTGAATACTATTAATGCGAAATTAATCAGATTAGAAACATTGGTTGAACTGGTCTCTGATTACATTACTGACAGGACCTCAGCTAAGCATATTTTGGCTCATACTGATAATATAGTGCGTGACAAGAAACGCCTCAGTCTTAAAAACAGAACGGCTGTGAAACGATTCAAAGTGGTTTACAACAAACGGGTACTGCTAAAGGACTATACCACAATTCCGTACGGTTATTGATATGTTTGAGGATGGATGCATTAAAAGAAGCACAGGCTTTTGACACAAGGTTCCAGCACCCTTTTTCCTGTGTGATAAGCGGACCGTCAAATTCAGGGAAGACATATGTAAAAGAGCTTATAACACACATCGACAGATTTGTTAGTAAACCTATCGAAAATATTGTGTACATTTTTGATTGTTGGCAGCCGCTTTACGATGAATTGTTAAAACTGAGGCAAATCAAATTTGTTAATGGAATACCTGATGCGCTGGACGATGAGGAATTGTTACCTGTGTCTAAAAATAATTTGTTAATTATCGACGATGTCATGAAAGATGCTAGTAATAATGTGCAAATAGAGAAAGTGTTTACTCAATATGTACACCATCGTAATCTAAGCGCTATCTACTTGGTTCAGAATTTGTTTTTTCAAGGGAAATCCAGTAGAACCATTAGTCTCAACACAAATTATTTAATTATTTTCAAAAACCCTCGTGATAACAACCAGATTGCAGTTCTGGCTCGTCAAATGTATCCGGGCAACACTAGGTTCTTCCTTGAATCATTTAAAAATGCGACGGATATACCTTATGGTTACTTAATGTTGGATTATAAACCAGCCACCCCAGATATGTACCGTGTCAGATCAGCATTGCTTTCCGAGTATCCGGTTGTCTATGTGCGCAAAAGAAATTGAAACAATACCATGTCTGAGAGGCTTTGCAGGAATCTACCTATTTTGAAACGTCTACTTAAAGCTAAGCCAGGGCAGAGGAGGGTCATACTTCACACAGCTTCGGATGAGTTAATCCTAGCTCTCTGTGAGGTGGCTCTTAATATTCTTAGGGGTACCATACCATTAACAGATGTACAGTATAAAAAACTTCGGAAAAAGAAGGCGTTGATCAAGTTGATAGCCGACAAGAAAGTTGGCATGCGCAAAAAACGATACGCTATTAACCAGAAGGGTGGTTTCCTCTTACCGCTGTTGAGTATAGCATTGCCTTTCATAACTAGTCTATTTACATCGAGACAGAGTTAGATGTGATGGAGTATGCAGAGAAAATGTATCTAGTACCGCAAAAACAATTGGACAGATTAAAAAATGATAGACCTACTTACAACATACCCTTACGACAGTCTGTTGAAGATGATTTGTGCGCCGCCATGAAAGCTATTTTGGACAGGACTGATATAGCCCCGCATGAAAAAGTCAAGCATTATACAGCATTGCTGCAACGATATCTGGCCATGGTTAAACAAAGTGATCTGGAAACAGCTGCTTTGACACTGAGGGTGTCAACACCCCAGGAGGGTGCTGACCCAGCTTCTGTGCATAAAACCCCACCAACAGCAGACCCTGTGAACACAGACCTAGCTAGCGACCCTATCGCCTCTGAAGTTTTACAAAACATACCATCTCGAAATAGATGTAACGCCCGTTATATATTGGAAAAAATGCGTAATTCACAAGGTGTTGCTTCGTGGGATAACACGGGGGCTTTTGTTTTTAATGGATCTCTCATTCCAGGCACGCACATGTACGACCTGTTAAAATCAGTTACTGGTACGTATGCAGTGACCCAGCGTAGAAAGCCTCAAGGATGGCATGAGTTTCTGACAGCCATTGCTGTGTTAAACATACCTCTTTCAACCATACCAAACAACGGTCTTAAACAGTATATCACTGATTTGAAAAGAACATACGGTCAAAACTCCAACCACACACCAGTCCGTGATCTCCCTGTAGGGCGTGCATCATTACCGCGGCGAATATTGTCAGCGCCTCCAGCCCCCAGGGGTTTAAGTGACGCGTCATTACCATACAGACACTCGGCACCGCAAATAAACTCCTCATCTTGGCTTGATTTTTAAAGTTTTGTTTGTTGATGTTGTTGTGAAAAACGTGTATTACTATGTTTGTTGTTTTTTCTACTTTTACACAATGAGTTTCATGTTGTGAAAAATTTGTATACGGTCTTGTTATTTTTCTACTTTTATACATTGATTTATTTGTATTCTTTTTCATAAAACATGGTGTATACCTAATATGTGTGTGTGTGTGTATAAACACTATACTGTACCAATAAAAACTCATAACACAGTGATAACATTTTCTCTGTTTATTTATTTCATTATTATAGAGTCATTTCAACACTTGTGTAGACAGTTGTTAGTCCGTGCATGTTGCACACAAGTAAAAACATTACACATACAGCTATGCGGTCGTAATTTTTTCACAAATAATGAGACCATATTATCGTTTTTAATAAGATTTTCAGAATATTTAAGCATTACATCATCATAGCTTAAACCTTTCAGCATATGATATAGAAAAAAGACACAGTGTTCGCCACATGTGACAGATAGGAAGTCCTGTACTTGTATTTTTGAGAACAAAACAGGGGATCCGCTGTTTTTTAAAAATGTGTAAATAGTTGAGGGAAATATATCGCTGTCAGGGTTGTTGCCAAAGCTGTCAAAAAAACACACCGTACCACCGGCGGCTATGTATGCTGCTACCCAATGTTCACCAGGCTGTCTGGAATTATGCGTGTTTATTATGGCCACCGCAGGTAAGTCGTTTTGAACCAGTGTTTCGGGTAGCTGATCGCATGCCAACACGCCTAGAAAGATAGCCTTTCTGGATATTTTTTCCATAATAGCCGTTAATTCAATGGTGTTCATGATCTTCAATAGTAATCCATAAGTATCTGTCGTCGATTGGAAATTTCTATTATGCTGTCAAACACAGCATACACAATAATATTTATAGTGTTGGGCAGCGGTTGTCTGAAACAGGCCTCCAGTCTCATATTCCCTGATCTTATTAAAGACAAATGCTGACCACACTCCTCGTCGGGTGTTAAATTAAACGCATATAGTGTGTACCCTGACAGGTAATCAGTACGATCAATAACCAGGGGTTTGTTTTTTAGATGTCGACCCGTTGACGCTACCATCTGATAAAATTCACGCGTGGCACTACCTTCGTTATATCTGGGCTGCAACGGTTTAGAAGGTATTTGCTGTCCATCCACGTACACAGCGAGAAACTCCAAATCAAAATGTTTAAATGCAAAGGGGTTTCTATTATAAGCCCCTGTAAAGGCTTCGTTATTCACCATACATATCACAACAGACTTGGGCAGCTGACCCAGAAATAGATTTTCTTGGTTGGCTACACGAGTCCCCGTCGGTACAGAATAATTTTTAACGCACACGCGGTCAATAGGGTACTTTGCTGTTGCGGATTGTAAGGCGTGTGCATGGCCCAGTCTTACGGCTGCTGAAACAGATACTTTCTTGACAAACAGACTGGCTGCTAGTAGCTGCAATTTGTATGCCACAGCGTCACCGCGCATTAGACAGAATTCATCCTTAGCTCTGCTGAGGCGTATTTTGACATCGACACCGTTCAGTATCAATTTTTCTTGAAAAAATATATCGCTGTGAATAGGCGCTAGCATCTCAACAACGGTGCTCCCTTCTGTAAATGTTGCTCTTTTAGTTAGTCCAGTATTCCCAGCTGTAGGGTCCGTTTCATCCATATGTCCAGCCGTGTCCTTGTAGAACAAACCAGCAGAGAATACTGATTCCAGTGTATTTTTGTCATAATTCATCAGACATTCTATCATGCATCGATACGGGTATGTGCTTGAACTTTGCGAAATCAGCCTGTCACCTAGCGAAACATCCACTTGTGAGAAAATAGTGGCTCCTGGGTAATTGATAAGCCCGACGGGGGCCCCTGCTGGAATGTCCGCGCCAGTTGGCAGTGTTATTTTAAGACGTGTGAAAAGTAGCGTATTATTCAAATCAATGTAATCGTCCCCGCTGCCTGCTATAAAGAATTCACACGGGGCATCTGGTGTTAGGGCAGATACAGGTGGTATTTCTATGTAGCTGCATTTTTCAATAGCTGTCTGTGTCATGGGTAGATTGAACAAATCCAATTCAGATTTGACACATTCCTCTGACAACCCATGTATGAGAGCCATGGTTAAAATATGCAAACACGTCTCTTTTTTGCAGGCGTTTTCTCACGACGTTTACTCCTGGAAGCCTTTTTCAATACTGATCTTTTCTTGGTTTTAGCACGATATTTCTTCAATCTGCAGGGCGCACGCTGCCCTGGTGGTCTCTTTATGGCCCTACGCTGCATGACGTGCAGACCCGAGCCATCTTGGTTGTTAACACGGGACATGACACTCCCTACCACATCGTTAACAATATGTTTCGCTGCTGTTTTTAAATGCGGTTTAGCAATGCCTACAGTTCTCCTCAGCAAAGGCATCGCCATCCTGTACAGGCCTTTTAGTAGGGAGCCAAGTCCAAACCCCCCGTACATAACCGGTGTGCCGTAAAATCCATCGATATGGCCTCCAGCCTGATTTTGATAATAGACAACATAACGTTGAGGATCCTGGTATGGATTAAACTCTTTCATTTTCTTACTACTTCAAAATCGTTGTGTCTGTTTCGCAGGTCTGAAATGCAGTTTAACCACGATCTTTCCGTACTGAAATGGTATGTTATAATTCTGATCGTTTTTAATAGCTATCTCAATGTCACTGATGTCTGTCTTGCGCAGACATGTATAATGCGGCTTGTCATAATTTATACTAACTACTTTTGTGTGTTCACCGGTTATTTGTACGCATCTTAGGAGTGGTACGTAATGGTCCCCCACAATTTGGTGTTCAATTATATCCGTGTATACGAACAAAGAATATTCTCCACCAAAAAAGTCAGCCGCATGAGGCGCATATCGAATTTTTTTCCGGGGCGGGACTATAAACGGTTTATCAGCATCCAGACCTAAAATGCGAGCCAACTTCCCTTGAAATATGAATGATAGCTCCCTGTCGGATTTCGCATAGACCTTGTGAATTAATTCATCATATCCGAATTCTATATCTTCAGAAAGCCCCTCCACAAGCATATTAATTTCATCAATAATGCTTGGTATATTTGTGTAAAACCCTTCACGGAGGTCGCATGGGGTAATTTCCTTTGTGCGTACATCAGCCATGCTGAACGTGCAATCTTCTTGCGGGAATGTAGCCCATGTTTTGGGATATTGAATTTCGATTAATGCTACTTCCCAGGCCCCTCTCAGGGACAACGTTCTTGCTAGTTTAACTCTGTAGTTTGATATTTTGTTGTCACTGTATATTTCATTACTAGCATTGCTGGGCAGTGTTATATAAAAACTTCCCTCTTCCATGGCGCCGTATGTATGAATAAAGTATATGTGCGGATGGTCGCTATTTAAACATCTATAATATCTTCAGCCGGTATCCACGTGTTGAATTTTCGAGGCCACCCTACCCAACTGACATAAAACATAAGTTTTTTGCCTTTTCGTTTTTGCTCCAGAATCTTTTCAATTTTGAATGCTTTATCAACACCAATACGAATTTTTTGCAATTCTTCTTCATAAAAGGTCCCATCCAGCACCTCCCCGCCATAGTCTTTCAATCTGTAAACAACAGGGTTTCGCTGTATACACTCCGCTATCGTGAAGTATTCATGTGTGTAATTCTGTTCATATCCTTTTGCGAAGGACCCTCTGACTTTCGACACACGAACAAGGTCTCCAACATGGTATTTGAAAGATACTTTTTTACCGTCACGGGTCTTCAAACCATACAGATTTTTATAAACAGTGTTTTCATTCTCCTTTGTTACATCAATCGGTCTCATTTTTATACTCCTGTGGTAGCTTTTGTTGTAAGATGCTACCAGATCATCCAGTATATCACAATATCGTTTAGAATTAATAGCCGTTAAATATCTCCACATTCTTGCTTTAATAGTTCTGTTAAAACGCTCCACAACACTAGCTTTTAACTCGCTCCCTGTAGCGAAATGATGGATGTTGTGTCTAGTCAACACATCTTGAAATTGTTTGTTAAAGAATTCTTTACCGCGGTCTGTCTGTAGCTTTTTCGGGACTCTGCCCTCTGCCAATATGCTTTGGAACGCAGCAGCTACTTCCCGGCCTGTCTTGTTTTTCAAAACACGTACCCAAGCGTACTTGCTGAATACATCTATGCATGTTAACATGTATTTAATATGGTCGTTTTCCTTTGAAAACATAGTCATATCAACCAAATCAGCTTGAAACTGTTTATCAATGCCGTTAACATATACTCTGTTTCTAAAGTAGTTAATACAGATCGGTTTATGCAGTGTGTATGCATCCTCGCCAGACAGCCAGTCCGTTACAGTTTTGTCTGATACACACTTCCCTGTTTTTTTTAAAACAGCTTGCTTCAATCTGTTTTTACCACCGAAACATCCCTCACTGGACGGGGTGTAGTAGACAGTTTTTAAAAGACTTTCCATGATCTGTTGCAGCACAATAATGACACGAAGCAAAATCTCTACGTGCATATAAGGTTTATTAACACACTGTTTACAAATCCATCAATGGTACGGAATCAAGATGTTTTAAAAAATCAACACATACATCAAGATGTTTGTTAACCAGGATTTTAACAGCGCAATCTACAACAGTAAACACATCTATATGTTCGTTTTTACGCAGTTTGATTACACACATATCGTTTATATAAGTACAGAATGTTAGAATGTGACCTAATTTGAAAACACCTATACATTTAGCAATATCACACACTACTACATGATACGGTTTGCTTGTTAAACCACCCAGGTATAATAACCGGGCCCAGTCTTCAGCCGATGATCGAACCAGTGACATTTCTTTTTTGATTGCATACATGCGGTGGGGTGATGTTTTAAAGTTCGTAGGTTTACAGGAGGCATTTTGACAGATGGTATCGCACAGTAAACCAGTTAGTTCGTATCTCACACGTTGTTTCACATGCTCTGCTCGCCAAAATACACTCCCGCAGGTTCCCATGGGTGCTCCGCGCGCCAAGTTGTTAAAGCATCAAAAATGATGTTTCTATCACCAGTGTCTATGCAATTTTGACTGAAATCCTCCAGATAGCCGCAGATGTATGGTTCGCTCCTCAATTCATGCATAACACATTTTACAACGTCCCATATTTTTTGGGGGTGGGGGTTAAACCCGTAGTGACCCAACAGAGTGAAAATGGTCTGCATCAATGCAGGGTCGTCAATACCTTGTGTCATTTCTTCAAAATGATCCTGGAAAAAATATGGAGCCGCTTCATACAGGCAGCTGTGGCGGCGTTGAGAGGGATGTCCTGTCTGGCAGCCGTAACAATTTTTTTGCAGTTCATATTCAATAATATGTTGTAGCATGATAACCACACAGGCCTTCACACGATCCACCGGAACAGCTGTAGGGTCTGATGCATCCAGCGTTATTGCAGCGACGGGGCCACTCTCTGTGGAAGACATCGTTGTAAAAGAAGCGTCAGACATGTCAACACACTGCGTACCGGATTCAGACATCTCGACACAGACTGTTTGTTAGATGTAGTTAACAAAATATAATGGTTTGTTGAGACGGAACTATGTAAGCACCACTAGCGTGTCACCTTTTAAAGTGTTAGTCAGCAAGGCGTGTTCCTTATGGGGGACGTCTGAGGACTCCACAAGTCGCAGACCCCGCCCAAGAATTTAGTAGGTCCTTGGTCATCAGAATTCATATAAAATGGTTTGTCACCAGATGTACATGCCGAATCATCATCGTCATCACTAGCCAAAGACATCTGTCCAAACAGCTTGGTCACACAGTCCATATCATCGTTGGTGTTTTCTGATTCGCTTAATGGAGCACACCACATAGGGTTTTGACACGTTTTAAACATAGCCGTTTCACTCTGCTCACCTCTAGGGGCTACGACCCCAGGACCCCTATAGATTACTGGGGCGTCCAGCCCAGAAACAACTCGCTCCTTATCAGGCCATGATTGAAAAAGTCGTTTTTTAAGAAGGGTATATTTGAAGAGATGTTCACCCCATTTGAACAAACGATCTATCTTCTTGAAAATATTGTTTAAAACAGGTACATCAGCTCGTGGGTAGACAACTTTCAAATCCTCCACAAGTTGTTCAGGTTTGTGGTCATGAATACCATTTACAACTCTGTATGAAGGACTACAAAAATATATGTAGTCTGTGGGGTCCTTGTCCAGCTGTTTCGCAAATATGTAATAACTTTTTTGATGTATCACACTGTCGAAAACAGTTGAATAGTTGGCGCATAGTCCAGGGTAATTCAAGTCTCTCCACACTTTGTTTCTGAACATACGCCAATCGTGAAGACAGAATGATATGTATGGCTGTTGGTCCGTAAAAATCATACCCTCGGAATCCAATGTATACAATAACACGCATTGAATTTCTTTCACAAAAACATATCCCCCTATACGTCCGTCAGAAATGAGCCATTCGTATTCCTCTGGTTCTGTAGGGGTTCGGAGAAAGTGTACAAAACTCGCAGGCCGTCTTTTTTTGGGTGCCATAACAATCTCATGGCTTGCATCCATGGTTTCGTCAACCGGTGTAAGTTCAACCCTTCTTCTCACAGATCGAGGTGCAGCGTCGCTATCCATGATTGTTTTTTAGTGTTGAAAAACCCGCTACTGCTATAACTATGTTGTACTAAGTACCAAGCCTTTTTATTTTCACAAACTCACAGTCTTGAAACACACGGGGCATAGGGGGGAGACACGCACACACACACACACAACCCCCAACGCACACCAACACATCTTCTGCTTCGTTGAATGAACAAACCCCGTTAGGGGGGGTTAATCACAGGTCAGCATAATACATCTCCCAGCGTTGTAAACCCCCGGCGCCTGCAGCAGTCTACGAAAACAGACCCCCGGGTCATCCGGAACCATATGGGGATGCGTTTGGTTACAGTATCACACAAATGGCTCCATTTACACAAACAACGGACGTGTGGGGTACATACAGTATGTATATGTTGAGGGGGTTGCAGACTGGACCTACATACCAGACATAGGCACATCCCCACAGCGTTTGCGATAAACACACACACACACCCAAGGCGGGGTGTGACGCGGCACACACCACTGCTGACACATGTAAACATTCGCACGTGGACCGTACACGTCACAGGGGACGAATGTAAACAAAACACACGTGGAGCAACGAACAGAATTTTTTTGACATACAAAACATAACCAAAATTTTTAACATACTACACATACCGGAAATACCCGACATTCCAAACATTCCAAACATTCCAGGCAATCAATCATTTTGACACAAAGTGCCGCCTATATACTACTTTCATTGACACAGAGCATTATAAAGCTTCTTTGACCTCTGGATAACAACAGTGATGAGTTTGTGATTATAAAACTTTAAAGCAGATCCTGTGATTTCACCAGGTCCTCTCTATGTAAGCTCAGTCTAAAGTATTTTTGTTCTTTTTTTTTCACCACTTTTGTGTTGAGGATTCCTGGGATACTGACAGATAGGGGAACATGGAACTTAGTGCAGATATAACCCTATGTGGATGACATGGAATACAAGGTTTTGGTGCCTGGCAACCACCCCACTCTGTGCTGGACCCCCAAAAAGCTGTGGAGACTGAAATCAGTTTTTGTGGAATAACTCATAACTCAACCATTGCAACCAAGAAAACCAAAATTTGTTATGCCGTGAGGTCAACAAAGTGTATAGTCCATAAATGGCCATTTTGCCAGAGCTAGGAAAAGGTAGGACCCACACGCAAGAATCAGAAAAACCAAGTCTTTAATTATCTCCACACACGGTGCACAGAAACTTGCAGAAAAAAATGCAGAGAGCATCCAAAATACAACGGAAAGTTCAAAAGGGGAAAAAACGCTGACAACATCCAAAATACTAGCCTGGTAAACCCGCCCCTTGTACTTCATTTCATTTTGTACAGAGGGTCTGGACCGGAATCTCTTGAGGGTCATCTAGCAAGTCCCAGCAAGACCGATCCAATTAGCGAACAGAGGTTTGTTTGTGGTAACACTTTCTATGAACACGCTGTTCGTAAGACGCTATAAATACATTCATAAAGCATTATAATGCATTCATAAGGCTTTATAACTATTGACATAAGTTCACATAATTATGTATACATACTCATAACTACACTCATAAGGCATTATAATCCTTTGTTATAGGCACTTACAACTGAAAGTGACACAGTGTATTACAAAGCTTCTTTGTCCTCATGACACCAGCAGTGTTGAGGTCTGTATTATAAGGCTTCATAGCAGAATCCATGAATATATCAAATGCTACTTATGTGTACTTGTGTCAGAATTCCATGTCTTAGTCATTTTTTCTGCAATGGTTGTTACTGCTCATAAGCACTAATTAATAGATGAGATACAAGTGCCCATTGCATAGGCTAAGTAAAGTGGGATTAACTCATAATTACTCATAAAACTTCATAGGGCACCATTACAAGCAGTAAGTTGAGTGGGGTTTCTCCTCATACATTAAAAAGTGAATGAAAGACAATATAAGGCAGAAAGGGTTATTTTTATTTAGGCAGTACTGGAACATGTGGCAATAATCAATCGACCCCCACACACCAAACAACCTGAAATATACTGAACTGAACTGTCAAATGTTTCAAGAGCGTTAAACTTGCAAATGTTAGTCCACCTTTTGCCTTAAAAATACATGTTAACTGAACTTCAGGTTTATCTTTATTTCAACTTAAGAAATTAACTCAACTTGAGGTTTATCTTTGTTTGAACCTAGAGCCTCCAACTAAAGTTGAAACAAAGATAAACCTCAAATTGAGTTAATATCTGAGTTGAAACAAAAATAAAACTCAAGTGGAGTTAACATGTATTTAATGCAACAGGTGGACTTTCATTTGCAAGTTTAATGCTCTTAAAACGTTTTACAGTGTGAAACTCAATAAGAGATGGGGAGCAGCTCGCCAGTGGACTTCATGAGTCCAATTTTCTCTTTTATTTCAACCGAAATTGCTGCTTTGCATCGCTCTGTAAAACAAGACAATTTCTCCCGTTTGGCGTCCCACGGTGCAAGGGTCCGGAAGGCCTCAGGTGCCGCGATTGCCAGCTCCGCAATTGGTGCAGTCCGGGATATGGTGTTTCGGTCAACACCAACCTTTTGGAACACCTTTTTCATAGAGCCCCCTTTTTTAAATTGATGTAGTGCTTGTTTGTAGCGTTGCATCACACCACGGACAGATTTGGCTGAAGATGATTAAAGAAAAGTGAAAAAAAGTCAATTTAATTGTTGAAGGAACAACGTTAACAGTTGTTATTAATTATATCAGTTGTTGTTAAATTATTGTTATACTATTATTGTATATAATGCACATCATTTTGAAATCATGGATTCATGTTTTGAGGAAACAAACAACTTAATAAAACGTACTTCGGGTTCGTCCCCGCTCCTCTTGAACCTTGTTGGGGGTCTCTGGGTGGCTGCTGATGTCTGTCTCCACACTTGATGTGTCTATGAAGGTAATTTGATAGGGAATCAAGTCTTAATTTATGTGAAAAAAATGTACACAACCAGGATATACACACTCCCAAAAACAAAGACACACAGATACACAACCCTTGCAGGAGCTAAAAGAATAGTAAATATCTGACCAAAGATTCCCATTCATCCAGGTCATGTTAGTCAAAAGAGTGAGTTGTAAGCAACTGCACTTCTTTTTGGAGTGTAAAGACGCTTGAACTTTCATCAAAAAGACTTATTAAGTTCTGGCCTGTTGTTAGGGAAACCAGGAGCTATATCTGTGGATCTGTAGTCACTGACACACAAGTGTCAAGGTTTGAGTTGGAGTGATAGTTGTTGGAACATGTTTCCAAAGACTAAAACTGCTCTGATGGTGAAGAGCAGTTAATCTTCCTATAATGGGATCTCAAGGCAGAAAGGTATGTAGCAGATAGTCTTTTCATCATCAGAGAAGTTTTAGTATCTGGAAACATGTGTCAACAACAACTATCACTCCAATTCACACCTTAACATGTAAGGAGAGGTGCGTCTACACATCCAACTCCAGTGATCCAGAGATGAGGGAGCCGTGGCCTAGTGGTTAGGGAGTTTGCTTTGGGATCAGAGAGATTAGAGAGTTGCTACCCTAACCAGTAGGTAATGGCTGAAGTGCTCTTGAGCAACACACCTAACCCCAAATTGCTACAGAGACTGTAACCAATACCTTGTACCTAAACAACTGTAAGTTGCATTGGATAAAAGCGTCAGCTAAGTGTAACATAATGTAATAAAGCTCCTGGTTTCCCTTACAGTAAGTCAGGCCAGAACATAAGAATGGATGACAGGTGAAAAATCCACAAGCTCCAAAAAGAAGACCAGTTGCTTACAACTTAAGCCATTTGACTATGTGACCATTATCAATAAAAACAAAGGGGTGGACCCAAGTACAGTGTCACTTTTACCCTTCAGAGAAAAAAAACATGTCTGCTTACGATGGCTACTAACTTTAATATTTTACTTTTGATGTTAACAAAAGCTGGTTAGTAACTTCCCACAGATTCCTACAGATATTGATTATTGCATTGACATACCTAAAGTCATGCCGTCGTCGGTGGACACCTGGAGATCTGCAGTCTTCACCTTCCTTGTGAATAATATCATGTATGGTGTCAGTATAATTGATACATTTGTACTCAAAATGTGTTACTCAATTTTACCCCCACCCCCAGCATAATGTACTATAACCCTGTACTATGTGCCATGACCCCCAAAGGAATCTTTCCTTATTTGGAATGGCCTCAACACTTTTAAGCGATCTGCAACCATCTTCTTGCATGTTTGTATGAGTTTCAAGTGAGGCAACTATAATAGTGTCTTTAAAATTTAAGTGTGTATCACTAGTGTTGTGCTTTGCCTCTTCACTTTCGTTGTACAGGAAACTGTAAAATGACATCAAAAGTCTTGAGTCTTGAGTGTAGTGTTACAAATTACACTAAGCCACTTACCACTCATCTTCGCTAGTCCAGAACCAGATGGCACAGGCAGATTCGAAAAGGAGCCTGACATGCTTGAACCGGAGGCTACAAGGATACCATACATTTAGTCTTATTTTAGTCTTATGAACAGAGGTGTATAAAAGTAGAGTAAAGTAGTTTCAGAAAGTAGAAATCCTGCCATGTTTTCCTTCTAACACAGGTGACATCACTGAGTAGCTGATCTACCTGTCTTGACTGCTCATTACGGTCAGCTGATTCAGAGCTGGTTGAAGCAAATTTGTGGCAGGATTTCTACTTTCTGAAACTACTTTATTGTACTTTTATACACCTCTGCTTATGAACAACACATGCTAATATGGGTAATTACGGCAGAATCTTACATGGACATTGCCTCGATCCAGAGGTCATCCTTGCCATCTGCTGCTGGAGGAACTCTTTGTCCTTTTGAAGCATTTTCACATTCTCCTGCAAAAGAGCAACTTTCTCCTTTTCGGCCGCAAAGAGCACCTTCATTTTTTCCAGCTCCTGAATAACTGTAGGAGACACTGGGAAAACACAACATACATTACTTAACTTTAACTTTTTATGAATAAATACAGTTTATATATGCTGAATTATTGTTAATAATAATAATAATAATAATAATAATAATCATTGTTATGTCGCTCCTTTATAGCGTAACTAAGTAAACAATTTTACCGTACACACAGTCGATGTGTCGTTTGAAAGTTCTGTTTCCTGCTCTTTCCAGACATGTTTTTTTATTTTTTCGTAGCACACACTATCACAGAGATAGGCTAGTCACACAGGTTTAAACAGTGTATTTCCATGTCGCTGACAACATGACTTCAACAAAAGACTTTAGTACTCACAAACACATAAATTGTGCAACTAGATAAGCCGAACGTACAGACTGCGCTCTTTCCAATGACATGCATATATTACCTCGCTACGATAGCATCCAACATTCAGAAGTAACTTGACGGAAAAGAATAGATCCGATTTAGGATTGATTCTACGCCACAGGGGTAGCCTGCATTCTGTGCCTTTACATTTGTTTTATGTTTTCACCTTCGTTGGTTGGTTTGTTGGTTCGTTTCTTAAAAGCCCAATTCAAAAAGCATTTTGCAAACTTACCTGCAACCTGTTGCTTTTCGCTAGTTTCTGCTTCAGGGGGGGGGGGGGGGACGACGGCTGACTCCTCCTTGCCCCGACCCTTTCCCCTGCGTCCCCTTCCTTTACCTGCATCCATCTGTAGCAATTAGAAACCGGATCAAATAAAACTCGTAGATGTTGCATTGTACACAATACAGGGTGTAATAAACAGCTTATAGCATACACATACAAATTCGTTATCCGAAGTACCTTAAAGCAAAGTATAGCAAAGCAAAGTATAGCAAACTGCTAACACTTGCTACCACGACTGTTAGCTGTACCCGAGTTAAAGTAGAACAACTAAGCTATGTTGCACAGATGGCTAGAAACTGATGTTTAAGTTATCCATAGCTTTGGTTGACCAACAAGCATTTGCACAGGGCATAAATAAACATGTTGTACTAACAGTAATAAAAATTAAACGAGTGGCTTACCTTCTTCGTCTTTATCAGTCCCAGTCCAATGCGGCTCTGTAAATTTAATGAGGTTTGGCGGGTGATTTTTTTTTGGGGGGGGGGGGGGTGGGGGGGGCGTTAATATATCCGGGTAAAAGAAGAGGTAACTCAACGACTGCAAGTATGGAGACTATAAAAAGGACAGTTTTGAAATTTATTAGAGCTGAGAATAACCTAAAAAACAAAAAGAAAATTGTGCAGTGGATGCAATGCAGAGAACTTCTGCATAGGAAAATGCATTGCAGGTTGTGCAAACACTTAATGAGACTGAAACCATGTTCAGCTAGAGATGGATACATATGGTGAGATAACAATGTGCAGGGATAACAATTTTAGAGCATGATTTCAATCAATGTAATTTAGTGGATTAACATGTATGTCTACCTTACTTGTTAATTTTTAAGGTGTTGCTCAAGGAAAACAATACATCCTAGAGATGTATACACTTCCGTTCGGAACAAATCCATGTTTTTTCGGTCACGGCTATCTCTCCAACAGCATCTGGAATTCATCTACAGGTAGCCTACGCAACTCAAGTAATAAAATATGGTAAATTTCATGGGGATTTCAAGAATATTCAAATACAACTTACATCTATGTAGCTAATGGTTGATGATGAAGACTGTAGAAAGACGATGTACGTTTATTATGACGTTGTAATTACATGAGGTTATCACATCACTCGTGCGACTCCATTTTAGTGTTAATTGCTAGGATGTAATATTTTTCTCACGTGAAGATGCCAATTACTAAACTTTATCAGAGTTACTCTTTCGTTTGTGTGCATAAAGGAGCAAAGTAAGTTGCCATATGTTATTATTGATTATATTAGGTTTATTAATTTATTAGCTTGTATTTAATGATTAGTCACATGCTATTGATTGAATGGATTGTGTGTTTACACCATCTACCTTCTTAGTTTATTGGTGATAAAACACAAACAGTGCATCCATACTTATAGATAATACTGTCCACCCACCGCTATCTCACCCACAAAGATAGTACAGGTTTCCATTGAATGTACATTTACAAGTTTTTTTTTTTTTTTTTTTAAGGTGTGTGTATCTGCCGTGTCAAAGCTACGGCACAGTGGAAAAATGCGTGTTGGAGGCCCACACAACTTTGTCATGGTGGACGAGAGTAAATTCAGACACAAAAGAAAGGTTGGTTATGTAATTGCATGTTACTGTATGCTATCAAAAATCACTTGCTAGTAGAAACGCCATCTTTCAACACTCCACTAACATTTTTTGTTTCACTATACCTTACATTGGCAGTACAACCGTGGTCGGATTGGCCCTGCCTGGAGTAGGAGCAAGAAGTGGGTTCTTGGCATTCTGGAAGTGAGTCCAACCACCCGGAAGCCAGTGCTCAAGGTTGTGTCTGGGAGGTCCAGAGAGAAGCTTTTACCTGTGATTATGCAATATGTACGGACTGGTACAGCTGTAATCACAGATGAGTGGTCTGCATACCGAGGGCTGTCTCATCTAGGTTTTTCACACTACACAGTTTGTCACAAGAGAAACTTTGTTAATCCAGTCACAAGGGCACATACACAGACTATTGAGAGGGCATGGCAGTCATTTAAAGCTGATGTGTGGCGCCACCGTGCAAACCGAAACACCAAGCAATTACAGCAGTATTTGAAAGTAATTGAATGGGAACACTGGCTTGCAAAAAGGCACAAGGGGGGGATTATTGGGAGATTGCTGCACGACATTAGGAAATGTTATCGATAACACTACATACTACATGAACTTACACACACGAAAAAAAATAGAAAAATAATAATAAAAAAACAACACAGTAACTATGTACTATTATTATTTCATTATTTTTTGGTAATATTTGCATTGTATTAAAAAGTTTATGAATTTGGAATTCACCCTATTATTATTATTATTTGGGATCATTGTTTGTGTTTTCTTTCTCAAGCCCTCCGTTTTTGTTGTAAAAATGCCACGTTTTTGTTACCTAAATAAAAATAACTTTCTGCCTTATAGTATCTTTCATTCACTTTTTGATATATGAGGAGAAACTCCACTCTACTGTTTGTAATGGTGCCCTATGAAGTTTTATGAGCAATTATGAGTTCATCCCACTTTACTTAGCCTATGCAATGGGCACTTGTGTCTCTTAATTAGTGCTTATGAGCAGTAAAATAACCATTGCAGAAAATATGACTAAGACAATTCTGACACAAGTACACATAAGCAGCATTTGGTATATTCATGGATTCTGATATGAAGCCTTATAATACAGACCTCAACACTGCTGGTCTCATGAGGACAAAGAAGCTTTTTAATACACTGTGTCACTTTCAGTTGTAAATGCCTATAACAAAGGATTATAATGCCTTATGAATGTAGTTACGAGTATTTATACATAATTATGTCAACTTATGTCAATAATTATAAAGCCTTATGAATGCATTATAATGCTTTATGAATGTGTTTATAGCATCTTATGAACAGCAAGTTCATAGAAAGTGTTACCGTGTTTGTTAGCCATGACGTTGACCTTGTGTGCTACATTTGAATTGCAGTGCGTAGGTAGGCTAATTGCATATGTGACGACCAGGCGTTAGCGATTGGGTAAATGCAAAGGCACTTTTTTTTTAAACTTCAGCAGAGTCCACACCTCCAACAAATCGTTTCCGACGGTCTCTGTTCCAAACCCTCTGTACAAAATGAAATGAAGTACGAGGGGCTGGTTTACCAGGCTACCAAAATACAATGAAAATGGAAAGCCACCAAGTACCTTCCTTACGATAGTGTTGTTTTTGTGCAATTACCTTGAAATAAGTTAGGCAATTTTAGGGGAATTGCACGATATCAGTGCTGTAAAATGCAGAAACACCTATTTCCACTCAATTACTTAGTTATTACCATCTGTGAAATAGGCTAGGCTACCATGTGCTGAAATTGTTGACTTTAACAGACCTGGACTGCAGAACTTTTATTAACTTTTTTTTAAAGTATGTGCATGATATCCCTTCTCTTCAACCACACACGTTCACTTCATTAAACAATTTCAATATTGCAAAATTATGTTTGTTAGCCGGCACTGGTAATGGGCGTCATCAAAACAAAACAAAAGTAACTGAACAATATATTTTTAAAAAGCAAACAAATAACAAACTAGTCATCGTTCTCCAACTCTCCAACCTGCTTCTTCCCAACTTGCCGGTTTAGTTCATACACTTCCTGTCACTCTATTTTCTCATTGGTGGAAAAGCCCATGCTTTTATATGATGTTTATAACTTATTTAATTTGTTTGAATGCTAATTTATTTACAAGGGGCACATTGCAAGAGTATTTCACCTTATGTCTTTTGAAGAAAATATATATGTATTTTAAATTTAAATTGTGCACCAATGACAAAGTTGTTTGAGGTCAAGGTTCACAGGAAGGGAAAGGGAGATAAACGAGACCCCTGAATACAACTCCAAGGACAACAATATAGCTAGACTACTTTATTCACTTAAACCAATATTTTCAGTGAGTGCACGTATTCTGCTTTATCACTGAAGTACTGTATTTGGTGAGCACGTTTGTCTGTGTATCAGTATAACTTCGGACTCAAGTTTAACTGCTTGGAGAACATATGTAAAAACGGAGTGAATTAGCTACATGCTGGATCATTTCGTATATTATTGGACTGAGCTGCTGTTTGCAGACTGCCAACTACTGCAGGCCACTCCCAATAGCAAAACTGATCAGACGACGTGAGGGATGCATGTTATATTACTTGGTGGGTATATCAACACAGCTGAGGAATTAAGTAGGAACATGCAATAGTGTATTTTACAGCCCTGATACCATGCAGTTTGTGTAAAATTAATTAATTTGTTTCCTTGTAGTAACAGAAACAATACAACTGTTCACCATCTAACTGCTACAATGACTTGGTTAGTCTCTTTCATCACTGTGTTGTTATGTCATAACATTTGATAGTAGCCATGTACTTACCAACATTTCACTCCCCCACAACACCACCATGCTGGTGTAATTACAGTCATATTACTTCACAATAAATAAATCCTGAGCTTTATCATTTTAGTAATTACACATTTACTTCAAATAATTACAATTTCATTATACCTTCAAATCAAAGCAGTTTGCATTGTTATTGTCTAGAAACTGCACAGTAATTGTCTGGAAACTCCACTGTTATAACTTGTAATATGTGGAACTTGTAACTTGTAATAACATAAAATTAGGTATAAATTACAATAAAATTACCTACTTATTACCAGAGATGGGTGTAACGCGTTACTAAGTAACGCCTTAGGGCTCATTTCCACTGCCTTGACCGTGTTCAGCGCATAGCAGTGTTCAGCGCGTGGCCGTATTCTGAGGGTATGACCATTTCCACCGGCCATCTCTGCGTATTCAGTGCGGGAGCGGGAATTCAGCTGCCAGCCACCTCTTTAAATGCACTTGGCCAATGTCTTTAAGTGCACATAGCCATGTTTCCCTATCTCTCACTTTAGTAAACACAATATGTGTTTCTCTGGTTTTATTTCCTTATGTTAAACGTTGCAGAAAGCATAACTGCACAAATAGTAGCCTACAACTTGGCACTTCGATAAGACGAAGGGAATATTGACATTGTTCTAAATCATGTAGGCTGATTGTTGTCAAAGCCTTTATTCACTCCCGGTACAAAAAAGCAAACTTATTTTTAACCCCTTCCATAAAGTTATGATAAAGTCTGCCTCTTTGGCAACAGTCACTTTTTCCTACCTTGGATAAATTTATTTATTAAATGTAGTGACGTATGGACCTCAACTTTGCCCAGTGGCTTACTGACGTCAGATTTATTTAACCAAAGGAACACTGAATGACAAGAACGAGGTTACTATTTTTATAGCTTGAGATGTCGACAGAAGACCGAGGCTCTTCTTGCATTGAGAATACTTCGAAGAAAATCGTGCTTCTTCATATTAAGAACATAAAAGCTCCACCATTATACCTACGACATGTTTGACTGGACAGCGTGACAACTTCACAGGTATTTCAGTTTCTGTGTTTATGTAGGCTAGTCAATGCCCTTGTAGTGCAGATCTGATATGATGGCCAATATTGATAGTGTGGTGAATATCTAAACTTAAGGTGAATATTCAAACTTAAAGAGGGGTGCATTGGCGAGTGGCCATGAAGAGACACAGACACACACACTCCCAGACACATGATATTTGTTGCAATCAGAACACATGATATTTGTTGTAATCAGAACACATGATATTTGCTGCAGTCAGACACATGATGCGAAAACAGGAACAGAAAGGGAAGGCTGAAACACTGTACTTTCCAAGGAAAGTACCGAGAATGATCATGTACAAAATAAATGAGTGAATCATGATGAGTGTGACAAAAAAGGGACCTGGGGACACCTAGAGGCCCAACAACAAGTAACAAAGCATACAAACGAATGCTGCTATTTTTTAATAGCCCAGACGGGGGTAAAATCCACCAATATGATGTAACCCAAAAGTACCCCGAGGGCGGGGGAGTTTGATTAGCTAAAGGTCAAGAGGTCTGACGTAACGGGAAAAGGGAAATTCCAGAGTGCTCAAGAACTGTATAAAAGGTGATGTCTCACAGTCAGATGCCGAGACTTGATGGGGATCTGACTCTTGACACCTCCTTATTCGACTCTCCGGGTTGATCAACTCTATTGTTCCTTGGGACTAGACAGCCAGCTGCAGTGAGTTCACCTCGCTATACCCTTAGTGTGTTTTCTGGGTGTTATGCCTGTATGCACTTGTGTGAGCTGAGGTGAATAAAGTTTTCATCAACAACTGAGTTCCACGACTTTGCCTGGGTTATTGCTACGAATTGGCTAAACGAAGGTGAAGGCTGCTTCCATGTCGGAGGTTTCCACGACAGAATTTTGGAAGTTCCACCGAGATATTCAAGAAAGGCCATCTGCTGCTGGTGGTAAGCCTTCTCTCCCTGCTGAGTGACTTCCCAAAGGGCCCTAAAAACTCAAGGAAAGCACTTTGCTTATTAATTTGGTTAAAAGGGAGGTCATTCTGCTTGGGACTAAGGTGTAACTCCGCAGTAAAGGTTTTTGATTAAAAGAACTCAGAAGTGGGACAAAGTTGTTGACTTAAAACGTACTGCAGTGTAACTGTTGACTTGTATTCTGTGTGTTAAGTGTCTAATTGCCGCTTAGCAAGGAGAAGTCCTTGTGGTACGCGGAGGGGGAAGCCCCAGTGTAATTGCCGCTAGCAAGGAGAGGTCCTTGTGGTAGGCGGAGGGGGAAGCCCCAGTGTAATTGCCGCTAGCAAGGAGAGGTCCTTGTGGTAGGCGGAGGGGGAAGCCCCAGTGTAATTGCCGCTAGCAAGGAGAGGTCCTTGTGGTAGGCGGAGGGGGAAGCCGCGGTAAAGTTTCTGTGTAATTTGAATTTATGCTGTGTGTGTAGGCTAAGGAGGGCACTTAGCCTCCTTAACCTGTTTATGTGTAAGTAAACTGGGTGTTGACCCAAGGTCTGAGTGAGAAATTGTGTGTGAAAATGTGTGAATATTGTGTGAAGTGGCCTCTGTGGCTGCAACAGTGTTGCTGCTTGAATGGTTACGGGGAAGTGACTGTGGTTTAAACTGCTCTGTTTTATGTTTGTCTGTCTGGATATTGAAGTGTGTGTGTGAGGCTGTGCGCCTGGAAAGCTGAGTGGACCTGCGTGTGTGTACGCCTTAAGGCTGTGCAAGGTAAGCCTATGGCTATGCTGCCAAGCTAAAAGGTTTTAATTATAAGTAGTTACAGTTTGAAGTAAATTAATTATATCACATATAGGTGAATAATAATAATAATAATAACTATGATAATAACAATAACTATGATGTGATGAAGTGAATAAGAGAATAAATAAAATAAGAGTAAATAACTAAGAAGAAGGGAAATGTTAGGAAAAGTTATGGTGATGTAGACATAAATGGGGAGTGAATTTGGATTGATGTTTAGAACAATTGTAGTGGTAATAACCTATGAGAGATTAGAATTTGGATCTGAAGACTAAAATAAATAAATAACTATAATATATGTAGGGGTTCAGTCACATGGTGGATGCACTTCCAATGTAAGACCATCAACCGAAAGACTGATTGTGAATCTGGGTGTGAGAGTTAGAGTGTGGGAGGAAATGTTGAGTCTGAACTATGGCTGCAATTATTATATATTTTTATAAGCAATTAAGCTGACCATTTTTCATTGATTAATGAAGCAATTGGATAAAATATACGTTTGTGATTTTAGATAAAATAGTTTACTAATAGCAATTAGGTAATTAATAACAATAGTTGATAGTTATTGTGTATAATGTACCATGAAAAGCCCTTAACAAAACATGACTGTTATTCCGGTTCAACAGGGAAATTTTAATTGACTTCAATACTTCAATCCTTTGTCTTACTCTCTGTTTGAAAAAAAAACAACGATGCCCATTTAGTACAAGGGTGATTTGATATTTTAATTAATAGATAACAATAAATAAAATAATGAAAAATGAGAAACTGTGTCATACACCTGAAAGTTATAGGAATGAAAGTTATTTGTCTTTTGTTGGCCTATAATGTAGAATAAACAAAAAGGCAAGGATAGAGGAAAAAGTCTAACATTCAAAGTATCAATAAGATCTGTCACGGTTTCGCTCTGGGCTTGGGGTTTTTTATGTGCGTTTTGTCATTGTTGCCCACCTTTTAGTTTTTTAGGTTCACTTTACCGTGTTTTACTGCTCCTTCCCCGCGTTATCTGATTATGCACTGCACCTGCACTTCCTTGTTTAGATCCTCATTAGATAATCTCTCTCACTCATTCTCTTCACTTCACGATAGCTGTAATCATCCGTCTCACCTGAACTTCCTGGTTTGTGATTATCATGAGTTATTCAATCATTCTACTCACCTGTACTCCTCGTTCACGCTCGTTTAGTTCCTGGGGTTTCCACTACTTATACTCGCCTCTCTCACTCACTCCTTGTCAGTCCGTCTGCGAACCACGGTGTATTCCCTCGGCAAGCTATTTCGACTCCTGACTTCTCTGCGTCTGTTTGGCTGTGTATTCCCGGTGTTGCTCGTCTCCCGTCTGTGCCTGTGTTTTCCCCTGTCTGTCTGTCAGTATCTCCAGTCCTCCGGTGCCGACTCCTGCCTGCCTGACTCCGCCTGACTCTCCAGCCCTTGGTTTCGACCCCGGTCCGTCCCTGGCTCTCCCTGGCTCTTCAGCTCCCGGTATCGATCTCCGCCTGTCCCTGACTCGGCTCAACTCTCCTGCCTCTGGTCTCGACCTCTGCCTGCCCTCGACTCTGCTCTGCTCTACTGCCCCGGTAACGACTCCTGCCCGGCTGACTCACCTGCTTCTGGTCTCGACCTCCTCCTGCCCTCGACTCTGCTCTGCTCTACTGCCCTGGTAACGACTCCTGCCCGGCTGACTCACCTGCTCCTGGTTTCGACCTCCGCCTGCCTTCGACTCTGCTCTGCTCTACTGCCCCTGGTATCGACCATCGCCTGCCCACGACTCTTCGCCTGCTTCCGGGAGTGGTTTCTCACCGCCCGTCTGCCTGGGTGTTTCGCCGCGTCTTGGTGGATACCTACCTGCTCTCCGGATCTGTTGACTTTGTCCCTTTCCCCCCAACCCTTAATAAACTTTTGTTGAGGTTACGCTTTTGGGTCTACCTGTCTGTCTGTCCAGGATCCGTGACAGTACGGACTGACCAGGAAATGGACCCAGCGAACCTCAACATGGACCAGGATCAGTCTCCCGAGCCTTTGTCCGCCATTCAAAGACTAGAGAACTCCGAAAGAGAGCTGGGCCGTGTCACCGGAGACGTAGCTTCGTTAATGGGAACTACCGACCATATACGGCAGCTGGTTTTGCTGCTCCAACAGCAAGGAGCGGCTCAGGCTCAGCAGCTCGCCCAGATCTCGGCTCGAGTCACATCCTCGGGAGCCAGTGATCCAATGGCTCCCTCTCCTGGCCTCTCTGCTTCGTTCTCAGTTCTGCCTCATGTGCCCGCTGTCACTGGTTGCTCCGAGCCCAGGATCGGATTGCCGGAGCGGTTTGGGGGAAACCCCGAGGAGGTGGTGGCGGCGTTCATTACGAACTGCCAGCTAACTTTCGACCTCCAGCCGCGAAACTTCGCTTCAGAGGCGGCACGGGTTGCGTTTGCCATAAACCTCCTGACGGGGCGAGCCAGACTATGGGGAACTGCCGAATACCAGCGTCTCTCGCCAGCCTGCCGCTCTTTTGGTGCTTTCGCGGCCGAATTACGTAAGGTGTTTGCCGCTGGCGCTCCCACGGCTGACGCCTCCCGGGAGTTGATGGAGATGCGCCAGGGCAAAAGGACTGTTGCTGATTTTTCCATTGACTTCAGGACTATTGCTAGCAGGAGTCACTGGAATGAAGAAGCCTTAGTTGACGCTTACCTTCACAGTTTGGCGGAGTATATGAAGGACGAGCTGGTTTCCTATAAATTCCCCGCAACCCTGGACGATGCGATCGCCCTCACCATCCGCATCGATCGGCGGGTTCAGGCTCGCCGTCGCGAGAAGGGCAGAACCAGTCAGCCCCCTCGTCGCTCCACTGACGGTGGAGCCGCTGTCGCCAGCCGTCTTGCCAGTCCTCTTCACGAATCATCGGAGCCCATGGAGGTGGATCGAACTTCTCTCTCTCCGGCTGAACGACAACGCAGGCTGGCGGGAGGTCTGTGTTTATACTGCGGAGGAGAGGGGCATCGAGTCACCACCTGCCCGTTAAAAGATCGAGCTCGCCGGAAGTAGAGGGCGTCCGGTTGAGCTCAGCCTCCACGAGCCCTCTCAGAGGGGACAGACCGCTCCTGCGGGTTGTCCTTCAGCTCCCCACTCAGTCTCGCTTTCTCTCTGCTCTCATCGATTCTGGCTCGGAGGCCAACATCTTGGATATCGGTGTGGCCCAGCAGATGGGGCTAGAGGGCCATCGCCTCCCGGCTCCGGTGCCAGCTCGAGCACTGGATGGACACCTGTTGGGCCAAATTACTCACATCACTGAGGCGGTGGGAATGCTCACGTCTGGGAATCATCGGGAGCGTATTCGCTTCCATCTCCTCTCATCTCCCAGCGTGCCCATCGTCCTTGGTCTCCCCTGGCTCCGTCTGCATAACCCCCGTATAGACTGGCGGAGGGGAGATGTGTTCGAGTGGGGGGTGGAATGTCACCAGTCCTGTCTGCGATCCGCTGCTCCGTTCACTCCACCAGCACCCTCTCCGACGTTTCCGGATACCTCCAAAGTCCCCGTCTGCTACCATGACCTTCTGGAGGTCTTCAGCAAGGCCAAGGTTACTTCTCTACCTCCCCACCGGCCGTATGACTGCGCAATTGACCTGGTTCCCGGAGCCATTCCTCCACGAGGGCGTCTCTATTCACTCTCTGGTCCTGAGAGGCGGGCGATGGAGGAATACATCGCGGACTCATTAACGGCAGGCATCATCCGTCCCTCCTCCTCACCAGCGGGCGCAGGGTTTTTCTTTGTGGGGAAGAAAGATGGAGTCCTTCGCCCCTGTATCGACTACCGTGGATTAAATTACATCACCGTGAAGAATAGGTACCCTCTGCCACTGCTCGCCACCGCATTCGAGTCTCTCCAGGTGGCCACGGTCTTCACTAAGCTCGACCTCAGAAATGCCTATCACCTCGTTCGCATCCGGGAGGGGGACGAGTGGAAGACGGCTTTCAATACCCCCAACGGCCACTACGAGTATTTGGTCATGCCATTCGGGCTCACAAACGCCCCTGCCATTTTCCAGGGGCTTGTTAACGACGTGCTGCGTGATATGTTGGACAGATTCGTCTTTATTTACCTAGACGACATTTTGATATTTTCTAAGACTTTGGAAGAACACAAGCAGCACGTTCGTTTGGTCCTGTGTCGCCTCCTGGAGAACTCGCTATTCGTGAAGGCAGAGAAATGTGAGTTTCACGCAAAGACCGTGGCCTTCCTGGGGTACATTGTGGCAGAGGGTGCCATCCAGATGGATCCAGCAAAGGTATCAGCCGTCACCTCTTGGCCGATCCCTGCGACACGTAAACAGCTACAACAATTCTTGGGGTTTGCTAACTTCTACAGGCGATTTATTCGCAACTATAGTGCTGTCGCCGCCCCCCTGACGGCGCTTACCAGCACTAAGCGCCCCTTTTCCTGGACTACGGCCGCGGACAATGCCTTCACCACACTTAAAAATAAGTTCACATCTGCGCCCATCCTTCAGGTGCCAGATCCCGAGAGACAATTCGTTGTGGAGGTTGACGCATCCGATATTGGGGTGGGGGCTGTCCTATCTCAACGGCGTCCCGAGGACGAGAAGCTTCATCCCTGTGCCTACTTCTCCTGTCGCCTTTCCCCTGCGGAACGGAATTATGACATTGGGGACCGGGAGCTCCTCGCCATTAACCTGTTGAGGAGTAAGTTCTTTTAACAATGCTCTTGCCCCAGGGAGTAAGTTATTTTACTGTATCCTTCTAGAATTCTACTCGAACGTTCTATAATCTCAATATTCCATTTATTAAAAAAACCCAATCTTTGCTGCAAAGGCTTTGTCAATTTTCCAAAAACTGCTGCAAAATCTGTCAGCAACATCACGAACCAGCCGGAAAACCATTCAGACAGGCAGAAGACCACTTGGAAGGTCTTGCGAGGGTATGGGAAGTCTCGCGAGATCCTATAAATAAAATGGTTAGGCCTCATAAACTTTCAACTTTTTTTAAAATTTGAACACTGGATATCAGCATGTTAAATTAAGAATGTATGAATCCAATTGTTTAAAAAAATATTCCTTTTACCTATAAAATGTAATAATGTGTTGTCGAGGTCAGGTCAATCCCGTGAGAAACAACTTCCTGTGACGTTGTTCACGTTTTGCGCATGCACTCTGAGTGCAACAGCTGATGATTTTACCTCAACTTTTTTACCGAGCACCTTTCGGCTAATTCGTATCTCAGTCGGATGGTTGATCGTTTTTTAGTAGACCTAGTGAAAAGTCAGTGTTTGAAAATTTGTGGCAGCCTACATTTAGGCTACGTAATTGTTTTACATGATCAGCTGATAGCACTCAACAGCTGATTCAGTTTAGAGTTGACGAGTCGAATTGGCCACATGGACACGTTACCGTCAAGATTACGATCTAAACCAACACTTGATGGTAAGTATTTTTTTTACACGATAGCATTGTTAATATCTGTTGTAAATTATTGACATGATAACATACACTGACATTAGGCTATATTATATTTTATATTAATGTTTATAGCTGTTTTGGCAGCGGAAGCCTGTTGCACCTAGGCTACATTTTAGCTGGTGTTATCGTTCATTCAGTGTAGAAATATGAAGAGACACACACACACACACACTCGTATTTGACAATTATGCCAGGTTAAACTGAAAAAATGTAATTCATTAGTATGAACAGGAAACTTGAGTACTGAGTGATGAACAAGTGACAAACATGGACATGAAACTTGAACACTGAGTGATATGAAGAGAAAAAGCCATTCGAGTTCTTCATTTTGATTGAACACTTAAAAGTTGTAATATGATCAGGCTGAAAGAATGAAAGTAAAATGATTATATGGGCCTATATAATTATTTTCACTAGCCTGTGTTTAATAATTTTTCAGGGTGTGAAACTCTTCAAAGCATGGCACTGCACACAATGCTGTGTCACAGGGAGCACAGAAGAAACGCGTGAGCTTCCTCTGCCGGGGTCTTCGCGAGCTGTGAAGGCACACTCTACAGTGCCTTCGTGTGCTGTTCCCTTGAGCAGCTGTCTGTGGGACCTCTGAGGGAAAATGGCGCGCTTTGAGACGGAGAGGAGTGTCCAGTGATGGTCGGCCGCCAGTGGGGGCATTCCTTGGAGTGTGGTGGTGCTCCAAAAGTTGCCGGACAAGGTTCTCCCTGAACGCCTGCGGACGGATGACCTGGCCAGTGACTTGTTGGTGAACAATGTATGCATTATGAATGGCACAGTCAACCAAGTGAAAGAAGATCTTCTTGTACCATTTCATAGTTTTTCTAGTGCACTCCACAAAGCTGTTTCTCATGTCGAACCGGTCTACTGCTCCCATGTTTTTATTATAGTCCAGGACACAAGAGGGCTTCATTTTGTGTTCTCCAGTGTTAAAGTCAACCTTTCCAGAATCCGCCATCGATGCACTGCTGATTGTGGACAGGACATGGACATCGCGCTTATCATGCCACTTCACTGCCAAGAGGGGCCCAGCACACTTCATCTCTACTTCATCTTTTTTCATCTTTTTTCTGAACTCTGGCATTCCTTTCCTCTTTGCCCTCACAGTGCCACAGGCTCCTGTTCTGTGTTTCATCAGGTAAAGGAACAAGGTGGGACTACTATACCAATTATCTGTAAACAGAGCGTGTCCTTTTTCAAGGTAGGGCTTCAGCATATTTACCACCACAGAGCCAGATACACCCAGGCCATCAATGTTTACAATGTCTGTTGTAGAGCCAGTATATATCACGAGGTCTTGAACATAGCCAGTCAGCACATCACACAATATGAAAAACTTTATCCCAAATCTGTGCCGTTTGGATGGTATGTACTGACGAAATGCAAGCCTACCCTTCCACAACAGTAGCGACTCATCAATGCACAGGTTTTTAAAAGGCACAAAGACTTCACGAAATTTCAATGTCAGGCTAGACAGGATGGGTCTAATTTTCGCTAAGGGGTCAAGCCTATTCATCGTGGTGTTGTTAATGAAGTGCAGGGCCCGCATGATCAAAAGGAATCGGTCTTGGGAGAACAGGGTTTTGAAAAAGGGGGTCTGATACATGCAGTTTGTCGTCCAGTACTCCTTCAGTGACTTCTTTCTCACAACTGCCATGATGAGGACGGTGGCGATGAAGGTGAAAAACTCAGCCACAGTTGTTCCCACCCACCTCTCCATTTTCCCCGCCTCTGACCTCTGCTTTAGCTCCTCAGCAAAGGTATTGGTCTCCTCCACAACATGGCCAACTAGCTCGTCCGAAATGAACAGTTTAAAACAGTCATATTCAGTGACCGTAGATGGCAGCTCTGGTTGAACACCACTCCCTGAGGCCTCAAAAACAAAATCACAGGGCCTGTGGTCAGAGTTGGCAAATTGCCAGCCAAGTTCATTGACTGGAGGCACCTCATCCTGAGGGATAGGTACCAGGACTTCCTCCACAAGTTGGGGTATCAAGTCATCATCTGAGTCTGACTCACTCTCTGAACTAAAATCCAGAATCGGGACTTCATCATCGAACATCATATTCACCACTTCCTCAACTGTTATCCCTCTTCTTGCCATTTTTCCTCAATTAACTTAACTATTAATATGTCTACACACAAAGACAAGCAGTTGTCTCCACACAGCAAAATGAAATCGCGAAGTGAATGGCTGTTTTGTCATTGTATCAAACCTGAGGTAAAATGTTGCTATCTTGCCAGGCTAACGATTGCATCAGGAAATACACAAGATTATTGTGCTGGTGATAGCTTTATTTGTGTATTATTCTTTATACAACTTCATGCATTAAAAGTACATGTATTCCGGTTTTTATAGACATAAAAAGTGCCAAAATATGTCTTTGTAATACAATAAATACACAAGAAACATCTTTGTTGTTACCGGCTTTTTTTCTACAACTGGACATGGGCGCAGCCATCTTTGTTTACATCGAGATGTATACAATATGGCGTCCCCCTGAATCAGTCTGTCGTTGTCAAATGAATTTCAAAGATTGCTCTGTACAAAGCAGCTTTAGCGTGTTTGCACATATTGGTAATGTATTGGGTATTTGCACTTACAAATCATCACTCGACTGACACCACTGACTGGAAACGTTTGAGGTGAGTCGTACAAACTGTTGTATATGATTTTAGACTGAACAGATAGTTAGCAGCATAGCTTTAGCCTAATGTTGCCGTCATCGGTAACATAACGTGCGACTGATGGATTAGATTGTAAGGCTAAGTGTGTATTAATGCCTGCAAAAGTTTTTAATAATTATCCCTCATAAAAACGTGGTTAACAATTATAATATTTGTCGCTAGAAACTTGTAGTCTAATATTTCCGAGCTGCTTCACAGCAGAAATATCCCCCCAGGTTATTGTCGCGTCATAGACCGAACTCTCGTTCCGGGAGGCGTTCCAATCACATATTTGTGATCGTACTCCTGGGAGACCAGCCGCGGCTCATCACATATTTGTGACCGTACTCGCCAACAGGTTAAACTGGCGTTAGAGGAGTGGCGACACTGGCTGGAGGGGGCGCCCGTGCCGTTTATTGTCTGGACAGATCACAAGAATCTCGAATACATCAGAACAGCAAAAAGACTTAATCCCCGACAAGCTTGTTGGTCTCTGTTTTTCTCACGTTTCCATTTTTCTCTGTCTTATCGCCCAGGTTCCCGAAATGTCAAGCCGGACGCCCTCTCCCGCCAGTTCCAGCAGGGGGATGACAGATTCCAGGGTCCGGTCCCCATCCTGCCTGGGTCCCGGGTCGTGGCGGCGCTCACCTGGGATGTGGAGAGGCAGGTCCAGAGAGCCCTCCAGGATCAGCCTGGTCCTAGCGCCTGTCCCGAGGGCAGACTCTACGTGCCTGAGGCTCTCCGCTCTCAAGTACTGCAGTGGGGGCATGACTCCCTCCTGGCTTGTCACCCTGGTGCTACCCGCACCAGCCATCACATCGCCCAGCGGTTCTGGTGGCCCACCCTGGAGAGGGAGGTCCGGGAGTACGTTCAAGCCTGCCCGGTCTGTAACTGTAATAAGACCTCCAATCGACCACCTGCGGGCCTTCTCCAGCCGCTGCCCGTTCCTTCTCGCCCCTGGTCCCACATCAGCCTGGATTTTGTCACTGGACTGCCTGTCTCGGAGGGGAATACCGTTATACTTACCGTGGTGGATCGATTCAGCAAGATGGCCGACTTCATTCCCCTCCCTAAGCTTCCATCTGCTAAGGAGACCGCGCAGGCAGTCCAGTTGCATGTCTTCCGCCTCCACGGCATCCCCACTGATGTGGTCTCCGATCGTGGTCCCCAGTTCACCTCCACCTTTTGGAAAGAATTCTGTCGTCTACTGGGGGCCACGGTCAGTCTCACCTCCGGTTTCCATCCCCAGGCCAATGGGCAATCTGAGCGGGCGAACCAAGAGCTGGAGAAGGCCCTCCGATGTGTGGTTTCCCGGAACCCCCTCTCCTGGGCCAGTCGGCTGGTGTGGGTAGAATACGCCCACAATACACTCACCTGTTCATCCACGGGCATGTCACCCTTCCAGTGTGTTTATGGATATCAGCCTCCTCTGTTTCCCAGCCAGGAGGGAGAAGTCTCCTGCCCCTCTGCTCTGGCCAACGCCCGTCGTTGCAGGCGGACCTGGGCTCGAGCAAGGGTCGCGCTGCGGAAGGCCGTCGCCTCTTATTCCGCCAGGGCCAACCGTCGCAGGACTCCGGCTCCGGAGTATTGTGTGGGTCAGCGGGTCTGGTTATCGGCCAAGGACCTCCCCGTCCGGGTAGAGTCCCGTAAATTGGCGGCGCGCTTCCTGGGTCCCTTCTTGGTGGAGCGCGTCATCAGCCCCACGGCGGTCCGTCTTCGACTCCCTACTACCATGAGGGTCCACCCGACATTTCACGTCTCCCGGATAAAACCTGTACGGGTGAGCCCTCATACACCTGTGGTGCCTCCACCACCTGCTCCACGACTGCTTGATGGGGACCCTGTCTACACGGTGCGTCGCCTTCTCCGGTCCCGACGGAGAGGCCGGGGCATACATTACCTGGTTGACTGGGAGGGGTACGGTCCTGAGGAGAGGTCTTGGGTCCCGGCGAGCAGGATTCTGGACCGTTCCCTCATCGATGACTTCCATCGAGAGCAACCCGACCAGCCGGCTCTCCGTCGGGGCCGCCCCAGGGGCTCCTCCCAGCCTGTCCGGGCTCCTCTGCCCGCCGGGGGAGCCCGGGATGCTACGGAGGATGCTGCCCTGCTATCGGACCGGTCCGAGGAGTTCTGATCCCTGTCTCTCCCCTCCCCCCCCACCCGGTTGGTGTTTTTTTTTTTTTTTTTGGGTGACTTCTGGGGCCGTCCCTTGGGGGGGGGGGTTCTGTCACGGTTTCGCTCTGGGCTTGGGGTTTTTCATGTGCGTTTTGTCATTGTTGCCCACCTTTTAGTCTTTTAGGTTCACTTTACCGTGTTTTACTGCTCCTTCCCCGCGTTATCTGATTATGCACTGCACCTGCACTTCCTTGTTTAGATCCTCATTAGATAATCTCTCTCACTCATTCTCCTCGCTTCACGATCGCTGTAATCATCCGTCTCACCTGCACTTCCTGGTTTGTGATTATCATGAGTTATTCAATCATTCTACTCACCTGCACTCCTCGTTCACGCTCGTTTAGTTCCCGGGGTTTCCACTACTTATACTCGCCTCTCTCACTCACTCCTTGTCAGTCCGTCTGCGAACCACGGTGTATTCCCTCGGCAAGCTATTTCGACTCCTGACTTCTCTGCGTCTGTTTGGCTGTGTATTCCCGGTGTTGCTCGTCTCCCGTCTGTGCCTGTGTTTTCCCCTGTCTGTCTGTCAGTATCTCCAGTCCTCCGGTGCCGACTCCTGCCTGCCTGACTCCGCCTGACTCTCCAGCCCTTGGTTTCGACCCCGGTCCGTCCCTGGCTCTCCCTGGCTCTTCAGCTCCCCGGTATCGATCTCCGCCTGTCCCTGACTCGGCTCAACTCTCCTGCCTCTGGTCTCGACCTCCGCCTGCCCTCGACTCTGCTCTGCTCTACTGCCCCGGTAACGACTCCTGCCCGGCTGACTCACCTGCTTCTGGTCTCGACCTCCTCCTGCCCTCGACTCTGCTCTGCTCTACTGCCCCGGTAACGACTCCTGCCCGGCTGACTCACCTGCTCCTGGTTTCGACCTCCGCCTGCCTTCGACTCTGCTCTGCTCTACTGCCCCTGGTATCGACCATCGCCTGCCCACGACTCTTCGCCTGCTTCCGGGAGTGGTTTCTCACCGCCCGTCTGCCTGGGTGTTTCGACGCGTCTTGGTGGATACCTACCTGCTCTCCAGAGCTGTTGACTTTGTCCCTTTCCCCCCAACCCTTAATAAACTTTTGTTGAGGTTACGCTTTTGGGTCTACCTGTCTGTCTGTCCGGGATCCGTGACAAAGATCTAACTTAATTCAACTTTAATTTCTACACAGAGAGTGAAGCAGTGACTGTTTGTGTATATCTGTCTATCTGTCTGCCTGTCTGTCTATCTGTCTGTCTGTCTCAGCGCACGAAAGGGAGAGTGGTGAATGATATATTAATTGATGCTTTTGCTTACTTATTACTTCTCCGTTTACCAAGATATAATTTTCTCAGACGAAGTAGACCCTAAACCAGATCACGGCAAGTTTTCCGGTCTCAATTTCTTCATTACCAGCCCCACCAGCCTCTGAGCCCAGATTACCAGCCCCAGACCAAGGTAATTCTAATTAATGGAAACTAAAATTGAAAAGTGAAATAAATAGGAAAGTAATTAAGGAAAATATGATTAACTGAAACTGTATTCCGTGTTAAACAATCTGAAACTAAAACGAGTTGAAATTATGCTTGATAAATTGTTCTTCGTTTTTGGCATGATTATAAAATCGTTTGGACTGCTAAAAATAAATCAATTAATGCATCGGTTTAGCAGCTTTATGTGAGTTGGTGGTACCGTTTGTCACTTCTCATCTGACATTTCTCACAGTCGACTGCCTGGCAAATTGACAACAGAGGTTGGGAGACAGCGGTAGAATTTTTAAAAGCCCATAAAGCAATCTTTCCTAGTTGCCTGACCATTTGACTTGCCGATTAAGATATTAATCTGAATTCTTCTCCCTCTCGATACACGGGAAAATTCCCCGCACGCCCCCAGAAGCACATACTGTAGACTTGCCGCAAGCACATCTGAAAAGCTCTGTTTACTTGCATATGCACAACTAGTATGTTACACGGAGACCTTTAGGCACTGCTCTAACACGACATCATACTACAATACACTGTTATCATCGTGTCAGTTTTGAGTTACTGCCATTACTGCTGTTATCACTCTAGCAAAATAACTTTGTGGATGTATACGGAAGTTGTTTGAAATAGTTTATTCATTCGTATGTAAGTCCATCTACACTGACGTTTGTTTATCAGGTTTTGAGCCTATTAGCCGTCGCAATTATGATACAACCATAGACTGTATGTAAGACAACGCGCACACATAAGTGTAGTAACTCTTTTTTTAACTTATCTTTAAGAGTGATGAGTGAGAGCTCTGCGTTGCGTTGCCTCTTTCCTGTTGTGCTGCACTTCCTAGTTTCTGGTCAAAGGACCCACGGGCTGTCTTTGTAGTGCCAGTCTAGTTTACAAGTATAAGTTTTTCCATCAATTGTAATGAATTATAACGATTGACATTTAATTTGGCATTGTGCTAAACTAAATCTTTGCTGCAAATAAATGTAGTATGTATTTATTTATGCGACCTTTTGATTTTAGGCAAAACCTGGAATTGGTATTGCTGGTTCATATGCTGATTTAAATTAATTTTCTTATATTGCAACAGGATTGTTCCTGTTATTTCCTATTTACAGGGCATGCTGGGACTAGAGTATTCCCTTATAGTTTGTTAAGTATAAAATGTGTTTGTCAATATAGAATGTTCCAATAATGAGTTTATGGGCATATTGTCAGTGCATTCATAATATAGAAAGGTGGAACCCCTGTTATAATTGGACATTAGGTCTTCGTTCATATCTTTATGGGCAAATTTAAGCAGAACCAAAGGATTGCTTTAGTACAATAAATCAATACTTATTTGGTAGTGTAAAAGAGTTACCTGGTTGTTATGGTCACAGCATTATACTATAATATTGATTACAGGGCATTTCATATTAGCTGGTTGATAATACAAATAATAAACTGAATTTAGGATACAGCTTTGTGACAAGGCAGTAAACTGTTGATGTCTAGATGCTTACAAATAATTATATGCGCATACAAATGCGTGTGCCTCCTGTCAGACTAAATCTTTTAATGTATCTCCTTCCAAAGAACAGTTGAAATATTGGTGTACTGAAAAAACAATGCTTATTAAGTATTTTGACATATAGATAAATTAAAATTTCTGAATGAATATTAACAAATCTGCCCGTAGGATGTAAGATAAGAAACAGAGGCTGGGTAAGCCAAATTAATGGGGCTGGAATAAGAATAAAGTAGGGGACTTTACAAAATTAACAAACACAGAAAATAAAACCCTTCTAAAAATTGTAACCGCATAACAAGTGAAAGAAGACTACTCATGGCCACTCTCGAATAAATCGTCTTTAACTCATTGCTTGCTATTTGTTTAATCAAATGCCTTGTCCTAATAGTAAAGAGACACAATCAAGAAAATCAGAAGAAGAAGAGGAAGATGAAGAACAGTGGGCCCCACAAATGCCCATGATGACCCCAGGAATGATAAAAGCAGGGATATGGGGACTAGAGAAAGTAGAGAAAGGGGTAATAAGAAAGCAGTGTGAAGAAAAGTGCAAGAGAATGTCCACAAGAGCTAAAATAGGATGTTAGAATACACTAGTGCAAAACATCGTGAGCTAAAATATGTGGTTTGACAATAATTAAGAAATTATGCCCTAGATAAAAAGAGTACCATAGGGGGAAAGCCTTCACATATTGAGGTATTCACCCTATGGCATCTGATATACTTACGTAGTTTTAAAGATATATATATCTCGACTTTGGCATCACTTTTTCCAAACGGGTGGGGGGTAAAAAGCCTACTGGGTGAAAAGATGGGTCATAGACAGCATTCTTTCATTATTGGGAAATGCGCTCTATGCCATCTTATCTGTTAAGCTAGTTTAGATGCTAATTTATACTGGCCCTTGGACAGGCAACACAGTTTTTTCAGCATTAACAAAATACAGCTCCTCCAGCCTTGTGTCTAATCTCCCAAGTCTGTCAGGAGGTGGTCTTCCAGGTGATCTAGGTGGAGGACCAAGCGGTGGGCAAGACGGCCCGAGGGGACCAGATCCAGCCGCCGCCGGAGCCACAGCGGGTGCCACTGGACTGCTGCTGCTGCTCCAAATAGAGGGGAAGGTGTACCCACTACTCTAGGTGGGGGAACCACCCCCACCCGAGGGATGGAAGCCATTCCAGCCCTGCCCATCTGGATGGATGAGGAGCACAGGGAAAGGGGAGAGGACCACCAGAGTGGCTCTGACCAGGAGGAGATTTCCTCGTCATCGGTAACGATCTACGGTTATGAAGCATTGAGTGACCAGCAGATCAGACTTTTTCACATCTAGTTTGGACTGGCTGAAAAATGCTGTTGGCTCCTTGGGGGCCACCACCATGATCCTGAAAGTAGTGCTGGGATAGTCTTTTTGCTTGCCCTGGACTGTTGCCTGGTCTCATGTTGTGGCAAGATTTGCATAAGGACTGTCACTAGGGTCATAGAGAAGCAGTTGGTGGTCCTGGGACTGATGGAGGTGATATGGGGTCCTAACGCTGACACCTACGCTCTGATGGACAGCCGCCTGGACCCTATGAAGTTTAAGTGGAGGACATGCTAATGGACATTGTGTTCCAGCTATAAGGACATTCTGTGATGGCTGCAATGAAGTAACTGCTTGCTGCAATGAAGTAACTGCTTACACGCAATGAAGAACTGCTTACACGCTCATTTATACTGACAAACACACACTACAGGGGTACATTTTAGGGGTCTAAACATCACACAACATATGGTTTTCTTTGAAAGGGAGGAGGTTATAAAGAGGTAAGGAAAGTGATGAGTCCAAATTTACAGGGTATAAAAGGTAATGAGTTAAAAATTTTAAATTAAAAAATTAAGGTTTAGAGTAAAGGTTTTACAACTCAGGGAAGGAATCACCAAGCATGCCAGCCAGTCATAGGACTGAAAACGGGTTTGGTGTCCGACACGTAGCTGGAATCACCGCGTGCCAGCCAGTCACATAGGACTGAAAATGAGATGGCGACCAACACGTAGCTGGGCCACTAGTGGGCCATAGTACTGTAATAGGTGCATATGGATAGAAGGATGATGAAGGTTTTCTTATATTTTGCTTGCATAGGAACGCATAGGTAACGTTAGGATATTTTGAGGACTAGCCCTCACATGCAAGGCCGCCCAATAGAGTAGACTGAAGTAGGTAAGTAAATTGGGTAGATTTCCACTTGATGTTATAATCTTTCTCTCTTTCTCTCTCTCTCTCTCTCTCTCTCTATCTCCCTCTATCTCTGTTCTGTGACGTTGATCAATCTAACCAGGCAATGATGCTGTGAGGACAGCTGAGGGTCTGACAGGTGATTCCCCCTGATAACCTGAAAAAGTACAAAAACCTCAAAGACAAAGGTTGCAGTATGTGTGTGTGGAAGTTTTGCACGAAGCAAAAATGACGAGGGTGCTACTCAGTGCTGTTTATGCTGCTGAAGGCTGGTGAGTCTCCGATGATGTGTTGACACAGGGAGTACCTCAAAAACCTAGCGACTGTCTGCAAAATATTACCACTCGCTTACAACTGCATGAAACAAACGCTGGAAAGGTATCAATATTGGGGTTATCATATCAGATCTGTACTACAAGGGCATTGACTATCCTACATAAACACACAAACTGAAATACCTTTTAAGTTGTCACGCTGTCCAGTCAAACATGTTGTAGGTAATAGTGGTGGAGCTTTTATGTTCTTAATAGGAAGAAGCAAGATATCGCTTTAGAGTTGTTTGTCGGAGTATTCTTTTCAATTAAAGTTTTTATTGCAGTTTTCCAATAACAACATAACCTCAACCATTATATAACACCCAAGTATGGCATGTATGGCAAAACAAAAACAAAAAACAAAAAACAAAACAAAAAAAAAACAACTTAAACTAATAATGAAATATTGAAATAAATTAAACAAAAAAGGAAAACGGGAGGGGGGGGGGGGGGGGGGCGGCATACAATTACTCTTCACTTTTTTTGTACACTTATGACCTCTGAGACCATTGAAACTGTATAAAGTGCAAAAAATGAGACCATACCATGTAAAACTGACCTTTACCATCATTCAGCCCTGCAATGACAGCCTCAAACGAAGCAGTGTCTGTCATTAGTTTCAGCCATTCTGTGAAGCAGGGCCTCACTTGACTTTTCCAGTGTCGGAGGATAATGGTGGTAGGAAAGATCGATCTCCCAGCAAGCATAGTTGGGGCGACTCAGGCAATAGTGCATCCAACCATTCTCCAATAACATGTAGCACTTCTTTCCAAAAAGGAAAAACAAAAGGACATTCCCACAAAAGATGTAGATATGAACCAATGTCACTTTTACATTTCCAACACTTGTTGTCTGGCATTAAACCCATTTTGTGGAGCTTAACAGGTGTGTAGTAATACCTATGAATGACCTTGTAGTGTGTGAATTTATGAACTGCATCCCTCACAGACCAACCTACTTTCTTCACTATTTCTCCCCATGCTTCCTCATCTATAGTTGTATTTAAGTCTCTCTCCCAAATTTGTCTTATGTGCTGACTATTGCCATAGATACTGTTGGTTTATACATACCTGCTGCACTACGCAAAAACACAGGTAACTAGAAATAGCAAGAAAGCTTATTGCTATTGTCTTTTGGAATCCTCACGCTTGTTACACTGCTTCTCAATTGCAGATACTTCCAGAAATCAGCTTTCTCTAGGTCATATTTTTGTTTCAACTCTTCAAATGATTGAAATAGACCATTCTTGTACAGGTCACTGATTCGAATTATTTTTTTGTTCAACCATCTATTCCACCTGACTGTCTCTCTCCCAATCTTAACAGAAGGGTTGTTCCAGATTGACGAGTACATTTGTTTATACTGGGATATATGAAGCAGCTTATGCGCCTTTGCCCATGTCTCTCTGGAGCACTGCAGGATCGGGTTTGGTCGGTCTTTCTTCTTAAAAGTCTGTGACATGGTCTCAATTAGCCCAAATGGGAACACCAATTCTCTCTCTATGCCTATCCAGCCCAGGGTTGATCCTTCCTCAGACCAATGCCTAGAGGTTTTAAGTAACTCAAAAGATGCTTTGTACAATTCCACATTTGGCAGACCCAACCCACCCATACTTCTGGTGGTGAATAATTTTTCAAGTTTTATACGGGTTTTTTTTCCATTCCACAGGAAATCTTTCATTTTTCGGTTGTAATCTTTAAAGAAAGAATCTGGGACAGTCAATGGGACCATCATGGATATATAATTCACCTGAGGTGCTACCATAATTTTTATAGTATTAACTTTTCCCCATAAACTAAGATTAATCATTTTCCACTTTTCCAGATTAGCTTTTATAGATTGAAGCATTGGAGTAAAATTCGCTTGCACCATATCTTCAATATCTGGAGTAAGACGGATCCCAAGATACTGCATACCAGAGTTGATCCACCTAAACTTAAGTGTACTGTTTATAGTTGGGAGACAAGCTCTTGACACTGGCATCACTTCAGACTTACTCAGATTAATTTTGTATCCTGATATTTTAGAGAATTCTTCCATAATCTGAAGGAACATAGGGGCTGAAGAAGCAGGGTCTACGGATAGCCAAAGTATATCATCTGCGTATAAAAAAAGTTTATGTTCCCTGCCCCCAGCCCTCACCCCTCTTATTCTTGTGTCTGTTCTAATCGCCACTGCTAGAGGCTCAAGAAATAAGATAAACAGGAACGGGGAGAGGGGATCTCCTTGTTTTGCACCTCTGGTTACATTGAGAAATGGGGAAATTATGCCATTGGTCAGAACTGATGTCTTAGGTTCAGCATATATTAACTGTATCCACTTAAGGAACCCTTGTCCAAAACCAAATTTTTCCAGCGTATGCATCAGAAAACTAAACTCCAGTCTGTCAAATGCCTTCTCGGCATCTAATGAGAAGGCGGCGACTGAGTCATCAGACTCTCTACTTTGCCACATTAAGTGGAGGAGGCGTCTCAAATTGTCAGAGGAAGATCTACCTTTTACAAACCCTACCTGGTCTGGGTCTATTATACATGGAATAATATTCTCAAGACGCATTGACAGAACTTTTGTGAGGATTTTGTAATCTACATTAGCCAGGCTAATTGGACGGTAACTGGCTGGATCCACTGAATCCTTGCCTTTTTTAAGGATTAACGAGATTACTGATTCATTGAGAGTATTGGGCAAACTGCCTGTTTCTAAGGCTTCAGAGTATACCTGCGTTAACACAGGGGCCAAAATATCAATAAAAAGTTTGTAATACTCGATAGGAAACCCATCCAACCCAGGGGCTTTTCCTGACTGCATTGACAATATGGCCTTTCTCACTTCCTCCTCGTCAATAGGGGAGTCTAAATGTTGTGCCTGCTCAAAGGCTAAGGTTGGGAGTTTAATTTGAGAAAACCAGTTTTCTAATTTTTCCAGGTTTAGAGGAGTATCAGATGTGTAAAGAGTTTTGTAAAAGTCCCCAAACACCTGGTTGATTTCTTTTGTGGTGGTTACCACTTTCCCATTGCTATCCCTCACACATGGTATAGAAAATGAGGTTTCCTGCTTTTTTAATTGTCTTGTTAAAAGTCTGCCTGCTTTCTCTCCACTTTCATAGTAGCTACATTTAAGGCGAAACATTGCATACTCGGCCTTCTTACTGTATATGGAGTTAAGATTATACTTCATTTCACAGACCTGTTTCAGTAAATCCTCACTGTAGTTCTCTGACAGTTCTCTTTCTTTCTGTTTTATTTTAACCTCCAGCCCTGTCATCATATCCCTGTCTTGCTTCTTCTTTCTAGCTGCTTCAGCAATAAATTTGCCCCTAATAAACGCCTTACACGCCTCCCACACAGTACCAATTTTAGGGGTAGACCCAATGTTAATCTGAAAGAAGGTTGTAAGTTCCTCCGCTAACGTCTGTTTAATCATTGCATCCTGCAAAAGGGATGCATTAAGTCTCCACCTATTACTCCTTATATTCTCAAGGGAAGTAGAAATACAGAGCTCAACCGTAGCATGGTCTGTTAACGCTATGACACCTGTGCTAATATCCTGAACAGATTCCACCAAGTTTTTAGAGAGTAGAAAACAATCAATTCTACTGTAAGATTTATGATTGTGTGAATAAAAGGTGTATTCACGCTTATTTGGGTTTGTTAATCTCCAGATGTCTTCTTCATATGTGTCTCTTGGAGAAAGACAATATCTGCCTGCCTTGCCTTAAGATAAAGAAGGCATTTCTTCAGTTTTGTTTTATTCTGTGTCCTATTTATGTTCCATGAAATCACTTTAATATAATCACTACTAATCCTTGGTGTACTCAAGTGTGTTGCACGTGAAAAGTAAAAGTAAAAAGAAAAAAAAAGTAAAAAGAAAAAGTAAAAAGAAAGGGGGGGAATGGGAGAAAAAATGTACAAAATAGCCATCAGCCCGTTAACCCACCCCACAAACAATAACAACCCCATCCTCATAACTGGGAAATACAACAGTAACAATCCCCCATATTGACCCTTAATCCCCCACAAAATCTGCTGCCTCCTCTTCGTGGGGGAAACACCACCCTTTACCTGGTCCATGAAGCACCTAAGTAGTTGCTACCTATTAGTTCTCCTGTTGTAATATGTTATTTAAGCCTTGTATACAAACCAAAATAATGAATACCCTGGTAGGATTCTTAGATAAAATAATATTATACATATAAAAAGCCCCTGTCTTAAGTTATTATGTAATTGGCTTGTTAAAGACAGCAGGGAAACGCCATATGTGTCAAAAAACTAGAAATCCCCATGAGTAGCAGGGCAATGATTTTAAACTGTTACATAAACCTGCATCTATTTGAAAAAAGCCTACCCCACAATCAGTTTGAATCTTCAGTCTCCTTCTCAAGGAATTGTTGTGCTTTCCTGTGATCTTCAAAAAACATCTTCTTTCCTTTCCAGGTGAAGTAGAGTTTAGCTGGAAACGCGAGTGTAAATCTAACGTCCAGGTCGTGAAGCCTCTTCCGTACCTCTGAAAATGTCTTCCTCCTCTCTGTCACAGCCTTTGTCGCGTCTGGGAAGAGTGAGATCCTCGAACCGTTCCATTCTAGCGCAGTATTTTCCCTGTGTTTTTTCTTCACGGCTGCCATCACCTGATCCCTCTCAAGTAAGGAGAGAAATCTCAAAACGATCGGTCGTGGCTGCGCGTTGTCCTGAGTTGGCTGTGCCCCAGGGCGAAATGCGCGCTGTATCTCGTTGTCGGCAAGCTGCACGCCCAGAGTCTCCCCAATACATTGACGAGCTAGCATCCTTAGATTGTCACCTTGGTTCTCTTTTATCCCGACTAATCACAAGTTCAACTGTCTTTCCCTGTTCTCTGCCTCTTGGAGAGCCCTCTCCAGCTCGTCACATTGTTTTGTTGTCTTCTGTAGTTCAGAGGCTAGTCTCGCATTTTCAGTCTCCATAAGCTGAAACCTGCCATCGGCATCATCCAGCCGCTCTTGTATGTCGGTTATGTCCATGCTAGTCTTAGCTTGAACTGATTTAACACTGGAAACATCTTCTTGCAGCTGTTTAAGTATACCGCTAACCTGCGCCATCTCCTGCATGGTTTTCTCCAGTGTAGGCTGAAGTCCGACTAGGGCATCTGTCGGGAAGTTGGTTGCCTCACTAGGTGATGTCTCCATGGATGAGCTAGCACCAATAGCCATATTAACCTGTGACTTAGCAGATCTTGTCTTTGCCGATGTCGCCATGAGGGAAATCACGAATTACACTCTTTGGACTTGGTGTACTGTAAATTTACTACTCACAGCTTTTGTTGTTTGCACTTTGCATGCACTTATCTAATATCGTATGGCTCAAACGACCGACTATTCATGAAAATCAGGAGATTTTCCGAAGAGGAAAGTTCTAGGCGACCATCTTCCTTGGCGGTCCCACGTGACCCCTCGTCGGAGTATTCTTAATGCAAGAAGAGCCTCAATCGGTCTTCTGTCGACCACTCGAGCTATAAAAAAAAAAAAATAGTAACCTCGTTCTTGTTATTCAGTGTTTCCTACTTGGTTTGATAAATCTAGTCACCAAGCCACTAGGCAAAACTGAGGTCCAAGTCCCTACATTTAGCCTAATATTACCCGATGTAGGCAAAGTGACTATTGGCAAAGAGGTAGAGTTTATCATAACTTTATGGAAGGGGTTAAAACGCGTTCGCTTTTCTTGTACCGGGAGTGAATAAAGGCTTTGACAATGATCAGCCTACATGATTTAGAACGATGACAAATATTCCACTGGCCTTATCAAAGTGTCAAGTTGCACTATAGGTGCAGTGCTGCTTTCTAAACAACGTTTAAAGTAAGGAAATAAAACCAGAGAAACACATATTGTGTTTACTAAAGTGAGAGATAGGGAAACATGGCTATGTGCACCTAAAGACATTGGCCAAGTGCATTTAAAGAAGGGGCTTCCCGCTCCCGCGCTGAATACGCTGACATGTCCGGTGTGAATGGTCATACGCTCAGAATACGCCCACGCGCTGAATACGCTCAAGGCGGTGTGAATGAGCCCTAACAGACTGAATTTATAGGTCATGTAGGTTAGGACTAGGTGTGGTAAAGACACCTACGGAAGTGAAGTGCTGGTAACCTCTCCTTCCTAGATATAGCTGTTACAATTGTTTATTATAATAATTCATTGTGTACTTGTATTGTTTACTATGGTACTGAACACTCATTAATGCTATTGTTATTTAATGCCATTTACAGTGTTAATCAATGCCTCTTAAATGTACTTGTTTTAAATTAACTTGTTTACTTAAAGCACTTGAACAAATGCAGTTTAATAGAACAACACATACATAATTTATAAATATATTATAAATAAGTAAACATTGATAGCAGCTGATTGATACTTGAATTTTAGTAGATACTAGTACTGTTTTTAATATACTATGTCTTGTCATTTGTTAAGAAGGGAGATGTAATGTATGCTCATGTTATATGACTTATGTCCATAAGCAGCACCCGTAGAACTGTACTGATTATATCCATGGTAACCGTTGGCTTGTCAACAATAAACGTTAAGGCAGATACTTGATCCGTACGTGTCGTGTCTGTGACTGACAAATAAGGAATACATTACATAAACTATTTCCTCTGAGGGCATTCATCTGATTGTCAAGAAGCTTTTTGTACATCATTTGCAGACAACATCTTTTTTTATAAGTTAAAGCATTACAAAGTTACACGCCAATCACTGTTTCAAGCATAGCTTGTAATTACACTACACTCAATATCTTGTGCTGTAATAGTCCAAATGTCATCAAACCTCACATATTCAATGAACATAACATTCTTTAAGACCACACCAAATTTTGTATGCGGGGGGCACCATTCTCTTATGAAATGCGAAAGTAAAGTTTTTGTGTGTTGACTAGCCAATTGTTGCACCAAAAAAAAAAAAAAACATTTTTATGATATGTGTGCCCCAACAAGGTGTATCAATTCTGACCATATACTATGGACACTATGATTCCTTTTGTGCTGAACTTTTTGTTGTATTTTTATGTCTGTTTTAATTCATTGAAATGAATAGGACACATGTGGAGTTTAACTAATAAATTGGTCATTACGTTTTTCTGGAGTTGTTAAGGGTTTTTTGGAATCATGTGTCACAATCCGCAACTATTTGTAATAATTTCAAGCCTAATAGTGTAAGTTGTTACTCTTTGGATTTTGAGAAAATTAGCTTTATTTCAGGTCAGGCAGCAACCACTTACTATGTGGTTGTTAGCGCGCTAACGCTAGCGAACTACGCTAACGTAATGTTTTTAATTGAAAGCTGTCGCTTTACTCACTAACACCCACCTAGATACTGTTACTGGTTATAGTGTAAGCAGACAAAGTAATATAAAGTTATAGGGTTACAGCAATGTATTAAATTCAAGGTGAGTCCAATCGCTGTTAGCGTTTAGCACATGGTGTTGTCATAGTTACTACCATTCACTTGAATGAGCTAGAGCTAGTTCGTTAGCTTGCTAGCTTGCTTTACAGACACACTAAATTATTTTCTAAGAGTTCGAAACAGGAATTTGTTGGCATTTTTGTCCCATAGTAACGTATTATGTTGGCTTATCTTTGTAGAATCTAAGATCTTTGGTGAAAGTCATCATAGTTTGTGTAGTATAGACCCAGCTCCCAACCCAACTTTGAGAATAGATTAACGGCGATATTTTTTTTATCGCCGATAAGAGTCTCACGTTAACGGCCCACGGTTTTAATATTTTTTTTGTTTTGTTCTTGTCATGCCAACTATTTCCAATGTAACAAGTTTAGTTTCTCGTCGCCGCCACGATGAAAGTCCAAACAAGTCGATTGTACCACCTCTCCTCCTATTCTTCCTGCTGGTTCGTCGACTGGTGCGGACCTTCATCATGGCGGCGGCGAGAAACTACAGCAAGGTACTGCTTGTTAAAACTGTTTTATTAATAAATGTTGTGTACACTTTCAAAGTTCTCAGTGCCTCATTTTTAATGTCAGGGCCTTTGTTGTACTACAGATGGAGTGTGGAGTTTCTTCGAGCTGTTTTAATGGTTTAAAAATAGCGTAGTTGTCATGCTTCGTCTGAGGGCTCTGGGACAAACGATAAAAAATAGTTAAACTCTGAATGCAACAGGCTAAATCAATTTTGCTCCTCAGTACACATACCAGCTCGGTATGATGTTTTAACATGCCAATTTTCATTTTACACCGAAGTTCTCCTTTAAAGATCTGTTAAATTGAACATCTGTTAAATTTTAAAGAGCCACATGTGAGTATACATCTTGGGAATTCACAGTTTCTGCTGTAAGGCTTCACCAATAATTCATCATTGCCAGTCTCAAAAACATATTAATGCCTTATTATGAGTGTAGTCATAAGTATAAATAGGTATGAATACTAATGTAATTAATTATTAATCTTTATCAATGCAGTATGGTTAACAGTGCATCATAGTTAATCTACAAATGTGTTTATAAATCCTTATGGATAGTTCATAGAATACTGGTTCGTAGAAAGGGTTACCACATTTTCTTAAGTTCTCATGATTATGAGTATTATCTTTTACAGTGAAATAAAAGGCTGTCATATGAGTTCCACACCTCACTGAAGGTCCCTCTGCCAATCACTTTCAGGATCTCAAAGTCGGTCCTTTGAATCCGTGTCCTTTTCACCTGCTTTACCAGGGGCTCAGCTACAGTTAGAACAAAAGCAAAATAGGACAATAAATAAAATGTAATGTGTTTCAGTAAGAGCTATACAGTTGCACTACAGAGAAATGTCCATTGGTTGCAATATTGTCATAATGTAAAATCAACTGGGGAAGTTTTACAGGTATATATAATCAGCTGGGATTTAGTCAACTAGTTAGTTAACTAGTTTATCACCAGTAATACATCCCTCTATAAACTATAAAATATGGTGTGCTGTGCCAGTGTCCATGAATGAGTGTGGGACCACCAAAGGTTTTTGCTGAAAAACTCAATGTAATTCAGCATAAGGCCACCTAATGAAATGGGTAAATGCAAAAATTGGGGTTTTGAATTGCCAGTATCTTGGACCGACAAGGCAGGAATTGCACAAAATATATCATGCATGATGAACACAATAACCTCACAGCACGTACCGCCAATAGGGGGTGCTGTAGTTGTGCAAAATGACATTTTTCCTATTATCTGGAGAGCACTACAGTTTACATTTTTTTTGTCTTGAAGTCCATTAAACCTCACTCACTGAAACCACTTCCAACTCACCACAGAAATTGCTCAAAACAACATTTTCGTTTAGTATGCTGGTGTTACACCCCGTCCATAAACAGTTGTTTGTGGCATTTCACCACTTAGTGAAATGGGAAAATGTCAAAATTGGACTTGGCAATGAATTGGCAATATTTTGAACCAAAAAGCCGCAAACAACACAAAATGTATCATGTACAATCTCTCAAAACACAGGAAGTACCATAAAACGTGGCCTGTAGGGGGCACTGCATTTTTATGTTTTTTTTTTTTTTTTACTAAATGACATCAAAGGCTATTATCTGGAGAACACTGTGGTTTAAAGGCAAGGCAAGGCAAGTTTATTTGTATAGCGCATTTCATACACAACAGCAATTCAATGTGCTTCACAAAAATAAAAGCATTAAAAACATTTTGTTTTTACTCAAATTCCATTTAACCCCACACATTGAAAATACTGGCCACTTCCAACAAAAACAATTTGCATCCAATTTTAAAATAACGAAAGTAAAACTAAACAAATTTGTCATAAGGTGTTCAGGGGAATCTCACAAAATTTGGTACATGACATCTGCAGACCAGGCTGACAAAAAGTTATCAAAAGGGTTACATTGAGATGAACTATTTCAAAGTTCCATGTCAATCAAAACTGAAGATTTTGCTTTAAAGGTGTACTTCCACGAGAAACCGTTTAGTACTTGCTCTTTTGAAATATGATAGGTCACCCCGAGTTGCATAAGCATGCTGCATATCAAAATGTTTTTCTACCCCCATTTTCTATATCAGTCAAAAGAAGACTATAGGCGGGAAAAACGACCCAATGCGAAAAGGGCCTGCAGCGTGACGTAGACGTGTGCAAATGCATATAAGAGAAACTGACCGAATGGGCTTCAAATGATCGCATAAGATTAGCAGGCTAGTTGAATGACTGAACTGCATTTAGCCGGGCACTGTTTTGTCATGCAAATATTACCATTCTGAAACGTTCATTGACAAACGGTCAGGAAGCGACTGTGCTTGTGCCATCTCTCCTTCCTCTTTGGATTCAGGATCAAACACATAAGGCTGTATCTCCGAAGACATTCTGTGTGCAGTTTTAGCGCTGTCACGTTGACTTTTCCCCTTTACCTTACTCTGCTATCAAGTTGACTGTGGGGCAAAGGAAGCTGCAGGGAGCGTGTCACGCCTCTGGGGAAATCATGTCGTTCTTCCGGCCCCACCCCCTGCACCAAACTAAAACAGCCTGAAACAGAAGCACTAGAACATTTTTTCATCAAAACCAGCGCACAGAGCAATTATTAATACTAGAAAACACAGTAAAATTAAAGAAAACACGTTGGAAGTACACCTTTAAATTGTTTGACAGTCCATACCTTAGCTTCTAAATGCTCAAATTTTGACAAGCAGACTCTACACAGCTTTGTTTGAATATGCACCAAATTTTGTGACATTACATTACAGGGGGTGCTGTTTCCCATCATAGCCAGTTTTCGCTAAATAACTCGTCAAAAATTTTGCACAGGAGTTTTTTTTATTGTGCTAGTGTTACAGAGGTGTATCAACCCAGCCCATAAACACCTTGTTTGTAGTGTAGTGCCATTTAGTGAAAGGGATACATGTAAAAATAAGTGCTGTCAATATTAATGCATTAACGGCAGATGACTGTTTTGTGGAATCCCGTATTTCCCCTGATTCAACCTGCACATAATTGGAGCAACTGGACCTCCTTAAGCAGTTACGGCAGGAACTTGAACATGTCAGCCAACAAAAATAAGACCCACAAGATATTATTTATGTAAAGCTTGTCTTTCTGTCAGAGGAAAATAAACTACTGTAGAGAAAAATAGAGGAAGTAAACAGAATGAAAACCAACATATGACATAGAGCTGCAGAAAAAACATTAAGGACCATTAAGACCTATTTTCGGTCCCAAAGCCATTGTAGGAAAACACCAGTTACACTACACTAACGCTGAGCCCCTAACAGAGAGCGCCAGTTAGGCTAAGGTAACTATGGGGAGAAAGCCATTATTTTTAATGTCAGTACTAGCATGGAAAACCACCAATATGAAATGTCATGGAGGGTTCTGATTGGCTGAGAGCTCTCTGCATTGGAAAGAGGAACTTAGTTCTGATTGACTGAAGGCTCTCTGCAGTGGAAAGGAGAAGTGGGGCTAGGACAGAATAAAGGGCCAGAGCGCAGGGCTGTTAGTTGAGACTCATCTGGGAGGCACACCTGGGAGATTCTTCTGGGATGCTTCTTAGATCACTCTCCGGGTTGATCAACTCTATTGTCTCTTGAAACTCGGCAGCTGTTATGGTGGGTTCACTTTGTTATGCAGTGGTTGTATTGTATTGACAATGGTCTACATGAATAAAGTCTTTGTCAACAACCAAGTTCACCTGTTTTTGTACTAAAATGACTTTAAATTGGCAGACTGGATGGGTTTTCCACCACACTACACATTAATGTGTAGATTTTGCAACATTTTATAGCTGACCAATGCAAGCATCAGTAGGCTACTTTTACCCAGAACTGTTATCTATGGAGGTTTGATAGTTTGTACCAGTCTAACCCTCAAAACACCATGTATGTAGGCTATTAGTTACATCAGAATTTACCCACATGGCAACTTTCACACTCTAACATGTCCATACGAGCTTATTTTCAACAAATAAGATAGTTAGTTGTAGACAGCTGTGTTACACTGATGTACAGTACTCAGTTGGCCTGTTAGCAAGCTGACCGGAGCTAACGCTAAACGTTAGCAAGTACATATTCTGAGCATTAATCAGTTATGTGAAAGCAAGTCTTTAAAACTGTTACGGTTATAAAATTGTTTAACGCCCTGTGAATTTAAAAGAACACGTTCAGTGTAACTGCTACCCCTCATTCAAATTAGAATGAATGGCTTGATTCTACTTTACACTGAAAATAGCCGTTATCCACGTCGTAAGTTTTGATGTGATATGATTAGATGAAGTTATTTTTTAGTCTCAATAACATTCATCATTTCGATTTGTCATAAATTAATAAAAAACAAATGTTATCCATATCCTGTCAATTACATTCCAACAATATACAGAGAAACTGATTTTTTCAGTCATATTTAGGAATGTTGATTAACTGTGATTAATCATGATTAATCCACAGCTACCCTGTGATTAAAACAGATTAAAAATGGTAATTGTTTTCCCTAAGTATCGAAAGTACACATGAGAAATTGACAAATGACAATGGAAGACTTACCGGTAAATTCTGTAAAGTTTCGGCTGTCAGAATAGAGCTATTATCAGGGTTCGGACGGTCATGAAAAAACTGGAAAAGTTATGGAGTTTTAAAATTCAATGTCCAGGCCCAGGAAAAGTTATTGGAAATAATGTTTTTTTTTTTCAGAAGTTTTGGAAAAGTCATGGAAATATATCTGTTTTATCAATTATCTAAGTAAAATCGATGCAGCGTAATAAAATATAAATTGACACAAACCGTCTTTGTATTTTAGTGATTATTCAGTCTGCTTTATTCAGTCTGTTTATTCAGTGTTACAGGGAATGGGAACGGAATTGGGCTATACAGTGCATTCTGGGGCCAAACCAATGCCTGTAGCCATCGAAGCCATGTGTGTATGCACGTAGAACAGCTTACTAACACAAGCGAGTGACATAGTAGGCCTAGTTGCAGTTTAGTATAGTTCTGTTTTTTTTAGAATGCTAAAAACTAGTGCAGAAGAACACCATGGCTTGTACAGGGACAAACTCCTGCCGAACGCGAGGACGGGAGTGTGCCTGTGTTCCCACAGCCTTATGTTCCATCATTTCTAAGGGTTTTTTTTTCTTTCAAAAATTAGGCCCTATGTTCCCACATTTCATTTATCATTAATTTGCAGATCAGGGGTGCGTTTATCGAACAACTTCCTAGGTTAGCACTCTACTACTCTAGTTCTATGGAAGTAACTACTATGGTAGTGGCGAAACCTAACCGTTTCTCAAAGCACTTGTACTTCGGTAGAACTATTATTGTTGGTACTTCCATAGTGGGCACTATCGTTGTTCTCACTTTAGTGTGTGAAGTATGGAAGCAACAGAGGAAAAGCAGGGGAAAGCCGTTTTGCCTGCGCATGTCTTTTCTAATTTCAATAGAGTACGACAATTCATCCAACTGCACCACTGATAATCATGTCAACTTACCTGTTCAGCTCATAACAGTTTCCAACCAAATTTACATTATGTAGACATCGGCAAACCTTCCAATTGAAGGCCAACTTCTAATGCAAATATCTCATAATCCTGTGGTCCAAATTCAGAAAAACTCAATCGGTTCGTGCAGGTGATCATAATACTGCTGTACAAACCATTAAATGTTTAAGTCATGCCATACAGTTTTAACAAGAAAAATTACATATCATGAATTGGCCATTTAACAGTTTCAACAGCTGTATTATAGTAACCTCTACACACCGATTGAATTTCACTGTGTTTGTACTGCAGGATTACGAGATATTGGCACTTTACAGTCAAAGATCTACTGCACGTTTTTCTGTGGGTGGAGTCAACCTTTGTAGTAAGGCTCTTACTTCACTTGTGAGCTGTAGTGAGAACTTCACAACTTTACTTCAAAGTTTTGGCTTTACTTCGGAAGTATCTCTGCTATGAAGGTTTCGAGAAAGGCGTAAGAGGTTCTCTTCTACCGAAGTTCTCACTAACATAGTTGTTACTTCCGAAGTTTCTCACTACCGAAGTTCTCACTACCATAGTTGTTACTTCCGAAGTAAAGTACTACCATAGTAGGCTTCGAGAAACGCAAGACAGCCTTTGGTGCAGTACTTCACAAGTAACAACAATGGTAGTGGCTAAGAAGTTAGCAACTTTGCGTTCGAGAAACACACCCCTGATTTTATCCCCATTTCTCCTAATTTGGTAGTCAGGTACACCCCTTCTTGTACCACGACTCCAACATAAAGTTACATAGTAACAAACCCTTATACCAAAATTAAACTCACCATGAATTAGTGCAATTTAGATACAGCACACCTTTCTAGAATTCAATTCAATTCAGTATACATTCAAGCAATCTGAAGAACAAAAGAACAAAAAATACAAAGCTCAATTTACTATAGGGAGCTTCACTTTAGCAAAGAACGTGTCAAAATTATGCCCAGGAAGAGCACATGTCTACAAACCAGGGAAACTCTAAACAGCCTCCACAACACAAGGTTGACAGCACTCCAGTAGGACTCAATATTCTGTTTATTATGTAATATATATCGAATCAGCAGCATGTGTTCAAATTTAAATCTTAACCACTCTATTTCATCAAGAACTATCTGAAAACGGGGCTTTAAGTGTAAGATACCGAACATCTTTAAAAATTTCATATGCTAATTTGAAAGGATGGGTCTTTAGAGCACTTTTGAATTTTGCGACAGGTAATATACAAATAATAACAATAAAAATGAATATTTGAAAACATTAAAAACAATGCCTCAGGAGCCTCCTAAGTGGACCTAAGCCACTTGAGTGCAAAGACGGGGCCTGAATTCCCTGCCTGGGATGTAGCCAGAGCAGTGAAGGTGATCCATGCTGTCCACAATTGGTATTGAGACAGCCAGGTCCAAACGGTGCAATTCTGATGGCTATGTGGAATCCAGTCATGATAAATATGGTATAAAATGACTTGACTTACAGTTTAAATTTTGACAAAAACCTTTGAAATACCAAAAATCTTGAGAGAACATAAGACTGTGGCAACATAGGGCTGTGGGAACATAGGGCCTAATTATGACCGCCGCTAGCGAAACTAGCTAAAGCAGTCATATTGGTGTTGCCATGAGTTTTTTTTCCCCACCAGTTTTTTGTCAAAGATTGCCCGGGACACTGGAACTCTGGGGGACATGAATCTTTGTGAATAGGAGCTTTTGGCCCCCCAGGAGCCACCCCTCCGCTGCGCCAGAGTCTGTCAAAGACGGGGAGATGGCCAAAAGCTTTTGCTGAATAACTCAATGAACAACATGAAATTTTTGTGATATGTCGGTGTTACAGAGGCATATCGACCCAGCCCATAAACACTCACTTGAAACATAGCGCCACCTAGTGATATGGGTAAATGCAAAAATTGGAATTTTGAATTGCCAATATCTTGGACCGAGACGGTGGGAACTGCACAAAATATGTCATGCACGATCAGCACAAAGACCTCTAAAAGCACAGCACATGCCATAACATTTGGCCCATAGGGGGTGCTGTAAAAAAAGTGTGCCATCTTCCAAAACGCGGAAGCAAACGCTGCAACTCTGGCCCCTGCTTACCTACCCCGAAACTAAGATAAGCCTCAAATATCTTCGAAGCGTCCACAAGGAACCTCCCCCTGGGTTTGCTTCAGTAAACCACCACCAAAGCAATAAACAATCAAAACACTAACTCACCAGAGATCGTCGGCCACAAGCATGCTCCAGACGAAGGCGTTGGGTTGGAAACAAACTTAGACGGCACAATAACAAGAAGTAGCAAACATCTAAAAAAAAATTTAATGAGCCCCCAATTTGTTATGTCCCTGTCTAGGGCTTTAAGACTTAACAAAGAAAATTGAGGAATACAGACAGACTACAGATTGCGTGTATCTGTGTGCCTGGATAAATATTCTCTCTTCCTCTTGTTCTGACTTTGAACAAAACATTGCCTAACTTTGAGCAAAACATTGTCAATGTTGCTTTTTGAGTGCATGCCTTTCTCATTCTGATACAAACTGCTCATTCTAGGCTGCATTCAAAATGTTTCAAGTATCTTGTCATGGGTCTTAGACAAAACAGCACAGGCTATGCATTCGCGAAATCACTAACCAATGCATAGTCACTGGACACCATGGGGCAATGTAAAGTTCGCACTTCACCAGTAAGTCTACTCTCTCATTCATTTTGCTGGTATCACAGCTTAAAAAGTGTTCACAAAATGGTGGATTTTTTGTCTTGGTATATTTTATCAACATTGGGGATCCAAGTGCATCCCTGCATCCCTGGTTTCATGGCCTATGACACCTGCACTTGACTGACCCCTCTGCATTGACAGCAAGCAATGACCCTCTCTCCATTTGCCAATCTCACAGGCTCAATGCACCAAGGGGTGTAGGTTTGGTTTGGAATATGGTGGGGACAGAAATGTGGCATATTGTCAGGGGATACTATTTTTTAAAATATAGTCAGATACAATGCTAGAAATTTTGGACCAGATAAAACTATATTTGCATACCTCCCCCAATGACCCCCAGTAGAGGGTCAGACGGTGTATGTTACATGGTTAAAATATTTTACAAAATTGGATTTGAACTCTTGATTTGTAGTTTGAAAAAGAATACAGAGATACAATTTTTTTTACATATCATGTTGGTAATATGACAATTACATTACAGCATTACAAACCCACTCATGCGGCTGAACCAAAAACATTTACATTAACACATGGACACACACATTAAAATGAGCTTCACTCATTTGTGCCAGACAGCTGAATGATTAAATGCATAGAACTTAAATGTACTGATTTCTTTGTCAATATCTCAAACTTGGCAATATGCCAACTCACTCGTGACTGAACCAAAAACATTTAAACTAACACACGGACACACACATATGTTTGTATGAGCCACAGCCGCCTTCTTTCATTGACTGACACAAGCTGCCTACATAATTCCTTGAGAATTATTCCATCCATCATGTCCTTATGGACATGACAGACTGCTGTATAATTGAGACGTTCTTGAGACATGGTTGATCTCAACTATCTCCACAAGGCACTAAAGCTCCTTTCAGCCTCTATAGAAGACACTGGTACAACCAGCAGGAGCCTGATTAATGCATCTACCTGGTCAAACAACCCCCTCACCTCAATAGGCATGTCCCTGAGAATACTGGCTGCATCATCACTGGACTTCACGTTATGTTTTAAAAAACATTGAAGCTGGACCCTCAAAACATCCATCTGTAGTTCAGGGTATATAGGCTCTACAGCATCAGACACCTGGCCTCTAAAGAAGACCATTTCCAGTGTTGCTCTGCTTCACAGCTATATTTCTTTCTAGGCTTTCTCTGATGTGGCATTTCTATTGGTTCAATGTCAAGCAAGCTGACCATGTCCTCAGCCTTCTGAAATATATTATGGAAGCACTCCTCATTTTTCTTGGCTTGTAAAGATGCCCTCACATATTGCACAGCTTCCCTCATTGCACAAATGGTTTTGTTTAGATTCTCCAATTCCCCAATAACCTTTGAACCCATCATGAGCAGCATGACAGTCTTCCCCTTGTTAAATGTCTCCAACAGACCACTTGATCTTGAGCCCATGATCATCATCTGAATCCAGGATTTTTTTTAAAGGACTCTTCACCATTGCAAGATAGGGCCAAATTGTTCTCCACAGAACTGTCACCCTCTTGTGGCTATCTTAAAAGTGATTAAATTTATGTGGTGATCTGAGTGCTCTCCGAGTGCTTTTCTAGTTGATCGTGCTATCTGTCCGACAATTGTGTTACCAAATAAGCTTAAAAACTGAATGTGTGGATTGGTATAATCATATAATTGCAACAACCGATTAGAAAGAACATTGCCATCATTACCTAAGAATTTTAAAAGCTGGGGTAAATTTCCCTCGCTTGCCACATGGCCTCTTACAGCAATACCCTGCCTAGCAAGGTAATGCAATGCACCTGAAATCTTATTAAAACAGTGCGTAGCATCTGTCCGTTTTTTCTCCCAAACCCTAGAGAGCTGGCTATCCACAGGTTGTGCTTCTTGGGCATTGACATGGACTGCATGGTGGTGAGCTTTACTGCATGGTGGTGAGCTTGTGTTTCCTAAAATTAACAGTTGCATTTTTTCAAATTTTGTAACCTCAGCATGTCTGGCTAAATTGCTGTTTTTAACCACATAATATCTCCTACACTCAAGTGCTCAATCTGTAGACCTTCAATACTGTCTGATGCCTGTAGTATGGAGAGCCACTATGTAGTCATTGCCAAATGTGCCAACAGCCATAAAAGTACAGCACACCTCCTTAAGACAAATTACATTACTGTTTTGGCTACCACACCTGTTTACTAATTTCCTCTTTCCTGTCTGCTCTGTACAGCAAAACAAACTGAAATTATCTGGAACTCCCATATAATGATATGCAAATTTCGAAAATAAAGTAGGATACCTAGCTATCAAGAATTTCCTCGTCACTGCCAAATGTTACCGAGGCTGAGTATAACTTGCCTACTTACTTATTATATCTTCTTTTTTTGTCCCAGCGTCTGTGATGCTAATGCATGCCTGCTGAAATAATGTTACTGCATATTGAGCAAGTTAACAGCAATAACAACACGAACACATGTACTAACTAGCCTAAGTGTCACAGGCCAGTTCAAACCATTTGGTTTAAAAAGAAAATTCACAAGCTGCAAAGAAAAGACAAGCTGCAAAATTCTAAAAAACAGCAACTTTCTAAAACGTTCTTTTAGAAAACTGAAGCATTCACACCAATGCAACAAGTTGCAACAGGAAAATAGTTTTATCCAGATAAACTAACAAACTGGGCCACATTTCCCAATAATAATGGATCTTAGGCTTAAGAGCAACGTAAATGATTGATCTTCCAAACGTTCTTACATTTTCTACAGCCTGTTTTCCGAACATGACCGTACGTGAACACATGTGCCCAGCTCCTATGATCGTTCTTAAGTCATTCTTAAGAGCCGGTCCACATTTGTTGTGCTGAATTGTTTCCCCGCTGAGAAGGGCGCAACACCATAATCACCTAAATCAATCACAAAATGTATTGTGTGCGTTGATGTAAATTGTTACATTTCACAGTGATGTAGCAATTTATTAGAAACCTCCTACAGATAAGTCAATGTCGGCATCTAAAATCCAGCCACAAAATCAATTCACCAATAATTGTCTGACCCAGCTGACCATGATGCGCACTATGTGGCATGAAGTTCCTGTATATACAGTAATGTGCAAAAGTTTTAGGCAGGTGTGAAATTTTTTTTTCTCTTTTGTTCATTCACTGCATTTTGTTGATTGATTTTTGAAGGCATTCCTAGTTGACAGCATTTTTTTCACACCTGTCTAAAACTTTTGCACAGTACTGTATAGGTCAACTAAAAACACGGAAGGTGGCAGGTGTGTTATTCAAAATGAAGGAAACACCCAAATCAAACAAGCAAATATTTGGTTCCAAATTCTAGTTGAAGAGGTGCGCAGCTGCTGAAGTAGGCTACAGTCATCAGGCAGGTTCAAGGCCTTGACAGCCGTCGTGAGAATCAGGGAATTTTGCCACACTATCCCTGCTGTTTTTAAACACTGCCCGTCAACAATGTCTTTACAAATCACATTACTAACAACGTGTTTTGTGTGGGCATTGCATGAAGGGGAGCATTTCGAGGCAGCTAAGGAAAAAATACCCCAGACGCAAAAGGGGCAAAATAAAGTCCACCGAAAAAAGCTTGGAACATGCTAGTTGCATGGGCATAACAAAAAGGGAGTGACATGATTTGTGAAACATTGTTGATGGGCAGAATTTAAATACAGCAGGGATAGTGTGGCAAAATTCCCTGATTCTTGCGACGGCTGTCAAGGCCTTGAACCTGTTGAAAATCACTACACAATGACAGGAGGTTTTGTCCTCCAATGGCTCCCCCCCCAATTTTGCCCATAACAACAATTTTGTGTTAGTATGCCGGTGTTACAGAAACGTATCGACCCAGCCCATAAACACTCACTTGAAGCATAGTGCCAGCCAGTGATATGGGTAAATGTAAAAATTGGAATTTTGAGTTGCCAATATCTTGGACCGAGAAGGTGGAAACTGCACAAAATATATCATGCATGATCAGCACAAAAGACCTCTAAAAGCACAGCACATGCCATACATTTTGGTCCATAGGTGGCACTGTAATTGTACAAAATGTCATTTTACGTTTACAACCAATTTTTTTTTCATGAAATCTATTGACCCTCACGCATTGAAAACACTGGTCGATGCCCACTTTCAACAAAAACAATTTACGTGAAATTTTAACTTTGCTAAAACGAAATCAAACAAACTCATCATAGGCCATTCATGTGAATCTCACCAAATTTGGTATATGTCATCTACAGATAATGCTGACAAAAAGTTATCAAAGCCGTTTCGAAGTTACATGTCAATGAACATTTAACACATAGCTTAAAATTCTTCAAACGTCCATATTTTGGCTTGTAATTGCTCAAATTTGGTCAAAGTTGACATGCCAACTCTAAAGAGCTTTCTTGTCATGTGCACTAAATTTTGTGACATTTCGTCATAGGGTGCGATTTTTATTGTTAAAGCTAGGTGTCGAAAAACAGTTAAATAATTTGTTAACAATTTTGCCCAAGACAACAATTTAGTGTTAGTGTGCCAGTGTTACAGAGGCGACATAAACCATAAACACTCAGTTGAAGCATAGTGCCACCTAGTGATATGGATAAATGCAAAAATTGGGATTTTGAATTTTGAATAGCTTGAACTGAGAAGGTGGGAACTGCACAAAATGTCATGCACAATCAGCACAAAGACCTCTAAAAGCACAGCACATGCCATAAAATTGGGCCCATGGGGCGCTGTAATTGTACAAAATCTCATTTTGCCTATTCCTTTCACAAATCGCTCCTACACACTACACAAACACACACAATGTCATTCATACAAAACCCACATCATGCATGCAGTCGATGGAATTAATCAACTTGGCGGAGCACAACTTAAGATAACATGAGTTATTCGGCTCACCCAGCGTTGATTAATTCCATTGAATGCACGCCTCGGCGGCTGTGATCCCATACATATATATATATAGCTAGGTTGTATAAACTATTGTACATTTTTGAATCTATATTGTATTTACTGTACCTGCTTTTATTATACTGCTTTCTACTTTGTGCATCTGTTTGCCTGCTCTAAACAACATGTTACTGTACTATAGTGACAATAAAGACGTCTACTTGTACACAAATAAAGAAGTGGAGGGAACTGACCCCATTGGAGGAACCCTGAGACATGCTTCTCCTGGGACATGACGGAGCCACGAAACTCCTGATACACCCCCACCAGTAGATCCAGTAGAGTCTGTAACCCCACTGGCCCAGACTTTGGCAGGCAGGAGTCCGTGGGCCCTGGGTCTGCTGACATGATGAAAGGGTTGTTGCGGGACTCGACTCAACTGCTGCGCTGCTCCATGATGATCCCCAGGCAGATTTTTCTTTTCCTTTATTTACCCCAGCTAGCTTCCAGCTTACACTGTACTGTTGCTGTTAAGTTACTGGTAGTCACTCTGGTCTGCTCTGCTCCCCACCCTACCCCCACTCCACATTTAATGTTCGTCAACCCTGCTTCTTCATCCCTGACTCAAGCCCTTTTTTGGTCTCATCCACACACACACACACACACACACACACACACACACACACACACACACACACACACACACACACACACACTCACAGGCGCTCTCCCTTTCTCACTCTGGAAGTCTCTCCTCTCTGGCTCTGTGTGTTGTGAATTCCTCTACAATGAATATGTAGCTCTGCCGCCCTTTTGTTTAATTTAACATTCCATTTCACTTTCCATTGTTATCTGCTCTCAATTTAAAGTAACTTCATTTTTAACTGAAATTTTAATTTCACTGTAAGTTTTTACTTTAACCTCTGTCATTTAAAATTAATAGTAAATACATTACACTCTATTCTAAAGAGCTGCAAAATCAGGAGTGAGATGTTACACTATGCTGCTGGGCAGCTTCTCTCTGATGCATCATGCATACTCTGAATGCACTGAAATATAAATTTAGTGATGCAGTTGAATTCTACTCTACATCGTCTATATGTGTCTGTACATGTGAACGTCAGCTGAAGACACTGTAGGCTAAACGGCTCATAGACTCACCACATTCCAAAAGTTTCACATGTATTACAAAACAGGGTATTGATTTATATGACTCTAGCCTCCTTGTTACCATCTTTTGTAAGTTTGAGTGTGAAATGCATGTGGATATGTCTTAATGTCACTGTTCTGACATTTCAGCTTACTGCCCTGTCAGAATAGATCACCAGTAGTGCAGTCTTCTGACATATTACCATACTTTGTCAGAATAGCATACCTATATTTTTACATGGTGGCATTGGAGAAAAGGGACAGTTATAACAACTGTAACACTTAATGTTCCTCCAATTAGAAAAAGCTACAGTGATGACACTCACTCTGCACATGCAATTAGATAGTCTTTTTGATTTTGTTTTGTTTTGCCCTCAGACAAGGAGCTGAAACTGAAACATTCTGAGGACTTAATCTTCAAAAGTGCTTTTTTGAAGATACAAAAAAATATTCTTTTTGTTAGATGTATTTTTTTGGTACGGTCAAGCAGTGCCGTGCGGTGAGGTCTGTGGCAGGGTAGGCATTGTTGCAAAGCTATCACATTTAAAAAAAAAATATAGTAACCCTACAGTATGTAAGACATTTTTGTTCTGAGGTAGGCCTAATGTTTGTGTCACGATTATGTTATTTTGCTCATGTTTTGGACCTTTCACACAAAGCACAACATAATATTAAATATTAAACACACACTTAGGATGATTGTTGTGATTGATAGATTAATCAGTGTTTTCAGTTTTCAAGGTTAAAGTAGCCTTCCACAGTCCTTCGCCTTCGCCTTCAACATGGGCAGAAGCAGATCCACCACATCTAAACCCTTGTCTAAAAACTAGTCAGTTATTAAGGCTGCTGCGCTAGAGCAATGTCTTTTGAGTTCCATTTTTGTTTACAGTATAAAACAAACGTTTTAGAACATTACACAAAATCATTAAAATTTCATGCATGTTTGCGGCAGACGTTCACTTGTGTTCATGTGTTCGGTGAATTTGAATGCATACCAGGTCTCAGTTCGTGTACGCACTTTTGGAAACTAGGGCTTGCATGACAATGCAGTATTGCTGTTGGAGGCTCATGAACTATAAAAACTTCCCCTGCGTATTTACCACCTCATCTGAATATCTATATTGTTGGTGTATTTAATCAGTTCTATTTCAGGGCCTGTCTGTCCCCTCATCTCTGTCTACCCTGGTCAATGGTGCAAAACTGTCCTTATTTACTCCTCGCTAGTGCTGTATCAAAACTCATCACTGGTAGCCATCCTACTACCTGTCTGCTGGACCCTGTTTCCTCTAATCTGCTTCATGTCATTGCAACCAACAACCAAAGCTCCGCTTTTCTTTGGCATTTCCATCTGCCTTCAAATAGGCAAGGGTTACGTCATTACTTTTTCTTTCTAATTCAACTCTTTATTTGGTTTTTATTCATAGGAAAAAAATGTAAAGATAAACAGCAGCATCGAACAGACAGGATGGTAGTATATACTGCAGTGATATGTTCCTTTTTAACTCAGGTATCAGACCAAAAACAAAAGATATATACATACAAATACATCCACATATACATATGCACATTAGGGTGCATCATTTTCCCCAATGTCAGAAATTCAACTTGTACCTAATTTTAAAATGTGACAATGCCAATTAAAGGAAAATCTGAGGAATATTATAGCTCTATTGAATAATATCTACTGGGTCCACCAAGCCTCTTAAGTTACATCCTAGCAGTGTCCACAAGGCCCTGTCAGAAAAATCAGTTTTTCTCAAATAACTGCATTTAGAGCTATACTGTCAATTAAAGTTGAATATTAGTGGTGTAACAATACTCCATTTTGAAATGGTTATCGGTCTGTGACCAATGCTGTCCGACAACCAGTCCGTCGAGCCCAGAGCGGTTTAAATGCGCTACGAACGGTCCGACGGCCCCAAATCGGTTTCCAGCACATAGGCTACATTCAAGTACATTGTTGTATTACAAATACTTATATGAATGTATGCACAAAATGGTGTGTCGCTTTGCTATCATGTTTTGTAAGGTGTTTTCAGGGTTAATATAAGCCGTGTTTCCATTAGGGGAGGTTCCGATGGTAATTCAGGGAGAGGGAAGATCTCAGGGAATGTTGTTTGCGTGGTTCTCTCACTCCGCATGTCTCCACTACAACAGAACGTTTGTCACCCAAGTAAACAAATGAACACTTATCACCGAATATGATTGACTGCAGGCTTGCATATGTGTTGATTTATGGATTAAACTGGATAAATCATAAAAGTTTGTGGTTAGTGTTCCTATTTATTGTGAGTTTCCAGCAGTATTAGCCCATTTATGTCTAATATGTTTCATAAGATAAGATGTTATAAATGACGTTAGGACAACAGGAGTAGCAGGCTAAAGTTAGCCAAGTAAACATGTTTTAAGAATGTAATTAATTGTCTGAGGAAATAGTTGTGCACCACATAGCAAGTAGTTAAATGCTTTATAATGGAAACATCCAAAACAAGCTCTCCTACAACTCTTGAGTTTGACAGACTGTAAGTTTTCCTCTAGCAGGCATATGAAAATACTCCACCATGGAAGCACGCTTACTTGTTAGTCTGCCAGCATGCTAAATTAGCTTGCTAATCTGAAGATAATACGAGTCTCTCTTCAAACTAACCAAACTAAGCCTAGAGAAAATATAGTTACATGGGCAACTGTGTTTGGACTGAACATGGTGAGTCGATTTATTGATACCTTAACTGCTAATAATAATACCTCAACTCCTAAAAAACATCCCACCAGAAGGGGGGAAGGAAAAAAATAGGAGTGAAAATATCAAATCGTCGTCATAGTGCTCCCAAGGTATTACTACGCCTTTCATTGTAGTGCCATTTTCTGTCTACATACAAAAAAAGTCAAGTTTCATTTTGAGTAACTACACTTAGGTTTTGTAACAAGTCAGGTAAGCATATTTAAATTGGGAAAACAGGGAAGTTCTCTTTTTCTTAGTAACAAAGGGCTTTGGAGTTGCAAATATGTATCGAATCGAACCGAACAGAACCAGATTGAATTGTACCGAATTGGTGACTATTTTTTATTCATTGTCCCTGAATTGGATCATAGCTTGTGAATCGAGATCGAATCGGGCCATTTTGTGGGTGAAAGATTCACACCCCTATTGAATATAAATGTCACTATTACGCATCTTTTGGTACCAATATCCACCACCCAGGTCAACCTAAACGGGCTGGAGTGATATCCACAAAGGCCAAAGATGATACGATACGATACATCAGAATCAAATTGCTAGCAAGACTGGCAAGATTACCTCAAGACCTGTAGAAAGCTGTGTCACATTTGTGGCACTCCTCTATTCAGATCAGTGGCAGTTGATGCACCATGGAATGAGTTCTTCAACAATTTACTTCAGTATTCCTGTTTGTCAGAAGTGATATGTAACAGTGCTGGTAACAGTAAGGTACCACCAGAAACATACTTGGCTCTAACTCTTTTTTTGTCATTGTGATCACACGCACAGCACAGCACACAGTGCACACAACGAAATTCACCTCTGCATTTGACCCATCACACACACATGAGCAGGGGGCAGTCATGACAACGGGGCTCAAGGTACCTCATTGGCGCTACTGCCGACACAGGATTCAAACCTACAATCCTGCGGTTACAGGTCCGAAACCCTAACCCTAACCTAAACTTAACCCTCAATCAAAGTTTAACCCTCACTTCAACCCTAACCCTCTGAAGCTTTGAGAGGCGAGCGGCTAAAGGGTTAAGACACAGCCCTCTTACGTGGGAGACCGCGGTTCAGTCCCCAATAGGAGTAACTATTTTTTTTGCATCATTATTTTTAAGACTCTTTCCTTCCCCCTTCTCCCATTTTTTTATATGATTTTTAGTTAACCCTATAGGGTCTGGGACAGTGGTAGAGGGGATAATCACCAGCCTTCCATATGGGAGACCCAAGTTCAGTCCCTGGTTGAGTCACTGATTTGCCCCTACTTGTTGCCAGTACATCTAGTCCAACTCGAAACCTAACTCTCTGATTTAGGGGAAGCTTTGAGAGACGAGCAGCTGAAGGGTTAAGACACAGTCCTCTTACATGGGAGAACGGGGTTTTTTTTTTTTCATCATTATTTTTAAGACTCTTTCCTCCCCTCCCCCTTTCTTTCCCCTTTGTATTTCTCCATCTCCTTTTTAAATTGTTCTTACAACTTCTGGGATTTTAATACCATTCTTTAACTGGATATTTAGTTAACCCTATAGGGTCTGGGACAGTGGGGGAGGGTATAATCACCAGCCTGCCATATAAAACACCCGGGTTCAATCCTTGGTTGAGCCATCGCATTGCCCTTACTTGTTGCCAGTACATCTACTCTAACTCGAAATCTAACCCTAATTGATCCTTCCATTTCACCTAACCCTAGAGAATATATTTCCCCAGGACTAAAAACTAGGACAATCAGGTGAAACCGGGACAGGTGGCAACACTAAAGGGCATGCTACTTTTTTTTTGGTCGAAACGATGATTGAAATGTGCAGCCATCCATTCGAATCACAACAAAACACGTAGCTTACCGAAAAATCCTTGGTGTATAGATGTCACTTCAGTTTGCTCAGTTTCACGCGTAGATCTCGTGTGCATCACATCGCAGCATTTTCTGTGAGAAGCTGCAATGTACCCAAACAACCACCAGGTGGCACTTGGGAGCTCTGCCTTTATAACACAATGCTGCGGACAACAATGTTAGGATGTGCAAGACAAGTTAAGGAGACACTGGAAAGTTTTGATTTTATGTCAGCAGCTGCACACTTCAGCACTGCGAAACTGCCATAACCAAGATAAATGGGCAGGACATTGAAATAGTTCATCAGTACAAGTACCTGGGATCCATAATTGATGATAAATTGAGTTTCAACAGTAACACTATGTTGTGTAAGAAAGGGCAGCAGTGCTTATACTGTCTCAGGAAGCTGGCAAGGTTTCATGTAGATAAGTCACTAATGTCCATTTTCTACAGATCTTTTATAGAGTCTATACTCAGTTTTTTGTCATCTACTAGTATGCTCTTCTTAATGTGAAGCAAAAAAATGGCATATCTAAAATCATTAAAGTATGTAGTAGGATCACTGGTGTGTAACAGAAAAGTATGGCTGCACTGTATGAAGAACAGGTAATTAGGAAGGCTGAATCAATCCTGGAGAATTACACCCACCCTCTGCACAGTGAATTTCCAGTGGCCCATACTGGGACAAATAAAGTGTTACTACTACTAATGCATAAAAAGTAGCTTAACAGGCAATAATTAATAATAATTAGCTTAAAAGGCAATGTCATAGGCCTAGTCATTTGTTTGTTTCAATTAATTTGGCAAGGAGTTACCAAGCATTTTACCAGCCAAATATAAGACATACAAAGAATGTAGAATTAACTTCACTTGAGTAAAAGCAATTCGGATTCATTTAATGTGGGAAAGGGAAATTGTTGTGTTAAACCATGAGTTTTTTTATCAGCTGTAGTTTTTTATGCTTCTCGCGAATTTGCTGGGTTGTTCACTGAATGCCCAACTTAGCAGGTTACTGTGGTTATCAGTGGTGTAACTGGTAGCGTGGTTGTGCACAAGGGAGTTTAAAGACATGTGCAGGTTCGCGACTGAATGGAGTTATGTAAATCTAAAATGTGTGTGGCCTCTCAAGCACATTCACGTGGATTTATATTGCTCTACTCTGTAGTTTGGGTGAAAATTAAACGACTACATGTAGGAGGATTGCTTATTCTATTGGTATAACAGGTCAGTGATCCATGACTGAAAGCAACAGCATTCCACCGTTACTCAGCTGAAATGTTGTCATGAGTGGTGATTGTAGTAAGGAACGTAAGCTAAATGTTACCAGGTGTGCAAAAGATTTAAACCCGTGAATGAATGGAACAACAATGTTGGAGGCACACGACTTTCTCACTGAGCCACCTATAAGTGCCAAATTAGTCTCGTGGAGTTTATTAATAATATTGACAGATGACGTCAAAACTCTGTTAAACGTTATGGATTTATAAGAATATAATTTCCTCCCCTGGCTACATGCATCAGCTTTGCCATACACTTTTAGAATTGGAGGAGCCTCGAAGAGCCTTTTAGGGTTCCTCACCATTGCCACTGTGGAGGAACCTTTTCTGTTCAGAGGTTCCTCAAGGAACCACAATGAAAGGTTCCTCAAAGATCCCTGGGGATTAGGGGGTATTAATATTATTATGTATTATTATTATTATTAGTAGTAGTAGTAGTAGTATAGAATTAATTATTCTGATCAGACAATGCACAAATGTTTAATCATACTTTTTTATTGGTACTAATCATTTACACAGAAATATAAAACATTAAAATTTACAGTTGAAAGTTATATAAATGTAATACAAATAGTGCTATAAATATTACACACAAAGTAGAGTGGTACTGTACATGTAATTGGGAGGGAGAGAGACAGAGAGAGACAGAGAGAAATGATTTGGTTTAGATACTGCAGCTTGCCTAAGAAAACAAATAGTTTGCCATTTTCATCACAGTGGTTGTAATTTTTCCTTCTGGTGTATTGGACACAAGGTACTTTTCAATAAAACTAAGAGTGTTTTTTTACTTTTTTGTGACATTCAATGTTGAACACAAAATAAACTGACATCAAGGTTGCTAGTGCGAGGGTGATGTCATCAACTTTATGGGTGAGGATATCTGTGTAGTCCAGATTTACACCAAAAGTTGCCTCCGAGAAGGGGTTTCCGGAAATGACCAGGACAGGCGTTGGAACCTCTGGATTCTTGGACAGACAGACATTTTTTTTATAGAAAATTTCTGAAATGTACAATGACAACATTTTGACCAACTGACAAGAAATCACACCTTGTTGATGAGACACAGGGCATCAGGGCCCTCCCTGAATAAATGTGGCAGAAGTAATGTGGCAAAGACCTGTAGTTAGAAAGATAAATGATAAACATCATTCAAAGATCAAACATTACTAAACACTGAAAGGCACACAGGATCACTATTGTAGTTACATTCAAGACAATATACTATACATCTAATAGACTGAGTAAAGATTTAAATTTGTAGGATTACCTATTGATAAAGTATTAAAAGACACTTCAAAAAGGCCAGTTTTGTAAAGGTTCTGATAGCATTGAAATGTTGGCAAACATGATGTTTGCAAACAGTAAAAGGATCTATTACAGACATGTGATACTGGTACCTCTGTGTGACTCTTCGGCACATTCTGCCTTGGCATTGTTGTACATTGTAAAGAGTTCCTGTCAGTGTAGCTCGTCGCTGGCATTGTTCTGTAATTTTTCTTGCTATTTGTCTGATTCCTGACAAAATGCTGCGATCTAAGTCAACATCGAGCTGATTTTGTGATTCTGCAAAGAGCTTTTAATAACACACACACACACACACACACACACACACACACACACACACACACACACACACACACACAAAACAACAAATATTGATAGAATGCATTTGAGTTTTGAGCAGGCCACAAAATAAAGCAAGAACTCATACTTACTATTACTGGATATCTTAGTGCAGGATACTCATCAAGGGCTTCCATTGTGGAATGGTTTTCCAAGTATCCTCTTTTCTCTACCCTTGTTCGGGTCATTTTGTTCTGTAGAATAGACAAATTTGAGTGTCTTTCGGCACTCGGCCTGCATCTTTTGTCGGTGGCTTCTAAGGTTGGTTGCATCCTCTCCAAGACTCGTAGTCGTATCTATAGTGTCTCCAGTCTCTCCAGTCTGCAAGTGACAAAGAAGTAATCAAAACTAAAAAACAGTAAAAGTATCAATGGAATGACATGCAGCACAATATGGTACGAAAGAAAAAAACTCATGAAATAGGATCCAGAGACACTGGATAATGTTACATTTGGCTGGATTTCTTATTAATTACCATTATAGATATTGTTTGTGCAGAAGTATTGCTTGAGGTTTTCTTTTGTTGTTGGATGTCAGGGATGAACACCAGGGGGATTCGCTCCTTTTTTAATTTATTTCTTAGCATTTGGTGCCATGATTCCTGTGTAATAAGAAACTATACAATGTTTATGCATATCAAAATGCATAATGTTATTAAAAAAGCTTTTAATTAAAATTACCTTTTAATTAATTTACATAGCCTTTCCCTGTGCAATCCCGGAGGAAACTACTTTGCAACAAGTGCAGAACAAGTGTCATTGTACATTTTGCTTGAAGGATACCTGCAAAAAGATACATAATGCTTCTTTAAGTTCAATTTTAGCAGTCCACTAAAGACATTTTATGTTGCATTTCAATTTTATGTACTTACCATGTGTAGCTCCATAAGTCATCAAAAAGAACCTGGACAATCTGGGATCTCCATTTATTTCGAAAAGCTGAAGCAATGAAGACCTCACTTTTTTCATCAAGTCTTTGCTGGAGGGTGGTGGGGAACTTGGGAAGCCTGTAAGTGACTGGCCATTCTTTTTTTGTTGTGGGGGATTCTTTTGGGGTTTCTGGGGTTCTATAAAGTAAACATGTTATTTAACATATTTATTAAATAGCTGACCATGTCGCACTTTTAAAAATGTCACAGCACACCCAGAATTTTTTAATTTGAATAGCATGATCCACTTGTCAACTTCAAATTGTACTCACCCAGAGGCTTCAGATTCATCTCTTTGCTTTAAAATTTCCATTTTTGTTTTTTTAGGAAAACAACTTGATTTTTTATATTTGGAATTAGATTTTCAACCATACGGTCTGTCAGTAGAAGCAAGATTTCTCCATCGATGTCATTCTCTAGGGTGAATCACAATTAGTACTTAAATTAGTTACATCAATACATTACATTTAGTAGACACTTTTATCCAAAGCCACTTACAAAAAGAGTAGCCTGGTAAACCAGCCCCTCGTACGTCATTACAGCACTATACAAGTAATACAAGCAAAACAGAGTACAACAATAGTTAGTTGCCTTAGCCCACAATGCAGTGTGAACATGATTTTAACAAGATGTTTTTTATTTTATTTAAATACCATGTAATATTATATATTTTACCTATTCAAATTCAGTAAGTCTTTAATTGTTTGTGGTGAGAAGTTACATCACCCAGTATCTCAAAGTAACATATCGTTCTCCCTCCATGTTGCAATGGATATCAAGTCCATGATGATCTACCTCTTCTCCTACTTTCAAGGCAACCCATCCCTTCTCTTCCAATTTGAATGAATGCAGGTGGTATTCAAATCAATACGGAACCATCCGTCTTTCAACAACAAACCACTGACTGTTTATGCCGTATATAGCCATGACCTCTAGAAAAATAGGTATGTCTTCACTTTCAAGAAATTCAACTATTTTCAACTCTCCAATACAATAAGGTACATCATTGCAGACAAGTGATTTTGTTGTTTGCATCACTAAGTCTTCAAGAAGCACATCTATCCTTTTATGCAATGCCTGAGCAGCATATAACCCCTCCTTTAATTTCATTACAGCTCCCAGTGTGGCTTCTCATTAGCCTGCTCCCAGCACTGTCTCATTTGATGCCTTGTTGACAGTGTTTTGGTGATGTTTTTGAAGTTGCACACTACTGATGATAGTTTTTTGAAGTACTGTTGTTTGGCTTCAAATCGCATACATGAGAGGTGGACTAGTGGCCCATAGAGAGCTATTAGTTGTGGATAATGCACAATGTAGTGCATCTTTGGAATGGACTGATTCTCAAAAAGATTTCTAAATGACACCAGGAATTCTGTTGTTTTTTCCTCCAAGTATGGCAACCATGACCATCTGACAACTGGTGCCATTATGATATCCACCACCTCACGTAGCAACAAAAAGCAGTCCCAATACTTGTTAGGCACAATCAAGGGACCAATCAACAGAGGTAGAAGGTGAAAAAGAGTCCACTTCTCAGACACACTTCCAGAGATCTGACCATCACTTTTCAGCCTCCTCTCTGAAATGGGTTGGGGCTTTGATGTTTTCTCATTCCACCCATATTGGTAGTTTTCAATTTCATAGTTTAACTGACCCAGGGTAAGTATCCTTTCCCTTATCATTTTGTTCAAGATGTGTTTGAGAACAAAAGGGATCACACCCTCCAGAACATCATGCATTAGGTCAGGAGGAAAGAGGTCTGTCATTAAAGCAGGAGTGTAGTTTAGACTAGCAAAGCAACATGGTCGAATCACACCATACACTAAACCATTTTCAGGATCTTCTTCTACAGCCCTGAGTTGGTAGTTGTAGTTGTTCCCATCCCTCATCACAAACTCTTCCTCCCTGAACTTTGATATTACGTCCTCTCTTGTCGCCATACAAAATCGGCAGATGCGTCCATGACTGAAGTTTCTGGAAAAGCCTGCAACAGCATGAGCTGACAAGTTGTCACCTGAGATGGTGGCAATAGTGCCAAAAAAGCGATGATGAATATTTGAAATACACAGCAGTGAGTTTGTGCTTTCCTCTCTTTGCTCCTAGGGGATTGACAATCTCAAATTCATCAACATAGAAGTGTAGCCGAATACTGTTGCGATTACAAAGAAGTTGGTGAGTCTTACACTGTTCCCCATCAGTGTAGTCTTCCAGAATATCCTCATCTCTCCTAACATTGCCCAAATGTCCTCATTTTTTCCCAGTTTCTGCAATAGGGTTAGAAGGGGGATATATTGGAGGCGGCCATTAGAAACTTGCCTATTCATCTCCAACTGCAGTGGTGATATGTACCCAAGCTGTTCTGTGCAATACTGTTGTAGCATCCACTCACTACTGACCTCTTCAAAGCAGTGTTCAACTAAGGTATACTGAAATAAAAGTTCGGCCAGAAAGACTTAGAGAATAAGATTTTCAATTAAAGCATTTTTATATAGATAAAATAAACAACTGAACATTAATTAGACAGTAGATATTCTTTGGCGTAGGTCCGGTCATCGGCCTGGGTCTTGCATCTTTGGATCCGGCAGGACCAGCTGTTGCTATTTGGCAGAACTCAGAACTTTTCCCCCAGGCGAATGGACCGGGACCAAACTGGTGGTGGTGGGGATGGAGGGGGGAGCGTCGAAACGTCGGCACCTGAAGCAGCGGAAAAGGTAAGTTAGACAAGACATTATAAAGCAGGTGGCGGCCGCTGATTGGTTGGAGACTGCGCCCGTCCCAGCAGCTGACGTCTTCCTGGCAGAACTTCCGCAGGCTATCATTTCACAGAGATCATCATCTTCATCTGTGTTAATTTGCCAATTTCTTTCGAGGTGGAATTTCAATGCATCTGAAATGTGTGTGTAAATTCGTGAAAAAACACTTTCAAATCTTGTATAATGTCAGTGTGAACAACTGCCGGTATACAGTGTTTTTCTCTCAGTTTGAGAATAAACAAGCAAAGATTATTTTTAGGTCCTTGACGAGATCCCCAACTCTGTATTGTCTGACATGCACCTGCTCTGGGACACTGGGCTGAGCCATGTCGTCATCACTCTCATCAGCAGTGTCATTTTCAGTGGCAAATTGGTCTTCATTTTCATAATCCGCCACAAGAAGATCTCTGTGCTTTCTATAAAGATGTGATCTATAAGAACTGAAGCATTTGTTGACCTGTCCACAACCATTCAGGCCACATGTAAATGAAAACATGGCATCACTTTCATGATAAAGTCCAATGTGCCGGATTTGTTTTATCAGTGAAAATAACTGTTTGTCACACAGAGGACAATCGTACACAACCATTTTTATTTCCCACCTCTGAATTTTTCTCTGTATTGGCCAAGTTATTTGATTCAAGCCACTGACAGACGACTTCAACGGACCAATGCAATGAGGATCTGTTCAATCTGTAAACAAGAAAAAAAGAAAGAAAATAATTTCATGAACAAGTTGTGTTATTAAGTGAATTTATGTTCATTGGCAGTGCTGTAGTCTAATTTGCAGTTGTGGGTAAACTGTCTTTTAACTGTTACACTGTTGTCAGTAGTGCAGAGTATGTTTTACTGTGGGGGGTCTGACATGAAATAAGGCAACATTGTAAATAAACCCGTTAAACAAAAAAATCTGATTTAGGCAATTGTCAGCATAGACAGACGTATGAAAACAATTAATGTTTGAATGCCTATGCTCAAAACGACAGCCAAAAAAAATAGGCTGAGGATAGGTTAATATAGAGGGAAGACGCTAGATTTTCGTAAGAGAAAGTTAATAATAACACCATAAAAAAGCCAAGGTACACACGAGGACAATATTATTAGCCCCCCTCCTAAAATTAGTTCAACCAGAAAGACTTTGAGTATATGGTAACACAATAATAATTTATTTGATTACATGTAATGATATGGCACAGCAAGCTTTGGCGTAGGTCCTGTCCTTTGTCCTGATCAATAAAACATGAAAACTGAATAGATGCTGACTGTAGTAATGGCAGGGCATAATAGTAATACCCCCCTGACAAAAGGACAAGGACCCACTGGTGGTGATCAAAAGGTAGACAATGAACTTTCAGAAACATATGATGCATAACAAACATTGAATACGATACATAAGGCATTGAAAAGGGAAACAGAGGATTCCAAGAGCACAACTCTGGGTCCCCCCGGAGCACCGGGGCAAGGAAAAACTCCCTAAATATTCTTAATGAGGAAGAAACCTTGGGCAGAACCACGTCTCTAGGGGGAAAGCCTAACTGCCTGAGGCTGAACTGGTGCTCAATGAGCTGATAGAGTCCAGGTTGTCGCTCAGGTGACAGGAAATCCAACATCCGGGAACAAAGCAGTGTCACCCCAATGTATGTGGCAGAGAATTGAACTGGTCATGGAGGGGCTGCAGCTGGAATCCCGAGTGAGTATATGGAGGGATCCGGGAGGATAAGGAGGAGGCCAGAAATCCGAGGTCGATCAGAGGAGATGCCGAGGTCAGGAGACATCGGGAGGCCAATGCAGAGGCAAACGGAGAAGAGACATCAAAAGATCACTCGAGGGGCAAGGCGGATTGGACGTTATCGTCAGGACCCACTGGATACGGACAGGACCATGGATGGATGCTGGGGTGGGAGGAGGGCGAACGGCGGAATACACCTGTGAGCAGCAAAGCAGGTAGGTAAGATGACGTATTTAAAGACAGATGTTACGTGCTGATTGGACGACAGCTAACTGATGACGCGCATTACGTCTTCCTGGTAGAACTTCACGCTACGCTTACATATCTCTCAGTTAGATTTCTCAGTGAGAATGACAATTATTAACAAGTTTATGTTATTATGGAAAACAACTACACTATGGAGATAATGTCCAATAAGTTGAAATTAGATTTTTTAATTGTTACAACGATTTTAAACAAACAAGGGCAAAAATGACATGGACAAAATTATTAGCCCCCTGATCATTAATCGTCAGTATGGTGTTCTTTATGACCCAAAACTGACAAAAGGCTCTTTGATTAGTTGTTAACTAGGTTGGCACATGTCCTCCTAGGGATTTTGGCTCATTTCTCTATTGCAAATTGTTTTAGCTGGTCCAAATTGCATGGATGTTGATTATGGGCATTCATTTTCAACACTCATCAAATATTATCTAAAGGATTGAGGTCTGAACCACTCCAGGATCATGGTTTTAGTATCCTTAAAGAACATTTGGACTAATTTGGATGTACACTTTGGTTTATTATCTTATGGGAAGACCTAGCAAAGATCTCAGCTCAATCTGTGACCATATTTCTGCATGCTCTCTATTCTGTCCTAGCGTGCGTATCTGTGCACGGGTTGACAGATAGCTAAACAGTCAATAAAGGTGGAATGATGAGCCAGACGTGTGACATAAAGTTGACTTCTTTACTCTTTCTCTCTTCATCGAATCCATACAAATTATTGAGTCTGTGAAACTAATCACAAATAGTTGCGTTTTAGACTAATTTCATTAATACAAACCATGTAAATAAACTCATAACACATCGAGCGAACTTTGACATAGCTAGGCTACATATAACGGTAGCATTAACACAGTACACAGGTGAGCTGCTTATGTTACACAGCGTCACATATTATGCAAAGTGCACGAACTTACTTAATTCACAGATATTCAGAATCATTACTCTTAACTTAATAACATACTTACAAGCAATGCTTCTGAAAGGCTTAAAACAAAAGGATTGAAAAGGATGTTTTAACAGAGACATGTAAACGTGATTATTCGGTTGAACTTCGAGGCAACAATGCCGAAGTCACGTCAACTCAGACGACCTGACTTCTCCCAACCAATAAAACAGTTGGTCTATTACCAATAAAACAGATCATTGCAATGCCAAAAAATGGCCAGAAGATGTCGCCATAAACACAAAGGGCACATATAAACATAACATGACAGTCTCCTTCCATATTCTATCACAGTCTTCTTTTTTCATGGTGCCGTACACCCAAACAAGACTTCCTGTGCCTGAGGCTGCCACAGAATGATGCTACCATCACCATGTTTAACTGTGAAAACTGTGTTACCAAGGTTTAAGGCCTATCCCTTTCTTCACCTAACAGAAGCAGCATTCATGCGTCCAAGCAGATCCAATTAAATCTCATCAGACCAAAGCACAGACTTCCAAAACTCATTTTTGACTTTCTAATGTTCACAGGCAAACCTTAATCGGACTCTGATATGCAGCACCTTTAGTAAAGGGGCACTACTGTGATGATGGCGCCAAAGCCCAATATGATGACAAGCCCTCACAACTGTCTTTCTTGAAAAGAAAACTCTAGATGAGGCCAGGTCAACAGCAATCATCTAGGCAGGTGTCCAGGGCTTCTTTGGTCTAATGAGACTAAGCACAGTTCCCACAGTTACACATGGTAGGAGGAGCATTAAGGTGTTCAGCTGTTTTGCAGCCTCAGACACAGGGAGCATGGGTCTGGGTTTGGATTCCTGGGTCTTCCAGCAACATAATAACCCAAAGCATACATCTAAATTAGTTCAGAAGTTCTTCAAGGATACTAAAACCATGATACTGAAATGGCCCACTCAGAGTCCAGTCCACAATCCCATTGAGAGTCTGTGGCAAATGTCTATGCTCAGCATCCATGCAATTTGGATGAGCTAGAACAATTTGCAATGGAGAAATGGGCCAAAATCCCTAGGAAGACGTGTGCCAACCTATTTAACAACTAATCAAAGAGCTTTTTGTCAGTTTTGATTCAGAAAGGGTACCAAATTGACTATTAATGATCAGGGGGCTAATAATTTTGTCCTTGTCATTTTTTGCCTTTTTTGTTTAAACAGCTTATAACAATACCAAATTCCAAATTCAACTTATTGAACATTATCTCCATAGTATACTTGTTTCCAGAATAACATACACTTGTTAATAATTGTCATTCTCACAGAGAAATTAAGAGAGATGTCTAATTTCAGGAGGGGGGCTAATAATATCGTCCTCGTGTGTGGATCTCATAGGCTACTCCAAGGGTAACAGTTAGGGATTAAAAAAAAAAACTTGTTTTAAATGATTGTCAAGGGACTCAGCTATAATGTAAAATAAAGTTTGAGATCCTGAGGTGACTAATAGTGGCAGGCTAGCGTTGGAAGTGGGCATTGACCAGTGCTTTCAATGCGTGAGGGTCAATAGATTTCACGATGAAAAAAAAAGTTGTTGTAAACATTAGCATTCTCTAGATAATAGGCAAAATGACATTTTCTACAATTACAGCGCCCCCTATGGACCAAATTGTATGGCATGTGCTGTGATGTTACAGGTCTTTGTGGTGATCGTGCAAGACGTATTTTGTGCAATTCCCACCTTCTCAGTCCAAGATATTAGCAACTTAAAATCCCAATTTTTGCTTTTACCCTTATCACTAGGTGGCGCTATGCTTCAAGTGAGTGTTTATGGGCTGGGCCGATACGCCTCTGTAACACTGACATACTAACACAAAATCGTTGTCTTGGGCAAAATTGTTGACAAATTATTTAAGAAAAACAGTTTTTTGACACCTAGCTTCGCCAATAAACATCGCCCCCTATGACGAAATGTCACAAAATTGAGCACACATGAAAAGAAAGCTGTTTAGAGATGGCATGTCAACTTTGACCAAATTTGAGCAATTAAAAGCCAAGATATGGACTTTTAAAGAATTTTAAGCTACGTGTTAAATGTTCATTGACATGTAACTTCGAAACAGTTTATCTCAAGATAAATCCTTTAATAACTTTTTGTCAGCATTGTCTGTAGATGACATTAACCAAATTTGGTGAGATTCACATGAACGGCCTATGACGAGTTCGTTCAGATTCGTTTTCTCAATGTTAAAATTTCACGGAAATTGTTTTCGTTGGAAGTGGGCGTCGACCAGTGCTTTCAATGCGTGAGGGTCAATAGATTTCACGATAAAAAAAAAAGTTGTTGTAAACGTTAGCATTCTCTAGATAATAGGCAAAATGACATTTTCTACAATTACAGTGCCCCCTATGGACCAAATTGTATGGCATGTGCTGTGATGTTAGAGGTCTTTGTGGTGATCGTGCATGACGTATTTTGTGCAGTTCCCACCTTCTCGGTCCAAGATATTGGCAACTCAAAATCCCAATTTTTGCATTTACCCTTATCACTAGGTGGCGCTATGCTTCAAGTTAGTGTTTATGGGCTGGGCCGATACGCCTCTGTAACACTGACATACTAACACAAAATCGTTGTCTTGGGCAAAATTGTTGACGAATTATTTAAGAAAAACAGTTTTTTTACACCTAGCTTCGCCAATAAACATCGCCCCCTTTTTACGAAATGTCACAAAATTGAGTACACATGAAAAGAAAGCTGTTTAGAGATAGCATGTCAACTTTGACCAAATTTGAGCAATTAAAAGCCAAGATATGGACATTTGAAGAATTTTAAGCTACGTGTTATTTGTTCATTGACGTGTAACTTCTGAACGGTTTATCTCAAGATAAATCCTTTGATAATTTTTTGTCAGCATTGTCTGTAGATGACATATACCAAATTTGGTGAGATTCACATGAACGGCCTATGACGAGTTCGTTCAGATTCGTTTTTCGCAATGTTAAAATTTCACGGAAATTGTTCTCGTTGGAAGTGGGCCTCGACCAGTGCGTTCAATGCGTGAGGGTCAATAGATTTCACGATAAAAAAAAAATAGTTGTAAACGTTACCATTCTCTAGATAATAGGCAAAATGACACTTTGTACAATTACAGCGCCCCCTATTGACGAAATTTTATGGCATGTGCTATGGTGTTAGAGGTCTTCGTGGTGATCGTGCATGATGTATTTTGCGCAGTTTCCTCCTTCTCGGTCCAAGATATTGGCAACTCAAAATCCCAATTTTTGCATTTACCCATATCACTAGGTGGCGCTATGTTTCAAGTGAATGTTTATGGGCTGGGTCGATACGTCTCTGCGACACCGACATATGACAAAAATTTTATGTCGTTGGGTGAAACGTTCATTGAGTTATTCAGCAAAAACTTTTGACGGTCTCCCCCTCTTTGACGGACACTGGCACAGCGGGGGGGTGGCCCTTGGGGGCCAAAAGCTTCTATTCGCTGAAGAAGTTCTAGGGCTACATGCCTACAAAGATTCATGTCCCCCTGACTTCCAGTGTCCCGGAAACCGTTGACGGAAAATTGCTGAAAAAAAAAATTTTAAAAAAAGGGAAAAAAGTTGCGGCAACACTATAATGACCGCTATCGCTAGCTTCGCTAGCGGCGGTCATAATTAGTGGGTCGTCTGTTGTGTTCACACTGCCGACACGGGGTGGCGTGTCCAAACAACACGCCAATTCGACCCGCCTCGGACCCTACATTTTTTTGCAACCCGGGGTGTATGTGAACACGAGCCGAGGCGAGACGGGGCGTGGGATGTGGTATGGTGACGTGTTATAAACTGCCACCGCCCACCATCGGGACTTGTAAAACAGGGGAAACAGCTGCGCAGAACTACAAAAACACCAACAAGGAGTTCAGGGGCAAACTGCAAACTGTCTTTCGAAATATGCTCTTTGGCCTAAATCATTTATAACTCACCCAACATGAGTTCGGAATTTGTTTTTAATTTAAATGCTGTACATGCCTGTTGGCCAACAGCTTTATCATGTAAATGTGCAAGGAATAACATTCTACATTTCAGTGTTGTTTGGAGTATGTTTTAACGGAAAGGCTTAGCGAAAATCTAAGTGCATAATTTTGAATAAAAAAAAAAAGCGAGTTCACTTCCTGTTACCCCGGTAGTCGTAGCGTCATTTTAAACCCTGTGGTCGCGGGAAACTTAAAAAAAAAAACACAAAACAATGACATGACAATGGACACGGTAGGGTAAACGCTATGCCGATTTATACAACCTTTTATGTTAAATAAACAGCATATTTTGCGAGACAAATCATTGTGTTGTGTGCTTTTTAACCATGAGAGTAAAATGTTTGAAAACTGTACAGTAATGTTGATGTTTGATGATAGCGCTACTGTTTAATAGTGTTAAGAAAACATGTCCAGAGCGCATCCATCAATATATCTCCATATATTGTGAATATCCCGAAATATGTGACTGCAAATATCCCCACAAAGACCCCTTTCGCCCAGTGCATCTTCACCCTAAGTGTTGTGGGCTTTTTCACCGTGGGCGAAAATGTGTGGATACAGTAAATTATTTAATGATAGCGCTATAGGCTAGTTTACCATATGTTGATGGTACCTTGTACAAATAGCTACAGTAATTCGGCATCAATTGTATTCTTTGCATATATTTGCAATCCCATGTAAGCATCCATGTGCAGCACAGTACCATGTCATTCGCCTTGGAATGGTTACAGTGTTACAGTGCCGCTGGGCTACGCCTCAACCCACCTTTTCAGAAGAGGGGTCAAAAACACGCGTTAGCGTGTCGTACCGTGTTGCCACTCTGTGTCGTGCAGTGTGAAAGCGCCTAGTGTTTGTGGAAAAATCTGTACCTCAGTGTGGGTGGGGTTGGTTGGCACACTAATTTTGGGGCTTGTTGGCTCACTAAGAGTTTACATGAGAAAGGCCCATTGTTACTCATAAAAAATAGCATTTTATACAGGGTGTTTAAAAAATGACATAATTTTAAATGGGAATATTAAAAAGGTGGATTAGGCGTTATTATGACCGCTGCTAGCGAAGCTAGCGAAAGCGGTCATTATAGTGTTGCCGCGACTTTTTTCCCTTTTTTTCTTTTTTTTTCCAGCAATTTTCCGTCAACGGTTTCCGGGACACTGGAAGTCAGGGGGACATGAATCTTTGTAGGCATGTAGCCCTAGAACTTCTTCAGCGAATAGAAGCTTTTGGCCCCCAAGGGCCACCCCCCCGCTGTGCCAGTGTCCGTCAAAGAGGGGGAGACCGGCAAAAGTTTCTGCTGAATAACTCAATGAACGTTTCACCCAACGACATTAAATTTTTGTGATATGTCGGTGTTACAGAGACGTATCGACCCAGGCCATAAACACTCACTTGAAGCATAGCGCCACCTAGTGATAAGGGTAAATGCAAAAATTGGGATTTTGAGTTGCTAATATCTTGGACCGAGAAGGTGGGAACTGCACAAAATACGTCATGCACGATCACCACAAAGACCTCTAACATCACAGCACATGCCATACAATTTGGTCCATAGGGGGTGCTGTAATTGTAGAAAATGTTATTTTGCCTATTATCTAGAGAATGCTAACGTTTACAACAACTTTTTTTTATCGTGAAATCTATTTACCCTCACGCATTGAAAGCACTGGTCGACGCCCACTTCCAACGAAAACAATTTCCGTGAAATTTTAACATTGCGAAAACGAATCTGAACGAACTCGTCATAGGCCGTTCATGTGAATCTCACCAAATTTGGTATATTTCATCTACAGACAATGCTGACAAAAAGTTATCAAAGGATTTATCTTGAGATAAACCGTTTCGAAGTTACACGTCAATGAACATTTAACACGTAGCTTAAAATTCTTCAAAAGTCCATATCTTGGCTTTTAATTGCTCAAATTTGGTCAAAGTTGACATGCCATCTCTAAACAGCTTTCTTTTCATGTGTACTCAATTTTGTGACATTTCGTCATGGGGGCGATGTTTATTGGCGAAGCTAGGTGTCAAAAAACTGTTTTTCTTAAATAATTTGTCAACAATTTTGCCCAAGACAACGATTTTGTGTTAGTATGTCAGTGTTACAGAGGCGTATCGGCCCAGCCCATAAACACTCACTTGAAGCATAGCGCCACCTAGTGATAAGGGTAAATGCAAAAATTGGGATTTTGAGTTGCTAATATCTTGGACCGAGAAGGTGGGAACTGCACAAAATACGTCATGCATGATCAGCACAAAGACCTCTAACACCACAGCACGTGCCATACAATTTGGTCCATAGGGGGTGTTGTAATTGTACAAAATCTCATTTTGCCTATTCCTTTCACAAATCACTCCTACACACTATACAAACACACACAATGTCATTCATTCAAAACCCACATTCATGCCCACTTCCAGAAAATCATTTCCACACAAATTCTCACCTCACAACACTGCTCTACCACACACTCATCATACCAACAGTTCCCACATTTCAAAACACTGCGGCGGTCATACCATGTACCGCTATGCAGTACATCTAGTTATAATTATTACTATAAATTTTCAATTATAATTCAAATACAAGCCTATTTGGTAACGCTTTATAATAACTACTCCCTATAAATCATGTATAATGTATTTGCAAACACTTGATTAACCCTTTGTTTATCATTTTTAACCATTATTTTCACATTATTTGTCATCCATAAATCAGTTATAAACATATTTATATTCTGCTTCTCTGTTGGCTGAAGAAAAGAGGTGCGTACTGTACATCCAAAAAATATATAATCACAGTTGCTAGAGTTGACTTTTCAGAGAACCATATGATAAGTTTATTTGATTGCGCACACACAACAAAAACGATTCTTGTCCATTCATTTCCTTCTCAGGCACTGGAGCAGCTGGCAGTTGGCTAGTTGACATCCAAAGCAAACCACTGCAACAAGGAAATACTTTCAGTATCACAATACACACAAGTCAAGTAAACTAAAGCCCCAAGACATGCGGGGTGGGTACAGGTGGTAACCGTGCAAGAGAATGTGGGGGCAGCTGCCATAGATGAGCGAGAGGGAGAGAGAGAGACAACGTTCCTCTCACCCGTCACCCTGTGACGCAACTCACAGCCCGGAGCTCGGAGAATATTACAAACCGATTTAATGTTAGCCACTTCAAACAAATCAAAGCAGTGGCAAAGGCACTGGCCTGGTTAGGACAGAATTGCTGGATAAATATGGTTTTGTCTCAGTGTAAAAGTCAAGTGTTGTTCATTATGCATCTTCCCATAATATGAGCTAATGTTAACTGACTGATATAATAAAATAACGTTCAAGAGACTGTAAATTAGCTGATAGCTGAACTAGCTAAAGTTAAAGAAACTAGTTCAAAAGGGCATTTACAAATTACTCTTAATAAAGTACTGTACTGCACACCAGGTCATGACTTAACCTGCATGGTACTACGTTTTAAGACTTATAAACGGTACTCGTAGCTTATTTATACGAAGTGAACTCATCTGTAAACTGATGTCAAAAAAGCGTCAAACCTTTACAAACAGGTTGTTGTGGGATACTTTGGGGTATAAATCACCTGTAGTGTAGGCTGGGTGTAATGCAACTGTTTCTACCTTCTGACATTGAACTACTATTTCAGCCCAACAAAGACGTTTCGTATGTTATGCAATGGGGCAACTGTCGCTGCATCCGACCCACCTACATTTTCTTTTAAAACTGCAAACCATCACCAATGCAAGACCTTTAAATTAAGGGCTACTCCAAATTCAGAAACTTTTAAATGTGCAGTTTATGTAGATATAGGTTCTGTTGCTTCTGACTGTTAAATATAAGGATATAACTGTATCCAATATTACTTTAATAGTTATTTGAATTTAAATAAACATATTAATGCAGAAAATAAGGCAAAAATGAAACTGGCATTGATCTGGTACATGGATCCGTCCCGTGGATCAATCAATGAAACTGTAAATGGATTTGGGCCAGCGCTGTTCATGTGTGTGTGTGTGTGTGTGTGTGTGTGTGTGTGTGTGTGTGTGTGTAAAAAAGGGGGAGACAAGAACAAACTAAGGAAGAGGGGTTTTTTTCTGTAGGGAGGTGTGTGTGTGTGCGTGTGTGTTGGGGAATGGTCGGGTGGGGGTGTGTGTCTGTGTCTTATGAAGCTGTCAACTTATGAGGACATCAAGCAAGTGGTAGTTTCACACACATGCATGTTTGCAGACACACACACACACACTTATTTTTTACTCCAAGATTTTTAGTGAGCTGAACAAAGTGGGGTGTGATATAACATCGTGATATAGCCTAATTCAAAGTTCCCACTTTTCAGACCACGAACCCCAGTTTCACGTCCAGTGTCCTCTAGCAAGTGAAGCGAATTCCGCCCCTCCACATCCCCCCTCCCCTTCGCACACTTGGTGGGTGGGTGTACAGTAGTTCTGATCAGGTCTGCGAATGTCATGCAGGGGCGGGAAACATTCCTTTTATGTTATTTACACATGTGCAAAGACCAAACATATGAATCTAATGTAAGGGTGGTGATACAAGCAGGGGTGAGCAAAAACGGCAATAATCAACATCATTCATTTTGACAGTGAGTTGACCATCAATATATCTGTGAAATGTACTGCGTCATACTTGGTTTATACACTGTTGATCTGCTATTGACTAGCTGCCTCGTGTTGGACGCGTTCATTTGCATGAAGTTTGGCATGACTGAACTTTTGGTTGTGCCGGACCCCTCGAGTTGGCCGCACCGCCTACCAACAATGCTTTGCAGAAGCGGAATTAACGGTCGGCCACGTCTGATAGAGATGAATAGGGGTTCTGTGGTGCGGAGTTCGCTTTGCTTGCTATTGGACACCGGGCATGAGGCTGCTGACGACCAGCGACCGACCCCCGCTACCATTCTCTGTCACGCAAGCGTTCTTGATCTCTATCGCTCTCTGTCTGTCTCTCTCTTTCTCTCTCCCTCCCACACTTTAATAATGTGGCTTGTTTACTCGCACAAGGCAGTAGAGCAAAAACAAAACTGAACACAATCTCTGAGCTAGTGTATTTTATTACGAAACTTACGAGCAAAAACAAATAGGCAACATCCCATCATAACTGCAGCATTTGATTGTAACAGCTAATGTAAGGTAAATCAAAAACCCTAGTTACCTTCTTCTGCTACCTCATTCTTTGTTTTAAGTTGACTTTTATACTGATATGAAAATCAAGTTCAGATGAGGTTTGTTTTTTTCTGTCAGTTCTTTTTCCAGGTTAAAAAAAAGATAAAATGGTCTTTGGCTGACACATGGACAGAACTTTTGAAACACTACAAACTAAGACATGGAATGGTTAGCCGTGACCAGACAGTGCCTTGTCTTTATGAGGATTGCCCTTGTTAATTTAAGATGTTCAATGCCCTTAATATTCATTTATCCAGGCAGTATAAGGCAGTGACAACAAAAGAGATGCTATCTTTTAGTTGTGTCCTGTGCAGTTTTGCTTGTTTTGATTCAGGAGCACAGTATTTTGAACATCTTCTAGCTTTAGAAAAATGCTGCCAAACATCTCCTTTACGATCTGAGAGAGATCATTGTCTTCCTCAATCAAAGGTGTCAGTGTCTACCATGAGACCACAATGAGAGAAACAAACAGCGGCTAAGGGGATTCATGTATGACCAGCCAGGAAACCCACTGTTCTCGATTACTTCATTGGAGAAGTACATGTCACTGCTACCGCACAATCCACCAGCCTTTTATCTCCATTCAAAGCAGAGTGGTTACGCAGGCATTGATGTCTGGTAAGCATTACCCAACCTTTGTTAAACAGCAATTTGCAATCACATGTAGAAAAAGAGTGATGACTGAATGATGGTAAACCAGCCCCTCGTAATTCATTTTATTTTGTACAGAGGGTCTGGACCGGAGGCCATGAGAAACGATTTATTCCTGGAGGTGCGAATTCTTCTGAAGTTTAAAACAAGTGCCTCTGCCTTTACCCAGTCGCTAACGCCTGGTCATCACGTATGCAATTAGCCTGTAGCGCACTACAATTGAAATGTAGCATACAAAGTCACGTCATGGCTCACGAACACATTTTCTGTACGCTGATTGGATAGGAGTTGCTAGGTCCTCTTACATGCTCCAGATTCTGGCTCACAAACACATTCTCTGTACGCTGATTGGATAGGAGTTGCTAGGTCCTCTTACATGCTCCAAATTCTGGTCCAGACCCTCTGTACAAAATGAAATGAAGTACGAGGGGCGGGTTCACCAGGCTAATACAAGAGAGAGCATATGGGGGTGAATTTTCCGGGGAGAATGCTCCCAAGAATTTGCAAAGCAATAGAGACCACTATCTACACCAACCATTGCTTACGGAGTACTACAGTACAAAAAATGTCCAATGCCAGCCTCAAAGCAAGAGAGATGGGGGCTGTGTTTCCCGATAACGATGGATCTTAGGCTTAAGAGCAACATAAACGATTGATCTTACGAATTTTCTTACATTTTCTATGGCCTGTTTCCCGAACATGATACTTGAACGCGCATGCACAGCTCCTAAGATCGTTCTTTAAGTTGTTCTTAAGGGCCCTGTCCACATTTGTGGTGCTAAATGTTACCAGCATTTCCCCGCGAAGAAGGGCGCAGCACCATAATCACCTAAATCAATGTGTGCGTTGATGTCAATTGTTACATTTTACAACAGGGTGCACAGTGATGTAGCAGTTTATTAGAAATCGTCCACGCAAAAGTCAATGTCACTGGGTTTATCTGAGGCTGGAATGTTTGTTGTTCATATGCCTAAATAATTTCGCTAGTTTAGCCTCTCGTGTGCGACGATTTCAGAGCACACAACGCACTGAGGGTGTTGTTGTACCCGGTGAAAACCCACGTTGGGACGCAGATTTTGTACAAACGACGCCAGACGTTGAAGTATTTTTCACACTGGCTGCTGCACTTCTTGCACATTCGCCTGCCTCAGCCTCGCCCCGGCTGCTGCAACTTACGTTCTCTTCGCCTACTCCAGTGGTTCTTAAACATTTTGTCTGGTGACCCCACAAAAAAAATTGATGAGTTCTGGTGACCCCACGTTTGCCCCAAACCACTAGTAATTGCATTGGGCAGGCTAGATCTGTCCATTTTTAGGCGGGCTAATAGCACAAGCAATGGGGCTAGTAATGTTGTTTTGTTTTTATTAACAAAGTGGGAAAAAGTTGAAATTGCGTTGTGGGAGCAGCAAGTACATCGTTTCATTGTGTCTGGGGGGGCTCACCCAGATATTCTGCTATAAATTACATGTAATTTCATGCATTCTGGTGCATTTTTACAGGCTCTTAGATTTATAGAAATTGATTTTGCAATTGTATCTATAGAAATAGGCTTAGCATTTAATTCAGTGCCTTATTTGGTTGCCACTTAATAGCATAGTGATTTGGTCAAACTAAAATGTGAATGCAACACCATTACAAAAACTGTTCGCATGTTGCATACCCTTCTTTTGCACCACGGCATTGTTTCTGTCGGAACCGTAGCCCTGTCTATAAGCTGAACACTGTTAACAATAATAATAATAATCTTTACTTGTATAGCACAATTCATACATACAAGATGCAGCTCAAAGTGCTTTACAGTTTGGCAAAGTCACCACAAGACATCATTTCTTGCAGTCCAGTGGCGTCAGAGCGGATGAATACAGTAACAAAATGACTCCCTGTTTTTCTAGGAAGAAACCTCAGGCAGAAACACTTCCCCCAGGGGAGCCCATCTGCTGGGGAGGGGGCTAAGACAGCTGTCTTGAGCAACACTGAAGGGTACGTCGTGATTTTTAGATACATGATCTCCTATGCTAATATAGAATTGTCTTCTGGTGATGTATGACTCAAGCCATTTTAGTACATGGCCTGAAAGGTTTAAAGTTAGGTCTAAGAGGACCAGGGCAGAGACTTTGTTTGTGGCTGTACTGAGTCTGAGGTAATTTTATATTTTGGTTAAGGCAGTCTCTGTACTATGATTTGCTGTAAAACCTGATTGGAATTTTTCTAAGATGTCGTTTTTATTAAGGAATTGGTTGAGCTGTATGAAGACAGCCTTTATCAAGTATTTTGCTTATAAATGGGAGGTTCGAGATTGGTCTATAGTTATTTAGCGTGTTATAGTCCAGGTTTTGTTTCTTTAGCAATGGCTTCACTACACCAGCTTTAAAGGTGCTTGGAAAAACACCTGTGTGAGAATGGAGATGTTAATGATCTGTAATAAAGGTGTGGAGACGTAGTTAAAATTGTTTTTCATGAGGAAAGTGGGAATGGTGTCAAGGCTGCATGTTGACTGCTTGCTATGTTTAACAAGATTATAGAGTTCGTCTTCTGTAATGGCGCTGAAATTCTGTAGGGCCAGTGGTTCCCTGTTAGGGGCATCCTGGAGATATTTAGGGTCTCGAGTGATTTCTGCTCTATGGCTAATATTTTGTTCATGAAGAATTCTGCAAACTCTTCGCATTTTGGTGTGGTGGCTAGACTAAGGATATCACAAACTGGTGCAGGATATTACGATATTACTAGGTCGAGCGTGTTTCCTAGCTGATGAATAGCTTCTGTTACATACTGATATAGCCCAAAACTGTCCAGGGGTGCGTTTCCCAAACAACTAACCAACTTACCTTTAAACCAACATGGTACGATGCACCGTTGAACTAACCAACATCCAAAGTGCGACTGTTTCCCAAACACTATCGTACCTTCATTGTCTGAACCAAGTTGGTTTGAACCAACATAGTTTGAACTACTATGTTTCCAAATGTGTTCGGAGAGCCTCATTTATTGTCGGAAGCAGAGAGAAACAATCCGAAGTAGGCTATGACCCTTGTGAACGGAATTTAACAGAGATGACTAATTATGTAGCCGATTATTTATAGCCTATTAATAGGCTATTTTACATGATGTTGGGAATAACTGTGTACTAGGAAATAAACAATAGAAACTGAATAAATCTAACAGTGTAAAGTATCATTACACCCTATATACTGCTGGCTTAGTGTTCATTTGTAATATAGTGACAGATTTGCAAGACATTTCAGTGATTAAATAAACTCTAACATTGTTTATTAAATGACGCAGACCTCTGGATATGAACACAGATGAGTTGTGACTATGCATGTCTCAAGAGTAGCCTACTGTTCTAGGCAATAAATTAAGCTATAGGAAATCTCCCTGACTTTGAAATCATGTGGAAGCAAGTCTATATAATGCTTTTATTTTATTTAAATCACATAGACTACGAGCCATCACAGCTAGCCTGATTAAAATCAAAATGCTATTTTGCATAGTCAACAAGGCGATGCGCCATCTGTAAATGCATGTGCTTATAGGGCAATATGCTACACGTTATCAACATTAGGTTTATTGCTTACAATGCACGTAATGACGGAGGAGCTGGAAGTTTATTTTCACCTTGGCGACCTGCATTCTGAAGTTTATGAACACAAGCCCAAGAATATGCAGGCCGGCATAAATTGGCCACACTACGTTAATACGCAACAGGGGAGACACGTTCACCCTGAAACTACAAGAAACGTGGCAGTTGAGAATGTCAACAATTTCATATAGCACCTTAATTGTGCATCATCCTGGATTGGAACCAAAGTACAATCTACAAACACAGGTGTGCATGACCTGCGCTCTACCAATAGCACCACAGAAACCAGCTCCTAGCTTACGGAATTTGGAGGTACGTCACAGCATGAGTCGCTTAAGCCAAACTGCCAAACGAGTTGCTTTTTAGATTCTAAACTGCATATTTCTCACCTCTTTTTGTGAAATCTGAGTGATACAATGTCAAACAACTAAGATATTTCAAATGATCGAGGATTTCATGACAATCGGTCCGCCATGTTGAATGCAGTCGAGACCTTCAAACAAAGTTGGTTAGGTGAAACTAAGCACTCAGAGGTGTAGTTGCAAACCTCAGTAGTTACCAACGTGGTTGCGAATGTTCGTGTTTTGGGAAACGCCTGTGTCGGTCGCACCATGTTGGCACTATGTTGGTTTACACTATGTTGGTTCACACGAACGAAGGTTTCGTCGCACCTACATAGTTTGAACCAAGTAAGTTGCTTTCAAAGTTAGCAACTATTCTTTTGGGAAACGGACCCCAGGGTGTTCAGCAGGTCTTTACTATTGAAGTCACAGCTTTTAGTAACATGAATGTTAAAATCTCCCGTGATAATTATTCTGTCATAGTTTGTAAGCACCATTGACACAAGGGTGGAGAAGTCAGATAAAAAGGTCGGTGAGCTTTTTGGCAGTCTGTATAGTGTGATAAGGATTAAGCTGCGATTGGTCTTAACTTTAATCGCTAGGTACTCAAATAATGTGAATGTGCCTAAATTTATCTTATTACAACTGAATTTACTGGAAAAAATGACAGCTACACCGCCACCCCTTTTATTGTGTCTTATCGACTGATAGAATTTATAGTTAGGAGGACAGGCTTCAATAAGGGTGGCAGCCCTGTCCTTTTTTAAACAGGTTTCCACAAGGAACATAAATTGTAGTTTATTGTCCAGTATGTACTCGTTTATAAAAAAGCTCTTGTTGGTGAGGGACCTTACATTAAGGACAGCAGCATTTATGACCAATTTAGGTTTATTTACCCGACGCCTGAGCGGGATATTAATTAGATTATTAGATATGCAGCCTGTGGTTCTATGCTTGCGTTGCCTATGGTGGGTTATAAGGGGAGGAATTTGATGGAGCAAATGATCTGACTGGGCCATTTGCTATCGAGGTGTGCTGGCTTGGAACTTACTTGTCAGTCTGGCGTGTGATGGGCTTCCAGTGCTAGCACCAGGTTGCTAGCTAGCAGGCTCGCTCCAGCCCTGTTCAGGTGTTGTCCATCCCTTGCGAACAGGTTGCGTCTTCTTCAGAAGCTCCCGAAGTTGTCCGCAAATGAGATGTTCTCACAGCTGCAGTGCCTCATCAGCCATACGTGAAGCTGGCGGATACGGGAGAACTGCATATCTGAGAAGCAAGCAGATGGGATAGGGCCTGAGATGATACATTTTTCTGCCAGTAGAGAGTATGGTTTGAATTAAGGAAGTAAAATCAGACAAAACTGTGGCCCCTAACTAGAAATGTGTGCTCTACAGGAAGGTTGGGCAAATCATGGCCAAGTTCCACGAGCATAGTAGCCTGGTAAACCATTTACAATCATTTAGCAAGTCCCAGCAAGACCGATCCAATCAGCGAACAGAGGGTGTGTTCGTTAGCCGTGACGTTGACCTTGTGTGCTACATTTGAATTGTAGTGCGTGGGTAGGCTAATTGCATACGTGACGACCAGGCGATTGGGTAAAGGCCTTGCTACACAATCTGGACAGAGTGATCCAGAAGAAGCCAACCGTCAGTACTGTATGACTATCTGAATGATTACTTTGGCAGGCATCAGCAAAGACCGCGTGTCCAGGGTGGCCCAATATTATACAGAGACTGCTGAGGCTCGTCCAGAAAGAAGAGGTGGTGCACGGTACAGTGACGAGCACAACAGCAGAAGGCAACTCACCATGGAGCACATCCAGTCATTCTCTTGCCGGGCCAGCCATTATGGGCGGTGAGGAGCACCAGGCCGCAAGTATCTCCCCACTGATCTGAATGTGCACAAGATGCATGAACTTTTTCAGGCTCAGAACCATGCACAGACCAGCTACTCTCTGTATTATTCTGTCTTTTTCAAGGAATTTAATCTTGACTTCGGTCACCCAGCTTCAGATGCGTTTGCTGATTGTGCCAAGTACAAGATCAGGATTACAGATCCAAACCTAACTGACACAGAGAAGAGGATGAAGTCTGCATCTTTCCTCTTGCATCGTCATAGAGCCTGTGTGTTTTATGACCTTTTGGGCAGGGCTGATGAAGGTCATGTGACCCTCTGTTTTGACATGATGCAAAACATGGTCCTTCCAAAAACCCCAATAGGACAGGCCTATTACTCTCGACAAATGTATCTATACCTGTTTGCCGTGCACCACGGTGAGAACAGTCACCAAACCAAAGATGATGTCCACCTCTATGTGTGGCAAGAAAATAAGGGTAGCAAAGACAACAACATGATTGCTTCTGCACTGAGTGACTGCGTGAGGGTTCGGCTTCCAGACAAAGTCCGCAGATCAAGGGGGCTTCTGCTGTGACTCTTGCTTTGGTCAAAATAAAATGACGATGGTTATTCTGTCCTACTTAATACGTGTCGTGAGCTGTATTTTCAGACAGATAGGCCTACCTAACAAGAAAGACCCAGTAGGCTTGATTCCAGGTTGACTTTTACTGAAATCTTCTGGTACTTTTTTGTAAAACTGCAACACAACACAATGAAATACCAATGTCACATTTGAAATAAAATATGCACAACACTGGTCACAATTTTCTTCAGGTAAGTACAGCATACTACTGAAGCTAATGCACATCTTTTCCACAGTAGCCTACTCACACAGGTAAGTAACATAAACATAACTTAAAACATGAATGACACTTGAGAATAAACTGAAGTAGCAGGTCATTAGCATATTTGCTAACGATTAGCATCGTGATTAGCATGACATTTAGCACAGTTTGTATCTTACATTAAGTGTCTGTAACACCACCTTAAACAGCATAGTGCCATAAAACAACAAAAATAAACAATAATATTCAAAACTTGCTGTTGGTTCCGCTCCAAGGTTAAAACAACTAACTGTCTGTGGAGGGGCATCTACACTGCTTCAACAATGAAGTGCTTGGTAATTATAACTGCTAGTGGTGTGTCCTTCACGAACGAATCGGTTCTTTTGAACGGTTCCTGGGGAGGAACGTCGTGAACTAGTTTGCTGCTCTCATTCCCGGTCATTCCTTTCGTTCCTATTCAGTTCTAGCCCAGTCTCAACACAATTTGCGAAATGAGTGCAAATGTACATTTGTGTACATGATGCAAAACTCCGTCCAAAAAAACCGGCCATCGCGATACCACCCCTGGCGCGTTACTGCCCCCTGGCGCGAGTTTCAGTACTCTGCGTTGCTGCTTTCTCCGATACAGTAGGTTTCCACAAGCCTTGCAGAAAATGGTCAGAAAAAAGTAGTTTAATCAACTTTTTTGATAGCTTAATTATATGGGTTTAAAACAAATTAGCAGAGTTTTCACTAGAGTTGTAAAAAGAAATGTTGTTTCTTTTTCTTCACGCTAATCGAGATTTAAACTGGGTATTCCGCGGGTCACTGGAGGTCATCCGCAAATGAATGTATTTAATCAATTGTTTTTATATGTTGAGTAGTCTACATATTGCGGCAGATTTATTGGAATTTTGTAGAAATTTGTAGTCATCAACGCACGAAGCGGGCATGATTAGAAAAGTAACGGAGGCCATGCAGTCGGCAGGAGCAGATGAATAGAAATTATTAATTGATCATTTATTGATCGTTAATGTAACCTAACTTTTTGATACATTTTCCCACCTGTAGACCTAGGTAAGATTAGGTCATATGTCTAGGCTAAGCCTGCAAAATAGGCAATAGCCTAATCAGACAGCCCACAAAAACAAATTTCAGGGAGGTCAATGAAGGCACCCACCCAAACCCCCACCCCCGCTGGGACATGCGAACTGAATAGCCTAATGAGAGCTAGAGAGATAAGCGTTCATTATGACGTCTGCAAAAATACTGACAAGTAAATACAAGACTGTCACTGTCCCTCACTCTGTCTGTCTCCCTGTCACTTTCTGCATGTCACTTGTCTTCATTAGCTAAAGAGATTGCGCGAATTGCGGGAGATTTTTTGGGCCCTGTCATGCCGCGGCGCACTGTACATTCGCGACATGCGCATGCTGTCATTATTTAAACGAGAGGGATCCCCCTCTTGATTAAGGGACGATGGCTGCATACGACTAGCTCTTTTGAGTAGCCTAATCTAACGATTTACTAAGCGCAAACACATAAAAACTGGCAAATATTTCGCAATAATGGGATGACTGGCCTAATGTAATGTATCTAATGTATCTGCCTACTACCTACTACCACAGAGACAGTGAAAACTTCAACAACGTTACCTCATGTCATCACTGCAAGAAGCTCTGGCAGCTGGCTTGGCCTTGGCTGGACAGCTGAAAAGAAAAGCTGTAAGTAGTGATGATGTCATGGATTATGCATGATTAACAGTATTAACACTAGGCAATAGTTTTAGTACCCCCTATATGCACTGAAAGGTTTTTCTTGTTTTGTTTCTATCTATCTATCTATCCATCCATCCATCCATCCATTAGGACAATATGCTGATACCACCCATGCATGCAGGCATATCCCAGCAGTCTGCTGTTGTGTGAAGAGAGAGGAACAGCAAGGGGAATTTAATTTACCAACACCCCCGCAGGACCATGCCAAAAAAACAAAAGCTAAGAGAGTCTGTTAAACATGGTGAGTTTAAACATAAACTAAAATTCAAAAATATAAATCCTATATTTCCTAGTGACTTAATATGGGGGCAACCATGGCCTACTGGTTAGGGCTATAGGCTTGAAACCACAGGGTTGCAGGTTTGATCCCTGCCAGGAGCTCCCCACACTGCCTGGGTGCTGCTGTAGGCAGGTAGCCCACTGCTCTAGGTTAGTGTGTACTTCAGTGTAATTCACTAATCCACTCTGGGTAAATGCAGAGAACCAATTGCTGATATTGTACATGATTGCAGGCATAAGAGAGGGGAGGTTAATTTACCAAAAAAGACCAAAAGCTTAGAGGAATCATCCCAGGAATTGGAATAAATACAGAGAACCAATTCAATAAAGTAAATAAACTTAATGACTTACACTCATGTGTTTTTTTATTTTTTTTGCACTGACAGTTAACCCCGTTTTGACAATTGACACCGACAATTCGGAAGAGGGACTTGTCAAGCCTGACAGAGGTAAAGTGTATTGTCATACGGCATTTTTTGTAAGATCCGTAAGTGTAAACTAGTACCAGTAGTGTAACTGGAAAATGGTAAAATTATACATGACCAAACTGGTTAATGTATACAATGGCTATAATGTAATACAATGGCTCAAGCAGTCAAATAATGCCTCATTATTTTTGAGGACTGTCCGACAGAGAACTTGTATGGGGCATTGTTTTATGATGTGCCAATTTCATGGCAAGCAGGGGATGTTGATCTAGTAGTAATTGTCTGCTCATATCTGAAGAATGTACCAAATTGACTGCATTTAATGAATGCAGGGCTAAAAGATCTTAGGCATGGTGTCTGAAATCAGGTGTGGACTATATTTAACATTTGCTAGTACACAGTCATAATAACGTTAAAATGTTTGGTCATTTCAGGCGTAGAATTATTTCTTGCTTTTTGCTCTGTGAATGCATTCATCATGTCTCAATCAATACTGCCCAGTTGCACTGACATCCACCATCATGAAGTGCTTCGAAAGGCTAGTCATGAGACACATTAAGTCGCAGCTATCTGTCACACTGGGCCTGATTTAGTTTGCGGATCGTCGCGTATGTCAGGATGCTGTTCATTGACTTTAGCTCAGCATTCAACACCATTATCCCTCAGCAGCTGATCACAGGAGTCTTTCTGCTCCACTCTCAGACATCTACAACACCCACTGTGTGTGCAAAGCCAAGAACATTGTCAAAGACACTACTCATCCCTCCCATGCACTATTCTCCTTACTACCACCAGGTAGAAAGTTCCGCAGCATCATAGCCCACATCTCCAGAATGGGGAAGAGCTTCTTTCCCCAGGCCGTAGTACTGCTGGACAACCTATAGTGCAACAGAACATACCCGTAACATCATCTAACAACATAGAATGCAAACTAGCACATCGCACCTTATTCCCCTCGTACTTGTCTTTGCTGCTATACCCAATATCATATGTATTTGCATTGCCTTGACTTGATGTATTAATTGCTTTGGTTACTTGCTCTCTGCTCAAAAAACACCAATGGCCTGAAAAATGACTTTGCCTGGGAACTGATGAACTGAGGCATTAAGGTTAATTTACATGGACATTTGTTGGATCTGGAAAAATAAATGAACTTGTTTGAATAGGCTGACTGAAGGACTAAACAATAAGCGTAACAGTGATATTCTAACTCGTGTAGGCTATATGATTTATGGCGCAGCGTCGCAAAACCGTGTTTTTCTTTTCTGTTTTTTATTGTTTCATTGTTTTTGCTTTCTTTTCTTTTTGTCCTTTTGTTTGTTTTGCTTGATAAACATTTTGATATTAAAATAGATAATTTAGATTTACACCCCCAAGGAAGATGGGTCATTTTAAAATTTGTTGTTGAAGACAAAGAGATTTGTTTGATCAATCTCTATGGGCCTAACAGTGATGAACCTGGCTTTTTTGAAGATATTAATAAGGTTATTAATGGGATTAACTTTGTATGTGATAACTATATAATGGTTGGCGATTACAATATAGTTCAAAATAGTAAAATAGATCGCAAAGGGACAAATACAGTCAATTATCACCCTCAAGCATATAAAGAAATTAGAACAATGATGGATGAAAAAGATCTGGTAGATATATGGAGATTAAAAAATCCTAAATTACAAAAATATACGAAGGCAAAATCAAGCAAGCCGGATAGACTATTTTCTCATTTCTTTTTCTCTGGTAGCTAGAGTTAAACACGTAATGATTGAAGACAAGTTGAGATCTGATCACCAACTTATATCACTGCATCTTGAATTGACAGAACACCCAAGAGGCAAGGGGTACTGGAAATTCAATCAAAAATTACTAGATGATTTGGTATTTGTTGAGAAAACATCAGAATTTATAAAAGATTTCTTTTCATACAATGTAGGTTCAGCTAGCCCACATGCAGTTTGGGAAGCTTTTAAATGTGCCTTCAGAGGCCATACAATTTAAATGGCATCATACAGACAGCAACTGTTTAGATTAAAAGAACAGAATATTTAAAAAGATATTGAAATATTGACAACATATGTGGAGAAGCAAGATGTTACTCAGGATATATTGGATGAACTTGAACAAAAACAAAGAGCGTTTGAACAACTAATATGTGAAAGGACCAACATATCATATTATAAATCTAAAGCAAAGTGGATGGAAAAAGGTGAAAGATGCAATAGGATGTTTTTAAATTTACAACAAAGAAATAATGCTAAGAAGAATATACATCGACTCCAGATAATTGATGGGACCATTCTTATTACACCAGAACTTATAATGAATGAAATAGAAAAATATTACACACAAATGTATTCAGACGAATATAAAGAAGAAGGTAGAGAAGATTTATTTTTTCCCTACAATCAAGTGAAACTAACTGAGGACCAAAAGCAATCATGTGAGGGTTTAATAACAGAAGATGAGCTTTACTCTTCAATAATGTCTTTTAAAAAGGGGAAAACTCCGGGCTTAGATGGTATCCCCATTGAAGTATATCAAGTGTTCTATGAATACCTTAAAAAACCTTTACTAGACTGTTTACATTTTTCCTATAAGGAAGGTATACTTACTGGTACACAAAGAGAAAGTGCCATCTCTCTATTGCTAAAACAAGAACCAAGTGGCAAATATAAAGACCCTGTTCACTTAAAGAATTGGAGACCCTTAACATTACAGGGCTATGATTCCAAGATTTTAGCTAAATGCTTAGCAACAAGGATTAAAAAAGTAGCAATCAAACAGGCTTTATAGAGGGAAGGAATATATCAAATAGTATAAGGCAGTTATTAGAAATAATAGAGCACTATGATACAGAAGAGAAGGAAGGTCTTGTGTTTATAGACGATTTTGAAAAAGCGTTTGATAAAGTGAAATGGGAATTTATTAATAGATGTTTAAGGTACTATGGCTTTGGAGATTCTATAATAACATGGATAAAAGTTATGTACAAAGGAGCTACTAGTAAAGTTATTAATAATGGACATCTTTCAAAATCTATCATCCTGGAGAGAGGAGTAAAGCAGGGATGTCCTCTATCCCCATATTTATTCATTATAGCCATTGAAATATTGGCAGAGAAAATAAGATCCAATGAAAATATTAAGGGATTGCAGTTAAATGGTATCAATTCAAAATTATTAATGTATGCAGATGACACAACTTTCACGATTAACCCAGACACCCTATCTTTGCAAAATCTCTTGAATGATATGGACAATTTTACAAAAATATCTGGTTTGAAACAGGGGCGGAGCTAGGGGGTGGCTTTTGGGGCTGAAGCCCCGAATCTCACGTCAAAAGCCCCGAATCTTTTTAAGCGTTAAAAAATCATGACAACCCTGAGAATATGCTCCCTGTAAATTACATTAAAACTCATTAATGGGCAAATAGCCTAGCAAACAATAATAATAATTCTAGCCTGGTAAACAAGCCCCTCGTACTTCTTTTTATTTTGTACAGAATTGTGAAATGAAGTACGAGGAAAACGTTAATGAGTTAATGAAATGACATTGAGATGACACTGCGCCATCACGGGTGTGTCCGCGAAAAGAAGAGGTGTGGTCTGGCGCAAAGCGTGCCAGATGCTATTATAAGGATGGATGCAAAAATTAAATCCGCCAGTGACCAACAAAACCCTGGTCTGTCGTCAGTTGCGCATCGCTGAAAAGCTATTTTATGGGCGCACAACGCTTTGGGATATAACGAGAGGGATCCCCCTCTTGATGAGTCGCTGTTAGGGGACGATAGCTATCCACTAAAGGCGTGGTTATTAACACATCATGCCAACAACAGGGCTTAAAACGTCTTCAAGCTCCAAAAAGATGTCCAATTGCATACGACTACGAATCTGATTATTTACTAAGTGCAACGACATAAACACTGCATACATATTTTGCTATAATGCACATTTATTGAGCAGTCCGTTTTTAATAAACATACACGCATTGTTCATAACCAAAGGGAGCACACATTGTTCATAACCAAAGGGAAACAGTAAGTGTAAAAAAACAGACTTAAATATCCATCCCAGAAGATTAACTGCTCATGCACGAGCAGATCGGTCTTCAAAGAAAAACGCTCCTGATGGGAAACACGCCATTGTAATAGCAACAAGCCACGGACAAAGCGCGGCTGGCTTTTAAAGGGAATGAGAGTATAAACTCTGATTGGTTTATTGCATGTTATGCCCCGAACACACCTATGATTAATTAGGTAACTTAGGACCAACCCTTTTGAACCATGCGCCAGGCGCAATGTTCACTTTTCCCGTCGTCAAAATAGCATATTGTCTCGGGAACGCCCCCAAAGCAACTTGCGCGACAGACTTTAGACAATCCGCATATGATCGTGAAAATAGAGACCTAAAGGTGTTATGATACATTAAATGACAGACGGGGGTGAAATGGACAGACGGGGGTATTGATGTATTAGGTATCTATATACCGGAGAATATAAAAGAAATATCCAACACAAACTATAACATCAAACTAAAAAAGCTCTCTAAAACTGTACAGCCTTGGCAGGGGAATACATTGACCATTTATGGCAAAACAACACTTGTAAATACCCTGATTGTGTCCCAGTTTACTTACCTGACCTAGCTCTACCAACTCTGGCAGAAAATTTTTATAAGGAATATGAACAACAAATATTTAAATTTATATGGAATGGAAAGAAAGATAAAATCAAACGTACATATTTATACAATGAATATCATGTAGGTGGTACAAAACTGTTGAATTTAAAAGCTATGAATTTATCATGAAAAGCCTCCCTTATACCCAAATTTTATTCAAGGAGTGGTTTTCTAGTAGGCTTTTGAGAGAGGCTCACCCTCTGCTTAAAAAAAACTATTTCCATACATACAAATTCATCCCTTACAATTTTTTTAAATGAAAGACATATTTTCTAAACTGTCTGCCTTTTTGACAGAAGCAATACAAAGTTGGCTGCATTTTCAGTTTCATCCACCAGAGGATAGTTATCAAATTATGCAACAGATGCTATGGCTTAACTCTAACATATTGAGTGGAGGACGTACAATGTTTTTGGAACAAATGTTAGCAAAAGGTATTATGTTTTTGAAAGATATCATAAGAAAGAAGGGGGAGTTATGACATATAAACAATTAATTCAAGTTTATGGGCAAGTGTGTACACTACAACAATATAATCAATTAACAGGTTCCATACCACAACAATGGAAAAGAAAAGCTAATTCCATTGCAGGAACACATTTAGTTTGTAGACCTGCTATAAAAGAGACTAGGTGGTTGAAAAAGATAAAGATTAATAAAGAATTATATAATTTTTATTTACAGGTTAAAAAATTACATGCAGTACCTTATAATATCTTTGACAGTTGGGAAAGAATGATGGACAGGCCAATTCCATGGAATCAAGTTTTTTCATCTTTATATGGAACGACAATGGATACAAGAGTAAGATATTTCCAATTTAAATTCATATATAAGTATTTAGCTACAAAAACATTTTATGGATATGGGGGAAGGAGTCAACACCTAGATGTCGATTCTGTAAGGAGGAGGAAGAGTCAACAGAACATTTATTTTGGTACTGCCCAATAGTTGCTTTGTTTTGGACAGAAGTGAAAAGGTGGTTATTGATTTATGATATAAAATTGAGATTGGATCTTTTCACAGTACTTTTGAGTGATTTGACAGCTGAAGTTCACGCTCTTCAAAATATTATTATTTTGTTAGTTAAAAAAATTATTTTTAAAACAACAGGTACACAGGAATTGAACTTGAGAAGACTAAAAAACTACATCAAAACCTATTGTAAAACTGAATGTATGATGTCTGAAAATACAGAAATACATTACGCAGGAAGATGGAGCAAATTAAAGGAGGAAGGATGGAATATTTAAAAAAAAAAAAAAAAATCTATCCTGAGTGTAAAATCTAAAAACTTCTCATCCCTTGGAGTGGGGGAGTGAGATGTGTTTTTGTGTGTGCGTGTACGTGTGTGGTTTGTGTGTACGTCCGTGCAGGGGGGGGGGGGGGGGGGGGGAGGTGGGGCGGTTGGTGGGTGGATATGGTTGGGGTTAGACTGGATTGGACGGAGGGACTTTTGATGTTTTATTTTGTAGTATTTCCTTTTTCTTTCGTGCTTTCTTTTTTTTAATATATAATATCTTTTGTTATGAATGTTTCATCCGTTTATGTATGTAGACCATGTATTGATTTTATTTAAAAAAAAAGGAAAAGAAGAGTCCCCCATAAGAGGGGGGGTGGTGGTGGGGTTAAAAAAAACAAAAAAAAACAAGCAGGCTATGCTGTTCAGCCTGGCAAGCCAATCATTTTGATTGGAATGAATGGTGAGGACTTGTTGCCTGAAGTAAAATAATGTGTGTTTGATGTTTAATATTAAAAATACACTACTGATCGTTACTTTTGCCTCCCACAGGGAAGTACCACCTTTCACTTCCATCATTACAATGTAACATCTGCCATGTGACCTGGAATCCTGGCCTGTCCCATCTAGTCGCCAGTGGTTACTGGCCTGCCACACCAAAACATGAAACCGTGTTTGAAATTGGACTTTTTTCAAGCTACGGAAAATTAAAATTACGGGCACCAGGCTTGTCTCGACAGGCGTTCCTTGGTATGCTGGAAGACAGGACATTGGCCTTTGGAAGGGTGAGTTTGTGGAATACAATAGACTAGTTATATCTATAGACTATATATTTATATGACTATATCCCTGTTTTATGTGTTCCATCACCCTGACTGATAACATGACAGACACTTTGCAAGCCAAAACAGTCAAGGACAGAGACCAGATGATAGCTTGCCCACAACACACATTTTGTTGTGATTCCGTCCTGTAATAGACTGGATCCATATCTGGAGATGCCTTGCAGAAGGCATTCCTGGAGTGGCAGTATGCCACCTATGTGAAAGAAGGGCTAACTGGTGAAAACGACTTTAAATGCCATGCATGTAGCCCCAGTATGCATGGCATATCTGTTGATGGAAATCTGAAACTGTACCGTTTTAAAAATGCTACAAGGTATGTCAGTGCAAATTTATTATTTTATTTTTTTCCACCATTTCTCTCCAGATTTGACTTATTTTTTACAATATTACAGCATGGACAAGGGGTTATTCAGTGACATTTTCATTGCCAAGGATGAAGATGTGTCTGGATTTGTGGACCATGTCCACGGAAAGCACAGACATGTATATATAACATTTTATTTTCATTTTGTATATTGCAATTCTACATGGACATATTGTACATATGTCAACTTTTTTTGTTTACATTTCTGATTTTAGATTCCTGGGAAGAGGGCCTGTGGATCCTCCTCATTTGGGGCAGCAAAGGAGGTCTCAAAGAAATCCTCATCAAAAATTAATGAGGAGGGGCTTGAGATAGCTGTTTGTCGGCATGGTGTTTTGACAGCTGCCTTAAATATGTTCAGGGGGGGGGGATTTTTGCTTATCCCTTATTTTTACAAAACAAGGTGTCAGGCCAAGGCACTGTGACCTTCTTTTGCTCTGATGTTGCCTGCAGATACTGGCCCTACCTTCAGAGGGTGGCTAGTGTCTGCCCTGAATTAAAGCATCTGCTTGGCATGCATCCACTGTTGTCAGTGATGCATGCCAAGGCTCATGAGTGGACCTGTGAGGTACGTCATCTTCAAACTGTGACCTGCCAGAGTATGCCACCGTGTTAATAAGTCACATTTTTTCAACTTTTGAGATTGTTGTGATTCTTTCTTCTTTTTTGTCATGTATTTCAGGTGAAATGGTCTGACATGAACCAGCCTGGGACAGGTCTCACTATTGGAGAGGAGGTCGAGCAAGTGAATGCGTACTTGTCCCGGGCTGGTGTTTGTACCAAGTACATGTCAAAAGCCAGTGAGTATGGTCACACATTGTTATAGGCATTATGGATGTATGTATCTTTCTTTATTACATGCTGTTAATACTTGTTCTGGCTTTCATAGCACGAAATGATATGCTAACAGTCCTGGCCATGGAGTGGAATAAAAGAAAAATGAAGAATTTGGAGAAATACCTGGCACAGAGACACGTCAAGGTTTTTATGTTCATCTTGGAAGTGTATATCATAACTTTTTTTGTAAATGAATATTATTGTCATCTAGTGTTTTTTTTTAGACAACCAATAGAATTGAAGAGGAGTGCATAAATCTGGAGCAGATGAAAGCTCAGCTTGGGGTGGATGAACACACTCTCCGTGAGTGGGCCAAACATGTGCAGGAGTGGGTTTCAGGTAATAGTCCTTTTGCACTTTTGTTCCATTACATTCTGATTCTGTCTGTACCTCTCTGTGTGTTGTGGTGCACTTTGCCATTTAATTGGAGAATGCTGGCATTGCTAATTAATACTTCATACTTCAGTGATGGCTGACAACAGATCCTGCTTGGAGAAAAAAATTCAAGTGCTTCATTTAAGTCTGCGCCGCAGGCATTATGACCTCTATCATAAACTTGGTAAATACACTTGATATTACTGAAATTGGCTATTGGTACAAGTAAATGTTTTTTTATTTACTTGTCTGAGTACACTCTGCAAGTATAGCAAATATTTTTGTAAATGTATAGATAGCAGCAAAAAGAGGCATAGGGCATGAAAGGCCATCCGGTCAGAGAAGGCATCATTGGAAAAAGCCATTGGTGCATACAATCAGCAGCACCCATCCTGTGCCCTCCCAGCTGCAGATGACCTTCTCCAGCAGGATCATTTTCTGTGGCCATGGGACTACACTGATGGTGAGATTTCATGTTATTTTAGGACGCAATGTTGACTTCTAATGTTGTACTGTTTGTATGTGTATGTGTGGTGCGCGATGGACGGGTGTGTCGGTGTAAGGCTGTGGAGGAGGTGAAAATGGTGGAGGGGGCGACCAGCAGAATTTTGATTTCCAGCACTGTTGGGATAGGAGTACATCTGTGCCTACCTAAAGCAAGCACATCTGCTGGTGAAAACATGGGGCTTTGGTTTGGAGGTGACTGTTGCATGAATACGCAGTGGCTTTACTGCAGTTTAGAAATCAGTTTTCAGGAAATGGGTTTTAGTAAGTTGTGTTTTGTAAGTAGTTTAGTAAGTATATGTAAGTAGTCTTTTGTGATGCAACCAATTGTGTTGTCATATCTCATGGTTTTGGCACTACCATAAATGCCCAGAAGAAGAGTGCCTTTGAGCAGATCATGCTGTTAGACCGTCTCAAGGAGGAGGAACAGGTCTTGCTGACAGAAATGAAGAGGCATTGGCAATCTTTGCAGAGCAAGGCTGTTTACCTTCAGGACTTGTCAACTTCTCTTCAGAATGGAAGTAAGATGTTTTTTATTTTTGTAGTAAGAGTAGAAACAATTAATTAACCTATCTAATGATATGTACATGTTGGATTTAAGGCACTACATTGCAGATCAAAGAGGAAAGCATCGGTGGTTTGCTGTGCTACATCAAGAGGACCCAAAATGACCTTAAGGCGAAAAAGCAACACACCAAAGCAATATATGAACAGTTTGTTTTGGGACTCTGTGGTGATGTGGAGGATGTCATTCATGAGGACAGTAGCGATGATGATGATGATGATGATGATGGCAGTGACAGCAGCACAGATGATGAAGTAGACGGGCAGAATTGACAGGAATGAATGGAGTGTGCGAAAGTTAAAGGTTAATTGGAACGGAATGTATGAAAGTACTTATGTTTGATTGTTTGGGTTGTTTGCCTTCTTTTTTTCTTGCTATTGTTAAATTTTTAATTCTACTAATTGTACGGTTGTTAGGCCTATGTAGGAACTGTGTGCAAAGAAAACCTTTAAATTGTGCTTAAGTACTGTTCTCCTATCCTGCAGTAAACTCAATTTTGTGACCTACTTACTGATAAACTTTCACTGCACTGGGTATAAATGTGCTAAAAATCTATCCCATTTTACTGACCCCACCCCACTATAAATCATTGTGCAAGAAAAGGTAAAGAATAAAAGGGGCGTGGGGGCGCTACATACATATGCAAAAAGGTAAGCAAAAAGGTAACTATTGCACAGTAATGATATAGTATTGCACAGTGTTACAGTATATACAGATATTACACAGCATTCCAATGACATTGGAAATTAATAGTGCACAGGAGGTGGTCAGTGTGTGTGTGTAAGTTCAGAGTGGTTGTGGCTTTTGGGGGGAAAACCTGTTCCTGGGTCTGTTTGTTCTTGTTCTGATGCACCTGTAGCGCCTCTCTGAGGGTAACGGATCAAAGCCAGGGTGGGAGCTGTCCTTGATGTTCTTTGCTCTGCTGAGGCAGCGGGAGGTGTAAATGTCAGTCAGGGAGGGCAGAGGGCAGCCGATAATCTTCTGTGCTGCTTTTACTAATCCTTGAAGCCTCTACCTGTCCGCCATGGTGCAGCTGCCGTACCTTACTAGTACGTCACCAGGCCACCTTGCTACGGTATTTGTAAGGCGCATTTGGGCATCACATATTATTTGTACGTTTATTGAATGGAAATGTGTCCTGTTAACGTACGCATATTCCCCCTCAGATGGCGCCTTTATAGCAATATGTGTGCAGTCCGAAAACCGGCTATCGCTGCAAATTGCGCTTTAATGTTTGCGTAGTTAGGACTTGGATTGGTACTGGCAATGCGTGACTCCTCGCTGTCTCCCTCTCCAAACCCGGGCTCAACTCAGCACAAAGTTCCAAGAGAATCGCTCTTGGGAATCTGAATCGGCTGATAAGCCAGTCATCATCATGAACCAAAAACAACACCCGTTCCCTCCATGCGACCATTCGCGATGTCCTCCTACAACGCCAACACTGCCATTGTCAACCTATTGATTAGTGCCACCTTTTGTGCATGCTTTAATATTCTCATTTATTTGGATACATGTTGATGATTGGCTGTTCTCATACATCGAAGGTGTTAATAATATGTACGCAATGGGAAATCCACCAACTGGTTGATTGATTGATTTCAAGTAAATATGGCTTATGGTTACTCCACGCAACACCAACAAGTCTAGTCTCATCATATTACTGTCAAGAATTGAGCGACAAACATGTCATGGGAGATCTATTAGCATGAATGACATCCATAGTCCTGAAAATATGCAATGTTTAATAAGCAGTCATCCCTGAATATAATTTTACCGGGGCTTCCGATTTCCTTGATTCCAATATAGCTATTATAATTTTGTGAATCTGTTCAAGTTAACCCAACAATGTCACATTATGCGTGTAAACAATAACCCATGATTGAAGTGCGTTTCAAATCATGCATCCTGACGTTTAAAGCCACCTTTAACTAGCCACAAATTGCAATATTACGTCATGACTCGTGGGTAAGTACACCTGAAGTTATTGCTCTGCATTGCCTCTACGTGCCGCCAACTGACCAAATGCACTAGAAACGTGCGTACGCCAGCCACGAAGTTTGCGTGGAGGCCCGCACTTCTTCACGTCAAGTCAGTCTCTGTACATCCGAACTCTGGCGTGGGAAGTGGCGTACGGAGCTTTTTTGTGCGTACGCAAGCTTTGTACATGAGGCCCCTGGTCAACCACCTCCGGAATACTAGGTAATAAAGAGTAGACGCCGTACTACTAGCTGCTGTGGCGCAGGAAATGCAGTCGCCATCTAACAGGACATCCTACCCAGACACATAATTAAGGAGTAGCCTATTGAAAACAGGCATCGGATGTATACTTTTCACAAGATTGAACATTATTACTGGTTGTATTTAAAAGTCGTTTTTAAGTAGGCTACATTGTAAGGTCAAAGGTAAAAAGTACTGACATAGCCTAGCAACTACCCAAAACATCCAGTTGCTGCTGATAACGGCGCAGAAAAGAATTAATGATTTATTTGCTCACATCACATCACACACAAAGAAGACATTATGACCTGATGTGCTTCCACATTCATTTTGTTGTCTGCAGTTGGTTTCGGGCTTCTATGGCGCATTTATAAATGCGCAAGCTTGGCCTATCGTGGGCTAAAATGTCAGAACGATGGATTTAATTTTTTAAGCATGTGTATTTCGTTACGTAAGTGTCTGTGTACGTGTTATTGTTATAAACAATCTGTTAATGATGTGAATATTCAGTGCCTGTGTTTCGGAGATGGACCCGTCCGCCTCGGTGTTGGTGGCAGGTGACAGGTTTATAGGTTAAGATAAAATCACATGTGGATTTTGATATCAACTTGTGCGCATGGCGTTATTACCTGGTCCCCGGAGGAACTGACCAGGCATTGCAATGACCCTGTCCGTCTGTGTGTGTGTGTGTGTGTGTCTGTCTGTCTGTCTGTCCGCCCATGTGGGGGACCAGGTTGCCATCTCTGATTGCGCTTGTTATCAACGTGATAAGGAAATACCGATGCATTCCCGCTTGAGCAGACTATCATCAAGATTTATGACTGATCTGTCATTACCGCAAACTGGTGAACTTTGATCATACTTGGAAAAACCACACCATTTCAGGGTGTTAAAATGATAGTCAGTCTTTAGGCTATATCTTCCCGTCATCATAGTCTTATGATAAACATGCTTAATAAATAGAGCTTCCTCGGAGTCTTCAGACATCGGTGGTGGTCGCGCTATTAGCCAAAATCACGGGTTGGTTCTGGAATTTTGCGCATATGGCGTTAATAAGGAACGTCGGGCACCAACGGGGGGATATCAACTGCACTAAAATTCTTGTATTATATAGGAAGAAATCCATGACTCCATTGTTCATTATGACCGCCGCTAGCGAAGCTAGCGAAAGCGGTCATTATAGTGTTGCCGCGACTTTTTTCCCTTTTTTTTTTTTTCAGCAATTTTCCGTCAACTGTTTCCGGGACACTGGAAGTCTGAGGGACATGTATCTTTGTAGGCATGTAGCCCTAGAACTTTTTCAGTGACTAGAAGCTTTTGGCCCCCAAGGGCCACCCCCCCCCCGCTGTGCCAGTGTCCGTCAAAGAGGGGGAGACCGGCAAAAGTTTCTGCTGAATAACTCAATGAACGTTTCACCCAATGACATGAATTTTTTGTGATATGTCGGTTACAGAGACGTATCGACCCAGCCCATAAACACTCACTTGAAGCATATCGCCACCTAGTGATATGGGTAAATGCAAAAATTGGTATTTTGAGTTGCCAATATCTTTGACCGAGAAGGTGGAAATTTGCGCAAAGTACATCATGCATGATCACTACAAAGACCTCTAACACCACAGTACATGCCATAAAATTTGGTCCATAGGGGCGCTGTAATTGTAGAAAATGTCGTTTTGCCTATTATCTAGAGAATGCTAATGTTTACAACAACTTTTTTTTTTATCGTGAAATCTATTGACCCTCATGCATTAAAAGCACTGGTCGACGCCCACTTCCAAAGAAAACAATTCCGTGAAATTTTAACATTGCGAAAACGAATTTGAATGAACTCGTCATAGGCCGTTCATGTGAATCTCACCAAATTTGTATATGTCATCTACAGACAATGCTGACAAAAAGTTATCAAAGGATTTATCTTGAGATAAACCGTTTCGAAGTTACACGTCAATGAACATTTAACACGTAGCTTAAAATTCTTCAAAAGTCCATATCTTGGCTTTTAATTGCTCAAATTTGGTCAAAGTTGACATGCCATCTCTAAACAGCTTTTTTTATGTGTACTAAATTTTGTGACATTTCATCATAGGGTGCGATGTTTATTGGCGAAGCTAGTTGTCAAAAGAAATAATTCGTCAACAATTTTGCCCAAGAAAACAATTTTGTGTTAGTATGTCGGTGTTACAGAGGCGTATCGGCCCAGCCCATAAACACTCACTTGAAGCATAGCGCCACCTAGTGATAAGGGTAAATGCAAAAATTGGGATTTTGAGTTGCTAATATCTTGGACCGAGAAGGTGGGAACTGCACAAAATACGTCATGCATGAAAGACCTCTAACACCACAGCACGTGCCATACAATTTGGTCCATAGGGGGTGTTGTAATTGTACAAAATGTCATTTTGCCTTTTATCTAGAGAATGCTAATGATTACAACCATTTTTTTTATTGTGAAATCTATTGACCCTCAGGCATTGAAAAAACTGGTCGACGCCCACTTCCAACAGAAACAATTTCCGTGAAATTTTAACATTGCGAAAACGAATCTGAACAAACTCGTCATAGGCCGTTCATGTGAATCTCACCAAATTTGGTATATGTCATCTACAGAAAATGCTTTGCGTTAGTATGTTGGTGTTACAGAGGCATATCGACCCAGCCCATAAACACTCACTTGAAGCATAGCGCCACCTAATGATATGGGTAAATGCATAAATTGGGATTTTGAATTGCCAATATTTTGGACTAAGAAGGTAGGAACTGCATAAAATATCTCATGCACGATCAACACAAAGACCTCTAAAAGCACAGCACATGCCATAAAATTGGGCCTATGGGGGGCCGCTGTAATTGTACAAAATCTCATTTTGCCTATTCCTTTCACAAATCACTCCTACACACTATACAAACACACACAATGCCATTCATTCAAAACCTACATTCATGCCCACTTCCAGGAAATCATTTCCACACAAATTCTCACCTCACAACACTGCTCTACCACACACTCATCATACCAACAGTTCCCACATTTCAATACACTGCGGCGGTCATACCATGTACCGCTATGCGGTACATCTAGTTTTAATCTATTTTAAGATGGGTTTGGTCGTTCTTTGGGTCGTTTTTTCGAAAATCAGCACAACAATCTGTGAGCTCATTCAGTGGCAGTAAAGCCCACCAACCAATCGTATGTTGTTATCCTTATTGAGTCTGAAACGTTCTCATACATTTTATCCAATGAGAGCCTATAAAGCATAGCAACCGTGTCTATGAGTAAACAAAAGAATGTAATCCAGCGATATGTTGGATAACTTAACAGTAGTTGTTAACACTATTTGTAATGACGTTGTTGTATTTACTCTGCCTTGAATGTTGAATAATTCATTATTCATTTTACAGATGTCGTCCTTTCCCAATGCTCATTTCACTCGCACAAGCCGAGATTCATGCAGTCCCGTGAAATGTCATTACCACTGCCGCCGCTAGGGACAGCATAGGACCACAAAGGTTTACGCTGAAGTAAAGATCTCACTTCCGAGGTTGACCCACCCATGGCAAAACTTGCAGTATTTAGTTGACTGTAAAAGTGCCATTATCTCGTAATCTTGCGGTTCAGTTGCAGTGAAATTAAATCGATGTGCAGAAATAGTGACAATACAGCTGTCAAAACGTTTAAAAAGCAAAGTTGCGTCATCTTGTTTTCCTTGTTAAAACCGTATGCCATGACTTCAAAGTTTAACAATTTAAACAGCAGTATTATCGTCATTTCTACAAACCGATTGAGTTTTCCCTGAGTTTGGACAGCACAACTGTAATATATTTGCAAGGTGGCCATAAACTGGAACATTTACCACGGTAACACCGGGAATGTTTGGTTTGTGACACACACAAGAGGTACTGATATCGGTGAGAGCCTATTCAGACGTGGTCTCATGGCTAAGGAGTTTATCTTTAGTTCGGGGAATCTATCATGTTAAAACATACTGCTATTGTGCATTTCTCTGTCAAAACATGTATCATACAGTTTTGCAATTACTGCAAATTTCTGCATAATATCCAAGAGATTCGGACATTTGCCAAGAAAATGCTGAGCTTACTTCGCTCGACATATCATACCTGTCCGAGAAGACATTCTCACTTTTGAACTTTATCAAGAACCGTGTGAGGACAAGACTGTATGGCGCAGGATTCGTGCCAAAAACAGACTTGCATAACGTTTTTTACAGGGCAATAAAATTACAGATTTAGAATTGAAGCAAATATGTTTTGTTGTGTCTTCTCCGGGTTGGAAGTCAATGGAATGCTAAAGGCTACTGGGGCCTTTCCCCCATGGGGGTTTCAACTTAAACCTATGTTCCTCACCCCTTGGTCCCAAGTGCTTTTGTAAAGTTTGGTTGCCTATATCAAAATCTTCCTGCGATATGACCTTCCTATTTGGCAGCTTTGCTGCTCAATGCAGTTGGCTGTGACATGCAAATCAAATGCTTTCGCTTATCAAATCGTCAGGGGGGTTCCTTTGTGAGGCTTTGTCTGCAGATTATATTTGTTAAGTTTTGGGAATACTGGACAAAATTCCCAACTTGTAAAAACTTTGTTTCACTTTCAACATTTTCTAAAATTTGTGGGTGGAACTCCACAGCCGTGCCCAACTCTGCTGCAATTCTGCAGCAATTTCCACCTATTTTTTGCTGTGCACATACATTTTCAGCTTCTGCTGTTGGGCCCTCATTGACATGATAGTCATCCTCCTCTTCAAATTCATCCAGTGGTTGTTCTTCCAACTTGAGATGTTGTCAAGAGTTATGTCAGCAAGTTTGGTTACGATACATCAAAGCATTGCCGAGATGTGACATCACTTTCTGTTTGGCAACTTCGCCGCCCAATTTGATTGGCACAAATTGCCACATATGTTCCTTTGTCAGGCTTGGTCTGAAGATTATATTTGCCAAGTTTTCGGAAGTTTGGAAAAAAAAATCTGACCTGTAAAAATTTTGCTTTACTTTCAACATTTTCTAAAATGGCTGGAGATTTTGGAGGCGGAAATTGATGTCATGGGGGATGCTAAACTCAGCTTTACTCAAGGATTAACAACACATGATTATTTAGTTCCAAACCAAAACGCAGTAACAGATATAAGCCGAAACACAATTTTGCCTATTACAGTGCCCCCTGGTGGCCAGATGACACCAAATTAAATTTGCTTATTCAGAATGTCATCTTTAACACATCATTACTAAATGTGGTTATGTGATACAAGTGTTGCCAAGTATAAGCTTACACCCTGTTTAGTGGCTTTCCTGCTGAATTTGATTGGCTAATGTGAAAAGATTGAAAGGGCCATCACTGGAACATGCCAAACTTTGATCGGAAATCAAAATAAAGTCTTATATCAAAACACATTATGAGATATGTCATGACCTCTTGTGACATGAGCCACGTTTGAGTTACTCACCCATCTGTCTAAGTCTGACTTCACCTTCCACATTTTAATGCCTACCCCTGCCGTGACCAGCAATTCTCGTATGCAGACAAACACAAATCATAACATGATCTTAAATGTGACTGAGCTTGATCTCCATAGCAGATGACACAGAAGTCATGTGCTGTGTGTGGAGGAGAAGGAGGGGGCGTGGGCAGGGGGGTTGTAGTTGGCTGCACTGAGAGTTCAAGTCAAGTTGAGTCTTTTTATTTTTATTGCACATTTAAACAAAACAACACAGTTGCCCACATGTTTCACAACACAGGCATGAAAAATAAGACAGGAAACCATAAAACGAAGACAGTAAATATGTATACAATACTGGCAAGGCAATGAAATAGAAATAAAATGAACAAATCAATAAATAAATAAAAGGGTGGGCTTGACAGCATCGGATAAAAGCCTCAGTACAAGCTAAAAAAAGAGAGAGAAGATGTCTTCAAATTGGATTTAAATAAAGTACACTTTAGATGACAAGTTGAGTGGGAGAGCACTGGACAACGCACCTGCACAGATGTCAGTGAACTTTTAACCAACCATGGCAAAGCTGCGTCACCATGGAGGCGTTAGCTAGCCGCTTGCAGTTGTGTGGAGGCTACTGCAAGGGTCCGTAAGATTTGTCTGTAAGCGTCCTGTCAAGGTGTGAATTGGAGTGAGAGTCGTCACCTGATCCAGAGAATGAGAACTGCTCTGATAGTGAAGAGCATTTAAACCTCCTGGGATGACATCTCAATGGTACTGTATGTAGCAGATAGATGATGATGCAGCCCCCTCCTCTATTCAAAATTGGTTGTTCCAAATGGACATAGATGGCCTCCTTCACTCCTCTCTCAAACCACCTGTTCGCCTTGTCCTCCTTCGCAGCGTCACTGCTTGGTCCCAAGTTACACTTTTAGCTGTGTACACCTGTTTACCCTTTAAGACTATCATGTTACACAACTAGTGTAGCAAAGCATTTGAGCAAATTTAGGGTACAATGAAGAAACCTGAACTAAGAACTTGAGTTTGCAATTGGGTCTCCCTGTTTGAGTATCTTACAGTCCTCCTGTTTCTCTCCCAGGCCCTATGAGGGAGAACAGTCTAGGATGATATCCTCCCCATCAACTACGGCAGGAATGACCTTGGACAAGTGAAGAGTGTTTATCCTCATATGTGGGTAATGCCAAAGGACATCACACAAGTCCTTCTTTTTCTTGCGATGAGATCATCTTCTCTGCCATTACCTAGCATCCCAGATGGAGATCCGCAGACCCAAAGTGGATCAAGGGGTGATTTTTATATGATAACTTTACAAGGGCAGCACATGTCCAGAACTGGTTGACCAATGTGTTCTACCACAACATTGTTATTGATTTTGATTATTTACACTGAAATCAAATTTGAAATGTGTATGGAATCTGTAATACCGTCACACAGGGACATGTAGGTTTGGATTTTTTTCTCATTTAATAATAAAAACCTTCATGTAAAAACTGCATTTTGTGTTTACTTCTGTTGTCTTTGACTAATATTTAAATTTGTTTGATGATCTGAAACATTTAAGTATGACAGATATGCAAAAACGTAAGAAATCAGGAAGGGAGCAAACACCACTGTACTACTGTAGAGTTCTCAACAGTAGGAGGCTGACAGTATACAAAATACGACCTTCCTGTGGAGGAAACTCCACCAATCTCAGCAATGTATGTGACAGAATTGTCCTAACGTCTCATTATGATCACAGGGCAGAGGAACGTGGCAGTGGTCCAGATGGTGTTTATTTCTGAACAAGTTTATTGTCAATCAGCTCATGAAGGCATAGGCATAGGCAAGCCAGGAGCAAAAAGCAATGCATATCACTCGTCTGAGCCTCGGGAGGACTCTCACACAGTGTGATTAAGTGGTGTGACTTTATCTTTGTTGTTTGATTGATGTAGCTCATGCAAAATCACTGTCCCATTCAAACCCATTGATATGAGTCTGGCCCACAGATGCTGGAAATGATAAAAATGCATTCTAAAAAGTGAAGCATAAAACCAAATAAATCATAGTGAAAGTTGCAATATTTTGTAAATATTTCCTTATTTTAGAGTTCTATTTGTCAAGTATCATGGAAATACATGGAAACTAATGTAAAGTAAACCAACAAAGTTTGTCATACAGTATGCTTCACTTTTTACAGTGTGGTCAAGTTTAAGTAATGTGTTTAATTCATTTTCCCCCAGCGTTTTACCAGGGTAGGCTAAACAAACGGCCTCCACTTATTCTTTGGAAAATATGTGTTACTTTTGCATAAGGAAAACTTTTTTAAAAGTCTATGTCTGTGCACATCATGGCAGAAACAACTTTCAGAGAGCAAGACAGAGTAATAAACCACCAACAGTGTTCTCTCTTATGCAAAGGCCTTTTCACAGCCCTTCCTAAAAAGACCATCAAAAATTAAACTGATCCAAAATGCTGCAAAAAGTGAATCAATTCACTCAATCTGAATGCACAGGTCATGAGAAGTAATTACAAAAAAAATTAAGTACAAATGACAATGCAAAACACGAAGGGATTGACTAGAAAGGCCAACCCTCAAAAAATATCCTTAAAAGCCTCAGTAGTTGTGCTGACGAACCAAGAGACAGAGATTGATTTTGCCTTTCAGTTCATAACTGCATTCTGAAGGGTACTGGTCACAAGAGATCCTTTCTGAAGGTTCCATAATAGAATTCCATTCATCAGATGTTCCAGAGCAACAAATACTGGGTATACAACAGGTTCTGGGTACCGGGTTGAGTTCCTGATGTACTCATCACTTTTCAACATTATTTAATTGTGTCCCAACAGTCAGGGCTGCGTTTCCCGATAACGATGGATCTTAGCCTTAAGAGCAACGTAAACGATTGATCCCACCCACGAACGTTTCTACAGTGTTCACGGACCGTTTCTCGAACATGATCGTACGTGAACGCGCGTGCCCTGCTCTTAAGATGGTTCTTAGAGCTGAAAGTTGGCGCTATTAAGTGACGTTGGAGCTTTCTTTTGAACTTCATTGGGCATACGGTAAAGTTGGCTTCAATGCAAGAAAATACATTTTTAAAAGACAAACAAAACTTGTAACGTTTGCGTATCTCTCATCTATAATTTATCTCATTCAAATGTAAGCAAAAAAGATCTCTGACCAGTCTGAGTACACAAACAAAAATATATTTGATTTAAATAGTCTGTGTAGGACACTGTATTCAGATGTTTTGTTACATGTTTTCTGCACACGTCCAAAATAAGCCCACTTACTGTGACTGTCCTTGTGCGGCTGTGCTAAAGGCGCTGGATATAGGCTATTTGAAGGCATCGGGGGACAAGACGGGAGACGTAAAAACAGTATGCCTACAGAAAATGAGGACTGTCTTTGATATAGTTTAAGATTGCAGCAGTGTGATAAGGCGAATTAAGCCGTACAGTATAGGCCTACTGTCATTTTGATTTTCATCAGGTTCAAGGCCACACTATCCCTGCTGTTTTTAAATAGGCTACTGCCCGTCAACAATGTCTTCGCCACTCCCTTTTTGTTATGCCCATGGAACTGTCATTGTTCCAAGCTTTTTGTTTTGACGGACTTTATATCGCTTCTGGGCTTTATTTCTCTTAGTTGCCTCGAAACGCTCCCGTTCATGTAATGCACATACAAATCACATGTAGGATCACCGTTTCATTATGCCCAATCTTACTATCAAATATAGTTGACGTATGTGGCTGCAATCATATTGATTTGATTCCAGGCCCTTGCGCAATTTGGGCTACTTCTTTATTTCCGTCGGTCTGCTGTGTCAGCTACATGATGTCATGGTAGTTATATGGTAGTTGCATGATAGTTACAAGAATAATGTCTTATGACAACATCTTCAGGCACGCGTAGCCTATTTTCACTTCACATCCTCTGGGTGTCTCCACTGTGCCACGCCAGTTAAGATCAATCTTAGAGCTCTACGGGTGCTCTGGACCACACGTAGAGTTACGTGTGATTCCACGATGGTTCTTGGCCAAGGAAGGTTTCGGGAAACGGTCCGTAAACTCTACGATGGTCCTAAGTGTGAAGTTGAGTACTACTTAGGCTTAAGGCCTACTACTTAACATCGCTCGTAGGGCTTTCGGGAAACGCAGCCCAGGTCAGTCCTAAAGCAGTTGTGTTATCCAAGAGAACAAAAGTAGTGCATGTTGCCACATGTATTTGAATCACAGCAACACCTTTGCAATGTTCCCTGCTGTACTAAGCAACCTAATCTGTCCAAATTCCACAAACTAAAATGTAGACACAGCACAAAGCTAAGTCAAACATGGCAGCAAGTGCACTGCTTGGGAATGGGTGGTGCTGGTGGATTTAGGACAGGTCCTAAGGGGGGGGGGTTGTTTGTGTGGGCCTAAAATTTCTTGTGGCACCCCTGCATGTTAGTGAACACTTACCTGTTTTATGTGAGAAACATAAGCATTTAAATGTGTTTCGGAGGGCCATGTGTTGGGCCCATTTCAGGGAAATGAGGCCGTCATTCTCAGTTTTACCCAGATGCAGCAGCACCAGCATCTAACGCATGGAGCTGTCTCACTCTGGCGGCGAAATGATGGGATGCCTCCATTTGCCACGTGCCTGTCTCTGTGCTCCTGATAGCACTGCAGGATTCCATTCAGATGTGTCAATACAGGAAACATGCCCATTTTTACACCTGTGCATGCACAAACTACATACATATACATATGTAGCCGGGTGCCCCGCCTCTACAGTCTAAGCGCAGGTTCGCGTAGCGCACCCGATTTCACTCGCACTAATTTGTAGTGGCTTTATAAGAGCATTGTTATTTCCGGGTGATGCACAGCCAATTTCTTGGACTAACCTGGCGCTAGATCGTGGGTTGCTAGCAGGTGAGCAAGGCCTTTGGTGCACACTGCGCTTTCATTAAGTTGAACTTTTTACTTATTCATTTATTTTACTTTATAGGTGTCTGTGGCTTGAGTCCCGCGCATGCTCTGCGGGCCTCCGTTACATCAAGCCAGCCTACTCTTTGTGCAGGTGCGTTTTATCCTGTAAGTGTTTTATGTTCCCTGTTGCGTTTGGTTTTAATGTTTTCTTTTCGGTTTTGTTGGTAGGAGCGCTCAACGTGAACCAGTGAGACCCTAGTGCAGAACGTTGGTGTCATTAGTACCGAGGCAAGGTAATGTGGGCTGTCATTGTTGTCGATGGGTGATGTTGTATGCCTCGGTCTAATGATTTCGTTCCTTTTCTAGGGAAGACTCACGCGGCGTTGCGCTACTGCTGCTTTGCTTTGCGCTGCTTTGCTTTGCAATGCTTTGCTTTGCTTTGCTTTGTCTTGTTTTTGCTGTTAAGTTTATTTTGCTTTAAGGCTTCCACACTTGTTTTATGTGTTTGTCTGCAGCACCGACTCTGTTTCCCCGTGAGTGAGAGCGCGGGGAGACTGAATACGGGCGGCATTCGTTTTGTTTGTGTCTAACCAACTGTGTTGATTGTACTTCTTTTTCTCCGTAGTCCAAACTTCTTGTGTTTCTATTTTTGGTTCTGCCACAGGTATTGCCAGGTCCACGGAAGTGCGGGGTCTTCCTGGTTTTCCCCGTTAGCCTAACATCTTTAGTTCACTGCATGCTTAGGGGGCTTCTTTGTAGTGTTCACCTTTTTCTTGGATGTTTGCTGTGCACAATTCTTTGCAGTGTGTGTGTGTGTGAATCCAGCTTGCTGTGCGAGTGCTTGTGTGAATTTTCACTACAGGTCTTGGGTTGTCTCTTTGGGTCCTCTGCGCTCCCAGTGGTTTGTTCCTGGCTACTCCCCCTGCTGGTAGGCCTAGTCATGTTATGTAAATGCTTGTCTTTTCAGATCCAGTGAAATACCAGGTTTAATGTTATGAGTTAACACATTGTAATAAAAATATATTTTTGCACTAACCACTCTGCTCCAGCTTTTAGTCTGTTTCACACCCAGTTACATGTTACAAATAAACCTTCCCTTGGACTTGAGCACTGAGTCTCTGCTGTCTTTATTCTTTGAACTTGTGTGCCAGTATATACTGAAGTGTTAGAGGTGTTGCCCTTTGGCAAAGTCTTTACATGTCCCTACGGGGTGGCGTAGTCGGGTTACCTTGTGTGCCGGGGTCTGCGGTTGCGCCCGGTTACACATACATACATACATACATACATACAGTACACTCTAAGAAATTTCACTGTAAAGTTACAGTTAACTTGGGCAGCTGAGACACCAGCTGGGTCACACAACAATAGCAGGGTTGGGAGGTACTGACATACCAATGTAGAATGGAACATGCAGTACCCCTCGGTTATGGCGGGGCAATTAACACCATCTCTTGGACTGCTGCTGAATGACAATATGGACATCTGTGCAGTAAGAGTTTCATTTGGCTCTCTTCCCTAAGGAGGCCTCCCTTAAAAATCTGTCTCAGCAGTCCAAGGAGGTATGTTGGAGAGACTGGAGCAGTAACATAGACAATAATATAGCGACATTAAAGGCCTCATTCTGCAAGAAACCATTTAGTAATTTTAGAAATACGATAGGTCACTCCGAGTTGCATATGCATGCTGCAGATGAAAATGTTCTTCTACCCCGATTGCCTCCATTAGTCAATGAAAGAAAATATTGTAGGTGGAAAAAAAGTGAATAAGAAAAAGGCAAATAAAGTGAGGTAGGTTTGTTATTTAGAAAAAGCCACGCCACAGTTGTGATTACCGGAGCAGTCTCATTGCAGCATGTTTAAATCTTCTATTTGGTGTGCTATGACCGAATGGGCTTTGAGAGATTCTCGCCTATGCTAGTCACAGGCTACAATCATTCATTCTCCCCGCTCCTCTACCAAACTAGAATGGCTCGTAATAGAGCACTAAAGCATAAAACCAGCTCACAGGGCATTCATTAATACTATAGATCACTGCAAAAAAAACGATGCAATGAGACCTTTAAAGGACAGAGAGAACTGCAACTTGTCAAACTGGTCAGGTATACTGGCCTCCCTCATGACAATGGGAGGCATGAGGACCCTGGACATGTTTATTACCCATCATCTGTCCTGCCTGTCTATCTTGCGGACTGTTTGTAAAATGAGTGTTGAAAGGCATCATCTTAAATCAGAGAGATAATATTTAGCTTAGGCAGTCTACATCATCCATAACAGAAAAGGATGAAAAATCTTTATAACAGCAAATCCAACTCTGACCAATCCCCTTAGGTGTGTGTGTGTGTGTGTGTCTGTGTTTGTGTGAAGGTAGGGGGCTGACAGACTGTGGGCTGTTTAGTCATGTTCATTCGGGTGAGGTCTTTCCCCATCGATTACCATGGCAACAAGAGAATGCAGAGGATGCAGGAAAGGGATGTGGGGACCAGACAATTATATAAAGACCCAAAAACTGTTGCTGATGCTTGCCCAGTGGGAGCCAAGGCATCTCCTGACAAGCCAGTGAGGCAGCAGTCAAGGGAAGCTGGTTGAAAGAAACTGACAGCTGGCTTTCGTTCCCACAAGTCCAGTCACACAAACCACTGTGAGAAATGTACTATTGTGGGCTTTGTGATTTTAACTTTTCCATTTCTTTCATTTGCTGCTGTTGTTCTTTAAGTTTGAGCTTATGAAACATTTTTTTAAACAAGTGGCTCAGGGTCCGTTAACTCAGCGCTGAGGGTTTCAGACTTTTGAACAAAGCCTGCTGCACTCAAAAAGAAAATGAAAGCAACGAAAGGCTAATGACATGGGTAAAGGTACAGAGAGAAAGGCTCAAAGACAGAGAGATTAAGTGAGACAAGAGAGAGTTATATAGACCTACAGAGGGTGGGAACAGAGAAGAATGCTAATTACCATCTCCTCTCTCTCTCTCTTTTTTCTTTCTTTTGTCTTCTCTTGGGACCCCTGTCTTTGTCTTTCTCTCGCTTCCTCAACCTACCTCCCTCCTCCTCTCCCACTGTCATTTCATGCTATTTCTCTTGTTCTTTATTTTATATTCTTATCCCTAACACAGCTTCCCCAAGACTACAGATTATTCAAAATTCGGGTGCAAGACTACTGACAAAAACAAGAAAGATGGAGCACATTACTCCCATACTGGACAAACTACACTGTCTACCCATATCTTACAGAACTGACTTCAAAGTACTACTACTAGTATTCAAAGCTCTAAATGGCCTTGCCCCGTGCTATATTACTGATACATTATGCTCTTACACCCCTGCACGAGCCCTTAGATCCGCTGATGCCGATCTCCTGAGGATTCCATACACACCACCCAAAAGGATTGAGGAATCAGCCTTCTCATACTACGCCCCAAAGAGATGGAATGCCCTACCACAGCACATTAAAGAAGCAGAATCCATCAATGATCTGAGCAGTTAGCTTTAGGCAAGGTTGAACAGGTAGGTCTTTAGTTGTTGTTTGAAGGCAAAGTTCCTTCAGACAGAAACTTCCCGATCAGATCAAAGGCCCTTCAGACAGTCACAGACTTCCCGTTACCAGCCGCGGCAGATGGGCTCTCCGGGGGGCCCAGTTCTGCCTGAGGTTTCTTCCTAGAAAAACAGGGAGTTTTCCTCACTGATTTGTGTAAATTCTAGGAAGAAACCTCAGGTATCAAACAAACAGGGAGTTTTTCCTCACCCCTGTTGCTCCCTGGGGACACCAACAACCCGACTGCATCTTAATGAACTTCTCTTGTTCTAGCACCTCTGGATTGCAAGGACTGTTGACCTGTGTTCACGCAAGAGCCCGCATCAACAGGGCATTGTGTCATTCTAGTGCCTCTGGTTTACAAGGACTGTTGACCTGTGTTCATGCAAGAGCCCGCATCAACGCGGCATTGCGTCGTTGTGACATTGCATTATTGCGTCATGCAAGAGCCCGCATTAACAGAGCATTGCATCATTACATCATTGTGTTCATCCGCTCCCGCACCACTGGGCTGCAAGAAATGTTGTCTTGTGTTGTTCCTGCCAAACTGTAAAGCACATTGAGCTGCTTCTTGTATGACTTGTGCTATACAAGTGATTATTATTATAATTTTTCCCATAGCACACATTTTTGTAAGGTGTATCATTAAGTTTAGTAGACCAATGTAGAAAAGAATTACTGGACCGCTGTTGTGGCAATGGGGTTACAGTACTAATTTTCCACACAGGAACAAATTAGCTTGTAGCAAAGCTACTTTCATTCGTGTACTTCTTTGTGGTCAACTGACCAAGGACAATGCCAATTAGTGCAAAATACAGCTGGGGAAACATTCTGTGTTGAGGGATTTGTTTGGCCCTGGTCCAGGAATTGATGCAGCAGGCACCTAACCCAGGGGTTGTTAATCTACCTGAGACTTACAACAGCCCTCATTAAAGAAGTTGACAGATGTCTCCTAATTAAACAGAGGGTCTGATGCACCCTAAATTCATAAATGTGGTCACATGGGTGGACCAATGCAGTAACAGTACTGAAAGCACACCGTTGCTGAGATTATTCCATAACTTTTCTCACATCCTACATTTCCCGTTACACTTCTGTATATTACATATCAAGCTAAGCAATCAATCAAACTAAAGGGGCGTTTAGGGATGGTATGTCATGGAAAAATATTAAATCTGGGTGGGTTTAATGCTATTGATTTAATTTGACTGACAACATATGGGTTCTGGCCCCTGGTCATAACCTCAGGCGATGACTCAATAATCTAAATGAAATGAATCAGTTTATTTGGAGTTTATGAGACGCAGTAGAGATGAGGTGCTGAACTACCTTTCTCTCCCCCTGACTCTTGGTCTTTAAAAAAATACTAGGTTAAAACATGATGAGAATAAAAAGGGGTTACTGTAGATTTTGATGTAAGAGTGATATTGCACATTAATTACACTTAGAAGTTATTGCACATTGATTATTATTACACAGTAATGATTGTCCAATATCCACATACACAGTCAGAGTAGTGATATGTCACAGTATACAAATACTGCACAATATCCAATAACCATTGAATGAAATATCACACAATAGGTGGATGGAAGAAAATCCAGGGGGGCAAGGGTTTAGACTGTAGAGTTAGTGCATGTTTGAGTTCAGAGTGGTTATAGGTTTTGGGAAGAAACTGTTCTTAAGTCTGTTAGTTCTTTTTGTGATGGACCTGTAGTGCCTCCCTGAGGGCAACAGGTCAAACAGTTCAAAGCCAGGGTGGGAGCTGTCCTTGACAATGTTCTTAGCTCTGCTGAGGCAGCGGGAGGTGTAAATGTCCAGCCGACAGAGCAGCAGATGAGCAGAAACAGCAGCCGATGATCTTCTGTGCTGCCTTAACTACGACCATCAGAAAGTGTAGTTCCTGCTGGGGCTTCTTGATGACCGCTGCGATGTTCTCTGTCCAGATGTCATCAGTGATGAGGACACAGAGAAACCGCAAGGTGTGGACCCTTTCCACACACTCAATGTTGATGTAGAGGGGGGCTAAGTCGGCGCTGTGCCTCCTGAAGTCGAGGATGATCTCCTTGTCTCCCTTTGTGAAGTTTGCTGATGCTAAAACAGTGGTCGGACTCATCTCAATGAGGTTGCTGTCTTGGGCCGGACGTAGATGTTGTTGCTGTTGATGTTTTTCTTGTTGTTGTTGTTTGCAGGGTTGAGAAGGATGCCATCAACCTGCTGGCAGTCTTATTTATCACCTCCTAGTGGTTGAAACAAAATGCCACTTTAGACCAAACTGGTGCAGCAGCAATGTGTCTCTGATACGTTGACTATACGTTGACCGACCCACCCAGCACCTTTTTATGTGTATTCCCAGAAGAATCAGTGCCCCATTTACTTCATAATATGTAATAGTGGCTCTTGCTTTCACAAATCCAGTGGGTTTCACAACATGGGAAAAAGACCATGCAACATGTAAAACTCAACAAATCTCCTTTCTATGAAAACAATGGCTCTAAATTCCCTGTCTTAACTAGTTACACAGATGAGAGAAATGTAGCTCTGTAGAGACTAACCACACTTTTAGGTTTTATTTGAATGGTTTACAACCCCCATCGTTGCTATGATACCAAATCTCTGCTGACAAGAATACCAAGAGCTACACTTATCGTAGAGGTAATAATAATAATAATAATAATAATAATAAAACTTTACTTGTAACAACACTGTCAAACTGTAAAGCACTTTGAGTTGCATATTGCATGTATGAACTGTGCTATACAAGACAACATTTCTTGCGGTTCAGTGGTGTCGGAGCAGATAAATACAGTAGCAGACTGACTCTTCCATGAACACAGGTAGGCAGTCCTTGTAGGCCCTAGTCAGCAATCTTTGTAGTCCAGTGGCGCTAGAGCTATGCAACGCCCTGTTAATGTGGGCTCTTATGTGAACATAGGTCGGCAGTCTTTGCAGACCAGTGGCGCTAGACGAGGAAAGTTCATTTAGGCGCAGTCGGTTGTTAGTGTCCCCAGGGAGCAACAGGGGTGAGGAAAAACTCCCTGTTTGTTTGATTTGTGTGAATTCAGGAAGAAACCTCAGGAATCAGTGAGTAAAACTCCCTGTTTTTCTAGGAAGAAACCTCAGGCAGAACCACGTCTCCCAGGGAAGCCCATCTGCCGGGGCTGGTAACGGGAAGTCTGTGACTGTTTGAAGGGCCTTTGGTCTGGGCGGAGGAGTCTGGCTGAAGGCTGGCTGAAGGGACTTTGGTCTGAGTAGTTAGGTGTAGGCTTGGTTGAATAGGTAGGTCTAGGTGAAGATCCAGATTCAGGAAGTACAAAACCCTGATACATATTTGATCCAACCATTTTCCGAACCAGCTGATTGTAATGATAGAGTTTAACTTTCTGAAGCCGGGATCTCCACTGTTGCTTTTATGTCTCTGTAGTAATTAAGTACCCTACCCTCTTTACTGAGACCAGATTCATTTTTTGCTCTGAAATTAAATAATGTGCCCATACAAATAGTCTTCCATACTGATTCCATGTATTTGAATCCCTTTTCTCTTGAGTGATCATCGTAAAAGGGTTTTGGTGTATTTGGGATGACATGTATGATAGGCCCTGAGTGATTATTGAGGCAGTACAAAGGTCCAGCAACCTTGAGTGAGAAAAAAACACGGTGAATCTCACAAAGCACAGCCAGGACACATTATCTCCCAGGGCAATCTTCAGTGGCTATGGCCCGATCCCTGTCATGTGTTACCTAAAAGCATGTTTTTTTTGTAAGGAAGTACAATAGAAACTAGATGTACCGCATAGCGGTACATGGTATGACCGCCGCAGTATATTGAAATGTGGGAACTGTTGGTATGATGAGTGTGTGGTAGAGCAGTGTTGTGAGGTGAGAATTTCTGTGGAAATGATTTCCTGGAAGTGGGCATGGATGTGGGTTTTGAAGGAATGACATTGTGTGTGTTTGTGTAGTGTGTAGGAGTGATTTGTGAAGGCAAGGAATAGGCAAAATGAGATTTTGTACAATTACAGCGCCCCCTATGGACCAAATTGTATGGCATGTGCTGTGGTTTTAGAGGTCTTTGAGGTGATCATGCTTGACGTATTTTGTGCAGTTCCTACCTTCTCGGTCGAAGATATTGGCAACTCAAAATCCCAATTTTTGCATTTACCCTTATCACTAGGTGGCGCTATGCTTCAAGTGAGTTGGGGCTGGGCTGGGTTGATACGCCTCTGTAACACCGACATACTAACACAAAATCATTGTCTTGGGCAAAATTGTTGACGAGTTATTTAACAAAAACTGTTTTTTGACACCTAGCTTCGCCAATAAACATCGCCCCCTATGACGAAATGTCACAAAATTTCGTACACATGAAAAGACAGCTTTTTAGAGATGGCATGTCAACTCAAGTGATGAAAAGACAGCTTTTTAGAGATGGCATGTCAACTCAGGTGTTAAACCGTTTCGAAGTTACACGTCAATGAACATTTATCTCAAGATAAATCCTTTGATAACTGTTTGTCAGCCTTGTCTGTAGATGACATATACCAAATTTGGTGAGATTCCCATGAACGGCCTATGACGAGTTCGTTCAGATTTGTTTTCACAATGTTAAAATTTCACGGAAATTGTTTTCGTTGGAAGTGGGCGTCGACCAGTGTTTTCAATGCGTGAGTGTCAGTAGATTTCACTATAAAAAAAAATTGTTGTTAACATTAGCATTCTCTAGATAATGAATTACAGTGCCCCCTATGGACCAAATTTTATGGCATGTGCTGTGGTGTTAGAGGTCTTTGTGGTGATCATGCATGATGTATTCTGCGCACTTTCCACCTTCTCGGTCCAAGATATTGGCAACTCAAAATCCCAATTTTTGCATTTACCCAGATCACTAGGTGGCGCTATGCTTCAAGTGAGTATTTATGGGCTGGGTCGATACGTCTCTGTAACACCAACATATCACAAAGATTTCATGTTGTTTGGTGAAACGTTCATCGAGTTATTCAGCAGAAACCTTTGTCGGTCTCCCCCTCTTTGACGGACACTGGCACAGCGGGGGGGTGGCCCTTGGGGGCCAAAAGCTTCTAGTCGCTCGAAAAGTTCTAGCGCTACGTGCCTACAAAGACTCATATCCCCCAGACTTCCAGTGTCCTGGCAATCGTTGACGGACATTCACTGAAAAAAAAAAAAAAAGGGAAAAAAGTCGCGGCAACTCTATAATGACCGCTTTCGCTAGCTTCGCTAGCAGCGGTCATAATGAAATCAAAAGAAGTCTTTGCGTTTCTTTCTTCTCGTCTTCTGTTCGTTTGCGGCCATCTTTTCAAAAAACAAAAAAACATTGAATCAAGTGATTCACTCCCTGTGCTGTGGAGCTTCCTGCATGTCCAGTGTGCTTTCAGTTCAGTCTTGAATGTTCCATATTTCTCATCAAAATAAAAAAAATGTTCTTTAGGATGCAGTATTTGACCTATATTGTTTATTGCATTGGAGGTGGGCCCCAAACATTTTTGAGATTTTCAAGTGGGCCCTGAGATAGATTGGGAAGGTTGTTAGGTTGGGAAGGAGTTAGGTTGGGAACCCCTGTACTACACATTTCCCGTTAGAAGTAACCAGCATAACATCGCACCTTGGTCAGCTGGGAGGAGCATGAGACTGGAGATTGACGGTGGATCTGAGTCATAGAGTATGCTTCCCACCAGAGACTGTCACTACAAACCTCAGACCAGACCTTGTGCTCTGGTCCTCCTTACTTCACAAGGTGTACATCACAGAGCTGATCATGCCCTGGAGGATGCTGTGGAGGAGGCCTACAAACAAAAGAACCTTAAGTACACCAAGTTGGAAGCTGATGCTGAGCAATGTGGCTGGAAAACCAAGGTTTGCACAGTGAAAGCCGGCTTTGTGAGTCAAACAACTACTAGGCTGCCTAAGGACTTTAGAAGACTTTTTTGCATTAAAAGGCCGACTCTCACAAATAAGTAGAGCCGAACAATGAAGTCAAGGAGGTAGCTCATTTCCTCATGTTTGGGTACCTTTTCCTCTGTAAGTAAATTCCAAAACTGTCCATGCTCCCTGGACTTCGGCCGAATGTCAGACTGTAGCATCAGCATCTCGTCTTTCACTGCAGACCCTTTCAGGTGAAACAGCGTTGCAATTTTTGAAGCGAGGGAATCCACCTCAGAATCTTCCCCAAATGGATGGCACATAAATGTAGCGATTTGTTCGAGTAAATCAAAGTCTTGAAATCGTTTGTCAAAGTGTGACTGACAGCGTGCGCCACACAGCAGATACAAAATGTTCAATTTGCACACACGCCCTCCCTTGTTTCTCCAGCTCCGATGTGAGGTTTCAGAAGTTTCCCAAATCATTGCACTGCAACTTTGAGGACAGCAATTTCATTTTTTCGGACTAGCTAGAATGCTAGAGAACTAGCTAGGACTCCTTCTTTGCTGCAGTTTTCTAGTAGCCTTTCTAGTTGTTATGGTAATGTAACAAAAGGTTTTAGACAACATGTGATCTACCAGCACTGCCTTCGAGATCTACTGGTCGATCGTGATTGACATACAGTAGTGGGAGCCCCTGAACCCTTCTGACCACAAACAGCACAATGGCTCCTACTCGAAAACTCCTCAGATGCCTGTTCCAAGTTGTAACTTCAAACCCACCTTACACTTCAGGAGTGCAAATCACTAAGGGATTGTACGACCTAGTCCTAAAACAGAACAGAACAGTGGTGGTCAAACCATCTAACTGAATCTCCGTGGTGATTCCATGAATTTGTTATGCCCACCACCACCGCCACCCAGTAGTAATTAGGCCTACATCAGACCAACATAGCCTACAAAAGAGGAAATTCACTGGAAATGGTCAGGTAGTCCTATATAAGCACCAAAGACAAATACCATGATAAAGATTTAATACATTTATTAGGCTAAATCAAAAAAATTTGTTGTCATGATGGTGACAGGTAATAGCCTGGTAAACCTGCCCCTCGTACTTCATTTCATTTTGTACAGAGGGTCTGGACCAGAATCTCTTGAGGGTCACTTTGCAAGTCCCAGCAAGACTGATCCAATCAGTAAACAGAGGGTGTGTGCGTTATCCGTAACGTTGACCTTGTGTGCTACATTTGAATAGTAGTGCGTAGGTAGGCTAATTGCATGCATACGTGACGACCAGGCGTTAGCGATTAGGTGAAGGCAGAGGCACTTTTTTAAACTTCAGCAGAGTCCACACCTCCAGCAAATCGTTTCTGACGGTCTCTGTTCCAGACCCTCTGTACAAAATGAAATGAAGTACGAGGGGCTAGTTTACCAGGCTAGACAGGTAATACTTCCTTCCACAAATCCCAGAATTATTTTTCCAAATTATAATCAGGCCCTGTCTACATACAGCCTGTTCACACTGCAGTTTAGGTGCATGCCACTAGAGGGCAGAAGTGCAAGTTCAAATGCCAAGAGTTATTTACGCTGTTTTTAGAAAAAATCAGGAATTGAATTTACTTTTCTTGAGGTATGGTGGTTACTATCTTTGTGAAAAATACAACTGTACTTGTATTTCTCTTAGGTTAATTGTTATTAATTGACAGTATTTATTGGTTCTGCTGCATTGCCTGGGTTTAAAATAGTAAGTCATTTCACATACATACAAGAGAAAGGCACCCCTACACACAAAATGTTACAAAATGTGGTGTGGTCTTACAGAACACTGTGCCCATTGAGTATGGGAGGAGTAATGAAATTTGGACAAGTACAAAACAAAATATTGAGTGCAGCGTAAGCGCAAGCAATGCTTTAAATATTTAGTGGTGGGCAAATTTTACACAACATAATGGGCTTAAAGAGGTTGGAGTAGTGGTCCTACACAATATTTCCGAGGTGGCGCTACACAGCAAATGACGATTTATGGACTGAGTGTCTAAGCCTTGTGAAGCTCAAGGTACAAATAAATTCTGGTCTTGTTAATTGCGAGTTATTCTGTGACAAATGATTTCAGTCTCACCCCCTTCTTGGGGGACCAGTGCCAGGTGTGTGTGGGGTGGGGGTATAGCTCCCGGGAACCAAAACAACTTATTCCATATTATCCGGATGGGGCTACATCCCAAAAAAGTTTTGTGTTCCCAGGTCTTTCAGTGTTCTGGAAATCCTTGACAGAAAATCAATAGAAAAAAAAAAAATACGTACATGACCACGCTAACACTAGCGGTGGCCATATATAACTTAACTTCTCTTTGAACTTCCTGAAATAGCAGTCCAGATTGGTCTGTACATAAGAGTCTTTATTGTTGATACAGTGCTGTGGTCTAGCGGTTAGGGAGTTGGTCTTGCAATCGGAAGGTTGATGGTTCGAATCCCGCCCTACCCATAGTTGAGATGCCCTTGAGCAAGGCATCTAACCCCACACTGCTCCAGGGACTGTAACTGAAACCCTGTAAATATCTGTAAGTCGCTCTGGATAAGAGCGCCGGCTAAGTGTAATGTAATGTAATACTGTAAATGGTATGCAGGTTCAGTAACCTATTAGTGTGAATGTCTTAAAGGAGAACTTCAGTGTAAAATGAAAATTGGCATGTTAAAACATCATACCGAGTTGGTATGTGTACTGAGGAGCAAAATTGATTTAGCCTGTTGCATTCAGAGTTTAACTATTTTTTATCGTTTGTCCCAGAAGGCTAATAATAGAAGTGGTAGGTGCCCTTAGACGAAACATGAAGATTACGCTATTGTTAAACCATTAAAACAGCTCAAAGAAACTCCACACTCCATCAGTAGCACAACAAAGGCCACCACATTCAAAACGAGCCACTGAGAACTTTGTAAGTGTCCACAACATTTATTAATAAAAGAGTTTTGACAGGCAGTACCTTGCTGTAGTTTCTCGCCATGATAAAAGTCTGCATGAGTCGATTGACGAACACGAACCAGCAGGAAGAATAGGAGGAGAGGTGGTAAAATCAACTTGTTTGGACTTTCATCACGGCGGCGACGAGAAACAACTGCAAACTACTGCATGTAAGAATAGTTTTTTAAATAAACATGTACATTTACAAAGTTCTCAGTTTTGTGTGTGTGTGTGTATGCAAGATTAGTAAGAGTTTAACTGTTGTTAGACATTAGTTTGGCTGGACAAACATAGTACCAGTTTCCAGTGTTGGCCTATGTAGCTAGCAGTGTTTATAAACAGTGGTTTGCGAAAAACATGGTATTTGTAGCTCTTTCCACAACACAACGGGGATAGAGCTACAGTGAGAACTCGTTGGCGCTGGTTATAGAAAGAGGGGTTGAGCTTAACTTAGTGCTTAATCTAACCCTGTGTAAGAATTACCAGCAACAAGGCCTGGTATAGTTGTTCCTACAAGACAAGAATTATCACCTCATGCTTAATAAACTAGAAAATAAACTATGCGTTCTATCAGCAGCCAATGTGAAGATGCGCCTCGCACACAGTGTTTAATAACAAATAAACAATTTTGAAACCATAACAGGTTCGAATGCAAGTGAACATGTATATTCCTTGTTGACAAGGAAGTGTAAACTAATTAGAAATCTTACACTAGGCTAGATTCTATTGCGTAGTTCTTCACATAACAAACCAAAAAATAAAATATCAACTTAAAAAAAATGAAATACAGAGAAAATACTGTAAATGTTAAGTATTGCATAAGTAGTCTAATTTTTCAAACGTACATGCACAGTAAACTGTACATGTTTTTGTAAAGGTCTGTATCCTTACAGGTAAAAGGCAAGCTGAAGCCTGTGTAGGACCATAATGGAGGTCAACGGCACATTTTCATTGTCTGTTCTGCACACAAACGATCAGCCGGAAAGACTATGTTAGACCACATGTAATTTAGTGCTCCTCCAACAAGCCGCCTCTCTCTTCTCCTGCATCTGTCCTCCATCATGTGCCCTCCAGTGTTGCAGCCACCAGTGCTCCGGCACCTCCTGCCTCCGCCCTTCATCATGTGCCCTCTAGTGCACCACAACCCTGCCAGAGGAAAAAGCAATCTGTAATGTGTCCACATTGTGGTATTTCTGTCAACAGAAGAAATGTGAGACCACACATTCAGAGAAAACACAAACCAAGAGCAACTGACAAAACAGCAAGCCACATTTGAAATCACAGTCCATTGATTATAAAAATGGAATATTTGCTGTGGTCAAATCATTTTCTGGCCCCAGCGCACCCATACATGTGATAAAAAGGACCTGGGGGAACCAACAAATGACGAAATGCGAGCTGGATATCTGCAAGATTAATGCAGAATTTGCAGAGTGCTCAAACTGCAGACCTTTTGAATGCCATCATGTGCAGTCATTAGTTTACTGTCCACCAGCCCAAATTGAAAACCCCTCCCTTACAGAAAATGTACTGCAGGAGATGGTCAATGACAAATGGTTTGGTGATGACAAGAAGTAGAGGTGTTTAAAACAGCAGAGGGAGGCTAGAGATGCAGGAACACCTCTGTCCTGCAAAGTCAGCATATGCAGTGAATCGTCCAAGAGGTACATTTCTATTTATGAGCCCACTGTATCATATTAGACTAGGTTGGGCAGAGTTATGGTCACTACTATGGTTATGGTGACTCACAACAGATATCCTGGCACTGTCCTTGTGCAAGACCAAGGCAATCTTGCATTCACAAATACATAGCCTCAAACAGGTGCCACTTGGCAGAGTGGGAACTCTTACGGAGGACACAAAGTGTGGAGGAAGATGATTTACACCGGTTCCCTACTGAGGCGGAAGGTACAGAGACAGAGGAAGAGGCCACCACCCACCAGAGGGAAATGCCGTAGAACAAATGGTACAGTACATTTTCAAATACAAAAAAATTCCACCTGTACCAGTCAGTAATGTGGTCATCATAGATCATTTTCCCATAAGTTATTCCCCAATAGAAACATTCTGCACTGAGTGTTCCGAGGGAACTCTGCTTAGTGACCCGGAGCTCATCACAACGAAGGGCAAAATACTCACTGTTACAGATGTCATTGAAGGTTAGTGAAAATTTTATATCCATCCATCCATCCATGTAAGTAAACATTTATAACATCCTGAATTTGCCTTCACCAGGAATTTTAATGTACAGAAGGCAGTGCTACACCTGTGGCATGGTGTACCGCCATCAGGAGTGGACAGATGGCGTGTACAATTTTGATGACCACACCCTACTGTCTTTGCACCTCTGTCTCTTTATACGTAATAGTCTCCAGGTAAGATATATAATTACTTTCAACATCTTGTAGTAGTCTACTTGAAGTGTAGGAAGGGCATATTCTTATGTGCATCACAATCAAAATGACTTAGCATATGCAGCAGCTGGTTGAATGTGATTTGTATGAAGTTAACTGGTTTGAATGTGCCTGTTTGTAGACACAACAGGCTGTAGGTCAAGCCATTGAGGTTTTAGAAAGAACCTCTGGAAAGTCCTATCCATCAAAAAACAAAATTCTGCACGCCTACCTGGGATTCGAAGCGCTCTCAGATCATGACTACACATATGCCTGTGTGTCATGTGGCCATAACCCTGTGTCGTTACATTACATTACATTACACTTGGCAGACGCTTTTATCCAAAGCGAATTACAATAGAGGACAATCACAGCATACAACACTTACAGATACAAAGTGCACAAGAGATATACAGAGCAATAGGTGCAAATGCCAACTGGGGTTATTATTATGACCGCCGCTAGCGAAGCTAGCGATAGCGGTCATTATAGTGTGGCCGCGACTTTTTTCCCCTTATTTTTTTTTCAGCAATTTTCCGTCAACGGTTTCCGGGACACTAGAAGTCAGGGGGACATGAATCTTTGTAGGCATGTAGCCCTAGAACTTTTTCAGCGACTAGAACCTTTTGGCCCCCAAGGGCCACCCCCCCCCCCCCCTCAAGAGATTCTGGTCCAGACCTTATCTTCGGAGATAAACCATTCCGAAGTTACACATCAATGAACAAATAACACGTAGCTTAAAATTCTTCAAAAGTCCATATCTTGGCTTTTAATTGCTCAAATTTGGTCAAAGTTGACATGCCATCTCTAAACATCTTTCTTTTCATGTGTACTAAACTTTTTGACATTTCGTCATAGGGGGCGATGTTTATTGGCGAAGCTAGGTGTCAAAAAACAGTTTTTGTTAAATAGCTCATCAACAATTTTGCCCAAGACAACGATTTTGTGTTAGTATGTCGGTGTTACAGAGGCGTATCGACACAGTCCATAAACACTCACTTGAAGCATAGCACCACCTAGTGATAAGGGTATATGCAAAAATTGGGATTTTGAGTTGCCAATATCTTGGACCGAGAAGGTGGGAACTGCGCAAAATACATCATGCACGGTCAGCACAAAGACCTCTAAAACCACAGCACATGCCATACAATTTGGTCCATAGGGGGCGCTGTAATTGTACAAAATCTCATTTTGCCTATTCATTGCCTTCACAAATCACTCCTACACACTACACAAACATACACAATGTCATTCATTCAAAACCCACATCCATGCCCACTTCCAGAAAATCATTTCCACAGAAATTCTCACCTCACGACACTGCTCTACCACACACTTATCATGCCAACAGTTCCCACATTTCAATATACTGCGGCGGTCATACCATGTACCTATGCGGTACATCTAGTTATTATTATTTTTTAAGTACATTAGCAAAGGGTCAAGTACACACACAATGCACAACATGCCTTAGAGTCTATCCCGGGTCTGGGCCAGCTCAGGCATTACTGCAGTAAATAGTCGTGGAAGAGGAGAGTCTTTACATGCTTCTTGAAGGTTGAGAGAGATGATGATAGTCTTGTTGCTTCTGGAAGTTTGTTCCACCACTGAGGGACAATTACAGAACACAGTTTTGCCTGGTATCGCTTAGAGCCAGCAGGGGGTACGGCTAGTCAGTTTGTGTTGGAGGAGCGCAGCTCTCTGGAAGGAACATACGGCCTTAGTATTTCCTTCAGATAAGACTAGGGTCAGGGCCTTGTCATTGATCCGGGCAGCCACAGGTAGCCAGTGCAACTGGATAAATAGAGGAGTAACATGGGCCCTTTTGGGTTGAGTGAATACCAAATGTGCTGCTGCATTCTGCACCATCTGCAGTGGTTTTATTGCACAAGCAGGTAGACCAGCAAGGAGGGAGTTGCAGTAATCCAAGCGGGAGATAATCATGGCCTGAACCAGAAGTTGTGCTGCACGTTGGGTCAGATAGGGTCTGATTTTCTGTATGTTGTACAGCACGAATCGGCAAGTCCGGGCAACTGATGCGATATGGTTGGAGAATGACAGATGGTCATCAATCATGACGCCAAGGTTTTTGGCGACTTTGCCACTGTGGCCCCAAACAGAGTCCATCTTGAGGTTGATGTTTTGACAAATTGACTCTTTAGCTGGAATAACTAGGAGTTCAGTTTTGGACAGGTTCAACTGTAGGTGGTGTTCCTTCATCCATGTTGATAGGTCGGTGAGGCAGGCTGAGATGCGTGCTGAAACCGTGGAGTCATCTGGCTGGAACGACAGGTACATCTGGGTATCATTGGCATAGCAGTGATCGGAGAGCCCATGTGTTTGAATGACATGTTCCAGGGAGGTGGTGTACATTGCGAACAGAAGGGGCCCCAGCACTGATCCTTGGGGTACACCTGTGGTGAGGGTGTGAATTGAAGACAGTTTTCCTTGCCATGACACCTTGAAGGAGCGACCAGAGAGGTAGGAGTTGGACCAGGAGTGGACAGCACGAGTGATTCCCATGGTTGTTAGTATCCTAAGGAGAATCTTGTGGTTGACCGTGTCAAAGGCTAGATAGGTCTAGTAGGATGAGGACAGAGGATAGTCCTTCTGTTCTTGCAGTCCTCAGAGCTTCAGTTACTGACAATAATGCTGTTTCAGTTGAATGGCTACTTCTGAAGCCAGATTGTTTTGGGTTCAGTTGTCCATTCTGATTTAAGAAGTTGGTAACCTGCTTTGCAACTGCCCTTTCCAGGGTTTTAGATAGGAAGGGAAGCAGCTGTGTTAGTTGTGATCGATCTTCATAAGAAGGGAGTCTTCAGTATGCCAGGTAAGTCCATGTCTGTCTGACTTATTATCTTTCTGTCTTTCCATCTGTCCATCGTGTGTGTAATTTCCTGCCCTTGTTTGAAACACCACCTGTTCAGCCTGTGCAGATTTAGTTTACATCCTTTTCTCAAGTGAGCAACATTGAGGAGCCATCGGAGAGCTTTGAAGGCAACGTAAATATTGAACAGTTTTGGGATAAGGTTTCCATGGAAATTATTTCCTGTGGGTTATTGCCAAGTAAGTATGCGGGCAATTAGTTCTATTTTGATTTAGAAATGTCATAGTTTCATTTTTGGTTGTTATGGAATTAGGCAGTGTTTATAGGTATCAGTAGTATTAGTGACCTATTTTTTTTACTTTCTATTTAAAGGCAACAGGGCAAATACATTTCTTGTCAGGCCAAGTTACCATTTCTGGGCTCCATGGATAGGGTCTCACACAAGGAGCGGTAGTGTTGTCCTAAACACAGAGTTTCAAAAGGTCCATTCACCATACAGTGCCCAGGAGGAGGTGGAGTTCAGGAGACAGCTCCTGAAGCTTAAGGTATTGATCACAAATTCTTAAGTGTGTGCTTGTATCTGTTAGTACATCATAGTACATTTCATCGATACTATTTGAGGCAGCGTCGAGTAGTTTGTCGAGTGAAAGCCTCGCAACCTAAAAGGTACCCCAAAACCTTCCAAACATTTTCCAGAGCCTTATTTGTACTCTCAGAAGTGCCAGTAAACTCAGAAAATTTTAATTATTTAATTATGTGGTAGTTTCCTACCAACCACTGGAACTGTGCAGTGCATATACTGGATGGCTGGTGGGAATAATCCTTCATATTACCATGTGCCTTGCAAATTAATTTGAAGATGATACCAGAATGTCTGATAACAAGGATACCAGATAGTGGCAAAACATGAAATAGTGTTACTTAACTGCATTAAACAAATCGCCAATCTTCATTGTAGATGGAAGCTGTGCGTGCCTTGTGTAGGCAGTGTGGGGTTGATACCAAGGGCTCACGTCTGGACCTCATAACAAGAATCCAGATGGAAATGAAAAACCGTTCATCCTACGACAAGGTTTTTTTGACAAAGCTGGGGTGCTTCTGGTAAGATAACTCCTCCAAGCAAATATCACCAAAAACAAACTTCACACCACTTCATATAAGTTAAGTCTGTACTGTACTGTTTTCTCTTACAGGTGGCTGGGCAGTAGTCACATGCCCATGTGCAGTGGTCTATGCAGTGAAGTTCAACCTCAGAGCTGAAAGCCCAAGAGACTTCACAGACCTGTTGTCATCCATGAAACATTTCCCAAATATCACACTTTATGATTTTGGTGTTTGCACGAGGGCTGGCAACTCATGCAGAGAGCCAGGAACTTTTAGGCCACATGATGGAAGGCTGCTGTCCCCCCGACTCGCCGTGGAAGAAAGATGTCCCAGATGTCAATGGCCACCCTCTCACTGGATCAGCATTATGCTCTGTATGACCGATTTCATGAGGGCAACACAAAAGATGCAAAAGATGTTCCACAAATATGTGGCTGGCTGAACAGTCAGTCTGCTGAGCAGCTTTTCTCTGACATGAGAAGGAACAATTATTTCCTAAATATGATGACTCCTTCCTCTCATGTTCTTTTGATGGGGATTATTTTACACCATCACAACAGCATCAGGAATTCTGCGACCCTAGAAAATATGAAAAAGATGCTTGGTCCAGGAGTACAAATTAAGTTCAATTCTTTTGGACAGACAGTGCTCTGTATTTAGTACATTGACATCATCTATTTACAGTTTCATGCTACTGTACAGATAGTTGTCACTTGCACTTTAACGTATTAAAACATTGTGTAATGTATGTTAGACTTGTATATTGAAATTGGGTAGGTTTTTGTGTTAGTTCAATCCAAGCTAGCTAACACCTGATGAGCAGTAGCAATCACCTTATCAAATGAAAGGTAACCTTGACAACCAATTTGGCTAGTGACTGAGGGCTGCGTAGCGCTGTACTTAAAGGAATACGCCACCCCAAAACGAAATTTTATCCCCGCAGTCCCTAGAGTTGGATAAGTGAGCAGAAGCGTTTTCCGGTTGACTCAGCCATTGTCCGTGTCCATTGTCCACTGACCTTAGCTTAGCTTAGCATAGTCGATGTAAACACATGTCGCCCAATAGCCACTTGTGGCAAAAGTAAATCAACTCACTCGATTTTTTTTTGTAATCACTTCTCGTGACCTGTGCATTCAGATCGAGTACAAATGACAATGCAAATTAACACGAAGGAATTTCCCAAGCGGCATTTAGATGGGGGACTATATTTTGCGGAAGCACAGACGAAGCACAGAGGCAAAGCACCGCTAAAAGGCACAAAGACGCCACTCAGCCCCTGGGAACCCCCATCCCCCCACTTCCCTCAACACACAAGCGTGGAGTTACTGATAAGTAGGGCAGTGACGCTGTTCCAGTGTTTGAAAGTTTGTTTTCTCATATATTGCGTAAAAATGGTTAACACCTGTGTAGCAACGGGCTTGCGAGAACAAGCAGAAGACATACACCAACACAATGTTTCACAGATTTCCAAAACCTGTGGAACGAAGACGTCTGTGGCTTGCAGCCCTCGGCATTTCATCGACGACACCGGAGAAGAAAATAAAGCAGTACAGTGTTTGCGAGGAGCATTTCAAACGGGAGGACTATAAACAGAAAATGCACTATGCTTCAAGAAAGATGGTATTGACACTGAAGAAAACGGCCTCCCTTCTGTGTTTGATACAGAGGCTGAACGTAGTGCATCATCCATGCCTGTAAGTGTAATTTTTATCCTTCCCTGGGTTATACATTGCCAACATTGTAACTGCAACGTGATGTTAGTTTGGCTCACATTGTCGCTTCCAGTTTTATTACAACCTCGGCAAGCCTTCACTCTATGTATTATAAACAATCACTTTACCTGTAAGCTTTACCTGTAGCATGGAATGAATGCAGGGTTTGGTTACACTTAGCTTAGCATAATGGTTCTGTTGACTCAGAAAAAGCTAGCCTACGAGTGGATCGCATAACGTAACTGTGATAAGAAAATTGCAAAGAAGTTACTGTTCATGCAAAGTTTACATAAAAAATGATTCATTCAAAGATTTTCACTCAAGAAGGTTTTGGCCTCTTGGAGTAATTATTTCATTTACATTCTATCAACTATTTCTCAGGGTGATCTCAGTGCTGTACAGGAATATGAAGACACAGCAGAAGTTGAGGAGTCCCTCCAGCTTTTTGCAGACTTACCTCAGTCCACTTCTCAGAAGTCCAGAACTTCAAGGCTCTGTTACCTTTGCACAGCTCTGCAACACGCATAAAGTAACTGTCTGTCCTTGCACCCACATGGACACAACAGCTGGTAGGCTAATGAACCTTTTCTCATGCTGTTGTTACAGGTACTGTACCATGACAACTGAAAGTCTTGACATTGCATGCATCTATTCATTTTGTAGGATACAGCATCTTTGCCCATGGTCACAGCTGTGTGCAGTCCAAGAAGAGGTATAACATTTGATGTAAGTAGCAAACTTGGATGACCAGTATTCATTATGTGTAGCTTACAATTACAGTAAAGCACATATGTAGTTATAGAGCAGTTAGAAACTTGTGTGGGGCCGTAATTGTTTTTTTGAGGTGACTAACAGTTTGTCAGACTTGGGGACCTTACACCAGAGGCTGTGGACAGCAGCATAGGTGCACCGCAGAGAACTGTGCTCTCCCCTGTACTGTTCACCCTGTATACCACCGATTTCAGCTACAACTCAGACTTGTCACATGCAGAAGTTCTCTGACAACACTGCAATCGTGGGGTGTATCAAGGATGGACAGGAGGGGGAGTACAGGTGCCTTGTGGAGGACTTCGTTGGGTGGTGTCGAACTAATCAGCTGCAACTGAACACCACCAAAACCAAGGAAATGGTGGTGGACTTCAGGAGAACTGCCCCGCCGCTGGTGCCTGTCACGATTGATGGGTAGAATGTCGAGACAGTCTGCACTTACAAGTACTTGGGGGTACACCTCGACAATAAACTGGACTGGTCTACTAATTTATATGCATTCTACAGAGCACACACACACACGCGTGCGCACACATGCTGTCCCTGGTGGTGACTACTATACGACTATGGATAGCAATATACTGCACTACCCTGATAACTACTGCACTAAAATACCCTTCTATAACTACTGCACTAAAGGACCCTCTATAACACTGGACAATTTTACTGGGACACTGTAATCTATTTACCACAAAGCACCTTATTACGACACTTGTTTACCTCGTAGAATTCTTATTACCTTACTTATCATTACAAGGTTGTTTCTTCCTTCAGTTCAGTGAATGTTGTATTATGCAGACGTGTGCAATAGGTTTGATCTGTTTTTTGCAATATGTATTATGTGTATGCTACTGGACACCTTCATTTCCTTCGGGATCAATAAAGTTACTCTACTCTACTCTACTACTAACATGTTGGTGTGGGACCAGCCGCGGCCTGCTGGTTAGAACTTAGAGCCATGAAGTTGCCAGTTCGATTCCAGACCAGTGGACCACGGCTGAAGTGCCCTAGAGCAAGACCCACTCCTCCCCGGGTGCGACTGTAGCAGGCTGTAGTGTATTCTTCACCCTCACTGTGTGTTTCCCTGTGTGCTTTGTGTTTCACTAATTTATGATTGGGTCAAATGCAGACACACAATTCCTTGTGTGTGTAAATACACTTGGCCTACAAAACTGATTCTAATTTCTAATGTTTTATTGTGAAATTGAAGTATGTCTATTTGTCAACAACAGGAACCACAAGATACAGCATAGGCCGAGATGGATATCAGCATGACCTCGGAACCAGCTGCTGAACCAGCAGACACAAGTTTTCTCCCATTGTCAACCCCCTCCTCCTCTACCACAGGAAGCTCTACGAACCTTTCAGGAAAGGCCACACATCACGATTCAGTCAAAGAACATAGCCTTCAACACATTTCGTGTGCTACATATCAAAAATTATTTACATGCTCCATTGATCATTTTCTAGTGATCTTACATAAATCCAATAACATTCTATTCAAAAGAACAATGTCATATGTGAAGACAAACTGCAAGTTTTCAAAGACTGTCAATGAAGGCAAATCTTTATTTTTTATATCAATGTTGTATATACATTTTATTTTTTTACATGTTTCTAATAAAATAAATGTCTGCTTTTTCTTTACTTGTTTGGTTTCATTGGTGTACAGACATAGTTATAGTTTTACAGTAAAAGGTTTATGTATTTACAGATACAGAGCCTGTATTACAACAAAACACTAAAAATATTCCAGATTGTACATTTGTACAGAAAATGAATGAAGTACCCATAACATTTTATAAAGCCATATAACACTAATAACTACATTACTACAATACTATATCTTTTGCCTCCTGTACCTCTTGAAACCCAACGTAGACACCAGACTGATGGAAATTTCTGTCGGATTGCTGCAACCACACATTATGCAAACGATTCCCTTTACCCAGTGTCTCTGCCTTGAGGGCCCACTCCAACATGATAGGATACCAACCTGGGGTCTGTTTCCCAAAACCATAGTTGCTAACTAAGTTAGCTACTTTGTTGGTTGCAATGCAATTTCCCATTGCCAACCAACTACGTTGCTAATTGGTTAGCAACTATGGTGTTGGGAAACACATCCCTGTATTGCCTGTAAAAACAACACTCTATGAGTACAGGTCTAATGCATATACATCGAACTTCACCGTAACGTAATCATGCATTTTGGTACTTACTCTGTGGACAGCTGTCCATTGGGTCCACTCTGTGTGTTTTTCCTTTTCCAGTTCACTTTATCGGGTCGGAAGAAGAAAGTGAGGACTGCAGGATGGATCATTGCAGAGAAATTTTCAGTAGCAGTGACAACTGCGTCTGCACTCCTCTTCGGGAGCATTGCTCTCCATTGATGGCAGTATTTTGTCCCACTGCACAGCACAAACACTCCATTTCAGTCGGCATCGGTTGGCACACTCCACACTCACGCCACCAGTTCGTGTTTGCTCTCCTTCGCTCATCCTGATCGCTTTGAATAGTCAGAGCGTCCTCTTCCCAGACCCAAAGCTTGCAGCTCCTCTTCAGTGAACACAGTTTCGAACAGGTTGGATCTTGGATAAATCTAGGTGTAATGTAAGTCATCATCTTCGTCAGTATTTGTCGCCGTTTTTACGCAATATATGAGAAAACAAACTTTCAAACACTGGAACAGTGTCACTGCCCTACTTATCAGTAACTCCACGCTTGTGTGTTGAGGGAAGTGGGGGGATGGGTTCCCAGGGGCTACGTAGCGTCTTTGAGCCAGCAGTGCTTTGCCTTTGTGCTTCGCCTGTGCTTCCGCGAAATATAGCCCCCCATCTAAATGCCGCTTGGGAAATTCCTTCGTGTTAATTTGCATTGTCATTTGTACACGATCTGAATGAACAGGTCACGAGAAGTAATTACAAAAAAAAATCGAGTGAGTTGATTTACTTTTGCCACAAGTGGCTATTGGGCGACGTGTGTTTACATCGACTATGCTAAGCTAAGCTAAGGTCAGTGGACAATGGACACGGACAATGGCTGAGTCGAACGGAAAACGCTTCTGCTCACTTATCCAACTCTAAGGACTGCGGGGATAGACAAAATTTCGTTTTGGGGTGGCGTATTCCTTTAACGTTACAAATATTAGGCTACATTGTAGATCACATTGTAGCGAAACTGAGTCTAAGTTAACCCTCTAAGTTAATTGAGAATTATTTTAAATACATTCTACATAATTGAGTGGCATTAACCGGGTCATAAGCGGGGTAACATCCTCCGAGGCGTGCATTAAACGGTTTTAAGTCAACTTGGCAGAGCAAACTTCCCTCCGCTTCGCGTCGGGAAGTTCTAAGGCTCCACCTCGTTGACTTAAAACCGTTTAATGCACGCCTCGTCGGATGTTACCCCTTACATCTTGCTCTGCTTTAGAATCTTTGATTAGAATACCTTGAAAAACAACAAGCTAGATAGATCAACTAGACTCAACTACATTTTTGGTAATTATTAGTTGCAAATACACCTATGAATTCTCCAAATATACAACTCACTGACAGAGTATAGCTACAACGCAGTTAATATTTTAAGTAAAAATGTGTAAGGTGGGATATTTGGATCCATATCGGTGAACAGCTGTTATGGAGCTCACGTAACTTGAAACAGTGATAGATACACTGTAACGGTTAATGAATTCCAGTTTCTAACGACTACAGATTTAGGCTACAGATTACACATATTAGATTAGGTTTAGGTTACACATATCTAGATATTTTTAGAAATGGATATTTTATCCTTTATTTTTAAATTGTACTTACACGTATCCATTTTGGAATAGATACATTTTGGAAAGATCTGCACTTTGCAGGCCATTTTAAAAATAGCCGTTTGAGATCATTAAAACTGTTTACAGGCTTTAGCCTATAGTGTATTATCTAGTGTATTTTCGTGTTGATTTCCGAAAATCAAATTGAAACAAATGTAAATCTGTTGTTGTGTGCGGGATGTCTTACGGAACCTTTTCAGTTAGCATCATGTAGCCTGTTATTTGGAAGTAGCCCTACCAATGCCCATTCAAAAAATTAAGTGATGGGCCTTACAGAAGCACAATTTAAGCTAGCCTATAGACAGTTCAGAGAGTAGCATGATTAGTGTACCTACCTCACTCAGCACAATTTCATTTAAAGTGTTAAAAAGTCTCTGGTCCAATGCATGTAGCCTTGTGGTGTTGGATCAAAGGCTAGCCTACACATTACAAACATAACGTAGTTCCCAGCAGACCCTATCACTACAGTCCATGCTTCTCACGATAAGTACACAATTGAAGCTCCCAAAAGATGCACGTCTTGTTTTTTCTGAATAATGTTTGGTTACAAATGCAAAAAGACATTTCCCCATCTTTCTGAAGTAGCTGGTGGTAACAATGAGCTAAAATACGGAAGTTCCTTTGTTACAATTGTGTACACATTCCACCTTTCTGTATAGAGCTTTTATATTTGACATATTCTTGTATATTTTATTGTATTGTTCTATTTTTTATTATACTGTCTTTTCCTTCTGCTAAACTGTTGACTGAGAGGACTCTGCACAACAATTCCAATGTGCCTGGACTGTAAGCTTGTGCACAAATGTCAAATTAAAATCTTGAACCTTGAACCTTAACCACAACCAATTTTATTATACATGCATTGTACTGCTATGAATCAGTAAACTTAGAAATGTACAGCCTGTGTTACGGGTCCCAGGAGTGGGACGATGGCGTAACAAAGATAACCTGTAAACAGGTGATAATAAAAGAGCGACACAAGGTTGATTTTGTAGCTGTTTCTTCAGTCTGGATTACATCTGCTTTATTAAATAACAATAAATATATACAATATATAACAATAATATATTATAAATAGGCATGTTAACATCTGCATGTTACAAATATGTGTATATTCTATATGCTATAAAACATAGGCTATTGTGACTATAAGGCCTATCACCAATATGCCCCATTCAAACACAAAATAAGTGGCCACTTTGCCCAGACTACAAATAGCCTATACAACCGGAGACAAAAACAAACAAAAACAGACAAAACACACTGGCACATCCAAGTCTGTCTGTCAAAACACTTAGGGTGTCGAGCTAGATACATGCCTTATATTTAGAACACATTCACTTCTTCATGTACAGTAGTTTATCCTAACCTTCTTATTCATTAGATATAATTACATCGTATACCAGTAGACTATTATTTACAATCATCAACTTCTGATTAATTTCTGAATCGCATTTAGGCAACGTTCATTATGGGTAGTTACAATAGTTTAATACCTTTACTCTCTTATTCATTATAGTTAACAATCACCTTGTACCCGTATTATTTACAATCGTCAACTTCTTTAGTCACCGAAAACTGAAAACAGTGGTCAAAACCGGGTGTTGTGGAACCCAAAATAATGTTTTGACAGTTAGGCTATCGTACAGTCAAAGGGTTCGCGAGACGGCAGCTGAGCGTTAATGACAACCAGCCGCTCCTAATACAAACTAAATACAAACTCTGTAATATCACGTTTTATTTACTAACAATTCAAGACAACACAAAATAAATGTTCTAACACACATTACTTCTCCGACATTGTATTCAGACAGGGGAGCTATAGCTTACTAACCTGTAAACAGGTGATAATAAAAGAGCGACACAAGGTTGGTTTTGTAGCTGTTTCTTCAGTCTGGATTACATCTGCCAGCTGAGGGCTGCGGTCACCATAGCAACCACAGACGCAACCCCTGTGTCATGCGCCTATAGTTCCCCATATGTAATTATGTATTTTACACATTTAGTGCTCCATATTAAATGAAATATTTACACATTTAGACAAAACAAAACAACGTTAAAACTTGTGGTCACCTATGTCAGGGTGTGCCACACCTGTCAAAACAGTTTGTCTATGAACTTCTTTCCATGCTGTCCTTGTATAGTGTCCTTGTATAGCTTGGGGGTGCTGCAATCGTTCAGAAAAGGGAGTACATATGTATGGATTCCCCAGTGACCCTACGAGGAGGAAGAAATGTTTGGCAAAAGTCTGCCGGAGCAATACCTAACAATCAAAAAGAGTTTCAACAACACAAAACTATGTGAGGTATTCAAGTAATGAAATGTAATTTGCACTTGTCACAGGGCACTGTTTCTGGGTTTAAGTGTTTGGTTTATTCAAAATAGGGCTTACAAAAGAAGAATCTGGCCAAAATGAGAAATGGTCTTCTGAATGGGACATGAGGAAGGACAGTAGAGCAAGGGTTAGAGACAGTAGAAACACTGATTAGGAACAGAGCTGTAGATTTGTAAAGCTAAACATTTTTTGCTATAAGATGTGTACACTTTTATAAACCACTACATACAGTAGTAAAATAGTAGCTTTTACTCTGTAGGCACATTTTGAGGCAGACCAGTTTGCCAGGACCAAAAGTGGCAAGATAAGACTGGCAGCTGATGCCATACCTACCATCTTTGCACATCGCCCCATGGTAAAGAGAAGGAAGGCCCCTGCACCACGCAGCCCTGCCGCTGTAGATGTGAAGGCCATAGCTATTGACCACAGCTACAGTAAGAAAGGTGATAAACAATAACATTAATAGTAGTATTATTTAGCTTGAAGTGATATACACACACTACTACCGCTCAAAACTTTGGGGTCACTTGGAAATTAAGGACAGTGCTTTAGGGAATACTCCAGAGTCAGTCAGCCCATATCCCTATTCTTTGAGGCTGCAGAGTGCTGTCAATAAAAATGATAGCATTTTGATACAACATACCTCCAACATTTGGAGGTAATGCTAACTGATGAGGGCAAATGTAAATGGAACTAATATGGCCGCATCAGTTAGGAGTAGATTTGTGTGATGAAAAGTTATTTTCAAGTTTTGCAAAGCCATGTCACACTCTTTGACAGCACTTGTTTGGTCCAATGTCATCCTACAACAGGATAATGACAGAAAACTTTTGAGCAGTAGTGTACTGTTTACAAATACACTGTAGGATTTTAATTAAACAGTGGCAGGTCCTCTAAGTACTTACATGCTATATCTTCTATTTCTATCCTCCACCTCAGCTCCTGTAACACCACCGGGCAGCTATCCTCCACCTCAGCTCCTGTAACACCACCTGTCAGCTATCCTCCACCTCAGCTCCTGTAACACCACCTGGCAGCTATCCTCCACCTCAGCTTCACCCAACACCTGGCAGCTATCCTCCACCTCAGCTCCTGTAACACCACCTGGCAGCTATCCTCCACCTCAGCTTCACCCAACACCTGGCAGCTATCCTCCACCTCAGCTCCTGTAACACCACCTGGCAGCTATCCTCCCCTCAGCTCCACCCAACACCTGGCAGCTATCCTCCACCTCAGCTCCTGTAACACCACCTGGCAGCTATCCTCCACCTCAGCTCCTGTAACACCACCTAGCAGCTATCCTCCACCTCAGCTCCACCCAACACCTGGCAGCTATCCTCCACCTCAGCTCCTTTAATACAGTATTAAATATATCAATAATTCCATTCTTGCTACAATCATTTTTGTTGCATTCTTCAATTAACATATTTGCACCAACTTGGTAAATTATTAATTTCACAGTCTGCTCAGATTACCCTTCAAACCCATTTCTGAATATTTGTCTACTGTCATGACCTTATGTATATTGCCTTCTCCCATTGTGCTTTTGCACATAGCAAGAAGAGTGTTGTAGTCTGATGTGTCCGAGCCTGGGCAACCTCTCAAGGCTGATTCTCCTATTGTGTGTTCCCTCTTACTTACCCCCTTACTATTTATTTGTATTAGCTTTTATTTATAATTAGCTAATTTATTGATTTCAGATAACTGCAGCGGTCAGGCAAAATGTTACTTATTGTGATAATGTTACATGTTACATTCAGGATAGGTAAGAACACAAATACCTTACAGTACTCCATATTGTCCTGTCTTGCACTTTAATGTCTAATGTTTGTTCTGTCTTGTCTATGCATGGGATAGTAAGAAACGTAATTTAGATTCCTTGTATGTCTATCACATGTAAAGAATTGATAAAGCTGACTTGACTTGACTACAGATCCAGGCAAGGCAAACAAGCATTGATTGTAAGATTGATTGTAAGATAAAAAACAAAAAAACACAAACATTGCAATGATGTCACCTACACTTGCCTTGAACTTAGTTATGTGACCAGTGACCAGAGTGGCCAGCAGCATGTATGGCTCCAGGTGTTTTATGCACCCTTCGTGTGATGTAATGTGATGTAATGATATGACAAGAAATCAAACATTAAGTGCAAAATCAGTGCACACAGAATATAATGAGATTGGAAAACCAACTAGTATAAGGACATGGTATGACTGTTTCTTTAGATTACTCCTAGAACACATTAGGTTCATAGTTTCCTGTGACAAGTGGCGTTCCTTAACCAACTTCATTCAATTAATTCATTACCATGACATTAACCAACTTACTGTTGTATCACGTACGTGAAGTGAGGATCCTCTCGCAAAGCTGCATCCCCAGCCCCACCTATGAGAGAAAGGCTAATATTATAGGCTGATAATAAATAATACAGAAACCTGTATGTTGCTAGAACTATGTTGTGGCATGCCTTATCTTGTTATTATGCTGCATGTTCTGCGTTACGTGCGCTGCCCATGTATGCGCAATTCCTGTGTTCTATCTGCAATGTCTTAGCCCGAATTTAACTAGTTTGCTGCAGATGTTTTCAAAATAGTCTACAAGTTCGAAGAAGGTTGATGGGGCAGCCTTTTAAATGTATGGCATAGTTTAATACGGAATGCAGTTTAGCAGTTTGTTGGTTTGTAGAGGGAGAGGTAGTGCTTGTGTCTCACTTGCGTTGCTTCCGCACAGCCCATTGTTTTATTCCACATATGTTCTTTAAAAAAAATTATAAAACAATCAAACTAAAAACACCAAACAAGAAACTATAAAAACTAAACAAAAGTTTAAGTTTCTATTAAAAAACACACATGCGCGAGGTAGTTAGTACTAGTTCTCTTATCTCGCTTGGCTTCCATACAAAAATCCCCCACGCCACACCACTGGTATAAACAATAACATAATTTCACCAAAACCCCTATTTGTTGTAGCTTTCTTTTCCTTAAGCATTTACCTTTTTTTCTGCACCAACACATTAGTTGCTCTGTTACAATAAACTTGATTGCCCAAAGGTAAACTGACAGAATGACAGAAATGAGAAGCATGAGAGTGATAACATAAATTTGGGAGAAAGAAATGATACATTAAAAAATAAAACCGAGTGTGCTAAAATATGTTGTGGACATGCCAGTAAAACCAGATGACTGTCTTTAACAATGATATTACTATGACAGAAATATGATTTTCTCCCTGTTGCTGAAGGAAAAAAATACTTTGACATTTTAGAAGTATTTATTTTAATAATAATTAATTACTTAAGTAAACAACTGGTAAAAACTCTCCACAAGCCAGCTGACAAGTATCCCAGTATTGTATTGCAATTTGAGATTTAATGAAGATTAAGTTGTAAAAATAAAAAAGGTGAAAAAAAAAAGAAAAATGATGTTGGTGTCTCATTGAAGACCATCCTTTCTGTCGTTGCAGAGATGTTCACAAGTCATTTCTTCCAAGTCCAAGTCAAGTCTCGAGTCTTTGTAGTCAAGTGCAAGTCAAGTCTCAAGTCTTTGAGGGCAAAGCCAAGTCAAGTCTCGAGTCTTTTGTCCCAAGTCCAAGTCAAGTCTCAAGTCTCAAATGACTGAAATGAACATTCTGTCATCAGATTAAAAGCATACTGTACCATGAGTTATTATTATTATTATTATTATTATACACTGCAGTATCAAAATAGATCAGAGCATGGTCACTTAGCACTGTGTACAAAAAAACTATGCACCACCATCTCTCCCTTACCCACATACATATATAGTGATGCCAGGCGAAAGTATGTGTAAACAGGAGCCTTTTAAAGAGGTACTGTGCAATTCCGAATAGAACCTTAAAATAGGAGGCATGCATAATAAGGGCTATTTCAATGTGAAGAAACATCCTGAAAGCTTTATTTAATGAATGTATTTTTTGTATTTGACCAACCATGGTGCCAAATCCACCAAGATGACGGTGAGTTACTTGAACTAACAGCAGCAAATAAAGACGTTAACTACAGCAGATTTATGTTAACTACATAGAAAAGAAAATAACAAAATAGAGAACCACATCTACACCACAACATCTGTGGCAACAAACATGAGCATGATGTTTATCCTGGAAAAAGGTTTAGACAACAGAATAGTTGCATTTTAGAAAAATTAATGACAAAGCTAATATTGTCATTTATAAACAAAATACTATACGTGTGAGTAACTTGACAAAAAAAACTGTTGATTGAAGAGTTTACCGATGGCCACTAGGTGGCCACCTTCCCTTTAAGTTCACTTCATTGATATACAGTCAATGGTTCACGTCGGGTACGGGTCGGGTGTGGAACAATAAAGCTGTCATTCAGCATGCATGACCTAAAATTGTGGTTCGGTTGCTAGCGATCTGTCCATACGGGCCAAGTTTTCCCTATGTGATAAAGTGTTAGACTGACCTATCCTTGTGGGTTTTGAGGTGCCTGATGAAATTTGATGTAGTTGAGCCAGCATCATGGATGGTGATCCCACACTTACACGAGGCTGTCCGTTTGTTGCCTGCCTGTACGAAGTCTTTAAAACCAAATGAAATAACAAATGGGACAGCCCCAGCCGAACCCGCTGCCGCCATGGTCTGTCTGTCTGTATTTCAAATCTTTGCCTCCCCTGCACGCATGCGTTGCGCATATGAAGGGAGGAAAATATTCAGTCTGTCTCCGATTTTCACACCTTGTAAATATTTCAGTTAAATGAAATAAATAATTTAATGAATGAAGATTGTTCACGAGTCACAACACACAAGTCCGAGTCAAGTCTGAAGTCATTGAGGGCAAGTCTAAGTCAAGTCCGAAGTCTTTCTTTGTGCGACTTAAGTGCGACTCGAGTCCAAGTCGCTACACTCGAGTCCCCATCTCTGTGTCGTTGAGTCTTGGTGTTTGAGCTGCTCACTAAAAGAGGAAAATAGTTTAGTGTAAAACACACAACACTTGGAATGGATCTAAAAGAAGTCTGAAAAAATGAATGCAGACCTGGTTAGTCTTCTTTAGGTAATGTTGCCGATGGTGCTCCTGTATATCTTTTACTTTCTGCTGTTTTGGTCTTTTTTTCCTGCTTCTTCATGCCTTTTTGCCCTCTTCTTCTTCTCTTCCTTTGCCCTTCTCTGCTGTTTCATCCTCCCCCTTGCCAGAAATGTTATCTTTTTTTTCCAGTCATATAGACCTTTCGTTAGAACAGTCTGCTTGTTCTGCTGTCTCTCCCCTCCAGTAATTTGGATCTCATGATCCTCTAACAAAACAGAAGGACAAAAACTGGTTGCTCCAAACAACAGTAACTCTTTCGATGTTACATTTCTTTGCAAACAAATTAACCAGACTCCCAATTACAAAAACACCATATGTTTGGTTTGAACACTGGAGAGTTCCAAATCATGACTGAACTTGTGTGATGTTGTGTGATCAGAACTTGGCATCAGAGACATAAATAGAAATAAGATTAAAATGTTGGACACCTTATCATAAATATTATCACGCTGTTGCTCCTGACTTGATGGTGTTCATAAACTTTTTGTTAATCCAGCCAAAAATCGTAATCACATCCTCTTCTTTCTTCACAACCTTGCGTCTTCACAACCGTTCGTCATTATTCTTTGCAACTCCTGCTCACTCTTCCTGTGCCCTCTACTCCACTGGTGATGGGGAAGCCTCCTTAGGCTGCTACTCATCCTTCACCTCCTCCTTAGCCTGCTCCTCATTCTCCTCCTTAGCCTGCTCCTCATGCTTCACCTCCTCCTCCTTAGCCTTCTCCTCATCCTTCACCTCCTCCTTAGCCTGCTCCTCATCCTTCACCTCCTCCTTAGCCTGCTCCTCATCCTTCACCTCCTCCTTAGCCTGCTCCTCATTCTCCTCCTTAGCCTGCTCCTCATTGCTCACATTCTCCACCTTAGCCTGCTCCTCATTCTTCATCTTCTCCACCTTAACCTGCTCCTCATTTGTCACCTCCTCTTCTTTAGCCTGCTCATCATCCTTCATCTTCTCCACCTTAGCCTGCTCATCATCCTTCTCCTTAGCCTGCTCCTCATTCTTCACCTTAACCTGCTCCTCATTCTTTACCTCCTCCTCTTTAACCTGCTCCTCATCCTTCATCTTCTCCACCTTAGCCTGCTCCTCATCTTTCACCTCCTCTTCTTTAGCCTGCTCCTCATCCTTCACCTCCTCTTTAGCCTGCTCCTTATTCCTTACCACCCTCTACTTGTCACTTGAGTATTTAATGCTGATGATAAAGTTTTAAAATAAAAAAGGTAATAAAAAATGCAAAATAAAAAAAGATATTGATGTCTCATTTGAAGACCTTTCTGATTTGCGTTGAGCCTTCGTGTCTGTGTTGCTCACTAAAAGAGAGAAATAGCCAGTTCAGTATAACAAAACACAACAATTGTTATGGATCTGACAGAAATCTTAAAACAAAAAATAGTACACACCCAGTTAGTCTTCTTCAAGTAACTTTGTCGACACTGGTCCTCTATATTCTTTAATCTCTGTTGTCTTGCTCTTTTTTTCTCTGCCTCTTCTTGCCTTTTTTCTGCCTTCTTCTCCTCTTCCTTTCCCTTTTCTCTGCTCTTTCGGCCTCCCACTTCTGCCAGGAATGTTCTATTTTTTTCCAGTCGTTCATATCCTTTGTCAGATCGGACCGCTTGTCCCGCTCTCTCTCCCCTCGAGTAATTGGGATCTCATGATGCTCTAACCAAACAGAAGGACAAAAACTGGTTACTCCAAACAACAGTGACACTTTCTACATTACATGTCTTTGGCATTACTGCATACAGTACTTTGTATGCAAAGTTCAGACTACACTGTTTTAGAAAGGATATCCAGGTGGGAGGGTTGGCTTTGAAATCACAGGTAATTGCCTTGCCTCAAAGGGCAATCAGCAGTTAATCTGCGAGAACAAGTCGTCAAGTGTCAGAAATCGTATGTGATTGACAAAGAGCAGCAGCCAATCAGGGAAAAAAAAGCTTCCTTTCAGCTCTGGGAACCAATCAGGTTTCTTGATCAGCACATACGCTGCCTTGTCCCTATACGTTCTCATGGCCTATTATTATGCTTATTTAATAAAAGTAACAACACTCATGCATACACAATTTAATAAAAATAACAACACACATTGCTAAAATAAACATATAACATGGTTAAAGCCAATCATTGTGCAGTTGCCTCACAGGTTTACTTGCTGCCCCTTCTGTTTTTTCACAAGTAGGTGCATCAATTTAAAGCACTGCACTTCCTTAAGAACAACTCACAACAACAACTTCAAGCAGAATATGGGGTAATCTTTGGTATAATTCACATGCAAAGTAGGCTGGGTGTTGTTGCTATAGTCCGTACTGTTTAACAAAGTCAATACATAGTTAATGACGCCACCATGTAATCTGAAGCTCTACCTGTACCAGCGGTCACAGAGGTCACAGATCAGCCCTATGCACGGAGGCGAGGCTCATGATTACAAAATTATCAGACGTGTGGTTTGAACACTGGAGAGTTGGCAGCAGTGTCGGCACTCACCAAATCATGGCTGAACTCGTGTGATGTTGTGTAGTCTGAACTTGGCATAAGGGATGTCAATAGAAATAAGATTAAAATGTTGGACACCTACCATAAATTTTATGTCCCTCCTGTTCCTCTCTTATGTACGTCTTCTGAATTTTTTTCTCATAGTGTTTATTAACTTTTTTGTTAACCCAGCCGAAAACCTTAGTAATCACATCCTTGTCCTTCTTCACAACCTTGCCATCTGCCCCTGCAGCATTCATCTCTGTGACTCCTGCTCCTTCATCCTGTGCCCTCTCCTCAGCTGGAGATGGGGAAGCCTCCTTAGCCTGCTCCTCATGCTTCACCTTTTCCACGTTAGCCTGCTCCTCATTCCTCACCATCTTCACCTTAGCGTGCTCTTCATCCTTCACCTCCTCATCTTTAGCCTGCTCCTCATCCTTCACCTTCTCCTCCTTAGCCTGCTCCTCATTCGTCACCCTCTCCACCTTAGTCTGCTCCTCAAACTTCACCTTCTCCTCCTTAGCCTGCTTCTCATTCTTCACCTTAGCCTGCTCCTCATTCCTCACCCTCTCCACCTTAGTCTGCTCCTCAAACTTCACCCTTTTCTCCTTAGCCTGCTCACCCTTCACCTTCTTCTTCTCAGCCTTCTTCACCTTCTCCACCTTAGACTGCTCCTCATTCTTCACCTCATCCACCTTAGTCTGCTCCTCAAACTTCACCCTTTTCTCCTTAGCCTGCTCACCCTTCACCTTCTTCTCATCAGCCTTCTTCCCCTCCTCCACCTTAGGCTGCTCCTTATTCTTCACCTCCTCCACCTTAGGCTGCTCCTCATTCTTCACCTCCTCCTCATTCTTCACCTCCACCTTAGCCTGCCCCTCATCCTTTGCCTTCTTCTCCTTAGCCTGTTCCTCATTCTTCATCGCCGCCTTAGCCTGCTTCTCCTTTCTCATCTTCTCCACTTTAGCCTACTTCCCATTTCTCACCTTCTCCACTGTAGCCTCCTCATTCCTCACCTTCCTCTCCTTGTCATGATCATCTAATGCCAAACTCTGTGTCTCAGAGGGATTAATGCTACCATGGGGTACTAGCCCCTCTGTGTGCAGCGGTGCTTTCATCTTCCACTCGTCCTGTTTGACCCTCTTACTTGCCTTGGCTGATGCAGATGACACAAGAGTGATAACCTGTTTAATCTCCTCCTGCTGTGGACCTAAGAGCTGGCAGGAGGGTGTAGCAGGCAGAACCTGCTCTGGGTCAGCGGAGTGATTGCTACTTGTAGGACTGTGTGGCTTAAACCGGTGAGTTTTGTTTTTTCTGTCATTAGTGGCTTGAACAACAGGTTGAAAGAGTGTTCTGGGTCCCTTCTTTCTGGTCAGATTTTTGTTTAGTTGGTTTGGATATTCAACCGTCTGTCCAGTGACCTCAGTAGGTTTATTGTTTTCCTGGATGTGAGCCTTTGCCTCAGTCCTTTCTTGCTCCAGGGCCTGTTTTGCCACACCATTCTGTTCACGTGTCTCTCTCTGCTTATCAGACTTTTTGTCGCTCTCATTCTCATTTTGTCTATTAACCTCATTTTGCTTTTGAATGTCAATCTGGTTTTTCACTTTTGTTTGCTGTTTGCTTCCTGTTTGTCCAGACGTCCTAGGCAAGTCTCACTTGCCAATGGCTTTTCTATACACTCTGTCTCAGAGTCAGTCTCCATGTTTTTCTCCAAGCTGTCTTTCAAACCTTTACTTCCTGTCTTGGTATTGGCTACGGCCTCACTTCCTTCCTCAGAATCGTCATCCACGGCCTGCAGCCCCTCTTGGAAGTTCTCTCTCTTCCCTTTCACCTCTTCCTGCTTAATTTGTTCCAGCCAGTTTCCTTTATTTATCAGGCTCTTTACAGTTTTTGTTTTCTGTTTGTTAACTTTTGTCAATCCTTCTTCAACATGAGTCTTTCTTACCCTTCTTTCTAATCTTATTTGCTCTTTGTCCTTTGACATTTCCTGCACTTCTATCAGCTTCAACAGCTGCTGTCGTCGTTGCTGAGATTCGTCCAGCTCTCTACTTAGCTCTCTTGTTCTTTTTTCCCATTCCTCCTGACTTTTTATCTTCAGTTCCCTCCATCGTTGTTCATGTCTCTCCTGCTTCATTTTCATCTCCTCCATGTTTATCTCCATATTCTTCATCTGTGCCTCCACCTTTTGCCATCGCCTCTGTTCCACTAGCATTTGTTTTAGATGTTCATTTTTTAACTTCCTCTCAATGTTCCCCTGTTCCAACTGCTCTCTCAGTTGTGTGCTCTTTCTGGGTGTCTCTCTTTGCTCTCGCTGAAAGTGCAGATATCTCTATCCTTCTTTGGTGTTGTTTTCTTCTGTGTGTCTCACTACCTCCATTGTATATTTCTGCTCAAATTCGAGCAGCCTCATCAGTTCATCCTGCCTTCTCTGAACCATTGCTCTTTGCTTCTCTAGCTTTTGCTCTGTCTCAGTCATTTTAGCTTTCCACATGGTCTGGAATCTACCTTCCAGCTCCCGCAGTCTTTCCTCGTGTGCCTTTTGTCCCTCCTCTCTCGCCGTAGCAAACTTTAGCTGCATGTCTTTTAGCTGCATCTCCAGCTGATGCTGCCTTTCTTGGCTTTTCTTCACCATGTTTCTCTGCCTCTCTTCCATTGTTTTCATTCTTTCCCATAGTTGTTTCTCTTGTGCTCTCAGACTAGCATACAATGCTTCTTTCCTGTCTCTGATCTTTACCTGTTCTTCCATCTCTTTCAGCCTCTCCATTTCCCACGCCCATTCTTCCTCTCTCTTTTTTTTCCTCTCCATCGCTCTCAATCTTTCCAACTCCATCATTTGAAAGTGCTGCCTTTCAAGGCATTTTAACACTTCAATCTCTCTCAGTCTCTCATTGTGTCTTTCTATATCTCTCGCCTGATGTCGCTGCATCTCACGCAGGGCCACCAGTTCAGCCATTTTGTATTCCTGTGACATAAATGCAATTCCTCTATTAAGCTACCATTTTGTATTGCCAATTTTAAATACCTGTGTAATATTCTTTCCTAAGCAAGAGTATAAAAGAGTTGTTACCAAACACATAATCAATTTTGAGCAAATATGAATGCTGCGTCAAGGTAAAATTATGTCTTTTTGTGCTTGGAATTACTGAACTGTCCACGTAGTGGTTAAAGATATTCAGCATAATGTACAGTAAGTGATGCATTTAGTCCTGCCCTATGCATACCAAACACAAAAAGTAGTGAATGCTGTTAAACTTCATAACTACACAACAGTAAGCACTAAAGTTTAGTCTAGGCCTATATGAAGAAGAATGTCAGGAAGCATTTTCCAAAACGTAGCCTGGAATGTACATACCTGAAATGCATCAACTCATCCTAATCAGGTTATAGCTTACCACTCAAATCAGCTGCCAACAAAAAAACGTGCTGTCCAGTCAGTCTTAACGCCCAAAATGAATGTTTCATGAGTGGATGTCTGTTCATATATTTTACCATGGTAACCATTATGACAGCGTCCCTATTACGCAATGTGACAGCCACAGGTATTCACCTTTTCTTTGTCTTTTTTTCAGAAGTCATTGAAAAACAGAAACATTTAATAGGTCTATTTGGGCTACTGTACAATAAAAATCCGATGTCGAAAAATGATTAAGTTACTGCCGTCTAGCCGTCTGATAAACGTCTGGGAGGCTACATAGCCTACTCAAGTAACATGGGCAATTTGGCTTCACACTTCTTAACGGGGCAACTAGCCTACACGACGCATGCGACTTCAGGAGTTTAGAGCATATTTTCAGACAGTTTTCTAAAATATTTCACGTTATCAAACCAACGTGTACATTTTTCACTACTTTAAAGATTTCGATTTCTGATTACAGTTTCCTATCCTCGAACGTTTTGCTGCTGCTCTCCCGTTCCCATTGAATGTTGTTGGGATAGTAATTCGTTAAAAATGGCAAATGGCAAATGCAAGAAAACTACACTAGGCCTACATTTATTTTGCAAGTTGTAGAATTTATTAAAATGTTTGAACATATTCCTAACAGTCTAATAATAGCAAGACTTCTTCCTTTTACAAATGTATCAAAAATTATATTTCAGTAAAGCTGGCGAGGACAGCTGAATAGGAACGGTCAGTCAGTCTTCGCCCACTGAGGCCTTATTACTGAGTTTGTGTCAGGAGCTCTCTTTCGTCTTGGCTCGTGCAGAGGCGCGTTCTGGTCCAGTCTCTCCTGACGCATTCATCCGGTAGCTCATTTCGACGAAGCAGCCCATTTCGACAGTACACCGGCAGTCTGTTAAGTTCTGGAGCCTTCTTAGCACCCTTCTTAGCGACAAAACAGTGAAAACAGCACCCCCTCAGGCAGGTAAAGCAATGTGACACTAAGGCTTAACTTCTTAACTGCATCTGGGAAACCCGGCCCGTACGTGACAGTTGTCATATTTGTGAAAACATGTAGAAAAGGCAAAAGTATCGCACACCAATAAACTTTGTTGAGGTGTTGGCCATGTAATTCAAGCATAAGAAGAAAAGAAATGCCACACTCTCTGCTCCATGATATTTATTTAGAAGTGACGTTTCGGCCGTCTGGCCTTCTTCAAACTTACAATCAGAAAGATCCAGAGTCTCTTTATGTTCACTCCATTAGTGAGCACCTGGTGTCCTGGAGCAACAGGCTCTCCCATTGGTTGAACAATTGGTCTTTCATCACAGCTGATGCCTCTGAGCACAAGGCTCCTTTATTGGCAATTAGTGTCCATTAGGTGTGACCAAAAACTTTCAGCAACATTACACTTACATACAGATTGAAGTTAAACCATCAGCTCAATTGAACATCATAAATAACACATTCTGTTTAGTAACATTTTTTTTATAGAAAACATCTAAGATCATTTCAACATTTAAACCGTGAGGTGTTGAAGTTTTTAAATGATAAATCCAATAGTGTTCTCTCTTAGAAAGCAGATTCTCCAAATCACCTCCTCTAGGGGGCAATGACACCTTCTCAATACCAATGTACTTAAGAGATGAAATAGGATGATTAAATTCTACAAAATGAGCAGCTACTGGGTGTTCAAGTTTCTGCATCTAATAGTACTTCTATGTTCGGCTATACGCGTCTTTAGAGACCTAGGCCTACTTGTTTTGCCGACATAAGATTTCCCACAAGGACATGTTATTAAATATATCACATACTTTGTACTGCAGGAAATTATACCTTGTAGTTTTAAACACCCGCATACAGGGAAGGAAATAAAAATAAAACATTTATATGTAATTGCATTGGGTACAGTTACCACAGCGCCGATTCCCATCTGGAATTGGAGCAAACGTGGTTTGAGACACAATAGGATCAGGAAGCAAATAAGAATGGACAAGCTGGTCTCTAAATTTCTTCCTCGTTTGTACACCACAAGTGGTCGCTCGATGAAGACCTTCTTCAATTGATCATCTGATTCCAAAATGTGCCAGTGTTTCATCACTATATCCTTTAAATGTCTAGAACAGGGGTGCTCACTAATTTTTGGCTCGCGAGCTACTTTTAAAACGGCCATGCCGCCGCGATCTACTGAGGATGATGATGATGAAGATGACGACGATGATGACGATAAATCACTCAGTATGCATTTTAAATGTACCTATATGCAGTTTGTTTATTGATATAAATGTTGCATTACATATGCAGCATAAAAATATATGCAATTACATATGCAGCATAAAAATATATGCATCCATACATAAACGGTCATGCATGCACAACTTTAATACAACTGTATTATGATATAATGAACGCTTCCAGCACAAGTATAATACATTTGTATTACTTTGCAATGAACCTTTAGAACACAACTGTTCACTGTAGTGAGCACCCCTTCTACAGTACTCAGTAGTTAATATTACACGTCCATTGGAATTCTCTTTTGGTCTATTTTTTAGTAAATCTGCTCTTGAAATTTCATTTATTTTTGTAGTTGCATCATTCAAAACTGAATTCTTATATCCTCTACTTCTAAAGTTATTTTTCATATTTGTCAAGTTTTTCGTTAGATCTTCCGGTATGTGACAGATACGTTTTAAATGACAAAATTGACTGAAAGGCAGGCTGTTTTTTAATGGTAGGGGATGATCGGAGTCAGCCCTTAACAGAGAGTTTCTGGCTGTAGGTTTTTTATAAAGATCTGTATATAGTCTTGTCCCCTCACGGATAATCCATAGATCTAAAAAGCTCAGTCTTTTGTCGTTATATTCCATGCTGAATGATATAAATTCAGAGCATGAATTGAGGTATGTAAAAAAATCTCTTAGTTCTGTCACTGATCCCTTAAAGAGGCAAAATATGTAATCTAAATATCTCTTCCACAGGAAAATGTTATCTTTAAAAGCATGATTAGAGTAAATATGATTTTCTTCAAATAAACCCATGTATAAATTTGAAAAGGAGGGTGAGAAGGAACTGCCCATAGGTACTCCATGTCTCTGAATGTAAAATGCATTCTGAAATACCCAGTAATTATGTTTTAAGATTAATTTAGATAATTCTAAAATACATGTTTTAAATGGACTACATCTAGAATCTGGTAAATAATAATCAAGTGCTCCCATGCCTCCATGGTATAGACGTATACATTGCATTGATGTCAAAGGACACTAAATATAGTTCATCTTCAAGAGAATCAATAGACTCAATTATATTCACAAGGTGTCCCGTATCTTTAGTAAAAGAAGGCAAAGTTTCTGTCAAAGGTCTAATAAAATAATCCACATAGGTAGACAAACTAGAAGTAATTGAGCCAATACTGGCCACTATCGGTCGGCCTGGTGGTTGATCCACATTCTTGTGGATTTTGGGTAAAGTATAAAAGGTTGGAGTGACTGGGTGCTCCATGCGTAAAAAGTCATACTCTTTTTTGGATATGTCTCCTTTTTTGAGCAATTCATCAAGAGTTTCAAAAATAATCATCTTAAAAAGTTGTGTTGGATCTTCTGATAACTTTTCATAAAACATTTCGTCAGCTAACTGTCTCAGACATTCTTTTACATAGTCTGTTTTATTCATCACCACTGTGGCTCCCCCCTTATCTGCTGGTTTAATGACAATTGACTCATCTTCTTTCAAATCCTTCAATGCTTTTCTCTCTTCCCTTGTCAAATTGTTATATTGTGATTTATGTTTTTCTAGGAGATATTTGTCAGTATCCTGTTCAACCAGTCTACAGTAAGTCTCAATAGAATTATTACGATTCATTGGTGGTACAAATGTACTTTTGTTTTTAAAGACTTTCTTTTCAGTTGTAGATAAACTCACATTATCATTAACTTGCTTTTCATCATCTACTTTAAAGAATTCTCTTAAGCGTATGTTTCTAAAAAACCTAAACAAGTTACATTAGTGGGTACAAATGAAAGTTTCATTCGAAATTGAACAAATGAAAAATTTCCTCGATTGGTAGGTCCGGGAGCGGGTACGATCCAGATTTTCTATTCTTGCCCCTTCGTGTTGGTTTATAAGTCTTGTTTTTCTGTTTTCCCCTTTGGCGTTTCGCATAGGTAGGCCTAGGTCCAGGGCATGTCCCGATAAAAAACTGGAACTGGAGGCTGATGAGTATTGGTCCGAAGAAAGTTGGTCAGTTCGTTGATGCATCATTGGTCTCATTTTTCTTGTTTTCCATTCAGGATTTTCCATTCAGGATATTTGTGAAAACAGAAACAATATTAAAAAGGTAATGGATACGTATTAAGTGTAAGGTCCTCAGGCCTAGTCCTAGTGATCAGACAAATGATTGGCACCTTTCATTGTAGCTTCTATGTCAAAATCACATTGGTAATAAGAAAATCAAGTGATAGTGGCAGCTGTGAAAGCTATCAGAAAAAAAACCATTCATTTCAGGTCATGTGTCAAAAGAACACTAGGGTTAACGAAACCAAGTCATAATACTGGCTGTGAAAGCTGTCAGACATTTGTGAAAACAGAAATCAGTTTAATAAGGTGACTGATGGGTTTTACCTGTAGGGTCCTTTGGGCTAGTCCCAGCCAAAAGATGTGAAACATTCATTTCAAGTCATATGTCAAGACAACACTGGGATTAACAAAACCAATTCATAATGACAGCTGTGAAAGCTGTCAGAAATTTGTGAAAACATAAATTAGTTTAATAAGGTGACTGATGGGTTTTACTAGAGTTGAATAGAATACTAGAGTGGACACAGGCGCACTGCTCATGGCAATCGTGGCCGCCATCTTGCGACTGCCGGCCGGGCCGGGAATCCTAGCCCTCGCAGTGCTGAGTAAGGAACACAAATATCGATTTGTAGGCCTATAATAAATTGATATTTTATATTAGCTAGTATATTCATTTTTGATCCGTACGTGTCATTTTATACTAATGACAGGTCATATTGTGTAGTTTTAATTATCGTTAACTATCGTTTTCTTTGATACGATTTACGTACATATAGAGTCAGGCATTTCAAATATCATCATTGTATAGTGTGTCAGTGGATATTTTCACAGAACAAAGCCGTTTTTGACAGAGGTGGATCCATTTTACGCTTATTTACATTGAGTGCCTAGCACACGCAAGATGGCGGCCGCGTCGGACGTTTTCCCGTGTGGTCAGCCAATGCCGTGTCCACTCTAGTATTCTATTCAACTCTATGGGTTTTACCTGTAGGGTCCTTGGGCCTATCCTAGTGACCAGCCAAAAGATGTGAAACATTCATATGTCAAGACAACAGTGGGATTAACAAAATCAAGTCATAATGACAGCTGTGAAAGCTGCCAGAAATGTGTGAAAACATAAATTAGTTTAATAAGGCAATTAATGGGTTTTACCTGTAGGGTCCCCTGTACCTGTAGGGTCCCCAGTACTTGTACAGGAACTTGTACAGCACCTACAGTTCATTGGTCGAATTTGCAACTTTTGTAACTGCCACATGTACAGTTCGTTCGGATCGCACGATAGGATTAGATCTAGCAGCTAGTATCTATTCCGATTAGAGATCTGTTCGGATCAGAAGTGCCCATGTATACGTGGCTATTGTCATCACTGGGAGAGTTCCAAGGACACCATGAACACACGGCGTCACATGCCCCGCCCATCTATCTTGAGGAAATACGGGAAGTGCAGACACCCTAAAAGAAAGCACCAAAGAAGTAATCACAGTTGTCCCTGAATGTCATAGATAGAAATCTGATTGCAGCCTGTACTGTATGGTTACAAAATATGGATTTAAGATTCATACTAAGAAGACTTTACTGTTTCTTACTATGCGGAGTCATAGTATATCTAATCTCTGGTAAGCATGACTTTTTATGGCTAGCGTTAGCAGGCTAAGGTACAAGATATCTTTGGGAACGGTGTATTTTGGTTGTGATATGCTGGTAAACTGTCTTGGATTCCGTGTCAGAAATTACGGTGTTGTGCTTCGTCATAAAAAGTCTGGACGCAAATAAGGTCGAAACACTTTCCAACGTTGTGTTTGAACAGTTCTTTGTAGCCAACATTGGAGGTTTGCGGGAACCTGCCCATTGTGTGCTAACGTTGTAATCAACATTATCTTTTGCAACACTAAGCATCTGTACACAAGTTGCTGTAAACTGGAGACATATGGTGAAAAACTTAATTGTATTACTATATTTAAAAAATATGATCTCTTAACCAAGCATTGCGGTAAGTTAAAATACTGACCTTACGTGGCTAGTAATGGGATGGCTAAGGTGGCTAACTAGCATTCGAGCTAGTGATTGTAAAAATAATAGTGAACTGTGGGAGTAGGCTACAAAAGAAAAGACAACCCATCTGTATCACATCCAATGTCTTGATGCGGTTCAATTTTGGACCACCCACTTCTTATCTGAAACGGTGCATTTGTTATTTTTGTAACGACGACTTTTGTCGTTTGTTTTTAACCATTTTGATGATGACATGTGATCAACGCCTCGGGACTCTACTGTCTCTATAGGTTCTGCATCGGAAACGTGAAAATGCAGCGGTTTACAGCACGTCGTTGTCAAATACTAATAGCAATTAGCAGAGCTAATCAGATCTGGCAGATTTAAACAAGTTTGTCTTCTAGTGATTGTTGTAATGTACTCTTTGTTCTTACTCTTAAAGCTGCTATCACACATAATCTGTTGCTTACTAGTTAGAATAATCTAACTTTATTGAAAAAAAGGTCTGTTGAATTACCAATGGTATCAAGATGTTAAATATTCTCTAACCGTATTTATCAAGTTAGCCTCAATTAAACGGTCTCCGTAACACAGATAAACTGTCACTGCTATTACGCTTATTAAGAGAGCTACAGACTAACAGACTTGTTGGAGCAATGATTTGTTCCCGATCCCAGTTTTTACCTGTACTCCAATATTCTGTACTGTGTCACCACGTTATGTTGGGCATTGAACAGAACTCACCATGCAGTAGAACAGTTTCAGATGTTACAGATGTGATGTGATGTAAAGCGCAGAGGCACGTAGTCCATGTCAACAAGGAAGCAATTTTCGGTGAAGTAAAGTTTTGTTTTGCTTTGTTTTGCCAGTGTCAAAATCACGTGGCCAGTTATACCCGGGTCACACACATGTGACTAAAACTCAAAGCTAAGACAAAGCAGAGTGAGCTGTACAGGGCGAGTTGTGCAGTGTTGCCGTGACTTGCATGTGCAGTGTAGGCCTATGCATTGGATTTAGACTAGCTATTTGTGAATCCAGTGCTGTGTTTACCGCAGGTAACTTGTTTTGTTAAGGTGATGTTTGTCTGGGGAGGTATCGGGTTATAGTTGAAACATCAAAGCAAAATTATTCACTTTAGCAGGGCCTGTGCTCCCATAACGAGCATCACGCACTGCTCAGGGGACCAAGGGGGATGGGGGAAAAACACCACAAACACAACAACCATGACACATGTTGTGCTCTTTTAATACAATGGAAGTCAATAGGCTCGTTCGAGATTCCAGTCCGCCCGTCAACGAGAATTGCTGGTCACAGCAGGGGTGGGCATTAAATGAGGAAAATAAAGTCGAACACAAATCCTAACGAGACTGAGCTCGCGCCTCCCCGATCATCGTAGCAGATGACACACAAGTTGTAGTCCTCTACAGTCTATGGTTGTAGTGGGGTGCACTGAGAGTTTAATTCAAGTCCAGTCTTTCTTATTGTTTAGATTAACATTGGAACAAAACGAGTTGCCCCAAAGTGCTCCACAACACAAACATGAAAACTAAGACAATAAAACAAAGACCATAAGTAGGTAACACGGACAATGAAATAGAAATGGGATTAATAATTAAATAAATAATGGGCCGGGCTTGACAGTGTCAGATAAACCACCAGAACAAGGTAAAAATAGAGAGAAGAGATATATCTTCAAATTGGAGTACACTAACGTACACTTCAGATGACAAGTCCAGTCGGGGAGCACCGGACAATGCACCTGCACAGACGTCAGTGAACTTTTAACCAACCATGGCAAAGTAGCGTCACCGAGGAGGCGTTAGCTAGCCACTTGCAGTTGTGTGGAGGCAACTGCAAAGGTCTGTACGATTTGTCTGTAAGCGTCATACTCCCGCGAGTTTTCGGGTCATGTGTCATGGTCGCATTGTTGTAACAACTCGTGACAACCTCACACATTTCGGGCATGTCGGACACGATTTCTAACCACAATGCAACATTTTCAGCGTCAGGCTGCAAACGGATGCAAACGTCTAGGTCAAGTCAAATACGGCAAATGATAGGGTAGCATGTAATTTACAGGAAAAGCTGCCAAACAAACTTTGTGTTACAATAAAAACAATTGCACTGTCAAGGTCATTTTTGAGTTTTATTGTACAGCACACAAAAAGCAAGGCAAAACTGAAAAAATTGCATTATAATAAAAACACAAAAGGAACATAAACAGTAACAATATGCTATGCAAACATCAAGAATGTGAAAACTAAGATCTCATATTTTTAAATGTTTAAATTTAAGATATGCATAATATTTTGTGATCATGAGTGTGAATGTCTGCGTCTTGCGTTTCATTACTTTAAAAATATGAGATCTTGAGATTTAATTGTAACACAAACAAGTTTCTTTGGCAGCTTTTCCTGTAAATGACATGCTACCCTATCATTGACTTCCATTGTATTAAAAGAGCACAACATGTGGTGGAAAGAGGTACTGCTGATCAATCCAACTCCATGGAATTACTGACATTTTTCCCAAACATAATATCTCAATAAAGAGACTGAGCAACAAATCCAAATTTTGGACAAATGATTCTCACATACAGGATGATTATGGAAAAATGTTTGAAAAATACTGTGAACTGAAAATCAAGCCTAACTTCAAGAAAATACACGAAGCCTACATATGTACGGTTTTATGAATGATTACACTGGTTTACTGGAGTTGGGTAGTTTTGTAGTTGGGTAGTTTTTCCATTCCCCAGTCTATTCACAGGTACACTTGGTCAGTGCAATGTGAGTTTACTGGTGGCTTTTGTGTTGTTTTGTATCAAGTGCACTGACTATCAATTGTGTTTTTTCCCCATTTCCCAATCTATCCACAGGTACACTTTTGGTGACTGCTATTGACGTCTATGCGCCAGAGGAGGTGTTCTTTGAGAATGGGACCACAGGAACACTTAAATGTTCTTTCAAATCAAAAGAAGTAGTCAGCAGTGGAGTGTCTGTCACTTGGTCATTTCAACCAGAAGGATCTACAGAACAACCACTTTCAGTAAGATTGCCCTGTTTTTTTCTCAATCTCTTTAATCTTGAAACTGTATTGAGTGCTCTTGAACAAAGCACAGCCCTGGTGAAAAATTGTTGGCCTATGTCCATAAACCCCTTATGCAGAGTTAGACAACTGGGTTTGGCCACAGGGAAAATGTTTACTTAGCCTACTAAATGGGCCACAGCACATTTGCAACATAATCTTCTGTTTTAGAACCCCAGCCCAGCCTACCTTGAGTGCCATGTTTTGCCCTGAATAATCTACTCACTGATACATAAACTGTTGCAAATCTGAAATGGGCAAGGTTAATGATATGGGTCCGTTCTCGTGCTAGATCCATACGTGCAGGTTACTCAAACAGTAGATAAACATTCAAGAAGTCAGGAGCCAACAATGGGCCCACAGATAACCTCTAATCTTTTATTATATTATAACAAAATAGTTTTGATAAATATGGGATAGTTCTTGATAATGCTGCAGAGCGTAATTTATTCTTTGGATTTTCGTTGGTATTGACCATAACCCCCTTCTCACATTGTATATATTATTGTATTTTTAGTATTTATTGTTCATGTTGCTTTCATGAGGTACTGGGCTATACGTACATAGTTATGTAGCAACATGTTAGCCTGCATAAAATGTTCCTCAAAAAGTCTAAAGAGGTAAGTTGGTTAAAAATAGGGCATATAAAGAAGAATGGAAAAACAACTCTGCATTTGTGAAACAGGCCGGATGAACGCAGAGTTATTATGGATACATGATCTAGCACAGCACTGATGGTATTTATATCGGTGGCAAGACAATTAAGAATTAACAATTGAAGTAAGATTTCCCATGAAATACTGAATTGTCTAACTTGGAACATTTGATATTATCCATGGTTCGTTTGTAAATGAAATATGTACATTAGTGGTATAACGATACTCTGTTTTGGATTGGTTATCGGTCTGTGACCAATGCGGTCCGATTGAACCGGTCCGTCGACCCCAGATCGGTTCAAATGCACTATGAACGGTCCAATGGCCCGGTCCGACGGCCCCAAATCGGTTTCCAGCACATACATTTAAGTACATTGTTGTATTACAAATACATATATAAATGCATGGATTAAAGTTTTCCGTCACTATGACGGAATTCCGTCATCTGAATAGTCGCTGTGACGGATTTCCGTCATCTGAATTAATTTTATTTTACGTTGACTGAAATCAAATGGGAGTTCGGTGCTGATCAGAGAAGGGGGATGGTTTTGTGATGGATGTTTGGTGTATGGGTTTAGCTGTAACACTGATGTGATGTTAGTCTATGTCATGCAGGTTAAATTAACAGCAGTGTTAATCCCTGTGTTTGAGCCGTGCCCTTCCGCTTGGTCATGTTTAAACGCGGAAAAAGGAACACGAGTTGTCAACATCGGGGAATAGGCTTCTTGCTTATGTCAGGCCTATCCGTAATCCAAATGGTTTACAGAACTAGTCAAAGTCATTATCAGAAGTGAGATTTTAAATGTGGACAAAGGCAAGATACAGGTTAAGATTTTTTAGTTAATGAATGGGTTGCAGGTAGCCTACGTGCGAGGGGGAAACTGCACCTAGCCTATTAGCGGCTATAATGAATCCAATAGCTAGGATATGTTTTCCATATTCGCCTCAAAATATTTTTTTTTGCAATAGCCTATATCCTTATATAAGGTTTGCTTGCCCGGTTTTCCTACCTATAGCCTGTAGCAGGGGCACAGTTTTTGAAACTGGGGGCGAAGCTGCAGTCGGCAGTCAGTCGACACCTCTTTGCATAAGTTCCTTATAAAACAGGCTATGTTCACTGCTCATAGCGAGGAACGTCAGATTAAACATTAAAACTGCCATTAATGCCGTTGACAGAAATTCAACGTGGCATTTACAGGCTATGCAGAGACATAAGGCAACGTTTATCTCTTGCCTACTCCGTACGATTTTCCTGAAGTTAGATGACTTTGGGTTCACCAAAAGGCCAAAGAAGTAGAAGTTTAATGTTAAAAATGTTATGTTGTGTTATGTTACACTCTTGCGTTTAACGTTATTGTTTAAACATTGTTTAGTTCAATACAATTGTGTTAAAAGTTATATGCTTTACAGCAATAAATACCTGCTCTTAATATATATATATTTTGTCATTTCTACACCATCAACAAATGGGGCACTACAGTGCAGCTCAATTAACCCTCTTGTGGTTTCTCCTTGTAATTACACCTACACTTCTCAAAATTCTTCTGTCAGATTCTGAACCATTCTCAAAAATTCAAGATCTGCCCGTTATTATTATGACCGCCGCTAGCGAAGCTAGCGAAAGCGGTCATATTGGAGTTGCTGCAAAATGTTCCCCTTTTTTTTTCTCTCACCGATTTTTCGTCAACGATTCCCGGGACACTGAAACTCGGTGAGACATGAATGTTTGTAGGCATGTAGCCCAAGAAGTTTGTGAGCGAAAAACGCCTTTTGGTCCCCCAGGCCCACCCCCCTGCTGTGCCAGTGTCCGTCAAAGAGGGGGAGACCGGCAAAGGTTTTTGCTGAATAACTCAATGAACGTTTCACCCAACAACATGACATTTTTGTGATATGTCGGTGTTACAGAGACGTATCGACCAAGCCCATAAATGCTCACTTGAAGCATAGTGCCACCTAGTGATATGGGTAAATGCAAAAATTGGGATTTTGAGTTGCCAATATCTTGGACCGAGAAGGTGGGAACTGCGCAAAATACGTCATGCACGATCACCACAAAGACCTCTAACACCACAGAACATGCCATAAAATTTGGTCCATAGGGGGCGCTGTAATTGTAGAAAATGTCATTTTGCCTATTATCTAGACCAGGGGTGTCCAAACTACGGCCCGCGGGCCAACTGCCGCCCGCGGGTCAGATCTTATTGGCCCGCAGCAAATTCTGAAAATATAATTGAATATGGCCCGCACATGGCGCTTGAGCTCAACTCTGTTGCACTTCTCAGTTTTAACACTAGATGGAGCCAGTCACAGAAAAGGTGCTTCTCCACTAAACAAAGTTAAGCAAAGAAAAATATTTACCACGAGTCACCAGAAATGGCAGCACCGAAGAAACGCAAGATAGCAAGTGAGTGTAAATAAAAAGAGGAAAATTGACAACGAGGGTCGCCACTTCCAAGTGGAAAAGTGAATATTTTTTCACTGACATACGAAATAACTGTCTGCCTAATATGCAAGGAGACGTGTCTGTTTTCAAGGAGTTTAATCTCAAGAGTCACTACCAGGCGAGACATGCTGCTAACTATGACAAGCTAGGTATGAACAGTGCAAAAAATGAAAGCAACTGGGAGGTGTTTTAATTAGGGTGACCAACCGTCTGGTTTTCCCGGGACATGTCCGTATTTTACGTCCTGTCCGGTGTGTCCTGTTTTTTTTTTTAGAAAATGAGGAAATGTCCGGGTTTTTAAAATTACCTTTCATTCAGTTCCTTTCTTACACGGCTTTGCTTTCATTGGACCAGTAAAATGACAGGCACTAGGGCACTGACTCATCAGTTTCACTGCATGTCCTACTACCCAGTATGTCTATGTACGTGACAAATAAAAAACTCCTTGCACTGCGCACGGCACTATATGTGACGTCACCCCTGAGCCACTTGGTGCGTCAGTGCAGGCAGCCCTCGTCTATCAGAACATAGACATACTATACAGTATAGTATGTCTATGTATCAGAAGGCAGGCAGCGTGGTCGTCCGTGGTCGTCACTCGGCAGCACCATGCACGTTTACAGACGAATTACAGAAGAAATTCCCCGCATTCAGACCGGGGCGAGACAAGTGGGAAGCCTTGTGCACAGTGTGCAAAGCAGGCACTTATGTCTCGCTGTCCAGTGGTGGTGCCAGGGACCTAAAATTCCACCTGGACACCGAAAAACATAAAAAGGCTGTTCGAGGCGAGAGCAGCGCCAGTTCCATCAGCATGTATTTCGTGAGACCAGGTAAGGATGCTGTGAATGCAGCGGAGGCTACCTGGTCATTTCACACTGTGAAACACCACCATAGTTATTTAATTTTTTTTTTTTAGAAGACAATTGTTAACCTTCTTTTCCAATAGCCTACAACAGGCATTGTATGACTGAAATCGAGGCTGAGTATCAGTGTTGTTGAGAGTTATTGTTAACTGTTATGTGTTAGGCCTATGTCTAATACTGAGAGAAGTTGTTATTATTTCTTTCATTGTGTGCATTCATAAGATAAATTGTAAAGCACTTTTTGAATAAATACATTTTGAATAAAATAAATATCTTGTGCACCTTTTGAATAAAAAAAATCATAAATTCATTTGTAATTGAAGTTATTTTTGTTTGTGACTTTCACTTAACAACACCCCCCCCCCCCCCCCCCCCCCCACCGCCTGGGTGTCCTGGTTTTCACCAATGAAAATATGGTCACCCTATTTTAATGGCACAGCAGCGTTTTTCACAAGAACTCGTGAGTCAAATTAAAATGCCACAAAAGCGAGCTACGAGGTGGCAACGTTGATTGCAAGGCACTGCAAACCTTTTACTGATGGTAAATTTGTTAAAGACTAGGTGATGAAAATGTCTGAGAACATTTGTCCTCAGAAGAAGCAAGACTTTGCCAACGTTTGCCTGTCTCGTAACACTGTGGCACGGAGAACTGAGGACATTTCGTCCGCTAAAAGAGATAGAGACAAAGGGTGTCGGGTTTGTTTTTTTTCCGTTAGCCTGCGACAAAGCACGGATGCAACAGACATCGCTCAGTTACTGATTTTTTGAGAGGAGTGGATGGTGAAAGTGAACGTGAGCAAAGAGCTTCGCTCCAAAACACCTGCAGATGGAGAAGCAGCTCTTGACAACTTTTACTGCCCGCTGGATAATGGCAGGTTCCAAGAGATTCGAACATTTGGTAAAAAAAATCATGAGCTTATTTGGCTCGACATACCTGTGCGAGAAGACATTCTCACTTATGAACTTTAACAAGAACCGTGTGAGCACAAGACAAAGTGGCATCTTGCACATCAAAACCACTGTCTTTGAGCCAGACCTGGCGTTTTTGCTGCAATCTAAATCTCAGTACCACCCATCACATTAGTGCAGGCAAGTTATTTGTTTTCTGGGGTAGCCTAAATAAATTCTAAAAACACAGTGATTTGTGTGTGTTTGTGTGATTGTGATCAAAACCCTCAGTGGTGTGTACTTCTGAATAAGATAACTGATTTTATTACTGGTCTTCAAATATAAAATGCACAGTAATTTTGGTAAAAATACATGTGAAGACATAAAAACTATGTCATTGCAATAAAATATTCATTAAATAGTTCATTTGCATATTATTATTATTATTAATATTATTATTATTATTATTGTGTTATTATCGTGTCATTATAATGGTTGGCCCTCACACATGTTCACCTCGCCAAATTCGGCCCCCCTGGCAAAAAGTTTGGACACCCCTGATCTAGACAATGCTTACGTTTACAACATTTTTTTTTAAATTGTGAAATCTATTGACCCTCACGCATTGAAAACACTGGTCGATGCCCACTTCCAACGAAAACAATTTCTGTGAAATTTTAATATTGCGAAAACGAATCTGAACGAACTCGTCATAGGCCGTTCATGTGAATCTCACCAAATTTGGTATATGTCATTTACAGACAATGCTGACAAAAAGTTATCAAAGGATTTATCTTCAGATAAACCGTTCCGAAGTTACACGTTGATGAACATTTAACACGTAGCTTAAAATTCTTCAAATGGACGTATCTTGGCTTTTAATTGCTCAAATTTGGTCAACGTTGACATGCCATCTCTAAACAGCTTTCTGTTCATGTGTACTAAATTTTGTGACATTTCGTCATAGGGGGCGATGTTTATTGGCGAAGCTAGGTGTCAAAAAACAGTTTTTGTTAAATAACTCGTCAACAATTTTGCCCAAGACAACGATTTTGCGTTAGTATGTCGGTGTTACAGAGGCGTATTGACCCAGCCCATAAACACTCACTTGAAGCATAGCGCCACCTAGTGATAAAGGTATATGCAAAAATTGCTATTTTGAGTTGCTAATATCTTGGACCGAGGAGATGGGAACTGCGCAAAATACGTCATGCATGATCACCACAAAGACCTCAGAGGCATATCGACCCAGCCCATAAAGGTGTACTTCCATCATGTTTTCATTAATTTTGCGGTGTTCTCTAGTATTGATAATTGCCCTGTGCGCTGGTTTTGATGAAAAAAACGTTCTAGTGCTTCTGTTTCAGGCTGTTTTAGTTTGGTGGAGGGGGTGGGGCCGGGAGAACGACACGATTTCACCAGAGGCGTGACACGCTCCCTGCAGCTTCCTTTGCCCCACAGTCAACTTGATAGCAGGGTGGGGAAAAGTCAACTTGACAGCGCTAAAACTGCACACAGAATGTCTTCGGAGATACAGCCTTATGTGTTTGATCCTGAATCCGAAGAGGAAAGAGAGATGGCACAAGCATAGTCGCTTCCTGACCATTTGTCAATGAACGTTTCAGAATGGTAATATTTGCATGACAAAACAGTGCAAGTGCCCGGCTAAATGCAGTTCAGTCATTTAACTAGCCTGCTAATCTTATGCGAGTCACAGGCTAACATCATTTAAAGCCTATTCGGTCAGTTTCTCTTATATGTATTTTCACGTCTGCGTCACGCCGAAGGCCCTTTTCGCATTGGGTCCTTTTTCCAGCCTATTGTCTTCTTTTGACTGATATAGAAAATGGGGGTAGAAAAACATTTTGATATGCAGCATGCATATGTAACTCGGGGTGACCTATTATATTTCAAAAGAGCAAGTACTAAACGGTTTCTTGTGGAAGTACACCTTAAACACTCACTTGAAGCATAGCGCCACCTAGTGATATGGGTAAATGCAAAAATTGGGATTTTGAATTGGCAATATTTTGGACTAAGAAGGTAGGAACTGCATAAAATATCTTATGCACAATCAACACAAAGACCTCTAAAAGCACAGCACATGCCATAAAATTGGGCCTATAGCAGCCGCTGTAATTGTACAAAATCTCATTTTGCCTATTCCTTTCAGAAATCACTCCTACACACTATACAAACACACACAATGTCATTCATTCAAAACCCACATTCATGCCCACTTCCAGGAAATCATTTCCACATAAATTCTCACAACACTGCTCTTCTACACACTCATCATACCAACAGTTCCCACATTTCAATACACTGCGGCGGTCATACCATGTACCGCTATGCGGTACATCTAGTTTAGGTCAGGGGACTGTGGGGGAGACACTGAATTTGGCCTGGGTTGGCGTATCCCTTTAATGTGGCAATGTTTCTAACCAATGTATGTTCCGGATTGAGGGTGGAGCCATGGCTAAATTGGTTTTCGAAGGGGTATAGGGGGTTACGTGATCAGATGTTTAATTGGAAAAAAGTTCAGTCAGATGACTTTTTTTTGCTTTAATCCCTGTAAATGTATGCAGTAGGGGTGCTACGTTTTCAGATTGTATTCGAATCCGTTCGGTTCGTTTAGCACGGTTTGGTTCATTCTGTAGATCGGATCGATTTCGGATATGCGAGATATTAAACTTGCTTGTTTAATAGAAAGTCATTGCTTATGCATTCTGTGTAGCGTACGACGTGCAAGGGTGTTTAGGACCCGGGGGAATGGTTTCTCTTCAGTACCGCCTTCAAAGACGCGAGAGCCAATGAGAATTTTCCCGAGCTTGCCTTCAACCTATCAGCGCTCCGACACAGACGCTGGGGAAGAGACACGTGTATGCGAGACATACTTCGGTAGACCTGGGCATTGGAGGCTATAGTCCGGGATCTCCTGGGAATAGCCCCGGATCTCTGTGCCGTCAAAAAAAGTAAATAAGTAATGATCATTTGTTACAATATGTTACAAATTCAAGACGTCTGTATTCTTTCTATGCGTATGGCTATTTCGTGTTTCTAGCTAGAGTGAGATCCGTGTTTAAAAGATGGACATTAGAAATTTCTTTAGGGGAAAAAGTGCAGAGAGTGGACAAGAGGTGCAGACCGAGAGTGTGGCGTTGGCTACTGCAACGGCAACCCATGAGAGCGTTTCGATCAGCACAGGTTCGTGAAAAGCAGCCCCAGCCACAGTCAGCCTTTCGATAAATGCTGGTCTGGTGTGGTTAGCTTAGCTAGCTGCACCTCAAGGACACTGCTTTAATAACCAAAAGATACACTTACTTACGGCACAGGCTCTGTAGAATGGAATCACGCTGTTCACCACTTATTTTTCTTTTTCCATGGCAGTAAAGTTACGCTAGCCTAGATGCAGGCTCATTTATTCACTTTACTTACACTATATCTCTTTCTCCACCGATGCATCAATGTTAAAAAAACCTTGTTCCTGATTTCCAACCACCATGCTGACTTGTTCTCCAAATTTACCTGTAGTCAATTATTTACTATTATAAGGCAAAAAAAATATTTTTTAGGTATTACACATGAAATCTGTGGGAATCCATATTCTTTTTAAACATACCATTCTTTTTGCTTCTTGCAGTTCTTCTATTATAGCGGTGTCACCTCATACCCAGGATCTCTGGCCCAGTTCCAGAAACGAGTCAACTGGGCAGGCGACCTGAACAAGAAAGATGCATCCATCCAAGTTGTTCAGATGCAGTTTAGTGACAACGGCACATACTTATGTGATGTGAAAAACCCGCCTGACATAACTGGATCGGCAGCGCAAATAAAAGTCAGGGTTGTGATGAAAGGTGAGCTGCAATATAATTATTGTCTTGTGTTTGTGTTTTTGTTTGCTTGTTTTTTTTTTTTTTCACAACATATTTGGGGTACTAAGCCTGCATACATGCTAGTAATATGGTTTTAATGGTTGACTGTAGATAAATTTAATAAGGTTTCTGAATGCTATCTTTATGTGCTGTTTGCATTGAACTTAGTGGTAGTTGTTAGTTGATACTTGATTTGATGTTTTTTAACACTTTCAATTTAACACCATTGTTTTTTCAGAATTCCTACCTGGTATAGAAATTAGTTGTTGTGTAGTTGTTGCTTTATTTGCTGTTTTTTTAACAGTCTTCTAACACTGTTGTGTGTGTGTGTGTGTTTTTCTCCCCAGAGTCATTACCTCAAACCAGCCCTGCTATTATTGCCGTAGGAGTGATAGCAGCCGTCATATGTTTGATTGTCATCGCAGTCGTCACATACTTGATCATTAGGAGGCAGGAGCCGAGTCATGACTACGATGGGTAAGCTATCTAAAGAACACCTGCATGTTTGAATCTGAATGTATGTTAGAAACGCTGCCCAGCTTTGACTCATTCATCCTGAGGGCAAGTCTGTAGAGAGGTTATCCAGTCCAAAGTTCCAGAAATGGCTGTCGTCTTTCCAGAAATTGCTGTATTCTTTTTCTCCTAATTTTTATATTTTTGCTGACAACAGCTAAACATAACTAACACTTTTATTACAAAAATACACTGAGAATAATACACACAATCATTTTCCTAACTGTTGGGTCTCATGCATAACACCTTTAGCAATGAAGATTTAAAATTGAATAAAATTGACTCTTCAGATCAGGAACCAGGAATCAGGAGGTTTCCTAAAAACTGGTTACTCAAGCAATCAGTGTAACTATGGTTTGATAGAAAGCGACCATTTTCATCAAGCGGTGCTTAACTAATTCAGTGAAGTTATGGTTCGTCAGAAAACGACCATTTTCATCATGCTGGGCTTGACTAAAACCCATTTTCTTTTTCTATTTTTTACATGTTTAGATGTCAGTTATAACTCTTTGCTGTGGCTGAGTAGGGCAGTAACTTCACCAGCAGCACAGTTTGCCTGCCGTTGCCAACTTTCTGGCTTTGATTGCCTTTGATAATATTGCATGTCTTCAGGCCACCCTGGTCTTGGTAGCTAGCATTCAGTGTCTTCATTTATTTATGAATGTGTATAATATTGGCAACATTGCCACATTAGGCAGATTCTGTTTGCAGTGTTGGTTTTTTAGCATACCCAATGCAACCTTATTTTACCATTTTTGAATCAATTCAGCCGATGTCCAGATTTGGCAGTAGGATCTAAAAATCTGGCAGTAGCACTTCAGCTATTAGCTTAGCATAAATCATCCACTCAGACTGGACCAGTAGCATGCTACTAGTCTAATACAATTTAATGGTTTATGCTAAACTAACAGCTGAAGTGCTACCTCCAGATACAGAAATTGGCTGAATGGATTCAAAAGTGACAAAACTAAACTGCTTAACTGTAAGGGAGTTTGAAAATGAGCTTATTCCCTGCCAAGAAAGGGTGTTCCTTTAACGTAAGTATGTGCCGCTGTATTCACCTTGTGTGCTCCCCTGTCGGATCCCATAGTCTAACGAAGGTGCCGCTACATCTTAGCTCCTATTGAGGTTCTCAATGCTATGTACATAAAAAGGACACATTCAGAGCTCACAAGAAGTAGGTCTGTTTGATATGGAGGTAATCACTCCCTAATGAGAACATACTCATGAATGAAAAATGAAAAATAAGCTTAAAAATTACACAATGGAACTTTAAGTTTAACGTTATCACTTTCAGCCCTCCTACTGAGCTACATAGTCGTCCCTCTGATTGATTGCTAGAATTTCTAGTTGAGAAAGCCTTCAAAGGGTACCCTGATGTAGTACTGTAGTGAAATACAATTTTGTAGGGAGGTACTATAGTGGAGCTGGCCTTGCTAACATATCTTGGCTGTGACTCTGGCTCTAAGTGTGTGTGTGTGTGTGTGTGTGTGTGTGTGGTCGACTTTTTCTGGTATTCTGGTATCAGATCTTGTGTGTCACATGATGTTTGTTTGTGGATCATATGAATTTCCAGCTGTGGTGTTGCTGCACAAAAATTTAAGACCAGGAAAAAAATGACAAGTATTCTCATCTCACACGGGTGGCTCATATAACCAGTTTGTAATAAGAGCTTCAAAATGCAAACAGAAGAAATAGGATCAAGAGACACATAATATAGAGTAGGCAATTTATTTGAGATTGCATTTAAACTCAAACTGGTTGTTTATCAGCTGATCAAAGTTTATGATCATTGCCTTTAAATGGCAGAATCTGCACAAAACTGTCTAAATGAATGGACAGAAACAAACAATACTTTACAGTGACAGGTGCGAAGACTAAAAAATATACACGCAGAGCATGATTGTCGCTTTGGCTATTTCACGCATGACCCTCACCTAACATCTGCCTTCCTCTCACTACTAACGACTCATCCTCATGTAATGTTTTCATGTTTGCTGTGCCTTATTCTCACATCTGAAAATGGCCGTATGCAAATACTGTCATCCATATCCATTTTGTGCCACTTTCATGTAGCATAGGCCAGTTGAAGGAGGGACAAGTGTGTTGCTTAAGGCAGTCAGATGCACTTTGCGTTTCATCACTGTGTTCATTTTCAACATTTAGTATTAAATGAAAGAGTATGTAGGACCTGATGTAGATATTGTGAGTGAAAATAGCTTGATTTGTCTTGGTTAAAAATATAAGTCCATTTAAGTGCATTGAGTACTTTCTCTCATTCCAGAAATCTCTCATTTCTCATGCCATCTGTGTTTATCTCCATCTCTGCGTGTGGTTGTGTGTGTTGTGCGTGTGTGTGTTGTGTGTGTGTGTGTGTGTGTGTGTGCGCGCACACGCACGTGCATACGTGTGTGAATCTGCCATGCTCTGCAATGCATCCTGATCCTCTCAAAACGAATCCCATCCCTAATGCTGGCAATACAAATGCGCTACTTGGCAAATCAATCGTGCAAACTAGCTGCCATTCCAATGAGACCATTAGCTCCCAAACGCTGCCCCTGGGGAAGAAGGCAGAGTCCAGTATGGAGAGTTCGAGGTGTAGCAGCCCGTCTGCTCCTGTCCAGGTAGGAGGATTCCAGCACCGCTGCCAAACTGACCAAATTCACACAGCGGCCATATTGCTCTGACATCATACTCAAGGTGTGAATGTGCTCATGTATCAATTTCTTGGAGGAATGTTGAGGCTGGTAGATAGGTTAGGTTTGTAAGCCATCTTGCCATTGTTCTCTCACACATGCAAAGTACACAAAGTGACAGACAGACAGCTATGTATGACATCGGAGCAAGACGGTCAACATGTGAATTTGGTGAATTGGTTCTTTAGCTGGAGTGGCTTTCTGTGTCTATGCTTTACTTGGCTCCAATCAAACACAGTTTACTGCGCTTTTAGGGGAAATGGGATGTAAAAGGTGTGTCTGTAATGCCCGTTTGGTTTCTTCATTTTAGTTCACTGGGATTTCTTTTCTTCCACAGTAACATTGGGAGAGTTTGATGTCAATAGCATCGTCAGCTGTGATTGTCTTTTGTAGCGGTGGAGATCTCAGCTTTAGAAAACAAAATAAAAACAAAAATCCCAGCACATATTTGATCTAAATATATTTTTGAACCAACTAATTGTAATGAACGCATAAATTACCAGACAGGTGGATCAGCTAAATGGTAAATTCACCTGTATCTTTCTGAAGCTGTGATCTCAACATCGCAAAAAATGTGCTTTTTAGAACCAACTTAAAAAAATAAGGCAACATGCTGTATGGATCTTTTTTTTTTAGGTTGGTTTAACTTTCACTATTTTTTCTTGCACTATTTCTTTCAAGCATCATGAACATATGTTAAATAGTGTTAAATCAACCTAAATTGATCCATGCAGCACGTTACTGAATATTTTTACATTTTTGTACTTAAGTTTTTTTTAAGTTGGTTTTAACCAGCGCTGTTTACAGTGAACCTGTGGTCTTTTTGCTCAGACATGTGTCTTACTGCAGGGACCGGTGATCTATGCTCAACTGGATCACTCCGGCAACAAGAGCTCAAACTCTTTCCACAAGATGGAGCCAGTGGTCTACGCCGACATCCGCAAAAACTAGACCCCATTGGACAGGAGACCAAAACTGGGCGGGGCTTTAGGAGTCATTGTACGCTGCTTTCTGAGCGGATTACTGCTTTGATGATTTTTTTTGTGATGAAATGTGATGCATTGTGATGTATGTACAAGTTGCATGTCTGTCAGATGTCATGTGCAGACCCAAGCAGTCTAGATAACACTACATCAAACAGTGTAGGTCATTTTGCTTAAAAAGTTATACAGGATGAACCAAAAACAAACTGGACCACTTTTTAAATGATTATATCTCCTCCAGCTGTGAGGCTGCCACAATTTAAAACCTTGCGAAGTAAAACTCATTCAGTTGTCTTTTCAGTGATGTCATGGTTTATGACCATGCATGCGATGGTATGATTACCAAGGCCATTTGCAAAGATCTACGCACGAGATTCATAACTTGATCATTCGTTCCTGGTTTTCTAACTTGCCACATCAATGAAGATAATTAAAAAAGGCAAAAGTGTTTTTTTTTTTTTTCCCCACAGAAAGTTGTGAAGGGGTTGACAAAACCAAAAGTGCCAACTGAGGGCAGAAGCATTCTTTACGTCCCTCTCGGGAGGCAAACTTGACCTTTCAAGGTGACAGTTGGGCTGCATGTGGCGTATCTACCAGGACGATTTAGCTAGTTAGGTCCCCTTTGCTAATTGATAAAGATTGTCATTGTAGAAAGAGATGGAGCATACATTGAATACCTTTTTCGCCCTAAAAAGTGAGTTTAAAACTGTCAGGATTAAAATGCAAATGTCAGAAAGCATGTGACGACATTTTTTCAGGGGTAGTTTTATTCAAATGGCCGCAGTGGACATCCCCTTGCTTTAAAGGTAATAAACTATGATGTCACTGCAAAGAGAGCAGAGTTTTAATTTGCATGTAGTCATTTTAAAAGTAGTCCAGTTTTTTCTGGTCCACCCTGTATGGTTGGTCACGTAGCTGTGGATGCTTCTAGTGTTGCTCTGGCCCACTAACCACCATCTTACTAGGTCACTGTGAATTTCTAGAATGACTGTAACCTCTGAGTTGCAGTGTTTCTACCAGGTTCCTGTAAATACTTTTACTAATAATGACATAGATAGTAGATGGAAAAGAGAAAAAGACCACAGAGCAATTTTATTGTACAGAAATGTTTGCCTGTAATTTATGAAATAATAATTGCTGAATTAAAACAACATAACTTGTGAATTTGACAAGGTGGGACAGAAAGTAATACAACAATTGAGAAGTTCAACAGGCAATCCTTAAAAAAACAAAACAAACACAAAAAAACTACTAACATTCAGATACAGTTAGCAAACTAATTTCATTTTCTCTGCATTTAACACCTTTGTAATTATATTTTTAATGGATGTGTGTATTTCTTTTTATATATATAAATGTATATTGCATTGTGACTATTTTTGGCCTTTGTCAAACTTTAATTTAGGCATCATCACTGTTGAATCTTTGGCGTAATTTTACCAATGCATATCTTGAATGCAGATATCGCGCGTATGTGTGACACCAAGACATGCAACCACCCAAAGAATGTTAGACTTGCTACTGACTTTTTTGCCCCCATTAAGAACCAACAAAATTGTTGACTTGACTTATAATTAGTTTGTCACTTAAAACCACTTTGCAGTTCATGTGAAGCAAGTACCTCTGTAAATGTCTTACTTTGTCTTCAGTGTTGGCAACAAAGCTAGTACGGTCAAGGCCTTTAATCTGTCTTTATCAATAGTAAAAAGCTCTGATGATTGTGTAAGGTTTAGAGAACTAGTCTTATATCGTGATTCATATCATTCCAGCCATGAAGTAAGGAAGAAAGTGGGCATGAGTTTTTGGTGTTTAAAGTGCCTCACAGGTATGAACATCGATGTGTGCAAATTGTGTAGGGATTATATGGTTATTATTTTTTATCAAATGATGATGCTGACTGTTTCTAGACACACCAGATGTCCTTTAAAACACCTGTCCATGCAGGAATGCTATTTGACTGACCATTTCGTTCTTAGTCCCACTTAGCTTAAAAATAGCAATATTTTTCAGTGCCATTTCTAAAGACGTCTATGTATTTTATCATGGAATATTGTAATTACTTTTATGTTTTAAAATTTGCCTTTTGTTGTTTTTTGGGTACAGTATGTCACATCTGTGCTTTTATTACTTTTTATACAGCTTTATATACAGTTTTATTTCTGTAATAGTTTACTATGTAGACATTCCTAAACCATCAAAGTCATGAAATGCTGGACTGTTTAATTCCCATATTGTTCATAATAACTTTTTTGTGTGCATTACAAAACAGCTGTCCAATACTCCTTGATTTATCTCAAAATGGCTATTATCATTACATCACTATCAGTCATTCCATATAGTTGAAAACTGTTGGGGAAAAAAAAGAGAAGAGAAGAAAAAGAAAACTTTTGAAGGTATGCATCCATTTCCAATATTATTGCTATAACTGCACTATTTTCCCGCATATTGTAACAAGTACTACTAAATGTCTTATTGGGCCTTGTGTCTAAGAACTGGAATTAGATGAAAAGAGTGCCTTCTGCATTTCACCTACTAACTTTAAACATCCCAAACTCCCTGAAACTGAGGAGAAAATTGTACTTGTTTGCTTGTACTGAAAACCTGTACATGTACCAAAAGCTCAATTTTTTTAATAAAATAAATGTCAAGGTTAATTCCATTTCTGCTTTTGTGTATTGTTCTTGTGGTCACAGTTTGGCACATGATAAAAGGCAACATCAGCCTGCTACTCTTGCTCAACCAGATTATCATTAAAAAAATGATTCTGTTCAGATATTTATTCAGATAGTAGCAGGGAGTTGACATTGACAGAGCACTCATGAGCATTTCAAGGAGTGCCAGTGTGTTTGATTGCCTGACTTGACAGGTCATCAGAGCTAACATGAACATGTGGACAGGATGGTATAGGTGGTATAGGCATTACTTGACTGGACATCTTGTGAGTTGTTGTCTGTATAAAAGAATTAGTTGACACAACTCTCACAATTCCCATTTAGGGTTTTTAAACTGTTTTTAGTTAAACAATGACCGTGACGGACTTTTTGTATAACTTGCAAACATTACAAGGGTGCTCAGCTAAAGGCAGAGTTCTGGCAAAAGGCTGTTAAATGTTTTAGTTGAACAACCAAACCAATTGCTTTAGTCTTTTCCTTCAATACTTTCATAGTAACATGTCGGATAGCGGGCATTGTTTCTGACCCCTCCCAAGCGATTGGTGCTTCCTGTTTACAATGCCACACATTTTTCAGTGCACACAGTGAGCCATCAGCAAGGATGTCTATAGGGAGGAATTAACTGAACTAGACAGATTATTGGTTTGGAATCCCATACTCTACCTTCATCCAACCTGCAACTTGCTTAACTTTTTTTATCAAACTGGATAGAATTGTGTAAAAATCTAAATTAAACTTTTCCATAGTGGAGAGTTAAAGGTGTACTTCCATTGTGTTTTCATTAATTTTGCGGTGGTCTCTAGTATTAATGAATGCCCTGTGAGCCGGTTTTGGTGAAAAAAATGCTTTAGTGCTTCTGTTTCAGGCTGTTCTAGTTTGGTGGAGGAGATGGAGCAGGGAGAATGACAGGTTCTTGGCTATGGTAGTCACGGGCTACAATCATTTGAAGCCCATTAGGTCATAGCGAACCAAATAGAAGATCTAAACGTTCTACACAAACACACATACGTAGCCTACCTATACTTCGCTAAGTGAATGTGTGCTGCAACTAAACTTCTCCAGTAATCACAACTGTGGCATAGCTTTTTCTAATTTACAAACCTACGTCACTTTGTTGGTCTTTTTCTTATTCACTCGTTTTTCCGCCTACTTTCTTTCACTGACTAATGGAGGCAATTGGGATTTCAAAAGAGCAAGTACTAAACAGTTTCTCGTGGAAGTACTCCTTTAAGTAACATACGTTTTATTGTCGTTTCAGCAATATACATAGTACATAGTGAGACGTTTTGCATTTTCTGTTACAACTGAACAATACAGGCGTATAAATTAGAAAGGTTTGTACAACACATTTAGGACACCATGCTCTTTTACACTTGTTAGGGCCATAATAGAGGTTCGGCTGAAGAACGTAGTGTAGTGTACATAGTGTAGCAGCTGTTACTTGATTCAGTTTGGCATGAGGGAAGTTGATGGCTGAGGAAATGCCCCTTGCAGAGATGCAGTGCCTTGTATTGCTACAGGGAGCAATCAAAGAGGATGTGATTTTGATATTGGAATATGCTTGTGGCCAGGAAGATGTTCTTGGAGGAACAAGGACTGTTTTTTTAGAGTACATATAACATGAAGGTGACTTAAATGAAAACTTTGGTGTAAAATAGGCATGTTAAAACTCTGTTTAATAAACAATGAACACTTACAAAGTTCCCAAAGCCTCATTTTCAATGCCAAGGTCTTTGTTATACTACCAATGAAGTATGTAGTTTATTCAAGCTTTTTTAATGGTTTAAATAATAGTGTTATGTTTAAGCTTTCTCTATGCCCTTTCAGTCTTCTTGACCAAAACTGTAAAAATAGTAAAGTTCGAAATGCAGTCCGAAACAAGCTAGTGTAGTCTTGATCCTCAGCAAACGTACTAACTAGGTATGATGTTTTAACATGACAATTGGCATTTTACACCGAAGTTTTCCTTTGAAATTGCTGATAAGAAAATCTTTTAGTAATACAGGGTGTGCACTACTGATGGTTATATGTGCCGATGCAGATACTAATGCAAGGATTGCTAAGGCCACTATATGGACCAAACAGAGTTTTTAAAGGTCTGAGGCTATATTTATAAATGACACATGCACATGCTGTTTATTTATTTATTGATGTATTTTTTTTTCTGGCAGGTAGTGTTTTGTTTGGAGAAAAATGTGAGAAATAGGTATGTCATAAAAATGCCATAATTAAAATGTATTGGCACAAAAAGGACATACAAGTGAGGTAGAGACTCAGTAAAGATTCAGCTGAGGCAAACAGCAGAAAAAGTGAATGTTGGGGTGAAAGATGAGATGCCTCCCTCACTTTGAGTTCAGCATGCAACAGGGATGTGTCCTGCTAGAGTTTTCATTTTAGCCTGAAGAGCTTCTAGACAGAATTAAATCCTACAGAGTGAAACTACACATAAAAGTAGCATGTGGCTTCTACTAGGGGCCTGTCTATTGAAACCAAATAATTAAAAAAGCAACCCCTCTGAGCGTGATACTCTGAGGAAAAAAAGAAGTTTGCCTTAAGCGCAGAACACCATGTTGATAACATGATCCCCAGGATAACACTCTGTCTCCGTCTCTTCTGTGTGTTACGTCTGTCCTTTGTGGCATTTGATATCCCTTCATTCTTTCTACTCTGAAAGTCTCATTTGTATTCGCAGAGCAAGGGTTCACGCAGAATTCATTTATCTCACATACTGATGCCTCTGAGAAGGGAGGGAGGCTGAAGAAGCACAGACGCTTCTTTTGGGGGGAGTTTTCTTTCTGTGTAATCCTCACACTGGGTCTGTGCAGGGTTTATTTACATAGTGCAAGTGCTATGTTGAGTATGCCCTCCTGTGTTGGACTGTCGAGTCGACTAGCCTTCCTGAATCAGGCCAGAAACATATGTTTCTCTTTAGCCACATGTTGACTAACACTCTAGCTTGCCTTCAATTCTATGAGTAATGTTTCAAGAACCCCAGTGTGTGACACAAGTTTTCTTCTTGGGCTTAGTTGTCTTCTAAACACACCACAAAATCCCAGCTGTTCTTTTTAAGAAGTATCTAAGGAATATTTTTCTGGAACATTCTGAATTAAGAGTGTAGACTATTTAAAAAAAAAACTCCAAACATGCTTCAACTCAAAGCATGTCTATGATTGTTACCCAGGATCTTTTACAATGTCTCAAGACAAAATCTCACTTCTCAAGACTTCAGAGTTTCATTCCTCTTTCCATTGAACCCACTAAAAAAGAAATAGTGGAGAAGTGTCTTGTATGTGACTTGATAACCAAACTTGGCTTTCCGATACAGAAAAGGCAGTGTGCAGTAGGGACAAGGTGCACACAAAGAGAGGCAAGCACACTACGCCTAATTTAATCTTCAACATCTTCAAAGCACACAACTTCAGAATAAATATCCTCATGTAACTTTATGTTTGATACCCCCACAGTGTGGAATTTTTACAAGCCAGTGAAAGCTGTATTTTACAACAGTCCTTTCTTTATTAAACACACGTTACCGTGGTACTTTGGAGAAGTGAAGTGAATTCAAATACTGTTGAGTTTTTTATAATAAAGTGTAGCCTGGTATACTAAAAATGTTGGGAAATGGAAGAATGCTGGTTGGCGATTCAGTCCTCATCAGTATCTCTGATTACTGGCATGCAGTTAAAACGTCCCAGATTTAGAGTCAATGCTCATCTCTTTGGTATGTGGTTAGATGAAACATGGTGTTATCAAACTGTTGAACTCTAAATCCATTCAGTCATCTTATAACGGAGAGCAGTTTGGCTCAACAGACAAACAAGGGCCCCAGAGCCTCATTTCAACAACAGCCCTCACATCACAAACCTCCACAGCCCACTGGCCTTGAGGGGGAATAGCAGCCATAAATAAGAAGGGCTGTGAGACTCCCATAACCTCTGTGTTCTCATGTTGAGAAAATACCTTATGTAGAGGACCAGTTGGTCCCAAGGCCTTTTGGGATCAAAACATTGCGAAGCTGGAGAATAAGCAAGAGAACACTGTCAGAATAGCTGCACTCTGCTCAACAGCAGCAATGGGATCTTTTGTCATGGGAATTTGTTTTCATTCTTACTGATTATTTTCACATGCACACTATGTCCACTGATTGCCCTTAGTCCAGCCTGCGTTACAGTAACACACGTGGTGCCAGTGAGTATGATTTTTAAGCAGAGGATATTAGTGGATTTTCTACTCAACTAGTATATTAAGTAGAAAGTCTATTGAGTTTGTTCTTTGAATAGAAAGCTTATATTGACTTTAATCACTTATAATACTGGTGCCCATGGCTTTTTAACATTGTCCGTAAATTCATAAAAGTTCCTATTGATCAACAGCATATTTTGATATATTGATCTTTGTACTTTAATTACTTTTACATAAAACTAATGGAGTCTTTTTAACCAAATGATGTACTTCTCATAAAGCAAAAAAAAACATTTGTCATGTAATGTATTTGTAGCCTCTCTTTTCTAAGTCTCATAGGCAGAGGCCTTGCGTAACACCATGAATCAGTGCTCTTGGGATCCTTAGAGGAAGACACTAATGATGTTTTGTCTGGCCGTCATGTCCACACAACAAAGAGTGATGGGGTCTGTTGCTGTGCAGACATGCTCGGATAAATGTAATTAGACCTCGGGACAAGGGCAGTGGAGGTTTATGCCCTAAATAACTATAAACAGCTGCTTTTGTACCTAAAACGTCGTCAGTTGCAGCTATGAAACAGTAATATGTTGACTTGCACTACACTGTGTTTTTAACTAAAAGTATTGAGAGCAATAAGAGCAAACGTATAAGAGAGCAATGTACCTTTTTTAAGAGATGCACCAATTGCAATTTTCTGGGCCGATTCCGATTTCTGATTTTTCATGCAGTGTGACCTGCTGATACCAATTTTGTCCGATTCCGATTTAATTTTTTTCAAGCTACTTTACAGCACAAACAAAGACTATTTTTATATTTTTTTTTAATAGAACTCCAGTCATGGGTTTACTCTTTTCATTGCTGAAAAAGTTACCAGAGATTATAGACTTGTGTATGGATCTGGCTCAGTGCCAGCATGTAGCCTTCCCTGCATGGGTTTTGAATGAAGATTTGTCTGACCATCATGTTGTTTCAAGAGAGGAGTTTTCCATGTGACCACTTTAGGCGTAATCCTCCAACTTATTAACAAGCTAAATATCGTGAACTAGCGAACATGCTGGTTAATGTCAAAGATTGAAGGAAAATGTTGGGAAAATATTTCCTTTCTCTGACATTAGAATTATTTATACCAGCGGTTTTACATGAAATCTGTTTTTTTTTTGTAAATATAGAACAACTAGATGTTTCTGATAGTCTTGAACTCACAGTAACAGTCAGTAATAGGTGACATCTTTGTCATTTCGTAGCTAGCATCTTTCACTGTGTGTTTCAGTCCGTGTGTGTGTGTGTATGTGTGAGTGTCTCCGAGCCTCCGAAGGTGTGCAGAGCATGCTGCAGGTTCATGTTATTTTTACACCAAAGCAGGCCTGAATTATGACTTACAATGACTTATGGGCCTGAATTACGACTTAATTTTTAATAGAGGCAGACATCCTGGGTTCAGAAAGGAAAACCTGCAACACATTTGTTCCAGACAAGTCATTAAACCAGCTCATCCCAATTATCACAACTCTTCAGCCAGGTAGTTGAGCTAATTGGGGAAATCACTTGTGTTAAGAGCACAGACAGAAGACATGGCAGAACTTTTACTTTTTAAAGCCAGTTTGTCCTGTTTTTAATAGTCATTCTTTGGGAAGAATGGGCTGCAGTAATGCACTCGCCCTGGAGTAATGTTTGTACCTTGCTTAGACATATTCTGTTAGAAGTGAATCTGTTAAAAGTGAATGAAGTTACGAAGAAAAGCTACCTAAAGACACTCAGTCCAAGAACATTTTTTCTCTTTTAATGTCTGGGATGTCTCTCAGAGGTGGTATACAAGCAATTACTACTGTGTAAGCAAGTGCTGCTGTGATAACCGAGGCTGTACAGTCTAATTTCTGTGGTTATAATATTACATAGAAATGTTGGCTAGGATTTTGATAATAGTCTAATTGAAGACAAATATTTTCCAAGCAGGTCTGGCACAAAAAGGCACTCTACATAAAACATGTTTTGTATACATGTCTAAAGTAAACCTGTACAAAAAAATCTCGACCACTGTGCCGCTTTGCTTTTATGTTTTTTTCTGCCTGGGTGGTCTCTGGGGAGACCTAAATTATGTTGTAATAACCGACCAAAGAAAACAGGCAAACTATTGTAGACCTGTATGTTCAATGTGTGTGTAAGGGATAAAAGAGTAAGAGAATAGAGAAAAGAATGCATTAGGTTTGCATGTGTTCCTGTAGGATGAAACCGAATTCCGCATGTGTGAGAGATGAGACATGCAGCCGGTCTGGTTCTCATCAAAGAGACGATGTCTGTCTGTTGGTGAAGCCCTGGCAGTGCCTGCCTCCTTCTCAGGACTTCCACCTCAGTGCTGTAGGCATACTGTAAGCCGACTAAAACAAGGCATGGGAATCATGTTTCAGAGTGTAGCTTTAGAGAACGTCTTAAAAACCTTGAGAAAAATAACAATGCCTATAAGTATTGTAATAAATAAAGCTCTAGCCAGCATGTATGTAGTTGGCTTGATCACCAAAATATGTTTTTTTGTATAATTTCATGCTGAAAATAACAATAACAAAAAATATGAATCTCTAAGGATTTTGAATAAAGGTAATTCATTTCATATGTTTAACATGTCCACCACAAAACACATTCAAATGTTTCTAATCACAAAACATCTTTGTGGAAATGTAGCCATGCTAATTACACTCAGCTTTATAGAGGGAGATGTAATTGTGCTTTCTGTGTTCCTCTGTTATCCTAAATCTTTCAGTAAATATAATCAGAAGTGATAAGCCCAACTTAATGTTTAATGTGGTTACATGCAGAGGACATCATGCATATGTTTGTAAGGAGAGGAATAAGATGGACACACTTTTTAGAAGCATAAGTGATTAATATGAATGAGGCATTCCAGTCCCACCCGAAGTAATGACATCTGGTAGGGGGAGAGGAAATCTTACTCAGATATGACTAAATGTGACTCACCATTGGATCGCACGGAAAGAAAGTGACTTTGTCTGATTTCACTTAACAAACCACAAAAATATCCTGTGTTTCACTCTTATCTCAAGTGATGTAGAACACAAAGATGGCTTCCAAATAAAATAGATGCTAATAAACTGGAAGTCATGCCACAGATTGGACAAAGAGAACATTTATGACTCCAATGTGTACTGTGACAGTCATTTTCAAACAATTTCAAACGACCATGGAATTACATTTTTTTACATTGAATAGCGTGTATCGTGACTGCATGTATCGTTACTGCATGACGATATATGTAAGGATCACTGCATAGTGTTGTCATATCCAGCAGAATGAAAGCAAAGATTTTTTTCAAAAATGTGAATGGTTTGTGTGTCTCTAAAGTCATTTGTGTTTTATCAGTCTTTATGCTGCAACTTTTATGCAAGTTTTGTAAATATCTAGGGTTTTACACTGTCTCCAAAGTCCATTTTCGACTATGGTTATGAAGGCTTTTGTAAACACCTTGTGCTTAATCCTGTCTTGTTTTTAGGTAGAAAGATACATTATAGGTATGTTTCATACAGAAGTTTTTGTGGAATATGTAAAAAAAAAACAATTGTTTTATTCATATGGTTTGGCAGACGTCAGCAAAATGTAATTTTGTAAAATTATAGTGCCACCTATACACCATATATGCAGCAAATTTCAGAAAACTTTACATGCTTTGTAAAAGTGCTTCATAACAACTTAACCTCTCTACACCCAGTTTTCAAGGTCACTCCATATTGAGGTGGAAACTGATGTTTTAATGTTAAATAAATATATTCAGTCAAGTTTTAAAATACTCATTCTTTTCAGAAGGCTTCAAATTTCTGTGAGCTGCATTGTTGCACCGATATACCACACCCAGGTAAATTTCAAGTTTCTAAACTGTAGCTCTGTCTTCTTCAGCTCAGAATGTCTCTGTTACAAACAACGACACACTTATGAAGTTGTTTCCCAGTTTGTCAGTGTAAAGGTCAGCTGCTTCAGGCACACAACGCAGTAGATCGTCTGAAAAAATCCCAGCCACCCACCATTTGCTAGTGTCCTTTCCTGTAATTCAATTACTAAATAAAAAAATGCAACTGACTGACTATCTTGTGTTTTTCTATGACTGCTTTTAACATGCCAGGCATTCTTTGTGCATTCCATTTATCAATTATTGTAGAGAGTTACCCAGTGAGGTTAGACACACAATGTCTGGTGATGTTGCAGTCCATGTCTAGGCATGCGTATAGATGTCCTTGTAAATAGTGAGATTATTTGTCACAGGTATTGCAGGGGCCACTACGTTTGCAATCACAGGAGTCTGTATGTATTACACTGTGAGATTTTTAAATTAAGGTCAGGACGAAGTTTATGACCAATACAGACAGCATTGTATGGCACGGAATTTAAACTCTGCAAGCCCTGTAAAGAGGAAACATAAATGATAAGTGGCATATTTGGTCAGGTTAGGCCAACCAGATTACACTTTTTTAAGTTTGTGAGGTGGCTTCAGGGAACTTGTGATTTAGCATTTAACCCATCACACATGTGAGCAGGGGGTAGCCATTACAACAGTGGCTGGGAACCAGTGTGTGAGGACAGTACCATGCTCAGGGTACCTCAGTAGCACTTTTGGGTGGATCTGAACCTAAAATGCTCAGGTCACAGGTCCATACCTTAACCACCAGGCCACCACTGCTCCACTTTATAGTTGAGTCTTGCAGGACTGTGCAGGACTCAGTCAACTCCATGTTCCACAGCAATTCCTGTGGTGGTGAATCCAGTCATGTATTTTCCATCAAATGTCGACCTAGTCTACAGAAGTTGAACAGGGTTAAGATGCTTGTTTAAACATGGAATTGTTTGGTTGTTTGGTTCAAGTTCCATTCACACCAAGAACTATAACGATAACAACAACTATAACTACAACAATATGAAGAAGGACATTTTAACAACAACATTCTAGTTATGATTTAAACATCTAATTAGAACACGATGTCCTCTGAATTCGTATGAATTCTGATCATTTGTAGTTTTTTATAGTTCATAAAATCACGTGAAAAACTGATCCCAACGATATCATTTAGTCTGTCGGTGACGTTATAGTTGATATGTGAACGCCATTCACTAAAGTTAAAACAATTTTTACAGTTATAGTTATAATTATCTTTATAGTTTTCATTCTAGGTGTGAACGGCCCTTTAGCCTGAGCTAACTCTGCAATTGCTGAACATAAGTCAACCTTTAACTGTGCATTAGATATTTCAGAATGGTCAGGCACCTGTGTGCCATGTGTGTTCACTTAATGGATGAGTTAAATGCGGAGGACCAATTCCATCAGGGGGTTCCCACTGATGACATAAAGAACCACTTTCACTTCTTACTTTCACTTGCTGCAATGTCCTGTGCAGCATGCTGAATGCAACAACTAGTCAAAGTTCAGCTGTTTTCAGCTGTCACCGTTGTGCTGTGTGATGCCCACTCATGCAACAAAAGGCAACAAGGTGTCAAAATCTGTGGAGGTTGCTCGCAAGGTACATGTACAATGAAGAGGAAGCAGCTAAGCTAACACATCTACAGTACAGTTGAGCCCAAAATTATTGGCCTTGGGCTTCCTAAAAGACAATGACCCAAAGCATACATCGAAAAAAACAGTTCCTCAAGGATACCAAAACCATGGTCCTGGAGTGGCCCGCACAGAGCCCAGACCTCAATCCTATTAAGAATCTGTGGTGGGTGCTCAAAGTGAACATACATGCTCTGAAACCATGCAATTTGGACCAGCTGGAACAATTTGCAATAGAAGAATAGGCCAGTCCATCAGAAGACCTGTGCCAACCTAGTAAAGAACTTCTCTGTTGTCGGTTGTGGCTCAGAAAGGGTGAACTATTGACTCTTAATAGCCAGGGGCTAATCATTTTGGACGTCTCATTTCTGCTCTTTCTTGTTTCAGTTCAGTGTATCAACTAGATGTACCACATAGCGGTACATGGTATGACCGCCGCAGTGTATTGAAATGTGGGAACTGTTGGTATGATGAATGTGTGGTAGAGCAGTGTTGTGAGGTGAGAAATTGTGTGGAAATGATTTCCTGGAAGTGGGCACGGATGTGTGTTTTGAATGAATGACATTGTGTGTGTTTGTGTAGTGTGTAGGAGTGATCTGTGAAAGAAATAGGCAAAATGAGACTTTGTACAATTATAGCGCCCCCTATGGACCAAATTTTATGGCATGTGCTGTGCTTTTAGAGGTCTTTGTGCTGATCTTGCATGACGTATTTTGTGCAGTTCCCACCTTCTCGGTCCAAGATATTGGCAACTCAAAGTCCCAATTTTTGCATTTACCCATATCACTAGGTGGCGCTATGCTTCAAGTGAGTGTTTATGGGCTGAGTCGATACGACCTGTAACACCAACATACTAACACAAAATTGTTGTCTTGGGCAAAATTGTTGACGAGTTATTTAACAAAAATTGTTTTCCGACACCTAGCTTCGACGATAAACATCGCCTCCTATGATGAAATGTCACAAAATTTAGTACACATGAAAAGAAAACTGTTTAGAGTTGGCATGTCAACTTTGACCAAATTTGAGCAATTAAAAGTCAAGATATGGACTTTCGAAGAATTTTAAGCTACGTGGTAAATGTTCATTGACATGTAACTTTGAAACGGTTCATCTCAAGATATATCCTTTGATAACTTTTTCTCAGCATTGTCTGTAGATGACATATGCCAAATTTGGGGAGATTCACATTAACGGCCTATGACGAGTTCGTTTGGATTCGTTTCTGCAGTGTTGAAATTTCACATAAATTGTTTTTGTTGGAAGTGGGCGTCGACCAGTGTTTTCAATGCGTGAGGATCAATAGATTTCACGACAAAAAATCGGGGTGGCCCAAGGGAAAAAAGTCACGGCAACACTATAATGACCGCTTTCGCTAGCTTCCCTAGCGGCAGTCATAATAAACTATCCTAATCAAACTTGGTCAACATTTGTCGTTTTTAAAACAAATACACTACAAACACTTGTCGTTAATGGTCATTTCCATGGAGAAATCAAGATTTTTGTCTAATCTCATAAGGGGGGCTAATATTTTTGGGCTCAACTGTTTCTTGGCATTGCTGACATGCCTCAGCTTAGGCTCCTGCATTTTCATCCTGCAAATTGGGAAATAAAGACAAATCAATCAACCCCAAGTCAGAAAAGTTTGGATGCTGTATAAAATGTAAAGATAAAACATAATGCAATGATCTGCAAATCTCATGAACCCATATTTTATTCACAACAGAACACAGATAAAGTATGAAATTAAAGTGAGTATGAAAGTGCTTCATAAAAAAGTCTTAGCTCATTTTCATGGCAGCAACATGTGTCAAAATTTGGAACAGGTGAGCCAAAAAGGCTTTAAAACTAAGTAATACTAAAGGGAAACAGCTGGAGAAGCAATACGGAACTAATTAGCATGAATATGAGTAAGATAGCATTTTAAAAAGGGCAAGTCTCCAGAAGTAAACATGGGCAGAGGCTTGTTAGTTGTGTGAAGAAACTCTTGAGCAACACTAAAATAATGTTGCACAATGTGAAATTGCAAAGAATGTCTACATCTCTCCTGCTACAATTGAGATCTATATTTTTTTTTTCTAGGGGAGTGCCATACAACTTCCAAAATGAGCATACAGTTCCAATGGGTCGTTTATAAATGAATAACCCCAGAAAAATCATAGCTTAGGCTTAGGCTAGATCAGTAGGCCTAATTGACCCTGGGTCACTGTGTTAGGCAAACAGACAGTAGCTTAGACAGTAAGGGGTTAAGTCTGGGCGAGAGTGTAGAAATGAAAAAAGTAGTCTCAGTGAGGAATTTGTGTGAGGATGGGTGTCAAAATTGAGGAAGGGGAGGGAGGGAGGCAGGGATCAAAAATGACTCCTATATTTCACTCCAGAGTAGCATCCATAGGCAGTAAAAGAAATGGATGAAGGGATAATGTCGTTTTCACAGGGAGCCGATGAAACCAGATTTTCAATTCTCAGCTTGGTCACGTGTCTACTGTGGTCTACTGCGCAAGCTCGTGGTGATGTCCAGTGATGTTGGCCAATGATACGATAAATTGACTGGTAGATCACAAATCAGACAGCGTAAGATAATTTTGTTAATGACTATTTTTCTACCCTTATAGCTGCAATCAGTTACTGGAGTGGGAGGTTAATACTGTACTTGGGGACTGGATTCTACTTCTACTAACTTTGGTTCCAGGCAGTCTTGCAAGCCAGCATGTCAGAGGAACTAGCTAGTTAGCATGTACATACCAAGCTATAGTGTGTAGCTGTCTTAGCCATCTTTCTTTGGGCTTCACTTGCATTGAATAGTAAAATTCATAAAGATACAAACAAATATCAATTCCAATTTGTTTTTACCGTGAAATCTATTGACCCTCACGCATTGAAAACACTGGTTGATGCCCACTTCCAACGAAAAAAAAATCGTGAAATTTCAACACTGCGAAAACGAATCCAAACTAACTTGTCATAGGCTGTTAATGTGAATCTCACCAAATTTGGTATATGTCATCTACAGGCAATGCTGACAAAAAGTTATCAAAGGATTTATCTTCAGATAAACCATTTCGAAGTTACATGTCAATGAACATTTACCATGTAGCTTAAAATTCTTCAGTCCATATCTGGGCTTCTAATTACTCAAATTTGGTCAAAGTTGACATGCCAACTCTAAACAGCTTTCTTTTCATGTGTACTAAATTTTGTGACATTTGTCATAGGGGGCGATGTTTATCGTCGAAGCTAGGTGTCGAAAAACTGTTTTTGTTAAATAACTCAACAATTCTGCCCAAGACAACTATTTTGTGTGGGTGTTACAGAGGCGTATCGACCCAGCCCATAAACACTCACTTGAAGCACAGTGCCACCTAGTGATATGGGTAAATGCAAAACTTGGGATTTTGGATTGCCAATATCTTGGACCAAGAAGGTGGGAACTGTCCGGGTGGGCCCTTTCCCCATGGGTGTTTCAACTTCCGCATATATTCCTGCCCCCTTGGTAACATCTTCACACAAGTACGTCATAGCCGTGTTTCCATTAGTGGAGGTTCTGATGGTAATTCAGGTAGAGGGAAGATTTCAGGGACTGTTGTTTGGGTGGTCCTCTCACCTCGCGTGTCTCCAGTACAACAGAACGTTTTATCGAACCTCTAGTAAACAAGAGAGTAAAGTAGTAGTGAAATAGAGATCGTCTATTTCGAAACTGCCCGATAATGGAGACGTGCCAACTGTGAGAAGGCCGAAAAATTACCCGGAACTCACTGTAGTGGAAACGCGGCTCATCAATCCAGACAACAGTACTACAGGATGGACATTTGCTATTGGTTTTATTCAAATAAAACATTAATGTTGTTGGTGTTACATTTGAAAAACTGCCCTGCATCCACATTTTTTATGCTGGACAAAATAGTGAAGGAACTGGGAGGTGACTCTGTGGTGAAGAAGGTGGTTAGCTGTCGAGCTGTAAAACTGTATATCATCTGCATTTAAAGGTGTTCGGTCACACCAGTGAGACAGGAATGTTGGGACATGGAAAGTTCTAAGATTTCTAAGTTGTAATTCTAGAATATTGGGCTCCATACAACATAATGTTAAAATTTTGAATCTTACATTGTTGTAAAGACATTCTTTTGTACAACGTTTAAAAAGCCACACCTTTAAAGGTTTAAAGCTGCTCTTTGTCAGTCACTCCAGTGTTGTAGTGCCCATCAGTAATAGATGGTCATACAAAAGTATGTGTTTGCACAAAATACCATCTGGTTCTTTGTCTTGAAAGCAGAAAGACTACCAAAATGGGTGGAACATATTTGTTGCCACTTGCCTTATTTTAGTCTCAGTATAGATGTTGTTCATGTGTACAATACACTGTAAAGCAAGCATATTAGCAACTGAAAAATGTAAATGTCCGTGTACGCATGGCCATGGCTTCTGATATTTAGTGGTGTTTGGAGAGGGGCATATCTACTGAATTAACGTCTGAGAGCTGGGCACTGGGGAGAGCAGTCAAAAAAAAAAAGCAAAGAAAAAAAAAAACAGGCTGCTGCAGAATGTAGTCCTTTAATTGATACCACATGAGTATGTAAACTCTATAACACAGCCTGGGAGGCTTTGAGAACGGTACAACTACATTTTAGTCATTTTCATGGAAATCTCCATGCTATGATTGAACGCACTTTACATGTTTATGGTTTCTACATAAATACATGGATGATACTAGCAACTACCTCGTTGCTGTGGTATTAAGATGACACACATAATACAAAGTAACAGGAACTTCACAACATATAACTGCAGTGACATAGATGAAACCATCTTAAAGAAGTATTGTGGAGAAGTATAGTTTTCTTAACAATTTACCTGCCAAGCACATGCTTTCCACATGCTTTCTTTAATGTTTTTTGTGTAGTCTTCAATTATATCACAAGCACACTGTCAAAGAGTGGTGATCAAAACACTGTACAGGATTCTTTTTACAGTTAGAAATGTAACTAAACAAAACGGTTTTGTATTATACAGCGGTGTGGAAATCTGTCAGCTTTAGCATGTGCAGGGCTAGGCATCTGTAATAACCAATATTGTGATGTACACATAAATTACTCTTAATCTGGCCCTTAGTTCCTTAGATTCAAAGCAAAAAAAAAAAAAAACAATAAAAAAAGAGTGATCTGCAGACTACACAGGTGAGTGCATGAAGTTATATGGATGTCATGTCAGACGTCTTATTTTATATGTTTCTTTTTAATATGTTTTCCCTATAATCTTACAATTACACAACTAGAGAATGTAATTCCAGTGGAATTACCAATGCACGAAAATGCAAAGCATGACTTGGTAGCTTAATGTGAAATTTGTAGCAAATAGCTATCCTGTGAACGCACTATAAGCTGATGATGTTAATGAGTTAACTGCTAATAGTGCTAATTATCTTAGTTATCTAATATTTGCTAGCAGTTATCCAACAATGCTAATTAGCTAACAATGCTAAGAGCATTATTTAGCTAACTTAGCTCATTTTTGTTAGCAGTTATGCTAACAATGTTAACAATGGTAATGATCCTAACTATGCTAACAGTGTTACTTAACTAACTTAGCTAGTGTTTGTTAGCAGTTATGCTAATGATGCCAGCTATGCTAGTGAGGACTTTTAAATGTGGCCTGAAGGCCTACACTAGCTGTAGAGAGTGGTCCAACTGGTAGCATCATCACCTGATACGGAAATTCCACAGCCAGAGATTGTAGCATTCTGCAGAGTAGTACATACAGCTGAACGCACCATCAGAACTCCGCTCCCTGCCCTGCCAGACACCTATTGTAGAAGAGTACTTTGAAGGGCCAAAAAATTTTTGAAGGACTCTTCTCATCCTGGAAATGAACTGATTAAACCACTGAAGTCTGGAAAACGCCTATGTCACCACTTGGCAAGAACTGAAATAGCCTACTCAGGCTATCTGAACTTTAAGCACACACTGTGCTGACTTTGCACACATCCACCCGTCAACACACACACCCTAACACATTACACTACACACACACACTTATGCATACACCAGATTTACAGCACTTCACAACCCCCCCTCCACACACACACACACAAGACACCACCCTCACAGTCCACCCACCCCCACACCCCGACCACAATTGCACTTTATGCACTTATCTCACCTCCTACCCCCCATTAAACCTACTGCACGCCTGTCCTTCATCAAACAGCCGTCCCCCAACTGCACTCTACTCCCCCCTCCCCATGCACAGTATAGACTGACAAACAGCAATTTCACTGCATATCTTACTTTACCCAGGATCTCTATGCATGCATGTGAGAAATAAATATCCTTGTATGTAGTTCTAGTAAGCTAGATTGCTTAAAGATGGTGACAGTTGTATTGCTGCAGCTGGTCTGAACACCTGGCACAGCTTTCTAAGTACTTAACATCCCTGTTGTGATGTCAAATGTTACGAAAATTAAAAATAGGTTACGGTATATGGTAGAAGATCTATGCAACACAGTTTAAACAAAGTTTCTACGTTAAACGGTTTGAGCTGCATTCATTTTAGAACATTCTGGTTAGAGGAATAATAACAAAGAAAGAAAGAAAGAAAGAAAGAAAGGAAGGAAGGAAAGACTTTGAAGAACAGTACAGCAGTAAAGTACATTTTAAGTGCACTGTAATAAAGCTGTTTGTGTCTAATGTAGAAGAACTGAAGAACCAAAGAAAAGACCTCAGTATTTGTTGGGGTGGGTGACAATAACCAGAAAGCTGTGTCAGTTTATAGTTACATTTCAGTTTTTTATTTAGTTAGTTGTTGTAGAGTTTCTTGTAAGTCTTTTTTTGTAGAAAAAATGTGACAAAGTGCAAAGCTGTGTGTAAAACAAGAGTCTGTGTTTTTCACATCCTCCTAGTATAAGGACATTTTAAAAGTGCATTATTAATTATCCTTATTAGATTAAGCCTCTTGTAAAGAACAGATAAAGATTCTTTGACAGAAGCATAGATGATTGTGATTTAGGTTGTAAATAGCAACTATGCATATCAATAGACAAAATATTACAATAAATGTCATCTAAGATATGAAGGAACTTACACAACGTAGCATTTATAGTTTTATAGATAATCATGTATAAAGGAAATGAAAAAAAAAAACATTATGCTGGAGATGAAGCAAATTATGCTGTAAATCCTCTAACAACCAGCCTTGCCAAGGTTTGACTGGGGCGCTGCGAAAACAGTCTGTTGTTGTCGTCATGTCAACAGACATAATGTGGGTGAAGTGACAGGTGTAATGACCTGAGCTGGAGAACTCTGATAGGCTATAACTGTTATGGCTAGATGACTGAAGCTTCCCTACAACAAAGTCAGCAGTGATTTCTGTGTAACAGAGACACAATAGAAGATATCAGTGAAGCATTTAAAATACTTATAAAACAACTTACTAGTAAGAGATGGTCTTTTACTGATAAGTGACCCATCATTGTGATGTGACCTTTAGAGGTTTCAGTTGACGTTTGGTCATGTGAGGCAAGAAAAGCAGAAGAGGACAAGCTACAAGTGACTATGTGTCAGGTGGGCACGAGATAACCAGGATAAGGTAAGGTTGTCCCGCCTCTAAGCAACCATTACATTTGAGCTACTTCCTTTAACAAGAGCCTTCCCTGTTATAGCATAACATGACTTCAGTGGAAACTCAAAGTGAGAAGTGGGCTGTATTCTTAACTCACTGGTGAATATAGGTAAAAAAAAGTTCCTTCTTAGACTGGATGGAAATGGAAATTATTTGTTTCCCTTAAAGATGTATATATATCTAGTAGCTTCTTCATTTGGGTTTTCAACTGTTTAGATTTCACTCAATTGTTATTATCTATTGCACCATTTCAAACAATGAGGATATTTCATGTCAAAAATGTATCATTTAATTAATATCATTTTCAATAATGTTTTAGTAACTGACAAAACTACAATTTACCAGAGCTCTGCTGACTGATATATAGCATCCCACACACATGTTGTTCTGCTTAGGCCATAAGAAAGCATTTAGCCAAGCTCAGTCACTAACAGGAAAGGAATCCACAGTGCCAGCAAGCTGTAAAAACAAGCAACTTTAATGTAGGTGTTCCAACAAAGTTTTTTTCCACTGGAAATACTCCCTTGGCTAAATTCTGAGCTGTTGGTGTATGTCAGTTGTTTTAAAAGCAGTCGTTTGTTTTTTTAATTATATATTGTGTCACAGTTTTGTATTTTTTATATTGAGGGATAGGGTGGTTAAAAATATAGATCTTCATTGCATCTCCATATGATTTATAAAAAACACCCTGTCTCAGGGAATATTGAAGTAGCCACCATTTACTGATGATAAAGACAAAACTTCTACTGATATTACACAAAACTAGGTAAATCACTCACGTCCTGCTTTTAAATCGCGAAGATTTTCACATTGGCAAAAAAAAACATTAAAGTGCTACCTTATACCAAAACATTACAAAATATAGTGTTGTCATACGTAAAAGTGCTCAGTCATTAGACTTTCATGTAAAAGTATGTTAAGTGTAATGACAAATATATAACTTCTTAGTTTGGTTGGTCTCAGTTCATTCAAAGTGCTTTAAATATCTGTGAAACCTAAGAGATTTGTGTCCTTTTCAAATGCTGTTTTTTATTCCTATTAGCTTCTGTTACAGCAAAATACAAAAAGAAATGACTGGTCTAGTTCATGCTTTAAAGCTACTGTTAAGTCTCCGCCTCCTTCGGTGGCATAGTTTAAAAGCCACAACTAATGTGACAATCAGTCCTACAGAGGTGGCAACGACTATGACAATGTTTAAGGTTTTGACGTCCAGTGATTTGCAGTGGTCCTGCACAATGTCCACAATATTGATCTCCACATTCTTGGAGTTCAGAGTGTACCGACACGTCACACTAGCGAGATCGGGAATCTCCACACTTTCCCCTTTCACCATGTCCAGAAACCTGGGATTACTGCAGCAGCTGAGGGGGTTTGAACCCATGTACAGAATTTTCAATGTCCTTTCCAGAACCTCTAGTGTGTTATACTCTAGGGTAACCAGACTGTTGTTTTGGAGATTCAGGAACTCAATGGATGAGTCTTTGTTCCTCAAAGGAAGGGAAGTCAACCTATTAATAGACAGATCCACAAACCGTAGGTTCGTTAAAAACGATAGGTCCGTGTTAAGAGTTTGAAGATGGTTTTCTTGTAAGGCCAGGTGAGTCAGTGACATTTCTAAACCAGAAAACACATTTTTGTGAATATATACACCGGGATTCCTTGACAGATCTAGTATCTGTAAGGGGCTGCCACGGAAGGCATACTGAGGCACAAACCTAAGGCTGTTGTCAGAGAGGGACAAGTACTTAAGTGTAGGTATGGAGAAAAAGGAGACACATTCATGGTGCTGTGGTTCCTGGCTAACCTCGAGGAGATGAGATTCGCAGATTCTCAGGTAGTTTTGTTGAAGATGCAGCTCTCGAATGTAAGGCAGTCTCTGGAATATATCTGAGTCCACTGTGCCCAAATAGTTGCCCTGGAGGTACAATGCCTCCAGTGACAGAAGTGTGTTATGCTCAAAGGAAAGGTTCAGTAATGCATTGAAACTGAGATCAAGGGTTTTCAGTACGTTTAAAGGAGCCTCCTGGGTGACACTGAGGGTCTCTAAACAATTGTTGCTAATATTGAGTGTCTCAAGTAATATCATACTATTAAAAAACAACAACGGCAAAGACTTGATTTGATTGTAGCTCATATCTAAGTAAAGAAGCTGTGAGAAGTCCTGGTGACTTACTTCATACTGACTTTTAAACGACCTCTCCATCATGAGGTCTCCCTCTATGGTGCCAGATGTGTTTATACCCCTCAGACGGTTTCTGGACAAATCAAGGTACATGAGCCTGTTCATCTTGGGAAGAACTGGAAAGTAAGAGATTTTATTTTCCCTTAAATCTAGGTAAAGGAGCTCATATTCTGTGTCTAGCTCAATGGCCTGAAAAAGCTCCAAACTGTTTTTACTGAGATTCAGCAATTTAAGTTGGGATAGGTTAAAATCAGTGATGCACGTGATGGAGTTCATGGACAAGTCAAGTTCAGAGAGGTTGATCAAGGATTCAAAGGCACCCTCCTTAATTTCTAAAATGACATTGTTGTGCAGATTAATTTTTCTGAGTGCTGAAGATCCAGAAAAAGTGCTCTTGTCAATTGCTGTAATGCTGTTGCCATCTAGAGATAAGTTCTTCAATGCTGGGGCGTCTCGCAAGAAGTAGTCACTCATGCCAGTGTACAGTGCATTGCCAGATAAATCTAGACTTTCCACCGATGGAAGACGCCCCACGTCTGTCTTAAGTGCAGCAAAAACATCCAAGTTGTTCTCAGAAAGGTCCAGGACTAGAAGGTTGTTCAGGGCCTTGAAGATACCTGGCTGGATGAAGTGAATTTGGTTTGAATGAAGGTTAAGATGGTGAACACTTCTGTAGACAGACAAGATCTCGTGTGTAAGATTCTGGAGTAGATTTCGGGAGAAATCAAGCTTTTGGATGCCAGGAGGCAACTGGTTTGGAATGCTTCTTAGGTTTTTGTCGTTGCAAAACACATCTCTTTGGACCTGGGGAAACAAAACAATAGAGACATAGATCATAACTGTAGAGCTTGTTGATTAACTTAAGACTATTACATTTAATTTGTATTTTATATTGTAGGTTACACAATTTATGGTTCCTGTTACAGTCTATCTACATTAGGGCACACAGTGTAAAGAAGTTTGTAACAATGTGTAACATTATGCAATTACACTGTACTTTAGTCTTAGGTTAAGGGTTAGAATTAGGGTTAGTCCTAAGTATGTATAGTGTAGGAACATAATGTGTTACAATTAGATACCTTTGTAGTCTGTCGACATAAGATGGACTATATGGCTTGAGCAAATTAACATTAACTTTCAATCGAATGTAAGTAAGCAAAAAAAAAACAAAAAACACTTTCTCTCAGGCTCAATATCACATGCTATCATTATGACCGCAGCTAGCGTTATGAGCGCCATTACCATTAGCACGGTCATGTAGGTTTAGTCTGAGTTTTTTTGTTTGGCTTTGTTTTTTCCCACCGATTTTGTGTAGATGATTCCCAGGACACTGAAAGACCGGGGAAAATGAAACCTACTGGGGATGTAGCCCCATGCGGATGATACAGAATAGAATGTTTTGGTGCTGGGTGGACACCCCGTCTTTGTGCTGAACCCCCAAAAAGCCGGGGAGACTGAAATCAGATTTTGTGGAATAACTCGCCAACTGTTGCAACAAAGACGACCAGAATTTGTTCATTCCCTGGACTTGACAAGGTGTATAAACTGAGTCTATCAATGGTCATTTGTTGTGTAGCATCACCTAGGGATAATTATACAATTATACCAGTACTCCAACCTCTTGAAGCATATCATGTTTGTTTGTTTGCAAGTTTGTTCCATAGGGGTCACTATAATTCTCTAAGATGACATTTTGGCTAATGACTACACAATTCCCCTCCGAGGTTGTTCATCTGATTGTCAAGAAATTTGGTGTACATCATCTGCAGACCACACCTTGAAAACTTCTTAAAGGTCTCCAGCGAGAAACCGTTTAGTACTTGCTCTTTTTGAAATACGACAGCTCACTCCGAGTTGCATATGCGTGCTGCATGTGAAAATGTTCTTCTACCCTGATTGCCTTTTTCTTGTTTTCTGCCTATTTTCTTTTATTGACTAATGGAGGCAAACAAAGTGATGTAAGTTTGTTAATTAGAAAAAGCTATGCCACAATTGTGATTACCAGAGGAGTCTCGTCACAGCACACATTCACTTAGCAAAATATAGGTAAGTACATGTGTGTTTGTTTAGAACGTTTACATCTTCTGTTTGGTGTGCTATGAATGGGCTTTGAATGATTGTAGCCTGTGACTACAATAGCCGAGAACCTGTCATTCTCCCCGCTCCATCTCCTCCACCAAACTAGAACAGCCTGTAACAGGAGCCCTAAAGCATTTTTTTTTCACCAAAACCGGCTGACAGGGCATTCATTAGAGACCACCACACAATTAATGAAAAAAACATTGTAATGACAACTTTAAACATTCTCAAATTCTTCGAAAACTTGAATTACCAGTATCTTGGGTGGAGAAAGTCATTATCGCATCAAATTTGCCATGTAGGATCACTACTCCAACCTCTGTAAGCATTTTTTTTTTTTGTAAAAATTGTTCCAGTGGAGACACTATAATTAAAAAAAACAACTTTTTGGTGTATAACATAATGGACATTCATTCCATAGGGGCACTAGAATTCCCTGTGCTGAGCTTCACAGCACGGCGGTCATACTATGTATCGCTATGTTGTTCATCTAGTTTTCACTCTTGTAGGAATTCAAGGATGCCCACTGCAGACAGCACACATACACTAGTCACATACAGACAGATTTCTAAATGTTGTACAGGCAACACACTACAGTTCATAAGCCCCTCATAGGAATTCAGGGCATTTCAGCTTGGGGCACACCGCAAGGCATTAGGCCATTTGATTAAAAACATTTGGGCGCAGTCTCTCTCCCCACTTACTTCCAAATACGGCGATAACAAGTCTGTGTCCAAGCTTGGACTATTAAAACAATGAGCTGCTGTTATTTCCCAAAACCATGCAAGCAATTTTATAACAACTCAGGCATAACATGAGACCTATAGATGTGTATTACAATCATTACTATATTATATAGAATTATTTTAGCAAATATAAAACCACATCATCATCAGGCTACTTACCACTTCACATGGTGAAGGTTGCTGTGGATGCAGGAGGGCAGCTACTTCATTGGCAATAACCAAAATTAACCAGACACAGGGTCCCATGGTGTTGAAAAGAGTACAGCCTGTGAGAAAGTACGTAATGCTTTGGTGAAACACTGGTTGACCAGCAAGACTAAATGAGCAAATAACATATTCACCAGGGAAGTACTCTTAAATGTCATGGCATGACCTATGACTATGCTATTTTACTATTTGCTGAAGCATTCACAGTGCTCTCACTACCTTTTAGAAGTCATGCACTTGAAATAGAAACAGTCTATTATTAGAACACCAGTTTCCTATTGTTACTTCACTCAAAGCAATTTTATCATTTCCACTGAACACTTCTTGACGTTAGACTGAAGAGGAAACACCTACATGTTACACTCAAACAGAGACCATGTAATCACAATCTTACTGAAGTGATGTCTAGAGTGAAGCAATTACTAATCTTAGCAATTTGCCAGGATACACTGCCCTGCAGTGCAAAACTGTTACAAACTGTACTGTTGCTTCAAATGATGTAGGCCCATCACACTATTCACATTCTTTATTTAACATTCTGCAATCTAAGAAGCATATTGTTTCCTATCGGGAATACAATCTTTGTGTAAACTGACAAACGTATGATATGTGCCCTATTATAACATGGCCTTCAAAATGAACTTTAAAAATCACTCCACAGAGACATGAAACAATTGCACACAGTAGAAACAAGTTAAAGTTCGAGACAATTTCCCCCGAAACTGTTTACCTTAATTGTGCCTTGTATCCTAGACGATGACAACGCTGAACATACTGCTCCGCTCAGTTAGTTCTCTCACATCCTCAAGCTCCATGCAGCGAGCTCACTCCTACACCTTTCATTTCCAGTTTCAGCCAACACATCCTGTGGGAATATCCTGAATCATTGTTTTTCCCCTTTCCGTTTTAGCCCATGCCTTATTTGGGATCTGTCTCTTTCATTCTCTCCCTCCCCATCTCTGACATAAACGCCAGAAAAATACGAGCGTTTGTTTCTTTTCAGCCATATCGTTAACTCTTGATGGAGGTTACGTTAGCATAAGCATGAAAGAATCCATCCATTCATACGTTGCTCATTCAAACTGAATAGGCAGGTAAAGCTCGTGCCAAGTTATTGTCTGTTCCCCGGTCCCAGTCTACTTCACGTCAGGAGGCAGCATTCCAACCAGCAGGTGGCGATATTTGTGATTTACAGAACCTCTGCAATATTTCATGTTTTCACAAATGTTTTTGTTTGAATGGTTTTAAGATATTACTTAAGCATTGGTTTTAGGGAAGGTCTGAGCATTAAGAACACAAAAGGTTGTATTGAGATTTGTATCGATATTTATATGCTGATGTAATTTCATACAAACCAACATTAAGTTCATTGCCCTTCTCCAGTCATTTCACTTGTTACAGTGTTTCTGCATATAAGACACAAAGACAATTAAATGAGATTAATAGAGGACTAAAATAGATTTTCCTGATTGCTGGTTTAATATATAATGTGTGTAGGCCTACTGTTACTGCAGTAGAGTGCTGATTTATGCGTGTCATTTATTTCATTTCTTCTACTCCTGCTTCTGTCATTCCATTTGATATCTCTCCCATGCTCCCAGACAGTTGACGTCAGTGAGACGTCACACATCATCCCAAAATATCTCAGATCAAACTACTGTGCATTTTCCAAGAGGGATGGGACATCTGTGGCCTAATGGTTATGGAGTAGGTCTTAAGATTGGAGTCACTGGTTTGATTCCTATACCAGTAGGAAAAAATGTGGGATTGGAATCGAATAACCGGCACTCCACTGCACCCCCAACCATGGCTAAAGTGCCCTTGATAAAGGCATCTATCCCGATGTTTCAGGGGGACTGTCCTTGTAAGTCACTCTGGGTAAGGGTGCAATGTAAAGATGATTCAGCTGATCCATACACAGCAAGGACGGTCACACAAATGTCGATACCACATATCTGTTGTGCTGTGAATGGAGTTGGAAAAAGAAAACATGGTACCAAAAGCAGTGTACCCCCTTGTCATAAAAGGAATTCAGTAATTAGTAATAGAATAACCGGGTCCTGTCCTTTACTCATTAAATTGCACTTAGCAGACACTATCCACAGCGCTATACAGTGTGTTAGGTACAGAGGAGATGGAGATTACCCTTTAACCAATAACCCATTTATTTAAATCTAAATGTTAAAATCAAAAGTGAAACAAAAAGACCACATTCGGCCACCAGATGTTAGAACACTTGGATGGCGCTTCGACTGTACCAGATAATTACAGGAGGCAAGCAAATGTGGCAAAGTCAAAAGTGAAACCAAAGCACTGACCAGTCAAGGTGAATTCAGTGATTTTAAGTGTTAAGTGAACACACGTTTCTTTTTTTATATAAACCTAGTACCTCTTCATGATCCACTACGTCTGCATGATCTCCTAAGTACATCGTTTCAGGGGAGAAAAGAAGAAAAATCCCAGATCGTGAAACAATGTGGGAACAGTCTGTCCCCTTAACATCTGTGTGACGTTTCTTACACCCTTTCCTTTGTTTACATACAAAAAACTATAAAACTAGTTTTGCTGGACAAAAGCGTCTGCTGAAAAAAATTAACACAACATAAATACATGGACTATCTGCCAGTACTGCTGAATGCATAGGCCAATAATGTCCACTACCTTTCAGGAACATAGTAAAGCAAATTGTTATCTGTAGAAAGCACAGATTCGGACATGCTTTGTACCAGCCTAAAATATATGTTCCCCCTTTTTTCCCAGAAATGATAGTCATAATCATTGTAGCACATTTGAAGTTATTTACAATATTTGAATTAATTACTGTATGTCCTAGGTCTGAATAAAAACAACAGTTGGAAAGTCCCACCATATGGGGTAGAATAGGGGACAAACAAGCTCTGAATGGATTTTGTAAGTCTGGTCCGTATAAACCATTGGCAGTATAAACGACAGGTTCTCCAGTTACATAGGTCTTTACCCTGTACAAGAAAAAAAATCCTGTAAACACAATGCAGTATAACCATTAGAAACCTCTCTAGCAATAAATATGCAGCCACTGGGATCCACCGAGAAGTCTACCCAACCCCCTAGTCTGGCTTATCTGTTTACAGTTGAGGTGGCGTTTGTCCTGGTACTTTCCACATTCTCGACTGCTTTGACTTGACTTTATGAAATGTCAAAACACATTTAAATCAGTCTGAAAGCTTTTAATGAGTCTATTTTTATGATTTGCTAATGTGGCTGCTACAACCATATGATTTGCGATCTTATTTGAAACATTTTACATCTTCCTACACACTAAATTTAGCCTTCAGTTAACAGAGGAAGCAGTTAGCAGTTTCCTTTATGATCAGGATAAGTATCACTGTATCCAAAGATAAATTTATGTTACAGTTCATTTACGTACACATATTCACTATGTACAAAACATATGCTCAGACATTTAAAAAATAGCAAGATTGTTAAAAGTTGTTCAAAGGAGAGAGGTTTGATTAAAAGAACTTGTAATATGTACAGAAAGCCAAGAAAGTTCAGACATTTTAGGATCAGGTGCAAGCAATGCCATTTTACCTATTTTGAACCTAAATCACAAGTGTTACGCTGACACATTCACAATTACATAATCTCCAACAAAATACAACAGGTACAACGTCTAAAACACCACCCCCCAAATTTTGACTTTTTTCATTTATAAACCTTATTTTGTTACAAATTATTTTCAATTTTCATCATAAAAACAAAAACAAGTTGCCACCAAACTTCAGTCAGTTTCCCTTTGAGAGTTTTCCCATCAATTTGCTTCTTTTGTCAAGCTTCTTATGTCCCAAGGAAATCCCAAGTGGCTAGTGGTAAGGAGTAGTAAGAAGATGTGCAACTATTTGAAGAGCTAACCACACCTAGCTCTTATGGCTCACTGGGATTGGTCAGCGCAGCCTTCCAGTGGGCTTGAAGCAGTTGCCTCATCATTGCTGCTGTCCACTTCCTGCTCCATGAGGCTCTCATCGTCTAGACGCTGGCTGGTGTAGTCTGTGATCTCAAGGAAGCCACTCTGCTCCACCACCACGTTTGACTGACTGGAGTCTGGCATTATCGAGTACTGTGGGATGACCTGAAAGACACAAACATAATAGTAATTAGATGGTAAACATAGTGAGAGCGAGTGCACATTCAAAAAGTGATCTTACGGGTGCCAGACAAAGGCCGCCGAGTAAAAAAACAGAAAAGGCCTGCACACTGTATATGCTCTAAAAGTTATGAACAAACAGACTGAACAAAGCAACATTTCAACCACAAGGTCTTCATCAGGCCTGACAACCTTGTAGTCAAAACACTGCCTTTTTCTGTCAGTTTGTTAAGTTTTGGAAAGGACCTTTTTTGTTTTCTAGATGGTAAACCCAACATTCAGATATCTGTGCAGGTTCTTATTCATCCAAGTCATGGTAGTCATAAATGCCTAGTTGTGAGTTCCTTACCTCCCTTCCTATCGAAAGCTTTAACAGGTCACTGACTTCATCACTCGAAACAACCTACTCAACCCAAAACAGTCCGAAGCTGTCCATTAATAACAATGACAGTAATATAACATTTTAGGTTATTTGTATGAATTTTTGCTGTACCAGTTACTGTAGTGAACTGTTACTTAGTTACCATATATCTGGATAAGTTTTCCAGTATGACCGAGTGGTTGTAATATTGCCTTTCTTTTATTTCTCCAGTGTTACTTAATAACAACATACATGTTCCACACGTTAAAGGAGACGACGCAGTCCATATTTTTAAGTTAGCCGTCTGCCTAGCCTTGTATAAAACCAGATATAACAAAGTGTGAGGGCAGATCAATGTTGCTAACTATATTCTTAAACATGGGCATTACGGGTGTACCAAACTCCTGCTTTCCATCCTATCTCACTGGACGCAACTGTCCTCAACCCGCTGTGCCATTGGACACCAAAATTCATGGTACTTGGCGTGTTTTCAGAGGTTGTCCTGCTGATTGTAGATGACAAATTTTGTACAGTTTCTGCCTTCTTGGTTTAAGATATTGGCAATTCATAATTACAATTTTTACATTTATCTATTTCACTAAGTGTGTATGGGCTGGGCTGGCAATCATTAACAGAAGAAGAAACAACAACAGGGGGGGAAAAAACTGGGAAGAATATCTGAATAAAATAAAATATACGACTGCTAATGCTAGCTTCGTTAGTGACGGTCATAATAAAGGCTTATGTCCCATCCAGGGCACTGTAATCATCACAAACAAATCATCTGGCCTAGGGCTGGCACAATTTGTTAACGCAGTTGACATCATCGATTACAAAAATTTCTCGACACAAATAATTTGCATAGACATGTCAAAATATTGTTGACTTCCCTGAAATTAATTTCTGTAGGTTGGGATGTCTAATGTAAACATCATGTTAACGCTGACTTTAATTCACTATATCGGGCTAAAAATGTACCTTATATCTAATCTTTTCTACTTTACACAACACGTGAAAATAAATTTCCTCCAACACTTGCTTTTACTTGCCAAGGGCAGCGAACAATGGTATGCCAGCTTATGTGCACACCAAGTAGTATAGGCTTAGTGTTCACCTTCATTTAAGTTCACAGGACATCAAACCATTTCATGAGCAAAACTGTTTCAAATAAATGTGTTTACATAACGGATTAATGTTCAGATTATATGCTTTAGCAATCAAATTCGCTTGCAGAATCCGGATATTGTGGGCTAACTGTAGTTGATAATATTTCAATTCCGGTTAGCTTCCAACATAACTAACTGGCTGACCTTATTAACTTTTAAATAAGACTATACGGACACCTTGTACTATGTACACTGACGTTTTACAAGTAGCCTAACTACAGTAATCGTTTAAAAAAAATAATCCTTTGGGACAGCCCTAGTCTGGCCGTCTGACCCTCGCCTCACACAAGTGATTTCAGTCTAAACTGTTCTCTGTTGTTGTCCCACAATGGTGGAACAAGCTACCAGTTGCTACATGAGAAGGGTCATCCCACTCTAAAAGAAAGCTTAAAGAACCTCGTGAAGACTCATTTTTTCCAAAAGTACCTACCTTTCTAACAAAAGTAACCTACACTCTCCAACACTTTCTTGTGCCCTAGCTGCACTAACTTTATTACGCCTTTTCTTACTATTTTCTTCTGCATTTCAGTAACTTGTTTATGTCCTCTATTGTAAGTTGCTTTGGAAAGTGTCTGCTAAGTGTAATGTAATGTAATCTTTTTAAGACTGAAGACATTTCACGTGTTATCCAAGAGGCTTCTTCAGTTCTGAGAACTGATTGTGGAGTTCCAGTACTTTATCTTGACTGGGGTGACACTGGAGGTGGAGCTGTGACCTGCTGACCTTGAGATCCCTTCCCAAAAATGCAACCGCACTTAACACCCTGAGTCGTCATACCCATTAGCTATACTTACTCTTATTCACACCATAACTCGTGTGAAGCCTGGGATGAATGGCAAAGGGTCAACAGGTCACAGCTCCACCCCAGTAGAAGTAGAACACCTGGAACTCCATCTGTTCTCAGAACTGAAGAAGCCTCTTAGATATAGATCCACAAACCTTTTAGACCAAGCAACTAATCAATTATTTGTGAAAATCATTGATAATGATAAAAGTGACAAACACTTATTAAGTATATTTAACTGACTATAAAAGCAACCATGTCCTTATAAACTTAAATACTCAGCTCTGTGGTACCCCCAAAAGACTGGTGCTGATAAAGACAATACCTGAATGACATCCAGATCTTTGTTCTTCTGGGTGGAGAGTCCTGGCATGTGGCTGTACTTGCTATGCGGCTGTTTCGAGTGATGCAACACTGTTGCAGAGCTGCTGATGAGAGAGGTGGTACTCGAATCTTTAGTGAAGGACTCACAGTCGCTGGAGGAGTCCACAATCATGGGCTCGGCGCTGGGATCAATCTCGGCTTCCATCATGGATATTTTAAGGATGTCTGACACAGAGGACTTTTCCCCAGAATGGCCTAATCCTGAGCTGGATTCCGGAACCAGTTTGCTGGAAGGTTCTCCCCCACTGCTGGTTCCTGGGGGGGACTTGTGACTACCAAAGGTGATTTTTGTCACAGTTGCTCCCTGTGTGATGATCGGTTGCTGAATCTGGTTTAAAAAAGATAATTAAAAAAAAAAACACCTTAAGTTGAACGGAAGTGTCTTTTGACAGCTGTGGCCATTATTATGTCTTAATGTGTTTTATTTTGTGTGGTATTACATGTGGACAGCAAAGAAAAAAAATCATTGTGAAGGGAAGGGGATATTATTTATGTTCATGATGCCATAGGAAACAAGTTCATTGGAAACCTTACCCAGATTATGTCATTTTGTCCCTGTGGGACTTTTCCCACCTTTTTTCCTTTCAATTGTTATTTAAACAACAGACAAGGTAATGTCCTTAGGTTGGCTTGTGCCATTATGCACGAGAACTGTATACCCACCTGTGCTGAGGATGATTTGTCCAACCCTACAGGATGGTGGGCCTGCAAGGGTGGCGGATGAGACAGTGGGGAGTGGAGGTTAGGCCTGTTGTGAGACGTTGGGGCCTGTTGTAGCTTAGGTAGCTGAGGAGTATGGGGGGGTTTCATGGACAGCACCACCACCGGGTGTGTCCCAGAGCCTGATGAGGACTTCTCCTTTGATGATGGACCAAGCTCCTGCAATTGGGTCGCTCTCTTTGGGGCTGCTATAGTGGAGGAGGAGCAGGAAGAGGAAGAGGATTGGCTGACTGTAGCCTTGCTCTGCTGGGCTTGGGTTAGTTGAGGAGGTGCTGCTCTGCTCGGTTCTGACTGAGATGCTGCCAAAGTGCTTCTCTGTTGGTGGGGCTGGACGGCAGGTTGAGATGACTTGTAGAAAAGTCCGGTCTGTGGATCCAGAGTATCCTCCTCCAGATCCCCCCCCTCGTCCATGCCCTGCTCCTCTGGCTGTTTGCTTGACAGCGATGGACTTCCTCTACTCTGTGTCTGTGTGTGTGAGACAACAATGGAGATAATAATGCATCATTATTGTAATCTACAATACAGGACACAGAAAAAAAAAAAAAAAAAATCTGTTACGATAATCCGTTACGGAACTACTTGTGGAGTAATATGAAAGACACACAAAACTTGTTGTACTAAAGTTTTTCAGCAGTCATTATACAAAAATATCAGACCTCCTAACGTTGGAGTGTCAATGGGACATGGCATGCTTCAGCATTCTAAAGAGCTGTATAATAATGTATCATATTACAAGCTACAATACAGGACACCAACAAAAAAGTGCCTGGAAATCAGGTGGTTTTGTGATACCTGTTGAATGAAATGTGAGCATGCTGGTGACGATGGGCTGGACTTTCCAATGACCACCGTCTGAGCGCTGAAGAGGGTGGGAACCTCCTGCTGCTGCTGCGGACTAGATGACGCCACCTCACTAATGGAACCTTCAGCTGAAGCACTGGACGTCGCAAATTTGCCTGCACAAAAAACCCCACCACACCCACCATAGTTCAAATCAACACTAAGCACATTAATAGAAACATTTATTTCAGTGTTGTTTTTGAGTATTTGAGTGATGTTTCATTTTCAATTTTTCACAGTCAGGATAAAAAATGTAAGTGTAAGGGAAACTGTGAACCTCTTTTTTACAGGGTGAAACAATTAAGCCAACACTGTGCTTCTTAAAGGAATACTGCACTTTTGGGAACTAGGCCCGTTTTCCAACTCCCTTAGAGTTAAACAGTTGAGTTTTACCGTTTTTGAATCCATTCAGCCGAACTCCAGATCTGGCACTAGAGCTTTAGCTATTAGCTTAGCAATCGTTGAATCATTAGTTTACCAAACATTGAACTGGCAAAGCATACTGGTCCAATCGCTTTAATAATTTATGCTAAGATAATAGCTTAAGTGCAACTGTCAGATCCGGAGATACAGATGGATTAACAAACAGTCAATCACAACTGTTTAATTGTAATTGTAAATTAACCTTTTTCCCAAAAAAAGTGGAGTGGTCCTCGTAAGCGCCCCTAACCCTTCAAGCATAACTGACTGAGAAGCTGTCACTAGTACAGCACTAGTACAGTCCCTGCGCGTACCGGCTGGGATGTACTCTGATAGGACCTCAGCCTCTGCCTGTGCTTGTCCTGGAGAATCAGGGGACTGTCTCTTCTCCTGGGCCATTTGAATGGGAACAGCCATCTGGCTAAGATCAATGGTTTGCTGCCGTAGTTTGGGATCAGTCTTCTCCCTCACTGAAAAAGATCAGTGTAACGACCGACTTTGTTAGGGGGAAAAACCCTCTAATTCTTCCTCATACACACAGAGTATCCTCTATGAGGGCGTTATGCACAAGGGTACTATCACACAAGACACCAAAACAAAAAATACAGATGGTGATGGTACCTGGGGCAACTTTGAGTGATGTTGCCAGGCAACAATATGATAAGACTCCTAATGTTCTGTTTGGGTGAGCGCAAGTAGACAACAGACAGACATTAATTATCCCAAAGGGACATTCCAAATGTTTTCTGCTGATGATTTAAGTTCTCCTGTTACAAATAAATTGCTTTTTACCAGTGGAAAAGTGCCCTAACAACATTTGTTGGTAATGTTGCCAGGCAACATTGCTCAAAAAGCTGCTCTGTGTTATCATTACCTTATAAGAGGAAAAGGAGAATAAGACAAACACACTGAAAGCAGGAAATGCACCTGTTGTCTGCTGGAGCTCCAACAACGCTTTAATGGTGGAGGTGGCAGACTGGGACTCCCCTAGCACATCCTGGTAAATAATAGTGGGACTGCTCTCCACCTCGTGCTCAGTCCACTCTTGCCCTCTGGAGGTAATTACGCGAACAACAGGCTGAGCATCTGAAGCAGAGTTGAGATAACCGGAAGATAATTACTTGATATTTCAAGTTCAAGTCAGAAAACATGTTTCTCTCTGTTTCCCTGCACAATAAAATTCTTTCTTTGCTGTCCACTTAAATGTCACACATAACACCACACGTAATAGTCAGTGGTTTAGTTGGATTTCGTAAGGAGGTGGAGCCCTTCTTACTAGGGATGCACTGATCCAGATTTTTTTCATTCGGATTCCGATATCTGGGTTTTGCATATTGGTCGATACCAGATACCGATCCAATATCGCCATTAACACCTTCATAACTAAGACATAAATGGCCTATTAAAAATAATGCATTGACACAGATTTAATAAATTGTTATTTAGGCAATACACCATTTTAAAAGAAAGAAATATGCTCCAGAAATGGTATTGTTGTATTTGCTGTTTGTAGGATTAGGTGTAATTGGGTGTCTGGCACTTTAAATTTCTCAGCATGGACCTACATGACAGCAGTAAAACTTACAGTGTAACTTTGGAGCTAATGGAAATCAGTGCTGGAGATGAATGCATTTTATTTCAGTGAAAATATATATTTAGAAACTTAACAACTTGAGGAAAATCTTTTCTGTATTGTAACAGATGTGCAACGTGTGTGTTAGTAATGATTTTCTTGAGTAATGCGGTAGTAGTAGGCGGCTACTACAAAAGTGACAAGCAGACACAAAGTGAGCTATCTGGATTGTACACTACGTTAATGGGATAAATAAAGGTGCAATAGCTGGCTGTTCATTTGAACCTGCAGCAGCCTAAACAAGGTTAATTTCATAGCCTTTATCTGTCATTTTACTAACAGCACTAATAAAATCTGTGTTTTCACACATCTACACCTTGCATCTGCACACAGCATAGCTGAAGCTTGCCAATTCTTTGCATAGTTGCCTACTTGCAGTACTCACATGCACGGTAGCCTAGTGTACGGAGTTGTTGCTGTCGTTGCGATCATGGTAAGTTGGAAAAAAGGTTTTCTGATACTAGATCCAGCTTTTTGTTTTGCCTAGCACAAATGCAACCACATCAATTCTGAACTCTGAACTGAATTTCAAACGATGTCCAGAGCCCTGGTCTTTATGCCTAGCCACCATCAAAAATATTATGTAAGAATTCCAGGCAACTACAACCTAATCTTCCAAGGTAAATCTATGTGACAAAGACAGATATGGTAGAAACCCTGGGTACAAATTTGTACTCCTTCAAAACTCTGTGGTTGTGTTCTACATGGTTATGGAGATGGTCACTACATTAAAAGGTGGGATTTCGTCAGTAATCAGCACTGTAAATGTGGTTCAGGTTTATGACTGCACACGAAAATCTGCATTGTCGCAAGTTGATGTGGGCCTTGCTTGGCAGTTGTGCCCCCCGGATTTCATCTGGATCCAGCTCTATCTCTCTTTTTCTTCAGCTATTACAAGGAGCACGGCTCCATCTCATTCCTGCGCAAGGATGAATGGCTCATGAAAATGCACTGTACTATTTCTTGCACTTCAAGCAGTGTTTCGTGGAACGTTCATTGTGCACATTCACATTGTGATGATGGCAAATTTGCGATATATTGTACACCTTCAGTGCAGACTGCAATGAGATTACAAGACAAGTTCTTATCTGTATCATTTTTGTTTTGGATTGTTTTTGTATGCTGCTTCAGAAAATGGTGTGTTCCGGGTATAATACACAGAGACATAAACATACCTTGAGTGCCCTGCATAGACTCTGACGGAGAACTGCTCTCTGTAAAGGCTGACGCCTCCTCCTTGGACACGACTTCCTGGCCAGGCTGACCTCCGACCTCTAAGGGCTTGGCCACCTGCTGCAGGGTCTCGCTGACTAACTGCCGAGTGTGCTCACTCACAACGGCTGTCTGGAACGTCAAGGGCTTGGGTTTGATCAAAACCTGAAACCAGAGAGAAATGAAACATTCATGGGCGATTCCATTTAAAATAAGTGCATCATTCACAGAAATCATTGGAAGATTAACCCTCCTGTCGTGTTCGGGTAAAATCTGAAAGATTTACAACTTTAAACACTCATAAATATTGTGTTTTACATCTGATTGCCTCAAGGCCTTATGATATCCTCCACACTGTACACTTGAACATACAAAATTGATGATCACCACTTTTATTGAATTTTAAGTGCTTTATTCAACCCTGTTACACCTGTGGTGTTCCCAGTCAAAAGTGACAGCCATAGGAATTGAATGGTTATCCAGATTGGAATCATCCATCAGATAACAAAACATCCCCATACACACCACCCCCATACAGACAAACACACACCACACATTTCAGACTGAACAATGTCGCACTTTTGCGCGCGCGCTTCTGCACGCGGCGACTATATCCCTAGCTTTACTGGGGCAAGGAGGACGTCCATTTTCTCAAGTAGCCTATATCTGCTTAGTTTAACGGTTGCTCATGCGCATTTGATTAAGCGGAATTATTATAAATTCACATTAATCAGTAATGTATCGTATCTTCACGAAGACCCCCAAAATATAGGTTGATGTTTGCCTTGCACTAATTTTAGTCTGTGCATAATGAGCAGGCATAGGCCTGAGCTGCAAATGTGATGCTTATGTTTGCAAGGCCCAGTCTGACATGAGTAATGCACACATGCACACATACACACAAACATACAAACATTCATTCTGGAATACATTTTCAGTGTCTACTTGCATTTTCACTGCCGTTATTCATGTTAAGTACAGATATTTTATTTATCCCGAAGAAAATTAAGGATAATATTTACAAATTTATAATTAGGTAATAAATATATAAATAATTAACCACTACTCTGAGACATTGTTCACAGCTAAAGAGTGTTACTTAAAAGGTTAGTGGTGATTAAAGGTGTTTGTGTTAATTTAAAAGCCGTTAAAAGAGACCGGTCAAATTTGACCAGGAATACTAAAGTAAGGGCCGGGAGATGAACACGACAGTAGGGTTAATAGTGTATGTACTTACATCAATTTTGTTGTTTAAAGTGCAATATAATCAAATGTCAAACAAATTGTGGCGGTGAAAAAAATGACATATTGACATGACATATTTTGTGCAGTTCCCACCTTCTCAGTCCAAGATACTGGCAATTCAAAACCCACATTTTTGCATTTACCAGTTTCACTAGGTGGCGTTATGCTACAAAGTGAATGTGTACAGGTTGGATCAATAGTCCTCCATAACACTGACAAATCACAAAAAAATGATTTTGTTTTGATTCAGTTATTTCAGCTAAACATTTTGGCGCTTCTTTTCGCTACTAGCATTTTCTTCCAGGGCTATATGCCCACAAAGTTATTGTCCCCCAGTGTTTCAGTATCCCGCCCGCGTTAGCAGAAAATTATAAAAACAAAAACAAAAAAAAGAAAGAAAGAAAAGATTACCTGAGTTTTGCCTTGCTGTCCATACACTATCTTGGTAGGGATGATTTTGGTAGTAGTGGTAGGCTGCATTCCTGACCCAATGCCTTTGGGCTGGGTGACTATCATTTTGGTAATGGGGCGAGAAGCAGTGATGATAGCTGGTTTTGCTCCAGGAACAGCCTGTAAAGTTTTGTCACCCTGTACAAAGGTCACACAGTTCATTGTTTAAAAACAGTATTAGAAGCATAGAGCATCTCAAACACCACACACATTTAGTTAAGTCAAGTAGGCTGTGTTCAGTCATATAGATAGTACATATACATAGTAAGACAAAAAGTTTTATCGGAAACGACTGGCATTGCTCGCAATTGTTAAAATACAGTTTCACATTCACATTCAAGTTCAGAGGGCATCAAACAATTAAATGAGCAAAACTGTTTGAAATAAATGTGTTTACATAACGAAAAAATGTTCGGAAGACATGTGTTAGCAACCAAATTCGCGTGCAATATCCAGATATCCATCTTGTACTATGTACACTGACATGAGAGTAAATTTATTTTACAAGTCGCCTACATTGGTGGCATTCTGAGAGGTAGCATGCTACAAACAACAGTACTAAATGCATTCTAGTTCTTCCACTGGTTAACTGAAAGATTAGCAAAAGCTAAGTATATTCCTCTGACAAAAGACAACTCTTCTATATGTTTCGTATGTTATTAATTTTATTCTTGTTGGCTTACAAATTCAAAGTTCCAGAGCTCTTTCCTTTGAGAATATCTCTGGTTGGTGGAAAGCAAAACACCCAATAAGCTACCAATACCGTGAGGAGCTGAGACAAGGCACGTTGTTACTGTGGCTGTGTTCCTCGACCCACATCGATCCTTTTTACATCAAGACTGCCCGTGTTTAAGAGTACCCCTCAAAGCGTTTCATTGTTGGATTTATTTGATACATCTAATTTCACATTTTACCATAAATGCACCTTTTTACTGTAAGATTAAAGAGAGAAGAGCCTGGATATTAAACAAGAGCTTATGCATACTACTTTTAAAGAAATGCAGGCTACTCTTTTTACACTTGCTCTGTTTACTTAAGTTTTTATTTTTGTATTCCCCCTGAAATTCCCCCTAATTATTTTGTTGTTGGATTGATAGTAAAATAATTTTGAATTGCAACTTGAAGACAGATTTAGGCTAACAAAAGAAATGTAATAAATAGAGATTTGAACCTTACTGAAATTTGTTTTGTGTAAATTGTCAATAATTTAGCAATGGGAAAATAACGGCTAGCTAAACCACATGTTTAAAAAAATAAAACAAAAAAACAACTTTAAAACGTACCCCTGCATTTAATAGTGTCGTTACGACATTCTTCCCAGGCAGCCCTTGAATTGTGGTTCCCTTGCCTGTTGTCTTCTGCACCACAATAACATTGGGCTTGGATGTCATGGGGATCGTAGTTATCTTTGTCGTTGTCCCTGAAATGCAGAAAAAGTTCAAATCAAACGTTCACGTTCCAGGAGCACAATTTTTTATTTTTAGAATGAACTGGCTATGGGCCAGTTTAGAGATTTAAGACGTTTAAAGACACATTTCTTTAGTTTGTACTTATCGGGCCAATTAGCCACCCCTATAGACTGTTTTTATTTAAGCCCATATGTTTTTTTAAGCATGATATTCATGTAGTGAAGTGTAGTGAAGTACCATCCGTTGCGAGATTTCCTTCTAAAATGTTTGGCATATTTAAAATTTTGCAGTTTCTTAGTATTTTTATATCATAGTGTTTTTAGTATTGCATGTTGCTTTGGGGAAAACCGTGTTGTTAACACAGCAAATCACTAACTTCATATGAACAAAAATATCCATACCAGACACAATGTTACTGCTGATAATCTTGCCTCCGAGTGTGGCGAGAGATTTGGGGACCACTGTTATGATGCTGCCACTGGTAGTCTTCACATATGTAGCGCCTCCAGGAGATGTGGACATCCGGCCCGCTATGGTGGGGGTGCCTGCTGATCGGGAGTATGTGGCCTGTGTGCCTGTAACAAACCACAGTGACTCAACAAAAACTCACCTGCCTACAAACTGGCCATTTTTCCCTCACTTGAAAAAAAAATCTCACAACTGGAACAAGCAACCAGTATAATAAGTGTAATGTAACAACTCTACCTATAAAATGCCTACAAATTTGTCGACTCAATTTTAGACATTTTTGTTGCAACAAGGTGACATTAGCGATTCTAGGCACTAAGGGGCCGATTCTCCCCTGTGCATAAAGGCGCGTAAGTGAAAAAAAGTGCACAACTGCGCCCACGTGGATTCTACTGTTGACTTAAGTCTGGCATTTACGCGGAAATCAGTCATGCGCTTCGTGAGGAGCAACCCCAAACTTAGGGAGTGTCGCATGTAAATGAACCCTATGCGCATTCTACCCTCCACTTAAGCGGTTTTCTCTTTACGCGGCTCAAAGGGCTGCAGTAAGGTTCAGCGCCACTACAAGGCGAAATGAAATACTGCATTTGATGTCGGCTAGGCCTATAATGTCAACATTTGTTTTGCCATATTTACAATACCAAAGTGCAGAGTCAGTAATGTTTGGTTGTTGATCCTTATTCTTTAAAGGACAATGTTTTTCATAGCCATGACATTATTTTTCTAAAATATCACGTGATATAACGAAAGAACCTGTTCTCCAATTAGGTAAATTATGATGAAACAATGAATGAATGAATGAATGGATTAATTATTTTTTATATATGTAATTGGTGTGAATATAAATATAACCAACACCCTCTCATAATCATAAACCAAAATGCCATCCTTGTACCTGCTTGCACTCCTGCATCAATGGGAGAGAGAACACCGAGGTTGAAGACGCCCTATAGGTCGCATTTATAGGTCTAGATAAACATCCTGGGTTTCACTGACATGGAGTGCATGCAGCGGTTTCGCCTGGACCGTTTTGCAACACCTTTGCACATTTGCAACACCTACAATACATCACACAACCTCAAGTGAATGTGACAGCCAAATCAAAGTGGATGAAAGAGGCCTCAGCGATGGATATTGTAATGATCCAAGGCTTGCTTGACACTTTCAGGAAGCTTAGAAACCATTTCTAGAACAGAGTTGCTGTTTAGCTACAACTCACGCTTATTCCACACAAACACTACGGTACAACAGTGCAGCAACTTTTCTGTTTCTCTCCTCTCATCCCACGCACACACACAACACAACTCCATTCCCTTAAAGGCACATACACACGAGGACAAAATGATTAGCCCCCCTATGAAATTTTAAGTTTCCTCAAGATTTTCCCAAGTACCTATTCAACACTGCTTACGTTTGGAGAAAAAAGGGAGAGGCATTCAACCCAAAGAACATCGTCCCCACAGGGAAACACGGTGGTGGGAGTATTATGCTGTGGGGATGCTTCAGTGCATCTGGAACTGGAAACCTTTTCAAGGTGGAAAGGATCATGAATAAACAAAAATATGTGGATACTTTGAAGGAAAACCTTAAGCAGTCTGCAGTGAAACTGGGTCTGAGTCATCGCTTCATCTTCCAACATGACAATGACCCTAAGCATACGTCTCTCTTGGTGAAGAACTATCTGCAGACGAACAAGGTAAATGTCATTGAATGGCCTGCACAAAGCCCCGACTTAAATCCAATAGAAAATATGTGGGGTGACCTGAAGAAAAATGTTCATGTCATGAATTTGTATCACATTATGCAATTTACATATGTGCACAATAACTCCATTTCACATTATTTGCCTGGGCCATATCACATTTTCTGGTTCTTTTACCTACAGGCAGCATTATGTGACCTTGAACAACGAGGCTATATATTGATTCCTTTAATTGTACTTCAAAAATGGGAAAACTGACCTTGAAAGTCCTTAATAAGAATTTCACCATGAAAAACTTTACTACCAACATTTTCCTTCAATCTTTGACATTAACTAGCATGTTGGCTAGTTTGTGATATTCAGCTTCTTAATTAGGCCTAATGTGGTCACATAGAAAACTCCTCTCTTGAAACAAATAGGACTTTTTTACATGATGGTAAGACCAATCTTCATTCCAAGCCCATGCAGTGGAGTACATGTTGACACTGTGAGCACTGAGCCAGATCCATCCACAAGTTGGCAACCTCTGCTAACTTTTGTCAGCAATGAAAAGAGTAAAGCCATGACTAGAAGGTTCTTACGGAAGCCGAGAGAGGCCATGGTCTCAATCATTTTTTTCCACCTTGTTATCCCGAGATAACTGGATAATTAATTAGAGATCTCGAGAAAACAGGCACCAAGACGTGAATGCTGACTTCGGGCTATTTCTCATTCTTTGTAAACGCAACTTTAGTCAAGAATGTCTGGAATGATCGATCACCTAATAAGGCAATATTTTGATCAGGGTTTGACACAGGCAGAGATTGCAGCATTCACGTCTTGGTGCCGCTACCTGAATGACCCATAATCAATCTCTACATCATGAAATAATAGTTTTGTTTTCTCGAGATCATGAAATAATTGTTTCGTTTTCTCAAGATCACTGAATAGTTGTTTTGTTTTCTCGAGATCATTAATTAATTGTGTTGTTTTCTCGAGATCTCTAATTAATTATCCAGTTATAACAAGGTGGAAAAAAATGATTGAGACCATGGCCTCTCTCGGCTTCCGTATGGAATCAGATTTGTGCCTTTAAATTAAAAGAAGACTTTTACAAACCCAATAAAAAAATATCAATTCAAAATACCAAATTAAAAAAATCAACCAAAAAATTTTTTTTCAAATAAAAAATACAAGATTGCAATTAAAAAATGTCAAATTGTGTAACAAAAAATTGCTTTCGCCTCTTTCTCAGTTTTGGATGTTGCCGTTTTCTTTGATCACGACTCCAGCCTTCTCGTTTGCGCTCCCTGATTTTTTGATTGCGATTTTGGCACAAACGTGCCTGGTGGGACGGGATTCTCATGGGTGCATTCCTATTGGTGTATTCACATTTGACGGACAGCTAAGCAAGCGTATGACGCGGCTCTGGCCACAGCAGCTACTCTGCTTCTGATTGGTTCTAACAACGTCATCACAGGCGCGACTGACCAAAAGGGCGGCAGAGATAACAGCACATTACAACCACAGCCACTAGACCTTCTGTGTTATAACCATAGACATACTATATATAGACGGAGCATGGGGCGTTACTGCCAATAGGCGCTGACGAGACGCGGAGCCGCCATCTTGGAGCGGGGATACGCTCCATTCAGCTTAATCCGTTTGACAGGACAAATGAACTGTTAGCGCATTTTATTAACAGTACCTCGCTAAACACCACTAATTTTAAACTGGCTGTATCGCTAGTAGGTTATAGTAGGCTATAACAAAGGCTTCTTGAAGGCTTTCATTATTCTTAATTAATTAAAGAGCAACTGTCTCTGCTTCCAAATCCCCTCAGTAACAACACACATTGATAAAATAAACATATGACATGTGACAACTGCGAAGAATTGAGCAGTTGTCTCAAGTTTATTTGAAGCCCCTTCTATTTTTTTTTATATAGTATGTCTATGGTTATAACCATTAGCCTACACCATACCAAAGAAGGACCGTCTTTGCGCATACGGTAAGTAATTGGCCGTTATATCATACCATTATATTAATAAAACCATGGCGAATGAGTGGATAAATACGATGGATGAAACCCCTTCTTTCTTTAAGGAAGCCAGGACTAAGTAGCCATAGCAGAGCAGGATATCAGATCAGTCTAGGGGTTTGTCATCCATCGTATTTATCCACTCATTCGCCATGGTTTTATTAATATAATGGTATGATATAACGGCCATTTACTTACCGTATGCGCAAAGACGGTCCTTCTTTGGTATGGTGTAGGCTAATGGTTGTAACACAGAAGGTCTAGTGGCTGTGGTTGTAATGTGCTGTTATCTCTGCCGCCCTTTTGGTCAGTCGCGCCTGTGATGACGTTGTTAGAACCAATCAGAAGCAGAGTAGCTGCTGTGGCCAGAGCCGCGTCATACGCTTGCTTAGCTGTCCGTCAAATGTGAATACACCAATAGGAATGCACCCATGAGAATCCCGTCCCACCAGGCACGTTTGTGCCAAAATCGCAATCAAAAAATCAGGGAGCGCAAACGAGAAGGCTGGAGTCGTGATCAAAGAAAACGGCAACATCCAAAACTGAGAAAGAGGCGAAAGCAATTTTTTGTTACACAATTTGACATTTTTTAATTGCAATCTTGTATTTTTTATTTGAAAAAAATTTTTTTGGTTGATTTTTTTAATTTGGTATTTTGAATTGATATTTTTTTATTGGGTTTGTAAAAGTCTTCTTTTAATTTAAAGGCACAAATCTGATTCCATACTTCCGTAGGTTCTATTAAAAGAAAGATAAAAAGAAAATAATCTGTGTGACGTAAAGTAGCTTGAAAAAATGTAATCTAAATCGGCAGGTCACACTCCATGAAAAATCAGAATCGGCCCAGAAAATTACACTCGGTGCATCTGTACTAGAGACAGCACTCAGTGACCTTGAACAGGGCTATTAATAGATTCACATTGAAGTAAAAATGTTGAAATTAAAATAGGTCTAGAAAAAGAAAGAAAAGAAATCCAACCTGTGGGTGTAGACACTAGTTTTGTTGTCATAATTGCTCCGTTACTGCTGACCACCATGATGGGTGAAGCATTGCTGCTGGGCAGTGTGGCAGTCGAAGGCTTGGGCAGGATCTTACTTGGCTGCATCTGCTGCGTGATGATCTTTACTCCTGAAAAACAGCAAGTCAAGTTAGGTCAAGTCAAGTAGGTTTTTTGTTATTTCAGCCCTATACAGGATGGGCCAAAAATACAGGACACATTTGAAATGCTTATATCTTGGTTATAAAAATGATAGAGTACCAAATATATTTCTTGTAATGCTGACATTCAGGAGTTTTTGTTACATATTGTAGTTTAATTTCTTTGGACACCACTCTGGAAGCGAATTAAAGATGTGTTTTATGTGAGGATAGGTTTGAAAACCATTTTTTTAAAACAAAAACACAACCATGAATGTTTCAAATCGTCAATGGAAACATTTCAAAATTAAAATTTGTGAAGCATGCTCTGCTTCATAGTTATCATAACACATCGAGCTCTTGTGCTTAGGAATCCTCCTGGCGCCCCTAAGATTCCCTAATAATGAAATGTTTCCACTGATAATGTTAAATGGTCTCTTCATAATTTTTAATTCAGGCCTATATTTTGAAACATTCTGGATGAAACAGTAAACAAACCCTGACATGTCCACCAAACGGTTTCCTAAGCGCTTGGGATTTTGGAAAACTAGTTACGCTACTTGCGTTTTGCAGGCAAAAAGCATTGCTGTGCAAAAGGAGCCTTAGAAGTGAGGTTACTGGAGAAATGCTCACCAGATTCCTGCTTGATCTGGATGGTGGGCTTACTGATGGGCGACGTAGCTGTGGTCTGAGCAGCTCCTACGGAAGATTGAACAGGGCTACCCTGCTGGATCGGTTTGGATGGTTGATGGTTTTTGGGAAACTGTGCAAGGATCTGGGTTGGAGCACCAACCAACGTCTTTGGAGAAGGAAGTCTTGCTGTGGCAACCTTCACAGCTGCTGAAGAACCACCTAGTAAATTTATGAAGAATCAAGTCAGAAGTCAGAGTACCAATCCACATTTCCACAGACAAAATTCCTTTTCCATGACCCCGAGTAAAATTCCCATGACTTCCCACAAGCTATTACATAAATTGTATATGTAATTTGTATTTCATGCCACAAATTGTGTCAAAACATGAAATTTGTGCTAAAATATATTCTCTCCTGCCGTCACTAACATTTTATATATAAAGTAACAACAATGTTTGCAGGAAATAAAAAAGATAAGATTAATACAACCTCAATTCCGATGAAGTTGGGACGTTGTGTTAAATGTAAATAAAAAGGAAATGCTATAATTCTCAAGTCATACAAGCAATATATGTTTTTGAGAATAGTCCAAGGACAACATATCAGTCATTGAAACTGGATTAACAATAAATGACAAATTTTCAACTTTTGTAATTTGAGATGGACCCAGAAGACATGGAAAACTGTCCTGTGTTACAAATTTGTCATTCATTCTGAAATAATGGAGTCTTGCATCTTGCAAGCTACAGAGGAGACAAATCATCCTTCTTGTTTTAATGGTAAGTTCAAAAGACAGCATCTATGATGGTATGGGGGTGCAGTAGTGCCATGGTTATGGTGTTCTTATTCATCTGGAGAGTTCAAATTAATGCTGAATGATATATATATAAGTTTTGAACAGCACAAGATGGCACTCACACATTATGTTCTGAGGATAAACCTTAAGTATTACCAGACAATGAGGTCAAACTGCATTCTATACAACATTCCAACACTGTGGCTCCATCATATGGGCAACCAGATGCTAAACTAGCCGGCGTGCTGTCCAGATCTGTCACATTTTAAGTATAATAAAAAGGAAAACATGATGGAGAAGACACCTACCAGTTGGTCTGCTGAAATCATGTCAAGAACAAGAAATAAAGCACTTTTTTTTTCCTAAACCATCTTGTCAGTTAACATGATTAACTGAGGAGTGTCCTCCGTTTTTTTTTATTCTTACTCAACTTTTCCTGCCTTTTATTGACACCGTCCCAACTTTTTTGAGACAGGCTACTGGCTCCACGACCATAATTATCCCATACAACAACAACAAAATCCAGTTTCAATGACTGATATGTTGTCCTTGGACTATTCTCAAACACATATATTGCTTGTATGATTTGAGAATTATAGCATTTATTTTTTATTTACATTTAACAGAATTGGGGTTGTTAAAACTCTACATATGATATATCTACATTACAACACATGGTTTATCTCCTGCCTAATAGTCATAACTTTCTCAAAACATTTGATACATTTACTGCATTTCATGACTTTCCATGAGCTATGGGCTTTTAAAGTTACTTTCGAGGTTTTGCATGACCGTGAACAGATCCTAGACTGACAAAAGATGGTGTTCACCGAATAGCGTTACCTGGTGCTACAGTCGACATGACAACAGAGGGAGTGGAAGACACTACTGTGGTCACCGCGACAGTGCTGGGGACAGAGCCTGAGCTGGAACTTGCTGGGATGACAACGGTTTGTTTCTGACTGGAGGAGGTCAGCACCGAAGTAGACACCAGCTTGGACATGGCTGCATAGTTGTGGGACTTTGACAGAATGTTGGGAACAAAGCTGGAGCTTTGAGAGGTTGTCACAATAATCACCTGAAAAAAAACACAACCAAAAAAAAAAACATTACCTAAATTAACTCATTCAGTGCCAGCCATTTTCAAAGTTGGTCACGTCCCAGTGCCAGGATTTTTTGAACATTTCAGTGTTTTTTCAAGACCCACAGAAAATTTAGTTCTATGTCTGTGTCAACAAAAAACATACCAAAAGAAACTCCAGACTTTCCTTTATCATCAGGAAAAAAAAATTTGTTTGTACCTCTTTCCATTCCTTAGCAATTGTCTGGAGAACATGGGTGGGTGTAACTAAAAATGCTGATTTCTGACCAAAATACTGAGAAAAACGGCTTTTTGTAACGAGCAACATTTCAAGCAGAAAATGTCTTTGATTACAATTGTTTTTGCTTCAGAGACATCTCAAACATTATGAAAAGTGATCCCATTGTATACTGCACCAACAATAACGCTGGCAACATTATTTAGCAGCTATTTATGTACAGCACACTATGTTATACTGTAACTGTAGTGCTTCTAGCTCTCCCCCTGTGTGTGCGCGCGTGTGTATGCATGTGTGTGTACAGCAGAGAAGACCTATAAACACGATCTAAAATACCGGTCCATACATCTAGTATCGGTAATAAATGTAATATTTCTGAACGTCACCAAACACGATATAAAACATTGTAACATTTTAGTGTGGGAACTTGGCTCAGAGAGGGGATAGGCAAACCGAAACCGAACTAAATATACAACGCCTTCAGAGCAAAATAACATCGTATTCCACAGGATCCGCACACAGAACAACTAGATTAACACATGAGAATGATCGCACAGAAAATGATGATGTTGGGAGAGTGCAGTGAATCCGTGCGCTTTACCAAATGTAGAGAGCTAGGTCGTCAGTGACTTGCTGTCGGCGCAGACGGGTCAGTCAAGTGCAGGTGTAGCTATCTATGAAACAGCGCGACAGGTTGCTCATTATGCATTACCTAAAGTGAAATTAATCTATTGGTGGCTTGCAGAAGCTAAACGTGAGATGTTGCTAGGAAAACAGTAGCTTCAACATACGTGCTGACAGGAGTTATTTTGATCAAGCTAGCTAGTGTGCAAAACTGCAAGCAACTGAGCAAGCCAGGTCCAGCGTCTCTTCTTTGAGACAATGTTAGATGATCACATATCCACACTGATACTGGTACTACCCACAGAATGGGTTCCCTTGTGATTACAACTTTGATTTTTGTACACAAGCTAGATCAGATGATTACCCCACCTCCCCTGTAAAAAAACGCAATTAACTCGATAACGCGTCATTGGCACTGGGCGTTACTATCGTAAAAGACGCGTTTTCGCGTCATTGGCATCGAATGAGTTAATGTAACTTTAAAACACAAGCCCCAGTTTGTTTTGTATATAATAATAATAATACAAAAAGTGGCATTGCGATAACACCTCAAAGCACATTAACTTAATAAAACAATGTCATAAAGTTTACATTTTGTTTATACTTAATTCTAGGGTTATTTTGATTAGTTGACTAATCTAACAATTATTTTTTTCTATTAGCAGTTATTTTCCCATTGCTCGATTATTAAAACAAATTTCAATAAGGTTCAAATCTCTATTATTTTTTTGTTCAAGTTAAATGAATTTGTAGTGCAACTTGAAGCCAAATGTAAGCTATCAATTCAACAACAAAATAATGTCACTTTCAGGAGGAATACAAAAACAATAATTTAAGCAAACAGAGCTAGTCCAAAATTAGTAGCCTGTAGTAAGTAAAATAATGAATAAGGGTCATTTCATGCAAAGTCCACCAATATTAAAAAAAGGTTCCATGGGCATCATCTCAGATTTTACTCAACATTTTACCAAATATACCTCTATGGGAGTGATGAAAAATCCCAGTTTCAGATCAAAATATCAAGCGGTTTAGATTTTATGGCCCTTTAAACTTTAAGGGTCATGGCCCTTTTCACTCCTGCTGATGTGCGCATTAATTTTTAATGGTTTTTGGAAGCAGACTAACCTTTTGGGTAGTGGTATTAGTCGTGGGTGTGGTGGGCTTGGTGAAGGTGATCTTCACGGGTGAGATGTGCGGGGGAAGAGAGTTGGCGATGCTCTGCATGATGTTGCTCATCTTGGGGCTGCCACTCACGGGCACAGTAATGGTTTTGGAGGCCGGGGGCATGACCTTGGGCACCTCCTTCAACATCACCGGAGTGGAACTGGAGGAGTTGGTGCGTCGACGTTTGCGAGGCTTCTCATCTTCATCCGCACAGCTCACACCTGAGGGGGCATGCACACATTAAGCAGGAGCTCACAGAATTGGTAGGAAAAAGAACAACAAAATTTGATGCCACTTAGATTAAATAATGAAGTGAGGGCTAAAACTAACTGAATAGGGCATAGAGAAATGAAACTAAAAGTTTAGCTACCAGTTGATTATTCTGCTCTATTCTGCCCTACCAAGGCTAAGTGCAGTAACTATGCGAACAATAAAACTGAGAATGAAAAATGGCTTCAAAGTTGTCATACTGCTCAAACATGTTGTAGGAATAATTGTGGTGATGCTTTAATGTACTTTCCTTATTGGAAGAAGCACACGATTTGATCACAAAACAAAAGAGGTGTAATAAAATCCATTTCCAAAACTGACAAAATATGTAGTTACTGCCATTTGGTTTTGTAGGGCAGGATTATGCATCAAATGTTCTCGTTTCATACCAACGGCAATCTGTGACCTCGAACACCGCATTTCTCCTTTAATTGGAACTAACTGCTGACCACTGACAGCCATATGTGAATAAGCCAATGTTTCATATGTAAAAGTGTCCTTTACATGTGTACAAGAGGCCCAAACATAAAGGACAACGCATACTTTGCAATATCTCCATAATAGTGCGGACTAGGGCTGGGCGATATGGCTGAAATCTGTATCACGATATAAGTGTTTCATACTGGTCGATATCGATAATTATTGAAACATTGTGTGACCTATTTAAAACAAGTAACAGGAGGGAAAAATCTAAATGTAAACATTTTTATTTTTAACTTAACCTTCGTCTGACAGGCAATAAGCATTCAGGCAAAATGACTGTGAACACACGTTCAATGTTACGATCACAATGAAAACTGAACAATTATCAATAAGCTAATAAAGTGCTTAACAAAGCTGAAGTGTTATAAAGACATATGCAAAGTGTTAAATATAAACATAGCAAAACCTGATACCTGAGAAGAACTATCATGTATGTAGTTTTACCGCATAATTTGCAGACAACATTTGTCTGACTACGATGAGATTTGTAAACTCCAAAAAAGCTCCCATACTGGTGAGCAGACCTTTCTGTTCTTAGGGCTCATTCACACCAAACACTGCGTATTCAGCGCGTGGCCGTTTTCTGTCCGTATTCGTTTAGAATGCATTAGACTCTTCACACCGCACGCGTGATCTGAGCGTATTCTGTCCCTATACAAACATATTGTATACTTATACGCGCTGTACATGCTGAAGTTGGTGTGAATAAGCCCTTAACCACATTTTCCCCGCTCGTCGCAGTGGCACTCATCTTCCTTTCTTGACCATGCTGTTTCTGGAAAAAAACACTACTACGAGACAAGAGATGGCACAACCAAACACGATACTGTGACATGATTGGCTATTAGCGTGTCACTCTCCATACGTTGCTAGGCTACAGAGGACGAGTGCCTTTGCTCATGCAACCAAGCTTGCTTCGCAACAAAGATTTAAAGCGGCGCTAAATCAGAGAGGGCTCTGACTAAACTTACGCCGTTTTCTTTAAAAAAAAAAAAATCCATCGAAACATTCTATCGAATGCACTTTCTAAAGTTATCGAGTAGGTGTCTATCGAGATACATATCGTTATCGTTTTATCGCCCAGCCCTAGTGCGGACAAAGGTTCAATTCTTATTTTTTTCAGTGGCATTCTCATACCTTTAAAAAGAACTACACAACAAAAAATGAACAACATAATAAAGAGTTATTAGAGTAATAAAGGACTATAAAACAGCGGTCGGTTTCCTTACTCTTGACGTAAACGGTGCTTCCACTGGGGAGGACCACCACGTTGGAGGCTGGGCTGGCAGGCCGTGGAGATTTAACGGTGGGAGCACCACTGCCACTCGGTGCTGTGACATTGGTGGCTGTGGATGTCGTACTGGTGTAGGAGTAGCAAACTACCACTGCAAACAGAAAGTAAAACAGTATTATTACTAGTGGTAAATTTGTTAATGTCATGTATTTGTATTATACTTTGTTTTTTTTGTACTGAAATAAATGTCTCGTTTTAAATAATAGCCCCTTATTATTATTGGTAAAAATGTCTACTTGTTTTTTTTGTATTAAATTTGTACGGTTTTGTATGTCGCTTTGGATAAAAGTATCTGCAATGTAACAATAAACATAAATAACACAAGAACTAGAGAGTACATTTCCTCAGATCCCTTGTATGACTTTATTAGGCCTAATGAAACAATCTATGGTTAGTATGATGCAGTTTAATTAAGGACAATTGTTATGCTCACTAACATCCAGGCAATTCTATGTTACTTTTTGATAAACCAAGCCTTTAGTCAATCAACATTGCCCTGATGAAGGTTGACTGACTGAAAGCTCTATCAAAAGCAAGTAAAATAGAATGGATCTGTGTGTGGAGAAAAAAAATCTCTTTTGTTATGCAGCTTTAGTTTCTCTGCCACGTTAGCAACTGTGAGTGTGGTGTAACTGATTGAAAACCAGTATGACGCAGAATTAAATTCACCAACCTTCTTTATTACCCGTCTCTGCAGGTGGGAGAAGGGAGGCGTTCTGGTGAGCTGTTGCACTGGCAACAGCATTGGCAGTAACTGTGAACGCGGTCTGAGGGACCAATCTGGGCATGAGAGGAACAAGCCTGCGCCCTTCCACAGACCATTCTGACGAACTGTTGGGTCCTGACATGCTACACAGACGAGTAAAACACAAAATGCAACATGAATGAATGAATGAACACACTCACTCAACACCTGAGTATGATCAGACAGGGGTGATAGCAAAAAAAAATCCTGAGCCTGAACTTTTCCCTGGGAGGTAAGCGGGTCCCTACGTTAAAATATCCGTTGTCGATATACGTTATCCTACGCGATATACGTTGATCAACGTAATTGTCAGGAGGTATATATGGGTGTGCTCCCCTGGGAGAACATTTTGATAAATAGACTTTTAGATTAAATTAAAGATTCTGATGACTTTTGTGGACATAAATGGACATTATTCAGACATGAGATGAACAAACCCAATACAAACCATTACAGTAGAATGTTTGTGTAGAGCACCAGAGCTCTTGGAACCCTGGGCCTGGTAGGCCTGTTAAGGAATCCATCCAGATTTTGGAAATTTTCTGGAAATTTTCTGGAAATTTTGTTCCAGAAATTTTGCTATAAATTACATGTAATTTCGTGCATGCTGGCGCATTTTTACAGGCTCTTAGATTTATAGACATTGGTGTTGCAATTGTATCTATAGAAACAGGCTTTGCATTTAATTCAATGCCTTAATTGTTTGCCACTAAAAGCATAGTGTTTTGGTAAAACTAAAATGTCAATGCAACCCCATTACAAAAAGTAGGTAATTTTAACTCCCCCTGCCCCTGCCACTCCAGTGTTGAGAGAACGAGAACTAGGATGACATGTTACAGACTGAACAACAGCACAATAGCAGTTTTTCTAGCTGTGCTAACTTAAATATGACACTATAAGCAGGTTGTGGATGGATGTTAAATGCAGAAAGACAACGTGAACGACATAAAACGTTTAAACAAGGACCATTGGCAACAATATCTACAAAAACACTTCAGTCAGTGTTAGTTAGCAAACTTATACGCTAAGTAATTTAGTTTAGCAAGTCAATTGTTACCTTATGGAGAAGCAACGTTAGCCAACCACGTTTTAATACCGTGAGAACCCCAGAACGTTTATTCATGGTTGTTTTCTCCATCGTGACTATGCAAGAGTACATAACACGATAAACTTTGCAGCCAGCACGCCCAAGCCCACCGTCTCAACATTCTAAAATAGAATGATAAAAAGGAACAAGACCGCTAACCAAAACTGTAACCTACAAGAAGCCGTGAATCGCTGTCTAAAATAGTCGAAATTCACTTCAGTACACACAGATTAATGACAGACATGTTTAACCAATAAACACAAATAAACAAACAGCCATTTATCTGTCATTTGTCAGTCTCTCTATGCGCCGCATGTTGCATACCCTTTGCACCACTCCATTGTTTCTGGCGGAGCCATAGCCCTGTCTATAAGCTGAGCACTTTTAACAACGCCTACGGATACGAAAAAAGCAGATTTTAATTTTATTTTCATTTTATATTGTCCTTAGTTTCACCTGGCGAAGTAACATATCATTTTCCGACAGGAAAAAGAATTCGACAACACCACTATGGGTCATGACCATAGACTGTATTTAAGAGAACGGTCGCAACCCCTAGTTTAAAAATCACTGATGTGGGAAACATTCCAAACATAAAATACATTCGCATGTAGAGTGACTGCTGAATTAATCTGATTGGCCAAGACCAGCCCCTAATACTGATTGGCTAAAGTAGACCTACAGTGGTATGGTTTAGTGAAGGCGCCCCTAAGGTTTTAAATTGTCAGATCACGCGAACCTGAATTTTTTCCCCCTCACAAACAAGTCGATACGCCGGAATTCCGGCATGGTGCCGGAGCGCTATCACCCCTGTGATCAGCTTCTTAAATTGTAATCAAAATAAATGAAATGAATTTCATTAATAGGTTATTTTACTGCCCAATGGATGTTTGACACAAACAATCTTGGGGCAATTAAAAAATGTGTTAAGGAAATGACACATTCATTTTAACTTGTTAAATGACAAATGTCAGATGATTGCCAACACATACGATTTACAGTGTTTGAAATCTAAAAAAGCATTTTACTAAAAAAAAAGTATCCTTCTATGAGTTACCTTCCCAATTATTTTTACCATACACCAAAAGCCATATTTCAACAAGTGCACGCCATCAGAGGAACAGACTTACTGATATGCAATCGTGGTGAGGCGCTCATCGTTTACGGCTCTGCGCACCTCTGCACGATGCCGCTCTGTAGAGATGCTAATGGAGAAACATGGATTCAGTATTTTGTATGCAATTATGACAATGCAGACCTTTTTCACTAAACATACCAGTGATGAGCAAGCTGCATTTAGAAGCAACAATCTACTACACATATTTTAGATCACCTGGTTCTACCTGTGCATTGTTGTGCAAGGAGAAGTTTGGTGTGAATCAATCCATAGCCCTGTTATTCAAGGTAACTGAGTGCTGTTGCTAGGAAAAAAAACAAGGCAGTTTGAAACAACATAGAGCGAATAATAAACTGGCAGCCAACACTAACTGAATGGGGCATAAAAACTCTCAGTTTCATTTCCCTATGCCCCATTCAGTTTGTGTTAACTGCCAGTTCATTATTCAGTCAAATGTTCTCTTTGTTTTTCCCCTACCAACAGCACTCTGTGATCTCAAACAACAGTGGCTATGGATTGATTCACACCAAACTTCCTCCTTAAATACAAGTAATTTCAAAATGACCTAATTTACCTGACTGCACAGTTTAGCTAACTGGAATCAGCTGATTTAATGACTGGCATTAGTGACAACATGTGGTACTGAACTATGTTCTGAAGCCAGGTTGCACATCACTGCATACCAACACATCCATTTTGAATTAAGGACAAGCTCAATACCTGAGCACTTTTGTGAGTTCCCCAAGAAGGTCCTTCTTATCCCTTGTGAGATCTCCCTGTGCTCGGAGGGCGCTTATGACCCCAGCATATGCTTCCAACTCTGTGCACAGAGATGTCATAAAAATATTTAAATTTAGCATTTTTGTTACCTTCAGATCATTATCTAAAAGTTGAAGCAAACTTAAAGTCTGTTAAATATAAATTTGAGATGATGCCAACTACTATATTATAGGTTCATCTGAATACCAATTGCACATCATGTGACAGTTTACAAGTACACTAATGTACCTTGGTTGTATACTATCACTAAGCTAATTCATAGCTACTGCAGCGACTTTGAAAAGACACACAAACAGGAAACGGGGTGGCTGTGGCCTAATAATGGGCCAGCTGTGGTGTAATGGTTGAAAGAGCTGGCCTTGGAACCAGAGGGTCGCAGTTTGATTTCCGTACCAATAAAATGTGTGTGGGGGCGTGGTCAGCAATTTCACTGCATGTCCTACTCTACCCAATATGTCTATGCATGTGACAAATAAATATCCTTCTATCCTTGAACAACCAGCACTCTCCTCTACCCTAATCCATTGTTAAGTGCCCTTGGCCAAGGCATCTAACCACACGATGCTCTACGGTCCCTGTAACTACTTCACTGTAAGTCGCTCTGGATAAGAGCTTCAGCTATATGCAACTTAATGTAATATAAATTTAAGATGATGCCATATACTGTATCAGAGGTTCACCTTAACACTAATGTTGCATGTGAAAGTTTACAAGGACAGTAATGCAGTACAAGTACAGTAAATACAGTAACTTGATTATTATCGCTAGACAAATGTATAGCTACCGCAGCGAGGGGCATACCCAGGACTGTAAAACTAGTGGGGGTGACTTACACGTTACACAAGAGACCTATTAAAAACCAATCCAAATTCTCCTTTAAAGTGTTTGGACTGGGGTTGGGTACTGAAAGGGGTTAAATCGATTCCAGTGCCAAATTAATACTTTCAAAACGGTACTGGTTCCTAAACAGTACTTAAATTGGTACTTTAAAACACACACACACACACACACACACACACACACACACACAGAAGTTTATATGAAGCAGTGACTTGATTTTTTAGGCAAAGTCAAACTTGACCAACAACATATTAAAGTAGCACTACGCAACGAGTTAATTAATGATCTTCACAAGTCGGTAGATGCTTAAATGAGTCATTACCAGGTGCATAAAGACTTTCTCGACCATCCCCGCACACACTCTAGAATTAGCGCTCGTAGTCCTTCGGCTCGCTATATAGACAAGTTTTGTCTATTCAGCGAGTCGAGCTTGTTTTTTTCTGTACTTACTCTGCCCAAGCAAGTCCAGTCCCACCAACACCCCCTCACCCTCTCTAATATCACAGCTATCCACTGCAAACACAAGTTGAAACTTTCCACTCTACTGCTTTGTGTTACTGAATTATGTTTTTCTTTTAATCACGCTGTACAACTTTGCTGCGTCGAAAACAGCTTTATTAAAAGTGCGCTGATGGTTACCCTGAAAAACTCACATGCACATTAGACACAATATCAATCTTTAACAAAAATAACAATGTACTTTTCGCGGAGATATTTTTAATGTTAATCGTTAGGTTTTATCCAGTTGAATATTTAGCGCAAGCATTTATTTTCAGTTTTTAAAAATTACAGGTCGATGCCTCGGTGGTCTTAGGGCCATGGCTTTGAAAAGATACACAGGACAGAACTCACCGAGCTTGCGAAGTATTCTTTTGCACTCATCTCTGCTAATGTCGAGAAGAGTGGGCCACACTACAGGCATGGTGCCGACCAGCTGCGGTTTCTCCTGCTGGATCATATACTTGTCACCAAATCACAAAGACGGGAAAAAGAACATCTTGTTAATATAATGCACTCTGGTAACTATTATTTAAACATAATGTTTGTGCCTTGCCACCTTGAAATCAGCAAACCCTCAACGTTCCATATGCCACTTACACCCGTCTGTACCCTAGACAGTGGTCTCTACAATGCCAACCAGGCTCCGTCATTGTTTACAGTCTGGAAAGATACCATTTTAGCACCATCATAACATAAAACAGCTACGACGCATCTGCTGTGCTTAATAATTATGAAGGCACCAGCGCGAACTGACGCAGGACCAGACTGCTACCTCCGTGAAAAACAAGTAAGCCAAAACCAATAACATTTCAAATAGCCTACATTTTGTCAGACTTTGGGCCAGCTAACGCCAATGTGCACGGCACACCTGTGCAGTTTTTAAGACAAAACTAACTAAATTCGTGCACTGACATGTAATTGTTCTGACATACAGGCAAATGAGATTGCACTGCATTTAAATTCATTCTTTTTTTTAATATAACCTAAAGTACTAATAGGTTCAGCTAACATTAGCCATTTAGCTGTCAGTGTTTAGCTAATCATGACCATTAGCTATAGTAAGCTAACAAACAAAATGACTGCTCAATTAAATTACTCCAAAATGTTTGTTATTTCCCGTTATGTTTCAAATACGCCTTACTGCATATTTAGCTGGCGCGTGCGAGTAAGTTAAGCTAAATCTAAGACTTGACACAACCTACACAGCATCCCAACATCCAGTAGCCTATATGGCCGCAAATAAACCAGTTGGTGTAATAGCGGCTAGCTAATGTTAGCTTTAATCAAACTAGCCAAAACAAAAGTTCTTACCCATCGGTACTTTTGAGGTAACATTGCATTTAGTAGTCTGTTTTCTTGCAGTTATCTAAGATATCATGCATGACAGAAAGCACCCCTCGTAAGGAATGATGTTAAGGGAACTAAATTACCTTTTTGTTGATGTGCTGGTGGTTGAGGATAAGAGGGACAACAACATTCGTTTCTGTGTCCGCAAATTTACTCAAAGACTCAAAGAACTCACACACTCATTGCTATGCCCTCTTCGGTCAGCTTTTAAGGTAACAGTGATTTCCACTAAACGCAGACCATATGTGTGAATGACCATTTTTCCTACGTGTTTGACGGGGAAACATGGCTGTGGGCTTGCGTGTAGCCAGCGACAATACTGAAAATTTCAATAATGTAGACACTCTGGGCGTTTTTTTTTCTTCAAAATAATAGTCGTAACTCATTCATCGATTTTAATGAAATGATTAAACTTACGAAATACATAACAATTAAACAAACTGTTCACAAGAATGTAAAAGATGTAAGGCCGAAAAACTGCCTTGAAATATATTTGTGAATAAAAAAAGTATATGTTATGGTTTACCTGAAAAGGTCAGTAATTTTGGAAAATAACACATCCAACATCTAACAGAACATTTTGAATAGCCTTTAGGACATCCTATCCAACTAAAACACAGAGGCCTACACTAATGTCATTTTGTGGCTATTGATAACAAATTTCGTGGTTGAGAAGACAAGAAGATGGAAAAAGGGTCATATTAAATCTTCATGGCATGTGCTTTTATAAAATATAGAGATACACACACATATCCACACACACGCTCTGTCACTTTTCCATTTGGGCTATCAGTCTTTTGTGCACCGTCACTTGTCTATTTGGATAAATAGTCCCTTCTGCAATATATATTTTTTATACTTTTTTATACTGTTTATCTAGGACTATCTGTAGCGTGATTTGGTGCTTTGATGCGGGAATCCTGTTTTTCTGAAGGGACCTCCCGAAGGGATGAATAGTTCTGTTTTATTTATTTTATTCACATGAATCATTGTTGGATGTACCAGGCAAGGCAGGTAAGACCCAGCCAATGCACTTACAATTGGTCCAGACTAATTGCCTACCTCAGTTTTAGGTGATAAACTGATAGGTGACAACGTCCAGATACTAGGTCTGAATGTATCTGAATAGCCCTAGGCAGCTACTAAGGAAGTAGATGCTGCAACCATGCGGCACTCGTCTCTTCAGTGATTGACAGACTAACAAAAGTAACTTCATAAATAGTTCATATATGAAATGTAGAATTGTCATTTGGACGAAGTAAGTTATCAAGGGTATTATTGCTGCTATTGCTTGTTATATTAAGTTAACACTGCAAATGGAGACTCAACATGCCATCGACCAGTCTCTATAGATAATTTCTCTGCAATAAATGGTACAAATAGACCAAACGTTACCTTTTCAAGTTACAATCCCAGGCTGATCAGAGGATGACATGACTATTTTATTTTATTTTGTAGTTCAAATTTCATATGTTGTATTGTTACATTTATATGTGGAAAGACAGGCTTCGCAAATGAACAATGACCTATTTATTATATTGAAATTTTGAAAAAGGTATTTATAAAAAGTATATTGTCTTAAAACACTTGCAAAAATCTATTACTTTTATTTTGAAAAGGCAAAAAGACTTTTGGCGGCCATGTTGAAATTGTTCCTGGCACGTGATAAGGTCTGAGACAAGTGTATATGATGTCTGCTGATACATGAGGAGTAGAAAGTTTTTGTCGTCGTTACAAGACGTTTTTGAAGATAGTGAACTTTGCTTTAACAATCATGGCGACATTTTTTGGTGAGGTCTTGTCAGTGTACTCGCGGGCTGTTGAAGAGGATGACCGGGATGATGAAGATGGGGAAAATGAGGAAGATGTTGAAATCCGACGAGAATTGGAAGAGAAAAGGTAACCAGCTAACATTGTCTTCCAGAGATGTTGCAGACATCCCAAGTCTCCCGCAAATCTCTTTGAGTCCCCACGCATTCAGAAAGCGACTACTGGATACCCGCAAGTACTTGAACATCTCCCGCAACTGAAATTTCGCAATGCGCAAATTTCTTTAGCAAGTTAGAACAAATGACGAATGCCGCAAGCGACAGGCAGACAGGCGGAGTGAGGGAAAGTGAAAGTGACAGGGTGAGCAATGCATCTGTCTTGTGTGGTGTTATTGGAGACGCAATAGACGACCTCTGTCTGTTTTTCTTAGGGTATTCAGTTATTGACAAGCAATAATAAAAACGTCTTCCAGCGCGATGGAAAAACAATACACATTTCGTCCTTAAGTAGTCTATTGCGTGCTTGTGTAATGTAGATTTAACAACACTACAATTTCACAGTGCTTGTGTTTGTGTTTAGAAGACAGACAATGTGGGTTTTACTGATCAGTTCTTCCTTATGTTACGTTAAAGTAAAAGTTAAAGTAGCATATCTCACTAGCTGTTCAACTGGTACGGCGTCTGCATTGCACTGCATTTTGCATCTGGCCCTGTGACAATGTATTCCTCAGAAACTTTGAGCAAAATATATCCCGAGCTATGTAGTATAAATCATATAATATAATAATGTTGTATTTTTAGACCTGAAATTAGTTTACCTCCCTGAAATTAGTTTCTGCAGGTTGGCATGTCTGATGTTGAGTATGTTAAAGCTATGCATTTACACGCGACCAATCGTGACAGACAGTGTCCAGATGTTTTGTCAGAATGAGCAGCCCTCGTCATCGCTGCTTTTTTATCATCATGTAGAACTTGTGCTTTTACGTTGCAGGTCAGTAGGAATAAGGGAATTGACTCTTGAGGTCATCAGAGGGAAACGCCTAACGATTCCTCGTCCTTCCTTACCCATTTAGCCCATTCACAGGTGACGTACACCTGCAGCAGGTGTCACATTTGATGCTCGAAATGGATAAAATTGTGTGCTGAACCATGAATACCCGATGCAATGGCCTTGGTGGGAACATGCCCCAGGGCAGCTTAGTCATGGATTGGATTACCTGGTGTCTTGGCTATATACATCGGAAGCCAGTAAACTTCTTGGTGTTGGTACCAAAACACGCCTCTGTGTCAGTCAAGAGGAACTCGTATAAGAAATTTGGAAAGAGGTATTTGTATAAATAGTTTGTTTTAATGGTTTAAAAATAGCGTAGTCTTCATGCTTCGTCTAAGGGCACCTACCACTTCTATTGTTGGCCTTCTGGGACAAACGATAAAAAATAGTTAAACTCTGAATGCAATAGGCTAAATCAATTCTGCTCCTCAGTACACATACCAACTCGGTATGATGTTTTAACATGCCAATTTTCATTTTACACCGAAGTTCTCCTTTAAGTTGAAAACACAGGCACAGGGTGAGGGGAAGGTAAAACCTGGGGACACTAGGGGGAGCTCTGTTGAGGAAAAGCACCCACCCCCCCGCCTTCATTTGATGCTGTCTGTCTAAACTAATTGGATCAGCTGGAGCCACAATGTCATTGTGATTATCTCCGGGCTCTTTTTACAAGTATTGTGCACCTTTATGTCATAATAGTATGGGAAAGGCCACTGAGTTCAGAATATATTTGTGTGTGATATATAAATTACAGTCGTTTACAGGCGACGCGCTTATCAACAGCCACTCATTCTTGCCCTAGGATTGGTGTTGTATGCACGTTTTGTAAATCTTACATGAGCCCTGTCATAAAAGGATGATTTCGCTGATATTTGTGCTGGTTTCTACATTTATTTGATGAATAAGGGGCCCCTTGTGTGGCTAGATTTCTATTGTTCTAAAGTTGCACTGATGTCTTTTGTCTTGTAGAAAAGTTCATCTGAAATGGTGTTCGGAGGAGTGTCAAGCAATAGAGGAGAACAGTGACAAGAAACGCCTCTGCTCTCATCTCATCATAGCTGTAGGAACCAACGCTGCTGGTAAGTCAACATTAAATCACCTAAGACAACAAACAAGTAAAATACAACAAACAAGAAAAGTTGATGACAAAATAAAACAATACATAAATAATAAGGCCATTTAAAAAATACTTAAAGAAGTAAAAGTACAAGAATAATCAACCATGGGGTAGTAGAATTTTTTAATAAGAATAGATTTGTGTCTGTCGAGATTCTCCTTCATCCAGGTCATGGTAGTCAAAGGAGCAAAGTTGTAAGCAACTGGACTTCTTTTTGGAGCTTGAAGATGTCACATGAGTCACCGAGGGTGTGAATTGGAGTGAGAGTCATTGTGGTCACAGGATCCAGATAATAAAAACTGCTCTGATGGCGAAGAGCAGTTAAACTTCCTGGGATGACAAACACAAAATAACTACATAAAACCTGAGAATGATCGCACAAGAAATTATGCTTTGATGGCAGTAAGCAATCATGTACAGGATGCTTTCTAGTCTTCTGATGAAGAAAAAGACTTGAAAGGAGTACTTCCACGAGAAACCATTTAGTTCTTGCTCTTTTGAAATACGATAGGTCACCCCGAGTTGCATATGCATGCTGCATGTGAAACTGTTCTTCTACCTCGATTGCCTCTATTAGTCAATAAAAGAAAGTAGGCAGAAAAACGAGTGAATAAGAAAAAGACCAACAAAGTGACGTAAGTTTGTTAATTAGAAAAAGCCATGCCACAGTTGTGATTACCAGAGAAGTCTCATTGCAGCACACATTCACTTAGCGAAGTATAGGTAAGTATGTGTGTTTGTTTAGAACGTTTAAATCTTCTATTTAGTGTGCTATGACCGAATGAGCTTTGAATGATTGTAGCCTGTGACTAACATAGCCAACAACCTGCCATTCTCCCTGCTCCATCTCCTCCACCAAACTAGAACAGCCTGAAACAGAAGCACTAAAGCATTTTTTTCACCAAAAGCAGTTCACAGGGCATTCATTAATACTAACCACCGCATAATGAAAACCCGATGCAAGTACACTTTTAATGTACACCTGCTTGCTAGGGACTCAGCTGAGACACATGCACTGAGTGCATGCGCTGTGCCAAACGGAGAGAGGGTTGTGTGTGGCTTGTTGTCAGCACAAACGGGTTAGTCAAGTGCAGGTGTATGTGTGTATAAAACAGCGGGAATGCAAGTGGTTTTTGCCGTATAGATATCGCAGTCAACACTGACAATATTGTTGGATTGCAGAAGACAAATGTAAGAAGTTGCTGGTAAAACAATAGCCTAAGCAACATGGTCTGCCTAGTTAGGCAAGTTAAAAATACAATGTTCTATTCTGTGAATTAACAAGAAAACAACCCCCTTCTGTTTTTTTTTTTGATACATTCTGCCTGAGGCCACCGCCGCATGTCATCCACCAAACAAGTAAAGTTCATTAACCTCAGGTGACGAAGCACAATCTCTCCATCCGACCTTTTCATGCGTTTTTTTGTCTCATTTCACGTTAGCCTCTCTATCTTAATTCGCCGGGGTTTTCAACGTAGCTGACTAGCCTTAGCTAGCCAACCGGACGTTTCAAGACAATTTGCGGAAGACAAGAAATGTTGCAAATGGTCGTGTCAGAATAAGGTCAATACAGGCTTTATCTTGTGGTAGTTTCTGGTCGCCGCTATGTTGAAGGAAACTTCCTAGAAATCGACTGATGAACACGAACCAATGGGAAGAAAAAATAATTCTGTGTAAATGCATGGATTTCATCTATTGGAGACAATATCTGGTCATTATCTACAAGGGAATGAAAAGCCCCATACCAAACTCCTTCTAGACCTCCTATAACAAAGTCTCTGCCCATACATAGCTCCTGGTATACTGCGTTCATAAACTGACTTGTAGGGCTTACAACCTGTTACAACCTGGTAGTGACCAGAAACTATCTCAAGGTAAAGCACGTAAAACAGTCTCTTTTAATAAACGATCTATACACTCCTTAATGCCTCATTTTAAATGTCAGGGCCCTTGTTATACTGTCAAGGAAATGTGGAGCTATTTTGAGCATTTTTTAGTGGTTTATAAATAGCGTTGTCTTGAAGCTAACACTCTGGCCCAATAACTAGCATGGTGGGCTTTTCGATAAATCCAATAAAAAAAGTAAAGTTTGGAATGCAACAGGTGTAGTTTGCTCCCCAGCAAACATACCAACTCGTTATCATGTTTTAATGTACCCAAAGTTCATTTTACACCGGCTTTCTCCTTTAAGACTTCACTTGAACTGGGGAAAAAATGACTTGTGAACATCTCTGCTAATCTGTGACTGCATTGGTTCTCTGACAATCCTGTGTCCATCCTGTTTCTCTCTAGGCTTTGTATCCGCATTCATTTTGAACTCTGCAAGCTGGCACAGAGTGGGCTGGCTGTCCGTGTGGAATGAGAGGAGTCGGGGATCGGGTCCCATGCCTGCACCTCCTGCACCAGGAGAGCCAGGCTGCGTTATATACCAGCAGAAGGATGACGACTCTGTGAGTAGACTGTTCTTTACAGCTTTGGATGAGAGCTGTAATAAGTTGCTCTGCACAAAGTGTGAATGACAGACTTTAAGCCCGAGTGGAGAGTATGTGTAGGGTGAACTAACTTGTGCATGGGGGGGAACACTGCACAGTGTATCTACTATATAGTCGTATCTACTACAAGAAGTCCCAGAGCATCTAGATGGGGGTCTCCAACTTTTTTTCCTTTGAGAGCTACTTTCACATAATCTCTGTGGCTGAGAGCTATGACTCTACTTTACATGAGTAATTATTATTAGCTGTATTGAAAATCATACAGATTGACATTGAATCCTTTACCACAGTTGAGACACAGTTAACTATGTGCAGAGAAAAATTATTTTGTTAACTTTATTAACCCGATTATTAGGAAATTCTGGGCTAACATCAAAAGCCAGTCAACAACACTATGTTTCAATTCCTTGAAATCGTTTGCCAGTTTTGCAAATGATACCCTTATAGATTCCAGCGGGCATGACATATCTTGCTCAAGTTACGCAACGTGCATAGCGATGTGCAGTCAGCAGCAAACATGGCACCTCACTGTTGGGTTTGTAAGGTCATGTAACTTCTAAACTAAATAAAGTTGATGCTAATTAACCTATTTGTTCTGCTTTTTTCCCCAAATGAGAATCAATAAGAGAATCTATAAAGAACCGAATCATTAAGCAGAATCAAAAATGGAATCGGAATCATAAAAATCTTATCAACTCCCATCCCGAGAGTAGTGAATTGGAAAACAACATTTAATACCAAAGAGTCCAGAATGTCTAAATGTGACCGGGTTTTAATTCACAGGAAAACTTTTCCTGTTGCATCTGTGAGATTATACAGTTCTTCTTAGCTATTCTAAAGCAGGTGGGGAGATACTGGTAGCTCCATAGCTACCTGTTGGAGACCACTGATTTAAATAAATAATTAAATAATAATTTAAATAGAGTTTGTAATGAGACTTCAACCAAGACAGTCTCTAGTCATGGTCCGCCCTAGTACCATACAAAAGCTTATGTTGGTATTCAAAGTATGGTTTCAAAGTATTAATTCAATGTCACCATGTTTTCCAGGTACTAATTTGTCAGTGCACATGTTATGTGGCAGAAGATCAACTCTTTCAGTGGACTGAGCAGGTAACAATTTCAGATTTTGTGTCAGCATCAACGTTTATTTATTCGGGGAAAATATGTAGCATTAAGCACATTTACAGCAATGCCCTGAGTTTACAATCATACAATAGAAAATAAAACATGAAAATGAAATCAATAAAACAAGAACACAAATGGAAACTATAATTAAAATTGGTTGCATTTTTTTTTCATCAACACTTCTCAATAGTTTGCATTATTGGAAGTTTGCATAGTTTGCATTACAGTCATTTAAGTTTTCTATAATATACATGTCACCTTCCTGTGACTAGTTTGTGAACAATTGCTTCTCAGTAAAATGCACTGTTTCAGTGCCAACTTTCAACCAACGTTAAACTCAGCATGAACTTTCCAGCTAATATTATGCAGAGAAAAACTTAGAAAACTTGCAGCAATGACTTCTGCAAAACTGATACAGATCTTTCAACACAAGCTCAATGCTGCAGCAAAATGTACAAAGGTGCGTCACATAAACACTGACTGAACCACTTTAATACTTATGTTGTCCATTATTGGGAGTCCAAGCATTATCCAGTAAAAGGGTTTTGGCAGCCCAAACTACAAATCGCATAGGCACCAAGCAAATGTGTTCAAATCCTGTCACACCTCTGCCATAATGCTTTTACCTCTTGAAACCTCTATGTGGCGCTCACAGTTCCTGCGGGGCCTTTAAAAGTTTAAAAAAGAATACAGTTTAGAAAGTGAAGTTTAAGGCCTTCAAATCTCTTTAAAAATATAGAGATTTTCATCGTAGGTCTTAAATTTCATTTACCCAAGTCTTAAAATTGGTACCTCTGTTCATTCCTGAGAAATAAAAGCACTTTCTGCAGAAAACAAAATGGTAAAACGCTGTAGAACTACATCATACATTGGTTGTGTTTTCTGGTCTGCAGTGGTGTCTGTCTGGTGATAAAACTACAAATCCCATTGCATGATCACTGCAGCTAGGTAACGACCTAATTTGTCCACTAGGGTATCCCCGCTGAATTTGTGCAGTGTCAAGTCCATAGACATACTAAACAGTAGACAGAGTAGAGTAGAGTAGATGCCGCATCCACCGCTACTGTCTATTGGCTCTTATGAGCTCTGGGGCATCTTGTCATCTTGGACCGGTCACCCACTTTTCTCAGCTTAATCTGTTTGGCTGGTGCAATGAACTGTCAGTGCATTTAATCAATAATAACTCATTGAATACTGAACTGATTTTCACACTTTTTTGCTGCAAACGTCAAACATGTACCTATGATACAGATGTCATCATGCTAAGTGTTCATAATGTCTTACACTGTAAGAGATTCTTGTAGAAGAAGAGCAAAAAAAAGGTCATAGATCAGGCATGTCCAAAGTCCGGCCAGCGGGCTCCTTTCCACCGGCCCACGGCACCTCTCAGAAAACAGGTGTTAATAGCCTTTCTTGCTACAGAGCTATAACTACCCACGAGGAATGCCGGTGATTCTTTTGTTACGCTAAATCGCACGCATAACTGCTTGGCCACGCAGAGAACAGGTCTGGGGGAGGTGTTAATAGTCTTCACAGCCTTGCCATTTCTTTTGGCAATTATTCAGCGGCTTATGGCAGTACCAACCCAAAGTATATTGACATTGTAACAGTATTCTTGTTTTTTGACCACAACACACTTACTAGTTTCCCCTTTGGTAGGCATTATTCACGGTTTTATTTCGCAAAGAAAAATCATACATTTTGCTATTATGTCGTGTGATGTTGCTATTATTAGCACACTTAACAACACAGCAGGGTTAGGTTCTTTAATACAGAAGTTTATTTGACCAATGAACACTGTAAAAATGGGGAAAATAATATGTGATCATTATGCAATCAATATGTATATTGTAAACATTCACAAGAACACTTCAAAATGACATGATGACCTCCCGGATATCTTAAGTTGCTTCTGCCCCCACAATTGCAACAGCAAGCGAGCCAAGATGAGAATGGACGCGGTTTTCCGTGATGTTCCACTCCGGGAGAAAATGCTATTTGTGAAGCTCACAAATGTTGTGGAAAACACAACATGAAATTACAACGTCAGGCACAGAACCGGTTGCGGTGCTCATTGAAGTTGCCAAGAAAATGCTTAGCTTATTCCGCTCGACATACCTGTGTGAGAAGACATTCTCACTTTTGAACTTTAACAAGAACCGCGTGAGGACAAGACTAAGTGACTCTCATTTGCGTGACATCTTGCGCATCAAAACCACTGCGTTTGAGCCAGACTTAGCATTTTTGCAGCAATCGAAATATCAGTACCACCCATCACATTAGTGCAGCAGACTTATTTGTTTAGTCTTCTGGGGTAGGCTAAATAAATTCTAAAATGTGTGTGTGTAATTGTGATCAAAACTCTCAGTTGTTTGTACTTCTGAATAAGTGTGTGTACACTTTGTGTGCACCTGCCTAAAACTTGTCAAAAAACAACTTATGCCCATCAAGTCATTTCAGCCTTATGGGTGTTTTAACATTAAACGTGGATGGCTAAAAAGATACAGTACTGTGCAAAGGTTTAGGCAGGTGCCTTCAAACCAGCATCAGTTCACACAAAGGGGTACACACAAAGTCAGGGATTTTGCAGGATTATAGTCAGGTGTATGATCAACCAATTACACCAAATTGGTTGTATATGTCAGGAAGCTTACATCCAAAAAGAATCGGTGGGTAGTTCTTTAAGATGTTTGCCGCAAGCTACCAGCCAAGTTCCTTCAAAAACTCTATGCAAGTATACTTAGAAGAATTGATGCTCTTTTGAAGGCAAAGGGTGGTCACACCAAATATTGATTTGATTTAGGTTTCTCATTTCTTCAGTCACTGCATTTTGTTAATTGATGAAAATAAATGATTAACACTTACATTTTTGGAGGCATTCCTAGTTGACAGTATTTTTTCACACCTGCCTAAGACTTTGCACATTACTGTTTTTACTTTGCGGGTTAATGTCCTGCGAGTTGGTCATTCTCGTGGAATAAGCCCCCACAGAGTAATGCAGGACCCCGACACGAAGCGGAGAATGACTGCCTTGCAGAACGTTATCCCTTACATAGCACTACACAAGAGTTTCAAAATGATACATAGTTCTTTATTTTTTACCACTCTATGTAGAAGCAAGAGGTAATAGTAATTTTCTTCAGGCCTAAAAATCTGTATTTTTGCACCACTTGGTTAGGCCTCTGGGGCAGGATCAACACTACAGTATTTTGAGTTTCATTAAAGTACCAGTTTTGGTCACAAACTTGAACATTGTAGTATGCTCACAAAGTGACACCAATTTTTTGTTTCAAATGATTTGACATTGAAACCCATACAAATGTTACTGTGTCGTCAGACCTCTAACAGTGGACCGTGTCTGTTAGTTGTTTATGTGTCTTCAGAAAAGAGGCCTGACTGTCACCGTGTTGTCAGACGTCCCTGTAGCGGAATACAAGACCCCGGACTACATCCATGGCAGTGACGTTCCATTTCTCCGTGCTCTGAGTACGAGCGCTTATAAAGGTGGTGTAATCTGCCCCTTTGTGGAGCAACCCAATATTGTCACTGGACTACCTGCTGCAGGTAAATGTGAAGGCCAGAGAGTAGGAATATTATTTTATGTTGTACTAGAAGCAGCCAATGCACCTGATATAGCAGCAGTACATGTGCATTAGTAGAGAATTTTATTGATTTCAACAACCAGTAAAAATAGGTCATTGTTTTCTCCTGGTCACCATTGTCTCCTGGTATTTATGTAGTACAACTATGGCAAGCTGTCATACTGTCAGGGATGGGCAGCCTGAAGCTACAATTACAGCACATATAACAAAATGTTCCAGTAATGAAGTTCTCTATGTGGCTGAAGAGCAGTCAGCTGATGTAATGAATACCTGGAGGAAATAGCTGGTAGTGGTGCTTGATTGTATCTTCTGAAGCCAGACGGCCCATAACTGCATACTAGCAGGTTTATTATGTGTTACAAACACACATCACTGCAGGATTCTGACTCCTACTGTTTTGCAATTATGCTGCGGCATGATTCTCTTTAGAACGCCAGTGCATTTTACGATAAGTACAAGCTCAATAGTTGCAGTTTCAGTCAATTTGCTAAGTTGTGAATGTTAAATGAACTGCTGCATTGTGACAGTTTACTAAATGGTGAACCAAAAAAATTGTGTATAAAGAAGCAGCATGTATAACACATCAGAAAGTGATTTCATACCATCACACTGAATTTTGGCTAATAAGAACGGGATAGCTAGCTTGACAGTCTGAGGTGTGGAACTAATGACGGGGTCTTGGCCATAGCAACACTTAGAAATAGTAACATTTTCTTTCATGTTGTGACCAAAATGTCTTAAACAGACCAAAAATCAGCTACAGTAGAAGCTTGACAATGGACTTCAGAGCATTCTAGTAGCAAAAGTTAATGTGGTTTGTGTAATGGCCATGCTGCACATTTACACATTGGCCTTAAATTATTAAATTCATTAACTTCTTCAACCTCAATGTTGTCATCCATTGCCCCTTACACACAACCCTCTGTGTTCCCAGTGCTTTGCCATTGCCAAGTTCATGGGATCCCAGCTGTGTTGTATCAGAACTATAGTGACGTGATCAGCGCAGACTCTTATACAATGGAAGCCTACAGACTTGCTGTTTCTTCAACCAAGGGCATAAAGGTAAACCTAGTTGCATCAATATGTGGACAGTGAAGAATCTACACCACCAAAATGGTTGCAATGCTGTCTTTTGGACCTTGCATAATTTGTAGGGGAAATGTGCTACCCTGGAAACAGTATGGCACCTTCTCTTTTTAATTAAAATTCTTGTGTAAATTTAGATTTAGATTAGATTCAACTTTGTCACTATACAAGTAAAGATACCAGTACAGCAAAATACAATTTCACATCTACTAGCAAGTGCAAATAGTAACGTGTTAAGAGCTTAAACACATTACTAAATATTGTGCAATGCTTTACACAATTTTTCATGTTTTTAACAAGGTTCAGTAATACACATATTTTAATGCTGAACGTTTTATTTCTGTTGTTCTGTCTTTGTCTTTGTTCAGTTGGACCCTCCGAGTACTCATGTCCTTCAGGAGTTTACAAAGGTCTCTGATATCCATGGTAACCTTTATACATAAACAGGATGGGGCTGTATGCCTTCTCGGCACACACCACTGTATTTACTTACTTTTTACATGGTAATAAAATACTCAAATACATACTGTGTGAGAGAGAACAAACTATTTTTACCTTTTCTTTTAAAGCCTGTAATTTAAATAGGTATAAAGGTTTACCAAAGAAGGTCCATATAGCTACACAGCAACTACTTTTCTCTGGAAGCCCTCACAGTAGTATTTCTTAAAGCATATGGTAGGAATGGACCTTGGGTAGTCAGATGAAATAGCTTTCCCAAAGCCACTTCCAAAATAGAAGATTAGAAGAATAGATTTTTTCTTTACAGTTCCTTCAGCATGCACCTGTTTGACAGAAGATTAATTTAGATTTATGACGTTCTAAAAAATCTATCTAGTGGCTTATTTACATGGTCAGAGGTATCATTGACAAGCTAAAAGCCCCACTCTAGCCCCCACTCTAATTTTTAAGATAACTGGTTTTGATTATACTTCCACATGTAAAAAGTCAAGAGTATTTTGTTTATAATGTGTTTTATAGTGCGTTCAGTTGATTTGGAGAAAAAAGCATCTGCTGAATAACTGTATTTCACAGACCTGTTCATTGATTAGGATTGAAATACACCATGTTACATTTTTAAAATGGGTTATCCAGTAGTCTTGGGATTGATGTTGTAAAATGGAGATGTAAGAAGTAAGTGGCAGCATTATAGGTGAAACCCAACACTGAACCTTCTGACGTTCAGTACCACAGGCATCCACTAGGCTCTGGCAGCAGAGGTAAGTCAGTTGCCCTAGATGCCCATTTGATAAAATCCACAGCAGAAATAACCATGTTTACAGCCTGGATCCTGTTTGGAATCCAGTAGTTAATGCACAGATAGACACGCAAAAAGAATTTGCCAAGTTTGCCAACTTTCAGTTTTGGCCTCATCCATCCAGAATTTTTTTAAGTGACATTACAGGCTTTGTCCAACTCTTATATATAGTCTACTGTGACAGTGGACATCCTTCATGTTCTTCTGGTTAGACCAAAAGGTTATGGCCATTTTGAAATTTTGTTTACAAAATGTGTTTATCCACTGTGTCCATCCAATCAACATTTATCTTATAACTTAAAATGGAAATGGCTGGGGAATATAGTGAAAATGTTGTTTTCTAAAGTGATACAAGGATAGAGGGATTATTCTTGCACATCATAGCATCAAGTCATCTGAATGTCCTCATGTCAGGGATATGGCCGATGCTGACTTGATATACTTTGATCAGAAAGGCTTCTTCATGGTCAAAGTATTAATAAACCATCCCATTTTTGCTTGTGTGCAATTTATGGTCTGTATTTAAGAGTGTAGTTGATCTGTTTTGTTCTTGAATCATCTTCCCTTACTAGAGGGAATATATATATATATATATATATATATATATATATATATATATATATATATATATATATATATATAATGTAATTCCATGCCAAACCATTCATTTTTTGTATTTTTGAAGTCTGGCAATTTGTTGCCTGTATCTCCACAGGCTAAACAGGGCTTTAGGAGGTGTCCAGCTAATAAAAACAACAGACTCCTACAACTAATAAATAACTAAAGGCACTTACACAATACATCACAGTATATGCAACACATCTACTCACTGTCAATTCTCCTCAGCTCTGATTAAACTTTATGAACATCTTAGAACCCCTATGAAAAATCACATCCCTCAATCACTACCCTATCTAGTCCCCTATTTATTACCACCCTGACACCTCCCCCCAATCAAAACCCACCACAAACAGATTGATGTGTGTACCCCTGTGTGTGCACCTGCCTAAAACTTGTCAAAAAACAATTTATGCCCATCAAGTCCTTTCAGCCTCATGGGTGTTTTAACAGTAAACTATTGGATGGCTAAAAAGATACAGTACTGTGCAAAAGATTTAGGCAGGTGCCTTCAAACCAGCATCAATTCACACAAAGGGGTAGTCAAGGAAAGTCAGGGATTTTGCAGAATTATAGTCAGGTGTATGATCAACCAATTACACCAAATTGGTTGTATACTGTATATCAGGAAGCATACATCCACATAGAAGATCTGTGGTTAGTTCTTCAAGATGTTTGGAGCAAGCTACCAGCCGAGTTCCTTCAGAAACTGTATGCAGGTATACCTAAAAGAATTGATGCTCTTTTGAGGGCAAAGGGTGGTCACACCAAATATTGATTTGATTTAGGTTTCTCTATTGTTCAGTCACTGCATTTTGTTAATTGATGAACATAAATGATTAACACTTCTATTTTTGAAGGCATTCCTAGTTACAGCATTTTTTCACACCTGCCTAGGGTGGGCCAAAAAAACTGGGCCACCTTTTAAATTATCTCCTTAATCTGTAAAGCTACTACAATTTTAAACCATGCAAATGTGTATGTATATGTATATGTGGAAGGAGTGTTACCATATTCACAGACCCCTAACATCCACAGATGAAAACAAGCATAATGTAACTAAATTTAAAATGTAAACTATAAGTCATATTAATGAGGATCAAAGTGAATATAAAAAGACCCAGAATGATGACTTGTATCTGTACTATCTGATCACACAAAGTGGTTAAAAATGTCCTGTTTGATGAAGATATTAGGCATTTGGAAGTCAAAAGCAACATCGTATGGCCACATGGCTCTTCGCTCTGTCACAACTGTTGCATCACCCAGACTCTTCTCAGTCTAGAGACTTTATGTCCAAAACCTTCCTTTCACTTCCCTCTATGTAAAATCCTATCCTCTGCTGAACACTCAAAGTTTTCCATAGGACCTTGACAATCCAATGTGTAGTTTTTAAAGCATTTTTAAAGATGGTCTACCTGATCAAATCATTCATTTTCTTTTGATAGCAGAGGTACGGCATCAGACCAGACCACTTACTTAGGATTTCTTGCTTATTATCAAAGACATAATGTGTACGTTTTGGGTGCGTGCTGTAATTTTGATATGTTTAGTGTGAGGTCAAGCATAAGTCAATCCCTACACACTTCTTTATTTTATGGTCCAAGTACTCTGCCATGTTGCAATGAACAGAATGTCCTCTTCGTGTGCAATTCTTCCTGAATTGCAACATCTCAGTAATCCGCAGCTTTTGACAGATACAATGTCCTGTTTTATTGTACTACAGTTTATTAGTCATCCAAATGCACAAGAGTGTTAATGTACATGCTGCTGACATCAGACACACATTCATTTCAGCACAATTTCTAGAGCTTTTGACATAAATCTTACTGAACTGGTTTTATGCCGTTTTGAAAACTAGTTTCCTTTCTTTTGTGTGTTCTGTTGAAGAGAGCTAGGTTGTTGACCTTCTTTTCTTACAAAGTAACCTGCTTGGTCTGTAGATGTTTTTTGCCCATTGATGAAAGGTATGGCAATGGGTACTTTGTTTATTATACAATGTGTTAGGTTAGGTTGTCCTCTCTGACAACACTGTAATAAAATCATGGTGCAAAGATCCTCTTAAGCATTTTAATGAATCTAGGACTAGTTGCCATGGAGACGAGACGTCACAGCCAAGGTAAATTAATTTTATTACATTCAAACACTGCACTGTTGAGAGAATTGAGTTTATTTTATTATTTTATTACTCTTTTGTCATTGTTTTGCTGTGAAATGTGTACTTAGGCTGTGAGGCACTTTTTTTGTTTCTTGTTACTTTTTAAAGTATCAAGACAAATTTTTAAAAACATAACCTCATAAAATAACCCATCAGGTATGAAGCCAGATGATGGTGAAATAATGTTAATGCATTACATACAAAACAACCTTTTATCAGCATAGGTGGTTCCGAAGGAGTTTCGCCCCACTGTATTTGCGATAGATCTTGGGTACTGTCGTTTGATTTAGAGATTTCCATACTAAATTAGAACTACTGTTTTTGAGACTTTAATAGCCTGAGTTAATACTTCATCTCATTATGCACACCCTGGAATTTCTGGAATTTCTCAGATGTGCACATGACAGTAAACATGACTAATTCCTGTGAATGACTCAGACCTCAGAAACTTGCTGCCAAGCCCCAACTTGGCACAGCTACAACAATTTGATTGGCTTATGGAAACGTGTATGTTGTGAATAGACATGCGTGCATGCATGCATGTGTATCAATTGAAAACATCGGCCCTAAATTTTCTGTCACTTCTATTACATTTCACACATTACATCATTTCACCCAGTTTTTTTCTTACAGCTTTCACTGAGCCTTAGTTATTAAATTTGGCTCAGGCACAATCTCAAATGTTGCACATCTGTGTACTGGTTAACAATCCCTTTCAATCCCAGTCAAGCTTTGATCATCACACTAGACAGAATAATATACCAAACCAAAGTAATAACTTAAAAATCACATATTTGTGGTTGTAATGTTATGCCAAAATTGTATCATTACTAAGTCAAATAAAAAAAAACATGCCTGAGATGAAAATGCAGAGACTAGACAACCAACATCCATATTTGTCAGCTGTGTGCTTAATGGTCCTGTTAATTTGGACGTCCTGAGGGTAGATGTTAATGAGTCTGAGAATATAGTTTATGTTTGTCTCGATATATGCCAACCTTGCCCACTTTTCTGTGGATAAAACTGTCTGCCATTCTTCCCATCTGTATTCAGTAACTGGAGCTTGTGTTTTAGTAAACATCAAAACAGCTGTCTCTACATGATTGCTTGTACATAGCAGGTAATAAACTTTAAAATATTTACTAAGCTTATCTGCTTAGTAGTAGAAAGTTCATTTGGAAAGAGAAGATATTTTAAAGGTGCCATTTTACGACTGCCATTCAAAGGTGCCATTCAACTGTTTAGTATTTGCTCTTTTTGAAGTATGGTAGGCATATGCATGCTGCACGTGAAAATGTTCTTCTACCCTGATTGCCTCCATCAGTCAATGAAAGAAAATAGACGGAAGGGCGAGCAAACGCCGAGACCCTGTCATTCTCCCTGCTCCATCTCCTCCACCAAACTAGAACAGCCTGAAACTGGAGCACTGAAGCATTTTTTTCACCAAAACCAGCTCAAGGGGCATTCATTAATACTAGAGACCACCGCAAAGTGTACAAACAAATGACACCTTTAAATATGCTTTAAACAAAAAAACTATTGTGAACTAAGAAAAGAAGTGTTACCTTTGGACGAGAGAGTAAAGAAGTGCTACCTTTACAGCCATGTTGCTGCATTGCATTTACAGTATTACGTTATGTGTCATTTTGTTGACAGTTATCTAGAACAACTCTGGGTGAAGTAGCTACAGGGGCATAGTCCCTACAGCAATGTGGAGTTACAGGAGATGGCTTGCTCAAAGGCTCCTTGGCTGTGAATAAGATTGCAGGAAAGCTTTGGTTATTCACTGCGCCACCCACATTTCCTTACTGGAATTGAAGCTGCAACCCTCTGATTGTAAGACCAACCCCTAAGGCCACAGCTACCCTAATTATTATACACAAACACATTGATTCACTAACCATATTTCAGCGCCTGGCATACAGTACCCACTTAGATGGAGACTTGGGCAAAAATATATCTTTATCAATTTTTTTTTCAATTACTACCCTATCTAATCACCTACTCATGACCATCACACCTGCCCTGACACCCCCCCCCCCCCCCGATCCATCGTTCGCCATTTTGTTCCATCAGCTTCCATATTGTGAAGAGGGCAATCTGCAAACCAGGTGGTCAGACTGGACGTGCTCACCAATTTTTCTCTCTTACAACTTGTCAGATCAGATGCTCCTTTGGATCACACTTCCCATCCTATTCCTCACAGGAACACTGGTAACATCACACATGAGAAGGAGGTGTGAACATTGATAGGGAGTGATTGTGCCTGTTATGATGGCTGAGGTGCTAAAGATATTCAACACAAATGTTTTCCACAAATGATCAAATAAGGCCGTGCACTCTGTGGTAGGCTTTAGTATGCTTAAATAATTCCTCGTCTTAGTTAGAGAATATGACTATTGACAAGAGAAGCTACATAGTACATTTTAATCAAAATGACAACTGATAATGTAGGTAACAATGAACCTGGATGGACAAAGTTGATAACATTCAGTTTTTATTGATATTATGCATTTGGCTACACACCACATTTTTATCCACTTTTTCACCAGAGATGTAGGCATAAAATACATGTATTATTTCACAATGTAGCTGTTAAGTATGGCTTCTGTTTATGTATGGGTGCAGCCTATAATTAACAAATTGCATCATATACATCACTATTAATAAAAGTTAATATAACTACACTGTGCTACAGTGTACAACAAAAGTCAAAAGCTTGCGCTTAGTAAAACAAAATAAATAAGAACTCTGTAGACAGAAGCTAAAGTCTCCCTCTGTTTCACTACAATTCTTAATAAAAACCTTTTACAAAAATCATATATTTTTACACATACACAGAATAATAAAACCAGTCATATAAAAATAATGCCTTTATAAAAACCCATTTTCAAATGGAGAAACAACAGGTATGTTAAATCCATATAGACTGATGCAGCAATCAAAGTGTAAATAAAAATGCATGTTTGGACTGGCTGCATTTCATAATTACATTCAATTTTATCCAAAAGGACAGCTGCAACCATATAAACTCTGCATCCTTGTCTGGGGACATCATCACATGCATTTTAGTAGTTGATTGTAGTACTAAACACATCTTGTACAACTTACAATTACATATAAGCGTTTTTGTATTTTAAAAAATCTGTAGATTATTTTTTTAAATCCCATTTAAAGCAAAGATGCAAATATACACTGAGAACTTTGATAATATAAATAAAAACTACATCTTTCAAACATATCTTACAGCAATAGAGTAACTTTGAGGCACATTTCATATTTTAATTAAACATTCTAATGCCCATATGACACGATCAACTTAATGTGACAAATCGCTTTGGTACAAAACAGCAAAATACAAATCAGAAAACAAACATTAGATATTCATATCACTTTGGCCTGAGCAATTTAAAACAAAAAAATGCAGCATTCACGCCACAGTAAATTGGCTACATTTCCCAAACATCACTGAACTACAATAAAGTACAGAAGAAAAACAAAGCATCCACTGTAAAGCATTGACAAATTGTAAGGTCACACATGTACAATCAGTCTGTTGTGCTGAGAAACAGGAGCCCATGCAGTGATCTGACTAAAAGGAGGCGGTGCCAGGGCCAGTAGTTTGAATTGACACTGCACCCTCATTTACTACACGTATTAACTGTTTTAAGAACCAAAAAAAACTGTAATTACACTTTTAAACCGCATGGCACAAGATCACTTATTTTAAAAGCCCATGCTTATGCTGATATCAACTATTCATCAAGACACCCTCCATATCATTCCAAAATGAATCGCAATTACCACCAGGCAGTGGCTAATTCAAATCAGCAGTTACAGTTTTAACAGTGATTATCATAATCAGTGCATAAGTACATGAGATATCTTATCTCATCCATTCCTGTTTGTGAAATGCTCAAATAGAATCAGAGCTTGTGCAGCAATATATTTCCAAACACGAGCTCCCCTCTGAGTTTGTAACTCTTGGTCAGGAAATCATGCCTTCATGTTCTTAGTAAGCCAAGAGCTACCAAGAATCATGAACCTCACCAATTATTGAGGTTCTTAAGAGGCTGATATCTCCAGGTAGAGTCTTTCAAAACATCACCTGGCTCAGCAGTGAGACACAAGTCAAAGCTTGTTCAGTCATCTGTGTCAGGTTGAATGCCCAGCATAACATGCAAGTCCTCAGCCGAGTACCCCAATAGGTTCTGGAGATCACAGACAAATCGGTACACGTAACGTTTGCCAGGCGTTTTGTGAATAATGTTCTTGTCGTAATAGTAGCGCAAACCACGGCTTAGCTTCTCGTAATTCATCTTGGGCTTGTTTTTTCTTCGTCCCCAGCGCCGAGCTACCTGCAGAAGCAATTTAAAAAAATTAAAAATACTGAATCTTTCGATATTTCAGGTGCTCTGTCGAGCTGAGCTGCTTCATCGAGATGAGCTGTCTGTAGCTGAATTCCATAGAACGCTACTGTCTAACTAGCCTTGCTACCAACCCTAACCCAACCTTTTTCACAACTGCGCTTGTACAGTAGCCCAACTCAACAAGTAGCCAAGTTCAACAGAACACCAGCTTTGCCATTATTAAAATAAAAAAATACATATGGTATGGTCCATCTCAGTCATTGCGAACTTGGCATCAGAAGCTACAATCCAGCACCATGCATTTTGTTCCAGCCATTTACTAAACCAGCTGATTCTAATTAGCTCTCAGCAAGGTAGAGGAGCTAGTTATTAATATTAAACAACATGTGTGAAACTAGACTGTATCTTCTGAATCCAGGTTGCCATCCCTGGTATAAGAGCAAAAACAGCTGAGCTTACCTCATCAGGATCAATAAGCTTAAATTCCCACCCGTCACCTGTCCAACTAATGACGGTTTGGCATGTTTTATCTGTCAGCATCTCTAGCAGGAACTGCCACAGCTGTATTGGGCCACTGCCTGATAATGCAAAAACACAGAGGTTATAATGCCATAGGCAATTCTATAATTCAGACCAAGATTTTAATGCTACATTTTAAAAAAGCACACACAAAATAATAGGGCTGGGTATCATCTAGGACATGGCGATTCGATGCGATTTTCGATTTAGGGCTCACAATACGGTACAATTTTCGATACAGTGCAATTCAATTCGTTTCGATTCCGATACATATTACTTTATAATGATTACTCAATGTCATTCACTCAACAAAACCAGACAAATATTACTTTTATGTTCAATTTATTGTAGTGCATTTTTCTAATGGTTTTTACTGAACATGTCACAGAAAAGGTGCCCAGTCTCACTAGGTACCTGTAATGAACTTATAAAAACTATTTGTGCAAAAGAATACAATATGGCTAATGTACATTTATACTGAACAAAGTAAATTTACTACATTTTGGTTTACTATCAATAGTGCATTTCTCTGTGCAGTAGCTACTGGGGGGTGTATCGATATTAATAGCCAGAATATCGATATTATATTGTTTTTAAAAACGTATAAAAACTATTTGTGCAAAAGAATACAATATGGCTAATGTACATTTATACTGAACAAAGTAAATTTACTACATTTTGGTTTAGACTCAATAGTGCATTTCTCTGTGCAGTAGCTACTGGGGGGTGTATCGATATTAATAGCCAGAATATCGATATATTGTTTTTAAAAATATCGATATATATCGCTGTATCGTTTTTTTTTAGGACAGCAGTCCAAAATAATTGTAATTCAAGTCACTATGTGAATGTGGACCAACTACTGCTGTATTATACTAAAACTAAAAAATATATATTTTTTTTAATCGTTGTCAGCCTCACAGCTAAGACTAGTTGTATTTTTAAGTAGATTTAAAAAGTAGATTCCTCTAAGACAAAACCGGGACAGATTTAACTCACCTGTAAATCCAGCCAAAACAGCTGCAGGGATTACAGGTTTTCCTTTTTCAATTGGTTCATTCCTCCCCAACACATAGTCTTTAAAAGACAGGCCCTCTTTCCCCATGCCAAACGGAGCTGTGATGTATTCATCATCAAAGCTGTCGTGTGAAGGAACGCGCTGAATGTCTGCCAAAGATGACTGACTGCCCCATGAGCGCAGCATGGACTCCGTACTATCCAACCCATCAGCACTCTCTACGGAGCTCTGATCGAGTGATGAAACTGCAAGAGAAAAAGTGTTCTTCAGCTGTCTGTGTACAGTATCTCACAAAAGTAACTACACCCTTCACATTTCAGCAAAAAATGTGCTATATCTTTTCAAGGGACAATACCACAGAAATGAAACTTGGATATGTTTTTCATTAGTCAATGTACAGCTTGTGTAACAGTATTAATTTACTGTCCTCGTCAAACAACTTTACACACAGGCATTTTTGTATAAATAGCAAAAGTACACCCTGATTGACAACATATTCAACCATTAAAAGCCACTTGTACAATTCATCATTTTTGTGTTTTGGTGTACTAAACTGTACCATACAAATTTGTGTATTTTAATGTTTTGGCTACAATTCTCTCATACTAGCCCTGGATGTCCAACATGGCTCGCCTAGTGCCTAGGCAGAAGGAATACGTGACAGGGTTTTTACTTTCTGAAGCCAGAATCTCCATCTCTGCACAGTTTCCTCAAATAATAGTGCAAGTTACATTACATTGCATTTAGCTGATGTTCTTATCCAGAGCGACTTACAGTAAATTAGTTGTGTGGCTAGATTGCCTTGCTCAAAGGTAATTAAGCCATAAATGAAGGTGCAGAAAAGCACTGGTTCTTTACTCCCCCACCCACAGTGGTATGGGAATCGAACCTGTGACCCTCCAATCCCAAGACCAACTCCCTTACACAGGCCACAGTTGGGTCACTGTCGGTATGATTAGACTGAAGCAGTGTCATAAACTCACTATGTTTTGAGATGCCAGGCTTCAAGGTTGTCCTTGTGTACTCTTGCCTTCTGCTGATATAGCCAATGTTCACAGTACTCAGCTGGGGTTTGGGAAACATTGAGTAGTCTGACTCTGGGGTTGGTGCTATCATTGAGGCTTCGTCAGAGGCCTCAAACAGCTCCCTCAGCAAGTGGTTATCAGGCACCTGAAGTGAACACTGACTGTCTTCCAAACCAAAGCCTTATGGAGAAAACAAGAATTTGTTAGCATTACATCACACTAACCATTTATATATTATTGAATTATGTTTGTAAATTATGTATGAGGACTTACCCACAATGTCTTTGGTCATCCAGTTGGGGACTGCCTGCATTGTCTGAGCAGGGATGTTTAATTCAACCTTTTCGTGACATCCTAATTTCAGGAGAAAATTATTTGTTTATAAAGGATACAGGTTAAAGGTTCCTGACCCAATATATTCGACGTTGCTGATTCTACTGTTAAGATACAGGCTGGTTTTGGTAACAAAAAATAATAAATAACCTTTAAAATATCAAATTGCCATTATTCACCTTTTATGAAACAAAGGGTGTTCAAAAGTATAACTAAGACAACCATGTACATGTTAAAATTTGGCTATTTAAAGTCCACTTGTAGCACCGATGAAATGTTACCAAAATTCAAATTTTGAATTGAAAAAAGGTGGTTGGTGTGATTCAAAATTTCACCATCTTGACAGCTGTGGTATAACTTTTAAAAAGGAAATCATTTCAAAGTGTATCGTCTTTTCGCTGGTACCAAAATCTCAATTTTGAATTTCGGGTCACTGAGACTCATTTTGCTCGTTCTGAATTTGTACTATTAACCCATTATATACCTTTCATCATTTGATCCAGATGCTCCCAAAGTATTTCACCAACAAAGTCTGGGGCCAGCTCTAGGAAGTTCTCTCTTCCCAGTTCACAGAGCTCTTTGCCGTCCATGTCAAACTTGAAGTAGTTAACGTTGGTAAGGCTAAACTCTGAAGATGCCCAGTGTAACCACTTCATGACGTGCTGCTTGCTCCACTTACAGGGGTCTATCATTATGTGGAGAAAAATAAAGGATGTTGGAGTACACAGATGAGAGGCTAACAACAATTGAAAGTGAACCAGAAATGCGTAATACAAATTTAAGCAGATTAATATGTCATTTCTGAAACAAAAAAACTAAAATGTTGCAATATTTTAAAATCTAGCCAACTAGTTTTGTTTCTAATGTGGTGTTTCAATTATTGTACATTGTTTTGGGGAAAAAAAAAAAACATTTGGCAGAGAAGACTAACATGAAACTTACCATTTGAGATTCCACAGACACGCTGCACCCTTGCAAAGCCATTGAAACTGTCCTTAAGGGCCTGGCTCATGACTGCCTTGCTACATGGAGTCAGCAGTGGCACAGTGCATGGTTCCATGTCTGGAAAATCACAATCAGATTTATTGGCCAAGTATACTTATATACACAAGGAATTTGACTCTGGCAGATGTTAACTCTATACATTCAACATGTAGTCATGTAGTAAATCAATACACAAAAGTGGTGTCAAAAGTGGTCATATACATACCAGACAATATTAACATAATGTACAATATAAACATAATGTAGGGTACACATAATGTAAAAAATAATAAAACATAAAATGAAAAAAGGTAGAACAACATTTTGAAAAGTATTGCATGATGTGTAGACGCTACCTTCATAAATTCAGTAAATGCATTATTGCTTACAGTGAGGTAAAAGGTGTGAGTTCGCGTAGGTTGCTTACCATGCGCAACACAATCAAGACCAGAGGGAACTTCCTGGACTGACTGCTCGTCCTCAGGCAGATGATATCCACAGAACAACGACATGGGATGTTCAAACATGTCAATGGCAGTCTGACGCTAAAGCAAAAGTGTGCACGTAAATGTAATTAATAGGTAAATGTGTTAAGAACAATACATTTCCTGTTAGCCCTATACCTCCCATCAAAATTAAAAATCCGCCATGTGGAAAGCAAACACTTCTGCCACATCTGCCAGTAACACAAAGGGAAAACCCTGAGGGCACACCCTTGAATGTATTTGCCATTGCAAATCAAAATCATCAGTGTCTTATCAGGGTTTCGGCGTGTCATAACTAGTCCAGAGAATCTGTCCATATATGGCTTTCCTTTTCCGATGATTTCAAAACACTTTCCGAGGACTGGCAGTCACCCAGCAACACTGTGTGGGTGCGCCACAAAGAATAATGACCCCTCTACAAATCACAAGTAATGACTCCAATTAAATAAAATAACGTAAAATCGTTCTAAATTAATACCACACAACACCCCAACTTTCATGCACAGTAGCTAGCCGAATATCCATGTTCTATAACCTACAAATTACCCCAATAGTTCACACTAACGTTGCTTTCATGCGTTTTTGTAACGGTTTGGCTATATTTTTTGACATGTGGTGAAAGATCATACTTACTTTTAATGAAGAGCGACAGCCAGCTGAGAGAGCCATCACTGGTTCCATGTTGAAGCACACTGAACTCTGTGATTTAAGAGAGACAACTATTATTTTTCTGTAGACCATACGTGTCGTTAGATTCCTAATTAATTTAAAACACGACTTCTTGTCGTGATCAGTAATCAGTTCGGTAGCGATGGACACCCAAACAACCAACAGCGAAGCGTTTCGCGCGTCACGGTAAAAATGATGACTCGTCTATAAATTCATCCCCAGCTGAAAATGATTACATAAATGACTCGCTTTCGTCGGCGAGAGGATGGACTTATTTTAAAGCGTGGGCATAATATGCCTGTTACAGTTAAAACGTTGGCTCTTTTACTGCGAACAGTCGATATTGCGTTGAGACACCAAGAGCAAAATCACCTTCGACTGCGTTTCTTAAGGCAAAGAAAACAGGCAGGATAGTCCCATCATGCGTTGAGTACAACGAAAACGTAAAGCCTTGCCCCTGTGTTACATTAAATAGCCAACCTACCTGTTGAGCTATTCGGCTCTTCTGAGAAATGTAAATAATGAATACGTCGGAAGTAGCTGTTGCCTCTTTGTGTTTTCAATGAAGAACTAAGAGGATGTCTTCTGATGAATTGAATAATAATAATCCTTGGGTTGAGATGTGGTCTTGTCCACGTAGGAGACACTGTGTTATCGTTGAGGAAGTGGTTCTGCTTTTGGTCTTTTCAGAGCTTTCTTGGAGCACGGTCGTAAGTGGGAGGAGCAAATTAATTTGTACGGGTACATTTCCAGTAGTTTCGCTGAGACGTTTAACTCATTAATGTTCACATCTGCAAGTCGGTGAAAGGTGCATTTTGCTTTTTAATGTGCAACTTACTGGTGCAGTTACCAGTAAACTGTTATTAGATTTTAAGGTGCCCTGTTGTATGTGTGTGTGTGTGTGTGTGTGTGTGTGTGTGTGTGTGTGTGTGTGTGTGTGTGTAGTTTTTTTTTAAAGAAAAGTAGGCTAATAGGTTCTATTATCATTTTTTTTCACGTGTCAAATGCTGACAAAGCCACCCTGTTGACTTTTTACAGTTACTTCCAGGGTGGCTCATTGTGATTTGATTGTTTAGTTTTGATTGGCCAGCTTTGATTGACCACTATCTGCAGGCTTAACCCACTTGTCCTACTTATACCAGTACCAGTACTGACAATTCCATTCCATGACAAAGGGTCACAAGAGCAGGGGCGTAGGCAGACTTTTTGGGGTGGCAAAAGGGTGACCAGCGTTACTGAAGGGGTGGACATGTTTTGACCAATGTAGTTTGGGGGTCCGGGCCCCCCCCGGAATTTTTTTAATTAGATAGATTTGATTTCCTGTATTCTGGAAATGTCCAGTGTTTTCTCCATAGACATACTATACATATGTATAGTATGTCTATGGTTTTCTCCATATGCCAATCGCACACCTTAAAGGAGAACTTCAGTGTAAAATGAAAATTGGCATGTTAAAACATCATACCGAGTTGGTATGTGTACTGAGGAGCAAAATTGATTTAGCCTGTTGCATTCAGAGTTTAACTTTTTTTTATTGTTTGTCCCAGAAGGCTAACAATTGAAGTGGTAGGTGCCCTTAGACCAAGCATGACGACTACGCTATTTTTAAACCATTAAAACAGCTCGAAGAAACTCCACACTCCATCGGTACTACAACAAAGGCCCTGACATTAAAAACGAGGCACTGAGAACTTTGTAAGTGTACACAACATTTATTAATAAAACAGTTTTGACAGGCAGTACCTTTCTGTAGTTTCTCGTCGCCGCAATGATGAAAGTCCACACAAGTCGATTGACGAACACGAACCAGCAGGAACAATAGGAGGAGAGGTAGTACAATCGACTTGTTTGGACTTTCATCATGGAAACAATGATTATAACGTGAACCAAAACGTGGGAGAGTTAACCTGAAAATGTTAAGTTTAGCATATTACTTACATTAGCAGCAGGGGTAGCCTACTGTTGCGATGCTTTAGAAATCGCCTTATATCCATATTTGTTGACTATACAATTTCTCATCAAGATGAACTTTGCAGACTCCACAGATGACTAGCATGTTTCTATCAGTTTTTTTTTAAAATTCCCCACGTATCACAAATAACCTTTTTCCCCTGCAAGAATTGTAGTGAATTTTGTCCTTCTAGGCTTGCCGTAGTTAGGTAGTTGCCTTCTTAGACTGGAAAGAGTTGCATTAAAGGAGTTTCTTTTTTAAGACGCAGAGAATTCATATCTGTAAGTTACAGTACTGGCAGATTTTTAAACTTTATATTATTTTTGTAATTCCTACTGAGTATTTTATAAAAACATGATTCTAACGAGTAAATGTTAAATATAGCGATGCTAATCGCGGTTAGCCTGCCTATGGACTTTCGAATATTAAGCTAAACACAAATCTAACAGGGCACAGGGTCCATGACTCGACCAGCGACCAAAACGCACTCACTTTCCTACAACACAAGCTTTCCACAGCAGTTTCCATAGGGCAGCACCGCCCACACAAACACCTGAGCGAAACACAGCAACACGGACGCTTATTCACTCGTTGTCGGTAAGAGGTGTTGATGATAGTAATGGGGAGTGTATGAAACATGTGCTATATAAATAAACTTGTCTTGCCTTACGAAATTAATCATACTGAAGAAACATTGTGAAGACAGCCTATTCGGCGGTGGCAAGGTTTGCAACATTTAGCTAAACTCTACTAGATGAAGATGTTGTTGCTAATAGACTGTCATTGCAAAGTGAGAACTAATCGGATCTTCCAAGTAGAGTATACCGGCACTGATGTGAACTAACGACATAACCACTATCACTAGATATAAAGAAAACTTGTTACTCACTCAGTAAAACATTTTATTGTATGCACTGCTAATCGTACACTAGGTCCAGTGTTCTTTGCTGCGTTGCTACATGATAGCAACTCACCCGACTCTGACCACGAATTTAATTGGCTTTGATGACCTATAGTTCTTGGCAATTGCTCATTTAGACACTCACGTCTAACAGGTTCAAACATAAATACTATTTATGGCTCTTGCAACCTCTTCCTCATCCTAGCCAGTCGCAGTTCTAGCAAAGATTGTATAGATTAGAACCAAGGGGGTAGGAATATATCCGGAAGTTGAAGCACCCATGGGGAAATCTCAACCCGGAAAATGACCAATAGCATGTAGCATTCCGTTGACTTCCATTCATTTTAGCGTCACTTTGAAATCAAACAACTTTACATGAGAAGCCATCCGTACCTTGATATTGGCATTGTTGTAAACCGGAGAGGGCACAGCAAAACATATTTGCTTCGATCAGAAATCTGTCATGTTATTGCCTTGTAGGAAACGTTTATCTGAAATTATGCTAAAAATGACGCCATAAATCATGCGACGGCTAGTGAGTTTCTGTCGCACAGGAGAAAATTTACCGTAGTGGTTGGATAACAAGCTGTAGCCACAGTCATGCTCGTTTATTTTTCTATTCATGTTGGGGAAACATTTACATCACTATTTCCCGAAAAATAAGCGTAGAACTTGGTATTTGTTTGTAAGCAGAATCGCTATCTTTATGGATTTTACTATTCGATGCAAGTGAATTGAGAAAGACTGCTAAGCTAAGCTACACGCTATAGCTTGTAGTTTGCATGCTAACTAGCTAGCTCCCTTGACATGCTGGCTTGCAAGACTGCCTGGAACCAAAGTTAGTTGACGAAGAATCAAGTCCCCACATACAATATTAGCCCCCCATTCCACTAAGTGATTGCAGCTATAACGGTAGAAGAATACTTATTAAGAAAATTATCGTACGCTGTATGATTTGTGATTGAGCATCTACCACTCAATTTATAGTATTTGGGTTCGCTGGCCGACGTGACCGTACGTCACCCCGCACTTGCGCAGTTGCATTGTGACCAATTAAAAATCTCAAAATCGTGCTTCAACGGCTCCCATTGAAAACGACGCCATCCCTCAGTCCATTCTCTTCTACTGTCTATGATTAGAACCCCTCTCTGCTGAGGTTACCTTCTCAAGTCCCCAACGTGACGTAATCACCAAATTGTGTTAAAAAAACAAAAAAAGACATTAAACTGCCGTAAGCAGATTTTAGAGACATTTTTTAAATGGTATACATATCTCGAGTGCTTTAAGTAGTACCTACTAATTGACAGTGGTGGTTAACCTGAAACACGCCCTTTAAGTTCAAGTAGCCAAAGCGTGGGTCCGTAGGGGGGGCCAGCGGGGTGGCCATCCTCTGACCAGTGGCCACGCCCCTGCACAAGAGTCACCCGTCAAGGTGTGAATGACAGTGAGGGGTGTCTACAGCTCCTCCTCCAGTGATCCAGAGATATAGCTCCTGGTTTCCCAACATCAGGCCAGAACTGAAGAAGCCTTTTGGATGAAAGGTGAAATGTCTTCAAGCTCCAAAAAGTCCCTGTAGTTCCTTTAACTACAAATGTAATATGTCATGTTAAATAAGATTTTAATAGGCAAACCTATTGGACAGATGGTGTAATTGCGTTTTTACTGCATTCACACATATTTCTCTTATTTTAACTGTAGGTTTATTATCAAATGTTCTTGTTACAAGCTGAAAGAAATAGAAATAGGCCAAAGTAATTGATTTACTTTTGGGGTAAAAGAAAAGTAAACTGGTAACCTATACAGAGTTGAAACTCATGTAGTTTGTAAGACATTGTAATGTAAAATGTATTCAGTTTAGTTACAAGACAAGTTATGTTGAAACTTTAAGATGTTTAGTTTGCTCATATTCCATCCCTGGCCGACTGTATTCGGTAATCGATGGCTTTTGTCTCCGCCCACCTAGTTAGGGAGATCGTGGGATTTTCTTCATTGCAATAAACACCAGCAATGAGGAAAGACTACCCTTAATCACGCTGTGATTATTATCTCCCTCTTTCAGGTACACTCCGTGATATGGTCATGTGTTTGGTTCATTAAGTGTCTAGAGTAATGTTGAACAAGAGTTTGATAACTACGGGTAACTTTCTGTATGGTAAAATGTAACTTTCTGTATGACAAATGTTAGCTAATTAGCACGAAGAGAGAAATGGAATTCTTAGCCCTGTTCATGTGCTCTCGTGTGCTGACGCCATTTGGTGGAGACGTGCGTGAGTGCCAGTGTATTAGTTCAAGAGATGTTCATAGTGTGAAAAGCATTATTTGTTATTAATTTGTTTTAACAAATTGTTATTAGATTGTAATTCCAGTGAGCTACAATAGCCTTGGTAGTAACTAGTTTTAGTAATGCTGCAATGAAATTGCATTGACAACAATTATAAATATGATTTTGAGTTTTTGATATCTTTTATGTTTTCTTGATGCAATTGCAATAAACACCAGCAATGAGGAAAGACTACCCTTAATCACGCTGTGATTATTATCTCCCTCTTTCAGAGGTATAACATTTTGGAGGCACCGCTGGGATTAAAATCCCCCCACTATACAACCCAGACTACGAGAAGGAGAACGTTAAGTAAAGTGAGGAGAGTTGAGAAGGTGAGGAGTCTAAGTCACCTGAGGCCAACCAGAGATCATCAGGGATAGGCTAGTCGCCACCTAGTTCAGTCTCCTGCACAGAAAAGCATCCTTGCTTTGTCAACAATGGAGGAGTTGCATGAGGAGGTCGTAGGAGGACTACATGCTCTAACTAAGGAACACTTACTGAACATTTGTGACTTTCTTGGAATCTCAGGTGAGGAAAAACAGATATAAAGGGAAAATCACGAATGTCATTAGTGACCCATGTAATGAAACACCTTGAATGGGACGAGTTAGAAGACAATGGCATGTCTGAATTACTTGCACTTAAAGACAAAGTGGCAGAGTTGACATCGACAGGTATTCATAACGTTCCAACTGAAACACAAAAGGAACCAAAAGAGAGTTCTGACAAAGTTGCGAGCCCTGACAATCTCCCAGGGCCATCAGTTAGCCCTGTCCATGTGCCATCAACACAACCCAGTCAGCCCACCCATGAGCAACCTCAGCAACAAAACCAATGCTGGCGTAGAGATTTTAAGATTTCGGGACAAGTAGGTGAACCAGGTCAGAGGGACAAATTGACTTTCTCCAGTCTTGCTCATCAGATTGAGAATGGTCTGAAAAGACATTACTCTGAAATAGAAATTGTGGATGCGGTCATTAGAGCTATTTCCCCAGGGTTACAACTACGTAGCTATTTGGAAGGAAAACCCCAGCTGACTCTTCCCACTCTGAGGCGCATCTTGCGCTCACATTTCCAAGAAAAGAGTGCTACTGAACTTTTCAAACAGCTAGCCTCAGAAGCACAGAATAGCAAAGAGACCCCGCAGTGCTTTCTCATGCGTGTGTTAGATTTGAGACAGAAAGTACTGTTTGCATCCCAAGAGTCAGAGTCAGGGCTTAAATATGACCCAGGCCTAGTCCAGCGCATGTGCCTGCACACACTGCTTACAGGGCTTCAGAATGACAATATCAGAATGGACATGCAACCTCTCCTCTTAGATATTGAGACCACTGATGAGCTCATGTTGGAGAGGCTAAATGTTGCTTGTGCTACTGAAACTGAAAGAAGGAATAAAAAGAAAGGGAATACCCAGCAGTCAGCCACAAATGTTGGTGCAGTGCAGTCAGAACAGATACCATCTGCTAAGTGCCCAGAGAAGGAAAGTAACTCAAAGGGGCCTACTGGGTTGCTAACAGAGATACAAGAGCTTAAAATGGGGGTTGCTTCTCTAAAGGGTCTTAGTGCAGAAATAGCCCAGATAAAAGAGGCGCTGCAGCAGACTCGGTTGCAGCCAACATCTGCTCCCACGCAACAGTCATACAGTACCTATGTTCAGCCTCAAGCCCCAGCTCCAATGCCATATGGACACAACCAGCCTCGAGCCCCTGGCCAAATACAATATGGGGCTCCCCCTCCAATGCAATATGGGCCTAGCCAATATACCAGCTACTCACCTCGTGCACCCCGGCGATGTTTCGCCTGCCAGCAGTCTGGAGTGAATGAGCGCTGTGTGCATTGTTACCGCTGTGGGAGTGCAGAACATTTTCAAGCTGGGTGCAGAAACCGGGGAATTCGGCCTGCAGGAGAGACTCCTTTAAACAGGCAGGGGTTATCACCACGGGACGAGTGTTAACCATAGCCAGTACAGAGTCCCAGACGTGTGCAAATTGTGACCGTACAGACTCGCCTAATATGATGAAGCAATGCTCATCTTGCAAAAAGACACTGTATTGTTCAAAGACTTGTCAAAAGCAAAATTGGGCTAAGCATAAGAAAGACTGTATTCCCTTGTTACAGGACCAGAATCTCCCCGTCAGAATTCCCCCCCCTCTCATTCAAGCTGCCCATCGTCACAAAGTCACCTCCCTTGTTGGCAGACAATGTCTCGTGGAATGTTTTCTGAATGGCCACAGAAGGCAGGTACTATGGGACACAGGTTCTCAGGTGTCAATTATTGATGAAAGAGTAAAACAGGAATTGTTATCACACGTAAGCTTGAGAGATGTTTCTGAGATCATTGAATCGCCTCAAAGCTTAACATTGACTGCTGCTAATGGGACTGAGATGCCCTACTTGGGGTGGATAGAGATGAGTTTTCAGCTGGCCACTGATGTCAGTAGAGCAGACGAACTGATTATTCCAGTGCTTGTCATGAGAGGTTCGTCTCTGTCTCATCCGATTATAGGGTTCAATGTTATCGAACATATTCTGACAAATACTGAGAAGAGTCAACAGTATCATGCTGTGAGGAACACTTTCCCAAACCTAAAAAGGAACAAAGTAAAGGCTTTTATACAGGCTGTTAGTGCAGACCAAGTGGATGTGTATGCTGTAAAAACAAGAAAAGAGTGGGTTGTTGTACCCAAACATACCAATATTCAGGTCACCTGTCGGGTCCTCACACAGCCCTTTAAAGAGGACAGGACTTTGCTTTTCCAGCCGGATTTAAACCCCCATTGGCCAGATGGTCTCGAGCTCCATGACTTACTAGTTAGAGTCAAGAAAAATGTCTTCCCTATTATGAGAATATGTGTTTCCAACCCAACCGACCATGACATTGTGTTACCGGGACGCACTCTAGTGGGCACAGTGCAGACCGCCATGTCAGTATTCCCTGTTCAGGCCTTCAGCAAAGCGGCAACATCACCAAATGTGTGCCACACCACCTTGAACCCCAAAATTGATAGCAGTGAGCACTGGGATCCACCTGTGGATGTGAGTCATCTTAGCGAGGAGCAGCAATTAGTTGTTAAACAGATGCTTAGGGAGGAATGCCACTCTTTCTCAAAATCAGACAATGACATTGGCTGCATTGAAAGCTTGCATATGAAAATTTCCCGCAAAGACACTGACCCAGTAAGACGCTCATACATATCAGTGCCCAGTCCTCTCTACCAGGAAATGAAGGACTACCTTCATGACTTAATAGCACAGGGCTGGATACGCAAGTCAGAGTCATCATATTCGTCACCTGTTGTGTGCGTCCGAAAAAAAGATGGCACACTTAGGCTATGCATAGATTACAGAGACTTAAACAGAAAGACGCTGCCCGACCGCCAACCCATACCCCGGGTCCAGGACATCATGGATAGCTTGGGTGGCAAAGCATGGTTTACTCTCCTGGACCAGGGAAAGGCATATCATCAGGGGTTTATGTCAGAAGACAGCAGACCGCTCACAGCCTTTGTCACGCCATGGGGACTATATGAGTGGGTCAGGATCCCTTTTGGCTTAATGAATGGGCCGGCACCTTTTCAGCGATGTATGGAAGAGTGCCTGGACGGTCTCCGGGATAACATCTGCATCCCATATTTGGATGATACCCTGGTTTTTAGCAAGACTTTTTCTGATCATGTGGCTGATGTACAAAAAGTACTGCAACGTCTCAGAGAGCATGGCATTAAACTCAAACCAACTAAATGTGACCTGTTTAAAGCGGAAGTACACTATCTCGGTAGAATAGTGTCTGCAGAGGGCAGTAAAGTAGACCCTGCCGATCTTGAAGCTGTTAGGGCTCTAAAAGATATAAAACCCCAGACAGTTGGTCAGCTCCGGAAAATGCTTGGCCTACTCACATACTACCGGCAATACATTAAAGACTTTGCGAAGAAGGCATGCTGTTTATATGGGCTCTTGAAGGGAGGGTCAAAGGAAGCCATAAAAACAGATGGACATAAGGGAAGAAAAGATAAAAACAGAAAAGACAGACTGAACAGAACAGGACATGTGGTCCCCTCCAGCAAGCCTATTGTGTGGACAGATAAGCACCAACAAGCTCTTGAACAGCTAATTGACTGCTTACTCAGCCCACCAGTGTTAGGCTTTCCTGACTTCGCCCAGCCATTTATAGTTCACACAGATGCATCACACCAAGGCTTAGGTGCAGTGCTGTACCAACAGCAAAATGGCAGGCTTAGAGTTATTGCTTATGGCTCTCGCACATTAACAGCAGCTGAAAAGAACTACTATCTTCATGTTGGTAAATTAGAATTCCTAGCTCTAAAATGGGCTATCACTGATAAGTTTAGAGACTATTTGTATTATGCTCCAACTTTTACAGTGTATAGCGACAACAATCCGCTGATGTATATCCTGTCCACAGCGAAACTCAATGCAACCACTTCTAGGTGGGTTGCAGAGTTAGCTGATTTTCATTTTAACATAAAGTACAGGCCAGGGAGGAACAACAATGATGCTGATGCTTTGTCGAGGATGCCACTGGATGTCGGGTCACTGATGAGGGAGTGCACTGAGGAATTGCCGCCCAACACCATCACTGCTGTCGTGCAGGCTGTGGGGGTGCAAGAAAACTCCCCTACTACATGGTCATTCACTGATGCATCTAAGCAGCTAAGGGAGGGCCAACAAAATGATCCAGTCATCTGCCCCCTGCTAGAGTATAAATTGTCTGGTTCCAAGCCTCCCATCAAAAAACGCAGCAGATTTTGTCCGAAAACAAAATGTTTGTTTCGAGAATGGGACAAACTGACAGTAGAGGAGGGCCTCCTGTTTAGAGTAACCATGACCCGTAAGCAACTAATTCTACCAGAACGATACAAGGGGATTGTGTTGGAAGAGCTGCATGACAAGATGGGGCATCAGGGCATTGATCGTACTGTCTCCTTAGTGCGTGATCCCTTCTTTTGGCCCTATATGCAATCAGACATAGAACAGTATGTGACAAAAGCGTGCACCTGTCTGAAACAGAAAAGACCCTGTCATGATGCAAGAGCCCCCCTGACAAACATTGTAACTACACAGCCATTTGAATTAGTATGTCTGGATTTCCTCCATCTTGACAGATGTACGGGAGGATATGAGTACATTCTAGTCCTCGTTGATCATTTCACACGTTTTGCCCAAGCGTATGCCACTACTTCAAAGTCAGGAAAAACTGCAGCGAATCTTGTTTTCAATGATTTTGCCCTGAAGTTTGGCTTCCCTGTCCGCATCCACCATGACCAAGGGGGAGAATTTGAGAATCAGCTATTCAGTCAGTTGAAGAAACTGAGTGGAGTGTCAGGATCTAGAACCACACCGTATCATCCAATGGGAAATGGTCAGGTGGAGCGTATGAACAGAACATTGTTACAAATGCTTAAGACACTAACAGAAAGACAGAAATCAAATTGGAAAGAGTCCCTAAACAAATTGCTACATGCCTACAATTGCACACGATCTGATGTAACTGGCTACTCGCCCTTCTACCTTTTGTACGGCAGGTCGCCTAGACTGCCCATCGATATGCTGTTTGGGCTGCATCCCGAGCACGATAACAGTAGCCTGCAAGATTATGTACACAGGTGGAAACAGGGCATGAAAGAGGCTTATTCTATTGCTGAACAGAATGCAAAGAAATCAGCAGAGAGGGGTAAGAGATATTATGATACTAAAGTGAGGGGTGCAGTGCTGTTACAGCCGGGTGAACGTGTCCTGGTCAGAAATTTGACACCTAGAGGGGGTCCAGGAAAACTCCGCAATTATTGGGAGGACACAGTTCATGTAGTTGTCAGGCAGATGGGCTCTGACCTCCCAGTGTATGAGGTGAGATCAGAAAGGGAAAAGGGACGCTCCCGAGTTTTACATAGAAATTTATTGATGCCCTGTGACTCCTTGCCCTTTCAGACACCTGCAGTGTCAGAAAAAAACAAAGGAGGATTAAAAAAAATCAACACCAGAGAGTGGCACAAACACAGGAATCTGAAGAGGACAGTAGAGACGAGTATGAACTTTCATACTACCCGCCCCATTTTTCTAGAAAAACCATTGAGGGACATGATTTAGATGATGACTTTGGTGCACTTGAACAACGCAACACTGTAAGGGAGGATCAGACTGGGGTGCCTATGACGCCAGCAACTCCACCAGCACCCCTCCTGGAAGGGCCTGATGAGCTTGTTGGTGAGAATATGAACTTACCTGCTGGAGAGCCACCTGTTGACTCTTGGCCCTTAGCCTCCCCCTCCTCACCTGCTGCGGTTGACCATGAGGAACCACTGCTCCAGCGCCCACAAAGAGAGAGACACCCACCAAGACGAATGACTTACGATCAGCTGGGCATTCCGTCATGTTACAGTGTTCAACCAACACCTCAGGTATTTCCTGCCTATCAAGTACCAGTAATGGCCCCATGGCTGTTTCACCTACAGCCATATTACATTCAGCCCCCTATGATCATTGACCCTCAGCAAGCTTGAATAGACACTGCAGAACATGGTGACAACAAGCGTTGAGTTAACAATGCATGGACTGTTTACATGGGGTTAGTCACCATTTGTGGACTGCTTACATGGGCTGTTATGGTGGTCAGTGAACCTTTCTGTAATGACTACTAACATGCCAGTTTGGGAGATAGCAGATGTTAAATGCAGCACATGGACTGTTTTTTCGGATTGCTGCAGTTGCGGCCAGGCTGCAACAGAGACTGTTCACACTGGGAAGACAGTGGCTATGGACTTTACAGCGAGACTGTCGAGCATCACCTGGTGACCCCTGAATTGCAGCCAGCATGTCCCGAGTAACTGAACAATTTTACTAACTGGTTGAAAAAACTACAGAATTGTAAAAAAAAAAAACATGTAATGTGTAATGTCGGGACGACATTTATTTGTAAGGGGAGTGTGTTACAAGCTGAAAGAAATAGAAATAGGCCAAAGTAAAGTTTTTGATATCTTTTATGTTTTCTTGATGCAATTGCAATTAACACCAGCAATGAGGAAAGACTACCCTTAATCACGCTGTGATTATTATCTCCCTCTTTCAGAGGTATAACACTCTCAGGTACACATCTCAGTAAGTGTCACAGGCCAAGGTTTTCTGCCACCTTATAGCCACCTGGTTTTTGCAATGTTTACACATTATATTAGCTATCTTTTAAGATAGACATTTTGCATACTCTCAACCTGAAAATCAGACTGATTTTATGAGTGAATGTTCTGTATTTTGTTATTAATTTGAGGAGAAGAGACACTTGATATTAGACAGGATTTATCTGATGATACACTGATTTGAGTGGCTCTTAGTTCCGTTGTATACTGGCTATGCAATAGGCCTACCTTACTTTATAAGTTGCAAACTCAACTTTTTTTTATACGTAACAGCAATCATCTTACAAACATACCCATTTATTTCTGTATTTACATTTAAGTTTACACTCACTTTTTATTTTAGTTCATATGCATGTCACTTTTTTGCTTTTGGAAATTAATTTTTTTTTTCTACATTTCTGTCATTTCCTAATGCTCAGTTAATTTGGATAATGATAATCACTTACAGGATGTTTTATCTGTCTATGTTTCCAGTATTATTGCTGTTTTTAATACATGTTTTTGTTTTATCTACATGCACTGTGGTCAATTGTGGATCACCATCACAAATATGGTACAATAGAATCGTTAACTTGCACAATTTGGGCTGAGCTTTATGGCTACAGTACAGCTACACCTATTTATTATGTAGAATTAACCCAGTGTTGCAGACGAGCATATGTGTCCATAGGCAACTGTGGCCTAATATTGAGGGAGTTGGTCAGAGGATGGAAGGGTCACAGGCTTGATTCACTGTACCAGTAGGAAAACAATAGCAGAATATGTAAGATAGTTGTATCATAATCATTGTAGGTGTGGCCTAATGGTTATGGAGTTGGCCTTGGGCTAAGAGGGTTGTAGGTTCAAATCCTTTACCAGTACGGAAAATGTGGGTGAGTGAATAACCAGTGCTCTCCTGCACCCTCATCCATGGCTGAAGTGCCCTTGAGCAAGGCATCTAACCACATGTTGCTCCTGGGGGACTAACCTAATTCAGTGTAAGTCACTCTAAATACATTGCAATGCAATCTGTATTTTAGTATGTCGAGTGCGCCACCCAGAGGAAATATGCCTGGAGGAGGAACTGTAACCAGTAGGGAAACTACATTGCAGAACACCAGGCAATGCCAGTTCCTTTACACTTAGACAAGTGTTGAAAAGTAGAGTGCCAAGAGGTCTCGGAGTGATGGCACACAAATCCAGCAGGAGGCAGAGATTGCGTTTTTGCCGTATATTTACACCAGCAGTGCAAAACAGTGAGCCAGTGACAAAAAAGGAGACAAAAATATACCAAAAAAAAAATGTAGAAAAATATATCAACATGTACTATTTAGACAAAAGCAAACAGGCTATGAAAGGCAAAACAATGTAACAGAAAAAATCAGCCAAAGGTTCACAATCAAAAAGTTACGTTTTCCAAAGCACAATCTACTCCCACGCCTGACATTAATAGAACACATAGACATACGTCTGTTCACCAAGAAGTTGCCCCACAACTGAGAAACATCCCCGTTATAAGGGGTACCTTGGCACACCCTGCAGGTCGACCATTCCACTGGCAATGCAAACTACAGGGGTGTTTCAGGCATCCACACAAGAACTCTTAATTGCAATGTTTAAAATGACACCATACACATGTAAATAATATCAGGCCTTTCACAATATATCAACGAACATATACATATAGAGTGATCGCTATTTTAAATTCTCAAACAGTTAATTAATTTCGCAAAGGCGCAACCATGGACACTCGCGACGTACCTGACAACATAGTCTCCTCAGAATAGAGGCGCGCTCTCCTTAAACCAACGCGGAAGCGCTGCCACGGTAAGACAACATGTTTAACAATGCTAGACAAACATTTGTTAATGTTCTTAGGCATGCATTAAACAAGCAATATTGCACAGGATATGCAAAGCTTTGTAACAAAGATGTTTGGAAATAAATTAGGCATGTAAGTGAACCATAGTTCTGTGTTGTGATTTGTGAGTGCGTGGAAATGTTTGTGCTCGTGAAATGTTTGTTGCGCTTGCGTTTGTTGCGCTTACTATGCACGGCATCGCAACAAGGAGATGTGTTTCCAAAAAAGAAATATTTATTTCTAATTAAACTTATAAGACAGGAAGATCATATCACAGAAGAAGAAGAAGAGTCACTTTCGTGACGCATGCAGTGAAATGAATTGGCCTCTGCAAAAAGTGTGCTGAAGATAGTGGGGGGAGGGGGTTCAGGTTGAATTCATGAAACGAATGGCCTGAGGAAAGAAGCTTTTCCTTAGTCTTTCTGTCTTTGCTTTATGACAACGTAGTCTCCTTCCAGACTTAAGTTTCTTAAACAGTCCATTGTTTGGATGAGTATAGTCTATGATAATTTTCCGGGCTCTGGACTTAACTCTCCTTTTGTAGATTTCCTTCAGTGCACCTAAATTATAGCACAAGGTTCTAAAAAATGAATGGCCTACTAGTAAAGGCAGCAGGAGCAGGACTAGGGCTTACTGCAGCAAGAAGGCCAACACGGGAAGGGTCTCCAGACACTATAACACGCGACAACATGTAAGCACAAATTAAATCAAAAGGTCCCAACCAGTGCACAGCAGATCAGTGCGGGAACTCCCACCACTGTGACACCCCTCTGCTACAAGTCTGCCACTGCTCCTGTCCAGAAAAAAAAAAAAAGTAAACAAAACACCACTACCAAAAATCTCACAGTGTGGAGAAACTGATAATCACTGATACAACTCTAATGAGAACGGCCCATTTTATTTACAACACCAGAACCTACATTGCTGCACTGTGTATGGGGCTTATGAGATGAGATTGCCTGGCCTTGCAACCAAAATCACACACCACACACTCCCTCATACACACACATGCATACAGGACTCCTACTACTAACTCCAAGCCTTAGCCAGTTAACCAATTAGTTTGACCCACCCACACAGCACCAACAGTGTCCGTCACAGTCACCAGATAAAATAAACGCACAGACAATGGTAATACAACAAGCATAAGAAGGACAATAACTGAATATGGCTTTACATCCGTCCCAACAATGAAATCAACAAACAATGAAATTGTAGACCAAGCGGCAGTGGCAGTTTTTCTTACAAAGACAGAAGTAGTTTGATATAGACAGGGGCACTGATAGAAATTGTGGACCCCCTGAAAGAAAATAATTTGGGCCCCCACCGCAACCGTATCACAGTCCTCTGTGGGCCCTGTGAAGCTCTGGCCCCCCTGAATCGTCCTGCTCTACCCCCCTTAGCAGCGCCCCTGGACAAGCTGTGTGGACAAGGCTGTACTTTCCAGTGTGTGAAATGTGAGCTACCCACAGCCTCACGTTACGAACATATTTGTAATTCATCTCATAGGTACTTTGTTTTGTAATTTACCATCAAATGTCGCTTGTTTATGTGAATGAAAATTGTTAGCAAGTTCTATGCATGGATAAAAGGACGTGTGGAGTTGCGCACATCTTTTGCACTGAGTTTTTTCGCACTGACTTTTGGGGCCGCTCAGAGGAATAAGTTAGAATTTAGGGTGTGGTTTATCACAGTTCAAAAGGCATGGCTGGCAGGGTAGACCAGGGCCAATTACCACAGTTAAACTCAAACTGCGACAGCAGAAAATTCACAACCACCCCAGGGTCAAACTAAACGGGAGCAGGTGAGTCAGGTGAGAAGGAATAAAGCTCTGCAAATTAGTCCATGCCTTCTGGTGACCAGGGGCAATGCGAAATAGTTCATGAATGTGGTAACATAAATAACAGATGATTTTATTGTATAAAAGTTGACAGGAAATGTGCAATCCGCGCATCAGTTTGGAGAAGTGGAAGTTTGCAGAGACCGAGAAAGTTTAAATAGTAACTACCATTAAGTAACATTGGTCTGTATTAAAATCACTTAATACAACGACTCCTTAATAACCCACTTGTCTAGTCATAAACCACACAACATACACCGCAAAATGGCCTATTTAGGTCAAGAAATAATATAGACAATGTAATGCATAGGCATATAATTTCATATTTGCTGTATTTTCCAATGGTCTCAGAGACAGAGATAGAAATAGGCTCATGTGATGTGTGTGCCTACGTATTACGTGCTCCTATATGTGACAGTACTGCCAGAAATCAGGGTCAAGCAGATTTTATCTTCGTGCATTCTGTAACTGATATGATCCTAGTTAGCCTACTCAAGTAAATATGAGCTATGTGGGCTGTGCCTAATGACAATATAAGTCTACATCAATATCCATATCTCACTTAAGGGCCGAGTGGTTTTGTGAAAATGTACATTTACAGTTGACATTTGTAGTGTAGGCTACCTTGTAGCCTGCCTGATTACAAGTTCACTACCCACAGAGGCGGTAACACTGAAAATATAATATACACATTATATAAATTAATCTGTATGGGACTGAGCTTTATTTTGTAATCTTACCAGATGTCACTGATTTACATAGGCTATATGAAAAAAAATGTGTAGAAACAGAATGAAAGCATGCATATATGTACCTTTTAACGCATATATTTTTGTATCATCCTTTAACTCTTGGATGTCTTGCAAAATATCCTATAGCCATACCTTTATCATAAACGCTTTTTTGTGGAAATGTAATTCTATACATTGTCAAATCAAAGTAATAGGCTGTCAAAGGGCTATATATATTTTTTTTTTCTCATTCAGGCATTAATGTGAATACACTAAAAATTCATAATAGGCTACTGGTTACACTAAAATGCAGTGCAGCATCACAACAACAGTCACATCAGGTTATTATATTCTCAGATTTGGTTGTTTTTGTCGTTAATCAGATTTTGAAAAGTCTGAAATAACATTTGACCCTCTCTGCCTAATGTCATATCAAGTTATTACATTTTGGGATTAGGTTATTTTTTAGTCTCATTATGTTTGGAATTAGGTTGTTTTTAATGTTGTTAGGTTGTCTTTAATGAGGTTTTGAAAAGTGTTGACAAACCTCTCTCTGCCTAATGTGTCATTGTTGACCCAGTCAGACGTGGGGGTCCCTGCATGTGTCTTTCATATTATAGCCTAGTCTTTTTTTCCCCTCCCCTCCTGGCAGACTAGAGGAATGTCTGGCTGCTTAGGGCAGTGGGCCAGCACTCATCGTGGAGCATTTTGAAAAGAGAGAAAAAAAACAGGGAAAGTTAGAGACTAGACCACAGAAATGTAAACACGTCTGGAGCTAAAATAACCTCATGCAGCTTTCACTGAAAACACCCTCTTCGTCACAAGTGGTACACTGTGTGCTGCACCCAGTCCTGCCACTAAAAACAGTTTGCTGTACGTATTGTTTTGCAAATAAAATATTCAGAATACCTCTGTTACCAGTGTTTTTTTTAGACATCCATCCAACACGGCATAAATTTGGCACATACATTTAAGAAATCTAAATGTAATGTAACGTAACATGTAGGCTATAATACCTACTGATATAACAAAAGGCTAACTGATTGTGACAGTACCATTTTACAATAAGCTTGTCTATTTATGACTACAACAACAACAACAAAAGAAGCATAGATATTAAATACTAGCTATGTGTACCTAAAGGGGTGACTGTGTAGGGATAACTTGCAGCAGCTGATTCGACAATGGCCGGGTTTCCCAGATACCGTTAAGAAGTTCTTAGCGTTAAGGATTTCTTTAGAGTAGACCCTTCGTAAGGCTCCCGTAAACCACGTTTCCCAAAATGCTTCTTAGCGTTGATGAGTTCAGTCAGACGCCACATGTTATACCAGAACTTCAGGTGGGAGCATATTACCAAAGATTAGAAGGTTCGTTAAGAAGGTTCTTAACTGGGAAACCCGGCCAATATCTCTGTTGTTTGTCTGATGCACTCTAGCCAGCTTATTTACTCGGCTAATAAACATGCTAAGACAAATGGAATTGCTATAGCCAAACAAACTTTGTCGTCACTAAGTGACTGTAATGTAATGAATTTCTAGTTAGTGTTCAAAAGTGGGCAGATTAAAAGTGGCTTGAAAGCTTAAAAGGTGTCTCAAGTAAGCCGCCCACTCGTATTACGCCCCCTTTTTCTCTGTGTGTCTCTCGGGTGCTTACATCGGCGCGTTTGCGAACGCACTAGGTCTGCTCATCTGGCAGATATATAGCCTACATTAGGCTGGCTTAATTTACTTAAAATAGAAATAGGCAGGCTGCTGGGAGGAGAACGTTACTTTCATCGAGACGTAAGTACGTACTTTAAAATCAAAGAAGGTTTTCTAGTATCACTTGGGATACTTTTACTCATTCGAGTGTGGTCCTAACTTCAGAATAAGTTTACTGAAGGCTGTATCCCATATTAGCTACCACTCACAGCCAAGAGAAGGCACCTTGTGTGTCAAGGGTTTTAGTTGTCAAAAATATAATAGTAGTATTCAGCTCTTGTTGTTTTAAAATTTAAAAATATTTTTGTTGATTCAAATCTTTAGTCGGGGTGGCACCATTTGCGATGCTGTTGTTGCAGGCTATTGCATTGTATGAGCTATAGAGAGGTCGTTTTTCTGTTAGGTGCATCAACCCAGTCCATAAATGCTCATTTGTAGTGTAGCGTTCCATAATGAATGATTATATTGCCAGTACCTTGTGACAAGGGGGTATGAATCACACAAAATTGTCATATAGAGTCACTATAACAAACTCTGGTTGCATTTTAAGTCTTGTAAAATTGGCCCATAGGGAGCACTGGAAATTATGCATTTCTCTATCTCAACAACCACTTTAACTGTAGTTTTTAGTTTGGCATGCTTAGCCCCTTCCTCTCGTTTAATTTGGTTCACTCAACAAAAAATGGCTGCCAATTGCTATAGGCTAATTAAACAGCTAAAACAGACTTGGGACTTCACTCATCTTCTCACAATCATGACTTCACTTCAGGGAGATTTGCAGAAGTATAGACACACAAATCCAACCAGGAGCTGTGCTTTCCTTTTTTTAGTATAACACGACAACAACATGTGACTGTCATACTTTAGTTTTAGTTTAGTTTAGTTTTTTTTTTTCTCGCTTTTACCACTTTATTTTTATTGATCTCCTGATTCTGGAGGTCCCTTTACAGAATTTGTGTCTCTGCATTTAACCCATCAAACATTTAACCCATCACACATGAGCAGAGGACAGCTATGTCAACAGTGCCCAGTGAGCAGTGTGTGTGGACGGTACTTTACTCAAGGTGCCTCAGTTGCATCTTATGGTAACAGGTCCATTACCTTAACTGCCAGGCTACAACTGTCTTCTTACTGCGAGTTAGCCCTACACTATCACCACCTCAATAACAGGGATGAGGTCAATATTATATTAATTTAGGCTACTATTTAAAGTGGACATCATACAAAATGAGGCAGGTATTTTAATCAGCCTTTGTAAACGTCCTCTAAAAGATTCTGTACGTACATTATTATCGATAGTCATTTTTATATATATGACATTCACATATCAAAATGCAGACCTCTGATTCTATTTGTTTCACCTACAACTGTATTTGTTGCTGCTTATGTTATTTTCTGCTATCCGGACATAGAGAAGCCAAAAATTTAATTAAACAATTCCTCTCCAGTTCACAAGGTAATAGTCCCTATGTATCAGGACCCTTTTATGATTGCGTGTCATTCATTTCTCACATACAGCACCTGTAAATGAAACATGATTGGGCAGCATATTAGCCAACGTGATTATGGATTACTGCAAGCATATGTTTTCAGACACATGCAAAAAACAGTGGCAGTCTAACTGGACAGCACACTGAACTGTTTTACCAGTAAAACTCAGTAAGGGTTGAGGGTTTAATCTGCGTAAGGATACAAGAATATTTTATTGTTCAATGCATAGACACACTGGGTAGAGTCAGATACGCAGTGAAATTTCTGATTCTCAGTCTAAACTGCACATGGGGAGTGGGAGTAAAGTGCATAGAATGCAGTTGAGCGGATGGGTACCCCTTCATCAGGTACCCATCCGCCACGAGGTAGGATAGGTGAATGGGGGTGGGATAAAGTGTGGGTTGGGATTGGAGGGAGGATTGGCTGTGGTGACCAATGATATGCTGTGTGTAGCGGGGTAAGTTCCTATTAAGAATGATAATGTCCTTAGAGGGCCTCCTGTGCCCTTAGAATCATTTACAAATGATTCTACCGCCCCACATAGGAGACATTGCTGCTACTATGACTGTTGCTACTCAGCATTTTCTGTAACTGTCCAGTGCTTCCTCTCAGCGTCTGCTTTATCTGAACGTGTTGGCATACCCACACAAAGACTGCAACTGGCTTTGGAGACTAATACCATTGAGTTGAATTATCAGGTTATTAAGTTATTAATTTATCAGGGTATTGTTGTAGTTTACTTTAGCTGTTAAAAAGGTCAGTAAATGCACTAGATGTTACATCTCTGTTCCAACTAATCATGAAGAAAATATTACTTAAGTAACTACTTCTTTGTAGTGTGTGTATTTTTCCATCCCCACCTCTTCTCCACTGCAGAAATAATTTAGAAGATTTGATTAAAATGGCAAAAGCCAGTGGATACATATAGCATAAAAACATTCAAAATGTAATGAGCTCAGTGGTTGTAGACCCAAACATCTTTCTGCAGCTATAAACTTTGAGAGTAAGTTTTTGAATATTTTATAAAAATAATTATGTGTTTTATAACAATGTAACATTCTAAAATTCCCCATTATTTTCTATGGAGCCAGTGTTTCTGTTTTTTAATTCTTGTTATCCAAGATCTGTTCGAGATCTTATATTTAATATCTTGACATATGAATGAAATATGTAAAAAATGTCCAAAGATTCCAAATAACTCTGCATGGTCAGCTGGAAGTGAACAAACCAGGATGTCATTTATCACATGTCTTTCCTTTGTTCAGTTTCGTTAAGTTGCATTGAAACAGTCACCATAAGCACACCCTACGCATGAGAATGCTAACAGCTACTGTATAAAACCCAAGGAATGGTGCTGGAGGGCCATAAAAGCAGCATTGGCTGAATGAGTGGGAAGGAATGAAGTGGTAAACCCCATTCTTGGCCAGGAGAGACAGAGAAGAGGTCTAGCTGTCTAATTGAAACCATGTGTGTATATGTCTACACTTATATGCATATTTCATGCTGTTCTGTGTGTGTGTGTGTGTGTGTGTGTGTGTGCGCGCGCGCGCGTGTGTGTGTGTGCGCGCGCGCGTGTGTGTGTGTGTTTGTGTGTGTGCGTGCGTGCGTGCGTGCGTGCTTGCTCACAGATGCACATATGCATGGAGGATGACATGTCCACATGTTTTTGGTGTTGATAGCTCCAGTGTTATCTTAAGCACCTCCATTACCCATGAACAGGGATTTTATTTTTGTTCCGTGAGCTGCAGTTTTTAAAGTCATGAGACGGCAAATTAAACCATACCATAAATCTTCTATAATAGGTAGTAAAGACTAATTTTAGACTTTCTTTTCTCGGTAGTGTCTCAGATGATTGTTAGCACAGTTATTTATTTCAAGAGAGGAGTTTCTACATGACCACTTTAGGCCTAATCCTCTAGCTAACTAGATGCACCGCACAGTAACTAGATATTTCAGATAGTTCTGATAGATGGAAACAGTGAGTAAATAGGTGACATCTTTGTCATTTTGTAACGAATTTCTAGCTATTACGAAGTGGCACACGGACGTGCCATCTTTCAACACGTGTGTGTCTGCCTCCGAGAAGAAGCCTCTGGGGGATTGCAGAGCGTTGTGCATGTTCATGCTATTTTTTCTACACCTAAACAGACCTGAATTCCTTCATCCTGATTTTAAGTAATTAAAAGTGATATACTGGCTAAAACGTTGGTATTCGTTGGTATGGCGGTCATAGTCATATTTAGACTGGCGGGCAATGTATGGGAAACACTGCTGTGTGAGTTCTAGGCTACATGTTGCTGGTGTTGCATGTGGTGTTCATCATGTAGTACACAAGTTTTGACTGATATACAGTACTGTGCAAAAGTCTTAGGCAGGTGTGAAAACATGTTGTCAACTAGGAATGCCTTCAAAAATGGAAGTGTTAATCATTTATGTTCATGAATTAACAAAATTTCTCTTTTGTTCAATTACTGCATTTTGTTAATTGATGAACATAAATGATTAACACTTCCATTTTTGAAGGCATTCCTAGTTGACAGCATTTTTTCACACCTGCCTAAGACTTTTGCACAGTACTGTAAAATCGGCATGTTTTAATTTTGACCAATCCCAATTACCATTTACCAGCCATTCAATCAATGCATCCCTAAAACGATTGGATCTGCCTTTACCTAATCACTAATGTCTGGTCATGACATATGCAGTTAGCGTGGCTATAAGCCTGCTTACACACTACAATTCAAATCTAGTGCACAAAGTCGACATCATCGCTAACGAGCACTCCCATTTTTGCTGATTGCTATCTTTATACAACCAAGTGTCAATCATGTCAATTGAAGCAAAACCCAGACTACCACTGTAGGAAGAAAATAATGAAGCGGAAGTGCGTAGACAGGCTCATAACCAGGCTAGAGTCCACATGGGTATGTCTGGTTAAAGTAGGCAAGGGGACACTGAAAGCCCATAACCGGGATTGCTACTTTTGTTCCATTTGCCTTCTGCAGCTCTGGCAGTGGTGCACAACTTTGATCAGACGGATTGTGTCAGTCATCCACAGACGAGGCTAGGTAGAGGGTCCAGGTTTGGTGGAAAGAGGACACAGACTACCCAGGCAGTAGCTCACTGTAGAGCTGAGAGACTCTGTGGCAGCAGCAGGTCCTAGGCCACTTCTTATGCATACTAGAACCAGGAAAGGGGGAGTGGGGGGCTGTTGGTTAAGGTTACAGACCTGTAGCAAGAGAGTCGCAGGTTTGAATCCACCAGGTAAGGTAATGGACCTGTGACCAGAGGATCGCAGGTTTGTGCACACTGGTGATAATAAGAATTGAGTGGAAGCACATGTGCCATGGTAGTAGGACATCTTGCCTTGTTGGTGGCCTTGATCAGCAGGCTTGTGCAGGTAAATGTCAGAATCAGATTTATTGGCCAAGTATAGCCTACACAAGGAACTTGAGTGCGGCAGATATTGACTCTACTCTCAACATGTAGACATATAGTGAATCAATAGATAAAAGTGGTACAAAAGTGGACAAATGGGGCAACAAATGAGGTCTGCTGGCGCCTCTGCTGATGCTTCAGCAACAGTTTGCTTATTTATACACACACCATTCACACGCAGCTGAGTACGCCTTTCAGGATTACCTAAACAAAAGATTGATTTAACAGTTGTGTGTAACACCAAGTGTCTGTCACGCGGGTCAATTGCCCCTAAAACGGCAACAATTAACTCACACTTGTAGTTACGGCTGCAAAAGGGCTGGAAAATTCCTAGAAAGTTTCCGGAAAATTTCCATGGAAACTTTGGCACGAGAATGTTGGGAATTTTCAAATTGGTAACTTTGCACAGGAATTATGGGAATTTTGGGAAATGTTGGGAATTATTGTACGGTCATATACCAGCATCAATCTAAACATTTTATTTGTCATCAGCAGGGATTATTGCAAATTTGAGACAATTAAAACACACAACCCTGATTTATTTGTAAGAAGAACTATTAATGCTTATTTTCTTCACTGAACAACAAGCTAGCACTAGATTTATTTTTTCTACCTTTCCATTTTAATATCATAGATCAAATATCATCTACCTTGTGATATCCTCAAAACTTGACTGCATGTAGTGGCTAAAATGTGTGGCCTTACTAGTCTGTATTTGTTATGAGCTCAGAAAAGTAGCTTTCGCTCCTCAGAATTCCAGAAGTTATTGTGCATGTGATAGAGGAATGCAAAATGCATGTATGGGGTGTGGCCTAAATGGCTCTGCAGAAAATAGTGTCCTATGTCCATATGAGTGAGTAACAGCATACTAAACACAACTTTATGTACATAAATCTGATTATTTTAGCCAAGATTATGTTACAATATTTTGTTCTACCAACTATATTAATGCCCCCAACCTTCCACTTTGATAACTCCCAGTTTATTCTCATTAATTCCCAAAAAAATCCATAAATTCCTCAAACTTCCCATTAAAAGTTTCCAACTTTGAAAATTCCCAGAATTTTTCAACCCTACTTGTAACAATATTGGCTGGTTTTAAGTGCTATATAGTAGACAGAGTACAGAGAGAAGTTCATATTTAAAGATCTTTCAAACTCTAAACTCAGCACTTTTGCCAGGCCTATGAGGGTGTGAAGTAAAAATAATAAACAATGCACAGCTCGCATCTCATCTGTGCAGTGTAGCCTATGATTACCATGGCTATGCGAGTAATTATGTTCCGCTACTATTTGCCACAGCCCCACTGTCTCTGCTCTGATTGCTCCCAGATGTGAGTTGTGGGACAGGGGGCAGAGGAGATGTACTTACCTTCCAGGGTCCACTGGTTAACCTTTCTAGGCAGACATGCACAACAGCTGTTAGGCCTGGATAGGGCAGGGTGATATATTCATAGATATTATCGTAATATCTATATCTTTTAAAAGAGAAATGTAGTTGAGACAGTATTGTCATATGTATTTTTGATGCACTTTTCTGTGGAGTCTTAAATGTGTTTATATAAAACTGTGTGAACACAACACACTTTGCACACTCTGTTTAAATTTAGATATGTATTGTGTAACATCAATCGGCCCAGAAATATCAGTATATCAGTTTTGGTCCATATTGCCAGTCCTAGGGCCTAGGCCTTTCATCTTTGCATTTATAGTGCATAGGATTCTTGTGACAAGTTGAAGAACTTCTCACAGGAGAGATACATAATCCAAAACTCAAAAACTCAAATTTGGTTGTAGCACGAGCTTTGTGCTTCTATATTAGCTGTGACCTTATCATTGTATGGGTCATGGTAGATGTGGTATGCATAACGCTGACAGACACACAGTTAGACAAATCTATGGTTTTTATTAAACAAAATGACATTTTTCTGTCTAGCTCTGATCGATTTAGGACGGTGTATGAGGCCCATGTCTCAGATGACTGCCAGAGGACATCCTCCCGTCTGGACTCTTCATGACACACCGAAGTAAGTGACAGCATGAAAACATTCGGCCCTGTGGGCCATCATAAACATCTGCAGTGCAAACTGTTCATTTCAATCATAGTGGTACGTAGTGTGATGGGCCCTGATTTATATATATATATATATAGGACCCATCAGGACCCATATCCCCAGATGATAAAAAAGAAGTATAAAAGTAGCTCCTAACAGGCGAATTTAAGAGAAACTCTTACATTGTATACAGCACGTCTGTAATCTTTTGAAATGCACATGTGGAATCATGTATTCAAGGTATCTATCATCAGGGAATAAATATGCAACTTGGAAAGAATGCAGTAACACCACCAAAAGCCTTGTTAAAGTGTATATGCACACCTACTTGCATCTTTCAAGCTACACCATAACCAAGGCACTACTGCACCCCTATACTATCATAGATGCTGTCTTCTGAACTTACCACTAAAACAAGAAGGATCATTTGTCTCCTCTGTAACTTGGAAGATGCAAGACTGATTATTTCAAAATGAATGACAAATTTTCAACTTTTGTAATTTGAGATGGACCCAGAAGACATGGAAAACTGTCCTGTATTACAAATTTGTCATTCATTTTGAAATAATGGAGTCTTGCATCTTCCAAGCTACAGAGGAGAAAAATTATCCTTCTTGTTTTAGTGGTAAGTTCAAAAGACAGCATCTGTGATGGTATGGGGGTGCAGTAGTGCCTTGGTTATGGTGTGCTTATTCACCTGGAGAGTTAAAATGCTGAATGATATATGTAAGTTTTGAACAGCACAAGATGGCACTCACATTATATTTTGAAGGTAGACCTTAAATATTACCAGATAATGAGGTCAAACTGCATTCTATACAAAATTCCAACAGTGTGGCTCCATCATAAGGGCAACCAGATGTAAAATGGCCGGCATACTGTCCAGATCTGTCACATTTTAAGCATAATAAAAAGAAAAACATGATGAACAAGACACCTACCAGTTGGACTGCTGAAATCATGTCAAGGACAAAAAAGAACACCCTTTTTTATACAAAATCCTCTTGTCAGTTAACATAGTTAACTGTGAAGTGTCCTCCGTTGTTTTTTTGTTTTTTTTACTCTTACTCAACTTTTCCTCCCTTTTATTGACATCGTCCCAACTTTTTTGAGACACGTTGCTGCCCTAAAATTTAAAATGATAAATAAATATTAAATAAATATCCCATACACATAACTGATATGTTGTCCTTGGACTATCCTCAAACACATACAGTACTGTGCAAAAGTCTTAGGCAGGTGTGAAAAAATGCTGTACACACAAGGTCACTGCATTTTTTTAATTGATGAACATAAATGATTTACACTTCCATTTTTTAAACCATTCCTAGTTGACAGCATTTTTTCACACATGCCTGAGACTTTTGCACAGTACTGTATATTGCTTGTATGATTTGAGAATTATAGCATTTTTTTTTTTCATTTACATTTAACACAACGTCCCAACTTAATCGAAATAGGGGTTGTAAATACACTCAAGCCAGGTTTTGCCATAACTGTGAATCGAATCTGCACGATGTTCAGGAAATATACTAGCCTATTTGTTTTTGTTTACTGTGTATTTTGTTTTTTGAGTGTGCTCATGGCAGGACATTGCAGTAGAGGCTTTGTTCTCCAAAAAAGCATTTTATGTGCAAAGAAACTTGCCAAAGAGCTCATTGACGTTCCACATTGTACTTAGAGAATAGTTTGTGGATTGGTGAAACATGTAATGAATTGTCCACAAACAACAGACAGCACAATTAATTCACCCAATCTATTCTGAATTACAGTTGAGGGAGCATCATGATTTGTGGCTGGTTTAATATCTCAGGCACTGGACAACTTGCCATCACTGCAAGAATAAAGTAAGTCCCTAGTTTATCATAATTTCAACAGCATAATGACCACCACTCATACAGATGCATACAGAACCCATAAATGCATATAAATCCCTTCCAGACATTCTTAGAATACGGTTTATTTGAAAGAAGAATGGGCAATTCCTAAATCTTCTGTATAGCTAATTCACATTTATTAGGTGCCCCGGCTCGAGTTTATTCCTGGCAAAAGAGGGTTAAACTAGTGATCAGTCTTAAAGGTTCCCTTACTTTTCCACACACCATTTTGGATGTCGTTTGGATGTTTTCAACACAGACATGAAATGTAATAGTAATTTTGCAGCATTAGCTTTAGCACATTGTGTTCATCTTCACTAGTGACGTAGATGAAGTTTAGATCACATTTATTCAGAAAACCAAAGAATTCTAAAAGGTTCACATACTTTATACCATTATAATATATATATACAGTACCAGAGGCGGTTTTTGGTATAGGCAAACCTAGGCATTTGCCTAGGGCCCCACCAAATTTGCCTTCTTTATGGGGCCCCAAATATGAGCAGCCTAACCACGGTAAATAAATTTTAAAAAAAAATTATTCCTGTAAATATCAGAATAATACTGAATTAATGTTTAAACAATATTTGTCCCAGGACACATACCCCCCTTCACTGTTGTGCATTGGACTAGTCCATATGTAGCAATGCGTGACACAACGTGACTCAAACCAAAGCGGGAACTGTAAACATGAAGCGGAATTATGAGTGGCTATGCTAAAAGAAAAAAAATGGGCAGAAAACAAAAGGAATACAGACACACTGCCAAAACTAACTTCATTTTTTACACCTGCTGCCACACACACACACACACACACACCACTCAATCTTTACTAATCAATCTTTTTTGAGAACTTTACTAACTGCTACCCTAAACACACACACACTCTCTGTATCTCTGTGTCTCTGTGTCTCTCTCTCCCTCTCTCTCTCTCTCTCTCTCTCTCTCTATCTCTCTCTCTCTCCCTCCTCACACACACACATTGTTATTCCTGTCCACATACACACAAAAAATATTTTCATCAGTCCTGTTGAAATGTAAATAGCAGTTTCCATTGGCTCCATCTCTATTTTGTATTCTAGTTCTTATAAGCACAAGATCAGGTTTTGTCTCTGGCAGTTTTCAAACATGATTTCAAACATGGAGCATAATAGTGCTCTCTCTCTCTCTCTCTCTCTCTCTCTCTCTCTCTCTCTCTCTCTCTCTCTCTCTCTCTCTCTCTCTCTCTATCTCTTTCATTTGATCTGAGCAATAAACAAATCATTTTAGCAAATGCTGGAGTAATCTGAAACTGATTTGCTGTGGAGAGTTAAGATCATTGTAATAAGACCATTGTTGGTGGTACTGCAGTCTTGGTTCATTGCGATAAGCCAAGAGGTATAGGGATGGTTATTTGACTTAGGTGTGTGTTTCAAATATGAGGGCCCCACATCTATATTTTGCCTAGGGCCCCCACGTGGCTAAATCCGCCTCTGTACAGTACAGGCCAAAAGTTGGACACACTTTCTCATTCAATGTGTTTCCTTTATTTTCATGACTATTTACATTGTAGATTCCACTGAAGGCATCAAAACTGTGAATGAACACATACTTAACAAAAAAGTCTGAAATAATTAAAACATGTCTTATATTCTAGTTTCTTCAAAGTAGCCGCCCTTTGTTCTGACTACTGCTTGCTACAATGTAAATAGTCATGAAAGTAAAGAAAATGCATTCAATATATATATACCGTAAAATACCAAATAATAGCCGAGTTCCAATTAACCGCCGGGTTCCCTTTAAATGCCGGGTGCAGGTGTATATTTTGATAAATAAAGGCCGGTTCCAAATAAATGCCGGGTGTAATTTATAAAAAAAAACCCTAAACCAAAACAAAGTGAAGGAAACAGACGTGACCACTTTCTTCTTTTTCAGCTGTTTTGTTTAGTTTTTTCACATAGCCATATTGTGCTTTCTTTCAGTAAGTCTTTGATCACTACACAATCAGGGGAGATATGTCTGAAGATGATCATTCATCCAGGTTATGTTATCAAAAGAGTTCAGTTGTAAGCCATCATTTGCAATAACCTTTCATTAACATAGTAATGTTACGAGAGGTGCAGGGAAGGGGCTACCGGCATTCCGAAGTAACAATTGTTTGTCAAACTCACGTGTACAGTGCACATTTCATAGTCGTAATCATTATCATCTCTCATCTGTTTAAAGCACATCTTCTAGCAAAGAAACACCATTTTACACACTGGTCGTTTTAATACAGTTTATTGGTTTTTAGCATTTTAAAGGCGCAAACGTAGTTCTGTTATGCAAACTCTCCAAACGCCCCGATTTCCCTGCGGAACCGAGGGACTGTACCACAGGCTGGATATGGGGGAGTTTCACAAGTGTTTCATGGGATGAACTGTTATGACAGGGATGTTTTAATGGTGAAAGGGAAACGGCTGTTTTATTATGCACATAAGGCTTTTTGGTTAATAAAAATTATTTTGAATTATTGTGTATTTTGTATTTGTTTCTATTAATTATTATTTTGTGATCCCAATGTTGATATTTAGTTAATTAATTAAAAAAATGAAAGTTTTAGTCATATTGATTAAACGAATATTTCCATATTTTCCCAGTTTTGCTCAGCAAGATTTTTGCGAGGAAGGAATTAATAGCCTGTCCCAAATAGCCGCCTGGTCTATGAAGTGATTGAAACAAATAATAGCCCCGGCTACTATTTGTTTTTTTGCAGTATATACTTACCTAAAAATGTACAGTCACAAGGTGCCAGTATAAATAAAGTCTGTCAGCACTGCACAACAGCAGAGTAGTGTTGCACAACGTTGCTTGGAGCTGCCATGTCCTCTACAAAGCAAGTAAAGCACATTTCCCTGATTGGTCAGCTAATGTAATGGTATCTTCATGTTATTATGTGGAAAATGACAGTGAGGTTTTTTTGATGCAGGTGTGTTTGATGCAAATTTCTGCAGAAATTTGCAAATGGCAAAATCTTCTATTTCTTATCAGCTTGTTTGCACTACCTCTCCAGCAAGTACCATGTTACCCAGTGTTTCAGTGTCTTATGACCCCTGAAACCTCTATGACTGTGCTAATACTAACACCAGCTGCAGTGATAACAATACACATGCTTCCAATACATTCAATTAAAGATGTAGTGATTCTTCTGTTAACCCAGATGAATTTTGTCAGGTTACATGAAGCACAATGTTTGGTTATTAATACATTTACTCAGAGCACACTGACACAGTGTGATTACTGTACCAGACTCAGGGAGGAAATACTTCCCATGACAGATAAACCCTCCCTCTGTGCAACCCAAGCATATTTATTGTTACTGCCTCTAAAGTCAAGCGACTGTCTAAAATGTCCCATCAGATTTTTTACTCCTCATGCCTTTTGATTTGAAATGAAATGACACATGTACAGTGAATAAAGTTTGGCACTGGTCAGACATGGTCTCTCAAGGTGTTTCAAGGGAGACCTTGAAAGTCCAAAGCGAATTCAGAAGTGACTTTCACACTGTTACAAGCTGAGGAATCACTATAATGATTTTTGAAACATTATTTTAAGGTTGAAAAAAATACTTATTGTTGCTTCAATGCAGACACTTAAAGTGTGAAAAACTTAAAAAAGGAAAAATAATTTGCAATACTAATCAAGCACAATAATTAATTACTAATTAAATACTAACTAAAACAAAACAAGAAGAATAACAATAATATTAGATCATGGCCCAGATAATATGTTCTAACCAAAAGCTCTTTTGTAGTCTAAAGTCACTTGGTCCTGTATAGTCTTTGGCATACTTTACATGAAGATAGGCCTGATTTGTCACCTGTGTCATATAATAACTTACATTTCACAAGGCATTTCACAGTTTCTTGACAGTGAGAGGTAATTCTTTCATTCTTTAATCAGCACAAAACCAGTTTATCCTTACAACTGCAACATGAATAAAATTACTGAAATCTGTTTATCAGCAATTAAGTCCTAGCAGAAATGCTACTGTAATTGTACATGTACACTGTAGGTTCCATAGGTCCATTCCATATACCAATTTAAGAGTTCATGCTATAAGGTTCATGGTGTGGTTACATAATTGTGCATATGGCAGCCTTGTCCATTGTCATTTTGGAACTGATGTAACTAGGGTGAAAAGCCCTGCTCAGTCTTTGTGAGTATACATTTGTGTAGCCTTTTGTTGTTTTCCTCCCTGTTATTTGAAAGACTTGGCATGGGTGGACTAAAAAAGGAAAAAATACTGGACCACTTTTTAAATGATTATATCTTTTCCAGCATTGAGTCTGCCACAATTGTTGTGAATTAAAGCTCATTTAGTGCTATTTGTGATATGGTTTATGACTATGCAAGACTATACAGTTAGTATTATGATGCACAATTAACAGGTTTAAAAATCAACAGATCTTGGCAATAATTTCAACCGCAGTTGGCTTTGTGTGGATGTAAGTAAAAATGAATATGTATTCATAATTAAAGATATATGGCATATTTCTGTCAAGCCTCTCGCTGTCTTTGTGTTACACCCTCCGTTGAAGATCTCAATGATAACATGTGACTGTTGGCCATGGAGGACTGTAGATCCTTTATAAATGAAAGCTTGATCCATGCTTCTGAGGTGCAGCAGTTGAGCATTAGCTCTCATGCTCCAAATTCCAACCAAAAAAAAAAAAACAGGCCAGACACTACATGTTCTGATCCAAAAAATCTGGCATTCAGGAATTTTATTTCTGCTAAGGTCAGATGGATCAGACTGTAGACCTTTCCTTTCTAGAGTTTTAGATTGCAAGCTTTTCTTTTGTCAAAAGTCTGGGGGGAGAAATGGGTTGTGATGGAGGGGATGAACTTGTGCTTGAAGCTTGAATCTTTTTTTTTTTGTCTAATAATTCATTCATGTATAATACTACTACTACTACTACTAATATTATTATTATTAGTAGTATTGTTATTATTACTGGTAGTAGTAGTAGTAGCAGTAGTGTTAGCAGTCATATTGTTTGTTTTGTTTTTTCTTTTTTTTCGCCAATTTTCCATCAACAATTAGCAGGATACTGAAACACTGTGGGATATGAAACATGTAGTCCTAGGAGGCTAGTAGTGAGTAAAAGCTTTTGGCCCCCAGGGGCCACTCCCCCGCTGTGTCAGTGTCCGTGGTGAAAGAGGGGGAGACCGCTGAATAACTCAATGACTGTTTCACCCAACAAAATCAAAATTTTGTGATATGTCGGTGTTATGGAGGAGTATGAAGCCAACCCATATACACTTACTTGTAGCATAGCGCCACTTAGTGAAATGTGTAAATGTAAAAATAGCAATTGTGAATTGCCAATATCTTAAACTGAGAAGGCGAAAACTGCACAAAATTTGTCATGTAGAATTAGCAGGACTACTTCTGAAAACATGCCAAGAACCATGAAATTTGTCCCATATGGAGAACTGTATCCCCACACACACACAGCATGGAGCATATAGCCTTACTTCCTGCCTTATGCCACCCCCACCCCCCCCCCCAAACACACAACACACACACACACAGACAGCACACAGGACACAGCCTCACGCCCTTGTGGCTTAAGTGCCCCCCCTCCCACAGCCATCATCGGCCACCACAGCCAGTCCTCCCTCCCAACCTCAACTGCACTTTATCCCACCTGACATCATCTATTCAATCTCTGCCCTTCATTAGGTAGCCATCACCCCAACTACATTCTACACACTTATACATACATCTGTATAGTGATATGTTTAAAAAAAAAAAAATCTAATTCCATTGAACATCATGCATTGAAAACACCCACCCACGCCCACTTCCAACAAAAATAATTTCCCACCAATTTTAAAGCAATGAAAATTAAAGTACACAAACTCGTAATAAGGCGTTCATCCAAATCCCACCACATTTGGCATACATCATCTGCAGACGATAACATTTGGATATACAGGTTGATGGTGTACCTGCTGGGCATTGCTGCCTGATGCACCTCCACCAGTGCCTTTGAGCAAGTGTGCTCCCCTACACCTGTGGGCATGAACGGGTCTTCAGCTGGGGACCACCAGTCACAGATGTTTCGCTCCTTTAACCCCAGTACATCTCTTGGTGGCGGAGCGATGGCAGGAATTCCTCCCTGCCACCCCCTGCTGATGCCCTAGGTGTTAGGCCCCCAACCCTTATCTCTCCTCCTTAGCCACAGCCAGAAACTGCCCTTCTCTGCCAGACCCTTGATGGCTTTCCGGCACCCTGCTCCTGTACACCCAATGTCCCGAAGCAGGCGAACCGTTGAGGAGCCGACAAAGCCCCTACACCCCACTTCAATGGGGCAAGTAATGGCTTTCCAGCCGGCCTCTCTACAGTCCGCTGCCAGGTCTGCATATTTGGCACGCTTACGCTCGTTGGCCGCCTCCATGCCTTCTTCCCAGGGGACAGTGAGCTCCACCAGCAGGACGGTCTTGCGTGGGACTGACCACATGATCAGATCTGGTAGGAGTGATGTTTCCACTATCTCCCTGGGAAACTGCAGCTGTCTCCCCAGATCGACCCTCATGGTCCACTCACTGTCAGGTGAGAGGAACCTTGACGTTGCTCTCTGCTGAGCAGGTTTGGGGTTCTCTCCGGCCCTTGCGAAGGGGATGGGCAGTCTCGCTGGGGCGGGAGGTCTGCTGTTGGCTTCCTGTCTGCAAGCCTCTGCCAGCTTCTTCAAGACCAGGTCGTGCCGCCATCTATAGCGGCCCTGAGACAGTGCTGTCTTGCAGCCTGACAGGATGTGCTGGATGTGCTGCATTGATGGTGTTGCACAGAGGGCAGGTCTCTTCTGCACCAAACCATAGGTGGAGGTTTTGGGGACAAGGCAGAGTGTCATAGGTGGATTTGATCAGGAAGCTGAGCCTGGCTTGGGGGATCTTCCACAGATCAGACCATGACATGGGCCTGTCTGTGACGCCTTCCCACGACATCCAGCCATCTTGTTGACTCTGAGATACCGCTTTGACACGCAGTCAATCTTGCTCTGTCCTTGCCACCTCTGCCACCACCATGGCTCTTCGCTGTTCCTTTGAGGCCTTGGACCAGAAGAGGGGGGTCTCGCTTCTCTCCAGTCCTGCTCGACCCTCTTGGACTCTTCCGACGATCTCGCGGTGTTTCAGCCTGCTGATGGCCATGTCAACCTCCTCCTGCGCTTTCCACTTCCTCCCTGTTCGTACTTGGGAACCAGCTGCTCTAATGAGCTGGTCAGTGGATTCCCTCAGCTCCAGCACCAGTCGGGCCTTCTCCTGTCTGTATCCCTGGCTGATGGATCGTAGCGGCAGCTGCAGCATGTTCCTTCCAAATAGCCCTACGTCTGAGAGATATCTCGGCAGCCCCAGCCACTTCTTGATGAACGAGTTGGCTAATCGGTCCATCTTATCTGCCACCGAGGAGAGGACTGTGCACATCTTCAGCGGCCACATCACCCTTGGGTACACTATAAATTGGTAGCTCCATACTTTGTACTTGCCAGGGAGCTGGCTCTCACTGATCTTTGCCAAGCCATCCGCAAGCTGCTTCCTCACAGCTTCCCCCATCTGCTTGTCAGATAGGTCTGCCGTGTAGGTAAGGCCAAGGCTGCGGACGGGTTGAGTAGCCAGCAGCGGGATCTCCTCACCTCCTGCGACGAAGATGATGCGGTTGCTTCTCACCCCTTTCCTGAGAGACAGACTGCGTGATTTAGCCGGCTTGATCTTCATCCTCGCCCAGGCCACAAGCTCGTCGATTCTCTTCAGCAGTCTCGCTGTGCAGGCTGCTGTCTGGAGAATGGTGGTGATGTCATCCATGTAGCCCCTCACAGGTAGTAACCTTTGGCCTGATGGTAGCTTCACTCCTCCAGCCATCTTCCTTGCCCCTATGAGGATGACCTCAAAGGCTGCAACGAACAGGATGGGAGAGTTTGAGCATCCCATGGCGATGCCGACCTCCTGCTGCTGCCAGCTTGTTGTGAAGTCCTGGCGAGTGCAGCACATCTGGAGGTCTGCGAAGTATCTGGACACCATCGCGCGAATACAGACAGGGATGTGGAAAAATTCCAAGGCATAATCAATGAGCTTGTGGGGAACAGACCCATATGCATTGGCGAGGTCCAGCCACACCACATGCAGGTCACCCCTTTCTCGCTTTGCTCTCTGGATCTGCTCCCATATCACAGCTGAGTGTTCCACACAGCCTGGAAATCCTGGCACGCCAGCCTTCTGGCAGCTGGTGTCGATGTACCCGTTGCTCACGAGGTAGCTGGTCAACCTCTTGGCCAGGACGGAAAAGAAGATCTTCCCTTCAACATTCAGGAGCGCAATGCTCCTAAACTGGCCGATGGTGGTGGAGTTTGCCTCCTTCAGGATGAAGACCGTGACCGCTCTTGATTTTTCCAGGCAACTCTCAGGAGCCTCCATAGATGTTTCAGGACGCCTGGGCAATGCTTGTACAGCTTATAGGGTATCCCGTTGGGGCCTGGGGCTGAGGCTGCTCTCGCTTTCCGAACAACTTCCTCTACCTCGCTGAGCTTGGGCAGAGCAGCGTCAAAAAGATGCGATGGAGGGGCTGGGCGAGAAACATAGCCTGGTCGTCCTAGTGGAGTCTGTCTCGCTGGGTCACTGTAGTACTTCTTAAAGTGACACTCTAGCTCGGGTTGTGTGATCTCCAGCTTCCCACTCCTCTTGTCTTCCAGCAGTTGTCTTGCATGTTGGTAAGGGTTTTTGAAGAAGCTGCTCCTCTCCTTCTCCTTCCGCCTCGTGCATCTGCGGATGCGCTCTGCCCTCCGCAGGCTGGCAATGCTCTTCTTAACCTCCTCCCACAGTGGCTTCAGGCCCTCCTTCTCCTCTGCGCTCGCCTTCCTCCACTGCTTCCGGAGGTGACGTCACCTCCTCACCAGCATTTCAATCTCCATCTCCCTCCTCCCCTTTTGCTTCGGGCCATGGCTCCGCTTTCCTGCCACTACTCCGAATCTGCCTCTGCACTCCTCATGCAGTAGGGGTGTTGAAATTAATCATATAATCGATGCATCGCGATGCAGACGTGAACAATTAATAATCGTTTCAATAGCAGATCTTAATCGATTATAATGTATTGTGATAACCTGTGTTAATTGTGTTCTGTTCTGCTGATATTCCTTATGTGTGTGTGTGCGCGCGGGGTAAGAGGAAACGTAGCTGCACTGTTGTGCTGTAGTGTTTTGTGGAATAAGCGTGGGTTGTGGCTAAACAGCAACTATGTCGTATCTTTTACAGTCATTTTTTCTCGCCATAAGTATTAAAAATAGCACCCGGTAACCTGTTTTGTCTATGGCAACCTGTGTCTATGGTCTTTGTCTCATCTACGTGACCCATTCGTCGTCGTGTAGCATACATCACAACACAACATGACGGCGCCATAAAAAGAAATATGTTGGGAACACCACTAACTTAAGAAATCGTGTTAGCCGTCTCCATCCAGAGTTGTTAACAACACCGGTGTTCTGCGGAGTTGTCTGTCCTACTGTAGGAAGAAATGACAGACATGTCTGCCGAGCTGTGCTACCTTGTCAGAGAATCCCACCGTGTACTTTCAGTTTCATTTTTTTGTCACTGCACACTCGCTATTTTAATGTTTTTTTTTTTTTTGCAAGTGCGTTCAAACACAGAGAATGATGTTGTCGGAAATAAAACACAGATGTATAACGTTTTGACAATTCCAATTATCAAATTAGAATATGCTTACACGCTGGTAAGTGCAAGGAGGACCCTATGACAATTAAATTTACCTCGGCAGAGTATGCTTTCACAATTATATAGCAGATAGGACGTTTTGACAGTTCAAATGACCCCGTCAGAATATGCTTCTACACTGATGTGCAGGTAGGATGTTCTGACAATTCATAAATTTTATCAAATAAAAGAGGAAGGTAATATCTGACTGCTTGTGTTTGTTGATGAAATCAAAGCCATGTGAAGTAATATGTTGTGAATAATCGTGTAATGTAAAGCCATGTGAAGTAATATGTTGTGAATAATAGTAATGTGATGTGAATAATCGTGATGCATCGTGATGCATCGAGATATCGAATCGAATCGAATCGCTAACTTAATAATCGTAATCGAATCGAATCACACCACTATCATACAGTATGTCTCCAATGCTGTTCAGCTTGGATTCCACCTGCCCACGCAATGAGTACTGGAGAATGATGCTGAGGTACTTGTCCAGCTGCCTCCGCCCTGGCTCTTTCCTTTCCTTTCCGCCCTTGGTCCTAGGTCTTGAATGTCAGGGTTTTGTGGTGTTCTGGGGTCTGTTGGTGTACTAGGGGTGCTCTCCTCAGTGCCACCTTCAGAGAAATCAGGGTCCACCACGGGCCATCCTGCGTCTGCCACTGGCCCTCCCTCTGCAACGTTGGATCCCTCAGCTCTGTGGTTTGCGACCTGGCTCTGGGTTTCTGTTTGACTGACCTGCGGTTGCAGTGCAATGTTGCGTCAGGCCTCCTTCCTCACACCTTCTCCTTCCCTGGTGAATCCTCAGCCCTCGGAACGTGGTCACCTTCTCCCACCCACACCTGCATCTTCTCATGATCTTACAATCGTTGTCTGTGTCTGTTCCAGTCGTTACCGAGCAGTCCGTCTGATTTGGCCCTTCTTTCACCCCGCCTCTCGGAGGGCCTCCGGGTTGTCTTCTTTTATTTGTCTTCGTAGTTTGTTTTAGGGTGTCCCTTGTAGTGTTGTTTTTGGCGGCCTGTTTTAATTTTTGTTTTAGTCTAGTCTTTGCATGAAGCTGTCATTTTAGTTTTTATTAGTTTTAGTCACGTCCATACCCTTTTTAGTCAAGTTTTAGTTGACTAAAAGTCTGAGCATTCTAGTCTTATTTTATTCAGAGTTATCCATGAGTATTTTCGTCTAGTTTTAGTTGACGAAAACTGATTACATTTTAATCTAGTTTTAGTCAGTGGAAATTGGATGTTTTGTCACTTTTTAGTAATGCAATTCTATTTAACCCAGTATATAATGTAATTCTATTTAACCCAGTACATATAGTACAATATAATACAAGTAGCTAATAGTACAGCGAAAAACAACATTTTCTTTTAGTCAAAGAAACAATGTAAAAAAGGTTCTACTATTACATTATAGTTACCTTATAGACTCAAAAATACTGTAGACTAGGCTATATTCATTCGAGACACAGAAGATGCTCTGATTTGAATGTATAACATACAATTGTTTTAGGAAAAAAACAGGCATCACAAGACCATAAGTGATGGCATTCAAAATGCGATGTGCTCTGAATCATTCACTAACATCCTTTCAACCACGTATTTGACATTTAATTACTCCCTATTGACCATACGAACCTGAATAGGGTAGTAGTACAGATCTGTTTCAATTTTACTCTTAAAAGAAGTAAAACAGGATACACATGGAGCTATAAAAAAGATTTTTTTCTTGCCTGTTCCTTTTCTGTAATGATTGTACACAGCAAAAAAACAAGCGCAAGGAGCCTCAAACACCATCCCTAAAATCAGTAGCTTGGTCAAAATGAAAGCTTGGAAGCATACGTAGATCGCCACAATTCATTTAAGACCACTCTCGAAGAATAAAACAAGCATAATAATGAGGCTACCTGTTGTACTCGGTTTGCTACCCATCTAAAGCAGGTGATAGTTTGCTAAACTGCCTTCATACATCCATGAATACATCCATTAATGTCATCTTATCAGACAGGATTTTCTGTAAAAATCGCTAGTATCCATGCTTAAGGAATGTTATTTTTCAAAACGCCCCAGGTCTCCAGCCCCACGAAGTAACATGAATGTCTGGAAGACATTAGCTAGATGTTAACACATTGCCTGTGATACATTACATTTTGGGGCTAGAGATATTTCGTTTTTGAGAAATAATATTCGCATGATAATAATATACGCGTGGACACTCGGGAATCTTTACAAGAAATCCTGTCTCATAAGATGGTCATAGTGGATAAAGGGGTATCGAGGTATAGAGGCATTTTAGCAAGCTACAGCCTACCTTAAAAGAGTAGCAGACAAACAGTGCGTTAACTTGTATACCTTACGTTAACATTTACAGCAGACATACTTTATTCATCAGAAAATTAAGGATTCTTGTGAAACAAATGTCCATGTTATAGGATAAGGATATCTTGAGATGAGCTGTTTCAAAGTTACACTACATCAAAATTGAACACATAGCTTAAAATAGCACTGTTCCCCCTCAAAGCTAAAAATCTGGAAAAATACCTAACTTGTTACTAAATTAAATAACTCACCAACCAACTTCTCATTAAATAAGTCACCAAACACTTCACCCAAGACAATGAACATATTTTGGTATGTTGGTTTCACAGAGGCGTATTGACCCTACCCATAAATTCTCCTTTCCAGCATATCACCAGCTAGTGAAATGGGTAAATGCAAAAATGGGATTTTGAATTGCCATTATCTTGGACCGAGAAGGTCAGAACTATACAAAATGTGTCATGTACAATCAGCAAGACAACCTCTGGAAGCATGCCAAGTACCATGAAATTTCATGCAGGAGGCGCTGTAATTTTACAAGATCACATTTTAGCTATTATCTGTGGAACGAAACCAAAATTCTTTTTCCTTATATTCAGTGGAATCTCTTGCATGAAATTCGCCTGTCCATGCCTACTTCCAACGATAAAAATGTTGAAACACAAAAAACAAAATCAACTTCGTAAGAAAAACAGCACAAACAGGATTCGAACCTGCTTGATAGGGGAAATGTACACCACGATTTCCAGCTCAGGAGCTTCTCTAGTGGTCAAAGTCCACCAGTTAGACCTGTGCAGCATAACCATTTAAAACTGGGATTTGTAAATGCAAGGCTCATCAGTACTCAGCTGTAAGGCATTGAACATTCAATAATTAAAATAGCTTATTACGGTATGTAGGGTAGCCCAAAATCAATACCATGCGGCGGTCATACCATGTACCGCGATGTGCTACCTCTAGTTGTTATTATTGTTTAATCATTGCTATCATTATCATTGTTTTATTATGTGTTATTGAAGAGCGCTTTTAAACCATTTCTCTGCTGTATCAATAAATTCGACTTGACTTGAAACAGCCTCCACATGTGGAGAAAACCTGGGCAGATAACTGTGTCGTGTGCCAGAGTGTGGGGAGAGGTGGGCTGTGAAGGGGACAGACTTGTGGTCTAGTCACATTCACTTGTGCTGGAAGCAGCCAAACTCCACATGTGGAGAAAACCTGGGCAGATATTTGTGTCATTTGTAAGCCAGCAGCAGATCCTGCTGGTAGCCGCCAAGCTGTGAGCTGTGAGGTGCTGACAGGTTTGCTCATATGTGCTCTAGCCCCAGCAGCAAAGCGCAGGCCTGCCCAGATGTGCTTGCCGTGGCAGCGGGGGAGACATTAGAACTTCACACCATTCAAAGGTAATCCCCCCTATCCCTTTCCTTCTCTCTCTCTCTCTCTCTCTCTCTCTCTCTCTCTCTCTCTCTCTCTCTCTCTCTCTCTCCCTGTTTTTCTACTCTACTCGTTTTACCTCTGTATCTCACTCTTTTACACACAGAACTTGTTCCCTCTATCTCTTTGTCTGCTTTGCTTATTTTATGTCTCTACCACACTTTCACTCACACACACACACACACACACACACACACACACACACACACACACACACACACACACACACACACACACACACACACACACACACACACACACACACACACACATTACTTGTGCTTCACAGCATTCAAAGGTAATCCCGTCTCTCTCTCCTCCTACTCTCCTTGTTTTACCTCTCTACCTCTACCCACCTTCAGAGAAACAGAAAAAAAAAACAAAGACTGCCACATGCAGAAGAAGAAAATGTCACAAGTCTAGTGGCTGACCCTCTGCTTGTGGCAGTCTTTGTTTTTTTTCTGTCTCTCTGAAGTTTGGAAGTAATCACTGTGTGGCTTCTGTATGTAAGAGGGTGCAGGCAAACATTTCTTCTGAAACACTTTGTCAGTGTAGTTCACATGCTATGATTCAGGTGATTCAGCATGTCTTTCTTTTTAAAATTGTTTCTCTCACCGGTATGCAACAGGGAATTTAAGTGTAATAATGCACTTTTAACCTATGTTCAACATGGATTTATAGGGAACATTTCCTATTCAAAAAGGCCTAAAAAAGGGCTGTTAAAACTTTTTTGTAACTACTGCTGTGGCAACAGCAAAGTCTTGGACAAAGTAACTCAGTTGTGTCAGTTAATAATAGATGTATATGTCATGTGTTATGGTGGAATGTATACATTGAAGTAAAAAAAAAACAATGAGCTGCTTTTTTATTTCCACTGATGACTTTATTTAGTTCATCAAGTCTGGTATAGACTGTCTGTAATGGCTGTAATCCCCTCGACTCAAAACATTCAATACTCATTTCTTAGCTTGTTGTGGGACAGAGGCTGAGGCCTGTTCTTGCAGCCAAGCATAAGTTAGACTGAAAGGCACAGTTGTTGCCCCATTAGTTATGTTATTTTAAAGGCACTGGGCGTGCTTCAGGGGGATTTCTGAAGTGAGCTGAAACTCCACTGGTATGGGATAGCTTAAAAAGTGTTGTGTTTCATCCACCAGACACTAAGCTCATTTTCCAGAGTCTGAATGCTACTTTTTCTGCTTATGCATTCACAGCATAAGATTGCAGCAACTGTTTTTGCACAAAATTACTCAGAATAGTACCAGGTAGATTGTAGTGTATATGTGGATCTGTTCCTTTAAGTGAAATCACTCACCTAAGCATGCTTTTTTCCTTACTGGTAATCTTCCATGCGCACTGATACTTTGAGTTGTTGCTTCTTGTAAAGGTAAATAATGATTCACAAGTTAACCTGCCTCCAAGTGTGTTCTTCATTAATATATTCTGTTAATGAAATGATTGATACGATATGGATGATCATTAAATTTGATTATATTTATTTAATCCAATGTTGGTTGATGGAAATGTGGTGTATGGGAACTGCCCCCTTCTAATTAATAAACATTAATTAATGAGATGTGATAATGTTATATATAGGAAGGTTGTTTCCAAATTGTAGGCTATATTCAGATTTTTATTCAGAGCTCTGTGCGCTCCATGCAATCCCAAATAAAATAGCAGTGAAATGGTATTATTGTTTGAGGTTTCTTACCTAATAGTTGTAATACTTGTCAAAACTGCCTCTTTTGTCCACACCAACCAATACCCAGAGCTGCATAACCTAGGTTTAGAAAGTTTGGGATTTTTCTAATGTGTTGACACTTGACACGATGACGTTCCCTACCATGATTACGGTTAGTGTGAAAAAGTCTATGTGGACACTTTCTGTGGCACAGAAATTTTCCAGAGTGCAGGAGCATCCACACAGCCTGTCCGTATGACAAACTTGAAGGTGATGCCAAAGACAACAGTTGTTTTGAAATTCGATTAAGCACCAGGAGTGATAATGTGATGTAAAATTATGTACTGTAAAATTACTATTGGTAAATTTGGAGACTCAGTCAGCATAGTGGTTGTAAATCAGGAACAATGTTTTATTATTTGATGCATCGATGGAGAAAGAGCCATAGTTTGAGGCAAAGTTTTGCCAGCGTCACTGCCAGAAGGCCGAGGCCTAGGGCCTCGCCTTACCAGCGGATCAACTAGCTATCCAGGACCTTTCCAAGCTTCTCTCAGGCCTCTCGCCATGTCTCTCTCTCCACCACACACCACAATACAGCACAGCAACAATAATGTTGAAACAAGAGATATTGTAAGACTTAAATGTTCTAGGCAGCAAATAGGTGTACCCAGTGGCACCCACCCTAAGTAAATATGCTATACACAGTTGTATGGGAAAGGGGTCTCTTCCTAATCAGAGAAGGGGCCAAACCAACATCTGTATGTTAATTAATAGACTTTCTGAGCTCCTGAGATGGCCAAATGGCTGGAGCAAAGAAATACAATGCACGGTTAAAGGAGAACTTCGGTGTAAAATGAAAATTGGCATGTTAAAACATCATACCGAGTTGGTATGTGTGCGGAGGAGCAAAATTGATTTAGCCTGTTGCATTCAGAGTTTAACTATTTTTTATCGTTTGTCCCAGAAGGCTAACAATGGAAGTGGTAGGTGCCCTTAGACGAAGCATGACGGCTACGCTATTTTTAAACCATTAAAACAGCTCGAAGAAACTCCACACTCCATCAGTAGTACAACAAAGGCCCTGACATTAAAAACGAGGCACTGAGAACTTTGTAAGTGTACACAACATTTATTAATAAAACAGTTTTGACAAGCAGTACCTTGCTGTAGTTTCTCGTCGCCGCCATGATGAAAGTCTGCACAGGTCGATTGACAAACACGAACCAGCAGGAAGAATAGGAGGAGAGGTAGTACAATCAACTTGTTTGGACTTTCATCATGGCGGCAACGAGAAACAACTGCAAACGACTGCATGTAAGAACAGCTTTTTAAATAAACGTTGTGTACATTTACAATATTCTCAGTGGTTCGTTTTGAATGCCAGAGCCTTTGTTGTACTACCAATGGAATGTAGAGTTTCTTTGAGCTGTTTTAATGGTTTAAAAATAGCGTAGTCGTCATGCTTCATCTAAGGGCACCTACCACTTCCATTGTTAGCCTTCTGGGTCAAACTATAAAAAATTGTTAAACTCTGAATGCAACAGGCTAAATCAATTTTGCTCCTCAGTACACATACCAACTCGGTATGATGTTTTAACATGCCAGTTTTCATTTTACACCGAAGTTCTCCTTTAACAGCTCTTCACACCTCATATCTCACACAGACACACATATTGGCAGAGTGTCAGGCAGAATCTGTCTTACAAAGCTCTGATTCAGATTTCTAAAGAATTCTAAGGAAACAAATAACCAAGGAATGTAAAATAATAATAAAGAAATGTTAACATTTTGATTTACTTCCTTGATCCCTTGAGATCCCTTGATTCCTTAGCAACTTCGGTGGTTTGAACAATGGACTTACTACACTTCTGTTTCCCAACAGCATCGTCCAGACTTAGCAACTATCAATGTTTACAACTACATTAGTGCGAGGGATCATTCAACGAAGTTGCATGGTGAAATTGTGCAGTTCGATTAGCATGGACCTGTTGTTAGACCATCGTGTTTGTCCACGTGACGTCTTGCTTGCCACTTTTGGCCTTCTTGGAGCGGATTTGGCAGCCTTCAATGCGTTACTGCCACCAACTGCATGAATGATATTGCTTTAATTCACATTGCTCTCGGTCTGGCAATGCCAGATCATGTAAAAGTAGGTAGAAAATACACCTATTCCACCTGTTTCAAATTGATTGACATTCAGCAGGATTCAAACCCATATCTCACAAAAAAAGATAGCACACATAGCAGACCTCCATTGTACTTTGGTGGTTGGAGATTTTTGGGAAATAGTCGGCTCAGCTGCTGGGTCATTAAAACTACGTTGTACAATGGGGGGTAATGCTAACCTCCTTTGTTGTTTGGGAAACGCACCCCTGGTTGTGGTATGACGCATCTTTAACTGATGTGTATTATGATATACCTAGACTGAAGGCCAGGGTAGACTGCCTGGGCCTTTGAATCCTTATTGCTTGGGGTTTATTTTGCACACAGTAGATCCACTATGCTGTGTTGTGTTTTTCTCACTTACGTGTGTTAAGACCTCTGATGTGAAAAGCAACTCTGAAGACAGCATAGCATCACATATAAAACATACATCCAATACACTTAATTGCACAACTCCTCGCACAATTTCAACATTGCAGACCAAATCAAATCTCATGTAAATCACCCAAAATGAAAACATTTACTCTGGATAAAAAATAAAATGAGGTTTAAAATTATGATACTTGGTAGATGCTTTCCCCCTAACTGCCATATGATGCTAATAGATAAATGAACACAAAGATGTTCAATTCGAAAGTGAATATTGGAACTCTAGCCTGACAAGCCAGCCACACCCATTGTGTGGGCTGGCCATGACAGATGGGCGCAATCTACAGGGAGGCATCAACAGTTGTCTTTTCATACTGCCTCTGCACGAAATGGGATAGCGCTACAAGCACTCAGGGCAATGAACATGTTTACCGTACTGCTACACCAGTGCACCGTCGCACCGTTGTCTCTACAAAGATAGACTGATGTGATTGGTCCAACCAGATTTGGGAGAGTGGGTCGTGGCTAGAGTAGACTGTACCCAGGATAGAAATTTTAATTGCTACCGCTAGGATATGTTTAGCTTTCTAGGCTATGGAAAGATAGGAATATCCGGAGATGAATAATAGAGTTTAACTAGTTACATTACACTTAGCTGATGCTCTTATCCAGAGCAACTTACAGATATTTACAGGGTTTCAGTTACAGTCCCTGGAGCAGTGTGGGGTTAGATGCCTTGCTCAAGGGCATCTCAGTTTAGTTTTGTTTCATCTATAACTACCACAAGGCCATTGGCATTGTCTCCTATCATTGCATTCCTGTGGTGTTGTTGAAGCCCCTCCCCCTGCTGTGGGTTGTGAGTCATTGCTCTGAGATGCCATTGGCCTGGGTCTGGCCAGTGGGTGACAGTAGAGTGGTATGAAATGACAGGTTCTCTGGAGAAGAGCGCAGGAATATAGTGAAAAATACACACACACACACAGAAGCAATGTGCAACACGCACCAGTTCAAAGTTTATGTGATGCCACATCTCTACATGCTCAGACTCTAAGATCACATACCCCCCGAATGCTGAGTAGACAAGCCTTTGTGGTCAACCACTTCCTAGTCTCTCAGTACATGTAAGGATGTATTCTGTCCCAAAAATGTAAGCCTTTTTGTAAGACTTCAATTTATATTGTGATTTTCCTGGTTTATTTGTGTTATCAATACAAATTTTGTAATTGTTGGATTATTTTGGATTATTTGTAAGATAGATTTTGCATATAATTTTCAAGAGTTGTAGCACAAACTCCAAAAAGGTGTTTTTTTATGGTTTGGTATTACAACCTTTTTTCAGAACCTAGCACTGCAAAGATGTCCAAAAGAAAAAACACATGATCTCCTAGGAGCCAGCATATACTATCCCTGAGGCAAGTGTTTTGCTGAGCAACAGATGGTCACAAAATGTTACTTGTAATATAGCTATCTGGCCATGGTGATTCATTCTCACGTGAAGTCATTCAAGTCATATGTTGTTCTACTCCTGCCTGTAAAAGAGTAAAAAATCTGTGACCCGCGTGAGTACTGATACCCAGTCATACTCATTCACTGCAGAATATCAAAGGAGGAATTAATAGAATCATATGTCTTTGTGTAAATAAATGGTAATCACATAATTACATTCAAGAATCCTTCAGTCTTAAGCAGAAGTTGTGTCCAATATAGGCTACACTGCCCATATAAAAATCGTTCACTCTAATATTTAATTCGACCACCTTTAGCTTTGAGCTTTGAGTGTGTGAAAAAATGAATTAGATGTTATATCTAAAAAACAAATAAAAAAGAAATCTCACTCGAGGCACTGAAAAACGGTTATTCTTTAATAGTAGAAGTAGAAGTAGAATTCTTTTATTGTCACTAGAGGTGTACAGCGAGATCTTGTTTGGAGCAAGCCAACAAATGCACCGAGTAGCAAAACAGTAGATAAAAACTGGTACGTAGAATGATGATTGTAAAATGTAAAACAGTGTATACAACTAACATATATAAATCAAATGTACAAACCTATCTAAAACATTGTAGTCACAAGGTGTAAGTTATGAATAATGTGTATCAGTATTGCACAACAGCAGAGTAGTGCTCAGTTATTCAATGAACATGGCCAATATTGCGCAGGGGTTGCAGTGTAGACTACTAGGATATATGCTAAGTATTAAATTTAGTGGGTACAGCAAGTCCTGGGGTTGTGAGGAAGGCAGGTGGTGCAGTGAGTTCAGTCTGATGGCAGTGGGGTAGAAACTGTTCTTGAGCCGTGTTGTGTGGGTGAGCTTAGCCCTGTGGCGCCTCCCAGACGGCAGCAGAGTAAAAAATCTGTGACCCGCGTGAGTACTGATACCCAGTCATACTCATTCACTGCAGAATATCAAAGGAGGAATTAATAGAATCATATGTCTTTGTGTAAATAAATGGTAATCACATAATTACATTCAAGAATCCTTCAGTCTTAAGCAGAAGTTGTGTCCAATATAGGCTACACTGCCCATATAAAAATCGTTCACTCTAATATTTAATTCGACCACCTTTAGCTTTGAGCTTTGAGTGTGTGAAAAAATTATGTTTTATACTCCTTGAACAACTCTTTCACAATTACAACCTGATTAAATGCTGGTATTCTCATCTTGGAATATGCCTATGCCTAGCCTGGGCGTGCTCATACTACCTGTGACGCTGTATTTGCATTTCGCGAGCAAGTCAGTCTGGCCAAGCTGCCTGTCTACACCATTTCTGCTCACGCCTCGGAATGGGCGCCAATGAAAATCGAGCATTTCAGAAAGGCAACGACGCGGTAGTTTAGCGACCGGAAATCTATCTCAGTCACTGTCAACGTGGCGAATGTGGAGCAACTACAAGATTTCAATGCAGCTGTGGCTGCTGTTTTGGACGAATTCAAAGGGAAGTTTTCTCTGAAAATACAGCAATCCCTTGAAGCATTTGTTAGGGGAAAGGACGTTTGCGCAATGCTACCGACCGGCTTCGGTAAAAGCACTGCCACTTGTACAGTAGGCGCTTAGGAGGGTGCATTAATTTTTCCCCCTCTCTTCTTACCCTAATGTATCGTTCACTCTGGAACAGGGTAAATCTATATTCATCAGATCACATTACCATCTTGCATTGCTCCGTCCAATCTTTATGCTGCCTGTCAAATTGAAGTCTACTTTCCCCCTGATTAACCTCATTGATAAGCGGTTTAGTTCCAATCCATTGAGTTCTCTTCGCATTGTGTGTGTGAAAATGCTTACTTTCACTGAAATTACAAGCTACTCACTGCATCAGTTAGGGTTAAATAACTTGTTGCTAGCTGAAACATCCAGGCAATAATGCTTACCTGTTTGCTTCAATCCAGATGGGGCAATTCAGCATGGACACTGTATATTCCGTGATTATAACTCCACACACATCACAATGGGCTGTATTTTCACGATCATTTGCATTGTGTGAAGTCTGTCGCGCAAGTTGCTTTGGAGGCGGTCCCGAAACAATATGCTATTTTGACGACGGGAAAAGTGATCATTGCACCTGGCGCATGGTTCACAACAGTTGATCTTAAAGGAGAACTTCGGTGTAAAATGAAAATTTGCCTGTTAAAACATCATCCCGAGTTGGTATGTGTACCGAGGAGCAAAAATTATTCAGCCCGCTGCATTCAGAGTTAAACTATTTTTTATCGTTTGCCCCAGAAGGCTAACAATGGAATTGGTAGGTGCCCTTAGACGAAGCACGACGACAAAGCTATTTTTAAACCATTAAAACAGCTCGAAGAAACTCCACACTCTATCGGTAGTACAACAAAGGCCCTGACATTAAAAACGAGGCACTGAGAACTTTGTAAGTGTACACAACGTCTATTAATAAAACAGGTTTGATAGGCAGTACCTTGCTGTAGTTTCTCGTCGCCGCCATGTTGGACATCCACACTAGCCGATTGTCGAACACGGACCAGCGGTCAGAATAGGAGGAGAAGTAGTGCAATTTAATTCCGTGAAACTGGAGGGATTTCATCTGTTGGTGACAATATCCAGTCATTGTGCCCATTTAACAGAGCCATGGTCCCAGCAACGGCACCTAATCCACCAAAAAGGCTACATCTGAAGAGAGGTGCCATTCGGAAACCTGTGCGACTTGGTGGAGATGTATGTCCAACAACAAAGTCAAGAGAGAGCTGCAGCCATGGCGACAACAATCGGGAGATATTTCACAGGTTACCCATGCGTGATAAGGACACTTTGCAGCAGTAACTGGTCTTGCAAATCGTCGTAAAGACGCGTCCACAGGCTGAAACAGAAAGATTATCGTGTCTGTAGCCTGCATTTCAACCAAGATGATTACATTGTCCCAGCAACGGCACCAAACCCAAAAAAAAGCTACATCTGAAGAGACGTGCCATTCGGAAACCTGTGCGACTCGGTGGAGATGTATGTCCAACAACAAAGTCAAGAGAGAGCTGCAGCCATGGCGACAACAATCGGGAGATATTTCACAGGTTACCCATGCGTGATAAGGACACTTTGCAGCAGTAACTGGTCTTGCAAATCGTCGTGAAGACGCCCATCCACAGGCTGAAACAGAAAGATTATCGTGTCTGTAGCCTGCATTTCAACCAAGATGATTACATTGTCCCAGCAACGGCACCTAACCCACAAAAAAGGCTACATTTGAAGAGAGGTGCCATTCGGAAACCTGTGCGACTTGGTGGAGATGTATGTCCAACAAGAAAGTCAAGAGAGAGCTGCAGCCATGGCGACAACAAAAGGTATAATCGGGAGATATTTCACAGGTTACCCATGCGTGATAAGGACACTTTGCAGCAGAAGCTGGTCTTCCAAATCGTGTTATCCCTGTTCACGTGCACAGCACGACTTCCGTCAACAACAGCATGCGAGACTCAGTCCTAAGTGAAACGACACTTGAATGGGCCTCTTCAGTCTCTTGTACAAAATGGCAGGATATCGTCACCAACAAGTCGTTGCAAATGGACTTTTGCCATGGCTGCAGCTCTCTCTTGACTTTCTTGTTGGACATACATCTCCACCAGATCTCTTCACGACGATTTGCAAGACCAGTTACTGCTGCAAAGTGTCCTTATCAAGCATGGGTAACCTGTGAAATATCTCCCGATTGTTGTCCACGTCGCACAGGTTTCCGAATGGCACCTCTTATTTAGGTTAGGTGCCGTTGCTGGGACCATGGCTCTGTTAAATGGGCACAATGACTGGATATTGTCACCAACAGATGAAATCCCTCCAGTTTCACGGAATTAAATTGCACTACTTCTCCTCCTATTCTGACCGCTGGTCCGTGTTCGACAATTGGCTAGTGTGGACGTCCAACATGGCGGCGACGAGAAACTACAGCAAGGTACTGCCTATCAAACCTGTTTTATTAATAGACGTTGTGTACACTTACAAAGTTCTCAGTGCCTCGTTTTTAATGTCAGGGCCTTTGTTGTACTACCGATAGAGTGTGGAGTTTCTTCGAGCTGTTTTAATGGTTTAAAAATAGCTTTGTCGTCGTGCTTCGTCTAAGGGCACCTACCACTTCCATTGTTAGCCTTCTGGGGCAAACAATAAAAAATAGTTTAACTCTGAATGCAGCGGGCTGAATAATTTTTGCTCCTTGGTACACATACCAACTCGGGATGATGTTTTAACAGGCAAATTTTCATTTTACACCGAAGTTCTCCTTTAAGCTACCTAATTAATCATAGGTGTGTTCGTGGCGTAACATGGAATAAACCCATCAGAGTGTCACGGATCCCGGACAGACAGACAGAACACTCAAATGCGTAACCTCAACAATACGTTTATTAAAGGGTTGGGGGAAAAAGGACAAAGTCAAAAGCTCCGGAGAGCAGGTAAGTATCCACGAGAGGAGCGCCGAGATACTCAGGCAGGCGGGCTGAGAGGGCCCCCTCCCGGGGGGGCAGGCAAATAGCGGAGTCGTCGACAGGCGGTGGTTGGTACCAGGGGCAGGAGAGCAGAGCTGGGTCAAGGGCAGGTGAGAGTCGAGACCAGGGCAGAAGCATAGAGCAGTGTCGGGGACGGGCAGGCGTCGATCACCAGGGCTGGAGCGAAGATCAGTACCAGGGACAGGCGGAGGTAGGCACCGGAGGGCTGGAGCATAGAGCGATGGTCGAGGCGGGCAGAAGTCGTTCACCGGGGGCTGGAGCGAAGAGCAGAACCAGGGACAGGCGGAGGTCGGCACCGGAGGGCTGGAGCGTAGAGCGATGGTTGAAGCAGGCAGGAGTCGTTCACCGGGGCTGGACCGAAGAGTAGAGCCAGGGACAGGCGGAGATCGGTACCGGAGGACTGGAGAGACAGGGATGGTCCGAAGTTGAAGCCAGGAGCGGGTGAGCCAAGCGGAGTCAGGGACAGGCAGGAGTCGGCAACCGGGGACTGGAGATAGCACAGGCAGGGAAAACAGGAACAAACAGGGAACAGACAGACACCGGGAGAAACTGCTACACAGACAACGAAGAGTCAGGAGTCGATAAAGCTTGCCGAGGGAAAAATCACCGTGGGTTCGGTGACGGACTGACAAAGACAGAGTGAGGGAAGTGAGTTTAAATGGTGAACACCCCGGGAAGTAAACGAGAGCAAACGAGCGTGAAACGAGAAGTGATTGAATAACGGTAACAAACAAGGAAGTGCAGGTGGAGCGAATGACTAGGGCGATCGTGAGACGAGGAAGGCAGGTGAGAGATAACCAAGGGGGTAGGAATATATCCGGAAGTTGAAGCACCCATGGGGAAATCTCAACCCGGAAAATGACCAATAGCATGTAGCATTCCGTTGACTTCCATTCATTTTAGCGTCACTTTGAAATCAAACAACTTTACATGAGAAGCCATCCGTACCTTGATATTGGCATTGTTGTAAACCGGAGAGGGCACAGCAAAACATATTTGCTTCGATCAGAAATCTGTCATGTTATTGCCTTGTAAGAAACGTTTATCTGAAATTATGCTAAAAATGACGCCATAAATCATGCGACGGCTAGTGAGTTTCTGTCGCACAGGAGAAAATTTACCGTACTGGTTGGATAACAAGCTGTAGCCACAGTCATGCCCCTTTACTTTTCTATTCATGTTGGGGAAACATTTACATCACTATTTCCCGAAAAATTAGCATAGAACTTGGTATTTGTTTGTAAGCAGAATCGCTATCTTTATGGATTTTACTATTCGATGCAAGTGAATTGAGAAAGACTGCTAAGCTAAGCTACACGCTATAGCTTGTAGTTTACATGCTAACTAGCTAGCTCCCTTGACATGCTGGCTTGCAAGACTGCCTGGAACCAAAGTTAGTTGACGAAGAATCAAGTCCCCACATACAATATTAGCCCCCCATTCCACTAAGTGATTGCAGCTATAACGGTAGAAGAATACTTATTAAGAAAATTATCGTACGCTGTATGATTTGTGATGAGCATCTACCACTCAATTTATAGTATTTGGGTTCGCTGGCCGACGTGACCGTACGTCACCCCGCGCTTGCGCAGTTGCCTTGTGACCAATTAAAAATCTCAAAATCGTGCTTCAACGGCTCCCATTGAAAACGACGCCATCCCTCAGTCCATTCTCTTCTACTATCTATGGAGATAACCAAAGAGGAGCTGAACGCGGAAGTGCAGGTGTAGATAAACAGTAGGGCAGCGCGGTAGAGTGAACCTAATAGACGAACAGGTGGGTGACAGAGAAAAATAAACATGACAAAAAACAAACCCCAACGCCCCGAGTGACACCGTGACACAGAGTTTATACTCTCATTCCCTTTACAGTTTTTTCAACTGCTTACACACAAAACCATTACATATAACATGATTTCTAAACAATTTCACTCAAACTTCACAGTTCCACATCAAATAAGCAAAACCATAAGCTAATTCTCAGCCTTAACACAGTTTTCAATGTACTGTAGCTATTCACTTTTTGCACATCAACACAATTCTCTGCCTAACACACAAAAATCTATCTGGAAGTAACTTGATTTCCTACTTCAAACACAACCAGTCAAAATGCCACACTTGTTTATCAGTGCCACAGACTCTGTCCTTGCATGTACAAACAATATTTACATTACTGAACACAAACCAATCAATGCCTGGCATAGGTCTATAAATGTACATGTAATAGCCATTTCTGCACAGCTGTAGCTCAAAGCATCCATTGTACTGCACTACACTGTATGAGTGGTCACAGGGCAGTATCCAGCCTTGATTTTATACAGCACATACTCCTATTTTCAGCAGAAAATGTACAGTTTTCTCAATTGTTTACACACAAATCCTTGTGCTTGAGGCACAATGGCCACAAAATGTAACTTATGCACCAACCCCATGAACCAATTCTGCTGAACTACAAGCACACAAACATCTAAAACACACATTTGTAAAAACACTACACACAAATCTCTGCATTTAGCACAATTTTCATGAAGAAAATCTCGTTTTCACAAGGAACACACTGTTATTCAACATTCTAAAGTCAGTTGCCCTACTACAGTATGCACACTGACTCATCACATCACCAAACACCTGTCACACAGTTTTACAATTAGCAACCAGAGCTATGAAAGATGCATGTGGAGATAGAGCAATTGATGGTTTTCACGAATGGATTTGCCATGCTAGATGATATTCCCCCCGATGCTTGGCCAGGGAAAACATTGCATGTGATGTAGATCAGGTGCTGTGACCAGAATGAAACAAAAGAGAGGATGCATGTTTTTTTGTAACTGTACAGCCTACAGTAAAGTCTTCTGTTGTTTTGTACGTAGACCCCTGTAGGTGCAGCTTTGTGTGGTTTGGGATGCACAGAGTGTATGTGGGAAACATAAAATATATTTGTTACCGTTTACTCGTGCTGTCTGAGTATAAAAACAATATTCTAAAATATTTTACAATATACTTATGTACGCACTGTCTGTAGTAGTAAGTGTAACACTGAACAAAAAAGGCCTAAGCCATTATGATGAATGGAGAAGAAGTGTTTTCCATTCATCATAGTGTTTTACAATAAGCACATCAGGGTTCAACTGATTCTTATAAATGTCTATTCATATGATGGTTTGTGTGTCATTTGACAACAAAATAGCATTTTGAGAATATATATTTTGTTAAATGTGAAGTCACATTTTGCAGGAGAATTGAAGGGTTTTTTGATTTTGTGTGTAGAGTTCTGAGGGTATAAGGCATGCTTTCAGAAAATGTGTGTAAACAATTGAGTAAAACTATGAAAAGAAAGAGAAAAGATGAGGACCATGCGAGAATATAGTTTTATAAGGATCCCTTTAGATTTTTTTTCAGCTTGCCTCCCTTTAGATGTGTTTAATCAGAAAAAGGAAAGCAAACTGAGAACCTCAAAAGAGAAAGTAGAAGGGCATCTGAAGAAGGCTCATTCAGATTCAGGGAGGGAGAGAGGAATAGGTTTTCCGCCTGACATGCCAGCATTAGGGGAGATAGAAGTTGAGATGGATGTTGTGCCACCAAGGTGCAAAACAAGTAGATGCTGTGGTAAGAAAAGCAACTAATGGGGTTCTATACCGAGTGTATAATAGGTGTTAGGTTTTAATGGAAGTTGTTTAGAGTTGTTTGGCAGAGGTAAAGCATTCTAGCAGTGTGGTGTAGGGCAGGGGGAGCTTTGATTCCAAAAGAAAAATAATCTTCTAGAATTGATTAGTTCAGAATGATATCACTTTTAAACGCAGAGGGTAAAATCTTTAGTGTAGTGTCAAAGAGTACAGTATTTAGAAAAGAATAGTACCACTGTGCAGAAGGCAGGAATCCCAAGTTTTACATGTTGTATTGAGCACACCAGCATAATTTGGCACCAAATTTAGGCAGCTAAGCAGGGAGGAAGAGAGGTCCATGGAGTCTTTCTAGATTTAGCCACTGTTATTTTTTAATTTCATAAAAGAATATTTTAAGGACACTAGGTTGTGTATAGGCACCAGAGGTGTCAATCCTGGGTTCAGAAAGCAAAAACCCTGCCACAAATTTGATCCAACCAGCTGTGAATCAGCTGACTGTAATGAGCACTCAGGACGGGTAGATCAGCTGCTCAGTAAAGTCACCTGTGTTAGAAGGAAAACGTGGCAGGGTTTGTACTTTCTGAAATTGGGATTGACACCTCTGATGGGCACAGAGAGGCAGCAAGATGGGCAATTGGAGCCTTCTTAGATGATATGACCCTGATAACAACAACAGTGTCATGTACAAAAAGGCTGTTAGAAAGGATAAAAATGAATCTTAGGTGGGCAAGGATAAAGATAAAGCAGAGTAAGCCTAGGAGCATTTCAGTATCAAAAGGACAAGTGGTTCAACGGAAGTTCATGGTGAAACGAGAAGAAAATCCCAGGTGAGGCCTGCAAAGAGCTTAGGGAGATGGTATAATGCAGTCCTAAGTGATTGTGAGCAGGTTGAATCAGGGTTACCAGGAAAGCTGAAATTGTGGTGTATGCAATTTAGTCTGTTCCCCTGAGTGATGTGGCCTATGTCAGTGTATGAAGTGCCATTATCAAAAGTAGAGAAACTAGAAAGGGTTTTTAATGGGTATATCAAAAATGGCTAGGTTTTCATTGTGTCTCAGTAGTGTAGCTCTGAATGGGAAAGTCATACTGCAGCTGCCAATAAATAGCCTGGTAGAGAAACTCAAGTGTACTAAGGTCAGGAGAGAGTTGTTGTTAAAAGGGAGCAAGGATGGGATACTTAGTGGTATAAAAGGGGTATAAAACCACTGCGTAGCATTAGCATTAGCTTCACTATGCAGACTATCACCCAGTTCACATTGACCAAAGTAGAACTTTTTGGAGGACAATATTGACTAATTGGCTACTGGACACAAGCTCATTGGTCACCTCATGCGGGTTGCCTCAGAGGAGGGTGTATAGTGACTAAAGGCTCATTGGTCACCTCATGCGGGTTGCCTCAGAGGGAGGATGTGTAGTGACTAAAGGCCTGAGTGACTAATCCTGAGGTACAGTACTGAAGTGTCAGAGAAATTTTTACAGACCAACTAGATTCTGAGACTTAGCAAACAAACCAAACAATAGTATGATGAACTTAGGACTGAGGTAATAATGGAATAATAATAAACCAAAAGTGCTAAGTGTTTTTCCAAACAGTAGTATCTTAGGGTAAGGTTTGTAGTCAGGAAGGCGTAATGTCTTCTCCCAAAGGTACTCTTCCTAGGTGCACAAGTATCTTGTGTTTTCTCAAACTTGCATGAGAAGGAGCCAATGCCCAGTTTCTTATTACTTCCATGAGAAACCGTTTAGTACTTGCTCTTTTGAAATACGACAGGTCACCCCGAGTTGCATATGCATGCTGCACGGAAAATGTTCTTCTAACCCAATTGCCTCCATTAGTCAGTGAAAGAAAGTAGGCGGAAAAACGAGTAAATAAGAAAAAGGCCAACAAAGTGATGTAGGTTTGTAAAATAGAAAAAGCAGATGAACTCTTACCACTTTGATATGTTCATATCTTCTGCAGGATGAGTGTACAGTAGGTGTGCATCACAAGTTCTGTCTGGAGCTGTTGCCAATGTAACACTCCTTCATGATATGCCTTGTACTGAGCAAAGTTCCTATCCAGTTTGACCTGACGAATATGGGCATAGTCTGTGGCATTATTGAATGGACTTAAGCTCCTGTTGTTTTTGTTATGCCAGTGTTTGAGTTGAGGGTGTTTTCTGTAGTAAAAATAGACTAATATATCTGTCAGCTGATGTACGAGGCCGATATTTGCCATTTTTTAACACATCAGCACCAGCCAATATCCGCATAATATTAGGCTGATTTATAAAGATGCACATCTGTGAGCACAAAGCGAGACAGAAATGTTTTCTTTAAGTTTTCTTTAAGTGGCAATGACACCTTTACACCGTGACAAAGCCAACTTTAAAATGACTTTTCCCCATTAATTAATGGCAACTACAATGGAAATATTTGGGGAAATAATGAATACATACACTATATTTATCTTTGTTTTTTGTTATGTGGGTATTTGAGATGAGGGTGTTCTCTGTAGAGGATAGCAGCAACAGACTAAAGGGTAAAGAGATGATGGTTGTAATTATAGCTCTAAAGATTTAAAGGTGTGTTGCTGACCAGGACATTCCTGCAAGTACACAGCCCAGCCCAGTTTCCCAAAACCCCATGGAGAAAGCATTTCCACTCGAGTGAGTCCACTGGGCCATTGTGTGGCACCAGCAGAGGCCAGCTCATGCTTAGAGCGAGAGGGGAACAGAGGCCATTTCCTTCAGACTTCCTGCTCAAGGTCATAAAATATCAAAGACAACAACAGATGGAAAGGACAAAGTGGGGAAAACAGAGAGATTTAAGGAGAAGAAAAACATGTAAGACATGATACAAATATGATGGTTTGCCTTTTCAGCAGGACAATTCAAATGAAATGAAACTCCAGAAACAAATATGAGATACACAACAATTTTGACGACAGATAATTAGCTCATGTGGAGGATGTCAGTTGTCTGAATTTCCCTCTTCAGCTGATTTCCAGATTTATTAGTTTGTTCCTCTTTTTTTTCTTCATGAAGAAATGTACACACTTGTCCATTTTTATTTTCAAGTACCTTTCTGGGAGATTTACAGATTTTCCAGTGTTCAGAATCTCCATTATTACATTTTATCATACTTTTTTTGAAGTATGATTATTGCAGGTTTTCCTCCTAATTCTACCTTCTTAGAGCAGAAATCTTCTAACACTCATCATCCACAACAACAACATTGTTTTAACCGTTCTTATCTCCTCGCTCCCAAATATCCTGTTTCTTAGAGCTGTGCTGGCCAGAACCAATAGAATCCTCTTCCTGCCATTGGCCGAATTCACTTCCCAACGTTAGCACAATCTCATCCGCTCCAAACAACACTTAGTATAGACCTCCAACTTGCCCTCTGTCTAGAAAAAAATACAAAAATCAGAATAACAGTTGCATATTTTAAAAAAGGACTGAAAAGTCCTAAACAAGAATGGCAAGCACCATAAAGGTAAGTGACAAATTTCCAAAACTTTAAAACACTGGTCTATTTTGAAGACTTCGTTAGGTACTATCAGGAATTTTCAACTATTATGCCGCAGTCAGATTGAGCAGGAGTGGTAACACCCACCAGCCAAGCCAGTTAAGCAAGATATCCACTGGAAAAAATCTTTTCCCTATCCTAACTGTTGACAATGGTTTTAAAAAAATTCAGAGGAATAATATTGCAGATTTCATTCACTTGTTTGTGAATTGTCAGGCAGAGGTAGTGCAGGTGCATTTATTTTGTAGCATTGTTGCACCATATGTACATGCCTGTCTTTTGAGGGCTTAACATTCTTACAGAAATGCACAAGGCAACCTAAACTGTAGTTAATGTAATACAACTATGCATATACTTGTTAGAACATTTTATAATCCTGAATACAAGACAAAATACAAAAAAAGTATATGTATGTATTTACTTCTTTGGCTAATCAGTTATCCTTTTGTATTTAGTGAGTAATTTAGCTTCACATTAATAACATATATTATAGATGGTCACTCTCAATAGCTACAAGGATCTGTATGAAATGAATAAGACTTTGTTATTTAATTCTTAAAGGAACAAGAATTCTGAACGAAAATTGGTATGCTTGTATTATTAGTATAGGAGTAATAAAAGGGTTCTTTTGAAACTTCAGCCATTTCAGTATTGTCAGGTGGTGGTTTGTCAATTGGTCATGTAGGTGTAACTCATTGTTTATCAAATTATACAGTACGGCATAAAATAATAATATGGATATGGCAATTATTTTATGTATGTGCCTAGCAGTTGTATGTGGGTACTAGACGTGCATAAAACCTAGATGTCACTTTACTGATGTCTTTGAAATAACATACCCAAAAAAGAATAGCTGATGACTATATATCGATTAAAAAAAAAAAAAAAATATATATATATGTATGTATAAAAGGCCAGATATATAGTAAACTGCAACAGAAATGTACACTAAATCAGACATCCACATTCATAGTTTATAGCCTTTTATCCAGAAATATTAAGCATTTTGTTACAATGTCTGCGCAGGTTTTCGAGATATGGGTCACTGTGGTGATTTGCATCCAATCAGTCAAAGTCCTTCTCCACCCTAACAATGCTGTGAACATTCACTCATGTTTTAGAGTGTGCACTTAATACGCAACAATTTGCATACTTGAAAAAGCAGCAAGAACCACCCCACCACACTGGTTCACAGTAGGGAAAGCAATCACTACTGTACAAATGGAAAAGAAAGAAAGAAAGTAAAGGAATCAAGGAAGTTGGCTGTAACAACACATGCAGCACTATGCTGCAGATAACGGGGAAATGTAAGGGCAAGCTTGCACTGTTGATGTTACTAAGAGGTTAATACCCTTCACTTTTGTGATGGAAATGCCAGTGTCCTCCTTGTTTTTCCCCTACACCTCCATTAGTCAGGGCCAGGCATGTTCTAAAGCCTTCACTGTGAAGAATGCAATCAGAAATGTCGATGGACGAGCATTTCCTTTTTTCCATTACCCACCACCTCCACCAGTAACTTTCAATGCAGGAAGTGCCCTGAGAGCAGCGCTTCCTCTCTGTTGGCATGCTGCTGAACCAGTGGCCAGTTTTGCATGAATGAACCTTGCATCTCTGTTAAAGGAACACCTTCGTTTTTTTTTTTGGAAATAGGCTGTTTTTTAACCAGAGTTAATCAATTCAGTTTTTGAAATTTTTTATCCGTTCAGCCAGTCTCCAGATCTGACCATAGCATTTGTTCTATTAGCTTAGCATAAATAATTAAATCAGTTTAGATCTAGCTGTTGCACCACTGGCCTGTTCTTCATGAATGAACCTCACGTCTCTGTTAGGGTTGTTGTGTATCACAGTTGTGGCATAGGAGATACGAAAGGTGAAACATTTAAAGTGCCACAAGGTTAAAAATCGTCTGTAAATAAACATTTGGGACTTCTAAAAAACAAATATAGACAGATGTATTGACTTATTTTATATAAACAATATGCTGTGTTTAGTTTTCATAGCAGAATATGTAAGATAATTGTATCATAATCATTGTAGGTGTGGCCTAATGGTTAAGGAGTTGGTTTTGGGCTCAGAGGGCTGTAGGTTCACATCCTGTACCAGTAGGGAAAATGTGGGTGAGTGAATAACCAGCAATCTCTTGCACCCTAAAGTGCCTTTGAGTAAGGCATCTAACCCCATGTTACTTCAGGGAGACTGTGTCTGTACTTAATTCACTGTAAGTCGCTCTGGATAAGAGCATCAAGTGAATGCAATGCAAATAAAAATCATATATGATCATATATTACAACTTTGTTGGCAATTGCTTCAGGTTTGCTGAATTTTGTATTGTATTATGTTTGGTATGTTTTGGAAAGCTTAAATTAACTTAATTGTTGAAGTATACACAGTGTTTAGAAGAAAAATAGAAAAGTGGAATGCCAATTCACCAAAAATATGACGATTCTTTAAAGCTTTTTGCAACTACACTGGTAATGGTTCCTGTTAATTCCATTCTGCTGGGTCTGTTTTTTGGCAGTTTCTACCTTAAATAATATAGAAGTGTGTATTTGAGAAAAAAAACGTATTACTCACACAATTTTGAGTTGATTTGGCTGTTGGGGTTGTTATACTGTAATGTTTATACCTAGTCCCGTGTTAAAGGCTACTTCAGGTATTTTTGTTTTTTTCTAGTTATAATGCTCAGAGCACTATGCTCTCACACAGCCAACACGAACTCCCCTGAATTGGCTTGGAATGAAGATTTGTCTTACTAGTACATGGACAAAAATTTTATTTGTATTATTTGTTCCAAAAGAGGAGTTTTCTAAGTGACCACTTTAGGCCTAATCCTCTAGTTAATTCACAAGCTAAATATAGTGAACCTGCTAGTTAATGTCAAATATTGAAGGGAAATATTGGTCAGATATTTCTTTTCTCTGACATTGGAATTATTTATGGCAACGGTTTTACATGCAATCAGATTTTCGGTAAATATAGAAAAACAAACTAGTGTCTGATAGTCTTCGACTCACGGTAACAGTCAGTAATAGGTAACATCTTTGTCATTTTGTAAATATTTAAAAGCTGTTTTGGAGCAGCACACACATGCACCGTCTTTCAGCCTGTTTGTGTGTGCGTGCGTGTGTGAGTGGAGGAGCCTCTGAGGCCGTGCAGAGCAAACTACAGGTTCACATTATTTTTTCTACACCAAAGCAGGCCTGAATTAATTTATCCCGAAGTTTTAATTAACTAAAGTAATTAAATGTAATGTAAACAAAAGAGACTGGCTGAAATGTCGGTATGCGATGGTATGGCGGAAATATGTTTTTCACGTTCCACATTTAGACTATGGTGGGGCAAACTAGACTATGCCAGGCCACCACAGTCTGGTCAATGTATGAGAAACACTGGCCCTTTATGACTGTACATCCTAAAACTCTTCCTCTTGTCTTTGTCTCAGGAGGCGTTGTCAGTGGTGAGTGAAGATCAGTCATTGTTCGAGTGTGCCTACGGAGTGTCACATCATCCCAAAGCCAACATGACTGCCTCTTCTGCTAGCGAGTACGGCCAGACCACCAAGATAGGTCCCGGCGTCCACCCCCAAGACTGGCTAACCCAGCTCCCAGCAAGAAGCATCATCAAAATGGAATGCCACAGCAGCCAAGTCAATGGTTCCAGGTAAGGTTGTCCTTTACGGCTGTCTTTTACATTACATTACAGTATGTGTAGCACTCTGCCATGTATTCCTTCTGCCTGTGCACTTAACATGAGTGATATCACTAATTACCTTAACTATTGGTGTGATGATTCGTTGGCTCTTTAGGATCAGCCGGTACAGAAAACAGTTGGATTAATTTTGTGGCAGGGTTTTTTTTACCTCCTGAAGCCAGGAGCACACAGTGCTTCCCCTAACTAATCCTGCTCCCACTCCATCACCTGACAAATGCCACCATAGTCAAAGTGGTACACTTACTAGATTGCACTTACCAAATGCTTTTATCCAAGGCAACTTACAATAGTGGACATAGATCAAGCTTTAGATATGCAGAGTAAAACAGAATAAGCAACAGCGTCACAAAGTTACAAAGTACAGGGCAGTGCTGGTAAGTGGAGGTTAGCATTGTTAGGATGAGAAGTGCTCACTGAAAAGAAGGGTGTTCAGGTGCTTCTTGAAGGTAGAGAGGGATGACCCTACTCTTGTAAATTAAAACATCTCTAAATATGTTAGCAGAATTATGGTGCCAGTGACAACAACTTGCACCTGATAGTACAGCTTTAAGACTGTAAACAGACTCCAAACTTTAAGTGCACAAGTAAAATTTAGCATTTGATATACTCCAGTTTGTGCCAATGTAGTATTTGATTTATTTACATATGGTCAGTTAGTCAGTAAAACGAATTAAATACACATGTGCATGACATATTTTGTACAGTTCCCGCCTTCTCGGTCCAAGATATTGGCAATTCCAAACCCCAATTTTTGCATTCACTCATTTCACTAGGTAGTGTTATGCTACAAGTGAGTGTGTATTGGCTGGGCTTATATGCCTCTGTAACACCGACATACTAAAAAAAACATCTTGGGTAAAAGTTTTGCCGACTTATTTAGCAAAAACTGTTTTTGGACTTCTGGCTTCAGTGGGAAGCACCACCCCCTATGACGAAATGTCAGACAATTTGAGGCACATTAAATGAAAATTATCCAGAGTTTGCATGACAAGTTTTACCACATTTGGACAATTAGAAGCCAAGATATGGACTGTCAAACCATTTTTAGCTAAATCTTCAATTTTGATTGACATGTAACTTAGAAGATTAAGATCTTCTAAGACAAGATTAATCCTTTGATAAGTTTTTGTCAGCATAGTCTGCAGATAACGTATACCAAATTTGGTGAGATTCACATGAACGCCCTATGATGAGTTTGTTTACTTTCCTTTTTTTTCATTTTAATTGACTGAAATTGTTTTGGCTGGAAGTGGGCATTGACCAGTGTTTTCAATGAGTGAGGGTCAATGGACTTCAAGACAAACAAAAAATTGGTGTTAAACTGCAGCACTTTCCAGATAATAGTAAAACTGCAATTTTGTGCAATTACAGCGTACCCTATGGGCTGAATTTTACGATACTTGCCTTAGAGGTTATTGTGCTGATCGTACATGACATATTTTGTACATTTTTTGCATTTACCCATTTTACTCAGCTATGTTGGAATACCTGTCAAATTAAGATGGATAGGCTAACGGGAAATAAGACAAAAAACAGCATGAAAAGGTCAGATGGAGAGACTGTGCTTCGCCACCCGAGGTTAATTAACTTCACTGAGTGTGTGGATGACATGCAGCGGTGGTCTTAGGCAGGATGGGATTTGTCAAAAACTAACACAGAAGGGAGATGTTTTTTTAATTCATGGAAGTGAACATTGTATTTTTAACTTGCCTAACTAGGCAGACCATGTTGCTTAGGCTATTGTTTTTCCAGCAATGTCTTAAGCTTAGCTTCTGCAATCCATCAATAGCCCCTTTCACACTGAACGACATGGGGAGGTGACACGGCCCACTAATTTACCCCGGCACCGCAATGTGTAAGCATGACCCCTCTTCTGAAAGGTGGGTTGAGGAGGTGTAGCCCAGTGGCACTGTAACATTACACCAAGGATATTGCTGGGCGTGTACAATGATGTGAATGGCCCGTGCATTGGTGGTAAATATACCTGTCTGCAAAGTTTTCATTCAGTTTTTCAAAACAACCATGGCAGGACACACTAAGTTTTTGCTGGCTCTTTGTATAACCATTCAAGGGCAAATTACATGCTACTGTACTGCATGTGGATGCTTACATGGTATTGCAAATATATGCAGAATATATTTGATGCCGAATTACCATAGCTATCTGTACACGGTACCATCAACATATGGTAAACTGTAGCGCTATCATCAAATAATTTACTCTATCCACACATTTTCACCCACAGTAAAGAAGCCCACAACACTTAGGGTGAAGATGCACTGGGCAAAAGGGGTCTTTGTGTTGATATTTGCAGTCACATATTTCAGGATATTCACAATATATGGAGATATATTGATGGATGCACTCTGGAGATATGTTTTCTTAATACTAGTAAACAGATAGCGCTATCATTAAACATTTTTACTCTCTACAGTTTTCAAACATTTTACTCTCACGGTTAAAAAGCACACACAATGATTTGTCTCTGAAAATGTGCTGTTTATTTAACATAAAGCAATTTATAAATCGGCATAGAGTTTGTCTTACCGTGTCCATTGTCAAGTCATTGTTTTGTGTTTATAAAAAAAAGTTTCCTGCGAACTCTGGGTTTAAAATGACGCCACGACTACCAGGGTAACAGGAAGTGAACTCGCAATTTGTTTTTAATTCAAAGTTATGCATTTGTACTTTGGCTCAGCTTTTACCATTAAAACACATTCCAAACAACACCAAAATGTGGGATATTATTCCTTGCACATTCACATAATGAAGCCAACAGTCATGTACAGCATTTAATTTAAAAACAAATTCCGAGCTCATGTTGGGAGAGTTCTACATGATTTATGCGAAATAAACAGCATATTTAGAGAGACAGTTTGAAGTTTGCCTCTGAACTTCTTGTTTGTGTTTTTGTAGTTCTGCTCAGCTGTTTCCCCTGTTTTAAAAGTCCCGATGGTGGGTGGTGGCAGTTGTGAAAAGTCACCATGCCACACCTCACGCCCCATCTCGCCTGCAGGCTACTGTAAAGGAGTTATATTGCCCTATCTTTCTCCCAGAAACAAAGCTATTCCGTCACTGTATAGCTAGATCTTAACACAGCGTTTGTTTTTTGAAAGTACACCCCAGAAGTTTTTCTGTATTACCTTTTAGGATATAAAAAGTACTTTAGAACACTGGTTTACTTCCTGTGACCCTTTTGACACAGATTGGGAAACAGTGGTTATCTGGCGGTTAAAGTAATGGACCTATGACCGAAGGGTTGCAGGTTTCCCACAAGTGCCACTGAGGTACCCTGAGTATGGTACCTCTGCTCCCACCCCACACTCTGCTCCCCAGGCGCTGTTGTCATGGCTGTTCCCTGCTCATGTGTGTGTGATGGGTTAAACGCAGTCTCAATTTCCCTATAGGGACCTCCCAAAGTCTAAAAAAACATCTGTACATTCCCCAAAGACCATGGCAGCAGTTGGTTGGCATATGACAATTCCAATGATTTCAAATTTTACATAATCTTGGCTGTGGCAACTTCATATAAATTTATGTGACATTCCATCCTAAATCCACAACATCTGGTGGCTTTATCCACAGGGGCATTCTGCAACCGTAAGAACAGGAGCCTGATAATTGTGTTTGACTTGTGTCTCAGATAAAAAGCGCTCTGGCACTCCTAATCTCTATTATCTGTTATAGTTATTGTCTGCATATATTCTTTTCTCATACTGTGTGTTGTACTGCAGTTTGTGGTTCATGTGTTCATTGATGTGTTAATGTAAAATGACTTGTGTTTTCTAATGAAACTGTTACAAAAATGTTAAATGTAAATGTCACAAAAAAGACTAAGCATTTACATAAAAAGGGGTATTTTGACCACTTTTCACAAACTGTTGTATGTAGGTCATTTTTCACACATTCCAACATCACCTATTAGAAATCTACTTTTTATACTGTTAATCTGTCTGTAGCCTATCGTAATTTGGTGCTTTGCTGCTAGAATCCCAATTTTCCTGCAGGGACCTCCTAAAAGGATTAATAAGATTCTGTTCTGTTGTGTTCTATTCTATTTTTACTTGTTGTATCTTCTACAATACTATTCTATTTTATTCTATCTCGCTCTGTGTGAGCTCATGATCTCCTGTCATGCACACAGGGGTTCTCCAGATGACTGCAGCGTGGGTAAGGGGCCAAAGCCCAGGAGTGGAGGTGACAGCACGCCAGTGAGTTATGGCAGCTACATGGAGGAGAAACACATCCCTCCTCCAAACATGACCGCCAGCGAGCGCCGGGTCATTGTGCCTGCAGGTACTGTGTCTGTTTCCTCTAGTCAAGTCAAATAGGTTTTATTGTTGTTTCAGCCGAGTACATTGTACATAGTTATACGAAACAACTTTTTACCAGGAACACACACACACACTAAGATACACCTTAGAAAAAGACTAAGAAAAAAACTTCAGCTATATCAGCTCTAGAGCTGGTACAATAACAGTCTGTGCTTTAAATGCAGTTTATGCTAGAGTCACCAAAAGAGCAGGGTTTTGATAAGAGACCACCACCTCCCTGCTCAGCCTGTATTCAGCTGTCAAGAGGCTGTTTCCTGAAGGCTGCTGCACAGGAGTGTGTTTGCTGCAAATATGAGCCTGCTGTCTAGACAGTTTCCTATAGTGGAGTTCCAAAAGGCATGGATAATGTGTGAAACTGCGTGTCATAAAGTCAGCCAAGAGGATGATGGTATGCTTATCAGTTATCTTATCACCACACATCAACCCTTCACAAAATGGAGAGAGTTAACCTAATGTAGATTAATCAGCTAACAAGGACACTAAAAACAAATGTGTATGTGATAATCTACATTACATTACATTACATTACATTACATTACACTTAGCAGACGCTTTTATCCAAAGCGACTTACAAAATGAGGACATAATAGCTAACAGATGTGTAGAGAACATCGAAGGTACCTATATAAAGAGATGGTTAGTAGAAAATAGTTTTGTTAGGAAGGAAAGCAGTCTCGGAAGAGAGGGATCTTCACGAGCTTTTTGAAGGTCGAGAGGGATATTGCTGCTCTTATAGCGACTGGTAGGTTGTTCCACCACTGAGGGACAACAACCAAGAGATAGGTAGGGGCAGAACCGGAAGTGACTTTGTAGGCTAAGCTTTGTGTTGAATTCTAGCAACCAAATGGAGCTAGTGCAGGTTGAATCTAACACAAGGTTTATTAGCCTGAATATTCTGCTTTGTTGTAGTAACTACAGAAGTAAGCTATGTAAAGCATATAATCAAAACTGGCATGTATTTAGTAATTTCTTTACTTTCATTTTAACTCTGATAAATGCACTTACTGAAATAAGCAACCATTTTATATACTACAGTAATGGGCACTACGGTACTATGCATTTGTTCCAGCCATGCATTAAAATTCATTTAATCCCACTGGTCACAATAGTGACCGAAAAAAAAGTTTTTAGTCAAAAGGCTATAAAATACTACTGCTTAACTTGTCAGTGCATTTGAAGGTAATATAGAAAAATACAAGGATTTAAATTAAATATGTGCAGTGCCACATGATTAGTCTAAATTGTCACATGACCAGAGCTGTTTACTTCCTGCTTGTACCATGAAGACAGGATGCCAGCATCTAGGCTCCAAAAGAAAATGTTAGTAATGTTAAAAGAAAAATAAGACAATGATTTTTGTTACACATAATGTTCAAAGTGTTAAGTATTTATGTGCATAAAAAAAAACTAAAATGTATTGAGTGTAGTAATAAATATAGGAACATCAACAATAGTGACCGGCGGGATAACACAGTGCACCTAGGTATACACATACGTAGCTCTTTATCTATTTAACTTTCCACTGGGATTTTTTCTTTCAATTTAACTTTGGCTCAAATACTTGATTTGTTGGATCCAGGCATGCCCCCAACTCTAACTTCAGGTCCTACCACGCAGGCACCTCCCACTCCAGGTCCTACCACATAGACAACACCCTTTCCTCCTAGATGGGCACCTCCCACTCCAGATCCTTCCAATCTACTGTGATTTTCCGAAGTCAAGGAAGTGTATACACACTGCCAATCCTTTCAAGGGCCCAACTTCATCAAACTCTACCAAGCTCTGCTCCAGTGTCAAGAATACTCAAAATCCATGCCCTTTATTTTTGAGACTTTTCAAGGATGCATGGATGGAACCTTGTCCATCGATGCAAAATTTCCCAAACTGCTCTGCATTAACACCTACGATCAGGGTGCGATTTGACAGGCGACAGCGTTTTAGTGACCACATTGCTATGTTATTACTGGGGCCAAATCTCCTCAGCTTCTATGTTGTCTCCTTTCTAAAGTTCTAAATTGTGATTCATGCCTGCAAGTGTTTGACAGGTCTAGTAGCAACAAAGCCATGATCATACTCTTGCACCTTGTAGTTTCTTTCAGCTCTCAACGAGTGTAAGCTGGTCCGATGTTCACTCTAGTTTGACCTTTGTCTATCACCATTTTTTTTCCTCGCCTCCTCCGACATAGGCTAGCCTTCCTTTTCTTCGCAGCCTTCGTCATGATGACAAGTCAAAGGCTAGCCGTAGGTATCTTCCATTTATATGTACCATCCGAGTGCTCCGCTTCCTCCCACTATTGGCTATTGTAACACTTCCCGTAAAGCAAGTCAGTTGTAGTTTCTTATTTCTCTCATTTGAACTACAAGGGGAGACGGTCCGCTCCTCCAAACTTGCTTAGTGTGGTTTTACCCTAAGGAGGGCAGCAAAGCAAATTCAGAAGTGTCTTTCACCCAGTTACAAATTGATGAACCACTGAAATGATTTTGGAAACATTATTTTTGAAAAAACTACCTAGTGTTGCTTTAACTAGAGCATTATGATGCTCTATTATCAGGCATACCTGCATGTGTACTATTATCAGGCATACCTGCATGTGTACTAGTCAGAGGGGTCAGAAAGTGGCAGCACATTGTTTTTCTTGATAAGCTAAGGGGCACACTATACATTTAGCTGACGCCCGTGAATATAGGTACAGGGACAGTCCCCCTGGAGCAGTGTGGGTTAGATGCCTTTGTCAAGGGCACTTCAGCCAACTTGTGAATATAATGGGGTGATGGAGGCTGTGTGAATCTAAAGAGTTAATTAGCAAGTTAAATCAGATGGTGACATAATGCAAAAATAATTAAGTCAAACATGCAATAGTGTCCATGTTCACTAAAGCTAAAACAGTATGATTAGACATGTTGACCTTATATAATATCATTGCCACTCCAACGTTCAGAGGTCTAATATGTTTGTACCTGTATAATGACGACTGAAAAAGTATAATGACTGTTGCTTAATTGCTATTTATGGCTGTTTTACGTCTGGCCTTGTCTTCTTTTTCATGTGCTATGCAAACACCTTGAATGCTGTCTATTCTGTTTACATAGACCCCACCTTGTGGACGACAGAACATGTGCAGCAGTGGCTGGAGTGGGCGGTGAAGGAGTATGGCCTGCTGGAGGTGGACATGTCCCTCTTCCAGAACATCGATGGCAAGGAGCTCTGCAAGATGACCAAAGAGAACTTCCAGAGGCTGACCCAAAGCTACAGTGCAGAGATCCTGCTGTCACATCTCCACTACCTCAGAGAGAGTAAGTGTAGTGTCATTTAGCATGTACCATAGGCCTTTGCAAGCATTGTGAAAAACTGAAGCATAAAACTGTCTTAAAAATGCAGTTCAGTGTAAGACTTTCTCCCATGACTATCCTATCCAGTGGCAGTAAGGTTGTATATCACAATGAGGAATGCAACAGCTGTATTGTCCCTTGTTTTGCATATAGCCTCAGAATGTCAAAGCAGCATGGCAGACACTATTGAGATGATCAACTCTGTATATACAGTACTGTGCAAAAGTCTTAGGCAGATGTGAAAAAATGCTGTCAACTAGGAATGCCTTCAAAAATGGAAGTGTTAATCATTTATGTTCATCTATTAACAAAATGCAGTGACTGAACAAAAGAGAAACCTAAATCAAATCAATATTTGGTGTGACCACCCATTGCCTTTAAAAGAGCATCAATTCTTCTAGGTCTATTGCATAGAGTTTTTGAAGAAACTTGGCTGGTAGCTTGTGCCAAACATCTTGAAGAACTACCACAGATCTTCTGTGGATGTATGCTTCCTGACATATACAACCAATTTGGTGTAATTGGTTGATCATAAACCTGACTATAATCCTACAAAATCCCTGACTTTGTGTGTACCCCTGTGTGTGAACTGATGCTGGTTTGAAGGCACCTGCCTAAATCTTTGGACAGTACTGTATCTTTTTCACCATCCATATGTTTAATGTTAAAACACACATAAGGCTGAAAGGACTTAAGGCATAAGATGCCATAAGTTGTTTTTGACAAGTGTTAGGCAGGTGCACACAGGGGTACACACAATGTCAGGGATTTTGCAGGGATTTTGCAGGATTAAGGGTGGTCACACCAAATATTGATTTGATTTAGGTTTCTCTTTTGTTCAATCACTGCATTTTGTTAATTGATGAACATAAATGATTAACACTTCCATTTTTGAAGGCATTCCTAGTTGACAGCATTTTTTCACACCTGCCTAAAGGCTTGGATATACTCGCCACGCGCAGTCGTACGCGCGCAAAAGTGACGTCAAAATGACGTCAGTGCATATCTGGCGCTGCGTTCTCAAGCGCATATTTGCCATGTCTGCACCTCCGATTTTTTGTAACTTGCGCGCGGCAGCCCCATTGAAAACAATAGGCAATGGCTAGTCTGGTTTCAGCTAACTTTAGCCTAGTAACTACCAGCCTAAACATGTATTTTCCATTGCTACAAATCAGCTAATATTACTGGAAACTCACAAGAAATACAAACACTGACTAAAAACTTTTAGGATTTTGTTCAGTTTTATCCACAAACCAACTTAGGTGCAAACCTGCAGTTCGTTTATTAAGCTAACGTTTTGCCTTATCCTGTCATCACTCATAAGGTCTTATAAAGCTATATACCCCTAGCTTAAGACTTTTGCACAGTACTGTATAAATTACAAATGTAAAGTGTACAAGGACACTTCAGTTTGCTGATGAGCCCATTATTATGAATGCAAATATCTATTAGTAAGCAACTTAAAAAATGACACAATGTGGTGTTAGGGCTACGTGCTGCATGGATCTTTTTATCTTAGTTTACCTCAACAACACCATGTACAGTATCTCACAAAAGTGAGTACACCCTTCACAGCAAAAAATGGGCTATATTTTCTCAAGGGACAATATTACACAAATGAAACTTCAATATGTTTTTCAGTAGTCAGTGTACAGCTTGTGTAGCAGTATTAATTTACTGCTCTCTGAAAATTACTTTACACACAAGTATTTTTGCATAAATAGCAGGCCACAAAAGTGAGTACACCCCACAGTGAACATGTTCAAATTGTGTCAAAATTGTTAATTTTTTGAGTGAACACCATTGTTATCTACCACAGCCTTAATATGGAATTCACCAGAGCTGCACAGGTTGGCATTACAGACCTGGCAGATGTTAGACACTGGTGCTCCTTCATCTCCTGCTTAAGGATGTCCCACGGGTGCTCAATAGGCTTCAGGTCTGGAGACATACTTGGTCACTCCATTACCTTCACTTTTAACTTCTTTAGGAAGGCAGTGGTCATCTTGGAAGTGTGTTAGGGGCTGTTATTGTGTTGAAAAAACTGTTGTATGTGCCAGTTTCTGAAGGAGGGCATCATGTTCTGCTACAGAATGCCACAACATATGTTGGAATCCATGATTCCTTCAATGAAGTGCAGTTGCCCAGTGCTGGCAGCATTGAAGCAGCCCCAAACCATGATGGTACCACCACTGGGCTTGATTGTAGGCATGGCACAATTGTAATGGTACTGTTCAACAGGCCGCTGCCACACATGCCTGACACCATTTAAGCCAAAAACGTTTATCTTATTCTTGTCAGACCGCAGGATATGGTTTCAGGAATTCATGCTTTTGGACTGCATGTCTTCAGCAAACAATTTTCAGGCTTTTTTTGTAATCAAGCTTTAAAAGAAGCTTTCATCTGGGAGGACGGCCATGCAGAATGAATTGTTGCAATGTGTTGCAGGTGTTGCAGGCTGATCTCCCACTTCTGCAACATCTGCAGTAATGCTGGCTGCACTCATGCACTTATTTTTTTAAGCCAACTTATGCATCTGACACTGTGAGTGTGTCGACCCTACTTCTTTGACTGTCAATGCCTGTTCTGACAATGCACTGTTTTTGAAAACCACTTAATCACTCTGGCCATGACAATGTAGCTCAGTTACATGGTGTTGCTGAGCTTTTATAGCATAGGCCATCATTCTGTAAAGCAATAATTCCATTTCTCAAATCTTGAGTTTTCTTTTTTGCCATGAGGAGTCATGTTGGTCATCCAGTGGATAGTATGAGAGAATTATAGCCAAAACATTAAAATGAATAGCTCAAATACATGACACACACATTTGGTCTGGTTGAGCAGACCAAAACACAAAAATGATGAATTGGACAAGTGGCTTTTCATGGTTGAATGATATGTACAGTAATCATTCAGGGTGTACTCACTTTTGTGGTCTGCTATTTATACAAAAATACCTATGTGTAAAGTTGTTTTCAGAGGACAGTAAATTAATACTGCTACACAGGCTGTACATTGACTACTGAAAAACAAATGAAAGTTTAATTTCTGTTGTATTGTCCCTTGAAAAGATATAGCATTTTTTTGCTGAAATGTGAAAGGTGTACTCACTTTTGTGAGGTACTGTATGTAAACAACATACGCCATCCGTGTATGTAAAGAACATACATGGCGTTGAGTTGTTAAAACCAATGTTATTATAACCAAAGTTGTTAAACAAATGTTTATTCAGGTAGCACATTCAGCCTGTCCAACATTTAGTTATAACATGATTCTGCAGTTTCCACTCTGCTGCTGAAATACACTGAGTGCAGAATTATTAGGCAAATGAGTATTTTGACCTCAACATCCTTTTAATGCATGTTGTCTCACGCCAAGCTGTTTAGGCTTGAAAGCCTACTACTAATTAAGTACATCAGGTGCTGTGCATCTGTGTAATGAGAGGGGGTGTGGTCTAACACCCTATATCAGGTGTGCATAATTATTAGGCAACCTCTTTTCCTCTGGCAAAATGGGTCGGAAGAGAGATCTGACAGACTTTGAAAAGTCCAAAATTGTGAGATATCTTTCAGAGGGATGCAGCACTCTTGAAATTGTGAAGAGTTTGAAACGTGATCACCGAACAATCAAACGTTTCATTGAAAATAGCCAACAGGGTCGAAAGAAATGTGTGGAAAAGAAAAGGCGCAAAATTACTGCACATGACCTGCGGAAAATCAAGCGTGAAGCTAGTAAGCAGCCATTTGCATCCAGTTCTGCCATATTCCAGAGTTGCAATATTCCTGACAAAGAGTACAAGGCGTGCAATACTCAGGGACATTGCCAAGTTAAGGAAGGCTAAAAGACGACCACCATTGAGTAAAAAACACAAGATAGAACATCAAGACTGGGCCAAGAAATATCTTAAGGCCAATTTTTCTAAGGTGCTGTAGTCCGATGAGATGAGAGCGACTCTTGATGGGCCTGTGGCTAGATCAGTAATGGGCACAAAGCTCCACTCCGATTGAGACGCCAGCAAGGTGGAGGTGGAGTACTGCTATGGGCTGGTATCATCAAAGACAAGCTTGTTGGACCTTTTCAAGTTGAGGATAGACTCAAACTCAACTCCCAGACCTACTGCCAGTTCCTGGAAGAAACCTTCTTCAAGCAGTGGTATAGGAAAAAGTCAGCATCTTTCAAGAACATTATTTACATGCAGGATAATGCTCTATCTCATGCGTCCAAATACTCCACTGCGTGGCTAGCCAGTAAAGGTCTGAAAGATGAAAAACTAATGACATGGCCCCCTTGTTCACCTGACCTAAACCCCATAGAGAACCTGTGGTCCATTATAAAGTATGAGGTCTACAAGGAGGGAAAACAGTACACCTCTCGGGATAGTGTCTGGGAGGCCGTGGTCGCTGCTGCACACAATGTTGGTCGTGAACAGATAAAGAAACTGACAGAATCCATGGATGGAAGGCTTCTGAGTGTCCTTATCAAGAAGGGGTGGCTATATTGGTCACTGATTTGTTTTTGTTTTGTGTTTGAATGTCAGATATGTTTATTTGCAAATCTGGAGTTGTCATGTCAGTGTACGTGGTGAAAATAAATAAGTGAGATGGGTAAATATTTGATTTTTATTAAGTTGCCTAATAATTCTGCACAGTGAAAGTTACCTGCACACATACATATCCTCCTAAAATGGATAAAACTAAAAACGTCCCACTGCAACTTCCATAAATATTCAGCTTTGATAAAAAATACAACTTGCCTAATAATTCTGCACTCAGTGTATATCTGTGTTTGTAAATAGTATTAAACAAGATGTCGCAGGGCTAAACCTAACTGTGTGACCCCAGCTGACAGAATAATGTTTTTTTTTTATTATTTGTGACAAATGATTTTTTTATTTAGAAATATGCATCTTTTGCCGCAGGGGTAAAGGCATACCTGCACATAGTGGCCTTTGCATATTACAGGATTTTAGTTTACAGCTGTACAGTATGTGACAATGTAATATCAGGTATAGTTTCTGACTTTTCTGCCTGTATTACTCATGCAGGTTTTCCTGTTTTGTTATGTGTATACTTTTTCATGCTTCCTACATTTTCAAATCAATCAGGTAATCTTCTACCTGACTAAAGACTTGTGATCATTGGAATCAGCTGATTTAGTGAATGGCTCAAACAGATAGGTTGCACTGAATTCTATCTTGTGAAGCCTGCTTGCCCTTCACTGGGTATTATATTATTCCAAACCTATGTGAGGCCTTATGGGAAAGTTTGAACGTTTCCAACTGAAGTTCAGTTGAAGTATCATCTCAGAAACGGTGGAAGGTCATTGCTGAGAATTTGGAGCGAATTCAAAACTTTCAGGACTTCAATTTGGTGCAAGCCGATGACTGGTTAATAGATATTGTATCAAGGAATTGTATCACTGCTCCTTTTTTTCCTTGGCTGGTCTTTCTCCTCCCCTCTATCTGCTTTCTATCTGTAGTGCTTGGCCAGGACAGAAGGCTCAATATAGTTGTGTGCACGTGGCTGCATGAGTGTAATGCGTATTACATACCCTAAGCATACTTTTTCTGTTGTCTTGAGCACATGTCAGGGCTCTGTGCATCTCAGAGGCTTGCAGCTCTTGCCTTTGGGAAGCCCCCTCACAAAGCATGTAGCTCATAGCTACAAACTGCGAACAAGCACAGTACTCAGGTTAATTTCAAATGTATGTCAGGCCTAACGGAAAAGTAAAAATAAAGTGCAGTTCATTGCAGTATCATCGCAGAAACAGTGCAAAATCGTTGCAGAGAATTTGGAGTTTAAAACCTTCAGGAATTCAGGTGTGTGTGTGCCAATAAACTCTGCAAGGATGATCAATTTCATCACACTTGTTTCATCACACTTGCACAACACATTGCAATAGAAGTATGCTGGAGCCTTAAGTATAACCTACTGGCTGGTGAGCATCATTGCCAGGCATGTGTAACTTGCTGCACACCATTGAAAGATTTTAGTCATTCTTCTATTTAATGTCAAAAAAGAGTGTTTTGTTTCTCAGCTCCACTTCCTCACTTGACTTCAGATGATGTTGACAAAGCCTTGCAAAACTCCCCACGACTGATGCACGCCCGCAACACAGGTGAGATGCTACCCCTGCTACACTTTACTTCAAACTCCATTTTTAACCTTACGATGACAACTTCATATATTTTTAGTAAAGACATACAGTCTTACAGTATTGAGTAACCCAGTTTAAGAAGTTATAGTCCCATACCAATATTTTGTTCCAGCCATTCAGAGAAGCAGTTCATTAGTAAAATTACCTAATAGTATTTGTGCTACGTGTTAATTACTAATAAACTGATTTAGTAACTATCTGTAACAAATATTGGGTATGAATTAGAATTGTCACTTCTTACACCAGGTTACACCAACAGTGCACTCTTATGTTGTAATATATTCTGTAATTGTATATTGTAACTTTTGTGTAGCAATGGTGTGCAAAGTGCCTTTTAAATTTCATTGCTTTTTTAAGCATACTAATACATAGATATGAATTGATGTTACTAAAAAATATTGTATAGTAAAACAGTGTACTTGATAAATATTTGGTTAATAATCTAAGTAAAGTCACTGCACCCACACACTTCATATATGTTTTCTAGGAGGTGCAACTTTTATTTTTCCAAATTCTCAAGTATACTCTACCGACACAACCCAAAGACTTCCCTCCAGGCCAGGTTTGTGGTGTTTTGTGATTTTTTGATTTTGTCATGCAACTTTCATAGGGCTCTTATATAGTGAACCACAATATGGAAATATGGAATTTCCCTCTGGGATGATTAAAGTATATCTAATCTAATGTAATCTAATAATTCCTACAATGATTTCTGCTTGATGTATTTTCTGACAGACTTGGCGTATGAAGTGGCAAGACGATCAGTTTGGCCGACCCAACCAGCAGCTACCTCCAAAAGTAAGAGAAGATGCCCTGATGACGTACCCCTATGCCCAGAATTATTTAGGGGAAAAGTGTGGTGTTACTGCAAGCAAGGGTGGGAACCATTATGCTGGGGGAGCAGTGCCTTTTGTTAGGACATGTTAGGACAGCATATGCTTCTTTAGCTAATAGTTATAATAACCTCAACATTCATTATTCTACCCTCAATATCCATTTGCTTAAACAGCAAGATTGTTTTTGCAGACATTTTCAAGCTCCTAAAAGAAGTCCATTTGCCAACAACTTACCTCTTTTGACTACCATGACCTGGATGAATGAGAATCTTCAGACATTGTTCTTGCATAATCTAAACCATCTCTCAGTTACTCTGAGATATCATCAGTGGTGACAGAAATGTCCACGTAAAGTAGGCTATGCTTTAATCACCTATGACAATAACATGCTTGGTGTGATGTGACAGATTATTTGAAATTGTGAGATTTTCTGTATTTAGCTGTAGAGTTTGATTTGGAAATTGTACAAAAAAATATAATTAATCCTTGCTCTCCCATTATAAAGGTTTTCACCTTTGCTAGATTTACTGTCCAAGTGTCAACTGCATAAAACTCTAGTTTCACTTTCAGATACTGCGAAGCAAGTGGACACACACATAGATGTTAAGATATTGCATTGTCCTTACATTATTATTATTAAATTGTAATTACCCATGCACTTACAATTCCATGCCATAACAACATAAAAAAAGCTAATTTAAGAAATCCACCACTTTTAGTTTGACTATGTTTAATACTAATACATAGACAGAAACACTGTGTGTGGTGTGTGTGTATGTGTGTGTGTATGTGTGTGTGTATGTGTGTGTGCGTATGTGTGTGTGAATGTGTATGCGTGTGTGCGTGTGTGTGTGTGTGTGTATGTGTGTGAGGGAAGCTTCAGTGTGTGTGTGTGAGAGAGGGAGAGAGTAATTGATAGGCTTTGACAGTAACGCCCTTAAAAAATCAACATCATGTTTGCTATATGTTTGGTTCTTCAAGGCCCTCAAAACCCACCAGCCATTGTGACAAAAGCTGAGGAGCAGCGACCTCAGTTAGGTTTGTTTTTTTTATTATAGATATACCTGTCATGACTAATAGTAATAATAATAATAATTTATTACATGAGGTTTTACAGTTTTTTTGTTTTTGTTTTTTTTTTACTTTTTTTCCCAGACCCTTATCAAATTCTGGGACCCACAAGCAGCAGGCTTGCCAACCCAGGTAAGGTCTGGTGATTACAGGCAGAATAATCCCATGCATACATTGCTAATCACTGTGATACTCCTGTAATGTGCAGAGGTTTCAGACTTGGCCCTGTTTTTGTGTGTGAACACTAAATGTATTTAATGTGGCATGGCCAACTGGAATTGTCTTGCGCTGAGACAGTTGACAGATGCCAAAATAGGTGTGCGGCACAATGTCTTATGGCCATTATAATGTGTAGAAGGAAAAGTGTTGCTTTAACATCTATGTTAAGATAAGCCTTAATAGAAAGCCAATGCTGCAACTGTCTTCAACATTTTGTTAGAACAGTAAACTCAACCTTCAGAAATCAACAAACTAACTGTTCAGACTATACCAGTCTACGTACCAAATGTGTGTTTGATGTGTGACATAAAATAAAATAATGTTAAAACACATTTAAAAAAGCTTGGAGCAAAGGAGAGACAGGCTAAGTTACAACAGGATACTATTATTAAAGCATCACAGCATTACATAGATATGTTTCAACAAGATGGTAGATGGGGGCAGTTGTGGCCTTATGGTTAGGGAGTTGGTCTTTGGATTCAGAGAGTACCAGTAGAAAAAACTGTGAGTGGGAGGAGTGAACAATCAGTGCTCTCTTGCACCCTCATGTGAAGTGCACTTCAGCTTGCCATCTAAATCCATGTTGCCCAAGGGGGATTGTCCCTGTACCTAATTTACTGTAGGTCGCATTGAATAAGAGCAATGTAATGTAGAGATAGGGGTAAGACTTGGCTATTGGGATGAACCACTGCTGCACTTTACCATTGAAAATGAAAGTCAGTCCCAAGGTTCAGTTGGTTGGTTTCAGTAAGTAGACATCTGTTGGTGCATTATTGAGCCATTATTGAGAGTGTCATCACCTCTTCCATCCCTGTCTAGCATGGAAGTGCAGACAGTCGCACCAGGAAAAAAACTGCTAAACTGATCTGAATGATCTACTTCCTACTTATTTATTTTTATTTCCCCTTGGCCTGGCTACCTTAACAATTACCATCAACTTTGTTGTGTGGCTATCCGTCTATCCATCCGTCTATCCGTCTATCCGTCTATCCGTCCATCCATCCATCCATCCATCCATCCATCCATCCATCCATCCATCCATCCATCCATCCATCCATCCATCCATCCATCCATCCATCCATCCATCCATCCATCCATCCATCCATCCATCCATCCATCCAGTCGCCCTGGATAAGAGTGTCAGCTACAGTAAGTGTAATGTAATATGATGTAATTCACTGATTTATTCAATTGTGATGATAGCCTATTTTCTCCCTTACAGGCTCTGGACAAATACAACTTTGGCAGTTTTTGCTGGAGCTGCTATCTGATAGCTCCAACTCCAGCTGCATCACTTGGGAGGGCACCAACGGAGAGTTCAAGATGACTGACCCAGATGAAGTAGCCCGACGTTGGGGCGAACGCAAGAGTAAACCCAACATGAACTACGACAAGCTAAGTCGCGCCCTGCGCTATTACTATGACAAAAACATCATGACTAAGGTGCATGGCAAGCGCTACGCTTACAAATTTGACTTCCACGGCATTGCTCAGGCTCTTCAGCCTCACCCTCCGGAATCATCCATGTACAAGTACCCCTCAGACCTATCCTACGTCAGCACATATCACGCACACCAGCAGAAGATGAACTTCGTCTCATCCCACCCTCAGGCACTGCCAGTTACCTCGTCCGCGTTCTTCGCTACCCCGAACCCTTACTGGAGCTCCCCAACAGGGCCTATCTACCCCAGCACTCGACACCCAGCCACTCACATGCCCTCCCATCTAGGGACATACTACTAGCAGTTGCAGGACATCACACTGGAGAATAGCATAGGTCAAACAAGACAACAGAAAGCCACAGTGCCTTTGTGAGTGCCTTTACATGCACCCCAGTATCCCAAATTTGAGGCTTATCCCAAGGCAACAAAAGAGCCTTATTGAGATTCCTCCATGTGAGGAATGCAAGTAAGCATGTGAATATGTATAATGGAATACAAACAGTAGGAAATGAAGGGAAGTTGCAATGACAAAGAAAAAGTATGTGGGGACTGTTTGTAATGCCTAGAGCATTAGGAGAAGAGAGATATTTTTCCAAGAAACACATATTTTATAATAATTTATACATTTAAATTTAAAAAATAATTTTGGAGAAATATGACAGCCAGGGGTGTAAAGAATGAAAGGTGTGCAATGTCAGTATGTTGGATGCTTTTAACAGTATTATGGTGCATTTAACACTGAATCTTTTTCATAAAAATGGCAGTTAATTTGCAAAGAGGATAAATAATTGCTGCATGAACAGTTACACAGTACTATACATGTAGGAATACATTAGCTTTTTAAGTTATTGGGAAATGCAGAAAAGTCAAGTTGATTTATAGAGAAATGATGGGCCTTTATGAGAGGAATAGAGGCAATTGTAGCACTAAACTGTAAAACAATCACATTGCAGAATTTCTTCGAAAGGTCAGTGCAAGTCAGAAGGTCTAGAAAACAGATGAGGTGCATTAAGAAAAGGAGTAAGAAAATGAGGGAGTACAGAATGTGCAAAGATGTTAATAAAATGCCAGTATCAAATGGTAATACAATGGTATTCTCAGTGTTAATATAACGTTCTCCTAATGCCATGTTGCAGTGAAAAAGGCATTTTGAAATATGAAGGCAGTTTACAAGTATATGATTATCAATCCCACTGGGTGTACCTTTAGGGTTGAGATCAAGAACTGGAGTCTGAATTTGAAGGCTTGATGTATATTGACCTGCATGACCTCGTTTTTTTTTTTTTTTTCTGTTTTTTTTTTTTTTTTTTTTTTTGGGAAGGGGGGGTCTTAATAGACAAAACTTCAATACAGCTCCATACACTACATATATCTGAAGAGATTGGTACAGAAGTACCAACTTTATATTATTATTACTATTATTATTATTGTTATTAATATTATTATTATTGTTATTTTTCTGAGTCACGAACGCTGTGCGTTTGTAAGTTTCGAGTATACATGTAACCTTTTTTATTATAAAAGATATATAACTTATGCATTTAACATTATGAGTTGATCTCAACCAGCCAAGGACCATTGATTTAATAAATGTTGTGAAGTTATTCACCAAAGTTGGCCTCTGAAATCTGGGGGGTACTCCAGAAAGCAGGGTTAGTCACTTACCACCAACTGCCAGTAGTGCCACTGAGGTACCATGAGCATAGTACCATCCCCACACACTGCTCCCTGGACGCTGTTGTCATGGCTGCCCTGTGCATGTGTGTGATGGGAAATGCAGGTTGCAATTTCATGTGTACAATAGCCAATGGGAATCACTTTCACTAACAGGGGAACTCTGTGGTTTTGTTTTGCTAGGAGAATAAAGTCTAGGCTCTCATTAGGACATTTATGACTCACTTTGAAGGAACTTATTTGGGGCAGGCACTAAACCACCTCTTTGGAATATTCCCCTGAACTTGAACTTGATACTTTTTATACATATGTTTACAAAACAAACCCACCCAAGAAAACCCTGGCATGTTCGGCAGACCTACTCAGCCTTATAGTTTATTTCATGTCTCAGAAAAAATACTTGTTAAAATATCCTTTCTTAAAAATTGTAAGTTTAAAGATTGGAAAGAAATACACATCTTTACAGAAGCAAGACAGCAGTATTAAAAAAATAAATTATGTGATTTTTGTATTGCCATTCCAATAAACAGTATTTAAAGCTAAAAACCTTTTCCACTTTGTCATTTTATATGGCTCTCGTCGGTTGTGGTGCATACAAACATGACCTGCTAATCTTTCATGTTGACCCAACACACACACTGTTGTTGCCATAACACAACAGGAGCAACAACAAAAAGGAAGAGTTAGCATGAATTGTTCTGAAGGTTTCAGTGGAACATTGATTATTAATATTGTCTGTGCAGTGTAGTGTATAAATAAATCTTGTTCATAACTTCCCAACACATGCAATCTTTGTTTGTTGCATAGTAGTTGATCACAGTAATTCTGTATTACTTAAGATTGTGTTAGCATTGGTAACATGAATGTGGATACTGTTATCCAGTATTTGTCATTGTCAGTTTTGTTATATTCATCCCATAGGTAAACTGGCCTTTTTTATAAATCGATGTAAAGCTTTATGGCAATAGTATGCTATAAATTAAAATAATGATGGACTGACAACTTTATAGACAAATACAGTTTGCCCAGATTGCTCTTTAGATCTTCACTGGAGCTGGCTTCTACAGACAGGTGAGCCTATTAATTAAAGGAGAACTTCGGTGTAAAATGAAAATTGGCATGTTAAAACATCATACCGAGTTGGTATGTGTACTGAGGAGCAAAACTGATTTAGCCTGTTGCATTCAGAGTTTAACTATTTTTATCATTTGTCCTAGAAGGCTAACAATGGAAGTGGTAGGTGCGACAAAGCATGACGACTACGCTATTTTTAAACCATTAAAACAGCTTGAAGAAACTCCACACTCCATTGGTAGTACAACAAAGGCCCTGACATTAGAAAACGAGGCACTGAGAACTTTGTAAGTGTACACAACATTTAATAATAAAACAGTTTTGACAGGCAGTACCGTGCTGTAGTTTCTCGTCGCTGCCATGATAAAAGTCCACACAAGTTGATCGACAAACACGAACAAGCAGGAAGAATAGGAGGAGAGGTAGTACAATCGACTTGTTTGGACTTTTATCATGGCGGCGACGAGAAACAACTGCAAGCTACTGCATGTAAGAACAGTTTTTTAAATAAACGTTTTGTACATTTACAATATTCTCAGTGCTTTGTTTTGAATGCCAGAGCCTTTGTTGTACTTCCGATGGAGTGTGGAGTTTCTTCGAGCTGTTTTAATGGTTTAAAAATAGCGTAGTCATCATGCTTCGTCTAAGGGCACCTACCACTTCCATTGTGAGCCTTCTGGGACAAACGATAAAAAATAGTTAAACTCTGAATGCAACAGGCTAAATCAATTTTGCTCCTCAGTACACATACCAACTTAGTATGATGTTTTAACATGCCAATTTTCATTTTAAACAAAAGTGTCCTTTTGAAGATGTAAAATACAATTCTGTGCAAGTTGTTTTTTCTACAAAATACAGAAAACAAACAGCAATATGTATTGGACAAATGACCAGTTTTTAGCTCATCATCATGACCCTGCTTAGCCTTATAGTTTATTTCATTTCTCAGAAAACATAGTTGTTAAAACATCAATTCTTAAAAATAGTAAGTTTACAGATTGGAAAGAAATACCCATATTTACAAAAGCAAGAAAACATTTTTAAAAGGAAGAAATTACACACATACTGTTGTTGCCATAACCCAACAGCAGAAACAACAAAAATGAAGAGTTAGCATGAATTGTTCTGAAGGTTATAGTGGGAAAATGATTACTATTGTCTGTGCAGTGTAGTTTATAGACTTTCTAGACAAATACAGTTTGCCCAGATTTTTTTAGATCTTTACTGGAGCTGGCTTTAACAGACAATGGAGCCTGAGGATTAATTTGTGTAAAATAAAGATGTAAAATTAATTCCTGTGCAGTTATTCATTAACTAGATCTTTTTTCTACAAAATACATACAACAGAAAACAAACAGCAATATGTATTGGACAAATGTCAATTTTCAGCTCATCATAGTCAAAACCAGTGCTTTGGCTGAGAGACTGGGTGGAATGCAGGGAGATAGTAAAGAATATGTCTGAATACCATTTATGAATTAAATGCCTGAAGGAAAATTATTCATGAAGAAGAACAACTAAAACCTAGCTTAAGCTGGGGCATCTAAATTGTACTTTTCACCTGATTTATTTTGTATATTTATATTAAGCAAAACACATATTCTGTTTAAGCAAATCTTGACACTAATTTTACAGAGCAAACCAGAAGCTCAACTAAATATGTATTTACTCCTTGCGATACTCCTCTTCAAGCTGAAGCTTCTCAGCGTGATTGCTGAGCAAGGTGGAGTCATTACAGAGTTGCATTTTATCAAAGAAATTAAAGTCAGCAACATAGCGCCCTCTTGGGGTGGTAAAGAGCACTGGCTTAAATTCGTAACCCCACATGATCTCTTGGGGTACATAAGATGTGCGACTTTGACAGGTGGCAGCTGTCGATTCCATGGTTGCATTAAGCGTCACCAATAACTCAAAGTCTCTTGTCTGCAGGTTCTCTGCAGTGAGGCCTGCCAAGGGACTACTCTCATCCAGAATGTGGTAAAAAGTCAGAGGCAGGCTTAGAAAGGGACACTCCCCACTACAGTCCAACTGGAAGTCCACGCTAGCCTGCTGGATTTGGGTCTTTTCCCCTTCCTGTGTCACATAGGGGAAGAGAAGCTTGCCTGTAAGATTACATTGGATCAGCAGGCTTTTCCTCATGTTTGCGACCCTCACCATCAGACATAGCTTTCCCTCATGTTTGCAGACTACAGCTGATTGGCTAAACTTGATTGTCTCGGCTCTCTTCTTCGGGCGCGCAAGCTTAGCTAACAGTGCCCCCGTGACAAAAATCTCTGCCAGGCCAGTGATGACCAGCTGGGCTACCAAAGTGAAGATGGCAAGTGGGCATTCCTCTGAAATGTAACGGAAACCATAGCCTATGGTGGTCTGAGATTCTAGGGAAAACAGGTAAGCCCCTGTTAGTGTTTCCACATGGATCACACATAGGGTATGATTTGAGGGCCGGTCGCTGTCGAAGTCACCGTTGGCCATCCCAATGAGATAGAAGAGGACGCCGAAGATGAACCAGGTCATGACGAAAGTTGAAGCGAAGAGGGTGAGCTTGTAGCGCCACTTCATGTCCACCACTGTCGTCCAGATGTCGTGCAGGTACAGCTTAACCATGCCCTCCACATTCTCAATTTTGACTTTGTTGTGTCCGTCTTTTGAAACGACCCTTCGCACTTGCACCTTTTTAGTGGCCATCCTGCAATGTCAAATAGTCACTGATTTAAAGCAGGAGAAGAAGATTGTTGTTTAGTGAGCTTGATAAAGATATGCAGTCATTTATAAAACAGTTTTTTGTGTAAACATTTGCAGCAAGTATATGGAGAGATTTATCCAAAGCAGCTGAAAATACTGGACATTTGAATTGACAATAAAAATGACAATGAAAAATGTAGCACTACCCCTAATAATAATTCCGCCACCACCATCATCATCATCATCATCAACAACAACAACAACAAAAAATATAGCCATTAGTGGCAATGATTGGCTCTCGTACCTCCGGTGCTGCAACCCATGACATTTTGCCACTCAACAATATGGTGACCTCCTCCAAATAGCTACAAAGTGGGACAGTGTTTGTGTCTGTGTGTGTGTATTTGTTTATGTACCAGTGTGAATGTGTAAAGTAAGGACACGTGTAAGTTAATGTAGGAACAAAATTTGACAAAACTGGGGAAAAAATCTCTTCACTGCCTGTTAGGGGCACTATGCCAGTTTGACATGACTGTGTGTGTGCGTATGTGTGTGTATGTGTGCGTGTGTGTGTATGACAACCTGTGTGGATGTGTGAAGTTGGGACACTGGTGAGTTCACATCCACCTAACCTGAATTAATCTACTAAGCTAGAATGAGCTCTACTGCCAGTTAATGGCGCTTTGCCACTTTGGGCATGTGGATACCATCATAATACCATAAACAGCCTGGGACAAGTGTGTCAAAACTATTCATGTGTCAAAAAACACAAATCAAAATCAAATTTTTTCTTTGGCCCGCTGGTGGTACTATGCCAAACAGGCATATTCAGTGTTTTGATTTTATCATAATCATAGTATATAATAACCTGAGAAGTTTCAGACAATTTAATGCACTGGGACCACATTTCCTGTTTATGTGGCGAGATATTACAATTCTTCCTCTCACCATTTCGGTGTTTTACAACATATCAAAAAATCACAATTCCCTTCAGCAGCATCTTGAATAAATTTGATGAACTGTGTAGGAGGAGTATGTTAAAACGGATCATGCGTCCAAATGCATATAACCCCAATTACATCATCTCCTGTTGGGTGTGACTAATACAATGTATATATAAAAGTTTGACACTTTAAGGGGCACTGTGGAGTCTCTGGGCCACATCCACAGCCAAGCCTTTGTCCCTCACAGCCGATACGTATACAAAATTTCATGAGTTTGTACATGGGAAGTACAGTACCTCAAAAAAGGCTAAGTTTGTCAGAAGAAAGAAAAATACATACTCTTTTGAAAAACAATAATAATATAATAATAATAATAATAATAATAATAATAATAATAATAATAATAATAATAATAATAATAATGCCAAAATGCACAGTAAAGTTATATAGCATAGAATACTGTTTACATCACTAATCAGCCAGTCTGCCTGGGTCAGACACTATGCTAATAAGGAACAGTTGTTTGGTGAATGGTTAAGATTAACGTATGTTTTAGCCTTTTACGCTTTGGAGCCAGATTGCCCAACTTTGAAAGCTACTTATGTTAGGCTAAAGCTTTAATCACTCTTTAAAGACACAAAACCTCACACTAAACTTAGTAACATTAGGTGGGGTCTGTCTACAGTACCACCAAACAGTCAATGATGAATAAAGGTGTGTGGTGTGTGATCTCTTGCTGGTGATAGAAGCTAGAAACAGTGCATTCTTACAAGACCAAAACATATAATATAAATATCGTTTCCATCTGTAGCAGCAATACGTATTTTGGACATATCACAGTCTTGACTCAGGGGTATGTCTCACTACACACACTGTACTTGTAGAAGTATGTGTGACAAATAAAAATCTTTTTCAGCTCACGCCATAACAAGCCTCTAAGTGACTTAGGTTCAGTAGACTACATGCGATTTACCTCCTACTACATAATGTTACTACAAGTATATTACTACTGACCACTACTACATGTAGACAGATAAAAAATCTCTTTAAACATACATATAGATTTGGAAACAGGACAATTAAGAGTAGTAATGTTTTAAAGGCCTCACAGGATCCCCCATCAGTTTCATCCAACTTTAGCCAACTAACAATTAATGTCAAAACTTTTATTTTAGAAACTTACCTTTTTGTATTTCCTTACAGCTTCTGTTATGTGTTGTTTTCAGGATACGTTGTGTGCAAGCCCAAATTAGCACTAGTCACAGGCCACTGTCAACACACTCTTTCTTTTGTCTTGTAGTTGCGGTTGGACTTTAGCCCAGTGTTATTGAGGGCAACTAATAAGCACAGGTGTAACAGGAGAACTGGACAGTGAAAGGGACCGTCCTGTACCTGCCCATCGGGTTTCCTATTAAACTCCTCCTCCTTTTCTCCTTCTATTCTCCTCCTTTTCTTCTTCTTTTCTAAGAGGGCAGCAAAGCCATTGTCATAAGTACTTGTTCGTTCACCTTGTGTTATGGTGTTGTTCCCTTCCTTCCACAGGATTGTTTTCACTGGATACACACCCTGATTTACTGTTCTCTGTCCAAGAATGTAGTTGTCAACCAAGACGTGTCTTGGATTCAGCTTACATTTACTAACCAAACAATAAAGGCCTGTACCACTTAAAATTTGAACTTGATTTAAATAATATTTTTTTAGTTGTTTAGGTTTGGTGTTTCCATTTGTTATTGTAAATTGTATTCCTAGTCATTGTCCATGGTCATTTAAAACTGGAACATTTTAAATGCAACTGTACTGGTTGATCAGTCTATTTATATACCATGATATTGCATATATTCAAATTCATAGCAACATGTTAATGACACTGTATTTCTACAGTGGAGAATAAGGCTAAAATACTTAAATAAAATAAGATTTAATTTGTACATATACACAGGATTCTGTCAAATTATCTCTTTTTTCTTTGATGAACTCAGTAAAGCCTTATTGAGTCACACATTTTCTTATGGCCAGAACGTGAGCATTGTGAGGACTGTCATGTATGACAACTTGGAATCAAGGCTTCACTTCAGCATAGTGTTACTATTTCATTTCACAGCAGTGTAAAAAAAGAAATATAATGCTGTTTATGAAAAGACAAAATAAAGAGAATATTTACATGTTTGAATGTGCCATTCCTTTAAGATGAGCAGTGATGTGTTTAACATTCTTTCCCACTGTTTCCCAGTGACTCTGAATTGGCAGCTCTACTTACTTTTTTGTTGGGGCAGACCTTACACATGGAAAGTTACCAAGTTCCAAGTTTGCCATGAAAGTTAATCAATAATGTTTGCTGAGAAGCTTGTGGCTCATAAAGTTTATGGTTATCAAGCTGCACATTCCTTTCTTTAATGTGCAACACAGTTAATATTACATGAAAACCAGGCAGATACACCTACTACTGTATGTTTAGTGTCAATGTGGGATAAGCAACATGGCAAAGTGTCACTTCTGAAACAGAATATGCTTCATTTTTTGGCATCTGGGAAATTTAACCTTTTTCTAACTCAAACCGATTCGTAAAACAAAAACAGTCTTCAAATAAAGAAGTCTTTCAACAGGCCAGTTGAACTTGTGTAGTTCTAGTGTCTTGAACTGCTTGATCATGTTTCTCCCAGGTAGGTAGCTGTAACGAAACACACTTGACCTCTTCTCGTTTGATGTTATTTCTAACCAATATACTGTATAGTCAGGCCTCATCGACAACAGATGCTCCACTCAGATAATGCACCTACATCTCCCCCCTTCAAAGAGTATTACTCTGCAATAAGAACAATCTGCATATCAACATCACACCACCAACCACACACCATTATGACAGCAATAAAGGACTTTTTGTTTATATCTTATATATATATATATATATAGGCCTAAATATAAATAAAGTTTAATAGTACCTTACAAGGAAGCCATAACATGTCCATTTTTTCTTACACTATGACAACATTTCATTAGTAGGATCAGTAGAAGTAGTAGGGCAAATAAACTATGCCCTGTAAATAAAGGTTTAAAAAAAGTTAGGTGGAAATCCCTATGTACATTTGGGGGCGAAGCTGCGAAGGCACCCATTTTGTTTCTAGCTTTTCTCTTTATTATTATCCTTCTGCCATGGACGTCTATGACAGCCCATAGAACTAATTGGTAAAAAAGTTTTGAAATTTTGTACACTTATTCAGGACAGCCCAAAGATAAACCATAGCAAGTTCCATGCCAATGCAGCACACACACTAGCGTCACCAATAGGTCAAAGTTGAACATGCATTCAGGGGCGTGGCCACGTGGGGGCAAGGGGGGGGGCCATGGCCACCCCTGGTCAGAGGCTGGCCAACCCGCTGGCCCCCCCTACGGACCCACCCTTTGCCTACTTGAACTTAAAGGGCGTGTTGCAGGTTAACCACCACTGTCAATTAGTAGGTACTACTTAAAGCACTCGAGATATCTATACCATTTAAAAAATGTCTCTAAAATCTGTTTAAGGCCATTTTATGGAAGCATATCTGTTCCAAAATTCAAATGAGAATGCAATCTGCATTATGCAATTCAATGGGCAATTCATTATGCAATTCAATAATGTAATTTGCAATTGTATTGTACACATTGCAATGTAATAGGCAAAGTTTTAATTAAATGTTCAATTCAATTCGAATTATGTTGATTATAAATTTGAATAAACATGTATTTAATTGCATTCCATTTTGCCATGGTACTTCTGTCTTAAAATTCAAATGGCAATTCTTTTTGCAAAGGAATATTTCATATTCGGTGTCACAATTTAACGTCCAATTCTTTTTGCAATTTGAAATTAAAAGTTTAATGTAGGATTGCATTTTAAAAACATATTTGGCAAAAGTGTCAATGTATGACACCCCTTAGACCATTTGAATTATTTTTCGTAAAATAGCGCCCCTTTGTGATGGCAAAGCACATTGCCACGCTCTTTGTGTCGCAAAATTCAAACGGCAATTTAAATGGCAATAATTTGTGCAAACCACGCTTCCGCCCTGTGAGTCTCCCCGCCCCGCCCTTCTTCTACTGTCTATGGCCCCGCCCCGCCATTCGTCAAGGCGTGAACTTCTCATAGACAGTAGAAGGAACTTCTTCACTTTCTGTGTTAATTACTACTACCGTTAGCAATGGAGGAGCTAGCTGCTGTAATAAGGTCTCTGGCCGATGATGTCGAACACCACCGTGTCAGCGAGTCTGATGCAAGGGACAGATTACTGACAGTGGAAGACAGAGTGGGTGATTTGGCCCTTCTGGTCCCATTTGATGTTAACCTGGTCCGTTCAAAATATCTGAGGCCTTACAGGTAATGCGTAGGGTTGGGAGACCTTGTATAGATATACCTGTGGAGGGAATTGATGGTTACCTGTCATATGGGCTAAAAGTAAAAGATATAGCTGAGCTTTATGGAGTTCACAGGTCAACTATCCATCGAAGAATGCTTGAAAATGGACTCAGGTGAGTTATACAGACAGACAGTATGTATACATATATATGGTTATTGTTGTAATTATAGTATTTTCAGTAAAATAGTGTGGGAGATTACTGCAATAAATATAAAGTGATGTAAGTCAGTTGTGTGAAGGGTGACCAGACGTCCCGAAAAATTCGGAACTGTCCCGAAATCCCATAAGCCGTTGTCCCGAATCCCGAACCCGGCCCTAAATGTCCCGAATGTTACACTTAAACAGAATACTGAGTAGTTATTAAACATAATTAAACAATAACCATATATATGTATACATACTGTGTGTCTGTATAACTCACCTGAGTCCATTTTCAAGCATTCTTCGATGGATAGTTGACCTGTGAACTCCATAAAGCCCTAGCCTGGCTATCGCGACTTGTCAATGCTCTGCGAGCATTGGTCTGGCCAAGCTGTTGTGAACCCATTTCTCAGAAGGCGGGCTTAACCCGCCTCTTTCAAATGCCTCTGTTTGCTACTGGACGAAGCTTCAATCAATCACACCCCTCTGCCCTCTGACGTATACCCAGCGAAAGAAACTGCTTGATCCAAACAAAAAGTAGTAGTAGCCTGTAGTCATATAGAAATGGCGTTAAATGATTTTTGTCAGACTTGTGAGGTGAACATGAGAGTGGCTGGTGTTGGTCATTTAATATTGATATTCGAAAAACGAATCAGTGCGATCAAAGGCGAAATGACCACAACAACAGCGTTCTCGCAAAGCCCAATCGACTTGGCTACCAGCGGGGCTAACTGCTAAATTAAACTTTTACCGAAGCCGGTCGGTAGCATTGCGAAAACGTCCTTTCCCGCAACAAATGCTTCAAGGGCTGCCCTTTGCTGTATTTTCAGAGAGAACTACCCTTTGAATTCGTCCAAAACAGCAGCTACAGCTGCATTGAAATCTTGCGTTTGCTCCACGTTCGCCATGTTGACAGTGACTGAGATAGATTTCCGGTCGCCAAACTACCGCGTCATTGCCATTTTGAAATGCTCGATTTTCATTGGCCCCATATTTCTGCCGGAGCAGAAATGGTTTAGATAGGCAGCTTGGCCAGACTGACTTGCTCGCGAAATGAAAATGCAGTGTCATAGGCAGTATGGGCACACCCAGGCTAATAAAGCTCAGCTATATCTTTTACTTTTAGCCCATATGACAGGTAACCATCAATTCCCTCCACAGGTATATCTATACTAGGTCTCCCAACCCTACGCATTACCTGTAAGGCCTCCGATATTTTTGAACGGACCAGGTTAACATCAAATGGGACCAGAAGGGCCAAATCGCCCACTCTGACTTCCACTGTCAATAATCTGTCCCTTGCATCAGACTCGCTGACACGGTGGTGTTCGACATCATCGGCCAGAGACCTTATTACAGCAGCTAGCTCCTCCATTGCTAATGGTAGTAGTAATTAACACGGAGGGCTCTATTTTCACGATCATATACGCATTGTCTAAAGTCTGTCGCGCAAGTTGCTTTGGGGGCGTTCCCGAGACAATATGCTATTTTGATGATGGGAAAAGTGAACATTGCGCCTGACGCATGGTTCAAAAGGGTTGGTCCTAAGTTACCTAATTAATCATAGGTGTGTTCGGGGCGTAACATGCAATAAACCAATCAGAGTCATTATGATAAACCAATCATTCCCTTTAAAAGCCAGCCGGGCTTTGTCCATGGCTTGTTGCTATTACGATGGCATGTTTCCCATCAGGAGCGTTTTTCTTTGAAGACCTATCTGCTCGTGCATGAGCAGTTAATCTTCCGGGATGGATATTTAAGTCTGTTTTTTACATTTACTGTTTCCCTTTGGTTATGAACAATGTGTGTTCCCTTTGGTTATGAACAATGTGTTTATGTTTATTTAAAAAACTGATTGCTCAATAAATGTGCATTATTGCAAAATATGTATCAGTGTTTATGTCGTTGCACTTAGTAAATAATCAGATTCGTAGTCGTATGCAATTGGACATCTTTTTGGAACTTGAAGACATTTTAAGCCCTGTTGTTGGCATGATGTATGTGTTAATAACCATGCCTTTAGTGGATAGCTATCGTCCCCTAACAGAGACTCATCAAGAGGGGGATCCCTCTCGTTATATCCCAAAGCGCTGTGCGCCTATAAAATAGCTTTTCAGCAATGCGCAACTGACGACAGACTAGGGTTTTGTTGGTCACTGGCGGATTTAATTTTTGGGTCCTTATAATAGCATCTGGCACGCTTTGCGCCAGACCACACCTCTTCTTTTCGCTGACACACCCGTGATGGCGCAGTGTCATCTGCTATCTAGACAACGTGATTTTTGCCTGAAAAAATGAACGGTGCGCTGGCACAGAATAGTAATGACACTATGCGCACGTTGCGAATGCACAGTGCGCCGCGGCATTATAGGGCCCGGAAAGTGAAGAAGTTCCTTGTACTGTCTATGAGAAGACAGACAGTAGAAGAAGGGCGGGGCGGGGAGACTGACAGGGCGGAAGCGTGGTTTGCACAAATTATTGCCATTTAAATTGCCATTTGAATTTTGCGACACAAAGAGCGTGGCAATGTGCTTTGCCATCACAAAGGGGCGCTATTTTACGAAAAATAATTCAAATGGTTTTAAGGGGTGTCATACATTGACACTTTTGCCAAATATGTTTTTAAAATGCAATCCTACATTAAACTTTTAATTTCAAATTGCAAAAAGAATTGGAAGTTAAATTGTGACACTGAATATGAATTTTAAGACTGAAGTACCATGGCAAAATGGAATGCAATTAAATACATGTTTATTCAAATTTATAATCAACATAATTCGAATTGAATTGAAGATTTAATTAAAACTTTGCCTATTACATTGCAATGTGTACAATACAATTGCAAATGACATTATTAAATTGCATAATGAATTGCCCATTGAATTGCATAATGCAGATTGCATTCTCATTTGAATTTTGGAACAGATATGCTTCCATACCATTTATTGTTTTTTACTTTTTGTTTTTAAACACAATTTGGTGATTACAACACATTGGGGACTTGAGAAGGTAACCTCAGCAGAGCAGAGAAGGGTTCTAATCTATAGGCTACGATCTTTGCTAGAACTGCGACTAGCTAGGATGAGGAAGAGGTTGCAAGAACCATAAATAGTATTTATGTTGGCCTGCAGCCAACATACAGTTTTGAACCTGTTAGACGTGAGTGTCTAAATGAGCAATTGGCAAGAACTAATGGTCATCAAAGCCAATTAAATTCGTGGTCAGAGAATGAGTGGAGAGTTGGTAAAGCCTCTTGAGTTGCTATCATGTAGCAACGCAGCAAAGAACGCTGGACCTAGTGTAGCCTACGATCAGCAGTGCATAATGTTTTACTGAGTGAGTAACAAGTTTTCTTTATATCTAGTGATAGTGGTTATGTTGTTAGTTCAGATTAGTGCCGGTATACTCTACTTGGAAGATCAACACCTCTTACCGACAACGAGTGAATAAGCGTTGCTGTGTTGCGCGCAGGTGTTTGTGTGGGCGGTGCTGCCCTATGGAAACTGCTGTGGAAAGCGTGTGTTGTAGGAAAGTGAGTGCGTTTTGGTCGCTGGTGGAGTCATGGACCCTGTGCCCTGTTAGATTTGTGTTTTTACAGCCAGCATAAACTCAATAGTTGACCATTTAATATGAATCCTACCAACCCACCTGCCTATAAAAATGTGTATCTAGCTATCTGGCTAACTATCTACTACACTATCTATATCTCCTATTGCCATCCCTCTCTATATATAAATATGTATCTGTCTATCTAGGCTATCTAGGCTTAAATTTTAAGCCGTAAAAGGTCTGATTTTCGTATAATAAGTCAAAAAGGTGCATTGACCATGTTAATATCATAACTTGTTTTTCCTTTGTAACGGTGCGGTAGCGTTACCAGTTGTACACCACGCTACTGCGCAGACACACTTTTTTTTTTAAACACAGCCCTTTTATTTATTTATTTTTTACCACCAAACGTGAGCATGCATCTGGCAGTCACGGGAGTACGGCATCTGCAACAAACTGGTGAGCTAATTACAAACGAGTACAGCTTACCTTGTAGTTGCAGGTTGACTTCCTGATGTTGACTTAAAGACCCAACTGGAGCTCTCAATGGAGAATTATAATTTGGAGAGCTCACGTCAGAGATGTTGCACCAGTGTGTGGGGAAGAGGATGTTTGTGTGTTTATATATTTTATGGTGTTCATGAAGTGTGTGGTGTACATATTTTAAAACCGGAGTATTTACTGTTTTTAAACAGAGTATTTATGTCTATGTTTGTACTGGTTCTTAGCTTTTTAAACATTATTGATTTTGCACGTTTGGCTGAATCTGTGGGCTAGAAAACCCAGGGAAAACCAAATGGCAGTCGGTTTTGGTTTTGAGGTGAGCTACTGTAAACACCTGACTACAACCACAGAGAGAATTGCACAGCAAATATTTTTGCTATTGCTTTATATTATTATGACCGCCGCTAGCGAAGCTAGCAAAATTTTTCCCTTTTTTTTTTTTTTTTAATTTTTTAAATAATTTTTCGTCAACGATTCCCGGGACACTGAAACTCGGGGAGACATGAATGTTTGTAGGCATGTAGCCCAAGACGTTTGTGAGCGAATAACGCCTTTTGGTCCCCAGGGTCACCCCCCCGCTGTGCCAGTGTCCGTTAAAGAGGGGAGACCGGCAAAAGTTTTTGCTGAATAACTCAATGAACGTTTCACCCAGCAACATGAAATTTTTGTGATATGTCAGTGTTACAGAGACGTATGGACCCAGCCCATAAACTCTCACTTGAAGCATAGCGCCACCTAGTGATATGGGTAAATGCAAAAATTGGGATTTTGAGTTGCCAATATCTTGGACCGAGAAGGTGGGAACTGCGCAAAATACGTCATGCACGATCACCACAAAGACCTCTAACACCACAGAAGATGCCATAAAATTTGGTCCATAGGGGGCGCTGTAATTGTAGAAAATGTCATTTTACCTATTATCTAGAGAATGCTTACATTTACAACTATTTTTTTTTATTGTGAAATCTATTGACACTCACGCATTGAAAACACTGGTCGAAGCCCACTTCCAACGAGAACAATTTCCGTGAAATTTTAATATTGCGAAAACGAATCTGAACGAACTCGTCATAGGCCGTTCATGTGAATCTCACCAAATTTGGTATATGTCATTTACAGACAATGCTGACAAAAAGTTATCAAAGGATTTATCTTCAGATAAACCGTTCCGAAGTTACACGTTGATGAACATTTAACACGTAGCTTAAAATTCTTCAAATGGACGTATCTTGGCTTTTAATTGCTCAAATTTGGTCAACGTTGACATGCCATCTCTAAACAGCTTTCTGTTCATGTGTACTAAATTTTGTGACATTTCGTCATAGGGGGCGATGTTTATTGGCGAAGCTAGGTGTCAAAAAACTATTTTTGTTAAATAATTCGTCAACAATTTTGCCCAAGACAACAATTTTGTGTTGTGTGTATGTCGGTGTTACAGAGGCGTATCGGCCCAGCCCATAAACACTCACTTGAAGCATAGCGCCACCTAGTGATAAGGGTAAATGCAAACATTGGTATTTTGAATTGCCAATATTTTGGACTAAGAAGGTAGGAACTGCATAAAATATCTCATACACGATCAACACAAAGACCTCTAAAAGCACAGCACATGCCATAGAATTGGCCCTATCTCATGCACGATCAACACAAAGACCTCTAAAAGCACAACACGTGCCATAAAATTGGCCCTATGCGGGCCGCTGTAATTGTACAAAATCTCATTTTGCCTATTCCTTTCACAAATCACTCCTACACACTATTCAAACACACACAATGTAATTCATTCAAAACCCACATTCATGCCCACTTCCAGGAAATCATTCCCACACAAATTCTCACCTCACAACACTGCTCTACCACACACTCATCATACCAACAGTTCCCACATTTCAATACACTGCGGCGGTGTGAGAATGGTAACCGTGACAGGCAAGCCTCGCAAAAATGAGGAGTCCACAGAGGAGTATAGTGCAAGAAAACGGATGTTATATTTATTATCACTAGCCAGCCACCACAATGTCCGTGCAGATATTTACAGTGAGAAAAAAACAAAAGTCAAAATTCAAAAATAAACAAACAATGACACAAGGGTCAAAAATGTAACCAAACCAAATACTTTAAGCAAACAAAATGTACAAACAAAACTTGCTCACTTCACTCTCACTTAACTGAGACTTGAGGCTTCCACTCACAACAGTGTGCATCCAATGCTTGCCTCCCACTGACTGAAAGCACAGCCATTTAAACATCTCCTTCTGCCCTGTCTAAATTGGACCATACCAAGACTACACCTCTGACAGGGTTAAAACACATAAAATTGCATACACTGCAGAAAATAAAGCATAAACTGAAACCAAAACAAATTCTCCTAACACAGGAAATAACAGACATGCAAACCACACAATAATATTAAAACTAGACATTGCCATGGCGCATATTTAATAAATCTGAGCGCTACCACACAACAGCTGACGCATGAGCGCAGTGCGCGAACGCGCCTAGCTCGGCACCACTAGTATATTAGGCTGACAGTGGAGGTGCGCGCCCCTTTGCCACTGCAGCCCGCGACCAGGAGACAAGGTAAACGTTTTATACTTCCTACCTTTGTTTTTGGACAACTAAAATGCTTTAACAATAAAGTTAGTACATGTGGAACACACTGTCTGGTTGTTTCTTTTTTACTATAGAATTTTACTTGATAGCGTTCTAAAACACAGAGTTGGTGCGTGCACTCACCCCCTCGTGATTAAAACTCATGGCGTTTAAAGACAGCAGATGTTAAAAGCAGTCCATCAGTACATCCACACGCGCAGTTAAAAGCATTGTCCATATCCATATCCATTCTCTGTCGCTGTAGGCAAAGTTCGCTCCAAACATTTTAAAAACAGACGCCATTAGCAGGCTAAAAGTCATGTGGTGCGGTGACGCCGAGTCGCAGCATCACAGGCGGTCATACCATGTACCGCTATGCGGTACATCTAGTTGAATTTACTTTGTCTTAAAAAAGTTTAGTTTGCATGTTGAATAGTTTCATTTCTGATTGATTATTAGGACCGCCGCTACCGCCGCTAGCTAGCGAAAGCGGTCATATTGGAGTTGCTGCAAAATTTTTCCCTTTTTTTTTTTTTTTTTTTTTTTTTTCACCGATTTTTCGTCAACGATTCCCGGGACACTGAAACTCGGGGAGACATGAATGTTTGTAGGCATTTAGCCCAAGAAGTTTGTGAGCGAATAACGCCTTTTGGTCCCCCAGGGCCACCCCCCCGCTGTGCCAGTGTCCGTTAAAGAGGGGGAGACCGGCAAAAGTTTTTGCTGAATAACTCAATGAACGTTTCATCCAACAACATGAAATTTTTGTGATATGTCGGTGTTACAGAGACGTATCGACTCAGCCCATAAACTCTCACTTGAAGCATAGCGCCACCTAGTGATATGGGTAAATGCAAAAATTGGGATTTTGAGTTGATCTTGGACCGAGAAGGTGGGAACTGCGCAAAATACGTCATGCACGATCACCACAAAGACCTCTAACACCACAGAACATGCCATAAAATTTGGTCCATAGGGGGCGCTGTAATTGTAGAAAATGTCATTTTGCCTATAATCTAGAGAATGCTTATGTTTACAACATTTTTTTTTTTATTGTGAAATCTATTGACCCTCACGCATTGAAAACACTGGTCGACGCCCACTTCCAACGAAAACAATTTCCGTGAAATTTTAATACTGCGAAAATGAATCTGAACGAACTCGTCATAGGCCGTTCATGTGAATGTCACCAAATTTAGTATATGTCATCTACAGACAATGCTGACAAAAAGTTATCAAAGGATTTATCTTGAGATAAACCGTTCCGAAGTTACACGTCAATGAACATTTAACACGTAGCTTAAAAATCTTCAAATGGCCGTATCTTGGCTAATAATTGCTCAAATTTGGTCAAAGTTGACATGCCATCTCTAAACAGCTCTCTTTTCATGTGTACTAAATTTTGTGACATTTCGTCATAGGGGGCGATGTTTATTGGCGAAGCTAGGTGTCAAAAAACAGTTTTTGTTAAATAACTCGTCAACAATTTTGCCCAAGACAACGATTTTGTGTTAGTATGTCAGTGTTACAGAGATGCATCGACCCAGCCCATAAACTCTCACTTGAAGCATAGCGTCACCTAGTGATATGGGTAAATGTAAAAATTGGGATTTTGAGTTGCTGATATCTTGGACCGAGAAGGTGGGAACTGCACAAAATACGTCATGCACGATCACAACAAAGACCTCTAACACCACAGAACATGCCATAAAATGTAGTCCATAGGGGGCGCTGTAATTGTAGAAAATGTCATTTTGCCTATTATCTAAAGAATGCTTATGTTTACAACAATTATTTTTTTATCGTGAAATCTATTGACCCTCACGCATTGAAAACACTGGTCGACACCCACTTCCAACGAAAACAATTTCAAGTGAAATTTTAATATTGCGAAAACGAATCTGAACGAACTCGTCATAGGCCGTTCATGTGAATCTCACCAAATTTGGTATATGTCATCTACAGACAATGCTGACAAAAAGTTATCAAAGGATTTATCTTGAGATAAACCGTTCCGAAGTTACACGTCAATGAACATTTAACACGTAGCTTAAAATTCTTCACTTGGCCATATCTTGGCTTTTAATTGCTCAAATTTGGTCAAAGTTGACATGCCATCTCTAAACAGATTTCTTTTCATGTGTACAAAATTTTGTGACATTTCGTCATAGGGGGCAATGTTTATTGGTGAAGCTAGGTGTCAAAAAACAGTTTTTGTTAAATAACTCGTCAACAATTTTGCCCAAGACAATGATTTTGTGTTAGTATGTCGGTGTTACAGAGATGTATCGACCCAGCCCATAAACTCTCACTTGAAGCATAGCGCCACCTAGTGATATGGGTAAATGTAAAAATTGGGATTTTGAGTTGCCAATATCTTGGACCGAGAAGGTGGGAACTGCACAAAATACGTCATGCACAATCACAACAAAGACCTCTAACACCACAGAACATGCCATAAAATGTAGTCCATAGGGGGCGCTGTAATTGTAGAAAATGTCATTTTGCCTATAATCTAGAGAATGCTTATGTTTACAAAAAATTTTTTTTTATTGTGAAATCTATTGACCCTCACGCATTGAAAACACTGGTCGACGCCCACTTCCAACGAAAACAATTTCCGTGAAATTTTAATACTGCGAAAATGAATCTGAACGAACTCGTCATAGGCCGTTCATGTGAATGTCACCAAATTTAGTATATGTCATCTACAGACAATGCTGACAAAAAGTTATCAAAGGATTTATCTTGAGATAAACCGTTCCGAAGTTACACGTCAATGAACATTTAACACGTAGCTTAAAAATCTTCAAATGGCCGTATCTTGGCTAATAATTGCTCAAATTTGGTCAAAGTTGACATGCCATCTCTAAACAGCTTTCTTTTCATGTGTACTAAATTTTGTGACATTTCGTCATAGGGGGCGATGTTTATTGGCGAAGCTAGGTGTCAAAAAACAGTTTTTGTTAAATTACTCGTCAACAATTTTGCCCAAGACAACGATTTTGTGTTAGTATGTCAGTGTTACAGAGATGCATCGACCCAGCCCATAAACTCTCACTTGAAGCATAGCGTCACCTAGTGATATGGGTAAATGTAAAAATTGGGATTTTGAGTTGCCGATATCTTGGACCGAGAAGGTGGGAACTGCACAAAATACGTCATGCACGATCACAACAAAGACCTCTAACACCACAGAACATGCCATAAAATGCAGTCCATAGGGGGCGCTGTAATTGTAGAAAATGTCATTTTTCCTATTACCTAGAGAATGCTTATGTTTACAACAATTATTTTTTTATCGTGAAATCTATTGACCCTCACGCATTGAAAACACTGGTCGACGCCCACTTCCAACGAAAACAATTTCCGTGAAATTTTAATATTGCGAAAACGAATCTGAACGAACTCGTCATAGGCCGTTCATGTGAATCTCACCAAATTTGGTGTATGTCATCTACAGACAATGCTGACAAAAAGTTATCAAAGGATTTATCTTGAGATAAACCGTTCCGAAGTTACACGTCAATGAACATTTAACATGTAGCTTAAAATTCTTCAAATGGCCATATCTTGGCTTTTACTTGCTCAAATTTTGTCAAAGTTGGCATGCCATCTCTAAACAGATTTCTTTTCATGTGTACTAAATTTTGTGACATTTCGTCATAGGGGGCGATGTTTATTGGCGAAGCTAGGTGTCAAAAAACAGTTTTTGTTAAAAAACTTGTTAACAATTTTGCCCAAGACAATGATTTTGTGTTAGTATGTCGGTGTTACAAGTAGTATGTCGGTGACCAAGAAGATGGGAACTGCACAAAATACGTCATGCACAATCACAACAAAGACCTCTAACACCACAGAACATGCCATAAAATGTAGTCCATAGGGGGCGCTGTATATGACTATGACTATACATAAAACGAGTCGTTTGGCAGCCAGCGCGCCCAAGCCCACCGTCTCAACTTTTCAAAACAGAACGTTGAACCGCTAACCAAAACTGTAGCCTACAAGAAGCCGCGAATCGCTGTCTAAATTCATTTTAATACACACAGACTAATGACATAGCCATGTTTAACCAATAAACACAAAGGTAATATAAACAAACAGGCATTTATCTGTCATTTGTCAGTCTCTCTATGCGCCATAAGTTGCCCTTCTTTTGCACCACGACCCTCTCTATAAGCTGAACACTAACAGCGCCTATGAATACAAAAAAAAAATCAGATTTGAATTTTATTTTGTTCTTAGTTTCACCTGGCGAAATAGCATGCTAAAAATAATTTGGCGACCAGAATCACTGATTCAGGCTACATTAAACAGGTGTATGTTGATTTTAGCAATAGGTTGTGTTGTCGTTTAGGTGGGTCAGATGCAGTGACAGATTTAGCCTATTTAATAAGCATGACGAAAAGTCTTGGGCTGAACTAGCGATATATACAAAAACAGCCTGTAGTTCAATGTCAGAAGGTAGAAACAGTTGCACCAAGCCTACACTGCAGGCGATTTATCCCACAACAACCTGATTGTAAACGTTTGACGCTGTTGTGAGTCATGTCTTTAAATTAACCCACCAAGCTATACGGAGCAGAAAATGAAAAAAATAGAAGGGGCTGCAAATAAATTTGAGACAACTGCTCAATTATTTGCAGTTGTCACATGTCATATGTTTATTTTATCAATGTGTGTTGTTACTGAGGGGATTTGGAAGCAGCGACAGTTGCTCTTTAATTAATTAAGAATAATGAAAGCCTTCAAGAAGCCTTTGTTATAGCCTACTATAACCTACTAGTGATGCAGCCAGTTTAAAATTAGTGGTGTTTAGCGAGGTACTGTTAATAAAATGCGCTAACAGTTCATTTGTCCTGTCAAACGGATTAAGCTGAATGGAGCGTATCCCCGCTCCAAGATGGCGGCTCCGCGTCTCGTCAGTGCCTATTGGCAGTAACGCCCCATGCTCTGTCTATGTATAGTATGTCTATGCCTCTAACACCACAGCACATGCCATACAATTTGGTCCTTAGGGGGCGCTGTAATTGTAGAAAATGTAATTTTGCCTATTATCTAGAGAATGCTAATGTTTACAACAACTTTTTTTTTATCATGAAATCTATTGACCCTCACGCATTGAAAGCACTGGTCAACGCCCACTTCCAACGAAAACAATTTCCGTGAAATTTTAATATTGCGAAAACGAATCTGAACGAACTCGTCATAGGTCGTTCATGTGAATCTCACCAAATTTGGTATATCTCATCTACAGACAATGCTGACAAAAAGTTATCAAAGGATTTATCTTGAGATAAACCGTTCCGAAGTTACACGTCAATGAACATTTAACACGTAGCTTAAAATTCTTCAAATGGCCATATCTTGGCTTTTAATTGCTCCAATTTGGTCAAAGTTGACATGCCATCTCTAAACAGATTTCTTTTCATGTGTACTAAATTTTGTGACATTTCGTCATAGGGGGCGATGTTTATTGGCGAAGCTAGGTGTCAAAAAACAGTTTTTGTTAAATAACTCGTCAACAATTTTGCCCAAGACAATGATTTTGTGTTAGTATGTCGGTGTTACAGAGATGTATCGACCCAGCCCATAAACTCTCACTTGAAGCATAGCGCCACCTAGTGATATGGGTAAATGTAAAAATTGGGATTTTGAGTTGCCAATATCTTGGACCGAGAAGGTGGGAACTGCACAAAATACGTCATGCACAATCACAACAAAGACCTCTAACACCACAGAACATGCCATAAAATGTAGTCCATAGGGGGCGCTGTAATTGTAGAAAATGTCATTTTGCCTATAATCTAGAGAATGCTTATGTTTACAACAATTTTTTTTTATTATGAAATCTATTGACCCTCACGCATTGAAAACACTGGTCGACGCCCACTTCCAACGAAAACAATTTCCGTGAAATTTTAATATTGCGAAAACAAATCTGAGCGAACTCGTCATAGGCCGTTCATGTGAATCTCACCAAATTTGGTATATGTCATCTACAGACAATGCTGACAAAAAGTTATCAAAGGATTTATCTTGAGATAAACCGTTCCGAAGTTACACGTCAATGAACATTTAACACGTAGCTTAAAATTTTTCAAATGGCCGTATCTTGGCTTTTAATTACTCAAATTTGGTCAAAGTTGACATGCCATCTCTAAACAGATTTCTTTTCATGTGTACTAAATTTTGTGACATTTCGTCATAGGGGGCGATGTTTATTGGCGAAGCTAGGTGTCAAAAAACAGTTTTTGTTAAATAATTTGTCAACAATTTTGCCTAAGACAACGATTTTGTGTTAGTATGTCGGTGTTATAGAGACATATCGATCCAGCCCATAAACACTCACTTGAAGCATAGCGCAACCTAGTGATAAGGGTAAATGCAAAAATTGGTATTTGGAGTTGCCAATATCTTGGACCGAGAAGGTGGGAACTGCACAAAATACGTCATGCATGATCACCACAAAGACCTCTAACATCACAGCACATGCCATAAAATTGGGCCTATAGCAGCCGCTGTAATTGTACAAAATCTCATTTTGCCTATTCCTTTCAGAAATCACTCCTACACACTATACAAACACACACAATGTCATTCATTCAAAACCCACATTCATGCCCACTTCCAGGAAATCATTTCCACATAAATTCTCACCTCACAACACTGCTCTTCCACACACTCATCATACCAACAGTTCCCACATTTCAATACACTGCGGCGGTCATACCATGTACCGCTATGCGGTACATCTAGTTGGTTATCACAAGTTCAGGTTTCGCCAACTGTATTTCGCGTCCCTTGGCAAATTCACCCTGCCTTCTCCCTGTTAGGCGAAATTTTGCCTTTCGCGAAATTCACTGTAATGGAAACACACCGTAACTACCATAGTACCCCCGTTATCTTGATCAACCAATGGGCAAGAGAGTGACGCCTTGTGAGACAGCCTACTTCATTTGCATACCAGAAATGCAGAGATTCAGAAATGTAGGCATAAATGTAAATGTAGGACAAAGAAATGTAAAAAGTTGTGACAATGAATAAATATGCCAGAAAGAAATGCAGGGCATGTAAAACAGTATGTAGAAAATATTACAGGGAAAATATCTGTAAATAAATAGAAAGAGAACATGGAAAATAAATAAATTATGGAATTAATGTAAATGTAAATAAATACATCAGTAAATAAAAAAGACTTATTTCCCATTTATGTCTAGTTTTATGTGTGATATATTTTTCAAATGCTTTCCTAAGCACATTTTTTGGTGCATTTTTTAGTTATTTTATTTATTTGTGCTACATATTTTTACATACGTATTTATTTTTAATTAAGTCATTTTTGGCCCTCCATAAAACCGAAGCACAATAAAACACGAAATACAAATGAGCATCTGTCATTTAACAGTCAGCATAAGGCTAGCTTAACATTAGAAAGTCCATAGGCAGGCTAACCGTGATAAGCATCGCTATATTTAACATTTACACGTTAGAATCATGTTTTTATAAAATACTCAGTAGGAATTACAAAAATAATATGAAGTTTAAAAATCTGCCAGTACTGTAACTTACAGATATGAATTCTCTGCGTCTTAAAAAAGAAACTCCTTTAATCCAACTCTTTCCAGTCTAAGAAGGCAACTACCTAACAACGGCAAGCCTAAAAGGACAAAATTCACTACAATTCTTGCGGGGGAAAAAGGTTATTTGTGATATGTGGGGAATAAAATAAAAAAAAACTGATAGAAACATGCCAGTCATCTGTGGAGTCTGCAGAGTTCATCTCGATGAGAAATTGTATAGTCAACAAATATGGATATAAGACGATTTCTATGTAGACTACCCCTGCTGCTAATGTAAGTAATATGCTAAACTTAACAATTTCAGGTTAACTCCCCCACGTTTTGGTTCACACATACTCATATATACAACCAATTTGGTGTAATTGGTTGATCATACACCTGACTATAATCCTGCAAAATCCCTGACTTTGTGTGTACCCCTGTGTGTGAACTGATGCTGGTTTGAAGGCACCTGCTTAAATCTTTGGCCAGTACTGTATCTTTTCAGCCATTCACATGTTTAATGTTAAAATACCCATAAGGCTGAATGGACTTAAGGCATAAGATGGGCATAAGTTGTTTTTTGACAAGTGTTAGGCAGGTGCACACAAAGTGTACACACACAGGGGTACACACAATGTCAGGGATTTTGCAGGATTATAATTCAGTGTATGATCAACCAATTACACCAAATTGGTTCTATATATCAGGAAGCATACATCCACAGAAGATCTGTGGTAGTTCTTCAAGATGTTTGGCGCAACCTACCAGCCAAGTTCCTTCAAAAACTCTATGCAATAGACCTAGAAGAATTGATGCTCTTTTAAAGGCAAAGGGTGATCACACCAAATATTGATTTGATTTAGGTTTCTCTTTTGTTCAGTCACTACATTTTGTTAATTGATGAACATAAATGATTAACACTAACATTTTTGAAGGCATTCCTAGTTGACAGCATTTTTTCACACTTGCCTAAGACTTTTGCACAGTACTGTATGTATCGCATCAATCCCATCGTAAGAACAAGCGGCTGTTGATAAATCCTGGGGCTGAAATCCATCGTAATTAGCCTAATCACGCCTTCTATAAAAGGGGGCTTACAGGCCACACCTCTAGAATCTATGACATGGAGAAGCAGAAAGCGGCAAGAAAACGAAATTTCACTGAGGCAGAAAAAGATACACTTACAGTCCAGGTGGAAACACACTGCCTGGTGCTCTGTGGCAGTCTAAAATCTGGCATTAAGAGTACTCAAAAGACAAAGGTTTGGAAAGAAATCACCGCAGCAGTTAACAGTGTTGCCGAAGTTAATCGGACACCAGATGAGGTATTTTTCCCCCTTTCTGTGATGGTCAATGAAACATTTGATAAAATATTAGATAAATTAAAATGCGATAATGAAAAAATATTATTTTTACTATCATTATATTTCTTGTTTATAGTATTATTATTTTTAAAATAATGGTCTGACTTAAAACTGCCCCCAAAGAAGTGGGTTGCTGCGCTCAGGCGCACCATGTCCAAGACAGGTGGGGGCAGCTTGGATCCAGGTCCAATGCTGAGTGCGATGGAGGAGAGGGTTACTGGCCTGATTCATCTCGGGCGTTCCAGGGGGAACAGACACCGATGCGCCCGAGCTCGAGAATGGTAAGAATGACTGTGTCCCCAAGAAACTTAAAGAAGACATTTGCTTTAATATTTAACACAAATGATCACACATGAGGTTCATTAATCAAACTCAATTTTATTGTGTCAGATGAATCCGAAATGGCGTCCATGTCATCCCGAGGGCAGCCAGACCCCTGTCCAGTCAGCAGCTGAAGCGTCCAACTCTGCCCCCGTCTGCAGCACCACACTGACCAGCAGCTTTAACTGCCGAGGCCCTACACAGACAGACGGAAATTGTTAAGTGGATGATGGCGATAAACCATACTTTGCAGTCCATCGACAACAGCCTTAAAAACATTAATGAAACATTGAAAACACAAAATAAATAAATGATGACACAAAATCGTTCTTCTCCTTTCTTTTAAAATAACTGGCTGCTTACCAAAAGAGTGTCAGAATCGCTGAATTAGTTCCTCTCTCCTCCTATGAACAGCAGTGTGCCTCATGAGTTGCAACAAATCCTTATCTTAAAATTTCAATCTACACCCCTGATGTATGCTATCGCAGTCATCTCAAGTCGAAATCGAAAACTGCATACACAACCTCAGACCTGTCGTAGTGATTTCATCTTACCCTGCGCACATGATTAAATTGATAAATGCCAAACTTTGTGCAGGAATGAACATGCGCTCATTTTATTATCTATCTATCTATATATCTAAATCAATAATAATCAACAATAATTACTCATAAAAAGTGAGTAACATAAAACGTTTTCATAGTGCTTTTTCTTATGACCACTGCTAGCAAAGCTAGCAATAGCAATCATGTTGGTTTTGTCAGATTTCCACAAGGTATAACATATGTTAGACAAACTGATGCAGTGATTTTCTTAAGGGGCAGTGAGCATAAATATTGGTGGGGTCGACACTGACTCCGATGCCTGAATCACTACCATGACCAAATGTTATAGAATAACGTATACTGATAGGCCTATTAAAAACCTAATTAATGTAGTGATTCGGCTAAGCAGGTCTATAATAAATCTGTCTGCAAGCAGCACCATAAACCATAAAGAGTTCTTTTTTAAAGGTGTACTTCCACGAGAAACCGTTTAGTACTTGCTCTTTTAAAAATAAGATAGGTGACCCCGAGTTGCATATGCATGCTGCATATCAAAATGTTTTTCTACCCCCATTTTCTATATCAGTCAAAAGAAGACAATAGGCGGGAAAAACAACCCAATGCGAAAAGGGCCTGCAGCGTGACGTAGACGTGCAAATGCATAAGAGAAACTAACCAAATGGGCTTTAAATTATGTTAGCCTGTGACTGACTCGCATAAGATTAGCAGGCTAGTTGAATGACTGAACTGCATTTAGCCGGGCACTTGCACTGTTTTGTCATGCAAATATTACCATTCTGAAACGTTCATTGACAAACGGTCAGGAAGCGACAGTGCTTGTGCCATCTCTCCTTCCTCTTCGGATTCAGGATCAAACACATAAGGCTGTATCTCCGAAGACATTCTGTGTGCAGTTTTAGCGCTGTCAAGTTGACTTTTCCCCTTTACCTTACTCTGCTATCAAGTTGACTGTGGGGCAAAGGAAGCTGCAGGGAGCGTGTCACGCCTCTGGTGAAATCGTGTCGTTCTCCCAGCCCCACCCCCTCCACCAAACTAAAACAGCCTGAAACAGAAGCACTAGAACATTTTTTTCATCAAAACCAGCGCACAGGGCAATTATTAATACTATAGAACACCGCAAAATTAATGAAAACACGATGGAAGTACACCTTTAAAAACATGAATGTATTTATGTAGCGCTATGAATAACAAAGACCAATGAAATGCTGACCCAATGCACTAAAAGCAAACAATGCAACAGCCTCATATCATATAGTAAGCACAACGACACATTTTGCCTCTGTAATAGATTTCGAATGCTTACATGATAGCCCTCGTCGAGGTGTGCTGCGATATTAACTTGACCTAGCACAGGTAGCTTTATAGCACACTGTAAATGTGCTTTGCATGAGAGTGTGCTTTTTTTTTTTGCTAGTTCGGAAAAGTGCTTCACGTCACTAACTCCTGTAATCCCTATGTCCCCTTGTCCAAAGCATGATCTGAACAGTAGACATAGAAAGCAAAATACTGTATTCCTTATGGAGCAACCACATAGCCATTTAATTTTCATCATACCATGTTCGCAAAAATGTTCGGATGTATATATCTTCCATTTGTCCTTAGTTTTCTGTGTTATACTGACGTCTGGTCTGTCCAGGCCAAGCTGCTTGATCACTTATCTTCTAATTTCAGTCCATCAAATGCATTTTTTAACAGAAAGTCCATGCTGTTGGACAAGGCAGGTTCTGTGCTGCAGGCCATCGCTGCATTTGACACGATTGGGTTTCGTCGAACATTACTAGAGGAGTATTGATCTGTGAGCTGCTGGGAGAAAGTAAAAAAGGCAGAGGGGGCAGGCTTGCTCCTGCCCATATTGGACTCTATTAGCGCTGCTTGCAATTCCAACAACTGACGCCAGGCGAATACAATAAATCAACAGATGAATGTGGTCGCTGACCGGTCCTGCCCCATAACTGCAATCAACAAAAGTATTTGAGATTCAATTCCACAGTGGTAAATAAATACTTATAAAAAACACATACACAAACCATATACAACAGAGTAGTTAAATAGGTAGCAAGCAGAACAGTTAAGTAGGTAACATTATTTATTAGGAGGAACTAGGTTTTGGGATGGATGTTTTTTGGGAGGGCTCTGCCCCACCTGCCCATTTTGATGAGCCGCGCCTGTTAGGGGGTCCCCAAATTTTTGCATACCATCGTATGTCTCCAGCCAACTATATTAAACCATTACCTAAATCTGCCTAGCAACCAACATAGTAACCGTTGAAACTAGATGCACCACACAGCGGTACATGGTATGACTGCTGCAGTGTGCTGTGAAGTTCAGCAAAAAGGTGGGGACACCGAAATCATTTGTCACGGAATAACTCGCCAACGGTTGCAATTAAGAAGACCAAAATTTATTTGTACCTCTGGCTTGACAAGGCATATACACTCAGTCCATCAATGGTCATTTGCATTGTAGTGCCACAAAGAGAATATTGTACATGTAAAAAATGAGGTTTTGAATCAAGTAATTAATAAATAGTCTAGTTATTATTTTGTATTCCTACGTTATTTTGTGTTCTTAGAACTTACTATTAGAATCAGAGTTCTCTGCCAATACGTGTGTCTGTACCGTCATGAGATGAGATGTGAAGAGATGTTATCTGTATCAATGTATATTGGTTTCCCCCATCTATTTGGTGTGTCTGAGAGAACTTGCATACTGTAGTCTTTTCATTAACATACAGAGCTTGATTGGCACCCTTTGATCTTATTAAGAAGAAGCTCTCACTGTAAAAAGTTGTAAGAAGCCCCCTTCTCCATACAACTGCCTATTGCATATTCATGTACAGCTGAAATCTTTCTGTGGTAGTTCATATCCATTGGTAGTTGAAAAAAAACATGGATGAGCCTGGAGAGCTGGTTGATCTCTGGTAAGGTGAGGCCCTAGGCCTCTGCCTTTTGGTAGTGATGCTGGTTAAACTATGTTCTCTCTCCCTTGATGTGCATCAATGTTAATAAAACCTTGTTCCTGATTTTCCAACCACAAACCTGACTGAGTCTCCAAATCTACCTGTGGTACAAAAGGACAGTGTGAAAGGATTACCCTAGTACCCTAGACATACCCTAGTGGTAGCAGTTGAAATTTCTATCCTTGCACAGTCAAGCCACAACTGATTGAACTCAGTAGTTTTTCTTGCAAATCTGATAGCACCAATCACATCGGTCTATCCTTGTAGAGTCACTGGGCGGGCCTAACACGAAGACAGTGTACTGGGGGGTAATGCAAAAAGTGAGTTTAGTTGCTTACCTGGGTATGTTAACCCTGGGTAAGTGGCAAACCTGGGTTTTCAGTTCCAAAATGGTCAGGCTAAGTACGTTACAATGTAACATACCCTCTGAACATTACTTGGTTGGGGGTTTGTTCAAGTTATGTTTCTGGTATTTAAGTCTACGTTTAGCAAAGCTGCTGTAACAGTTGTTACACAATGACGTTTCCTTTTTAGGAAAGTCCCATAAATGACATTGAAGCCCAAATTGTCAATGTTATTAACCATGAGAGGATGATAAGTCTACCATATGATGTCTTGGGTTCTCCGAACGATTATTTGCGAGAGCACTACTGTTTTTCAGCTGAATCTTTAATATATGTGCAAAAAAACTTCTCTAAACATTTCCAGCGTCATGCATTAGAGTTCTGAATTTATTTCTTTATTGTAGTAAAAAAAGGTTTAAAAGCAGATTATGTCAGTAAAAAAGGTTTCCACAGCACAAATGTCCACCCTGATATGGATGCTGGAGCGCAGGTTCAATGCGGCACATAATTGTTGCATGTGCCAATATAAGGCATGATCGGTTCTTCTATAATAAGACATACATTACTGTCCAGTCCCTGGAGCAATGTGGGGTTAGATGCCTTGTTCAAGGGCACTTCAGCCATGGATGAGGGTGCAGGAGAGCACTAGTTGTTTACTCCCCCACACACAATCTTCCTACTGGAAAGGGATTTGAACCTGCAACCATCCGATCCCAGGACCATCTCTAACCACTAGGCCACGTCTTGTCATTCACCCTTAAACCGGAGCCACCGTTGTAGGCTTTTCTGTAAGTATTCCAGCATGTGATAGTGAAATGTATCAAACCATGCTTCGCAGAAGTAATGTGCATACAACACTCGATAATTTGGGTTGTTGAGGACTTTATGGTGTGTTTTTCTCGTCGTCAGTACTGCTGGATGAAGCCTTGCGGGCCCCCATCTTGCCGTTCTGTTGACAAAAAGCAGCTATCCGATTCGAGTAGCCCCAACCGTGCCACCACTCACGAACCAAAATCTTATTACGCCATGACGAAGCTCTGCATTAAATGCCTTGCCGTAAAAATTGGGCAGGATTTTTTGGGGCAAACTTTTTGCTGTTAGCTTAACACGAGTTGTCCTTTTTTATGAACTAAAGATTGTGTAGTTCCCCGACTGCGGAGCGAGATTCAATTTCTGAAAGACTTTTCGTGGTTCACCTTGTGGTATATATGCCTCATCTTTTAGTGCTGAGACGAGATCGTCTTTTAGTGCTGTCACGCTGCATTTGGACTCTTTACTAATGTGACTTTGCTAAGCAAGGTTTAACAGAACTTTGGAATAGCTAGCTGTCTAGTCTAGACTGTGCATGGGGAGTGGGGAGTAAAGTGCGTAGAATGCATTTGGGGGGGATGACTACCATAAGAAGGGCAGAGGTAGAAAAAAGGTGAAGGGGGGTGGGATAAAGTGCATAAAGTGCAGTTATGGTTGGGAGGAAGGACTGGCTGTGGTGGCAGATGACGGGCCGTGTGGGGGGTGGCACTGCGTGTGCAGCTGACAGCGCTGAGGTGAGGTTGGACAATCGTGTGTGGAGAGGACGTGGGAGCAAAGATATGTGCTGTGTGCGTGTGGGAGGGGGGCTTGAGCCGTGAGGGCTGTGACTTCTAGGCTGTGTGTGTGGGGGGGTGGAGGGAGGTGGCATGAGGCGGGCAGCAAGACTATATACTGTGTGCTGTATGTGTGCGGGGGTGGGGGGGCTGTGAGTGAGGGGGGGCAGTGAGGGTGACGCAAGCTCCGTGTGTGGTGGGTGGGGGCTTGAACTGCGAGGGCTGTCCTGTGTGTATGTGTGTGTGGCTGTGTCTTGTGTACTGTGTGTGTGGGGAGGTGGAGGGAGGTGGCAGGAGGTGGGCAGCAAGGCTATATGCTGTGTGCAGTGTGTGTGTGTGTGGGGTGAGTGGGCCTTGAGCTGTGAGGGCTGAGTCCTATGTGCTGTATGTTTGTGTGTGTGTGTGCACAGAACCATATTGTTTTTGTTCTGATTATTAAGTGTGCTTGCTCTGCCTAGAGCTTTCGAGATACAGACGCCGTTTCAACTCTGAAATGTCCAGCCCAATCTGCAGATGCATCGGTACTTCAAATGGTTATGCTACCCCTTGTCATCATTCATTATTCCCGTTTTTCAGCTATATTTTCTCCCATTGAAATGAATGGTAGAACACTCAGGCTGATGATGTCATAATGCTCTGTAAGTGAGTGAGAAACCATGTGTGAGAAAGGGAGGCAGAGAATACTGAATTAAGTTCACAAACATGTAAAAATGAAGAGAGGTTGAGCCAAGTTAGGTGTAGAGAAAAGATTTTTTTTTACTGAATTAAGTTGACAACCATGTAAAAAAGAAAAGGAAAGATTTGAGGGCATGGAGTCATGTTAAAGGAGAACTTCGGTGTAAAATGAAAATTGGCATGTTAACATCATACCGAGTTGGTATGTGTACTGAGGAGCAAAATTGATTTAGCCTGTTGCATTCAGAGTTTAACTATTTTTTATCGTTTGTCCCAGAGGCTAACAATGGAAGTGGTAGATGCCCTTAGACGAAGCATGACGACCATGCTATTTTTAAACCATTAAAACAGCTCGAAGAAACTCCACACTCCATCGGTAGTACAACAAAGGCTCTGGCATTCAAAACAAAGCACTGAGAATATTGTAAATGTACACAACATTTATTTAAAAAACTGTTCTTACATGCAGTAGTTTGCAGTTGTTTCTCGTTGCCGCCATGATGAAAGTCTGAACAAGTCGATTGTACTACCTCTCCTCCTATTCTTCCTGCTGGTTCGGGTTCGTCAATCGACTTGTGCAGACCTTCATCATGGCAGCGATGAGAAACTACAGCAAGGTAAGGCCTGTCAAAACTGTTTTATCAACCACTTTTGCTCCGAAAAAGAAACTTTATTTAATTAGAAAAATGCAATGTTTCAGTCCCCTGGATCTTCATCAGGCATATGGGTAACAGGAAGAAGTGGTGGCCTATATCACATGACCCATCAATCTACACCCGCCCAGGCAAGGCATCCAAAGGGTGTCGATCATCAAGACTGACAGGCGGCTTTGCCTGTGTCAGTTGTACATTTACAAGTTTAAAAAACAATTGGAAAGAATTAAAAATGCATATATCTATTCATTATTACATAGACACATACATATAAGTGGGTGAAAAGACAGTTACAGAAAAGGTTTCACTAGCTAAGTTTCAGAAACTTGGTATCACTAGAATTATTGGGTCATGCCAAACTTTGCTAATAGTGCTAACTAGCTTTCTGAACTAATGTTTGCTAACAGTTATGTTAACAATGCCTATTAGGTAATTAAGGTAACTAGTTAACTGTGCTAACAGTGTTACTCAGCTAACTTAGCTAATGTTTGTTAGCAGTTATGCTAACTATGCTATAATGCTAAGCCAGGGGTGCCCACTACGTCGATCGCGATCAACCGGTAGATCGCAAAGGCAGTGCCGGTATATCACGTGCTGTCTAAAATGTTTTGTTAGGTTACCATAATAACTAGAACAGCTACCGGAAAACTGCAGCGAAGAAGGAGTCCTAGCTGATTCTCTAACTTCTCTAGCCCATATTGTTCATAAAAATTATGAAAATGATGACAGTGACCCCCCCACCCCAAAAAGTGAACTGAGAAAGAGAAAGGTGTCTTTCTCTATTTGTCTCTCTCTAAAAACCTGACCAGTTCAACTTTGAGAGAGTTCACCATCTTCTTAGCCATTAGCCTGTCTTGTGGATTTATCTTTGTTGTCTTCTTTATATAGTGGTAATGTCTAGAGCAGGGGTGCTCACTATATTATGGCTCGTGAGCTACTTTTAGATTTACCATGTCAAAGTGATCTACTACTACTACTACTGCTACTACTACTACTACTACTACTAATAATAATAATAATAATAATAAATCACTCAGTATGTGTTTCATGTACGTTTATGCAGTTTGTTTATTGATATACATGTTGTATTACATATGCAGCCTAATAATGCATCAATGCATGAACCTTTACAGCACAACTTTAATACATTTGTATTACTTTGTAATGAACCTTTACAGCACCACTGTAATATATTTGTAATTATCTATTACCATCTTAATCTGATGATGACCTGCACTGGAGGGCACATCTCTGCAGTTTTCCAGTAGCTGTTCTAGTTGTTATGGTAACCTTACAAAAAATGTTTTTGCAAGTGAATTGAGAAAGATGGCTAAGCTAAGCTACATACTATAGCTTGTAGTTTACATGCTAACTAGCTAGCTCCCTTGACATGCTGGCTTGCAAGACTGCCTGGAACCAAAGTTAGTTGACGAAGAATCAAGTCCCCACATACAATATTAGCCTTCCATTCCACTAAGTGATTGCAGCTATAACGGTAGAAGAATACTTATTAAGAAAATTATCGTACGCTGTATGATTTGTGATTGAGCATCTACCACTCACTTTACAGTATTTGGGTTTGCTGGCCGACGTGACCGTACGTCTCCCCGCGCAGTTGCCTGGTGACCAATTAAAAATCTCAAAATCGTGCTTCAACGGCTCCCATTGAAAACAACGCCATCCCACGGTCCATTCTCTTGTACTGTCTATGGATCTACCGGCACTGCCTTCGTGATCTACTGGTAGGCCACAAGGGGGTGCTGTTATAAGCCCATTTGTGTTTTCGGCATCGTGTGAAGTTTTTCCAAAATTCTTTTTGCCTCTGATTCTGTTGAACCTACCACTTCAAATTAACCTAGAGATTTTTTAAAAGAACTTGAAACCAAATACAAACTCATCTGAGGCTGTTTGACTGAATCTCCTGAAATTTTGATTTTTTTATTTAACCCATTGTTTTGAAGTTATATGCCAATCAAATGCCTTGGTGTGGATTAAACACCTTTCAACTATCAGAGGCGGACAAACCGTTCTTAAAGGAGAACTTCGGTGTAAAATGAAAATTGGCATGTTAAAACATCATACCGAGTTGGTATGTGTACTGAGGAGCAAAAATGATTTAGCCTGATGCATTCAGAGTTTGACCCAGAAGGCTAACAATAGAAGTGGTAGGTGCCCTTAGACGAAGCATGACGACTACACTATTTTTAAACCATTAAAACCGCTTGAAGAAACTCCACACTCCATCGGTAGCACAACAAAGGCTCTGGCATTCAAAACAAAGCACTGAGAATATTGTAAATGTACACAACGTTTATTTAAAAAACTGTTCTTACATGCAGTAGTTTGCAGTTGTTTCTCGTCGCCGCCATGATGAAAGTCCAAACAAGTCGATTGTACTACCTCTCCTCCTATTCTTCCTGCTGGTTCGTGTTCGTCAACTTATGCGGACTTTCATCATGGCAGCGACGAGAAACTACAGCAAGGTACTGCCTTTCAAAACTGTTTTATTAATAAATGTCGTGTACACTTACAAAGTTCTTAGTGCCTCGTTTTTAATGTCAGGGCCTTTGTTGTACTACCGATGGAGTGTGGAGTTTCTTCAAGCTGTTTTAATGGTTTAAAAATAGCGTAGTCATCATGCTTCATCTAGGGGCACCTACCACCTCCATTGTTAGCCTTCTGGGACAAATGATAAAAAAATAGTTAAACTCTGAATGCAACAGGCTAAATCAATTTTGCTCCTCAGTACACATACCAACTCGGTATGATGTTTTAACATGCCAATTTTCATTTTACACCGAAATTCTCCTTTAAAAAAGTAGAAGTCCTGCCATATATTCTTTCTGCCTATGCTCCTAACACAGGTGATTTAACTAATTCCCACAATAGGGGGCGCTACAATGGTAAAATGTCATAGAGTTAAAAATATTTTTAACTCTATGTGAAATGTCCATATCTTGGTTATCTGCAAAGCTGTTTGGATATACCAATTTACAGTTGCACATACAAAATATATAATTAAATATTTTATATTTGGAGGACGGTTAAAGTCACTAGAAGGTAATTGCAGGAGACGAAACCAGTAAGGTCGTGTTACCTATATGTGAAGTTTTCTGGTATGAAAAAGTATTGCTGTGCATTATAGGCATCTTTCAGTGTAATTTGTTTTCCATATAGGCGAAATTGGCTTATGCCATTTTCACAGAACTACATATGGAGGATTATTAAAATATATCGTCTGGAGTAATTTTGTGAATTCTAACAGCCTATATGCTTTCCTTTTACATGGCCTAAAATTCTGCCCTATCCTCCCTTGCTGTCTCTCAGAAATGTAGGCTATAAAAACTCGAAACGACAGGAGAAAATGTCCCTAGCCTAGTTATGAAAAAACTGCCATACAAATGTGTGTTTATGTTGTCGGGTTCTTCGACTGACTCCAGCGTCTTCATAATCACTACCTGCTCGATATCTGACTCTCCACCACCCCCGCCACACCACAACCACCCCCCACCGCCACCCGGCCTCGCTTGCTCGCTCGCTCGCTCATGCACACGCTTCTCCTTACAAGCCCTGGTCCTCCCACCCTCTCTCCTTCTCAACAAAGGAGGACATGACAGGATGACATTAGATGGATTTTTCCACCATATGAAGGGGGAATTATGACATCTACATTACATTCGTCGCACTAAACTACATTTTCACAACATGGAATTTCGGAACTAATTGGAAACATGAATGAATGAACGAGCGGTGTCTTATTATCAGGTATGGAAAACTCTAAAAACCTATCTGTCATTTTCACGTTCGTCAGGGTTTCAAGACCATGGTTCATTTTGTTAAACGAATACAAAGACCAAGACTAAGAGGCAGATGAAAAGGTATGTTACATAATGGTGTGGTAGATAGCTTGTTGTTGCACAGGGTACAGTCACGCAATAGTATGCTGTAAGTTTGAATTATTTGGGTAAGCTATTTAATAGCTCATATCTGTTTGGCCTAAAGGATTAATTGAGTAGGTCTAGTCTTTTTATGGGCTACCCTAGCCAGTAGTCTTAAATCGCGATTTTTTTAGACTGGCCAATACATATTTTTCTTCTTCAGGATATAGCCCAATTAACAGCTTAGCTCCCATTGCATTTAAATAGCCGTCTTTAACACCCAGCCCACCTCCACATCCGCTCGAAGGTCCCCGTTCCTTGGATGTATTTTTTCCTCAATAAAAACGTAATTTATTTGGCCCATGATCATCGTGTTTGAGCGGTCCAGCAATTTCATCAGATATGGCTATGTAGCCTTTCCCACAGCCTAATTCACGACGCGCCTCCATAGCCTATTTGTTGCCTGCAACAATATTCTGTCAAGTCTCCTGTGCGTTCTCTACGTCTACCATGTTTAGGTCACTCACTTAGCCTTCATGTAAATACACTGACCAAATAAACGCCATATGTGCGGGTTTTGTAATGTAGGGTAGCCTATAGCTAACAAATGTGACATCTGTTGTGGTCTGGGGAAGAGCACCAGCCATCTCCATGGCGACCGTGAGATCTTTCATCAAAAATCATGAAGTGTGAGTGTAGCTTTCTTGGTGAAAGAGCTCAGTTCGATTTCTGGATTAAGCACAACAGAGAGTGACGCACACAGTAAAATCTACTGACCTACGCTTTTGGCTGCCCAAATGACTCTTATTTTAGTGTTAAAAGACAATTACATCTTATAGTCTGTGGTCTGAATTAGCATACAACCTGTAGGCCTACGCATGTTTTTTTCTTTAATTTGCAAGTTTAGGCTGACAAATCCTAGCTCATAGCCTACCTCAGAGTCCACGCGAGGTCTTTAAAAAGACTGCTTTGATTTAGTCGAATTCGAACAGCAAAATGTATAGACCTATTTTACCAGCTGTTTCTATTAGCAGGAAAACATCTTTACACACACCGCCTACATGTAGTCTACTTGAGTTTGCAGGCTATGGTGAGTAGCTGCAATCAGTGGACGGGGGTCGTGTGAGGCCGAGTAAGGCTTTGCCGAATTGAGGCAGATTTTTTTTCTCAGACAATAACAAGTAAACTCAACCATGGCGTGCTAAGCAGGCCAAAAAGCAAAGATTTTTTTTACGAGCTAATGTCCAAGAAATTATACTAGCCTACTAGTTAGTCAGACCCACATCAATGGCCGATGTGCGCATATGTGATGCCCTTAGAAATATAGTCTGTTAAACTTACCAAATACGGTTGTTAGACTGTGGTGCTTCAAAACTAAATATGTGTGTGTTTTTTGGATATCAGAGTCTTTGACTGGTTATATAACATTTATGGTTATAGGATTGTAGATGACAAAAATATTTGCAATGTGATTTCATGCTCCTTTGAAAAAGTGTTTTTCTTTCATAGCCTTTTTTTTAAATACGTTAATACATCAAGTTGTTTCTGCCATTGTGAGTATTTGAATACCTTTTTGAAACACTGGGTATTGGGTATACATATTGAAACATCTTTGCCCCTCCCTAAGTACGACTACAAGTCTGATGCTGTTATAAACTCGTAGGCTATCACTGGGTATAGCCCACGTGTCGGAAGGCAAAACTAGGAAACGTGAATCAAGACCAAAGATTCTAGAGCGCTACGTTATACTCCAAAATAATTGGTCAGGACCATGGACAGCGTCAACGGGTTTCGCTTCAGGTCAGGCCAGATGAGATTGACTGACGGTGTTTGAACGAGGGGGCGTGGGAGGTGGGGTCACGTGACTGCGATATTAGCGACATAGCCTATTGTAAAACATATTCAAGAATTTCAAACCTGAACCAAAAATATTTTTATTCAAAGATCAACAGCCTGTCATTAGTCTGTAGTCCGCCACAAAAAACATGAATAAAATCATTAACTCAAATGTCATAGTAGGAAAAAAAACAATGACTGTATGTGCTTTAATCAGACCTTTCAGGCTATAGCCTAAGGCTAATAAGCCTTATGCCAAGCTATGAGACTAAATCACAAATTTTAATCATTAACAGTTTTCTTCTATTTCACAGATTTTATATTAATATTTGTTAATGTAATGTGATGTTAATATTATTGACATAGTTTAGTGACCTTTTCAGGATTCTTATTTCAGGTCTATAGTTCATAGGTCACTAGCATTGTAAGCCTTTTTGACAAAAAAGGTAAAAATAGCAAAGTTAAAAAATGCAACAGGCTAGCATAGTTTTGCTCCTGAGCAAACATACCACTTCGTTATCATATTTTAACATACCCAAAATTCATTTTATACCGAATTTCCCCTCCTCTAAAGAAAGACGTGTTGGTCTGTACTGTTGCGATGTTGGTACCAAGGGGGTAGGAGCCTACAGGCAGAAGTTGAAGCACCCATGGGAAAATCCCAACCCGGAAAGGGCCCAATAGCCTTTAGCGTTCCATTGACTTCCATTCATTGTAACGTAACTTTGAAATCAAATAACTTTACATAAGAAGGGCTCTGTGTCTTGATATTAGCATTGTTCTAAACCGGAGAGGACACAGCACAACATATTTGCTTCGATCGAAAATCTGTCATGTTATTGCTTTGTAAGAAACGTTTATCTGAAATTGTGCAACGGCTAGTGAGTTTCTGTCGCACAAGAGAAAATTTACTGTTTGGATAACAAGCCGTAGCCATAGTCATGCCCCTTTACTTTTCTATTTGTGTTGGGGAAACATTTACATCAGTATTTCTCAAAAAATAAGCTTAGAACTTGGTATTTGTTTGTAAACAGAATCACTATCTTTATGGACTACTCGGTGGAAGTGAATTGAGAAAGATGGCTAAGCTAAGCTACACGCTAGTGTACATGCTAACTAGCTAGCTCCCTTGACATGCTGGCTTGCAAGACTGCCTGGAACCAAAGTTAGTTGATGAAGAATCAAGTCCCCACGTACCATATTAGCCTCTCATTCCACTAAGTGATTGCAGCTATAACGGCAGAAGAATACTTATTAAGAAAATTATCATACGCTGTATGATTTGTGATTGAGCATCTACCACTCAATTATAGTATTTGGGTTTGCTGGCGTACGTCACCCCACGCTTGCGCAGTTGCCTGGTGACCAATTAAAAATCTCAAAATCGTGCTTCATTGGCTCCCATTGAAAACGACGCCATCCCACGGTCCATTCTCTTCTACTGTCTATGTGGAAATCCCATTCAGTCAATGGAACTAGCACAGCTAACCAGTAAGTTATGAAAGCTGAACCGATATACTCAGATTTTGCAAATAATTCCATTGAATAAATAATAATTCTATTTGCTTTTAAAAAGGTAACTTGTAATGGTGTTTTGTGTTTCCTGTTGACATTTTGTTTCTGAATGAGAGTATATGCCTTTAGGAGATGATGATCTGAGAATGATAGCCTAGGAGAAGTCTTTGGCTGCTATGGTACAAACTACTAGCGATATAACAAAATACAGTCTGCAGTTTAGTGGCAGAAGGTAGAAACAATTGCATTACATCCTATAATCCAGGTGTATTATGCCACACCAACCCATGTGTAAAACTTTGAAGTTGTTGTAAGATTTGCACGAGAGGGTCATCATTTTTAAAAACGGTAGTACTATATACCCCAGGAAAATGTGTAGAAGGTTTAACTGTATCAAAATTTGGATACCACCCAACCCTAGTTACAAAGTTTGTAACAATACGTAACATTATGTACATTATTTGCAGAAAGGGGGATGTTTTTTTATATTCATGAAAATGAACATTGTATTTTAACTTGCCTAACTAGACCTACTGTTTTGCTTAGACTGTTTTTTTCCCAGTTAGTTTTACTTTTAGCTTTGCAATCTATCAGCACAATAATTTTCACCGTGGATTAGTCCCATTCCAATGTGCAAAAAGATTTTCAGCTGACCTTCAATGTGACTAATTAGCTAAATAGCACAACGTGTTGTCAACACGAAACGAAACACTAGACAGTAATCTGAAAGCCACTCACGATCCTAGCACCATTTGGCAAAGCGCACAGGGTCAATGCACCCTTCTACAAAGCATCTTAGATGAGTCAGCAAGCAGGTCTAAATCTATTTGTCCTGTACATGAGTACTAACCTCCAAGGCAACATAATTTCTTGTGCTATCATTCTTAGGTGTTAATCTAGTTGTTTTGCTTACAGTTGATGTAAAATAGGACAATATGTCACTCTGCCCCAGCCAAGTTTCCAAGCCAAAATGTTACAATGTTTAATATTGTGTTTGGTGCCATTCAGCAACATTTAATGTAGAAGCACGGTACAGTAGCCAAATTGCATAGCTAAACTGATGCTAGATGTGTGGGTAGATTGTTAGATGTTAACTAATATCAGCTGCATGAATCACTATGAAGGTTGGATAGTCCTTGTCCCCACCGGAGATAATAATAAATTAGCAGAGATAGAGATGTAAAAACCAAAAGGCTATGGCTATGGTAAAGCTGCATCTAATTTCTCTGTCTTATCCTTTCCTCTTACCCATTCCGCTTGGTTTTGCACGATCATGTGAGGGAAAGAGATGTCTCATTTTGGTAAAGGGCTAGGACCAAGACGTAGCGCTACATAGCCCTTAAAGGAGAACTTCGGTGTAAAATGAAAAATGGCATGTTAAAACATCATACCGAGTTGGTATGTGTACTGAGGAGCAAAATTGATTTAGCCTGTTGCATTCTGAGTTTAGCTATTTTTTATCGTTTGTCCCAGAAGGCTAACAATGGAAGTGGTAGGTACCCTTAGACGAAGCATGACAACTACGCTATTTTTAAACCATTAAAACAGCTAGAAGAAACTCCACACTCCATCGGTAGTACAACAAAGGCCGAGGCACTGAGAACTTAATAAAACTGTTTTGACAGGCAGTACCTTGCTGTAGTTTCTTGTCGTCGCCATGATGAATGTCCGCACAAGTCGATTGACGAACACGAACCAGCAGGAAGAATAGGAGGAGAAGTAGTACAATCGACTTGTTTGGACTTTCATCATGGCGGCGACGAGAAACAACTGCAAACTACTGCATGTAAGAACAGTTTTTTAAATAAACGTTGTGTACATTTACAATATTCTCAGTGCTTTGTTTTGAATGCCAGAGCCTTTGTTGTACTACTGATGGGCTGTGGAGTTTCTTCGAGCTGTTTTAATGTTCTAAAAATAGCGTAGTCGTCATGCTTCGTCTAAGGGCACCTACCACTTCCATTGTTAGCCTTCTGGGACAAACGATAAAAAATAGTTAAACTCTGAATGCAACAGGCTAAATATTTTTTTCTCCTCAGTACACATACCAATTCGGTATGATGTTTTAACATGCCAATTTTCATTTTACACCGAAGTTCTCCTTTAAAACAAAGTTAGCTGACGACCACACTTGAAAGTGAGGGGTATCATACATTATCAGGCATTAGGTGCCGGCATCAGCATGGTCATGTCGAGCTGCGAAAGAGTTGTACAAATGCAACAAATGTCACAAATGTTTTCAGCAGTTTAACATGAATTACAATTATGACGGTCAAGTTCTATGATACTTTTAGTGAAATGTTCTAGTGGTTTTAATGGTAATGTTTATTTAGCCAATGTTATTGTGGCATGATTGAAGCCGTAAGCAGTTTTATGTATCTGGGAAACAATCTCCTTCTCCGATATCTTTGCGTGATGGCACACAAACGTGCAAAGATAAAAAGAGCCCAGCCAATTGACATCACAACCTGAGATGATGGCATCTTGGTTTGTTTGAAAGAACGGTTCAACTTCTGCGATTTGCAACCTAGGTACACTTGCAGCCATACGTACATCAGATATGCATGTACAGTAGGTGTTCATGTTTTTCAGACGCTATTGTCATTATTGCCCATCCACACTTGTCAGCTGCTTAGCAAACACGTTACTATGTAGTCAGAAACTGTAGTGTTGGGACAAACACCAGTGACATGACTATTTACACTGTGCACATTCATTAACATTTCCCTACAACTCTATACTCCTCTCCAAAACTAGTTTCACGTTTGCGTTCAACAGCCTCACGTGTCCAGAGACCTTCCCTGCGGTGTTTGCGCTGCTTCTGCCATTGGGTAGTCGGCATGCGAACAGACAGATTGATTTAAATAAAGTCGAAAATTTTGACGAAGTTGACGAAGAAGCCCCTCGTACTTCATTTAATTTTGTACAGAGGGTCTGGAACAGAGACCGTCAGAAACGATTTGTTGGAGGTGTGGACTCTGCTGAAGTTTAAAAAAAGTGTCTCTGCCTTTACCCAATCGCTAACGCCTGGTCGTCACGTATGCAATTAGCCTACCTACGCACTACAATTCAAATGTAGCACACAAGGTCAACGTCACGGCTAACGAACACACCCTCTGTTCGCTGATTGGATCGGTCTTGCTGGTACTTGCTAAATGACCTTCAAGAGATTCTGGTCCAGACCCTCTGTACAAAATCAAAATTGAAGTACGAGGGGCGGGTTTACCAGGCTAGAAGTTTGCAGCATGCAAAAGTGGAACAGTGCCCTGAGTCAGTGCTTGCCACCGCTGTTAACGTTGCAGCCAGGTAGTGGGAAGTGATTATGACATAAATGGTAATCGAGAGGAGTCTCATTTCTTAGGGGGACATCCTTACTCCTACCCATTCATCTCAGTGTCCAGGTGCAAGTGGAAGACGAAGACAAAGGGGTAGGGGAAGGGGTAAGACAGAGAAATGAGACACAGCCTAAGTGTTAGGATTAGGGTTAGTTTTAGATTTGTACATAATAGGTACATAATGTTACATGTTGTTACATTTAGAAACACTGCAAAATGAACCAGAAGATTAGATTTTTTAACAATGTTTACATCAACATTGTTTTAAGCATTCAGTCATTATTAAGTTGTGATTCTGGTGTTGAGTATAGAGATTTATATCAGTGGCCTTGCAGGCATTTTGCTTCAGCTCACCATGTTAGTGCACTTAATTGCTGGTTTCCTGCCGGCGCAGGTGGAACAGCCTTCTTAAAATTTAATGAGACCATTGCTGATATATAACCCTCCAAGTGAAACAAACATACAATTTGTTGGAAGATTCCAGATTCACAGCAATAGATATTGCCATTACTTTTACTGACTTGAAATTAATGAAAAGCTAATACTGTGAGCTCTCTGTAGATCTTACCTACTGCCCAAATGGTTTATTGTAAACTTAATTAAGAAGTAATCATGCATAAAGTTAACTGAATGTATCTACACATATAGGCGTAACACACACACATGCGCCCATCCACAACACCAGCACATGCCAGTTTTTTGAGGATGTAGCTTTTTGCCATCTAATCCAGACCTACATGAAAAACATACCGTTCTCCTCTTAGTACATGCAACCAGTTGCGCCAATCCACTTCCAGTGAACGATGTGAAGGAAGGCCAGTGGGGCAGGTGTCACATAGCCTGGTAAACCAGCCTCTTATACTTCATTTCATTTTGTACAGAGGGTTGCTGCATTGAGAAACGATTTCTTCCTGGAGGTGTGGACTCTGGACATCTGGTTGTCACGTATACAATTAGTCTACCTATGTACTACAATTCAAATGTAGCTCAACATCGCCAAAACATGGCATGCTCTTTGAAGAATCTGTAAGAGGTAGTAAGCCAAATCATACTGCACCATTACACCATCAGAGCAGCACCAGAACAGTCAGGACTCATTCACATCGACTTGAGCGTGTACAGCACGTAACCGTGTACAATACGTTTGTATAGTGACAGAATACGACAGAATACAGACAGTCTAATTTGTTAACATGCATTCTAAACAAATACGGACAGAAAACGGGCATGCGCTGTATACGCAGAGTGTTTGGAGTGATTGAGCCCTCAGACTACTTTTACTAGCTGTACAACATTTGCCACACGCAAATTAATATTTACTTTTTTGAGAAAAAGGTCGAACTACAGTAGAGTGAACATTGGTGAGTGCTGAAGGAAGCTACAATGTGCAAGAGTATGATCATGGCCTATTTGTTTCATTCTCATATTACTATACATCATACTTTCACATTTTGAAATAAAACACACTGAAATGGCATGGCCTTAAAAATATACAGTTACTCAGCATTACCATCAGTGGGAATGCAAGCATTACCTTTCTCTTAATAATGATATTGGGTTATTATGTCAGGGTGTTCCTATAAAACACAGTTTGTTTGGGTGACAGTAGTTTGGGAGGTAAAGGAGTCAACCCAAAATCAGAGGGTCATCTGTTCGATTCCAGCAGGTCGATGGGGTGCTTGAACAAGACATCGCTGACTAGGTTGAAATGTCCTTGAGTAAGACACTGATCCCCACACTGGCACCTTGCCTGGCAGCCTTCCACCATTGGTGCATCAGTGAGTGTGTGAATGACTGACATTACACTGTAAACTGCTGTGGGTGTTCAACTGATTGGAAAAGTCCTATATACTGTCAATACATTTAGCATTCACTTTCGGTTTTGTACTTCTTGTTAAAATGTGGATTTTTTTTTTTTTTACATATTTATTACCTGCAGACCTGAAACATGTAATGTCATGAGAATGGTCCTCAAGTGAATGACCTGTTAGACTGAAACTGTTAGACAACCATCACAATCATGTCTAAAGTAGGCTTTCATCTGTAACAGCATACTTTCTACAATTTCATATTACGTGATCAGTAGGCGTGCGCCATGTTCATTTAGTCCAGTTCCTTACGAACACACCAGGCAGCTAATGGTTGCTCAACTGTAAATCAAATGACACCTGCAGCCTAGCTCTTACGAGTTGCCTCAGAACTCGAGAGTGTTATGTAGGCCTAGTGCATGGATGGATATATCAGCAAAGTCATTGTCAGTTCTCTGAGATTGATGAAACCCTAAACAAAGTTAATCTGCCCAACAGACTGTTATACGAGTTACTCATTACATTACATTACACTTAGCTGACGCTCTTATCCAGAGCGACTTACAGGCTTTCAGTTACAGTCCCTGGAGCAGTGTGGGGTTCAAAGGCATCTCAACCATGGGTAGGGGCGGGATTCGAACCGGCAACCTTCCGATTGCAAGACCAACTCCCTAACCACTACACCACAGCTGCTCCACGCTACTCAGATAAACAGAAAAAAATTGAGACCTGACAGACAAAACAAAACCAAAAAGGCTGTACACATAGCAGAAAAGTGAAACAAGACACTAATTTTAACAAGACATTACATGCAATAGCAAAAAATATGAAAACATTAAGCAAAAACAAGATGCCAGATATTGTACCTGTTGCCAAGACAGCTGTGTTCACACACCCCCAATCTTTTAGCATAGCAACTCATTGGGAGACTGCTCCTCTGTGCTGCTAAAAAGCACAAACAATACATTTGCTTCTCTGCACACAACAGCTATGCAAATGTGGCCATTTAGACTGGCCAACACATTGGGCTGTGCCTTTTGAAAGCCTTCATGAATATTAGCAGGCTTTATTTTTTCATTTATATATCCATTGGTAACACAGCTATGTAGCATCATGAGAGCTTTGGTTTGAATTTGAATGCTTAAATAATTGTAAAACCAATGTTATAATGCAGAAGCATGGTGCTTTTTCAGTTTATTGTTTATTGTTTACAGTTTATTGTTGTTTATTGTTAAATGTTGTTTGCTCAAAGGAGGTAGAAAAGAAGAATAAGCATTTTTGTGGTTGCATAAGGCAAATGGTTGGCAGCTAATAGAAGTGTTCTGCTGCAGACCTAGGAGGATCAGAATCAGAAAGTGGCTTAGCATTTATTGAGAATGAGAGGAAGAGTGTAAGAGAGGCTGTTGATGTGAATGTTGGGCTCAGGTAATGGCCCACTGGATGAGTGAAAGAGAACAAATTAATTATGTTAAATATTTACACATCTGTCCCTAGAGTTTGGCCTTAAAGCGCCTCAGTTTAGTGACAGGAGTCACAGAGCCACCCATGATTGCCCAGTTATGATACCATGGTATCTATATGCCTATATGACTGTGGTATTCATTAAGCTAGTGAACATTGCAAGGGTTTTATTTTCCTTGTGAAACCTGCAGGCTGTGCACAGCTGTAGAGTGACAGTCTGCAACAAAGTACTTCCTTCTTAACAAATAGTTACGGTATAATCTTTTAATGAACTTTGTAGTCACATGAAGGGCGGTTAACCATACCTGTGGTTTTGTTGCCATTTACTATGCACAGTGTTGACTGTTTTGTGTTGTGGGGTGGAACAACCTTCATAGCCTTCAAAGCATGGCATCACCAACAATGGCCGGGTTTCCCAGTTAAGAACCTTCTTAACGAGTTAAGAAGGCACCTAAGAAGAGGTCGGCTAAGAGGAAGCGTTAAGATAAGAGTGTTTCCCAAACGCCTTCTTAACGCCCTTCTTATCAACGTCTTAAGAACCGTTTTATCTGCCTTCTTAACTGAAGCGCAATGAGCAATCGATCTTGAATGGCCGATTGGAGCGCAGTTACCATAGTAAAATCAAAGATTTTAGACTCTAGAATCTTTGGTAAAATTCTCCAAACTGAAGTGGTATAACACGTGGCGTCTGACTGAACTCATCAATAAAATACCGGCTAAAAGTATGACATTTGTCGTCACGACACAAAAACAAAGTGACACATATAATAAACGAAGACCAGGGAAATAAAAATGGAAACACAAAATGAAATCAGTATGTCATTTCATTTAATGTGTAGGCTATATTCTTATCTGTCTGATAGAAATCTGCTACATGAGGAGAATATGTGTGAAAACCGAGAAATTGGCGTCCCCTTGTCATGAACGATAGGGAAAAGGGGGAAAACACGATCAGGAACACTGGACGTACTGCATTAATATCTCCTTGCTTACTGTCACATTGCTTTACCTGCCTGAGGGGGGTGCTGTTTTCACTGTTTTGTCGCTAAGAAGGGTGTTAAGATTGGGTTCAGAACTTCTTAGAGATCCTTCTTAACGGCCTTGTTAGGCTAAGAAGCATTTTGGGAAACGCGGTTGCTTCTTATGGGAGCCTTAAGAAGGGTCTTAAGAAGTTCTTAGCGCTAAGAACTTCTTAACTGCATCTGGGAAACCCGGCCAAGGACAACAGCTAGCACTGATTTGACAAGTCTTCTCAAATTAATATGTGAGCAATATACTGTAAATATTGTAAGGCTCCAAGCAGTCTGGTCACTCAATCAGCACAATTAGAGGAGCTGCCATATCTCTCTGTGCTGTTGACTACCAGAGGGCCTTCAAAAGGTCATTTGTTGTATTGTTTCAGTCCACGAGAACCCACAGCAGATCCTTAACTGGTGTTATCTTTTAAGTGGGTGTCCCGCACCCCACTGTGTCCTCATCTAGGCTCTGCCAACAGATGGAGCGGGGGATGCCCCTAGGTCAACATCAGGACAAGAGATATGGGATTTAACAGTATATGATATTGTAGAAATGCTATGAGATTTACATGTCATGTTTGGTTTCATTCTGATGGTCTCAGTGCGAGTGGTATACTGGTCTCAGTTCTGAATCAGACTCTGGTTATTATAATAAAGATCTCGCTTTATTTCTCGCTTTTGGGTAGAGAGGTAGATGTTCATACTTTGACTGTTTGTGTTTTCTATGTCATTCTATAGTCCATTTGTAACTGCATATTACTCATTGATTTAACTGTAAGCGGGATATTGCAACTTGGTTCAGTAGCTTGTACCTGACTAATAAACTGTTATTATTCTGATCCACTTTAGTCTCTCGTGAACATATTATCTTGCTTAAGTAGACTTTTGGGTAACGGCGTTTCCATAATGCCTGGCTAGGGCTAGAGGCATACTCAAGCAGACGGTAAATTCCTGCCCTGAGTCCCTAGTCTAGCCACCTAGGTTTGGACCACGTCATGTAGAACTGTCATTATTTAGCGGCGGGTAACTTCTGTCTTATGCTAGATTAGTACTACCACGTGCTGCTGTATCAGCCGACTCAGCACCTCTGGGGAAGGAAAGCAACGACATAAGCAGGGAAATAAGCACCTATGATAGCTGCATGACCACTGGCACTCTCTAGACTAGCTCCATATTATGCCCGTGGTGTAGCCAGAATGTAAATCGGCCGTTGGCACGACCTAAGCGACGCTATCCCCAGTTGAACCCAAGTAATACATAGTAGGAGAGACACTCATGTTACTACATGATTTTGGTTGGCTTACTCCATAACCACAGGTCAACGGATAAAGCTTTATTAGGTTAGATTAGGGTGGGGCCTATCGGCTGAGGTCCTGGTAAGTGGTATCAGGCATTTAGATATAGGTAAAATGGTTTCTTTATTGAAATGTTCTGTTACGTCGTCTGGAGACCCAAAGCAGCAAACTCTCTCGTGTTCCACTTCCTGTTCCGCCGTTGGTTCCGGAAGTGACGACCTTACAATATTTAGTAGGGGGTAAAAAACATTTTCATAGTTCATATACTGAACAGTTTGATAGGAAAATGTACTGTAACTAACTTTCTTGCATGAAAATAAAACAGCAAGGGGCATGGATAGAGGGGTACCGCTCCTCTTGCCTAAGAACAAAGTACAAAGGGACAATGTAGGGCCCAATTCATTTCAGTGCCATTTGTGCGATTGTACACCTGTCTCTATTTACACATTCCCCACTCTGCAAATTAACAGCATTGTCTGGGAATGAAAATGTGATTTACTTTCCTTTTTTATTCCACACACTCACTGTTTCCCTGTGTGCACACACATACTGGTAACAGATATCTCCAATCACAGCCACAGTCAAATCTCTTTAATGCTTGGAAAGTGATCATCTGAAAAACATGACACATCAGTTTATTTAAAGGTGTCATTGCATCATTTTTTCATTAATTTTGCAGTGATCTCTAGTATTAATGAATGGCCTGTGAGCCAGTTTTAGTGAAAAAATGCTTCAGTGCTCCTGTTACAGGCTGTTCTAGTTTGGTGGAGGAGATGAAGCAGGGAGAATGAGAGGTTCTCGGCTATGCTATAGTCAGAGGCTATAATCATTCAAAGCCCATTCAGTCATAGCACACCAAATAGAAGATTTAAACATTCAAAACAGACACACATACTTACCTATGTTTCGCTAAGTGAATGTGTGCTGCAATGAGACTCCTCCGGTAATCACTACTATGGCATGGCATTTTCTAATTAACAAACTTACGTCACTTCATTTGCCTGTTTCTCACTTGCTCATTTTTCAGGCTATTTTCTTTTATTAATGGACTAATGGAGGCAATCGGGTTAGAACAACATTTTCACGTGCAGCATGCTTATGCAACTCGGAGTGACCCATCGTATTTCAAGCAAGTACTAAATGGTTTCTTGCAGAATGACACCTTTAAAGCTGGCTTCAGACACCAAATCCAAGCTCAAGCTGATGATAAATTGGTGTGGCCATGAGAAATATATGTTTACAGTATTTTGAGATCTTCAACTGACCTCAAGTTGCACTCCAAGGTGGCCTTTTTTCTCATTTGCGAACTACCCCCTTCCTTTTTTTATCTCAAGTTTAATGCAAGGTTTTGAAATACTCATCTGTCTTCATTTCTCATCAAGATCCTGTGATGCATTACACAGGTTGAATTTCATCTGTAATGTTTCTGTGGGCAGTCGATGTGTTGTTTGAAGTACCAAACAAATGTTCACACTGTAAAAAAGAATAAGTCCAGCTTACTTACAAAACAAACTAAAGGTAGAGACGAGGAAACGTGTTGCCTCAAATGAGTTAAGTAAATGTAACTTTTCTATTTCAAGTAATGTAGAGACTTAAGTAAACATAACTTGAAATACAATACTCACATTTACTTAACTCATTTGAGGTAAAGTGCCCACAAGTTTTTCAAGTAAGCTGAACATTTTCTTTTTTACAGTGATTTCTCAAGCAGAGAGTGAATACTGTAATTTTTCTGCCTTTTCTATTCTCACCTCCCCTTATTGTATTTCTCTTTGAGCTGCTGTAAGAGAAATGGATTGTACAGGTTAAATCTCAGTTCAAATGTTACTATGGGCAGTCAATGTATGGTTTGAACTACAGTGGTCAGTCCGTGTACTTTTTCGTTCATTCATTATTCTATTTTGGACTGAAAGATGAAATTTAAAAAAACTGTGCAGCCTGGTGTTTTATTTGGAACAATATAACCAGAAAGGGTTCTATTTTGTTTTCAAAATGTATAACCATTGTCAAATATTGGTATTAGAAAAGTGGACACATTTCTGATCGTTTTTAATTTGTAGTATTTGTTTATTCTTTATTTGAATTTCATTTAGGCTACTAATCGTGTTTCACCCGGAAGTAAATGACACCGTTTGACTCGCACTCACATCAGAGATTGCAATGCTCACACGTTAACATCGTTATGGATATAAGCTTGCAATACATGCTCTTAAAGGGGCCTAAACGCGTCAGTCTTAGAGTGGTGCGCTTCACAAAACCGTCGTACACTGATAACAGAGCAGCCACCGGGTGCTCCGATGTCTTTCAGGTGCTGTGAAATATCTGCATGTGTAGCATGCTTTCGCAACATTTCGCAAATCAAGTCATAGTATCCCTCCAAAGACGCCATGTCATACGAGTGCCTAACCCGCCCAAAAGCTTAGGCTACGGGTAGGCGACTACTTCCAGAGCACCCCAAATCTAACACTTACGAAGCTAGATGCAATTCAGAACGGCATTTTGCTTTTTCCCTTTTTCTACGGTTCGAAAATTCATTTCCAATAACAAAACAAATGTAAAACCATGGCCATTAAACAAAAGACATACAAATGTGTAAGAATTCATATACGAGTCCTTTTTCATGTCCCATGTGACTTCCAAAATAGAATAATGAATGAATACGCGTCCTTTTTCATTTCCCATGTGACTTCCAAAATTGAATAATGAATGAACGAAAAAGTACACGGACCGTGGTCCCTCGTTACAACGCGGTTCACCTTTCGCGGCCTCACTGTTTCGCGGATTTTTTTTAGTGCATGCTTTTTTTTCCTTTCTTTCTTTTTTTTTTTTTTTTTTTACAGCGCATTGTGTTCTGCGCCCTGATTGGCTAAGGGACTGTAGAACATTGTCAATCAATCTCCTGTACAGTACAGAATGCACTCAGCTTGTTAAATTTGCTTAAATCTTCCATCACTAGCTGTGTGACTCTGAAGTGCTGTATGTTTGCAAGTTTGAACTTTGAGAGTAGAAGAGAGAGAAATGTGAGAAAATGCCAATGCCTGTCTGAGAAAAGTGTATAAAGTGGGTAGTGAGGGGTTTATCACGGGTTATTTTTAGAACGTAACTCCCGCGAATAACGAGGGACCACTGTACTAAACAAATGTCTATGATTTCTTAAGCAGAGAGTGAATAACAATGCTGAAACAGCAGAGGTGCTGAGCTCACAAAGCCTTATCTAAACCTGTCTTTAATAGTGTGGCAGCACAAAAGACCCATTATAATTGGAGCAGGAAATGCACACTACTAATATGAATTGATTCCCACATTAAATGACATGGACTTCCCATAAACAACTTGCTGCTGTTTTTTTATGATGTTCTGTAGCCAGACTTAAAACCTGAAAAGGTCTGTGTAGGACAAAAAAAAAAATCTGTGCACTATGCATTTAAACAGGCATTCTACATATACAGTAGCATCTCTGTGTATATGGTCATGCATGCATCAAATATAGAATCGCCTTTATTGGCCAAGTTTGAATATACAAACAAGTGATTTGACTTATGAAACATTAAGTGAAAAAGGAAAAGTATACGCATGACAGATAAGGCAACCAAACCCAGAGTAGAACTGTGGCTTTTTTGTACACGCTAGATAAAGCTGTAGAATCACCAATTACATGTACAGGTCAAAGACAATGCACTTTGTGGCTACCGAATGCAACCATATGTTCTTTTATTTATCCACAGTAACAAACTGCTGTCGTCCAGGTCAGGAAATGGTTATGCACTAAGAATGCTTCATCAGGCCTTTTACAAATGTTTGACCATGAAGGCCCTTTATTGGTGTCAACTGGCAAAGATAACAAAAAATGCAAGATGTTGAACTTAATTTATTACAAAAAGTAGTGAATGCATACACACACTTACATAGACATGGAAGTGACCCCTGTAAATATGTTATTTAGTGCTTTATAATATATTAAATATCACTGAAGTATCCACACTCTGCTCGTGAGTTGCACTTGCAGTATCTGCAGGGACTTGTTGTGTTGAAGTTTCTATTAGTGTTTGTGCATTGACAAAAAGCTAATGTTAGTGTAATATTCCAATTGTCATTGAAAACACAGTTACAACAGCTGATGGATGACAGATACACTGACTGTCACATTTTAGTAGTTTATTTGTGTCAGCTTAAGTTTATGCTGCAATACATGCTGAGTTTAAAATGTTGTCAGCATTTTTTTCTCTACAAGAGGCACCCAGGACACACTTTTCTGGCATCTGAAATCTGTAATAGTTGAACCTAACAGTCTAGCTACAGATCAGGCAAACAGTTGCTTGGCTTGCTAGCATGAACTGTGTAATTAGTTATGAGCCTATTGACGTTAATAATATATTTTACAATAAAGGTTTTATGTCTCTTATACATTACAAAATACGAATTAAACAGTAACTGCACCCACTAAGCACACCCACGTCATGTTTTTTAATGGGTAAAATGGGTGAGGAGGCTGAAGGAAGGATGTTGAAAGCATTGCTGTCTATTATAGTACACTTTAATTGGTGAGTTGGAGAAGGAGGTCTACCCATCTCTGATTAGAAGTAGGTTTCACTTCTTTTATGGGTATTCCATATGACATGTCTGTGTGCTCTCGGTACACAGAGTCATCATATGTTGTGGTGCATTTAAAGCTGTAAAGGGCTCAGTTATTTTTAAAATCTAGAAAGACACAAAATGCTGTTTTAGCTATGTAAGTGATTTTTGGTGACATTAACATGACTTACTCTTTCTCCACATGTCAATCATATCACTTGTCGAAAACATATTTAACTGTGCAGTTGAGCTTTAATTAAAACCTTCACAGGCAAAATTACCATCTCCTCTCTAGAGATTATAATGTGTAACACAGGAAGAAGTGTCTGACTGCAGAGCAGCAGTTTTGCCATAGACTTTTGCAGTTTAAGCCTGCTTGACGTTTTATCCACTAAAGATGTTTTCACTAGTTTGCTCATAGATATGTTTGCTGCCTGAAAGTGCATGTTTGGCTTGGTAGTGGGCCTTGTTCCTGGAATTCCTTCAGCAGAGATCGCTGAAGAGTGATGTCCGCTTGTACTCCATATGTTTATAAAAGGGGAATGACAGTGTAGTAGAGCCACTAGTGAAACGGGGGAGTAAGGGGAGGTGGAGGGATCATTTGCAATGTCAGTGCATGTGATGTATTAACAGTGATGGGTATTATGATTCTTTGTCTAGAAGTAGTTCTTGTCGTTCAGTTCATCAAAATGAATCGCTTGTTCAATTCATTCATTTGTTCGTTCATTCAAATGACATGTGTCTCAAAGAACGACACAGTAAAAATGAACGAGACCTGTGAATCATGAACAAACCTCTGATTAATTCATCTCTTTCACTTCTGCAACTACTTTCACAAGAGTTTCTGATATTTCAGTGCAGTAGGCTTTTGGGCTGGTTGATATGTACACAACAGTACACAGTTTTTTCAACAGTAATATCAACCACTATCATCATTTGACTAGCAAAGTTAATGATGGTCAGAAACTTCCTATCACTTCCTATCATCGTTGTTAGCAACTTACTTGGTTCAAACTATGTAGGTGCGACGCAAGTGTTTCTCAAAACCTTCGTTCGTGTGAACCAACATAGTTTGAACCAACATAGTGTAAACCAACATAGTCCCAATATAGTGCGACCGACACAGGCGTTTCCCAAAACACGAACATTCGCAACCACGTTGGTAACTAGTGAGGTTTGCAACCACAGCTCTCGGTGCTTATGGTGCCTTCCAATCCAAACCAGTAGGATGTGGTACTTATCCAACATTCTACGAGGAAAAATGCTCTGGAACGCCCGTCAAAGTGGGACCTCCTACTAGCGAAGCCGGGGTTCCTCGCCCTACTCCCACCTGAACAAATTGAAGTCGGAGGAAAATGGCGGCGCCCAGCGATGTCCGTATTGTGACCAGTAACGTCAAAGATTTGCCTGAAACTTCACTTCTGTGTGTCTAGGGTTGCATTACGCCCCTTGATTATAATAAATATAATTCATTATAATCACCACTATATTTTTTCAACAAGAATTGTATCGCATACTATTTCAGTCGTTAGATGTGTTGCTTGGCAACCGATGACAGGAGCTAGCCCAATGTTTCACTCTGTTAGATATTCATTCATCCGTGCTATTTACTAAAATTTTACTTTGGCCTCTTCCATCTCAGTGGTGTACGCATGTATAAAATGCTTTTGAAGGTCTAAAAACCGCTTTATAAATAGAAGCACGGTCATTTTGTCACGGTGGTCGTCCATGTTTTCTAAAACCTCCCACTTTAACGGTTTGGAACGCTTTGAAGTGGGCACGGGGAAAATCCAGGTTGGATTAATCCCACATCCTACTTCATTTTACGGGTCTGGAATGCACCATTAGTTCCACCTAACCAACGTTGTTTGAAGGTCTCGACAGCATCCAACATGGCGGACCGAATGTCTCGAAATCCTCGATCATTGTAAATATCTTTGTTGTTTGACGTTGTATCCCTCAGATTTTACAAAACGAGGTGAGAAATATACAGTGTAGAATCTAAAAAGCCCGTTGTTGTAGCAAACAATTGATCTAGGAGGATATTTGCAACTCGTTTGGCAGTTTGGCTTAAGCGACTCATGCTGTGACGTACCTTCAAGTACCTCCAAATTCCGTAAGCTAGGAGCTGGTTTCTGTGGTGCTATTGGTAGAGTGCAGGTCATGCACACCTGTGTTTGTAGATAGTACTCTGGTTCCAATCCGGGATGATGCATAATTAAGATGCTACATGAAATTGTTGACATTGTCAACTGCCACGTTACTTTTCTTAACGTAGTTTGAGGGTGAACGTGTCTCCCCTTTTGCGTATTAACATAGTGTGGCCAATTTATGCCAGCCTGCATATTCTTGGGCTTGTGTTCATAAACTTCAGAATGCAGATCTGGTGAAAGGTGAAAGGTGAAAATAAACTTCCAGCTCCTCCGTCATTACGTGCATTGTAAGCAATAAACCTAATGTTGATAGCGTGTAGCATATTGCCCTATAAGCACATGCATTTACAGATGGCACATCGCCTGGTGTCTATGCAAAATAGCATTTTGAAAGCTATTTTAATCAGGCTAGCTGTGATGGCTCGTAGTCTATGTGATTTAAATAAAATAAAAGCATTATATAGACTTTGGCTTCCACATGACTTCAAAGTCAGGGAGATTTCCTATAGCTTAATGTATTGCCTAGAACTATAGGCTGCTTTTGAGACGTGCATAGTCACAACTCATCTGTGTTCATATCCAGAGGTCTGCGTCATTTAATAAACAATGTTAAAGTTTATTTAATCACTAAAATGTCTTGCAAATCTGTCACTATATTACAAATGAACACTAAGCCAGCAGTATATAGGGTTCAGTGATACTTTCCACCATTAGATTTATTCAGTTTCTATTGTTTATTTCCTAGTACACAGTTGTTCCCGACATCATGTGAAATAGCCTATTCATAGGCTATAAATAATCGGCTACATAATTAGTCATCTCTGTTAAATTCCGTTCACAAGGTCATAGCCTACTTCGAATTGTTTCTCTCTGCTTCCGACAATGCACGAGCATGTCCGAACACATCTGGAAACCATTGTGGTTTGGACTATATTGGTTCAAACCAACTTGTTTCAGACTATGAAGATACGACAGTGTTTGGGACACAGTCGCACTTTGGTTGTTGGTTAGTTCAACGGTGCATCGTACCATGTTGGTTTAAAGCTAAGTTGGTTGGTTGTTTGGGAAACGCACCCCTGACTGGGCATCCCATTTTACCTGAATGTTTACCCAGACCTAACAATGGTGACGTGTGGTCTTCAAAGGTTAAAATCTTAAAAAATATTGTTATTGTCAATGTATTTTCTGCACATAAATGCTTCAGAGACCCATATGAAGCTATACAGTTTATCCCCTTCACCATCTTTAGCATTTTAAATGGTTTTATTTGCGATCAACCAAAAAGTTCTTCAATTTACCTGATTTCACCCTAGATGTTTGTTTGCAACTAAACTGAAAATTGCTGTGAATAATGCAATAAAGAGTTTAAAATAAAGACTGTGACGGGGTTGAATTGAAATATGGCGTAACATTATCAAATCAAATAGATCTAAATGTGTGATGTGTTTTTTTCACCATCCTTCAATCACAAATGGCACCGTTTATTAGAATCGTCCATATATACTTAATTCATGTGGGCTTGTTTAGATGGAAATCTGAGTTTAATGAAGAGCTCATTGATTTACCTCGCCAGTATTGACCATTTCTGCCTGGGTAATATCAATTTGAGCTCAGGACCACTTATATGCAGTATTTGTTGAAACCTGCATTGACATAATTTTTTATGTTTAAGTAAAATTGCGTTAATGTATTATTATTGTCTTACCTTTGACAGACCTAATAAATAGATGATTTTGTCAGAGATGAAGTCATTCTAAAAAATGTTCAAAACATTAGCCTTAAACTTGGTTTATAGAGTTTAAGGTTTGTTGGATATGAAGAGGTCAATTGGTCAGGGAGCATTACAGCTTTAGCTGTACCACCAGACAGCCTTGTGTGTTGTGAGAGTCTTAGGACGGAAGCAAATGTAAGCTACTGATTTAGTTACTTACAGAGATAATGCAGCATAATATATATTCATGTCAAGCTTCATGGCGAATACATTTTACATTTCTTCCTCTTGCTGTGGAAGTATTCTGATTGAAACACTAACCTGGGGCATGTGTGCCAGAAGCCAAGGCAAGCTGAAGTAATTGAATTTCCCAACTCGTGTCTGGGCTACTGCCGGTGTCCTCTGGCACAGGGATTAGTCATTAGAAAAGGTTTGCTGAAACCCCCTGTAACTGTGCATTCAGACTGGCAGCTACTAACAGCTGAAGACGTCCAAACAACAATGGTAGCTCATGTTGGTCATGACGTGAAACATCAGAACAACCATACATTTTAATTTAACAGATGTCAGTAAATCTACATCTTCCAATAGGATACTGTGAACCACATCATAGCTAATTACCATAAAGTTAACTAGATTTTAGCTTCCCCTTTTTTTCTCTGGTCACCCAAGACACTTTGCTGATGGCCTTTCTGCTCTCGTTGCCCAATCCGATGTCTCTCCATAGTGAAAGAATGACTTCTGCCACTGTGGTAGCTTTAGTCGCTCTTGGTCTGAACCAGAGAATATATAATGTATGTAAGAGAACTGGATAAATCATCTGTGATGCCACACATAGACTTTCTCACAGATTGGATGAAGCCTAAGGGCCCATTTCCACCAAACACTCTGCGTGTACAGCGTGTGCCCGTTTTCTGTCCATATTCGTGTAGAATGCACGTTAACAGATTACACCATTTCCTCCGCACGCGTGATCTGAGCGTATTCTGTCCCTATGCAAACCTACTGTACACGGATACACACTGTACACGCTTAAGTTGGTGGAAATTATGCCTAAAGTGAAGGGTCCAGGTGCTGTCATCTTTGACAATCCATTCGTACTGATGTTGTTGTAAATGATCTGGGGACTAAACTAATGGATTCCAAACACATTCACCCCCTTCAGAGTTATCATAGGCCCGAAAACTACTGAAATACACTGAAACCATTTTTTGAACCAGGCTGTAAATATGTTTATTTTTGTAAAAATTGACTTTTTAACATGGGAGTCCATGGGAAGTTGCTTGCTTTCTGCAGCCAGCTTCATGGCTTCATTGTTTAGCCCGGAAAGTTATTGTCTGGTCTGAACACCCAGTAAGGCACTATTTTTTAACGTTTTGGCCCAGAAGCCTTACAGTGCTATTGCTAAGGGCCAAGAGAAAGCATGAAGATTACACTATTTTAAACTATTAAAAACAGCTCAAAGAAACTCCACACACCATTGGTAGTATATCAAAGACCCTGGCATTCAAAATGAGGGAATGAGAATTTTTTAAGTGTACACATTGTTTATTAAGAAAACAGTTCTTACAGGAAGTACCTGGCAGTAGTTTCTTGTCGCCGCCATGAGTAAATTCTATACAAGTCAATTGACGAACACGAACCAACGGGAAGAGTAGGAGGAGAGGTAGTACAGTTGACTTGCATGACTTGTAAATGGTAAAAAATAGTGAAGTTCTAAATGCAACAGGCTAGCGCAATTTTGCTGCTCAGCAAACATACCAACTCGGCATGATGTTTTAACATGTCAATTTTCATTTTACACTGAAGTTTTCTTTCAATGTAAATTCAGCAGTACATATTTGACCATTTATTGTGTGAAACGTTAGAGAAAGTTGTCTCAGAGCAATCACCCCTGGTCCCATGATGTTTTTCAGCAACTTTCATGTCGCCATCTTGTGCACTGTCAACAGGCCAAAGTTGGACGTGGATTCATGCACGTAACTTTTGACCTATGCGCAAAAACTTGGTATCCCTGGAATCCTTGGACCAAGCCAAGTTTAATGGATTTTGGAAGTGAAACTAAAATTTCACAGGTCTGAATTTTTGACCAATTTTCACAAAACTTGGTACATGTCCTTGGGGCAAGCCAGGATTTTTGATTTTCACACAGCCAATCGAAATCAGCAGCTGACTCTACTTTCTTCTGCCATTTTTGTTAGTTTTTGTTTTTTACAAAACTATTTTTGTTTTCCTTTCCAACTTCCTGCTAAGGTCCAAAACTGTTTTAAAGCAACACTAAGTAGTTTTTTCAACCTTAAAATTTGAAATTCATTTCATCAACTTGTAGGCACAAGCAGGAGACAAAGGCAGTAGTCTTATTTTTGTATCACTGTGATCCCATTATTGTTTAGAAGAAACAAGTGAGACATAGAAGAAATCTCATTTTAAAAAATTCCTTCCTCTGGGCAGATCATTTTCCAAAATATTGTATATTTATTTACATGAATCCAAATAAATACATTTCTAAGCACTATTATGAGCATGCAAAACCTACAAGTGGCAGTGTAACAAGAAGTATAAAGCCATGTTATCCAATCGGAATCGTGAAAACAACAAAATAAAGAATGCCACAACTTCCATTTCCTGCCAATTGCAAACATGGTACAAAGTTCATTTGTGTGTCTGCTCATAGAGCAGTTGAGTTTGTAAATGCAAACAAACCAACAGCGTTTGCAAAAATGTAAATAAAAAGAACTACCTTTATAGCATCTATGACACCGATCAGCCAAACCAATACAAATGTTGAGCACCTGATGTTCTATGATGTCTAAAAATCTAAAACTCTGTTTTCCACTATTTACACCCAGGCATGAAAAGGTACTATACACAAATGCCCACTTTGGCCGGTGTTCTCAAAGGTAGCCGTTTTCAGTGACTAAAACCCCCGTTTACATGTAAATGATGGGTGCATAAATAAATATGGGTTATTTCATGCCAACTCAACCAATATTGAGAAAAGTTCCATAGGCACCATCAGGTTTTGCTCAAAACTGCTCTGAAAGCAATAAAAAATCCTCATTTCAAATCAAAATATCAAGCAGTTTAGATTTAATGGCCCTTTTTCGCACCCACTGATTGCCACACTAACTTTTAATGGTTTTTAAAGGCTCATAACTTATTTTCTATACAAGACATATGCCTGAAAATTGGTACTCTTTCTCAATTGGTACTGTTGCTCTTTCAGAATCATCTGTCTGAATTGGGCTAGCCAGTGTTACAGGCATCTCAAAACTGGATTTTGGTTGGGCGGAATATATATTTTTCACTTTCTGACCATCAGCTATGAGACCTCCAGTTGATCAGGACCTAATTATTCATTTGATTAGTGCCATTTATAAATGAATCTTTCAGTAGAAACAAAATATCATGATATACTGTGAAACTTGGTTGGTTTTAGTGGGTACTGAAAATGAGCACAGCCCCTTGGAACCCCTTTTTCAGTAGGGTAGATGACCACGTAGATAGCACTCCAGAGTAATGAAACTTTCACTTGGTCTGTGGAATTGAACTAGGAGGGTGGGTAGATTTTTACAAATGTAATTACCCAGAGGAGCATAAAGAAGAGGCAAAACACAAAATCAAAACATAAACTTAATTTGGGGGTTGTAAATAAAGTTTTACACAACAAATATTTTTGCTGTACTAAGTTTATCAGTGTTTCAATTTAACATATTTCTTAGGACCATTTTATAATTAGTTGCTGTAAGTAAATGTCATATACATATAACTGTACCACCTTTTAGCTTTTCACATATTAATTTGACCTAACTGTTGTGTTTTCTCCTGTAGGCTGATATCGTTATAAATGCACCAATATATCACCTTCTAACTTTTCACATATTAATTTCACCTAACTTTTGTGTTTTTTCTTGCAGGTTGATATCTTTATAAATGCCCCAATGGAGCAGGATGTGGAGAGCCCTGCTACAATCAGGAAACCCAAACTGCCCAAGCAAGTCAGGGATGATCTACCAAAACAGCTTGTGGAGAAAGACCAGGCAAAGAAGAAGATCCAGAGATATGTCCGCAAAGATGGGAAATGTAATGTGCATCATGGCAATGTACGGGAGACGTACCGCTACCTGACGGACATCTTCACAACATTAGTAGACCTTAAGTGGAGGTTTAATCTCTTCATTTTTGTCTTAGTTTATACTGTAACTTGGCTCTTTTTTGGTTTCATGTGGTGGCTTATTGCATATATCCGAGGTGATCTGGAGCACATTGGAGACAACCAGTGGACTCCATGCGTTAATAACTTAAATGGATTTGTATCAGCTTTTTTGTTCTCAATAGAAACTGAAACAACCATTGGATATGGTCACAGGGTCATAACAGACAAATGCCCCGAGGGTATTGTCCTTCTTTTGGTGCAGTCAGTGTTGGGATCTATCGTAAATGCCTTTATGGTGGGCTGTATGTTTGTGAAGATCTCACAGCCCAAGAAAAGGGCAGAAACTTTAGTGTTTTCTACCAATGCAGTCATTTCGATGAGAGATGGACGTTTGTGCCTGATGTTCAGAGTAGGGGATCTTCGTAACTCACACATCGTAGAGGCCTCCATCAGAGCCAAGCTGATCAAGTCCAAACAAACAAAAGAAGGGGAGTTTATTCCTTTAAACCAAACGGACATGAATGTGGGGTATGACACTGGGGACGACCGGCTCTTCCTCGTGTCCCCACTCATCATCTGCCACGAAATCAACCAGCACAGCCCCTTCTGGGAGATCTCCAAGGCCCATCTGGCCAAAGAGGAGTTGGAGATTGTCGTCATCTTGGAGGGCATGGTGGAGGCTACAGGTAAAATATTTTTAGCATGTAAAACAATGTACTGACAACCAGGGGCAGATATATTGGCATGTAATTGATGTAAACTACATAGGTCATAACGTCCCATTCTCAAGCTTTGAAAGAATGGTGGGGCTGAGCAGGTAGAGATGTCAGTGGCCATGCTGCTACATCTACAGTAGCCTACATATGGAAATGCCATTAAAGGAAAACTTCGATGTAAAATGAAAATTGGCACGTTAAAACAGCATACCGAGTTGGTAGGCCTGCAAAACTATGCTAGCCTGTTGCATTTCAAACTTGACTATTTTTAAAGTTTTACTGTCGAGAACACTAACAATGCTATTGCTAAGGGCATAGAGAAAGCTTGAACATAACACTATTTTTAAACCATTAAAGAAATTTCATACTTCATTGGTAGTACAACAAAGGCCCTGGCATTCAAAATGAGACACTTAGAACTGTCAAACCTCAGAAAATAGCCCTTGGACTGTGGGATCTGGCTGGCCTTGTACAGAAAAATAGCTTATTTCCACATCAAAAACTGCTTCTTTCCAATTTCCTTGGGGATTAATAAAGTAACTCTACTCTAATACAGGCATAGCCAAGACATGTATCTTTAGGTGGTGAAAGTTTTATTAGTCTGGCATACTATCTATGTGATCATCCACCTATGTGATATCTATCTGGGGTCCGTTTCCCAAAAGTATAGTTGCTAACGCGTCACAACCGTTTCTTAAAACCTTTGTTCGTGTGAACCATCATAGTTTGAACCAACATAGTGTAAACCAACATAGTGCCAACATGGTGCGACCAACACAGGCGTTTCCCTAAACACGAACATTCACAACCATGTTGGTAACTACTGAGGTTTGCAACTACACCTCTGAGTGCTTAGTTTCTCCTAAACAACTTTGTTTGAAGGTCTCGACTGCATTCAACATGGCGGACCGAATGTCGTGAAATACTCAATTATTTGAAATATCTTAGTTGTTTGTTTATTTCCTAGTACACAGTTATTCCCAACATCATGTGAAATAGCCTATTAATAGGCTATAAATAATTGGCTACATAAGTAGTCATCTCTGTTAAATTCTGTTCACAAGGGTCATAGCCTACTTTGGATTGTTTCTCTCTGCTTCCAACAATAAACGAGGCTCTCCGAACAACATCTGGAAACATTGTAGTTCAAACTATGTTGGTTCAAACCAACTTGGTTCAGACAATGAAGGTACGATAGTGTTTGGGAAACAGTCGCACTTTGGATGTTGGTTAGTTCAACGGTGCATCGTACCATTTTGGTTTAAAGCTAAGTTGGTTAGTTGTTTGGGAAACGCACCCCATGACATGATGGCAAATAACTCGATTATAGCTTTAATTGACTATCCTATTAAGGGGGGCAACTGCAATTGTCAGAGTATACATGGCAGTAAGTAATTCGAATCATTGCCCGAAAGCCCTTTTACCCCAGTACGATAGGTAGCGCTGTACCAATTTGTGTTAATAGAGCTACTTCCGGTTGACCTCTTCACCACCAATAACAACAACAGCGTCAAGCATTCCTGAAAGATGGCGAACGACGAGGTAGAAGCTATGTTCCTCATGGCTTGGCTTATCACCGTGGTTAAAACAGTAATGAGATGCCAAACAGCACTCTTAGTTTTGCTAATTGCTGAAGGGTGCTTCTTGAGTTGTCCATCGCATTGATTGTTTACGACAGCAACAACAACAACAACAACAACACTTATATCGTCTCTTTCTACTTCCGGGTGACGACATGGGGACAGGGGGTCACAAGCATGCGCAGAACGCAAAGTCCTAATCCCAATCCGTTTGACCGTATACATGCACCCCTGATCCGATTAACAATCAAGTTATCCTGGGTGTTAATTCGACTATGGTCGTCCGATTCCTAGTCGAATTAAGGTGTTTACATTAAAACAGCAACACGATTTTAGTCAAATTAAGCCAATCATTCGAATCATTACACTCCTATGTAAACGCACTGAATGTGAGGGGTATTTTCTAAGCTGTGATCATTTTCAGTACCATCTAAAACCATAATTTAATGTTTTATGTCAAGATATTTTGTTTCTACTCAGTGACTCATTCCTAGAGCATTTTAAACAGCAAGTGTGAATTGACAAGAGTACCAGTATATGACAAGAGTACCAGGCCTATGTCTTGAATAGAAATTAAGTTGTGGGCCTTCAAAAACTATTTAAACATGAATGTGCCGATCAGTGGGAAATGGCAAATAAGGGCCATGGTGGTTAAAGTTTAAAAGCCCATAAAATCTAAACTGCTGTATATTTTGATCTGAAATATTGGGATTTTTCATTACTGCCATGGGGGTATATTTGGTTCAATTTTGAGCAAAATCTGAGATGGTGCCAATGCAACTTTTCTGAATATTGGTTGGTTGAGCTGCATGACACTATTATGTCTCTGTTATAATTGGGTAATAGTCAGCTTATAATCTGCAAACAGATGTAACCAAGGACTTCCTGTGTAGTCCAGATGGCATCCCTTACACTGACACCCCTTAACCTCATTCCCAACTGGGTTTACAGCACCACGGTAACCCAGGCAAGAATTCAGGGACATGAAGTCAAATCATTTTGTTGACAGACTTAACATTATGTTGCATTGCCTGTGGTGCATTGTCTTCTGGTTTGTGACATTACCATACCAGCTGTGGTTGAGGTGTGAGGGTAAGCAGAGCCTGGTCTTTGCCAATGCCTAAGTGAGAAGGCAGGAAAGCCCACTGCTGTTACATAACTGTTATCTAAACAGCAGGGCACATCAGCCACTGGCTATGATAATATTGTTAGCCTTTCAGTGGATGCTATTCTTGTTGGAGTAGGAGGTATAACCACCCAGTTCTTAGTTGTTATTGTTTCTTTTTTTACATGTGCCCAGTCATGTTCAAACATATATTTGGTGCTTAGCTCTGCCAAAGGACAATGAAGGAAAATGTGTGTGTGTTACAGTGTCAGGAGGACCTAAAAAGGCTGAGGTGTCATACACATAAGCATGAGAAAGCATGTTGGGTACTAACTGAAGCACAGGTGATCATTAGAAATAACATGAAATGCTTTGTGGTTAGCTAGCGGAGAAGAATGCCCAGCAAGACTCCTAGGCTAGCAAGATTCTGTGCAGCCTTTTTCAAAAGCATGGTGAGACTAAGCTTTGTAAAAAGCCTCTCACATGTCATCATAGATTTCTGGAGCATTTCTTACAAGTATTTGCCTGGTAATCCAGCCCCTCGTACTACACTTCATTTTGTACAGAGGGTCTGGCTGTGCTGTACAGACAAACATTTTCTTCCTGTAGGTGTAGACTATTGAGTTTAAATCATTGCTCTATCCTTTGCCTTGTAAATAGATTAATGTGGTGGGAATTTAAGACAATGGTGTAAATTACAAAAATAAAAATATGTACTTGGGGAAGCTCCCTTACCATAAGGCCACAGCTGCCTACTTTATGATGTAGATACACTACAGGGACCGTAAAAAAGTGCAACCCCATACCCACTTTAACGCAAGTTGCATTATTAGGGTGCAGATATGCAGAGAACAGCGTTCCAAGAGTGTAGCAAGGTATAGGACAGTGCTGGTCAGGAGGTTAGTGTTGTTGGGATGAGAAATACTGACAGAAAAAAAGGTCTTAAGGCCTTGTGCTTTGTAAAGGTGGAGAGAGATGACCCTACTCTTGTAGCAACTGGTAGCTTGTTTCACCATTGCAGGACAAAAAGTGATGAAAACAACGAAATGATGATCGCATAGCCTTTTTTGGGAGCTTTATCACTTATTCTTAGTTAACACAGTTGGTTTAGTTGCTGAACCACTTACTTGGAAAACCCCCTGAGGTCTTCAAGAAAATAAGAGATGGCACTTTGTTTGGTCACACAGCTGATATAGGAGAGCGACAAACCTCACTGTCCCTGGCTAGACATTTCTACCTCATTCTGAGGTTCCTCTGCTAACATAACTTGTTCTGAATATGTGGTATTTGCATACACTCTTGCCCATTTTCAGCCTGCCTAGTTGATGATGTAATGGTTGCTTGTCCTTGCTGTGCCTGCCTAACACCCACTGAAAATGAATTTGATATTTTTCTTACTTTGTCCCTTCTACCTGTGTGAATGTAGGATATCCACACAATGGAAACAAAGAGCACACGTGTGGAAAGTACATATGTGTGCTTTTACCAATTGTTCTGCTTTGCATCATCAGTGCTACACACTGTCCTGCCCTGTCTGACTGTCCACTGTTCATCATTAAAGCTATTTATTTATTTGTTGCAGGTATGACCTGCCAGGCCAGAAGCTCCTATGTTTCAAGTGAGATCAAGTGGGGCTACCGTTTCACGCCAGTACTGACTCTAGAGGACGGCTTCTACGAGGTTGACTACAACAGCTTCCATGAAATATACGAGACCAACACGCCTAGCTGCAGCGCGAGGGAACTGGCTGAGATGACAGCCCGCGCTCGCCTGCCACTGACATGGTCTGTGGCCAGCAAGCTGAGCCAGCAAGGGGCACTGAACACAGGCGCAGGGCAGGAGGAGAAGGATGACCACACAGGCCTGGATCAGACTGAGAGGAACGGGGATATTGCTAATATCGAGAGTGAGTCCAAGGTGTAGAAGATTCCAGAAGACCATCTTTCCTCACAACATGTGTGCCAACCTCAGCTAGTGCAGAGAAGAGACCTCAACAAGGCTTGAATACATGGAGACACCCCTACAATAACTTCAATATTTTGCCCTCAACATGTATTGCCCCAAAGATAACTGAAAGTAAGCCTGGACAAAGACATCTGGGCTATTGCATGGTCTCAAAAATGATTTCTAAAAGAAAGTTATTTTCAGATTTTTAATTGAAAGATAAAAATCTTATATGAATATATATTCTGGGGGATTTGAATTTGTATTTTTGTACATATGTTTCAATATTAGTTTGTTGAAAATGTGTGAATATATGACACAAGTCTGTTTGATACAAACCCATTTAGACAGGTCTGTACTGTATATATTTTATGCCTTATGTGATTATCTTTCTTTTGTTAGGGTTTTCTGGAATATTTAAGCATGTATACGATTCATGTTATCAGTTACTGCAGGATGTACATAATTGCTTTTACAGCTTCAGCACAAGACACAAATTACACTCTCCACTGGATGCAAAACCTGTTTATCGGCCCAACTGGATACTTTCTCAATTTTGTGAAAGTGTATCTGATCTTAGCCTTGCATGTCTGGCTAAATATTGCTCCGAGATGTCTTGTGACCAGTGTCTTGAAACCCTACAGGGATGTTTTGATTTTTACAATCACAGTTTTCCCCTTCCTTAAGCGATAGCCTTTGTGAATTTATACCATTGATTTCACTTCTGCAGCACCCTTTAAGTTTGAATGAGAGTGTGTGTGCTGTGTGTAACAGAAAAGCGACATACATTTATCTCTTTATGTGTGTATGTGTGTGTATATATATACATATATATATAATGGCAGTTATAATTGCTTTAGATACTGTAGCCCATTTCCAGATCCTTAGCTTTCCAAGGTTTTGGTGAACAGGAGTTTTAGAATGACTATTATAAGCCTCTTTGTTTTCATTCTTTCACAGGTAGCCTTCTAAAGATTTATTTTAAAAAAAGCAAATAACAAGCATGGCTTATTTGATCATATGGTCCAAAGTCCTCTACCAAGGAACACTCCACTTTTCTGGCACCTTAGCTATTAGCTTAGCATGCTACTGGTGTAATCCGATTCAATGATTTATGCTAAGCTAATAGCAGTGTAATAATAAAGTGCTGCTGCCAGATCCGGCGATCCCACTGCCAGATCCGGACATCGGCTGAGTGGATTCAAAAATGGTAAAACTGAACTGTTTAACTATAAGGGAGTTGGCAAAAGACCGATTTCCCAAAAAAGTGGAATGTTCCTTTATGGTGATGATACACCGGCAACTTTTTTGTGAAATGCTACCAGGCAACATCACTCATAAATGCTGTTTGGGCACCTTCCTAATGATATTGGGCAGCACATTTTTTTTATCAGGGTAACTTAAATTAGCAAGCAACTTGATGTGGGCAACTTGATTCCATCATGTTGTGGCCTGGTGACATTGCTCAGTAAAGTTGTCCAATGTCTCATCACATTTACAAGCATATTTATTTACATAGTTGTGTACTTGCTTTGCATGGACTAAAGTTCTGTTTTATACTGCAGTCAGTATCTGGAGAAAAGTAAACAAAAACATCCACATAAGTACATAGTATAAGCCTAACTGCTCAGAAGTATGTCCTTAAGTGCACTGACTGTATCATAATAAAATAATTTAGTTTCTAAGTTTGCTAATGGTTCATGGACGATTAGCTCTTAAGTCACAAAACATCAAACTGGTAAAAGAGAACCACAGACAATCCACCATGCAGACAGTTACTGGTACTGTGATGGAAATAGTCAGGTTTCCCACCGAATGTTTGTGATAAATCTTTGAAAGGTGTGTGATGATGGCAAACCAGACAGAAACCAATATGCCATCCTGCAAGGCATAAGGGCATAAATAATGTTGCGATAGTGCTCTTAAAAGGTCTGTTACATTAAGAACAGATCAAAAGTACTTTATCATTTCAAAAGCCATTTGAAGGTAAGGGGAAAGCTGTGTTTTTTAATACGTACATTTCCACAACCTCACTAAAGTTTGGAAAAAAATGTGAAAATGATATTTTTTGTTATTTAAATTTGTGATAGATGTTACAAAATAGGTTTACTTTCTAGTAAATTCCAGATGGTATATTTTGATACTAAGTTCTGAAATTATAACTAAGAATATTGGTCTGTACTACTTTTTCATCAACGTATTGTAGTCAGAATTGATCAGCTGACCAGGCCTTACATAATATTTTGTGACTCATTTTATTACAATTTCACTAATATGTTTCTCTCCTAAAAGTGTTGAAAAACAGATAGGTATACAACTGTTGTGTTTTATTTTACTGAAAATATTTCAGTGTATAAACACATTTTGTAAATTCCAAACTTTTGGGTTGGTAGTGTAAATATTGCTGTTTTAATTATTTGAGTGTTAGGGTTTTTTTCTTTTGTTAACAGGCCAATCTTATCTCTTTAGTGAAGTTATAAAGGAGATTCATCTGGCAATAGTTCCGCAGGTCTACACCAGATGAATGGCTTTTAACATGTCAGATAAATTCCAGTTTATATAAACATAAATAATGTGAAATTAAATAAATGGATAAAATATGAAAATGATATAAGAATTAATTATTTTTATCTATATTGGCTTAAGCACCAGAAGTGCAAATGGCAGTTCTTTTTGTGAGGATTAAAACTTTGGAACTGCCTTCAACCAATGGCAACTGCCTAAACGGATAGAGCATACATACTCAAACTAAATGATTTAGTTCAGCGTCATCACTTTCAGCCCTCCAACCAACATAGCCCTATCTCTGATTGTTGGCAAAGAAATTTAGTCAAGGTCAGCCAAAGCCTTAGTAAAATTGACGGAATACTGTATTAAAATAAAATACTGAACGGATGTACAACGGCAGCACTACCCTGTCTATATAGCCTAAGCTACCCACACAAAATTTGGTAAGTGTGTGGAGGTCCTCAAAATGAACAAAGCAATTGGGATTTTGTGTGTTTGGATACACAATAAACTTTAACATACTAGTAGATGGTTCTTCAGATTCAGGTGAAATTTGGTATAGACAAAACAAAACTTTTGTTGATGTTAAATTAGGAAGAGGTTAAGAAACTAGATGTACCACATAGCGGTACATGGTATGACCGGCCTATGACGAATCTGAACGAACTCGTCATAGGCCGTTCATGTGAATCTCACCAAATTTGGTATATGTCATCTACAGACAATGCTGACAAAAAGTTATCAAAGGATTTATCTTGAGATAAACCGTTCCGAAGTTACACGTCAATGAACATTTAACACGTAGCTTAAAATTCTTCAAATGGCCGTATCTTGGCTTTTAATTGCTCAAATTTGGTCAAAGTTGACATGCCATCTCTAAACAGCTTTCTTTTCATGTATACTAAATGTTGTGAAATTTCGTCATAGGGGGCGATGTTTATTGGCGAAGCTAGGTGTCAAAAAACAGTTTTTGTTACATAACTCGTCAACAATTTTGCCCAAGACAACGATTTTGTGTTAGTATGTCGGTGTTACAGAGATGTATGGACCCAGCCCATCAACTCTCACTTGAAGCATAGCGCCACCTAGTGATATGGGTAAATGTAAAAATTGGGATTTTGAGTTGCCAATATCTTGGACCGAGAAGGTGGGAACTGCGCAAAATACGTCATGCACGATCACCACAAAGACCTCTAACACCACAGCACATGCCATGAAATGTAGTCCATAGGGGGCGCTGTAATTGTAGAAAATGTAATTTTGCCTATTATCTAGAGAATGCTTATGTTTACAACAACTTTTTTTTTATCGTGAAATCTATTGACCCTCACGCATTGAAAACACTGGTCAACGCCCACTTCCAACAAAAACAATTTCCGTGAAATTTTAATATTGCGAAAACAAATCTGAACGAACTCGTCATAGGCCGTTTCTCTCCTCCTATTCTTCCTACTGGTTCGTGTTCGTCAATCGACTTGTGCAGACTTTCATCATGGCGCGACGAGAAACTACAGCAAGGTACTGCCTGTCAAAACTGTTTTATTAATACATGTTGTGTACACTTACAAAGTTCTCAGTGCCTCGTTTTTAATGTCAGGGCCTTTGCTGTACTACCAATGGAGTGTGGAGTTGAGCTGTTTTAATGGTTTAAAAATAGCGTAGTCGTCATGCTTCGTCTAAGGGCACCTACCACTTCCATTGTTAGCCTTCTGGGACAAACGCTAAAAAATAGTTAAACTCTGAATGCAACAGGCTAAATCAATTTTGCTCCTCAGTACACATACCAACTCGGTATGATGTTTTAACATGCCAATTTTAATTTTACACCGAAGTTCTCCTTTAAGTGTTTTTGCATTGATTCATAATTTGTTTTATTTTGGTTTGATTTTGGACAGCAGGGTTGGTTTGAGGTTGATGGGTTAGTGTGATAGATGGGTTAGTTAACTTCAGAACCAACTGACTAAGGGGACTGGTATCAGGGCTGACCTCTTGGGTTTTATATGCTTGAAACTTTATAGTATCGTCTGCACTGGATTTTAGATGTATCCAGAACTTTAGGGATCTTTTTTGTACATTTAATGTCAATGGGATTCTGGCTAATTCTGCCCTGCATGCATTTGTGGAGATTTTCTTTGGACTCTTTGGATATTTCTAAGAAATTCTGCATGCAGGGATTCTATGGGATGTTTCTCCCATCTAGCGTAGCATATCTTACTGAGTGGGCCCCATGAATTTTATGAAAGTTTCTTTTCATAGCATAGACAGCTCTACGAGCTTCTTCTTTTAACACATTCACTGCAAAGTCAAAGCTTCCAGAGGCACTGAGGTTCAGGCCTAAGTAATCATAACATAATGAATGGTATAGGGCGGTGTTTCCTAGAGTGTAAAGGTGTCTGGTTGCCTGCGATCTGGCTTTCTTTTGCAAGATTACAACCTTCGTTTTTGCCAAATTAACTCTCAGGGCCCAGTTCTGACAGAAGTGCTCTAGCACGTCCAGGTGGTGCTGTAGTCCTTGTTTGGTGGGTGACAGAAGCACCAGGTCATCCGCAAAGAGCAGGAATTTAAATTCCATATTGTTTAGGGGGAGTCCAGAAGCTGTAGATTGTTCCAGTTGCACCGCTAACTCATTACTATAAATATTGAATAGAGTAGGACTCAAACTACAGTCCTGTCTCACCCCATGCCCTTGAGTGAAGTAGTCTGTTCTGCTGTTATCAATTTTTATAGCACATTTGTTGTCCAAATACATGGTTTTGATTATGTCATATGTTTTACCCCCTTCACCACTTTGCAAGATTTTGTAAAATAATCCACCATGCCAACTTGAGTCAAATGCTTTTCTAAAATCTATAAAGCAAGCAAATATTTTACTTATGTTTTTTTTAAAAAAGATGTTTGTTGATTAGGGTGTGCAGGGTGTAAATATGGTCAGTGGTACGATGTTTTGGTAGGAAGCCAATTTGACCATTACTCAAGACATTTTGATAAGGAAGGCCTGTAGATGGGCGTTTAGAATACAGCAGACAACCTTCCCCAGATTACTGTTCACACAGATGCCTCGGTAGTTGTTGGGGTCCAATTTGTCTCCACTCTTGAATATTGGGGAAATAACTATCCTGTTCCAGACCTCAGAAAAGCAGCCAGCTTGAAGAGTAAGGTTAAACTAGATGTAGCGCATAGCGGTTTTGTTGGAAGTGGGCATCAACCAGTGTTTTCAATGCGAGAGAGTCAATAGATTTCCAAATAAAAAAAATGGTTGTAATTATTAGCATTCTCTAGATAAAAGGCAAAATGACATTTTGGACAATTACAGCACCCCCTATGGACCAAATTGTATGGCACGTGCTGTGGTGTTAGAGGTCTTTGTGCTGATCGTGCATGACGTATTTTGTGCAGTTCCCACCTCCTCGGTGCAAGATATTAGCAACTCAAAATCCCAATTTTTGCATTTACCCTTATCACTAGGTGGCGCTATGCTTCAAGTGAGTGTTTGCAAGTGAGATGGCATGTCAACTTTGACCAAATTTGAGCAATTAAAAGCCAAGATATGGACTTTTGAAGAATTTTAAGCTACGTGTTAAATGTTCATTGACGTGTAACTTCGAAGCGGCTTATCTCAAGACAAATCCTTTGATAACTTTTTGTCAGCATTGTCTGTAGATGGCATATACCAAATTTGGTGAGATTCACATGAACGGCCTATGACGAGTTTGTTCAAATTCGTTTTCGCAATGTTAAAATTTCACGGAAATTGTTTTCGTTGGAAGTGTGTGTTACACATATGAAGTACAAAAAGACTTCAAGGGTGACATATTTTAAAAGTAGATATTCTGAAAGAATAAATAGACACCGTTTGTGAGTAGGCTGATATTTTACTCCGTATCGTCAGTCAACTGAACAAAACACATATTTTACACAGTTTACACAGTTACAATCATCAAAAGCTCAGTATTAAAATCACAGCACAGCAGAATTGTTACAAAACCATCTTGAATTCATAAAAACACACCGTCAATATCAGATGACCAAGAACACCTCCGACTACGTTACATTAGGCTCCCCCATTCATTCATTCTTGTTTACATGTGACGTCACTAGCCACAAACTACTCCGTTGCCTTGGCAACGATAAACTATATAAGTTGCTGATCAGCCGTTCGTTCAGTCTGGCAGTCTGACGTCGTTAAGAGAGAAGGATCGCACAGGGGATATACATACTGTAAAATACACATTCATTCAATAGTCAAACATTAACACACATCGGTGGGGAGTCAGACAAAAGTTAATTCTCAAAGTCTCCCCCATACTCGTGAAAGTAGGCTATGAGTTGGGGAGCTAGCAGGGAGCTAGCCACAGCAGCAACAGTAGCGACAGTAAGCTATATTGTAACATTTAAATGATCGCTACACAGTCCTTACATATTTGTACATTCCATTACAAAGTTGCAAAATGACATCTAACGGGGACACACGCACGAGTGTGACAATATATAAAGAGTGTGTTATATACACCCACCTGAAAGAATAAATAGACACCGTTTGTGAGTAGGCTGATATTTTACTCCGTATCGTCAGTCAACTGAAAAATCAGCGCAAACCCACAGCCTATATATCTATTGATGGCCTTGTGCGTTCTACCCTCAAATAGAACACTTTTTAAAATGACAGCTAGAATTAAATGGGGGTGTCTGTCAATACAAGAAAACACTGTGACACCTCTATAATAAATATTAAAATGTACTATGTGCCACACAATAGGTATTATGTGCCACATGTGCGTCGACCAGTGCTTTCAATGCGTGAGGGTCAATAGATTTCACGATAAAAAAAAGTTGTTGTAAACATTAGCATTCTCTAGATACAAGGCAAAATGGCATTTTCTAAAATTACAGCGCCCCCTATGGACCAAATTGTATTGCATGTGCTGTGATGTTAGAGGTCTTTGTGTTGATCATGCATGACGTATTTTGTGCAGTTCCCATCTTCTCGGTCCAAGATATTAGCAACTCAAAATACCAATTTTTGCATTTACCCTTATCACTAGGTGGCGCTATGCTTCAGGTGAGTGTTTATGGGCTGGGCCGATACGCCTCTGTAACACCGACATACCAACACAAAATCGTTGTCTTGTGCAAAATTGTTGACGAATTATTTAACAAAAGCTGTTTTTTGATACCTAGCTTCGCCAATAAACATCGCCCCCTATGACGAAATGTCAATTGAGTTATTCAGCAAAAACTTTTGCCGGTCTCCCCCTCTTTGACGGACACTGGCACAGCGGGGGGGTGGCCCTTGGGGACCCAAAGCTTCTAGTCGCTCAAAAAGTTCTAGGGCTACATGCCTACAAAGATTCATCTCCCCCGTACTTCCAGTGTCCCGGAAATCGTTGACGGAAAATCGGGGAAAAAAAAGAAAAAAAAAAAAAGGGAAAAAGTCGCTGTAACACTATAATGAACGCTTTCGCTAGCAGTGTATTGAAATGTGGGAACTGTTGGTATGATGAGTGTGTGGAAGAGCAGTGTTGTGAGGTGAGAATTTGTGTGGAAATTATTTCCTGGAAGTGGGCATGAATGTGGGTTTTGAATGAATGACATTGTGTATGTTTGTATAGTGTGTAGGAGTGATTTCTGAAAGGAATAGGCAAAATGAGATTTTGTACAATTACAGCGGCTGCTATAGGCCCAATTTTATGGCATGTGCTGTGCTTTTAGAGGTCTTTGTGTTGATCGTGCATGAGATATTTTATGCAGTTCCTACCTTCTTAGTCCAAAATATTGGCAATTCAAAATCCCAATTTTTGCATTTACCCTTATCACTAGGTGGCGCTATGCTTCAGGTGAGTGTTTATGGGCTGTGCTGTGATGTTAGAGGTCTTTGTGGTGATTATGCATGACGTATTTTGTGCAGTTCCCACCTTCTCGGTCCAAGATATTGGCAACTCAAAATACCAATTTTTGCATTTACCCATATCACTAGGTGGCGCTATGCTTCAAGTGAGTGTTTATGGGCTGGGTCGATACGTCTCTGTAACACCGACATACTAACACAAAATTATTGTCTTGGGCAAAATTGTTGACGAATTATTTAACAAAAACTGTTTTTTGACACCTAGCTTCGCCAATAAACATCGCCCCCTATGACGAAATGTCACAAAATTTAGTACACATGAAAAGAAAGCTGTTCAGAGATAGCTTGTCAACTTTGACCAAATTTGAGCAATTAAAAGCCAAGATATGGACTTTTGAAGAATTTTAAGCTACGTGTTAAATGTTCATTGAAGTGTAACTTCGAAACGGTTTATCTCAAGATAAATCCTTTAATAACTTTTTGTCAGCATTGTCTGTAGATGACATATACCAAATTTGGTGAGATTCACATGAACGGCCTATGACGAGTTCGTTCAAATTCGTTTTCGCAATGTTAAAATTTCACGGAAATTGTTTTCGTTGGAAGTGGGCGTCGACCAGTGCTTTCAATGCGTGAGGGTCAATAGATTTCACGATAAAAAAAAAGTTGTTGTAAACGTTAGCATTCTCTAGATAATAGGCAAAATGGCATTTTTTACAATTCGGAAATACGGAAGTCTTGCAATCAGAAGGTTGCCGGTTCAAATCCTGCCCGACCCATGGTTGAGATGCCCTTAAGCAAGGCATCTAATATGGAATGAATTATTTATTATATATTCACGTCCCCTGAAATGAAAAGAGGTGCCAGAACACCGCGACCCAATTCAAGCACGCCTGTTCATAATGTAATTTAGAACTTGTCTTAAAACTCCCGATTAAAAACACCAGACAACTGCAGCAAGTTCGCCGTTAACCTGGCTACTTTATTGTACATGGCTACATATAGAATTCACGTAACATTGCTCCCGCTCATTGCTCTAAATAAAGGCGGCAACGTGATTGGCCGGTGAGTAAGACGTTTGGTGATTGGCTGAGAAGTTTTGGCAGAGATTTCACTGACAGGTTTTGTGTTCGTAAAAAGAATCTGTGCTTGTGAATACGATTTGTGCCTGTGGGAGATTTGTTTTTTTTTCTCAAATACAAAGTATTTTTACATGTACAAAAAATCTATTTACAAGCACAAATTTTTATTAAAAGCACAAAACTTTGTTACAGAGACAAAACAGATTTACATGCAGAGACACATTTTCTTTTACAAGCACAAAACTTTGTTATAGAGACATGACAGTTTTTCACACAAGGACACATTGTTTTTACAAGCACAAAATATTTCCACGTGTACACAAATTCTTTTCACAAGCACAAAATATTTCCACGTGTACACAAATTCTTTTCATGAGCACAAGATATTTCTACGAGTACAGACGTTCCGGCAGGGAATTCATTCCATACTCTAACCCCACACTGCTCCAGGGACTCTAACTGAAACCCTGTAAATATCTGTAAGTTTCTCTGGATAAGAGCGTCAGTTAAGTGTAATGTAATAGTATGGTGATTCTGCTGGTGAAGCATATATCGCAGATATACAGTGGTATGAGAAAGTTTGGGCACCCCCTCTGAGGTTGTATAATAATGGACTCTGACTTCACACAAAAATGATCTTGGTGGCATGTCCTTCATTTGCCAATAAGAGCCAAGTTGTTAGCTTGATTTCCAAACACAGATTTTAAGTATTCATACCATGCAATTGTATGAAATTAAATCAAATGTAAAAAATAGGCTATGCAAAAATGTGGGAACACTTGTCATTTTGTTGCTTTGATGGCCTGTAACTAATCATCACAAGATAATTGGACACACAAAGTTGGTTTGGTGAGCTCGATAAGCCTTGAACTTGATTGACAGGTGCATCCAATAATGACAAAAGGTATTTAAGGTGGCCAAATGCCAGCTCATTCTGTTTGACTCTCCTCTGAAGAGCTGCAACATGGGAGCATCAAAACAACTTTCTGATGACCTCAAAACCAAGATTATCCAACATTATGGTTTAGGGGAAGGTTACAAAAAGCTGTCCAAACGATTTCAGCTGTCAGTTTCCACTGTCAGGAACATTGTGAGGAAATGGAAGGCCACGGGCACAGTTCTTGTTAAGCCCAGAAGTGGTAGGCCAAGAAAAATTCCAGAGAGGCAAAGACGAAGGGTGGTCAGACTGGTTAAAAACAACCCACAGACCACCTCCAAAGACTTGCAAGGATATCTTGCTGCTGACGGTGTCGCTGTGCATCGGTCAACAATACAGCGCAATTTGCACAAGGAAAGGCTGTCCGGAACAGTGATGCGGAAGAAGCCTTTTCTTCACAGTCGCCACAAACTGAGTCACTGGACAAGCCAATATCATTTTGGAATAAGATACTCTGGACTGATGAAACAAAAATTGAATTTTTGGTCAAAAGAACACAGAATTCGAACAAAAACACCTGCTTCCCACAGTAAAATTTGGTGGAGGTTCCATCATGCTGTGGGGCTGTGTGGCCAGTGCTGGTACTGGGAATCTTGTTAAAATTGAGGGTCGCATGGTTTCCACTCAGTATCAGCAGATTCCTGGGAATAATGTTCTAGAGTCTGTCACAAAGTTGACGTTGCGCCGGGGATGGGTGTTTCAACAAGACAATGACCCCAAACATTGCTCAAAATCTACCCGAGCATTCATGCAGAGGAACAAGTACAATGTTTTAGAATGGCCATCCCAGTCCCAGATTTGAATATCATCGAGAATCTGTGGGATGACTTGAAGCAGGCTGTCCATGCTCGGAATCCTTCAAACATCACTGAATTGCAGAGGTTTTGCCAGGAGGAATGGGCCTAAATACCATCATCCAGGATCCAGACACTCATTGGTGGCTACAGAAAGCTTCTACAGGCTGTTATTTTTGCAAAAAGAGGCTCTACTAAATACTAATATGAGTTTTCTATTGAGGTGCCCATATTTATGCCCGGGCCTTTTTTTTTGTTTTGGGGCATATTGCACATTTTCTGTTAACCCAATAAACCTCATTTCACTGCTGAAATATGATTGTGTTCATCAGTTATTTGATATATCAAAATTAAGTTGTGAATTAAAACACCCAATGATTGGTGAATATAAATAATGCCAATTGACAAGGGTGCCCAAACTTTCTCATACCACTGTATATAGGTCATTGTTATCTGCAATGCCTTTGTTCAATTTTAACCATACATGAGTGACACCTCAGATGCATAGATAGGGTGATACTGTAAGTATTCCTTCATCCAAATTATAACACCCCCTGAATCTCTGCCACGTGTTATGTTTTTATTTTTCAAAGATGGCAAAAGAATTTCATAGTACCCTGGGGGACAGTGAGTAATTGTATCAGATTTACACCAAATAATGTCATGGTTTCTGATATGCAGGAGAAAGTCTGGATTAAGACTTTTTGCTCCAAAATCTGTTGAGTAAAGTCACTGGATATTCCAGGAACGTATGGACAATGATTTTAACATATTTACACAATTGGTATTAGAGTCATAGAAGGAGATATTTCAATGGATACAGAAAGGGTAAAAAGAAATCATTGCTTTGCAGTGTTGCGCATCACATCACATAAATATACACAATTCACAGTTTTTTTCCTTACTAGCCTAATTTGTTGAAGATGAGGTGGAGTAGTTACCTCACTTCTCCAATGTCTGTACAGACCGGATGCTGTTTACCTTGCAGTACATCTGAGTAGGTAGGGCGGCCCTGGGGAGCTCTGTAGTTCAAGTTCAATTTTCAAGTTTATTTATATAGCACAATTTATCCAACAGAAGCTGACCAATGTGCATAAATAAAACATAACATAACATGAAATTAAAACCTAAATAAAATAAAATGACAGTGGTAAAAATAAAAGATGAAAAACAAACAAAACAAACAAAAAGTATATATATAAATAAACAAGGGCATATCAAACAAATTACATTCTTAATAAAATAATGATAATACCAAGTATACAATATACAGTCATAATGACAACATAGGATCAGAGAAAGATAATAAAAAAAGAGGAAGGAAAAAAAAATTACAATTGTAGGCCAAAGAAAAAAGGTATGTTTTTAGATTAAGTTTAAAACTACTAATATTTGTGCTACCTTTCACATATTGAGGAAGGTCATTCCAGAGGCGAGAGGACCAGCAACAGAAAAAGCTCGATCCCCACTTGATTTCTTATGCGAAAATGGGATAGAAAGCAGGTTTTGGGAAGATGACCTAAGCATTGGCAGAGCTAAATAAGTTGTTATTAAGTCTTTGACATACAGAGGAGCTAATCCATTCAATGCTTTAACAACAAATAATAATAATTTTAAATCTATTCTAAATTTAATTGGGAGCCAGTGTAGCTTCACTAAAACAGGAGTAATGTGCTCTCTTTTTTTAGTACCAGTTAAAAGTCTGGCAGCTGCATTTTGGACAAGTTGCAATCTGGCTAAAGTAGATTGAATGAGGCCTGTATATAGTGAGTTACAGTAGTCAAGTCTTGATGTAATGAAGGCATGAATAAGAGTTTCAAGGTCCTTTAGAGTTAAAAATGATTTCATTTTAGCAATTGTTCTCAGTTGGTAAAAGCTACTCTTAACCACATTACTAAGTTGTTTATTAAAATTTAGGGCAGTATCATAGTAGATACCAAAGTTTTTAATTATACTGTGAAAGTTGGGAGACAAGGGGCCTAACATTTTCTTGAGGTCTGAAACCTGATTAGGGGGACCAAATAGGATAACTTCAGTTTTATTCTCATTTAATTAAAAGGAAATTTCTTGACATCCAACACTGAATGTCATTTAGACAGTTGAGAACCTTAGTCATAGATGAGGCATCGTTGGATTTAATAAAGATATAAAATTGGGTGTCATCTGCATAACAGTGGTACTGAATGCCATATTTTTTTTTAAATAGAACTAAGGGGAAGCATATACAAAGAGAATAACAGAGAGCCTAAAATTGAACCTTGGGGAATACCACACTTAATTGGAGTAGACTTAGAAGAACTACTTCCTTTTCTTACAGAGAAGGATCTGTCACTTAAATAGGATGTAAAGTAACCCAATTTAAAGCCAAACCCTTTAGGCCAACAACATCCTCCAAGCATTTTAACAGGATGGTGTGGTCAACAGTATCAAACACTGAGATCTAGTAAAACTAAAATGGCACAAGACCCAGAATCAGTTGTAAGAAGAATGTCATTGCATACTTTCAGTGGAGCACACTCTGTGCTGTGTTTAGCTCTAAAGCCAGATTGGAAATTGTCAAAGATGTTATTCGAATTCAGGTAGGAAACAACCTGATTAAACACAACTTTTTCCAAGACTTTAGAAATGAAAGGTAGCTTAGAAATGGGCCTATCATTTTAAAGATCATTAGGATCAAGACTAGATTTTTTTAGTAGAGGCTGTACAACAGCCTGTTTAAAGCAATGGGGTACAACACCATTAGTCAAAGAGCTATTAATTATGGCAAGCACAATTGGGCAAATGGTGCTTAACACATCTTTAAAGAGACGTGACGGTAACACATCTAAAGGTGAGTAACTAGTATTCATATGGGCAACTATATCTGACAACTGAAAAAATGAGATGACTTGAAACTGTGTAAGGGAGCTAGGAGATAAGGGTGTCATAGAAGGATCCAAATTAGAAGGTACTATATTAGACCTAATTACATCAGTCTTCTCAATAAAGAAATTTAAAAAATTCTCACATAAGTCATTTCAAGGGGAAAGAGTAGCAGGAGCAGAAGATGGGTTTAGGGTGGAATTGGTTGTGTTAAACAAGGCTTTAGGCCTATTTACATTTTTGTTGATGAGATCAGCATAATATTTTGCCTTTTCCTTCTTAACAGAATTTTGATAGAGCTTTAGTGATTTTGTGAATGTCTCATAAGAGACATGGAGTTTATCCTTCTTCCATTTACACTCTGTTCGCCTACAGACTTGTCTAATGGCACGAGTGGAATCATTCCAACAGGGAGAGGGTTTAGTTCTAGAATGTTTCAGTTTCAGAGGAGCAACACAGTCTATAATTTCACAGCAAGAAGAATTAAACAGAGCAACTAACTCATCAGTGTTAGAACGCATGGATAACGCATCAGAAATAACAGGTAGATAGTTAAGTGTAAAGGCATTAGAAAATTGTGTAGCTGTAGCTGAATTTATGGATCGAACCAAGGAGCGAGGCCTTTGAGGTGTATAGAAGGGTAAAAACAAAGATAACTCAAATGAAATCATAAAATGATCAGAAACTCCAATATCTACAACATCAAGATTAGAAACAGAAAAACCTCTGGTTAATACCAAATCTAATGTGTGACCCCTCTGGTGAGTTGGGGCCATTACTGATTGACTTAGATCAAAAGGCTCAATAAGGCAAAGGAATTCATTTACCATGGGTTTAGAAGGACAACAAATATGGATGTTAAAATGACCTAGTATTAGCAACTTATCAGACTGGCATGCCATAACAGAAAAAAGCTCAGAAAACTAGGTTGGCAACGAGGAAAAGGTAAGGATAAAAGTCCAGATAGGCAGCAGGAGACAATGGCAAAAATATGTAATAAGTTGATTAAAAATATAAATAAAAATAAATAACGAAAACTTGAAAAAATCAAACAAAAATACGCCATACGGAGCGGCATGTGTCTCGCCAGCGTCCCCAACTTGGTTGGGCTCTCTCATAGCGGGGTTGGCTCGTCTGTTTTTGAGAGGGTTGGGACTGGCTGGGCTGGGTCCTGAGTGCGGTGTGTGTTCTGGCTTGGTTGAGTGGCTGAGGTGTGGTCCTAGCTGTTGATCATGGGGCTGGGTCACCATGTTGGATTGGAGGGGAAAGTACACTCTGTTTAAAGTTGTGTTTTTGAGATCTTCGGCAAATTGTCTCACTGCATCTGGATGTAAGTGCACATGGTCGTATAGATGTTCCACGGACAGAGATCAATGATGGGCAACCCGAGTGTTGGGAATGTCTGAGCAGTATGAGGTGATTTTTTGGTTTATTTTGTTGATCGGTTCATTGGGAAAGTAAGTCTTTTCTGGGAAGTAGTGCTGAAATTATAATGCTTGCTGTGGGAAATTGCTTGTGGGCCTTCATTGCCACCACTTTTAGGCATTCTGCCACGTCCTCCCCTTTGGATCTTAAATTATTTGTACCTGTGTGGATAATGATGTTTTGGGGGTCCCTGAGGGTGGTTGGACAGAGAGCTTTTAGGGCAGCCTCTGTGGTGGGGCACCAGAATTTAGCCACTCTGTGGGTGGGGAAGAGCTTTAAGGCATCAATGTATCTGCCACTTGAATGGAAAAGCAGGGCTGCTTTCATGGGTCTTGGTGGTATAGATGAGGTAGAGAGGTTTGGCTGAGGTTGTAGGCAGAGGTGGGAGTGCGGCTGCACACGATATTGGCAAGGGTGGAGCGCATGGCGTAGACTCTGTTTTCGACGTGGGCATGGTTCTTGAAGTAGGCAGGGGTGGAGGTGGTGCGGTGGGTGGGGTTAGTTGGGTGGGGGAGGTTGTTTGCTGAGTTAGGCTTGGTTGTTTAGTGGTAGGGTATTCAGTTGGTGAGTCCATAGGCACATCTAGGCTGTAGTCTGTCTGTGGACTTGTTGATGTTGCTTGTAGCTCTTTCGGTGCAGACAGGGTTTTGGTAAGTCTGGAAATCTGTTCTGAAAGGCTGTGTATAATGGCATCTTTATGTTCCAAAGCTGTCTTTAGCTGTGTCAGTTCAGCATTCAAGGCGTTGTTGTGTTCTTTCAGGATGTTAATTCCTGATTCAAGGGTTTTTATCTTGTGTTATTTTTCCTCTTTGAAGTTTTTAAATTCATCTTTCAGCTCTCTGATGAGATCACTATCTATTAGCTGACCTTCCTTAAACTCTGCAATTTCCATCTCTACAAAGGGCAGGCACTCCTGAATCCTCTGCGTTGACACAGCAGGCTTGGGTGTCAAAGGGAAGTGAGAGGCAGTGGCCTCACGTGGAGGAGCAGCGGGAGGGGGTGTGGGCTCTCCTGCTGCTGTTACACAGTTGAGGGAATGGAGGACTTGGACCCCGTCCACACGAACGCTCCTGGATTTTTTTCTTTGCGGGTTAAAACGCAAACAAACTTTGCCGTTTTGACCTGAAAACGTTGTCGTGTGGACGGTGATTTTGTCGGCCAAGCTTTTAAGTTTTGGGAAGTCTTTTTCAAAATGTTCTAGGCTTTTCTCTGGTCCTTGGATCATAACCGTACCATTGTTGTACAAGTTGATTTTAGATTTGGGCTTAGAGTCCACATAAAGTTGCCTCATTGCTCTATCCCCACGCATTTTCAGAATCTTGTTATTGCTCCCTGCTTCCGGGTGTTCAGAGTCAGGCCAGAGCGGTGAGTCAGGCGCAGCCACTAGGCGCATTTTACTCGGGGTAGACGTTTGCATCCGTTTGCAGTCTGACGCTGAAAATGTTGCATTGTGGTTAGAAATTGTGTCCGACATGCCCGAAATGTGTGAAGATGTCACAAAAATGCGACCATGACACATGACCCGAAAACTCGCGGGAGCAAGACGCTTACAGACAAATCGTACAGACCCTTGCAGTTGCCTCCACACAACTGCAAACGGCTAGCTAACTCCTTGGTGACGCTGCTTTGCCGTGGTTGGTTAAAAGTTAACTGACGTCTGTGCAGGTGTATTGTCCGGTGCTCCCCGACTCAACTTGTCATCTAAAGTGTACGTTATTTAAATCCAATTTGAAGATATATCTCTTCTCTCTATTTTTACCTTGTTCTGATGGTTTTGGTGCTAGTATCTGACGCTGTCAAGCCCGGCCCATTATTTATTTAATTATTAATCTCATTTCTATTTCATTGTCCGTGTTATATACCTACTTATGGTCTTTGTTTTATGGTTTTGCTGTCTTAGTTTTCATGTTTGTGTTGTGGAGCACTTTGGGGCAACTCGTTTTGTTCCAATGTTAATCTAAACAATAAGAAAGACTGGACTTGAATTGAACTCTCAGTGCACCCCACTACAACCATAGACTGTAGAGGACTACAACCCCCGCCCTTCCTCTCCACACATGACTTTTGTGTCATCTACTACGATGATCGGGGAGGCGCGAGCAGTCTCCTAACGATCCTAACGAGACTGAGCTCGCGCCTCCCCGATCATCGTAGCAGATGACACACAAGTCATGTGTGGAGAGGGAGGGCGGGGGTTGTAGTCCTCTACAGTCTATGGTTGTAGTGGGGTGCACTGAGCCAAGGTCTGTACGATTTGTCTGTAAGCGTCATGCTCCCGCGAGTTTTCGGATGTGTCATGGTCGCATTGTTGTGACAACTCGTGACAACCTCACACATTTCGGGCATGTCGGACACAATTTCTAACCACAAGGCAACATTTTCAGCGTCAGGCTGCAAACAGATGCAAACGTCTAGGTCAAGTAAAACGCGCCTATAGGGAGGGAAAGTGGAACACAGCGATCCTAGCGGTGGCGTTCCTATCCCCAGAGCGATCCTATTAAAAATCCCATAGACCGATTTAAAAAAAAAAATCCCACAAAGGTATGACACGGAACTTGTGCACCAGACATATTTTTCAGGCTATATATGGGGATTATCTACTAACTGTGAAAGTATTGTGTGAAATTTCGTCCTATTTAAAAAAATCTAAATTGTGCCTAACTTGTCATAAACGGACTACAACTTTGAGTCGCTCCCGTTACGTCACTAAATACAAGTTCACCATGCTGTAATTCGTAACTGATTGCAACCACGGAGAAACAAATGAATGCCAGTTTTCACATTTTATAAAGATTCCATAAAGCTACGGTTGTGGATTCTTATAATCATATGACTTTCAAGTACACAATCTTTGGATTTCACTTACTTCTCTCGCCGGCAGCTAACTGTTAGATTTGGGCAGGCGCCAGATTTTGCGGTGACGTCATACACGCGCCTATCGTTCAGTGTAGTCCTTTATCAGCTTTTTAATTAACATTAAAAACAATTCAGATTAGTGAAAAAAAGAAAGTATGACCACCTGAATCGATAGAACTGCCCAGCATGCATATCATATGAAAGCCACTATCTTAACTTTGGAGTGTGAGCCGAAATGTAATTTTTTGAAGAAAAAAATCCCATTCATTTCGATAGAGGTGGGGAACGCAACCAGCAGGGGGCGATGAGATTACTTTCCCTCCCTATTATCTCAAATACATAGACAGTAGAAGATACGGCTACTTTATGCAGTCTGCTGTTTGTGTCGTCACCTGTCATGTGACATGAGGAAGACCACATGATCATTTCTTCGACGAGAAAGCATTTTTCTTGTACATATTGCCTGCACACGCCCTAGTTTGCAAAAGATGAGTGTCAGTCTTGATGTTAGACTTAAACGTGCGAACAAGGTTTACCATGAAGGGGTAAGTAAAATTTCCTTGCTGTTTCAAAGCAGATTTCAAAACATTATGACATGTTGGTGCCTACAGATCCCCTGAAAGTATCCTAGCACTGAAGCAGTCAATGTAAAGTTTATTTGAAAGGTAGCACATGTGATTGTGGTATCGGTGTCCTGTTTAATGTTTATGCATTGTGCTTAACTAAATTGTGCTTGTTTTTTGACGGTCACCAATGGCTGTTTCCTTGTTCTTCTAGAGTCTGATATAGCATATTAAGTAAGCTGTTAATGTAAGGCCTGTTACAACTGACATCCAGCGTTATTGTAGAGCCCCTTCCTGTAAATTTTGCAGTTAGCGCACGAATTAATTTTTAATCGCTAGTAAGTGCACCGACTTGACCCACTTAAGCATGGTACTAAATAATATTTACCAATATCCGAAAGCTTATTTTCAGTGCCATGCAGATGTGGATATAGATTTCTTACGTTTGGAGATTACGTACGTTTCCTACGTAGGCAGCGGACAGAAATAGCTGCATATAGTGACAAGCCTTAAGTGATTGAGTTTACATATGATTGTCATGACCAGTTATGTCATAGTTTCCTTGGGTATATTGCATATTGTCAGGGCAATAACAGAAGAAGGCAATACACATTTTCGATAATTAATACTGACGGCTGTACAAATGACAGCTTCAAGGACAACCCCTGTTCTTACACAGAGTTTGAGTTACCAAGGAATGTAAGCTGTAAATGAATTGAAAGAACACAAACTGTGATTAAAAACACATTCTGTAGTCCCATTTTAAACGTAGACTCAATTTGGGCATAAACTAAACCACTGAACTGCCACTGTCCTATATTGGATGTTTTTAAGGAGATACTGGCAGGAGTTGTGGTAATAGTCAGCAAAGAGGCAGTCCAACATCAGGGCATATCTCTGACCATGGAGGGCGTTGTAAATCTGCAACTCAGCTCTAAAAGCGTTGGAGTCTTTGAAGCATTCTACAATTCTGTTAAGGCAAGTATGGAGTCAATTAATGAATTTAATTGTCTTCAATTTATAAGCTGATTCTTGTGTATTGTGATTTGTTAAACAAAACTGTATTTTACAGGATATTGTTACTTGTTTTTATACATGCAATGTGCTGTGGATGTTAATGCCACTCATTCTCTGCAATGACCAATTGATATTCATTGTACAGCAAAAAGTACTGCATTCAGTATAAGTCTGCCATAACTTTTGTGTTGTGTTCCTTTTACAGCCTATTCAACTAATTACTAGCAACATTGAAGTTGTAAAACCAGGAAAAGTTCCCAGTGGTAAAACTGAAATCCCCTTTGAGTTTCCTCTTCATGCAAAAGGAAACAAGGTGCTATATGAAACTTATCATGGAGTGTTTGTCAACATCCAGGTACATAAAAAAATAATTACATTAAGCACATCATTCAAACATAAAAAATAACAACAAAAATACATTTCAACCTCAAAACTGAAAGAATATGCCTTTTTCATGGTACAGATAGCAATTACCAAAAATGTACTCATCGGAGCAAATCTAACAAAACCTTTGGTTGCAGTACAGTACCGCTGTGACATGCTGTATGCCCTGTTCAGGCTACAATAGCAGTGTTCAGACTATCTGGCCAACATGTGCATGCCACACCCAGCACGTTCAGACTGTCACGCCCAGGTGCTAGTAGGTGCCAAAGGTGTGCTGTTTTGAGGGCTATTCCTGGTCCAACAAAAAATCTCTGGTCAAGAGGGGCTACTTGGTGAACAGTGGGGTGTAGGCCTAGGCTGTTAAAGTTAAGGTAGTTGGACAGAAGTTATATGTGATATCGACTTATTTTGGTTCCTGTGTTTGTCTTTAAAGCCGACACAGGGTGAAAATGCCCTGCGCGAACCGTCTCTGTTTCTGGGGGTATTTCTAATCACACAGCCTATTTCTGGCTATTTACAGAGATATATTGATGGATGCGCTGTGGATACGTTGCATCATCACTAGTGAACAGTAGTGCTATCATCAAATATTTTATTCCTCTACAGCTAAAACTCTTTCCACCCATTTTCGTCTGTGGTTAAAAGACAACACAATGACCCGTTTCTCAAAATGTTATGTTTATTGAACACAAAATGATGTATAAATCAGCATAGTATAGCCAGCAAGAAATTCCCATATTTGAGTTAATGTAAATTCTTTTCTATCTTTTTTTCTAAGTTGACATTTGGCAAGCCAAGGGTTTTAAGTTTTTGTGCAAGGAATCAACAAAACACATGCATGTGACTTTAGGAATGTCTTTAAAAATATATATTAGGGACTTCCTTAACATTATTGAAGTTCATAGACATGCATCTGTATGGACAAAACTAACATCGGTCATTAGCCTACATGGTGAGTAGCAAAAATGAGACAGCCTGTAGGCTACACCATTCTCCAAATTAAATACTTTTATTGAATTCAAATAATGGGTGAAAAACTGTTGCAGGCACCTCTCACATTAGATTTAGTGTCACCACCTGCACTACAAATGCCAGGTTGACACTGGGTGAAAAGGCTCTGTTTCTGGGGATATCTGTGTGTAAACCTCACCACTCATCATACACCTGCAGTGATTACTGTAGCTGTATGTAGCCATGCACCATAACATCAACAGGTGAACAGAGTGCTGTCAACGTACATTTTACTTCTCTACAGTTTTAAAACATTGACTCTTTCCACTCATTTTACCCATGCTTAAAAAGCACACACCACCCTGACTTGTCTCTCCAAATGTGGTTTTATTGCACAAGGTGATGTATAAATCAGCCTAGGTTTTGTCTTGCCATGTTTATTATCTTGTCCTTTTTTGTGTTTCCAAAAGAATGTTTGCTGGGAACTCTGGGGTTTAAAATGACACTACAGCTACTGGGATAACCAGAAGTGAACTCAGTTTGCAATAATGCATTGGACCTTTGGCTCAGCCTATCATTTCAACACATTCCCAACAACTAAAAAAAAAAAAATATATGGAGTATCATTCCTTGATCATTTGCATGATGAAGGTTGAGCCATTAGTCCAAATACAGCATTTAAATTAATAACAAATTGTAAACTCGGGTCCAGTGAGTTGTACATGATTTTATATTACATAAAAAGCATATTTTGAGAGACATTGTCCATCTATATTCTTTTAAACCTCCCACTCTGTTTAAATTGGGTGGTACGACTGTGACTGTTTTGCAGATAGGGGCGGATGTAAGCATAATCGTGAGGGAACAGTAGACCGGCAGTCTGCACCCACCAGCAGAGGCTAGTGGCCCCAGGCCGTTAGCACCAACTAGCCTGGACCAAGGGGGCCTGGCCCAATTGTGACTGCTGCTAATGTTACAAAGTTTAAATTGGGCCGGAGCGCTCCAGAGCTCAGCCCCGCATTCTACTCATCTGCAATGCTTTTTTTTTTTATTTCAGTTACCTAACAACTTAAATCTAACCAAAAGGCCTCTTCTTTGAACTGTGAGGACACAATGGCTTAGCCTGGCTATCGCAACTTGTCAATGCTCTGTGAGCATTGGTCTGGCCAAGCTGTGTTGTAAACCCATTTCTCAGAAGGTGGGCTTAACCCGCCTCTTTCAAATGCCTCTGTTTGCTACTGGACGAAGCTTCAACCAATCACACCCCTCTGTCGTATACGCAGCGAAGGAAACTGCTTGATCCAAACTAAAAGTAGTAGTAGCCTGTAGTCATATAGAAATGGCATTAAATGATTTTTGTCGTACTTGTGAGGTGAACACGGCTGGTGTTTTTGGTCATTCAATATTGATATTCGAAAAACGAATCGGTGCGATCAGTGCGAATGACCACAACAACAGGGTTCTCGCAAAGCCCCATCGACTTGGTTACCAGCGGTGCTAACTGATAAATTAAACTTTTACCAAAGCCGGTCGGTAGCATTGCGAAAACGTCCTTTCCCCTAACAAATGCTTCAAGGGCTGCCCTTTGCTCTATTTTCAGAGAGAACTTCTCTTTGAATTTGTCCAAAAAAGGAGCTACAGCTGCATTGATATCTTCCCGTTGCTCCACGTTCACCATGTTGACAGTGACTGAGATAGATTTCCGGTCGCTAAACTACCGCGTCGTTGCCTTTTTGAAATGCCCGATTTTCATTGGCTCCCATTCCGACGCGTGATCAGACTGACGGTCACAGCTTGGCCAGACTGACTTGCTCGCAAAATGCAGATGCAGTGTCACAGGCAGTATGGGCACGCCCAGGCTAACAATGGCTAGGCTGGTTATAGATTTTTAAAGTATAGTTAATATTATTTGAAATTGTAAAACATGTATTTCTATATTTTACTAATGTATTCATAATGTGCTTCCCTCCAGTATACATTGCGCTGTGATATGAAGCGCTCCCTCTTGGCTAAGGACTTGAGCAAGACCTGTGAATTCATGATCCACTGTCAGGTCTGTGGTTAACTTACTAATTCATTTTCTAATAAGTAACTATATGTTTATTTTGCTTGCACAATAATCATATCTTATATTTTTCCTTAAAGCCACAGAAAGCAAAAGTGTTACAAAGTCCGGTAGATTTTACGATTACTCCGGACACACTCCAAAATGTTCGAGAGGTAATAGTTTTCTCTGTCTTTCAAAGTATCTTCCCATGCTTTGTTTTTCTGTTAAGGTTAATGACTAGCCACTAGCACCACCTGTAGTACTCTAGCAGGTTAATTTACTGCGGGTTAAGTCGCTCAGTGGAAGGGCTGAGAATAACGTTGAACTTAAAATTCAGTATTTGACATTTGAGTATGTATGCTGCATTCAGGCCTTTGTGATTAGTTGAAGGCAAGCCCAATAATTCACAGTTCACAGAAAGTATCCCGTTATAAAATCATATCAGGGCTTGATGTAAAATATAGATTTTTGATAATTAATAACAATACAATGTAATTTTAATCTGTTCTTTCGGTAGGTATAACCAAATGTGTATAGGCAGCACATGATTACAAATATTGCATAAACATACATGTTCTTTTTTTTTCTCTCCCAGAGAAGTTCGCTACCTAAGTTCTTAATAAGAGGTAACCTGCATGCCACCAACTGTGTGATCACACAGCCTCTAACAGGGGAGCTGGTGGTAGAGAGTTCATCTGTAGCCATTAAAAGCATCGAGTTACAGCTAGTCAGAGTGGAGACATGTGGTGAGTCATTGCTTACTATTTTGTTTTAACTGTTGTTTTCCAAGTCTGACTGGCATAGTTGGGTGAAAGTAGAGATGCACCAAGTGTGACCTGCCAATAATGCCGACAAGTAATTGAAATATAGTTACATGCAAGATTGAGAAATTTTCACGCAACTGCTATGTTAAGAAGCTCATCCTTCTGTTTATGGCAGGATGTGCTGAGGGCTATGCACGAGACGCTACAGAAATCCAGAACATTCAGATTGCTGAGGGAGATGTTTGTCATGGTCTCCCTATTCCCATCTACATGGTCTTCCCCAGGCTTTTTACATGCCCAACTCTCGAAACCACCAATTTCAAAGTTGGTAAGTCAGAGAAATGTATATTATATTGTGTTACTGCATGACGGGTACAATGAATCGATATTGTATATACACACTCCAGCTTTTTAAACTGTTAACATAAATATGAACTCCAGACCTTTGAACATTAAAGACTGAAATAGAATTTATAATCAGAAAGTGAAGAATGCAACTGAATTAACTGACACTAAGTGACATTGGTACCTAATCAACACTGGCTGCCTTTTCTTTCCCATAGAATTTGAAGTGAATATAGTGATCGTCCTCCACGATGACCACCTGATTACAGAGAACTTTCCCCTAAAACTCTGTAGGGTGTGACTGTCACTGGACAAAAAAAAAAACAAAAATGCCATACTGTTATGTCAAAAGGACTGTCATTAATTTACATGAAAAGTTTTGTCACTCAGTCCATAGCCCTGTTGTTGGAGGTGACAGCGTGCTGTTGGTAGGAAAAAGAATGAGGAAAAAAATGATGTAATGGACTGGATAATGAACTGGTAGCTAACACTAACTGAATGGGGCATAGAAACTTTGTTTCATTTCCCTTTGGCCCAATTCAGGTAATGCACTTGGAGACCCTGAAGAACAGGACTAAAAATTAACATCGAAGTGCTCCTTTTAATTTAATTTGACCAAGTGACATGCAACAGCAGAGTTTAAGTTGAAAAACTGCTTAAGTGGTCATGGCGGGTGTCTCAAAATGACTTGTAAGTACCTCAGCTGTCTGTTCAGTACGTATGAGCCAATGAAAAAATATTACTTGTACAGGTGTCGATCTGAAAGACTTTCACCAAGATCATGGACTGTGCCTTAAATGCCAGTAGAGGTCAGAGGCTTTGAGAAAGCTTATTGACACCCAGGCTGACTCTCGTGAACTACATGGTTGTTTTTTTTTTGTTCATCACTTTTATTTCACAATAAAATACCTTTTCACCTTTGGTTTGGGATTAAATGTTTGATGCACTGAACACTTCTGCAATGCCATACATTCAAATATCATTCTGCTTTTTTTTTGACAAGACAGTGGAGGTAATCAATCTTCAGGTCTTGGGTATTCAGCTTTTGTATCTTATTGTGGCGTTAAACATGACCTGGTCCCCACAGACGAAGAAAACCGAACGCATGTTTTACATTACATTCAAAAGAGAGCACTTTCAGCACCTTGGATTAATTCAATGACCCCTTTTCATGTTTGTACACAAAAGGAACGTCGCAAGGGTGCGCGCGCAGCTTGTGGCCAGAAAAAAAGGCGATGCATATAGGCCGGCATTCTGAACTGTCAGCCTATGCACGTTTATTATTGTCAAAAGATCGAAAATGTTCTATAAATACATTACTGTTGACATGGATATCGCCTGCCAGTGGGTGGACAATATCACTAAGTGGTAGGGTGACCAGATGGGACTGGCTGAAATTCGCTGATAGCCTACTACATAGACAAATAAATGTACGTTCTATGTACGGGGTATTTTATATTTCTCCCACCAGTCATGTCAAACGCTTGTCACAATGGCTTATCGTCAATTCATATTCGCGCCTAGTTGTAGCCTACAGAACGTCAAAGAATAAACAAAACATACATTGCAGCAGGGGCTGCGCGCACGGGCTGCATCCGCATCTGCATCTCAGCAGTAGTCGTGCAGTCGACTCAACATCTCTATGAACAGTTTTTAATGTTTATCGGAAAATAACTACTCAGTATTCTGTTCGAGTGCAATTTTCAGGACATTTAGGGCTTGATTCAGGATTCGGGGCAACAGCTTAGATTTCGGGACTGTCCCGAATTTTTCGAGACGTCTGGTCACCCTAGTAAGTGGCCTAATATACAGTTGCCAGACATATACAGTATCTCACAAAAGTAAGTACACCCTTCACATTTCACCCAAAAATGTGCTATATCTTTTCAAGGCACAATACTACACAAATGAAACTTGTATATGTTTTTTTGAGTAGTCAGTGTACAGATTGTGTAGCAGAAATAATTTACTGTCAACATGTATATAAAATGCACCACAGCTGCACATTGTTTTGTGATTCTTTTCCATTCCCCCATGATGGCATTACGGACCGGATCTGCATGTTAGACACTGGTACCCCTTCATCTCCTGCTTAAGGCGGCATCATGTTATACTTCAGAATGCCACAGCACATGTTGGAATCCATGATTCCTTCTGCAGTTGCCCAGTGTTGCCTGACACTATTTAACCCAAACAAGTTTATATTGATCTGTCAGACAACAGGATGTGGTTTCAGGAATTCATGTTTTTGGACTGCATGTCTTCAGTTTTCAGGCTTTTTTTGTGATAAAGCTTTAAAGAGCTTTTTAAAGAGGCTTTCATGTGGGAGGATGACAATGCAGACTGAGTTGTTGCACAGTGTGGCATATTATTTTAGCTCTGACAGGCTGACATCCCACTTCTGCAGCGTCTGCAGCAATGCTGGCTGCACTCATGCATTTATTTTTTGAAGCCAACTTATGCATCTGACACTGAGTGTGTGGACTCAACTTCTTTGACTGACCCGGTCAATGCCTGTTCTGACAATGCACCCGTTTTGGAAAAACACTAAATGACTCTGGCCATGACGATGTCGCTCAGTTTTAATGGTGTTGATCTTTTATAGCATAGGCCATCATTGTGTAAAGCAACAATTCCATTTCTCAAATCCTCAGTTTTCTTTTTTTGCTATGAGGAGCCATGTTGGTGGCTAGTATGAGATAATTATAGCCAAAACATTAAAATGAATAGCTGTAATACACGACACACATGTATATGGTCCAGATGAGCAGACCAAAACACAAAAATGATGAATTGGACGAGGGGATTTTCATGGCTGAATGATACGGCCTGATATTTATACAAAAATGCCTGTGTGTAAAGTTGTTTTCAGAGGACAGTAAATTAATACAGCTACATTTGTTTCATTTGTGTAGTGTTGTCCCTTGATCCAGCACATTTTTTTGCTGAAATGTGAAGGGTGTACTCACTTTTGTGAGATCCTGTTTCTGGGTTGTCTGTCCATCTGTAAGTCCTATTTCCATGAATGCGGTATCTTCAAAAGACAAGACACATGCTGTTCATGACCTACGTGTAACATTCACTGGAATTGAAAATAAACTAGTTACACAGCTTCTGAACACAAAGATACGTTTACCAGGTATTCATTACCAGGTGATGTCAACAAAATGCAGTAAATCTGGTTTTAAAACTGAAGTTTATTTTCAGCAAGTAAGCTGAACAAATGTTAATACAATTACCATGTAAAAATACAGGCTTCTAACAGGCACGTCTTCCTTCTCAAGTATAACAAAATGATTATGAAACAACTTCGCATGGGGTGGGAATGATCGGTTTTTCAGTTAAATCCTGTGTGTGCCACGAAAAGAATACAATTTAAAACCAAAAATTGTGTTGAAATTATGGGAATGATTGTTTTTTTACCCAAACCCTGCATGTGTCATTGAAAGAATACAATTAAAAAACAAAATCAAATCGTAATTGATTAAAACATGATAATAATCAAACATGAAACAAAGCTAAACAATATCAAGTGTTAAGACACTGGTTAGGCTGTGTATTACAAATAAGAATTAAAAAAAAGAAAATAGTGGTCCAGTTTCAATTGAAAGGAAAAACAAATGTCCAGTGTAAGGAATGCTAAGCTACTCGGTGGGTCTGTCCAAGCGGACTGGAAGGCCTGGGAAGTCGTCCGGTTGGAGAACATGTTTTCTGCAAGTAGGACACGTTCTTTGTGTGTTCAGCCATGATCTGATGCACTACAAAAGAAAATGCAGAAGGTTTTTTTTTTTTCCTTTTACAATCAAGTCCCACCCTACCTATATAAAGACCATTTTCTGGCCTCTGAAGGTAACATTCTGGTTTTACCTGTTCACATAACACAGAAGTGTTCACAGATTAGCTCCTCTACCTGACTGAAGATCTGTGCTAAATAGAAATAGCTGCTTTGGTGAATGGTTGTAACGAATAGGTGAAATGGAGTTTTACTCTCTGCAGACAGGTTTTCCACCTCTATCGCTCAGTATGCATTTGTTGACTTAACAACTCTCACTATACCATAGGTTTTGGACAAGTGTAGTTTAATGTTTGTATATAGAAGGAAAAAGCATTACACTAAGGCTTACATACCTCGCTGTGAAACCCATGTCGACACTCCAGCACACACACAGTTTCAGGATTAACATCTTCATGACAAATTATACATGGGTCATCCATATTCAACTGAGAAAACATTTTACATTGCACATTAGACTTTAAAAAGATAAACAATGTTTGTGATTAAAGGAGAAATTCGGTGTAAAATAAAAATTGGCATGTTAAAACATCATACCAAGTTGGTATGTTTGCTGAGGAGCAAAATTGAGTTAGCCTGTTGTATTCAGAACATAACTATTTTTACCGTTTGTCCCAGAAGGCCAACAATGGAAGTGGTAGGTGCCCTTAGACAAAGCATGAAGATTAAGCTATTATTAAACCATTAAAACAGCTCAAAGAAACTCCACACTCCATCGGTAGTACAACAAAGGCCCTGGCATTCAAAACAAGGCACTGAGAACTTTGTAAATGTACATAACATTTATTTAAAAAACTGTTCTTACATGCAGTAGTTTTCAGTTGTTTCTTGTCGCCGCCATGATGAAAGTACAAACAAGTCAATTGTACTACCTCTCCTCCTATTCTTCCTGCTGGTTTGTGTTCGTCAATCGACTCGTGCAGACTTTTACCATGGCAGCAGCGAGAAACTACAGCAAGGTACTGCCTGTCAAAACTGTTTTATTAATAAATGTTGTGTACACTTACAAAGTTGTCAGTGCCTCGTTTTGAATGTTGTGGCCTTTGTTGTGCTACTGATGGAGTGTGGAGTTTCTTCAAGCTGTTTTAATGGTTTAATAATAGCGTAATCTTCATGCTTCATCTAAGGGCACCTACCACTTCCATTGTTAGTCAATCAAGTAAATTTTGCTCCTCAGCAAACATACCAACTCGGTATGATGTTTTAACATGCCAATTTTCATTTTACACCGAATGTCTCCTTTAAACTTAACTTAGTTTTACAGCCTGCTAATTTTCTTTTGATTTTGTGATTTGCCTCTTGCCTCTAAAAGGTAAAAAATGCTTTACAGCATTTCGAATTTGATTGGACAACTAGTTTTGGCCACAATCCTAGATGTAACACCTTTAAAGAGAAAACGGAAAAAAACCTACCGCTCTGTGCTTGGTCTGTCTTTGCGCAGCTTCACATTTCCACACAGGAGGTGTTCCAGTTTGCTTGGCAGGTGAATAAGGTCCTGATGCCCTTTGACCCCTCTCAGGTTGGGCACCAAAGATGCCTGACTGACTAACAGTAGAATGCATTTCCTCCTGAACATAAACAATCATCTCAGAGTCAGACGTGGACAACTTGGAAGGCATTTTTTGGAAGGCATCACTTTAATGACATACACATTCAATGATACTGAGACTTTATGATCATCAAACTAACAGATTCTAGGATTTAGACATCCCAGAGAAAAATATTACCTGTCTTGAAGTAAAGCCGCATACAAGTCTAATCTAAATTAGATTTACAAAACTCTAATTGCAGCCCAGTTGTCCATTGTTCCAGGTGTGTGTTCAACTAGTGTGTGCTCTCAGTGAGGTGTGTTCAGAGATGGGTATATTTACATACACAGTGAATTAATAATTAAGTCAGAATTATTAGTTACAGCAACTATGCTAATGTTAAATGTCCTCGCCATAAAAATGGTTAAAATCGGTATGCTAGTCTGAGTGTAGTGTAGTGAGTGTAGTTTGCGTTAACTTACTAATGTACTTGTAGTAGGCCTTGAGACTGCTGCATTTGTGAGCCCATGAGATGGAGGAAGCCTCCCTGCTGTCCTGAGAGGTGAATATGGCCTCGGTGCTTTATGACCCATCTCAAGCTGGGCCTCAAGGCCACTTGTCTGATATCTGGCGGACTCACTTTGCCCCTGTACAAAGAAAGTCACATCCTAAATAGTCATCAATACAGACATGACTTGTTAAACGACTCCATGACCTTCCTCCTCCAATCACTAGATCCTAAATAAAAAACGCCATTAAGCCACTTCCCACTTCCTCCTCAAGATTTTTTTTCTACCTTGGTACGTTCATCCTCTGAGAAGTCCAACGTGTCAAGAAGCTGAAGAGCATTCTGATTTGGGAGCTGAAATAGCATCTGGGCATTAAGGTGTGAGCAATTCTGTCTCGGCCCAAAGGTGTGTGTTGGTATCTGTGGGTCCAAAATCTGTGGAAAAACATTCATAGAGGATATACATGCCACTGTTGTCACACAGAAACAAACACGGTCATCATAATAACAATGAGTGTGTTTACATGCATTTCAGTATTCCGAATTTGAGGCTTATCCCAGTTTTGGTTACATGTGGGGTAAGGTGTTTACATGAACCTTGGGAATTATGCAACAAAATACGAATGGGAGCGATGTGGTTTGTGGCTGCAGGAACAAAGCTGAAGGCTGAGTTAGATTTAAAGTTTATTTAATTGTATTTCAGTTCGCTCCAGTCTCCATTTCACAAAATAGTTAACACCGTCTGTGGTTGCTATGCAACAACTGTCTATTAATGCACACCGATTTGGACATTTCCCTGTATTGTGCAGCTGCTGAGATATGGTTATTGTTCACAGTCTAAACTAGGCCTAATAAACAGTTGCTGTTCTGCAGTCTTGAGAGTCTTGTTAAAGCCTGCCATAGCTTATAAATTCACTTGATTCCATTTTTTTGCTTTTCTTTTGCTTTCTTTTACGTTCTACAGTACAGGCCAAAAGTTTGGACACACCTTCTCATTCAATGTGTTTTATTTATTTTCATGACTAGAATATAAGACATGTTTTAAGTTATTTCACACTTTTTTGTTAAGTACATAATTACCTCCAAGGAGGTTATGTTTTTGCCGGCGCTGGTTTGTTTGTCTGTCCGTTAGTTAGTTAGTTAGTTTTTTTGTTTGTTAATAGCGTAACTCAGAAAGTTCTGGAAGGATTTCAACGAATTTTTAGCATAGATCAGGAGTTGGCTAACTTACAACTGATTAGTTTTTGGTGGTGATCTGGATCACCACCGGGATTAAGGATTTTTTTCAAAGGATTCTTCACCATTGCGAGATAGGGCCAATGTGATTATTAAATGTGAAGAGCCGCCCATGGTATATCATGAGATATCCTCACTACTTGTGATGTACAGAATGCGTCTCGTCCAATAAGAAATTGCTAAATAGTTGGACTAGACCTAACTTGTATAAGTAAAAAGCCAAAATGCGCACCTGTACACAGAGCAACCAACTGTCAGATATCAGGATATGGTGTATACATATAGAGTATCTCAGTTTCTTTCAGAGTAGCATATCCCAAATTCTCAAAACCAGGTTAGGGGCTTATTCGGGAAACTGAGACCAGGACATGATTGTTTATATGTTTAAAGAGGAAGCCGGGATACTTTAGTATCCTGATCGTAAACAGTATACTAATGTCCATATAAACACACTCACTGACAGATAAGTATCCCAACTGGGACAACATGCAAGATTAGTCAGGTTTCTGTTTAGTTCCACATATGCCTCAACGATTTTAGGAAAAGATGTAATTACGATTTTTCTGGCGGATATTGCAGTTTCCATTTGATTCACGATTTTCTTCAACTCAACCTCGAATGCAATGTAAAATAACATTTAGGAACATGACAGGAAATTACATCATACCATTAAACATTAAATGTCCTTACTCTAATGCAAGACTGAAAACTGAAGTTAAGAATGTAATCCCAATGTATTTATTAACAAAAAACATGCATGAGAATTACAGGCTAAAAATGTAACGATAATACTGGTAAACTTTGCAAAAACAAAAACAAAAGCATGCAACACAGTATTCATCATCTACTACTGATGATAATCTGTTATCATTCTAATATTAACTGTTCAAACTAGGTATTTGTAATGGCTTCAAAGAAAAAAAAACAACAACAATATAGCTGCAAGCAGCGATGAGGGGCCAAGCAGCGAATAAGGCTAAGTTGCCATGCCAACAGAATAAACTCAGGCCACATAGATGGTCATAAGCACAAGAAGTTTCACATCAATACAGCTAATTCTGGCTGAGATATAAGGCCACATCCTGTTTGGCAGCTTTGCCATCGAATTTGATTGTCTGTGACAACTAAATGCTTTCACAGACAATAAAGTCACATCATCAAGTGTGTCAGGCATAGTCTGAACATCATCTGTATCAAGTTTTGTGGCGATTGACCAAAATGTTTTATTAGTGAAAAACCTTTGGTGATTTTGATTTAACCCAATATGGCGCCCGAATTGTTACGCTGACCTAAAAAAAGGGCAAGAACTATAAATGAGACAACCTGCAGCATGACCAGATATTGACATATTGTTTGTAACCCAAACACATCATGAGATATTAGCCAAAATGCATTTTTGCCACAGAGTTAAAACTAGACAGAGAGGACTCTGTATCATTGTCTAAGCAGGCTTTGCGACTTCGTGGGGCATCCAAAATGGACGCATAAACGGGACCCCTAAACGGGGTCAGCCACTTAGCTTCCTAACAGGCAAATTAGGTGTATCAGTGTAACACGGCTAACTGGAGCCAACGCTATATGTTAGAAAATACATTAGTTAGCCTTCAACATCCTGTATGTTGCAGGCGAGTTTCGCTGCTAATGTACATATCCTGAGCATCAATCAGTTACTGATCAGTAAAGGAAGGCTTCAAAACTGTTGTGCTTATCAAATGGTTTAATGTCCTGTGAATTTAAAAGATGTTCAGTAACTGAAACTGTAATCTATTTCGTTGATGAAAAGCAGGTGCTAAAACAGCCATATATTATACATTTCTTGTAAAGAAAGTGAGGGCAAATAGTCTCTCGACCATGGAATTTACACTGTGACAGTACAGTTTGAAGATCTTTTTTCTTCATAAAATTGACTCAATTCTCGAAAAATTGTATACTGTAGGGTTACCTACCCACCTGGAAGGATATTCCAAACGCTTTTTGCGATTACTGGTGCAGTTGTAACAGGCACAGGACTCAGGCATGCTGTATTTGAGGAAGGGGACACCATTGACTTCTATGAAATCAATGGACGACACATTCCCGTTTTGATCATGGTGGCAGGTCTCCATGGAATCACAGGATTACGTCACCAGTGCTCTCTCTTTAGTTTTAAATCTATGATTTAAATATGAATTGATATGAATTGTACTGCCCCCTAGTGGACAAATTGCACCAAATTCGCTGTGTAGCCTTGAGAATGTGTGGAACTTTGGTAGTGATACGGAAAAGGTCTGCCGAGATAGAAGCTCACTTCCTATTTGGTGTGATTTTGATTGGTTGTCCCGGTCAAAGGATTCCGAAAATCAAAAATCCATTCGATGCTTTTTGTGCGGCTCAGTCGAAAGATCAAATATGCAAATTTTCATGACAACTGAAATTTTTTCAAAAATTGTGACCTGTGAAAATTTTGTTTACTTTTTGACATTTCTGAAAATGGCTGAAAATCTATCTAGGTAAAAATTGACGCCATACGGTGTTTTGAAGTCCGCATGGTCGAAGGATTCCAAATATTCCAGTTTTTATTTTTGAAAATTGGAAGTACGGTTCAAAAGTTACATGCATAAATGTACATCCAACTTTGACCAGTTGGTGGTGCTAGAGAGGTTGAAGTGGCAACATGAAACTTGCTGAAAGGAATCATAGGATTGTACAGAATCAATGTGCAAAATTTCACATACGTCATGACATATGACACAAAACACATTTCTGCTAATTATAGCGCCCCCTAGTGGTCAAATGTGACTAAATTCAGTAAGTCTGAGTGGGGTCTTGGGTAATGATATGAAGTTTGGTTGCCATATGTCAAAGTGTTGCTGAGATATAAGGTCACCTCCTGTTTGGCGGCTTTGCCATTAAATTCGATTGGCTGTGACGGCTGAACGCTTTGACAAATAATAAAATCACATCATCATATGTGTCGGGCATAGTCTGAACATCATCTGTATGAAGTTTTGTGGCAATTGGCCAAAATATGTTGTAAGTGGAAAACCTTTGCTTATTTTGATTTAATCCAATATGGTGGCCGAATAGTTATGCTGACTTAAAAAAATTGGTAATGACAATCAATGTGATCACCGACAGCATGACCAGACATTGACATGTTGTTGCCAACTCAAATCATGAGATATGACCAAAAGCGCATTTTTTGATAATTGTAGCACTCCCTATTGGCCAAATTGCACCAAATTCAGTGTGTCCTCTTGAGATTTGGGGTAGAGTAATACTACTAAGTTTGGTTATAATACATCAAAGCGTTGCCGAGATATGACCTCACTTCCTGTTTGGCGGGTTCGCCGCCCAATTCGATTGGCTGTAACATGCAACCACTTTCACTGATCAAATCGCCACCTAGGTTCCTGAATGCAGCTCAGTCCGAAGACCATATATACCAATTTTCAGGAAAATTGGTCAAAAATTGTGACCTGTGAAAATTTAGTTTCACTTTCTACATTTTTCAAAATGGCGGAAAATCTATTTAGGCGGAAAATGACGTCATAGGGTGTGTTGAACTCAGCATGGTTGAAGGATTCCAAAGATATCAAGTTTTTGAAAATTGGATGGCAACATGAAACTTGCTGAAAAGAATCACGGGACTGTATAGAATCAGTGTGCAAAATTTCACAACTTTTTACCATACGGTTCTATGGGCTGCCATAGAAACCACATACGGAAGAAAGATGTTGAATAATAATACTACTACTACTACTACTACTACTAATAATAATAATAATAATAATAATAATAATAATAATTCGCAACAAAGCTGCTTGGCCCCAATTAAAAGAAAGACTATACTGACTGTTCTGGATTGTTGTCTGTCCCTCCACGCTTGCCTTGGCTAAGTAGTTCCCTTGGAGGCCACAAAGTTTATTCACAGTTGAAGTTTTTCTCTTCTACATTTCACTGTTCTCACAATCTAATCAGTTTATCTTGAAACGTAGGTAATTTATTTCTGTGAGTTACACCTTTCTTTATTGTAAATCTTTGCATTATTTTTGTATTTTCTAACAAATGTGTGTACAATGAATGTAACTTAAACGTTAAATATAGCGATGCTAATCGCGATAGCCTCTCTATGAAGTTCGTAATGTTAAACTAAAGTAAAGACTGACTTAAGGAAACTACTTGTGAATGTTCGCTGACTTTATATTTAGCTCTCTGCTAAGCTGGAAGCTTTACTGTGTGTTCACATCAGAAGCGACCAAAGCGACCAGGTCGCCTGGTCACTGAAGAAGCTTCGCTGTTGAATTCGACTTGTTCGCTCATGACGTATCATTTGTAATGTTGGATTTAGCCAAAGAACTTTTGATTTAGCTCAGTAATAATTGACGTTGGTAAATCTATGTATTCTGGTTGGTTTTCGCCGAACCGCGTCATAGCTCATTACCATAAATTTAACTGACTTTTAACTTCTCTTTTTCGCTTTGGTCGCCCAATTCGCTTCACTGCCGGCAAATTCGTTCTGATTGCCCAAATCGCCGACTCTCCAAAAAGAAAAACAATGACGTCACTTTGGTCGCTTCTGATGTGAACACACAGTAAGTGAGGGCAGAGTACCGCCAGAGTAACACTGGCAATAGAAGCTGCTTCTGGGTCAGTCAGGAGCACTGCAAAAAAATGCAATTTCATTGAGAAAATGATAAATCGTTCAGCCCTACTTCCACATATTATGTAAAGATCTGCAGTCGTGTGTGAATGACTGGGGAACATTGCATTGAATTAGCATTGGACTTGGCTTGGAATATAAACATTTCTCAATGCCAGAAACACCTGGTGGCATTCTCAACATCGGAAAACCAAACATGTGCCAACCTGCTAGCCTGGTAAACCCGCCCCTCGTACTTCATTTCATTTCCTGCAGAGGGTCTGGACCGGAATCTCTTGAGGTACATTTGCGATGTTCCAAAAACATCTATCCAATCAGCGAACAGAGGGTGTGTTCGTTAGCTGTGACCTTGACCTTGTGTGCTACATTTGAATTGTAGTGTGTAGGTAGGCTAATTGCATACGTGACGACCAGGCGTTAGCGATTGGGTAAAGGCAGAGGCACTTTTTTAAAACTTCAGCAGTGTCCACACCTCCAGCAAATCGTTTCTGACGGTCTCTGTTCCAGACCCTCTGTACAAAATGAAATGAAGTACGAGGGGCTGGTTTGCCAGGCTACCAACATGCTACCACAGGCTGTAAAGTTTTAACAGAACTATAATGCAAAGATACAATTATTTAGTATTTTTTTATTTTACAATTAAAAAAGAAATTTGGTGTGAATCAACCCATAGCCCTGTTGTCTGAGGTCACAGGTTGGCTGGAAAAAGAATGAGGAAATTGGATACAACACACACTGAATAATGAACTGGTACAGCAGCTAACACTAACTGAATGCGGCATAGGAAAATGAAACTGAAGGTTACTTTCCATGCCCCATACAGTGCTAGCTAGCAGTTCATTATTTAATTTCAAATCTTCTCATTCTTTTTCCTACAAACAACACTCAACTTGAACAACAAGGCCATTGATTGATTTACACCAAACCTCTCCTTCAACATTATGAGTTCATGCCTAGTTTACTTACCGGCTCAGGAGGGATTGAGGGACAGGCAGGCACAGAAACCTGAGGTAGACTACATAGTGTAGTCCCGTCTTTCACCATTTCAATCTGTTGTCTGTACTGACCCTGGAGGCCATGAAGCAGAGTCACAACACATTAGACACATCTGGCAAACACAAGAGCAGCCTGTACATGGGACATGGTACATGCACTGGTATATGCCAAAGAATAAAAACAGCAAGACATCCAGGGAACTCAAAAAGGATGCAATCACAAAAAAGCCACATTGTGTCATTTTTTAAATTGCTTATTAACAAAAATATTTTCACAGTCATAAGTGTGATCTTAACAATGAGTTATTACCTCCACCAGCAAACTAAAGGGTTCTTGTAAACTTTGCATTTGCCATTTATATATATACACAGAGTTGGTAAGCTTAATAGTGGCTGCCATGTTATTCTGCCATTTTAAGACTAAAGGCAACAGGGGACAACACTAGGGAGCTTTTGCGTTTCTCATTAAGACGTACAACCTCACCACTAGACGCGAGAAAGTCTTACAATAGCTTTAATTACATCTGTAGTCACTCAAACACGCCTTCGTGTTTCAGCAGGAGCACCCCGAAAAAGGCTTTACGTCCACCTATGCTTACCATGCTTACTTAAATTTAAAGAAAATTCTGTTAATTTAAAAAACTAAATTAAAATAAAAAAAAAAACATCCGCCAGTCTATGGCCAAATACAAAAAAAAACTAACACAATACAAAATGTAATAAAGTTATGAATACGAAACCCAGTGGATGACCCAAAAAATAAAATTACACTTCATATGCAGACAAAGAAAACCCACCTGGGTTTCAGAAATTTTCTGCTCTGCATCGTGGACGTATGTCCTCCATGAGTCAATGAGCCCTTCAAGACCTGAAGCAGGGTACCTTAGGCCACAACACAAATGCAATCAAATACATATACTATACACATAAAATATACACAAAAGCATATCTCCAAGTATGTTCTGAACCTTTACCTAGACGAGAGCTCTGTGATGCGCCTGAGAATGGATTTCCCCAAGAAAATGCATCTTTTCAGCCCTCTAAGACCCTGGGCTTGGCGATTCTCAAGTATCAAAATCCAAGCATGTTGACACCGTCTGGTAGGCCTTGCAGTCAGATGCTTGTACCTGTTGATTTCCCCCTTCAAATTTGACTTCTCTGCCGCCAACTGGTTGCTGTGAAATCATTGCACAATATAATTGCGCAAAATTCTTTATATTTCAGATGTTTTTTAATCATCAGCCTATGTCTGAGGTGCTTGTAATTGTTAACAAGAAGCACTTGCCTCACTGTAGTGAAGTAGGTATGCCTGGTTTCATACTTTTCCTCCTCCCCCCTGATGTCCTTCGCAACACTGAAATGAGAAACAGTTCATCACTTTGCTGGAACATCATGCATCTGAAGGCTCTGAAACACACTTCTCTGTCAGTGTTGTCACTCTCTCCACAGGTGTTCCCCAAGGGTCGGTGCTGGGCCCCCTTCTCTTCGCTATCTACACCACCTCGCTGGGCCGCATCATCCGCTCACACGGCTTCTCCTATCACTGCTATGCTGATGATACACAGCTGTACTTGTCGTTTCGACCAGATGACACCACAGTCTCTGCACGCATCTCTGCCTGTCTCTCCGCATGGATGAAGGAACACCACCTCCAGCTCAATCTGTCTAAGACTGAACTCCTGGTGATCCCAGCCCAGGAGTCAATCCACCATGATATCAGCCTGAATATGGACACTGTCACGATTGCTCCGAACAAGGTTGCTAAAAACCTCGGCGTCGTGATTGATGACCGGCTATCTTTTTCTGACCACATTGCCTCCGTAGCGCGGTCGTGCCGTTATGCGCTATACAACATTAGAAAAATCAGACCGTACCTGACCCAATATGCTACTCAGGTTCTGTTTTAGGCTATGGTCATCTCTCGCCTCGACTATTGCAACGCCCTTCTGGTTGGCCTTCCTGCTTGTGCAATCAAACCATTGCAAATGGTTCAGAATGCAGCAGCACGACTGGTTTTCAATCAACCCAAAAGGTCGCATGTCACTCCTCTCTTCATCAACCTGCATTGGCTCCCGGTGGCTGCCAGAATTCAACACAAAGCTTTGACTTTAGCCTACAAAGTCACTTCTGGATCCGCCCCCACCTATCTCAACGTCATACTGAATGCTTACATCCCGTCCAGAATGCTGCGATCCTCCAATACGAACCGCCTGGCCGTACCCTCTCCCAAGACAAAGCGAGGTCACTCTAAACTTTTCTCGGTTGTTGTCCCTCAGTTGTGGAACAACCTACCAGTCCCTACAAGAGCAGCAACTTCCCTCTCGACCTTCAAAAAGCTTGTGAAGACCCTTCTTTTCCGAGACTGCTTAACAAAACCAAATTCTACTAACCATCTCTTTACATAGGTACCTTCAATGTTCTCTACACATCTGTTTGCTATTATGTCCTCCTTTTGTAAGTCGCTTTGGATAAAAGCGTCTGCTAAGTGTAATGTAATGTAATGTTGTAATATCTTCTTTTAATGCCCTTTGCAAAAACCTATTCAGTTAAGTTGAAATTTTTGCAACACTTTAACAGGGGCGACTCGTAATGGAAGCCAAGGGAATCCCGGCTTCCTCGGAATTAGAAACATACTGATGATAATAAACAAATCAATATTCATTAATAAAATACTACAGCTAAGCATTCTAGGTCCTATATAGATATGTGCATCTTGTACATTGTATTTTACATACAATGGGACTGATTAAAATCACAGTTCTAACGTTACATTTCTGCCACATTTTCTCGTGTACAAGCTTGCGCTTGGGGAATAGCATAGAATAGCCATAGGTAACGTAGGCTACTGCTGTGACGTCGCCAAGGGAAGCCAGGTTTAGTTAACGCCCATTTGGCTTCCACGCTTGCTTTTTCTAGTGAGAAAACAGTTAGGAGAATCAGCCAATCAGATTTGGCTACCATACTGGGCTCTGTACAATGCAGCAAACAAAAAACTTCCTGTGGGTGTGTAAGGGAATCTGGCGAAAGCCGGCTTCCACGAAATTTCACTCTAAATCGCGAGTGGGCGGGTCTAATAAACCCGCCCAAAGTTGTTGTTCACCAATCAGTATCAGATATGCAGATGTACGAGAAAGCTCGTACTCTCGGCCAAGGCTTCAGTCAGTCATTTTAGAATCCTGCTGTGCAGTGGCAGTGCTAGGAGTTATTACAATGGATAACGTTGATTTGTTTTGCTAAACGATTTCACGAAGTTGCCATTTGAGCAACAACTTCAGGTAAAGGAGATGATGTTGTAATTGTCCAAAAAACACCAATAAAGGCAGAACATTTAACGACAGTTTATTAAAACCGAGTGGTTGACTGCTAGCATGACTACAGCAAAGCTGTTCTGCATGTTTGCTGTTTGAGAGGGCAGCGTAGCTGGCAGTCCCTGAGTTTCATTAGGTTATTCTGACTTGATCAGTTTGGGAAAGGCAATTGAGAGACACGAGAAATCTAAATCACACATAGTTGCAACCATGAAACTGAAGGTGTTTGGTAAGGTTAGGACAGATCAGGCCCTCAGTCAAGCAGCTACGCTTGATGTTCAGCAGCACAACAGTCAGAACTGCAACTACTTTCGTGAGCTACTCGATAATCACGCTGTGTCTCATGTCCAAAGGGCAGTGCTGTGAGCGCTGATTTCAAGTGGAATTACCGCAAAGAATGACGATAAAGACGCACCTCAACGTCTTATTAATTATATTTACTACACACTCCGTTACTGTGAAACTATTGGCAATGGGCTTCCCTACCGAAAATGCTCACGCACCGCTACTGCACTTTAACAAGCTAAATATTTAATGAGACAAAATGGAAGTGAAAGTGATTCCTAGTTGTCATTGAGGTTATACAGTACAACACACCACAGCAGAGTGCACACAATGAAGTTGCAGTACTTTGCTTAAAGGTACACACTACCATTTTGGGAAATAAGCTCATAGGCTCCAACTCCCTTAGAGTTCAACAGTTGAGTTTCATAATATTCAATAATTTATGCTAAGCTAAAAGCTAAAGTGCTACTGTCAGATCCTGAGATCCTACTGCCAGATCCGGAGATCGGCTGAATGGATCTAAAAGACAGTAAAACTCAACTGTTTAACTGGAAAAAGTGGAAAATTTAATTAAATTAGGCAATTTCCCCCCAAGAAGTCAAGTGTTTCTTTAAAGGTCTCTTTCCGCAAAAAAAAAAAAAAAAGTTTAGTACTTGCTCTTTTTGAAATATGAAGGTTCACTCCGCATTGCATACGCATGCTGCACATGAAAATGTTCTTCTACTCAGATTGCCTCCATTAGTCAATGAAAGAAAATATGCGGAAATACGAGTGAATAATAAAAAGGCAAAAAAGTGAGTTTCTTAGAATAGAAAAAGCCATGAAAAACCATGCCACTGTTGTGATTACCGGAGGAGTCTTGTTGGAGCACACATTCACGTAGAGAAATATAGGTAAGTATGTGTGTTTGTTTAGAACGTTTAAATTTTCTATTTGGTTTGCTGTGATCGAATTGGCTTTGAATGATTGTAACCTGTGACCAGCATAGCCAAGAACCTGTCATTCTTCCCACTCCATCTCCTCCACTCACAGGACATTTATTAATGCTAGAGATCATACACCTGACTATAATCCTGCAAAGTCCCTGACTTTGTGTGTACCCCTTTGTGTGACGTGATGCTTTGAAGGCACCTGCCTAAATCTTTGCACAGTACTGTATCTTTTTAGCCATCCACTTGTTTACTGTTAAAACACCCATGAGGCTGAAAGGACTTGATGGGCATAAGTTGTTTTTTGACAGGTGGCAGGCGCACACAAAGTGTATACACATAGGGGTACACACAAAGTCAGGGATTTTGCAGGATTATAGTCAGCTGTATGATCAACCAATTACACCAAATTGGTTGTATAGGTCAGGAAGCCTACATCCACATAGGATCTGTAGTTAGTTCTTCAACATGTTTGGCGCAAGCTACCAGCCAAGTTACTTCAAAAACTGTATACAAGTATACCTAGAAGAATTGATGCTCTGTTGAAGACAAAGGGTGGTCACACCAAATATTGATTTGATTTAGGTTAATATAAAATAAATGATTAAGGGAGTTTTCACACTGACAGCATTTGGTGCGCACCAAACGTCCCATTCGAACCAAAAGTTCTTAGTTTGGTTCGTTTTCGTTGGTGTGAATGCCATCTCGGTACTTTGGTGCGCACCAAATCAATCGGTCCGAGACCGCTAAAAAGGGGTGGTCTCGGACCGCTTTATCTGCCCTACTTTGGTACGGTTCCTCAGGTGTGAAAGCAACCAAACCAAATTGGATGGAACAGTAGAGTTAAGTGCATTATTATTATTGAACGTGGCACGTTTTAGTCTGGTTCCGGTGGCGATGGCCTTCGCGGACTATTTTGGTTAGTTTAGAACTATGCATATGTGAAAGCAAACCGTACCCACGTCTGTTTGCTACATTGTAACATTTTTCTCACTAGTGCGGACCAAAACAATCGAACTTTAGGTCTGAAAGCGCCCCAACACTTTCATGTTTGAAGGCATTCCTAGTTGACAGCATTTTTTCCACACCTGTCTAAAACTGTTGCACATTACTGTATGTGTGTATATATATATATATATATATATATATATATATATATATATATATAAAGATTTTTGTTGGTGCAGATGGTGCAGTCTGTAACCTGTAACAGAGCTGTATCATTTTATTTTTTAAACAGAATTGGTCAAATAATCTAATCCATCCATACCTGTCGTTTGTTGCTGATAAACTGCTTATTTGTTCCTTTAACCTTTTCAATGTTTCCTGGTTCTCTTTCTTCTCTGGTTGATACATTTTCATCTCTTCATCGACCTTTTGCTGAAATAAAGACAGCTCCTTATTGATGATCTGAAAGAAAAACATACACAAAGCAGAACAGTTAGTATATATCAACTACATGATGGGACAAAAAGTGAGTATATACCACCACTGATCAAGAAGTACCTCCATTTGCTGACAAATGTCTTCATGAAGATTTTTACAGTGAGCCAAGTCATCTCTTCTCCTTTGATTGTCAACTTCAAGGTCATTTTTCAATTGTGGCATTTTATTTTTACACTCCATATTGTATTTTTCCTTTCTCATCATATCACCCTGACACAAAAAGTACACGAGTATTGATGGTCATAGTCATAGATTGATAGCCAACACTCAAATGATAACACGATGGAAGAAAACACACATTGTTGTCTCAATAGCAATGTCTTAATACTCACTTTCATATTTTCAAGAATCTCATATGCCTCAGTATTAACTGCAACATTGTATCCAATTTTAGAAAATGCCTGGAATCGGAAGAGGTTTTTAAAGGAAAGGTTTGGTGGGAATGGGGCATAGGAAAATGAAACTGAAAGTTAGCTTCTATGGTCCATTCAGTTAGTGTTAGCTACTAGTTTGGTATTCGGTCCACATTGCATGAAATTTTCTCTTTCTTTTTTCTACCAACAACACTGTTACCTTGGGACAACTGGAGTATTGATTGATTCACAATGAACTGCTTCTCTAATAACCGTGACCATTTTGAAGGAACTTTTTACTCAATAAAAAAAATCTCCCTACCTGTTCGCTGCCCCCTGTCACCCAATGCAGAGAGCTCAAAGCATTTCCTCCATTATTCCTTCCAAGAAAAGAAGCAACTCCTTCTGTTTTCAAGTCATGCACAGCATTTGATGGTAAAAATGTATCCTTTTGTTTCATAGAGGGGACAGAAACAGTAGTACCACATATTTCAAAATGCCTTCCTGATGCAAAGGTTTCACTAGAGCCGCCAGGTAGGTGAGAATGCTTTGGTATTTGAGAACATGAATCCTGAAGATAGAGAGAATGCCGACATTTATGAATAGGTTTTGCAAATGGAACACTGCTGGAATCTTGGTTATACTTTAAGCAATAATCTGACCAATTCTCTGAGGCAGCGATGTTTTGACTCTCGGAAATTGTTTTAGCGTTCATGAAAAGCTGGCAGGTTGGGTAAAACTCGTCTGCTAACGGGTTCAGAGAAGTTCCATCATCTTCATCAACATCTTCAAAACGGCAGTGACATGAGCGATCAGAGTATTTCGCAGTCACACTTTGGAGCACTCCAACATGTTTCATCAAACCAATGACATCATCCTTCATGATAAATCGTAAAGACTGCAAAAGGAAAGGTTTTAGTCCTCCAGACTCTTTAATTGTGTTGAGAGCATCCGCAGGAAAGTTCTCCAGCTCTCCCACAAGTAATGGATGATCCACTTTCAAAGGTCCATGCTCCTCCAGAACCTGAGCAAAATAACTAAACAAAATGGAGAAACAAAGAGGTTGAGTCTTACTTTCCTCAGTGAACTACACATTTTAACTGCTATAGTAAAAGCAAGAACATTCATTGCATTACAGTTAGCAGATGCTTTTATTCTTACAATAGAACACACAAATCAAGCTACAGGTTTGCAGAGGAGAACAAATTAGTGGTGGGATGGGGAGTGCTCACAGAAAAACGGGTTTCAGGTGCTTCTTAAAGGTAAGAGAGAGAGATGACCGTACTCTCATAGCAACTGGTAGATTGTTCGACCATTGAGGGATAACACGAAACAGAGAACAGTTTCGACTCAGATCGCCTTGAGTGGAAAGTGTCATACTACTTACTCATACAAATTTTCCCTGGCTGGGTCTGGAATGTTGTATAAACTTCTCCTGCCTCTACCGCCTACTTCCTCTTCAAACTCTGCAACTTGGTCCCGTAGGTAACCAGGAATGGAGAATGGATCCAAACTGTCAAGAAGCATGCTGTAACAAGACAAAAAGCTGGTGAGTTTGTAGTTGGACAACACTAAGCACTAGTGCTGTCAGGCGATTAAAAAAATTAATCTAATTAATTACAGGATTTGTAATTAATTAATCTAATTAATTGCATTTTAATTTGCCCTAGTGTCATGAGTTGCCACTGTGGGAAACCCCATCATTCCAGGTGTTCAAGTCCGTTTCTGTCAATGCAAGAGTAAATCATGCATTCATATTTTAAGAACCTGTATTGGTGTGCATTTTAATGTGTTTGTGTGTGTGGTTCTTCTGTCTGTGGCTTGCTTCCTGTTAGTAACTGCGGTGCATCTTGCACTGCGGCGATTGGTGAGGTAGCTGAGGGGCGGTTTAAAAAGTTACATTGTTCTTTCCCGTTGTAGCATTTTTTCATTGTCTCGACTGTGTTCAACAACCCTTTACTGAATAAACAGCACGTTCAGTTAGTTGAGATTGATACCCATCTGCCAACGTTGCAAAATGACTTCTGACAAAGCGCAGACTGTTACGATTTACACACTTTTCCTGTACACAGACCAAAGTTGTCATTCAAGTTGTTGAATCTCGCGGCATCGTAATCGTGGTACCAAATGGCAACGTTATGAGGTGACCGAAAAAGGACGTTGCGGCATCGAGTTTTCTGATATCAAATGGCAACGTTTTCAGATTACCATGTCGCGACGTGACGGAAAGGTCACCGAGGCAACTAAATGGCAACGTCAAACGGTGACCACATCGCAACGTTGCAGCGATGGGTTTTGTTTACGTTATGGCAACATCCTACCAGCAACGTTGCTGCGACCTCGCGTATAAGTGGCCATTAGGTAATGTCGCCATGACCAATTGTCAACTTTAAAGCGACGTTACGGATACGTCTTGTGTTAGCTGGGTCAGTTGTTGTCAGCATGCTTTATTTGTTTGACTAGCAACGCAGGTGGGAAGTGACGTACCATTGCCAAGTAGCCTACAGGTCATTCAATGGGCCAAATTTAAAATGCTCGCGCATTGAATTGCCACTGAATTAATCGCGTTAATTTTTTTAACGCGTTAATTTGCAGTGTAATTAATTAATCTAATTAACACGTTAAACTGACAGCCCTACTAAGCACACATAATAATGACCTTGACTATGAGGACACTTACAATGAATCCTCATCATAAAGGAAGTCTTCTTCCTTTTCTTCTCGTAGCGTTCCACTGCCCATGCCAGACAAGACAAACTCAGGCTGCAAAACCAAGGGGAAATACTAGTAATTATGACACCAATGGAAGCAATACAGTGACTACTTGGAGTACTTCTCTTTCTAATAAAGCTAACCTCCACTTACCAACACTGTCCTGTACCCTGTCTGCACATCTCTGTGATGCTATTGCTTACTCTGTTCTGCTCTGAATATCTGCAGATTGATCTGTGTCCTCTACTGTAAGTCGCTGTGTATAAAAGCATCTGCTAAGTGTAATGTAATGATGTATATGTAGGGCAGAATGGCAATGATGTTTTTACCTTAGGCTCTTTGCCTTTTTTTCTTTTGTTCTTGTTCTTCTTGAGGTGTTGATTCTAAATGGAAGCATTTGCAATGTAGGGCAATGAGTGATCAGAAAAATGAAAGTCTCTTTTTTTGGTTACAGGTTGCAAAATCAAAATAAAAAAATACTGACAGATGCTCACTGAACACTATTAGGAACGCTAAGCAAATACTGTGTAGGGGATCCTTTGCCCTCAAAACAGCCTTAGTGTTCATGGTATGGGTTCCACAAGATACTGAGACCAGCGTTTTTTAGATTCTGTTCTATGTTGACAGGATAGCAACATTCAAGTTCTGCAGATTTGTCAGGCAATAATACTTCAATGGGCTGTGGCATTTAAAAGCAATGATTGAAGGGCATTAACAAGCCAAAAATGCACTAACAAAACTTTCTCTGCCATTGGCTGATCAGATGTTTGTAGGTGTAGAGGTGCTTTTAATAAGACAACAATGGTGCTCAGTAAGTGCATTTAAAGGAAAATGAATGGAATACTTACAACTGGGTTTTCATGTTCAGTCTTTTTGATCACCAAATAACTACAATCTGTCAAACAAAGAGAAGAGATGACAAAGTGAAGAATGATACAACTGCGACTGCTTTGCTGTTTTTATAGATCAACCAACAGTCAAATCAGCAGATACCAGATACATTGATGTATTGTATTGTTTTCCTGTTCCAAATCTGTAAATGGCCTGTTAGGCTATCAAATTAAGCTTCATCATTTAAGACAACCTTATGCACACAGGCTACATATCGTATGCCTACTCATAATCAGAGTAGGCAGAACAGAAAAAAGCAAGGCATATTGCAGTCTGCACAACAAAAAGCTTACAGTTTAAATCATACTTTTTTGTCTTTGATGCCATTATGGACATGAAACTCGTTCGAGGAAAAATTGCACACTTAAAGAAAGTCCATGAACCTTATTGTTTTGTAGCACACGGTTATAAAAAAAACAAAACACCCTGTAGGTCTGCCAAGATTTTTTCTTCATGCGCCTATCAGAATGAAACAGTGAGGTGGATGTGAATGTCGCTGTGAATAATAGCTAGCATTATTCTGGCAGCCACAACTTAAAAGAATTTACAGATAAGTCTTCCATTGTCATTTATCAATTTATCATAGAAACAAGTGGGCTAAGCCTAGTTAACCCGTTGGACACAGAAGTTTTCCGTGTGTGAAAAGCACAGAATGTGGTTTTTAGGTTATGGTCCATTGTGGGGGAGTAGGAATAGGATAAAGTCAACGATAAAGAGAATATCAGACTCTTCGGTTGAGACCACCAGTGTTTACCCAAATGTGTTGCTAGCCTGGGTGTCTATTCGGGTCTCGGCTATTATTTGCAACTTTATGGTGCATTAGGTCACCTGTGGCAAATTGCAGCATCTCCTCAAGGCACATAATTAATTTGCGTTAAAATGATAACTGGTTAAAATGATAACTGGTTAAAATGTTAAAATTAATCACATGCTTCAACGTGTTAACATGGACAGCACTAATTTTTACTAAACATTTTCACTAAACATGATAAACACACACACACAAAGCCAAACATCAGCAGCTTATCACGTTACAAAACCTTGATATAATCTTCTGCCTGGAATTCTTTGGCCGACTTCAGAACCCTGTGTTACAAGTTTTGAAATCTGACACACTGAGAAGGGACTCCTACTAATTTCATATAATTTAACCTCTGCTCCTTAACCACCTGTGCTTCTATTAAACGTTTCACACAAACCATCAGATGGTTTTCTGACACATTCAACAAGCACAGCAAAATAAAATCTGTGCTGAAACAAGCTAAATTTGGCTAAATCTAGCTCCTCTCATTAATTACGGCTTTGATAAACTAACATGACATGATGAATCTGGGTTAGGCATCTTGGCTTGCACCAGCTCTCTTTCTATTAAAGTCAGCTTACATTGATGAATGTTTTTGAACAAGGTATAATGTCCAAGCTGAAGCACCTTTGCATGTTAACATGTTGTGTTTTGATGTACTTGAGAGCCATACTGATATATTCGTTTGTGTTGTATATTTTACCTATGGACTGTCACACTGGTCACTTCCACCAATCAAATCAAAGGGATGTCTTTTCTGGCTATAGCAACTGTTACTATGAGTAAACAAGTCTCACTCGCTGCTGTCACAGTGGGTGTTGGTAGCATTGGGTCACAGTGGGTCTCTAGGTAGCATTTAAAAACAAAGTACAACAGAGTACAAACACTGCATGTAATTAAATGTCTTACTGCTGAATGTAAGTAGAATGACTAAAACGGTTATCGCTCTGTCCAACAAAATGGCAGAGAAAGGAGAAGCATAGTGCAACTCTTGACTGTGCTCAGCACTTCAATGCTACTAGTGCTTCCAACTAAGGCTATGACAACTACCACAACCACTCTTAATAATAATAACTGCAGTCAGACCATTCATGACCAATTACCTGAAGCAGCCCACTGAAAAGCGTGTCCCATACCACATTAATGATTCTAGAGTATTTATTTATTTGTTTGTTTGTTTGTGTACTTTTCCCAGATGAGATTGAAAAGGTGCCGGCATTTAAAAGTAATAATCTTCCATATGCCAGAGAAAAGCATCAGACAGAAAACAGAATAGATCTGCACGTGGTATATGCTCCAAACATAGGATACATAGTGTGCCGATCTTTCCTGTGTTTAAGTATACTTTTTTTTTTTACAACCAATTCAAAAATTCAGTTACACTCTGCAACACTGCCTCATTCACCTGTTGCAAAATACTCGTCCAAGACTGTGTGGCAGGAGGGGTATAAATCTCTATTTCCTTCAAGGGTCCAGATAAACAAACGCATGTCTTGCGGTGAGGCTTGTCTGAGGTACTCGGTAACCGTTAATCCGGCACCGCTAAACAAGGAGTCTGGCATTGTCCCAAAGTGCTGGATAAGGGCTTCCTGCAGTGGGGGGCACGCCAGCAGAGGCCCCAGGTCCAGCTCTTCCAAGGGCTCCGCATAACGCTCAATGAAAGTCTTGGCCACTTTCAGACCTGCGCAGAAATGATCAGAATCAGATTTATTGGCCAAGTATATTTACATACACAAGGAATTTGACTCCGGCAGGTGTTGACATTCAACATTTAGACATGTAGTGCATCAACAGACAAAAGTGGTGTATAACAGTGTTTTTTAAACATTTTGTCTGGCGACGCAACACTTCCCCCAAACTTGTTTTTATTGTTTGCAACTTTTGTGCTTTTGATATAACAAAGGTGACACTGCTAAGGCTTTAAAGGGCACAGTAGCTGGTCCGCGCACTACAGTCTTTTGCCCAAGCAGTGCACCTCAACGCATGGGTTTCTGAACGTTATCGGTATGTCTGATTTTGAAATGCCGTTTCATTTCGACAGGTTTTAAAATCGCCGTTAACTCATTCGATGCCAATGACGCGAAAACGCGTCTTTTACGATAGTACCGCCCAGTGCCAATGACGCGTTCTCTCGTCAATTGCGTTTTTTTACAGGGGAGGTGGGGTAATCATCTGATCTAGCTTGTGTACAAAAATCTAAGTTGTAATCACAAGGGAACCCATTCTGTGGGTAGTACCAGTATCAGTGTGGATATGTGATCATCTAACATTGTCTCAAAGAAGAGACGCTGGACCTGGCTTGCTCAGTTGCTTGCAGTTTTGCACACTGCTAGCTTGATCAAAATAACTCCTGTCAGCACATATGTTGAAGCTACTGTTTTCCTAGCAACATCTCACGTTTAGCTTCTGCAAGCCACCAATAGATTAATTTCACTTTAGGTAATGCATAATGAGCAGCCTGTCGCGCTGTTTCATAGATAGCTACACCTGCACTTGACTGACCCGTCTGCGCCGACAGCAAGTCACTGACGACCCAGCTCTCTACATTTGGTAAAGCGCACGGATTCACTGCACTCTCCCAACATCATAATTTTCTGTGCTATCATTCTCATGTGTTAATCTAGTTGTTCTGTGTGCGGATCCTGTGGAATACGATGTTATTTTGCTCTGAAGGCCTTGTAAATTTAGTTCGGTTTCGGTTTGCCTATCCCCTCTCTGAGTTCCCACACTAAAATGTTACAATGTTTTATATCGTGTTTGGTGACGTTCAGAAATATTACATTTACAAGCATGGAGCAGTAGTCTAATTGCATAGCTTACTCCGATACTAGATGTATGGACCGGTATTTTAGATCGTGTTTATAGGTCTTCTCTGCTCTGCTTCTCTGCTCTGCTTCTCATGCACACACATGCATACACACGCGCGCACACAGAGGGGCAGAGCTAGAAGCACTACAGTTATAACATAGTGTGCTGTACATAAATAGCTGCTAGAAAGTCTAATTTTTGCCTTTGAAATGTTTACGCACAAAGTGTTTCCCATGAAGTGTTGCTTTTAGCTGTGCTTCAAAGAATCTATGAAATGTGCCTACATGGTTTTATAAATAAATTTGTATTTTTTTAATTTATAAATAATGTTGCCAGCGTTATTTTTGGTGCAGTATACAATGGGATCACTTTTCATAATGTTTGAGATGTCTCTGAAGCAAAAACAATTGTAATCAAAGACATTTTCTGCTTGAAATGTTGCTCGTTACAAAAAGCCATTTTTCTCAGTATTTTGGTCAGAAATCAGCATTTTTTTTCTGATGATAAAGGAAAGTCTGGAGTTTCTTTTGGTATGTTTTTTGTTGACACAGACATAGAACTCAATTTTCTGTGGGTCTTGAAAAAACACTGAAATGTTCAAAAAATCCTGGCACTGGGACGTGACCAACTTTGAAAATGGCTGGCACTGAATGAGTTAAGTACACACTGTGGGTGGTCAAGGCCATTTTTAACTTGGCACATGAATCCGTATTTCAGAAATTCTTTCTGATAGTGGCGGCGCCTCGTTGACAGTTCTTTTTTATTTTCTCCGGCTAGCAAACTTGTTCAATCTGAAGTTCACACAACAGTAGACCCCACTACTGGTAGATTGCTCTTCTGAGCTTTAATTTGATTTTTTTAGCAGCCGCCTGTCCATTCCAAGCAGGCTAATAGCACAAAACATTGTGGCTAGTATATGTCGTTTTTGTTTTTATTAACAAAGCGGGAAGAAGTTGAGTTTGCGTAGGGGGAGCAGCAAGTTTCATTGTTTCTATCGGAGGAGCAGTAGCCCTGTCTATAAGCTAAACATTCTTAACAGTGCCTGTAAACAGGAAAGCAGCTGCTGCGCCAAATGTCATCAAACAATATTAAACTGTGACATTTTCGTGTGGGAACTTGGCTGACCCAAAGCAGTAGACACAACAGCTAAATCTGAAATGCGTTCAGAGCACCATATTAAGCAAAACAACTAGATTAGCTGAAAATGATGGCAAGAAATGATGCTGCAATACAGGTTAGCACCCTGTGCGCCTGTGCCAAATGGAGAGGGTCATGAGTTGCTTGCTGTATGCAAACTGTTTAGTTGTCTAGTTGTTTGTCATGTTTAAGTGTTGACAGCACGTTGTGCTATAGCAAATTACTTTTGAGTGTTACACTGAAGTTCAGATGGAAATCTTTTGACACGTTGGGATGGACTAATCCACAAACTTTAAAGGCCTGCCGCCTTCTCTTCTCTTCTCTTTGTTTGGCTTATACCGCATTGCAATCAACGCTGTCTATAGTAAAAATATTGTATTGATGGACTACAGAAGCTAAAAGTAAAATCATGTTATATGATTTCATTTAGTGTTTTCATTCTTATTTTTCTGTTTTTTGTCTGGGTTGGTGATTATTATTTGCATCAGTTTGTTTTCAGGCAAACGTTACTATGGTAACAACGTAGTCCAAACAGCTACTCTGAGATTAATTACTCATTGAGCTCCAGTTAAGAAGGCGGTTAAAGGTGTCATTCCTCAAGAAACAGTTTAGTACTTGCTCTTTTTGAAATATGATAGGTCACTCCAAGTTGCATATGCATGCTGCATATGAAAATGTTCTTCTACCCTGACTGCCTCCATTAGTCAATGAAAGAAAATAGGCAGAAAAACAAGCAAATACGAAAAGGGTAAACGAAGTGACAAACATCGTAAATTAGAAAATGAAGCCATGCCATAGTTGTGCTTACTGGATGAGTCTTGTTGCAGCACACATTCACCTAGCAAAATATAGGTAAGTAGGTATGCAGTGTTCCCCATACATAGACCATTCTGTGGCGCAGCGTCACAGAATGAAACCGAGTGCCACAAATTGATTCCTCCCCCCCCCCCCAACGCAATTCTGTCATTCTCGCTCACACGCACAGAGAGTAAGAGAGCGAGAGAGAGAGAGATCAACATCCGTGCATACATATCAATCGGTGTACACTTATAAAACACCTGCACTGGTCCGACGTTTTCAACCAACCCAAGCGCAACTCGGACCTCAAGCTATTATTAAAATAACGTACCTGATCTGCTTCCCGACCCACTTATTTTAAAAGGTTTTAATTACAGTAGTTTGATCATGGCCTTATTGGCTTACATAAAAACTGACATCTCTTGCATTTAAAACAAAGCGTTACTATGTTGATGCATAGTAGTTATGAGGAGGCCTTATTGAATAAGCGTATTTTGTCCCGTTTCACCATTCATGCAAAATGAATAATACCTTAGCTTAACATTTAAAATAAAAAAGAATTTCCCACTAGCCTACATACAATGTATGAGCAGTTAGTCACAGGAAAGCCTAATTGATGCTATCAGGCTACCTTTGCTCAAGTCATTCATCCAATGATGGCTTTGTCTTTTCTTATGATAGCCTAGGCTAGTCTATAAATTACAAAAGTGTATTCGGCATCTTTATTTTAACCGACTCGAATATCATTGAAATACATAGAGTTAAAACTAGAGAGAGAGGACTCCCTATCATTGTCTAATCAGAGTTTGTGACTTCGTGGAGGATCAAAAATGGCCGCCAAAACGGGAGCGATGTCAACAAACACAATGTGCGTCAATTAGAAGACATGCTGTCTGTAAAATGATTTTGGTCGTCAGCTATGGACTAGATTATCCTGAAATTCAAAACAGTGGTGTAAAATCATGTCAGCTACACGGAATTGACTAAATAAAAGTTTAAAAAGCCAGTGAAGAGCCAGAAGCCAGCAGGGAAACTGACGATTTGACAGTGTGTATTGACGGACGATTATCAACATACACAGGACTGTAAGTCGTAATTGCATAATTTAATGTTGTAAAATATATTCATACGAGTATTCATACTTATTTTAAACAAATATGGTCAGCCACTTAGCCGTGTTAAACTGATACACCTGTTAGGAAGCTAACCGGAGCAACTGCTACATGTTAGAAAATACGTTGGTTAGCCTGCAACATCCTGTATATTGCAGGCGAGTTTGGCTGCTAATGTACATATCGTGAGCCTCAATCAGTTACGTGAAAAGAAGGCTTCAAAACCGTTATGCTTATGAAAATCAGTAACTGAAACTGTAATCTATTTCATTGATGAACAGCAGCCGCCAAAACAAAAATCTGGCGGGTGCCAATTTTGAGCTCTGTAGCTACTATCATTTTCAGGCCATTTAAATATTTTATTAGCTTTTTGCATTACAACAGTTTACCTTATTACTTTGACATGCGTCCACAGTTATTAACATACATCTGGTGATTCAGACAGCCATATATTATACATTTCTTGTAAAGAAATTGCCAGAAAAACGAGGACAAACAATCTCTTGACAGTATTTACACTGTGTTAGTACAGTTTAAAGATGGTTTTTCTTCATAAATTGACTCAACTGCCGAAAAATTGTATACTGTAGGGTTACCTACCTATGGAAGGATATTCCAGACGCCTTTTGCGATTATTGGTGCAGTTGTAACAGGCAAAGGACTCAGGCATGCTGTATTTGAGGAAGACGACACCATTGATTTCTATGCGATCAATGGACGATACATTCCCGTTTTGATCAGGGTGGCGGGTCTCCATGGAATCACAGGATTACGTCACCAGTGCTCTCTATCTAGTTTTAACTCTATGTTGAAATATTTCAAACTGTGCATCACTGATACATGCACACTCACTGAGGGCTGATTCGCCCGCTCCTCCCACGCGCAATGCTTCACGACTATCGAAGGAAACCCCGAAGTAGCAGGATATTTGGCACAGAGAAGACGGTCGCGACATCTGCAGTTTACTAAAGGTTAGCAGGCTATGATATATAGTGGTCCCTCGTTATTCGCGGGAGTTACGTTCTAAAAATAACCCGCGATAGGCAAAATCGACGAAGTAGTCAGCTTTATTTTTTTACAATTACTATAGATGTTTTAAGGCTGTAAAACCCCTCACTACAAACTTTATACACTTTTCTCAGACAGGCATTGACATTTTCTCACATTTCTCTCTCTTCTACTCTCAAAGTTCAAACTTGCAAACATACAGCGTTTCAGAGTCACACGGCTAGCGATGGAAGATTTATGTAAATTTTACAAGCTGAGAGCATTCTGTATTGTACAGGAGGTTGATTGACAACCTGCACCCTGTCAGCATAGACAACGTTGGTAACGCAGCAAAAATTGCTATTAAGATTAAATGCCGTTATATAGTTGAGGCTATGGCATTTGCCCATAGTAAAATAAAAAAATAATAGAATACATATGTGGTTTCTATTCATCATCATCATCATCATCATCATCATCATTCTTAGTATTTTATTTAATTTTTATTATTATATAATTGTTACATTGTACTATTTATTTTGTGTACACTAAAGCATCTTTTTCACCAAAACCGGTTCACTCATTACTACTAAAGACCACCGCAAAATTAATGAAAAAAAAAAAAAAAACAACGATACAATGACAATGATGATGATGAGGTAGGAAGAGGAGGGGATGGTGGGAAAGAGCAAAAGGAGAGACAGAGAGAGTAAGGGAGAGGGGGGGCTGGGTATCAGTAGAGATAAAAGGTAAAAAGAGTAAAACATAGAATGTGTGAGAGAGGGGAGGACACAAGAGGGAAGGGATGGAGCAGAAAGAAACAGAGATGGGAGAGAGCAAGGAGAAAATACAGTGAGGGAGAGAAAATAAAGAAGGGAGATAAGGGAGTTCATGAGACACCTTTCACCTTGAGCATTCAGATGTTGGGCCCACTCCAGCAGTTTTGGTGTCAGGTCAGCAAAGTTACTGAGCTCATGAATGAAGATTCTCGCCCACACTCTGCTCTTCCTCTGCAGCAGAATGTCCACCACGTCATTAAGACCTGTTGGCTCCTTCCCGTTTAGCACTGGACAGTCAAGGCCTTTGACTAAATCCGACTCGATCCACGGCTTCAGAGAAGTCATAGTAGCCGATACTCCAAGTGTTTCACCTGCAAAACAATGCCTCATCTCTCCAAGTTGACGCAAGACATAATCTTCCTCAATCCAAGCTTGGACTGTGTGTAGAAACAATGAAACAAAACATTGGGTTATTCAAAAGAAAATAATAATGTACATAAATAAAAATAGGTCTCTTTCTCATCCTAATCCATTAATACCTTTATTACCACTTTCTAAAATGCTGACATTCTCTTTCGAGCTGAAGTGGTCTCGATCTGAAGCAGAAACCAATTGTTTGCTGGGCTTGAATTTTCTTTCTTCTTTGATTTTTATGGACTTGGAACTAAAACAAAAACAAAACAATGCTAAACATGACAAACATGAAACAGTAAACAAACAGTAAAAGTCAACCAAATAATCCTGAAAACCAACAATGTAAAGGAACGCTCCACCTTAGAGTGAAATGGTATGCTACTGGTCTAAATTGATTCCATGACTTATGGTAAGCTAATAACTGAAGTGCTACTGCCAGGTTTGGAAATCCTACTGCCAGATCGGGAGACCAGTTGAATGGATTCAAAAATGGTAAAACTGAACTGTTTAAAGGAGAACTTCGGTGTAAAATGAAAATTGCCATGTTAAAACATCATACTGAGTTGGTATGTGTACTGAGGAGCAAAATTGATTTAGCCTGTTGCATTCAGAGTTTAACTATGTGTAGTGGTAGGTGTCCTTAGACGAAGCATGATGACTACGCTAATTTTAAACCATTAAAACAGCTCGAAGAAACTCCACACTCCATCGGTAGTTTGCTGTAGTTGCTGTAGTTTCTCGTCGCCGCCATGATGAAAGTCCAAACAAGTTGATTGTACTACCTCTTCTCCTATTCTTTCTGCTGGTTCATGTTCGTCAATCGACTTGTGCGGACTGTCATCATGGCGGCGACGAGAAACTACAGCAAGGTACTGCCTGTCAAAACTGTTTTATTAATAAATGTTGTGTACACTTACAAAGTTCTCAGTGCCTCGTTTTTAATGTAAGGGCCTTTGTTGTACTACCGATGGAGTGTGGTTTAAAAATAGCGTATTCATCATGCTTCGTCTAAGCACACCTACCACTTCCATTGTTAGCCTTCTGGGACAAACTATAAAAAATAGTTAAACTCTGAATGCAACAGGCTAAATCAATTTTGCTCCTCAGTACACATACCAATTCGGTATGATGTTTTAACATGGCAATTTTCATTTTACACCGAAGTTCTCCTTTAACTCTTAAAAGGGGCCATATTATGCAAAAAGCATGTTTTGTATTGTCACTTGGGTCTTTACTGCTCCAATAAACACACAACCACCAAAAAATGCAGAGTCAGTTAAAAGATTTTGGTGTCAGGAATACTGTGCTGCTATGACCTATTTTTGGTCTGGCTTCTGAAATGATGTCAGAATGATGTCAAACTTTTTATATTTTCTACACTGCGTGTACAGCTGCTAACAACTGTACAATATTGGTAAACATTGTTAAACAATACCACAGCTGTACTGGAGCACCTCGTAGCCTATTAGCCATTCTCTGGAGACCTAGTGGCCAGACCTTGGCTTCCCCTAGAAGGAACGGCTGCCCACAGTTCATCATACATAGCAAAGCGTGGTATCTGTGATCTACGCTATGCTAAAAGTTAATAGAAGAAGAAGAAAAAAAAAAACAGGCAGAAAAGAACTGGTTAGATTTACTTCACGTGACAGTGATTTTGTGCAAAAAACTTGAGCATGTTTTATAGTCCATTAACCTACACTAACTTGTTGGAAAAGAGTATAATATGGCCCCTTCAAGGAGTTGGAAAATGAGCCCATCCCCCCCCCCCCCCCCCCCCCCCCAAAAAAAAAAAAGTGGAGTGTCCCCTTAAAAAAACATGACAAAATGGTAATTTCTGAGTATTCCTGAACAGATATTTGTTTGTCACTGTTAGTTATTCACATCCTGATACAAGTGAGGCACCATTTGAACAATGTGATAAAAAATGAAAATGATTTACGCTGTTGATTGTTGCTTTATTCTCGGTTTCTCCAAGGTCTGCTTAACGATGGATGATTCAAACTGCAGGAGGCAGATATTACAGCATGAGAAACACTCTATAAAAATTACAATGCACCTACCCTAGAAATCTAGAGATACCCTAACGGTAGCAATTGAAATTTCTATCCAAGGTACAGTCTACTCTAGCCACAACCCACTGAAGCTCAGAAGATTTTCTCCCAAAACTGGATGCACCCATCACATCGGTCTATCCTTGTAGAGAGTCACTGGGTGGGCTTAACACAATGACAACAGGGCTGTGACTGGTGTAATGCTTATGGTAAGAAAGTTTGCTGTTCTGGTTGGTCATAGCACTATCCCTTTGCATACAGAGGCAGTTTGAAAAGACAACCATTGATGCCGCCCCTTGGATTGCACCTTGCCTATCCATCGTGGCCCTACCACACAATTTGATTTGGTGTGTCAGGCTACAAGCAACATCATTACAAACCACTTGTTAGTCGCAGAACCTTACCTCACATTTTATACGTCCAGTTGCACCAACAATCACAACATGACAGACTGTGCCAGTGCAGTCAGGAGTGAAGCAAGTTTTCTGTAAGAAATCCTGTAAAATAATTGATGTATATTTATTGCTGCCAGCTCCAAAAAACTAAATTAAAAACATTATTAACAGCATATTAACAAAATATATATACTGCATATATTGCCTTATCTGTTTTGTCAGGGAATGTGGCAGTTTTAAATTTCTTCCAGCAAGTGGTATGGAATTCCACAACACATCTCTGATTGCACACCATGCGATGAAATCCCTGTTTTTTATGGAAACAGATTTAATTTAAAAATGTAACTCAATTTGCTCCATGTAAAAAAAAACAAATTTACGAGGAACTGAGAAACATGAAGGAGAATAAAAAATATGGCAACAAGATCATTTTAAATAAAAATAATGTGAAGTACAATATTTGAAAGTAAATTAAAGAATTAAAGTGAGTTTAAATGAAGAGAAAATACAATGTTAAAAAGAATCATGTGTCGGTGCCAATTGGGTATTAACTGCCCTCTTGTTTGAACCATGTTCATTACAAGTGTCAAAGTCCTCCAAATGAGAACACAGTCTCTAAAGGAATACACCACCCCCAGATGAAATTGAGTCTGTCCCCGCAGTCCCTAGAGTTGGATAAGTGAGCCGAAGCATTTTCTCTAGCAGACCCAGCCATTGTCCAAATCTGGCAGCACTGACCTTAGCTTAGCTTAGCATAGTAGCTGTAATCTAATGTTGCCAACAAGCACACTGTGGCAAACGTCAATCAATTCACTTGAATTTTTTTGTAATTACTCGTGACCTGTGCATTCAGATCGAGTACAAATGACAATGCAAATTAACACGAAGGGATGGACAAAGCAGCATTTAGATGGGGGATTATATTCCAACTGTAGGGACTGCAGGAACAGACTCAGTTTCATCTGGGGGTGGCGTATTCCTGTAACAGTTTGCACTAACTGCCCTGGCCTAAGCCAAAATGGCCACTGTGTGGACAGGCCTGCCTACTGTAGCACATGACAACAGTAACTACCTTAAAACCTGGGTCTGTTAAGTAAATTTCTCTCTTCACATGGTCCTGAAATATCTTGTGCCTGCATATTGCATCTGGGGGAGGCGGGAATCTGCAAATATCGATGCACTTCTCAAGAAAGTCCTGGAAGAAATACAGTTGTAAGAAGTTCAGAATATGCTATTTTACCACCGCATACATTTGAATCATAACACCTTTATAGTAAGACAGGAGGACTCAATTTAACACAGAATAAAATGGCCACCTTTAAATATTCTGTCTGGGCTTCCTTAACAGGCACATTTGTGGTTGGCCAGTTGAGTTCTTCAGAGGATATTTTCTTCTCAACCATCAGCAGTGCTTCAGAAAATTGCTTGAGAGCCTCTGGAAACCTACAATCAAAAACAATGTTTCAGTAAAACACCATGTGTCCATGTATCATGTCAGTCTATTTAATCATATCAAACTAACATTTTAAGTCCTTCATACCTGTTCTCCTTCAGCAATACTCGGCCCATTCCGAAGTAAACCAAGCCTTTAAACTTTTCATCACAGCTGAACTGTATTTGCACAAACTGCTTAGTAGCTTCTGCCAGCTCCTACACAAAATAACAGCATCAAGCTAAGAGGTTACGGCTTAGTCCAAATTAAAATCAACATCACCTCTGCCCCCATCCCCAAGACATCTCAAGCAATGACTTCCTCAGCATTTGAGCATTCTAGCCTAGAAGTCCTAGACGTACCCTAGCGCTAGTAGTGCTAGTACCAAGTCTGGACAGACCAATCACATTGGTCTATCCTCGTACAGAGTCACTTGGTGAGCTTAACAGGATGACAGGGCCGCGATGGTGCACCGGCCTATTCATCATGGCCAAACCATACAATTTGATGTGGGCTGGCTTGTCAGGCTAGCATGGTGCACAAGTTGTATAGAAATGTTTAACTATAACTCAGAAGGACAGCGATGAGTACAGCATATCCAGTGACAAATAGAGCAGGAGAAGCATAGAAATCACCTGGTTAATAGGCTAATCCTTTCTTTTCCTGAATATCAAGAGATTCTACAAAATTTCTGATTTTACTTTATAATAATACTATATAATAACAAGTATAATAAGAATAAAAATGATAATAACAAATAATACATTTTATTTGTATCACTTTACATTCATCTGATCTCAAAGGGCTGACAGGATAAAAATGAAGAGGGCAAAAACTGAGAAATAAAACAAAAAGGTGGTACAGTGCTTTTAATGTGCAGAATAAATGTATGTATCCCACCTGTGGCTGTCCGATCTCTGTGAGAGCAGTAGCATATCCATACATAAGGAGGAGTTTGTCAAGTTCAGATATGCTCAGCTCCTACATGAAGAGAAAGCTTCTGTCACAGTTATGCATAAAAAAGCTATGTTTAAACCCACCACTACACACACAAAGTCCAAACACTGAAAGAATATTTTTTTATGCCCAAATTCTTCTTGAAATTGAATTGCTGGTAAGCTATTTGCTAGCCTGTAAGATAGCATTTACCATCTTGTCAATACATTAGTGTGTTATTTATGTTTCATAATTTTTCCCCCAAGTGGTAACATTCTAAGCCAAAAAGAATGAAGCCAAAACTGAACATGAGCCTGGTACAAAATATGGATGTGGTGTTTTCTGTTGACAACTAGAGATGGGAAATCTGGGTCCTCGAAGGGATTCTGTTCATTTTGAGTCACTCAGTGATATGAGTCGGGTTGTGCGAAATTCGACATTATCATAGGCCCAGATGCAGAATGCAGTCGCTGTAAGCAGTTGAGCAGTCAAATATACTACTTTAAAATACCACAAAGAAGAACTGAGTTGTAAGCTCAACAGCTGTCCTATAAACAGTAACACCAAGCACAGTGATAATGTAGTATGTCTACAGTACACAGCACACATTACTTGAGAGCGAAATGTGTTTTTCCTTCACAGTGGAATACGTTTTTTGAGATTTGCCTCAATCCGCCTGTCTCCCAGTCACTTGCTGCATCCGTCAAATAGTAATAATAACAATAATGAAAAATACCTCCGTAGAGGAAACTTTTGTATGATTGCATTAATAGCAGACAAAAATGCAAATTGTAGCCAGTGAAAACCAATACAATTGGATTTCATTTCACGCAAAATGTTACAATGTCGGTATTCCTTCTTCTCTAAGCTATGCATAGGGTTTGATCACATTGCTGTACAGTGCGCGTTATGTTTGTAGTGGTTCACATTGTGTAGTGGCATATTGTTTATTAGGCTAGACTTTTTAATATCATATTTGGCAATGTACTGGCTGAGATGCTTCCTCAGACCTTTAATGTAAACATCAAACTACTCGGCATGCCCCAGCCACGACGACTGGCATGTCCTTTCATGTTTAAATTGCATGTTCATCTCATCGGCCTGAATTAAAGAACTCCTCAAGAGAAAACTCTCAACCAACATGTATAAAAAGGACTGTAACTTTTGGAAAGCAGCGAAAATTTTTGCGACGTCCCCCGGTTAACCATATAAAAGAATGTTTTATTTTATTTTTTGTACTGCCATTTTATTTTCTTATGGTCACAAGCAGTCTTTAATGTAAACATCAAACTACTCCACATGCACGTCATGACGATTGGCCCTTCCTTGCATTCATTCAAACTACATTAGAATTGCATGTTCATCTCATCATCCCAAATTAAAGAAATCCTCCTCAAGAGGAAACAACCACCCCGCATAAAGGACTGTAACTTTTGCACTATAGCCCCTAAAGTTTAAAACTGCGATGTCCCCAAGGGAAGGAAAAATATTTTGTTATTTTTTGTATTAAAAAATTGTTTTCTTATGGTCACAAGCAGTCTTTAATGTAAACATCAAACTACTCCGCATGCCCGTCATTAAGTATTAATTCACACAACATAGGCAACAATGGCAGTCGGAGTCAACAACATGGAGAACTCGTGACTGTGTACGAGACCGCCATTGTGTGCAGGGCATTCACCCAGCTAAGCTTGTGCAAGGCCGCGAGCAAGTAGGGATCCGGGAGTCAAGCCACAGGCTAACCACAAGCAGGGAGTCTCAACTTAAGCCACGAGTCAAGCCATGAGCCAACCGCAAGCAGGGATCCACGACCGACTGAGTTGGGATCCACAGTTAGTCTGTTGCACTGCTTGCTTGGATTCACTAGTAGTGCTAAAGTGACAAGTTGTGTACGTTTCATTTCTCTGCCAAATAAGATGTAAGATGTTTGAATTGTGCCGTTTATTGATGGTATATCAATCAAATGTGGTAGGACTCAACTGAGTTGGTTAAATAGACATCTAGATCCATGGTTCTTGAGTGATATTAGAGATCCAGATAAATAACCCGACTCCCCGAGTTTTTTTTTTTTTTACAGTTCTAGTGACAACGGGGGGGATTTTTTTATCCATTAATTTATCGCACACGTAATTTACACCAACATTAAATAAACTGGCCAAGAAGAACTTTTACTGTAGATTCATCTGGCTGCTAAGACATTCTATTTGTGCGTTTATCCCAGGAGCAATTAGAGCTGCCACAGCAGCGGAAGTCATTCTTCCTCCATGGAGAGTTAGCGAATCAGGCAGCGAGGGTGACAAGGCCCTCAAGCAAAGTGTCTTGGGCGGCCAGAGCAAAAAAGAAAAGTTAAAAATTAGTTTACTTTATGGCAATGAGCTATGACGCAGTTCAGTGGTAACCAATTGAAACGTGTAGATTTACTGACATCCATTAAATGCAAAAGTATGATTAAACACTTTGCCGTTTCACGTCATGACCGATATAAGCTACTGAGGGCTTTGCTGTTGGGCATCTCCATCTGCTTTATGGCTAGAGTAGCTGCTGGTCTGAATGCACAGTAAGAGTGACAACAGAGAGTGTTTGTTCAGTTCTAAAAATACAGTTTCACCATGTATCCACAAAACAATGAGAGTTGCAAATGTCCTTTCATTTGCAAGATTTTAATGCTTAATTGAAGTACTTAGCATAAAGGCTTCCGAAAAGGGGCCAATTTGGGCTACCTGTGAAGTTCTGGAGTCCAAGATGTCCAGAGCTTGGAGGAAGGCTTGTTTGGCATTGAACCAGTGCTGATCAGTCAGGGCCACATGAGCGTCTGAAATGGCACAGGCCAACTCTTTCTTCAGATCTCCATCACTCTTTGTTCTTTGAGTCTGACCAAAGAAATCAATAATTCAAAACAAAATGAGCAAGCCAGAATGCCTTAATCATATTATGCCATCTACGTTATAGCCTCTTCAAATACAACATTCTATGATTTGCAGTAATCTGAATTATATCATCAGATCTGATTTATAGTTGGGTGTGCGTCCATAGACACTACATGTGCCTTACGTGACACAACATGCAACAATATTCATAAACGTGTAGATACTTCACCACCTTCTCTACTCGTGAACATCTGCTTTTCATTTTCAGTTTGTCTTGACGGCATGCTGCAGCTCCATGACACCTCTTCTGCCTCGTTTCCCTGAAAAGAATATCCCAAAGCAAGCAAGTGTTGTAACATTCAAATTGCCATTGATAGTACAGAAAACCATCCAGTCTTGGTCTTGTATATATTGCAATGCAAAAGAGGAGAGTACGCAACCACTACACAAGCATCATCAGAACTGACCAAAATATAATTGCCAAATAAAGAACTAATGAGCTTATTCAAGCATACATAGAACCCTTGAAAGAAGAGTCAGGCCTCATATCACTTAATCATCAAGCGTGAATAAGACATTCCTCCATGGGACAGATTAAACACTGCAAGACATTTTAATAGACCATGAAAAGAAATCACAGGTTTCATGCCTGTCCACCACACATCACCACACACCAGAGAGCTACCATATAAAATATTATTAAAGTGATGTTTCAAACCATGTGGCTATTTCTCAGACTTGGTTAAACTTTTAAATAGTTCAAGTAGATTTTATTGTTGTTTCAGCCATGTAGATAGTGACATGAAACAATATTTCACCGGGAACAATTGGTGTTACACACGACTGTTAACAGTAAAGATACAGTAATATACAGTACAGTGCACACACACACACACTAAAGATATACATGTTAAAAAACAAAGGTGCAAAACACAACAGTGAACAGGAAACAACCACAATAGACAGGGCATGACTTGTAGCAGAGCTCTGATAACTAGTGGTTATGAGTGGTCAGTGGTGTGTGGTGAGGTCTGTTCCTAGGGAGACTGGGTAGGTATACCATATACATATACAGTATATCAAGATAACTAATTCCTAAATAACACTACTCAAGTGAATAAGTAGGTGTTGGTGAAATGGGGGTCTCACAGCTGATGGTCAAACAATAAAAAAAAAAAAAAAAAAAAAATATATATATATAAATATATATATATATATATATATATATATATATATATATATATATATATATATATATATATATATATATATATACACAGGGAAACTACTTCTTTGCACAAGCTGAGTAAAATATGAAGGCGTGAAGTTGAGATGTTCTAGAACACATCAGGCATAGCCAAGACATGTATCTTTAAGTGGTGAAAGTTTCGTTACTCTGGGGTACTATCCATGTGGCCATCCACCCCCCTGAAAAAGGGGGTCAGAGGGGTATTTTCTTCATTTTGTCACAGAGGTATATTTGGTGCAATTTTGAGCAAAATTTCAGATGGTGCCCATGGAAGCAATGGTTGAGTTGGCGTGGAATGACCCATATGTATATAATGTAAAAAAGTATGTTGTCCCTAAAAACTTTTGCTAAATACCTTTTCATTTGTTTGGCCCCATCCTTGTTCTCACTGAGTATTCCAGTGTCAGATTCACCTACATCATAAAACCAAAACACACAGATCTGCATACTAGTAAAACCAGAAAGACAACCATAAAGTGTTTCACACATGCCTGCATTACCTTTGATAAATTACAACACATTCAGTGCATTACAGACTACCTATATGAATATTCCCTTATTAACATCAGATTTTACAACACTCTGCATGTCCCATTTAAAGTGAAAAAACATACCTGCATCTCCTTCATTACTCATCAGGTCCTTTCCTTCCTGTTTAGACACAAAGACATGAACAACTTATAACTTTCTTTTAACTTTGATGACAACTACAATACCAATTCAAAAAAGTGGGATGATGTGTAAAATAAAAAAAAATAAAAAAACACTAAAAAAAATGCTGCATGTATATATGTAGTAATGTGCAAAAGCTTTAGGCAGGTGTGAAAAAAATGCTGTCAACTAGGAATGCCTTCAAAAATGTAAGTGTTAATCATTTATGTTCATCAATTAACAAAATGCAGTGACTGAACATGAGAGAAATCTAAATCAAATCAATATTCGGTGTGACAACCCTTTGCCTTAAAAAGAGCATCAATTCTTCTAGGTATACTTGCACAGAGTTTTTAAAGGAACTTGGCTGGTAGCTTGCGCCAAACATCTTGAAGAACTAACCACAGCTCTTCTGTGGATGTAGTCTTTCTGACATATACAACCAATTTGGTGTAATTGGTTGATCATACACCTGACTATAATCCTGCAAAATCCCTGACTTTGTGTGTACACCTTTGTGTGAATTGATGCTGGTTTGAAGGCACCTGCCTAAATCATACGGCTGAAAGGACTTGATGGGCATAAGTTGTTTTTTGACAGGTTTTAGGCATGTGCACACAAAGTGTACACACACAGGGTTGCAGCTTTCATCAATAGTGTCATCATGTAGCCAGTAGTGTAATGCACAGATACACGAGCCATGCGCCACTACACAAAATGCCATTGTGCAACAGGTTTTAGGCCTGCCGTGACTAAAGACATCTACACGCATAAGTTTTACAACTTGGACAAGAGTATTACATACCTCTTTCGCTGAGGTCAATTCGTCATGCACTTGGTCAGATTCACTTCCCTGGTCCACATCACACTGAGGCTCTACACATTTTGCCAGTGTACTGTGAGATCTACATGCAGCAAATGAAAAATTTACAACAAGAGCATTTTTTACAAAACCCCTTAACCTGGAGAGTAGTAAGTCGCTATTTCAAGTTGCCTTATTTTTTTAAGATAATAATTAAACATTGTAAAGTTGAAGTCTTTAGATTCGTCACAGGGGGGCTGTTCCCCATCCAAGCTAGAAGGCTGAAAACTCGCCAAAATTTTTGCCCAATATAATTTTTTTTGGGTAAGCTGGTGTTATAGAGGCTTATTATACGGCTCTCTGGAATGTTGGGAGAGCTTCCATTCACTTTCAATGGGCATTCCCCAACGTTCGGAGGTGATTAATTTCTTATAACTGCCCGCTGCCAAGGGCAACAAATGTATAATGCCCGCTGCCAATGGTAACGGGAATTTTCACAGCAGAATCATGCCAGCGTATCACTCCGCCAAGTAGTTCGGCCAAAAACCCAAGATTCTCTATGGTAACCAGTCTGTTGCAACGGCCATAACTGCTTGTTGCTACTTTTTTTGCTGGCTTTTGTGTGAATTTTTGACGACACCTTGTGGTGAAAAATGGAAGACTTTCCTATTAGTTTTAATTGTTACGGCGATTATGGTACTTATGAGCGGTGGTCTGATGTCCAAATTATGGAGGAAAAACCAAAACAAAAAAGACAAAGATCTGGAGGACGAGGAAAAACCAACATGAGGAAAACACAAAAAGGAGCACCGCCTGGGCAATTAAGGTCTTCAAAGAAAGGTTGCTGGAGAAAAACATAACACAAATAGAGGAATTCAATGAGACCAATTTAAACCCTGTTTTGAGGAATTTTTACGCTTCCGTTAGGAATGCATCTGGACAAACCTACTCGGTGGCAAGTTACATTGCTCTACGCAGTGGGTTAAATAGGTATTATTCAGACCTCAACATTCTGCAGAGCGCCTTATTCAAGAGCAGCAACGGTGTTTTTAAAGCAGTCGTTAAAGAAACGCGCAAGTCTGGCAAGGACAACAGCCAACACCACCCGGCGATTTCCAGCGCAGACCTGCAGCGGATCAAACAGTCACCGGCCCTCTCTACAGCCACTGCCATCGGCTTGGTAAGGAGGGTTTGGTTCAACATTCAACTGCATCTTGCGCGAAGAGGAAGGGAAGGGAATAGAGAGCTAACACCGGCCTCGTTTGAATTGAAAAAAGATGAAAATGGGCGTGAGTACATCACCATGTCCCACAATGCCGAGACAAAAAATCACAAAAACCCCAGAGATTTGTGCCAACAAATTTACCGGGGATGCATTTTTTCTGAGCCAGGCAACCCCGACTGCCCTGTTGAAACTTTTCAAAAATACATTTCGCTGTGCCCACCAGACGCAAACACTTTTTATTTACACCCAATTAAGCAAGAGCAAACAATTCTGGACCACAAACCAATCTGGTATTCAAGGGAACCTATGGGACGGAACTTCCTAGGGAGTATGATGGCCAACATCAGCCAGGCGTGCGGACTCTCTCGGCGATACACCAACAGCCTGCGAAGCACCGCCGTGCAGTTACTGACATCGGCCGGACTGGAGACAAGGGAGGTCATGACTGTCACCGGGCACAGGTGCGAAAGTAGCCTGAAAAGCTACTGGGCTCCCACCACCTCCGACAGACATAAGTGGAGTCAGATCCTATCGGGTTAGTAAGTCTTGTCTAATTTCTTCACTTTGCAGTGTTGCCTAAGACCGAGTTAATAATTGTATGCGCCTTCCTAGGTGCCTCCACTAATGCCCCTGCAGTCAACCGTGGAGGAACTGGGGGTTTCTCTGCGCCTGGCCCTGCGGTCAACAGAGGAGAAGGACACCCAAATGAAGATGTACCATTCATCCTGTCCAACTGCATTTTTAATGGGAATGTGCAGTTCAACATCAATAAATAGGCTGGGTCAGCACATCCAGGACAGTGGCTGCAACAACGTTTCAAGCGGCGTGTTGCCTAGGAACATTTGAAGGCGAACGTTCCAAGGACTGTTTTCTCTTCTCGAATCAATGAAATGACATTAAATCATTAATAACAAAATATTGTCTCCCTTTTCTCAAGTCAGAAATTAGACAGTTAAATAGCGGCGTATAATAAGCCATATAATAAGTGGAATAATGTATTGTCCACGGGCGATTATAGGAAAATATTTCCCGACAGGACGAACCTCCGGCGTCGGGATGTTGTTCGTCCTGTCGGGAAATATTTTCCTATAGTCGCCCGTGGACAATACATTATCCCTTACGTATCAACCCAGCCCATAAATACTTGTTGGCAGCATAGCACCACTTAGTAAAATGAGTAAATGTAAAAAATGGAATTATGAATTATGGAATTATTGCCAACATCTTGAACTGAAAAGGCGGGATAATAGCCCACTTCACTGAATCTGAATAGTGGCACTGTGACAAAAAGATCCTGCTCCTATTCCCATTTAGTCGACTTCATCATGTTTTAATATTTATGCACACTTACCTTTTATTTGAGGATTTTAGATTTCCAGGTCTCTTAGATCTGTCTGGTTTGTCTTTATCTACACAGAAAAAAATAATCATTTTTAGACAGAAGGCCCCCACTGGTATGAAATGTGAAGACGGGTAACTGTTCGTTTTGCACCACACAATGATGGTGTACTTTAAATTGTACACTCAAATACTACTACCTTGCTATGTAAGCCATAATGAAGGTAGCAGATGGCTAATGCAGCCACAATGTAAAGCAAAGAGGCCATTACACTTCAAAGTCAATTATCTTCTGCTGAATGAAGTACAGTCCATTATCTTAACATTTACCACACTTGCGTCATGTTGATTTGCTGTTCCATTTTCGATGCGTTGATAGCTTACATAAACTTGTTCGTAGAACTACTTCTTTCGGCCACAGACTAACATACTGGACGAACTACCATTACTGATTCCAAACCAACTGTTGCCATCACCAAGACCAAATTGCTAATTCCATATCTTTGGTTGTAAAGCTGCTCATCCTGGCAAAGGCTTAGCAAAATAGTTTAAGTCCTGACACCAAATGCATCACAATATTACAAACAGCAATTTCAAGTGCGTTTATCATTTGGTAAAGTTGTCATAACTCCACAGTTCACGTGAAGTCTACAATGACTTTGGCAGGCTGATAAATAACTGTATATGATCATAAACTGGGGGTAATTCATGGGTGTGCTGATATTAAAAGGTTCATTAAACAAGTCAGCACAATAGCACGATCCATTAAGCTGTGGTATGAACCACATTATTTTATGGTAATATCCAGCTATCACCAGTAAAAAAGGGCCCATGATAGTCTATAAAATCCTTAATGAGGTGCCTTTGGCATAGATATACAGATATACCAAGTTATACAAAACACCAATATGCGACATTTGCGCTTTACACTGGATATTTATTTTGGGTGTTAAAAAATGTATTTAGCCCTAAGGGGTTTCCTCCAAGACCCTATGATTAACTGTGGCCTGCAACCCCACTCTTACTTGTGTGTTATTATTTTACATTACACTGCATTTACAGTAGCTAACGCTCTTATCCAGAGCAACTTACAGTGAACAAGGAACAAAGACAGTCCCCCTGGAGTACATCCCAAGCCCAACTCTCTAACCATTAGGCCCAAGCTGCACTACTGTTGAGATCATACCTTTTCCATCCTTCATTTCCAACAGGAACTTGTCTCTCTGTCGCTGAAGCTCTTTAATGCCCTCTGAATCAGCTACACAAAGACTGTGTGCCATCTCATTAGCTTCCAGAGCCTTCTTGCGCTGCTCCAGAAGAAACAAGGCCTCACAAAAACGATAGTGACCCTGCCAAAATATAATAGAAAATATACGCTATACAAAAATGTAATTTCATAGCATCTTGATGTGGCGAACCATGCAAATTGTCAGTCATAGCGGCCATTCATTTCAATCTGTTGAGGAGTGAATTACTTTTTCCCTGTCACACAGAAGAAGCAGCTTCCTTCTGGAATGGCAGCAATGCAGACCAGATGCGGTGCACGGCGTATGGTCTGAGCACTGACAGGCTGACCACCCATCCCTTCAACCTCTGCAGCAGTGCTGGCAGCACTCGTATGTCTATTTTTTTTTTTTTTTTTTTGTAAGACAACCTCTGGATGTGACGCTGAGCATGTGCACTCAACTTCGTTGGTCGACCATGGTGAGTCCTGTTCTAAGGGGAACCTGTCCTGTTAAACTGCTGTATGGTTTTCTCCACCATTTCGAAGGGTGTTGGCATCATCTTCTTATAGCCTAGGCCATCTTTATGTAGAGCAACAATTCTATTTTTCAGATCATCGCAGAATTCTTTGAAATGAGGTGCCATGTTTAACTTCTAGTGACCAGTGAGAGATAACACAAAATTTAACACACCTGCTTCCAATTCACACTCGAGACCTTGTAACACTAACACACGACACTAGTCACACGACACGGGGAAAAGAAAATGGCAAATTGGGCGCAATTTGGACATTTTCACTTACGGGTGTACTCCTGATGCCAGCATTTAAGACATAAATAGCTGTATGCTGAGTTATTTTGAGACGACAGCAAATTTACACTGTTATAAAAGCTGTAGACTGCTTTACATTGTATCAAACTCTCATATCTTCAGTGCTGTCCAATTAAAAGATATAATAAAATATTTACAAAAATGTGAGGGGTGTACTCACTTCTGTGAGATACTGTATACACTCCACTGTTAAAGGTGTACTTCCATCGTGTTTTCATTAATTTTGCGGTGTTCTCTAGTATTAATAATTGCCCTGTGCGCTGGTTTTAATGAAAAAATGTTCTAGTGCTTCTGTTTCAAGCTGTTTTAGTTTGGTGGAGGGGGTGGGGCCGGGAGAACGACACGATTTCACCAGAGGCACGCTCCCTGCAGCTTCCTTTGCCCCACAGTCAACTTGATAGCAGAGTAAGGTAAAGGGGAAAAGTCAACTTGACAGCGCTAAAACTGCACACAGAATGTCTACGGAGATACAGCCTTATGTGTTTGATCCTAAATCCGAAGAGGAAGGAGAGATGGCACAAGCACAGTCGCTTCCTGACCGTTTGTCAATGAACGTTTCAGAATGGTAATATTTGCATGACAAAACAGTGCAAGTGCCCGGCTAAATGCAGTTCAGTCATTCAACTAGCCTGCTAATCTTATTCGAGTCAGTGACAGGCTAACATTAGGCTATTTAAAGCACATTCGGTCAGTTTCTCTTATATGTATTTCCACGTCTACGTCACGCCGAAGACCCTTTTCGCATTGGGTCGTTTTTCCGCCTATTGTCTTCTTTTGACTGATATAGAAAACGGGGATAGAAAAACATTGTGATATGCAGCATGCATATGCAACTCGGGGTGACCTATCATATTTCAAAAGAGCAAGTACTAAACGGTTTCTCGCGGAAGTACACCTTTAAATAAAATGGTGTTATCGGTCACCGTATGCCTTAAAGTCCTGCTTAATAATGCCTTTACATTTTGACAAAAGTGCATGAATAAAAATGTAAAACATTTGATGCATTCCATGACCTGCATCTGACACCAGTCACAAAATGTTGTTAACCCAACTACGCTACAGGACCTGTACATAAATAGTAATTAAGTAGTTATGAAGTAGGTAGGCTAAGCCTTAAAAATAAGACTTTGGCCTAAGTGCTTGTGTGCAAACATATTACAATTATTGTGTTTTTACTGATCCCGTGAAAATTTTGTGGCACGCTCATTATTTACGGGAAACACTGCTGTGTCTCACAAGCGCATTCTTACAAAAAGCACTTTAACACAACTTGTATGGGAACACTTACCTTAGCCCAATCTGGTTTTAAAACTGTGGCGCGTTTCCCATCTCCAACAGCTTTTCTGAAAGTGGTAAAGATGTAAGCAATCATAGTCCATCTAACACAAATTTCAGCATGTATACAGCATGAAACTAAGAAAAATACTTACAAATATTTTCCAACACGAATAAGGCAAATGGCTCTGTTTCCATAGAGTACATGATTAGCTGGACTGTGAAAATAAAAGAAGAACTTCATAAACACAGACAATGACATAAATGGTACAAAAAATTCTACAAAGTCTACGTTCTCGACTTAGCTCTGTCACACAGGAAGAACAACCTGAATATCATCGTCATTCTCCAAAAACTGACGTTAGCTTCACATTTCGCAAGCAGTGGAGGTCTCTACACACAAAATTTACAAAATGCGGTGTGGTCTTACAGAATGTTTTGCTGATTGAGTATGTGAGGTTTAATTAAATGTGGACAAATACAAAACAAGATAGTGAGTGTAGTGTAATAAGCTATTTAGCAAATACTGATTGGTGTGTAACTTTGTAACGCTTTAACTTTTGAAAAAGTTGACATTTTCAAAGCGCTGTCTGAGGATGATGTATACCAAATTTCTTGGTAAAGCAAAAAATAAAATAAAAAACACACCTCGCACTATACCTATATACGCCAGTGCTACACTGGCAGCGGTCATAACGTTCATTCTGCATGGAAATTCACATTACAGTTCATTTCACATTAATCTCAGTTAAATTGTTCTCATCACACAGTTTAATCGCACGTGAGTTTGTTTACATTATTTGTTCTGTTCTAAAAGTTTGCCATGTGAACACAAAACACAGGAATAGGCCAAGAGCTAGGTCCACTCCACAGTGGACACAAATGTTGGTTCCTGGCCTAGAACAATAGCATATATTCAGTTCAGGGTTTGGAACAGAACAAATTAGGTGTGAAGGCAGCATTAGTATACTTGGCAAATAATTCTGATTCTGATTCCATGTCACTGTCACATCATATCAAACTGAGAAATGATGAAAGTAGTCAGACTAATCACCCATGAAGACTTAGTACTTACTGATATTTGATGGCTTTCGAGTACCACTTCAAAGCCAGTTGGAAATTGTTTTTTCGAAACTGCTCATTCCCCTTGTTTTTCAAATCTTCACTTTTCTGTTGATTTTTAAAATCAAATGTTAGTACTGCTTCACTATAAGTGCTTCACTATGAAAGTTTCTAAAAACGTATTGGTTTACCACAAATACATTTCTTTACACTTTTTTTATGGTGTCACCGTTACAGTGTATGCACAGACTACTCACAAAAAGTTAAGGATATTTGGTTTTCGCGTGAAATTTATGGAAAATTTTAAAAGTTCACACTACAGTGATGTTACATCATGAACGTAGACATTTAAGTAGAAGCATGCAACACAAAAGGTCAATGTCTAAGTAACTTGTCAATTGTTAGGTGTCGTCTTGGTCTTATGATGTGAAAATGTGAACAGCATGATGAGGAGGACTGTTTAAAATTTATTCATGGAAGTATTATACTAACTGGAGAAAGTGAGGAAGTTCCGGCCCTGTTCATTTTTGACATTTTCAGTTTTCAAATGGGGCTTATTTCCACCACTGTTTTATTTACCCAATTACATTCCATGTTACTAATAGAGGTAAGGTGGCACAAAGCTATGTCATGGATGGGCGTTGGGACATTCTCGCAGGGCAAAACAAATGTGTGTGGACACGCATCGTCCTCTGGCTCTGCCCAAAATCACAGCCCATACCTCTTCAGCCCTGCCCTTAACTGCATGATGATATCATAGAGCAATAGATCAAATTACCGTATTTAGTAGTTCCTTTCAGGCACCATAATACAGGTTTAAAAAAAAAAAAAACATTCTGTCACGGGATGCGGATCAGACATGCGATTTTCAGTAGGAGCGGAATGGGACAGAAATTCACATGCGTAGCACTGTAGTAGGCATTACCTATGAATATATTAACATGCACACACAAGGGAGCTCAAGCACAACACTAAGCTTCATCATGGTGGCAGAAATGATGCAATTTCTGGAAAATGACAATGAGAAAATGTCTTTACAAAATTACCAAATTAATTGGTGGAAGCTAATCTGCCAAATCCTGATCCCCTGGGTTAAATACCAATTCTAATTGAACAAAGAAATTAGTCGATTCATTGATCAAACACCTGTTGTGAATTTTGCCGTTAAGCTCCTTGTTACAGAATGGCAAGATGTGCAAAATGTCCTGAAATATCGAACTGTTGGACATGTGCATTCAAAGGTCACATTGAGTTCATCTGTAAAGGTTATAGTGCATTTTAGGTTCATCCTGAAATTTAACCCGACAGACGAATATCCCTAACTTTTTGTTAGTGTATATGTTGTCAGAAGGTATATATGTTGTACATTGGAGTGTTCCTTGCCATCCTGATGTTGGCAAACTATTTCAGTATGTCTCACTGTGACCTGTAGGAGGTCAGAGTATTAAAATCATACAGTCATTTGAAAATACCTGGATATTGGATATTTTTAAAATACCGCCCAAGCCTAATCTGGAGTGATAAAGAGCAGTGGACTAGTTGACAAAAACATCACCTCTTTTGACCAATGGTCTGGCTCTAGGTTGAATTCATCCTTCAACTTCAACAGGATACTTTGACCGGATACAGCTTCAGTTGAGAGGGGGGAGACTATTAAAGGAATTCAACACAAGGCAAAGCGTAAGTAACAACCCAGTACAAATAATTCAAATAGGTGGTGTTGCTCAGCTACAGTATAAATTCCAGCAAGCTTCCTTTTACATTTTCCAAAGATGAACCTGAGGACTTCGTAGCGGACATATCGAGGTCCCAGCCGGTGAAGCTTTGCCACAATGTTGGTCTCTCCTGTGTTTTTCAGCCATATCACTGCCTCATCTGTAAGGTCACCATCCTGTTTAAATAAACACAGTCCCCAAAAATACAGTCCCAATATTAACAATATTATTAAAAACTACTTTGAGTATGTCAAGTAGCATTAAATATAAACAATTAACCCAAGACATTGACTGTTGTGTAATTAAAGCGCCACTGATGAACCAAGTTTCACACAACTTGACATGCTTCCAGGTGTTGCCCAGGTGAGCCACTAAACCCACTTTTTGGACTACCCCAAATTGTCAGTGTTATTAAGTGTGAGAGGGTGACAAGACCACAACATGACGTCTTGGGTTTTTATAACGATTTGTGAGAGCGCTACCATTTTTCAGTGGAATCCTTACTACATTTTGAAATAAACGCCTCTATACAGTTCCAGTGTTACACATCGGGTTCTGACCTTCTCTGAAAACAGTGAGTATCAAAGTTTTTTGTACAATGTTGGAGCATACAGGCAAAGCACGCGTTTGTTGGTCAAAGCGTAAAGTGTTGCACTAAAACGGTTCATGGACAACTTCATTCATTTTCCCGGCCACTAACCTACGAGGGTCATTAAGATGGAGTTTCATCAACTGGCAGGTCAGCATCATATAGGTTTTGCAGTAATAAAACAGTTTTGACAGGCAGTACCTTGCTGTAGTTTCTCGTCGCCGCCATGATGAAAGCCGCACAAGTCGATTGACGAACACAAACCAGCAGGAAGAATAGGAGAGGTAGTACAATCGACTTGTTTGGACTTTCATCATGGCGGCGACGAGAAACAACTACAAACTACTGCATGTAAGAACAGTTTTTTAAATAAATGTTGTGTACATTTACAATATTCTCAGTGCTTTGTTTTGAATGCCAGAGCCTTTGTTGTACTACCGATGGAGTGTGGAGTTTCTTCGAGCTGTTTTAATGGTTTAAAAATAGCGTAGTCGTCATGCTTCGTCTAAGGGCACCTACCACTTCCATTGTTAGCCTTCTGGTACAAACGATAAAAAATAGTAAAACTCTGAATGCAACAGGCTAAATCAATTTTGCTCCTCAGTACACATACCAACTCCTTATGATGTTTTAACATGCCAATTTTCATTTTACACCGAAGTTCTCCTTTAAGTCATAGTTGATTAACCGCGCTTTGCAGTAGATCTATAGGCCACTGCAATGTAGGCTGTGTGTTATGCAATTGTTTGTATCGTTTGCCATTAAACTAATTAAAACTACAGGCTGTTTCAATGCTACTGTACGCTGTGGCAGTCTTTAACAAAGACTTCTCGTTCGACATCATTATGGTTAGTTAATAAAAAAAGCGACTGTCACTGCTCACAAAACCCTTAAACAACAGCACACATTGCTAAAATCAACATATGTTGTAAGTGAAGCATTGCGCAAACCGCTATGACCGCTCATGCATAATAATTACGTGTTGCAAACAGTAGTAGTACTATTTAGTCTTTGGCTAATTGCTTCTATTGAAATTAAAACAATTCATCCAAAATTTTGGACTGAACTGAAAAAAATTATAATAAAAAAAAATATTATGCAAATGATATTTTTCTCTGATTTTCCTAAATAGTTGATATGACAGTCATCATAATTTTCAAGTGATCAACTGTTACAGTACAATTTAAATGTTATTGAACAAACCTCCCAATGATAAGTTTTTTTTTTTTTTAATAATTTCAATTGGCAAAAGACCGGCAAAAGTTTTTGCTGAATAACTCAATGAACGTTTCACCCAACAACATGAAATTTTTGTGATATGTCGGTGTTACAGAGACGTACCGAACCAGCCCACAAACACTCACTTGAAGCATAGCGCCACCTAGTGATATGGGTAATGCAAAAATTGGGATTTTGAGTTGCTAATATCTTGGACCGAGAAGGGGGAAACTGCGAAGGGGAAAACTGTGAAAATATTTCATGCACGATCACCACAAAGACCTCAGCAACCACAGCACATGCCATACAATATGGTCCATATAGGGCGCTGTAATTGTAGAAAATGTCATTTTGCCGATTATCTAGACAATGCTAATGTTTACAACTTTTTTTTTTTATCGTGAATTCTTTTGACCCTCACGCATTGAAAACACTGGTCGACGCCCACTTCCAACGAAAACAATTTCCGTGAAATTTTAACATTGCAAAAACGAATCTGAACGAACTCGTCATAGGCCGTTAATGTGAATCTCATCAAATTTGGTATATGTCATCTACAGATAATGCTGACAAAAAGTTATCAAAGGATTTGTCTTGAGATAAACCGTTTCGAAGTTACACGTCAATCATTCAGTCAACATTTAACACGTAGCTTAAAATTCTTCAAAAGTCCATATCTTGGCTTTTAATTGCTCAAATTAGGTCAAAGTTGACATGCCATCTCTAAACAGCTTTCTGTTCATGTGTACTAAATTTTGTGACATTTCGTCATAGGGGGCGATGTTTATCGGCGAAGCTAGGTGTCAAAAAACAGTTTTTGTTAAATAACTCGTCAACAATTTTGCCCAAGACAACGATTTTCTGTTAGTATGTCGGTGTTACAGTGGCGCATCGACCCAGCCCATAAACACTCACTTTAAGCATAGTGCCACCTAGTAAAAAGGGTAAATGCAAAAATTGAGATTTTGAGTTGCCAATATCTTGGAACGAGAAGGTGGAAACTGCACAAAATACGTCATGCACGATCAGCACAAAGACCTCTAAAACCACAGCACGTGCCATACAATTTCATCCATAGGGGGCGCTGTAATTGCACAAAATGTCATTTTCCCTATTATCTAGAGAATGCTAATGTTTATAACCAATTTTTTTTATTGTGAAATCTATTGACGCTCACGCATTGAAAACAGTGGTCGACGCCCACTTCCAACGAAAACAATTTCCGTACATTTTTTATATTGCGAAAACGAATCTGAACGAACTCGTCATATACGACATTTGGTGAGATTCACATGAATGGCCTATGTCATCTACAGTCAATGCTGACAAAAAGTTATCAAAGGATTTATCTTGAGATAAATCGTTTCGAAGTTACACGTCAATGAACATTTAACACGTAGCTTAAAATTCTTCAAAAGTCCATATCTTGGCTTTTAATTGCTCAAATTTGGTCAATGTTGACATGCCATCTCTAAACAGCTTTCTGTTCATGTGTACTAAATTTTGTGACATTTCGTCAAAGGGGACGATGTTTATCGCCGAAGCTAGGTGTCAAAAAACAGTTTTTGTTAAATAATTCATCAACAATTTTGCCCAAGACAACGGTTTTCTGTTAGTATGTCGGTGTTACAGTGGCGTATCGACCCAGCCCATAAACACTTACTTTAAGCATAGCGCCACCTAGTGATAAGGGTAAATGCAAAAATTGAGATTTTGAGTTGCCAATATCTTGGAACGAGAAGGTGGGGACTGCACAAAATACGTCACGCACAATCAGCACAAAGACCTCTGAAACCACAGCACGTGCCATACAGTTTCGTCCATAGGGGGCGCTGTAATTGCACAAAATGTCATTTTCCCTATTATCTAGAGAATGCTAATGTTTATAACCAATTTTTTTTTTATTGTGAAATCTATTGACGCTCACGCATTGAAAACAGTGGTCGACGCCCACTTCCAACGAAAACAATTTCCGTACATTTTTTATATTGCATAACGAATCTGAACGAACTCGTCATAGGCCATTCATGTGAATCTCACCAAATTTCGTATATGTCATCTACAGACAATGCTGACAAAAAGTTATCAAAGGATTTATCTTGAGATAAATCGTTTCGAAGTTACACGTCAATGAACATTTAACACGTAGCTTAAAATTCTTCAAAAGTCCATATCTTGGCTTTTAATTGCTCAAATTTGGTCAATGTTGACATGCCATCTCTAAACAGCTTTCTGTTCATGTGTACTAAATTTTGTGACATTTCGTCAAAGGGGACGATGTTTATCGCCGAAGCTAAGTGTCAAAAAACTGTTTTTGTTAAATAATTCATCAACAATTTTGCCCAAGACAACGGTTTTGCGTTAGTATGTCGGTGTTACAGAGGCGTCTCGACCCAGCCCATAAACACTCACTTGAAGCATAGCGCCACCTAGTGATATGGGTAAATGCAAAAATTGGGATTTTGAATTGCCAATATCTTGGACTAAGAAAGTAGGAACTGCATAAAATATGCACAATCAACACAAAGACCTCTAAAAGCACAGCACATGCCATAAAATTAGGCCCATAGGGGCCGCTGTAATTGTAAATTTGCGTATTCCTTTCACAAATCACTCCTACACACTATACAAACACACACAATGTCATTCATTCAAAACCTACATCCATGCCCACTTCCAGGAAATCATTTCCACAGAAATTCTCACCTCATAACACTGCTCTACCACACACTTATCATACCAACAGTTCCCACATTTCAATACACTGCGGCGGTCATACCATGTGTACATGCAGTACATCTAGTTTCAGGGTATTTTTACTACCTTTACTTTTAAGCTCATATCTTGGCTATTGTAAGGGTCATACATACATGCTATATCTTGTTTTTTTCAGGACAGTCTAGGCCTGTGGTTCCCAACCTGTGGGCCGCAAAGGTATTGCAAGTGGGCCTTCAAATCATTTTTAAAACAGTATGATTTTTTGTGGAGGATAAAAATAAAATAATATATGACCCTTTCAGATGTTTAAACAAAAATACTTTAAAATATAGTAATGTTTAAATTCTCTATCCATGGTTTGTTTTGTTTTTTTTTTCTACTAGCAGTAGACTTTTAAGTAATGTAATGTAACGCGTTATTATTTGCCTGGTCATCATGGTGATGGCGTTTGTTGTGCATTTGACAAACAGCTAAACCTGCAAGTATAAAAATGGATTGCTTGTTAGCAACAGGGAGAATTAAAAGAAAAGAGAGTCAGGAGGCCGATTGTGAGTTTGCTCTCTGGGTAATATGTGAATAAGTACTCTCGCTCGTTGCTTCACCAGAAGTCACCCACCCACACGCTCCTTCGTCTTGCTCTCGCTCGCTCACAAATGTATGTTGCGTCAAAGTATTTAGTTCAGCTCGGAGTTGGCCACACAAACTTCGTAAGCTACGCGTCTAAGGAAGTTTTAACTTTACATTTTATAGCTCATCGTTCAATTCTATAAATATATTCCATATTGTATAGGGAGGGAAAGTAATCTCATCGCCCCCTGCTGGTTGCGTTCCCCACCTCTATCGAAATGAATGGGATTTTTTCTTCAAAAAATTACATTTCGGCTCACACTCCAAAGTTAAGATAGTGGCTTTCATATGATATGCATGCTGTGCAGTTCTATCGATTCAGGTGGTCATGCTTTCTTTTTTTTACTAATCTGAATTGTTTTTAATGTTAATTAAAAAGCTGATAAAGGACTACACTGAACGATAGGCGCGTGTATGACGTCACCGCAAAATCTGGCGCCTGCCCAAATCTAACAGTTAGCTGCCGGCGAGAGAAGTAAGTGAAATCCAAAGATTGTGTACTTGAAAGTCATATGATTATAAGAATCCACAACCGTAGCTTTATGGAATCTTTATAAAATGTGAAAACTGGCATTCATTTGTTTCTCCGTGGTTGCAATCAGTTACGAATTACAGCATGGTGAACTTGTATTTACTGACGTAACGGGAGCGACTCAAAGTTGTAGTCCGTTTATGACAAGTTAGGCACAATTTAGATTTTTTAAAATAGGACGAAATTTCACACAATACTTTCACAGTTAGTAGATAATCCCCATATATAGCCTGAAAAATATGTCTGGTGCACAAGTTCCGTGTCATACCTTTGTGGGATTTTTTTTTAAAATCGGTCTATGGGATTTTTAATAGGATCGCTCTGGGGATAGGAACGCCACCGCTAGGATTGCTGTGTTCCACTTTCCCTCCCTATAATCGCCAAGTTCAATTCAGTTTTGTTTTATAATGGGCTATTTGAGTTGAAAGAGTGGGTGAAACCTAGAATTCCATGACCTTCATTTCACTTGTCATTGTCGTTCATTAGTAGTTGCAGTAAATAAATGCACATTTTCGTATATTCATTCTACTTTTAACCTTTTTTGGGTCTTACATCACCAGTTTATGGCTTGTTTTCAGGCTCAGATTTGCGTAATTTTCTCGCGAAATCTGTTAACCCTGGTTTACCACGTGTTCCTCAGTGACAGCCAGTAGCGGTTGTTGGGGGGGGGGGGTGGAGTGGGGCCCTTGCCCAGGGTGCAATTTCATGAAGGGCGCCGTGCCTTTGGCCTCACGAGCGCTAGAAAAAATATATCATCTAAAAAAAATGTATTATCTATCATATCACTGTGTAGGAAATTGGCAAATTGGCGCCCCCTCTGGCTGCAGGCGCGCCTGCTGAAAAGGTCCAGTGCACAGAAGCTGTGTGAGAAGGGGAAAGGGGAGGGGGCGCGGGGGACAGTTCACCTCTGGGTCTCTCAAATGCAATGCACAGCTCTGCAATTAGTGAACGAAGTCAGTGACACGTAAGCTTCCTTCCCAATAACGCAAATTTCATTCATAATATTATATTTACAGGTTTATAATTCCTGCACGTTTTTTAATTGTGTAAAAGGGCTAATAAAAAAGGGCAATACAAAACGAGTATACAGTCACCAAGGTGAATTAGTCTTAACTCCTGGTCGGCAGTGACAGTGTTCGGGGATGGGAAATACAGTATGTTGACCGTCGAGTGACAAACAGAAGGAGATGGGCAGAAAAAGGTCAAAGCATACTGTAGAATTCGAGACAGTAACCAAGGAGCTAACTGTTCCTCCCTAAAAGATAGATTAATATAGCCTAATCTAATGACAGAATAATGTTTATATTAACTAATGACAGACTAATGTTTATATTAACATGCCCTTACATGCCAAATGTCTGTCAGACAGAGATGGGCGTTCGGAGGTGGTCTCGCCCGGAGAGTAATTCAATGTAGAACCGCCACTGGTGACACAGTAGGCTACCAGCTACAGTAGGACTATGTGCCTTGTATGACATAATCCTCTGCAAACTTATTCAAGCCATATTCGCCCTCAGTTATATCCCTCACAGTCTTTTTAATTACCCTGCTCTGCAGGTTAGTTCCATGATTTTAAGTCTCAGTTTGTTCACGTATTCCCTCAGAACCTATTAAATGTCACCATTTTAGGGTGTTTTTGCCCAACTTTTCTCTAGGGAGGCATGCCTCCCGGACCCCCCTACCAGGGTTGGGTTTGCTGATTTATCCACCACTACCATTTACCCAATGAAGTGATCCCTGTTCTGTGGAGCTTCCTGCATGTTTAGTGTGCTTTCAGTTCAGTCTTGCATGTTCCATATTTCTCATCAAAAAAGGTCTTTGAGAACGCAGTATTTGACCTATATTGTTTATTGCGTTGGAGGTGGGCTGCGAACATTTTTGAGATTTTCAAGTGGGCCCTGAGTTAGAAAAGGTTGGGAACCCCTCGTCTAGGCTATCCAGATCTGGTTTCATTTGGTGAGCTACTATTTGCACTGATGTTATAAAAAAATAGTAAACCAATAAAAAAAATCAGTAGGGATATCTTTTCATATGTGAGTAGAGGAGATTGTCTGGAATCTGGCAATAATAACAACCATGATGGTGGGATATTCAGTGGCTTATCAATGTTGATAAATATGTAGTCTGTGCCTGACGGAAATACGGACCTATTTTCCATGTAATGAAGGATGTTATATCAGGATTATGCAGGATTGTGGATCTTATGCAGAAATTTGCAGTAATTTCAAAACTGTATGAAACGTGTCTTGACAGAAATGCATGATAGCAGTAGAATCGGTAAGTTCTGCTATTGTTTACATTATGCATTGACTGATAACCGCGAATGTAAAATGAATGAAGGAGAAATTTGTCAAATCATTACTTGGCAAACATTTGATCCCTTGTTTTAACGTGATAATGTGTGCTTAGTGTCGTCAGAAAGCTGAGATTCTGTACTTTCGTCTGATGTGTGTGCCTTATCCATGCGACCACGGGTTCGTGAGTAATTTCAACGAGAGTAATGCCTGTGCAAAGCGCTAATATGATTTTGAGATGAGATGAGATTTTGGCTAATTTTAATAAATTAATATCTCATCGATACTTGAGCACAAAAGTAAGCGAGAGGTCATGTTGTAAAGCCCTGGTTCTGCTGTTTCATTTGGTATGAGTGCCATATCGCTACGATGTGCCGTTCCAAAGTAATTAAACAGAGAATAATAGGCGTAAATTTGCCTGCACTTTGCGGGCGTCGGGCCCTATGTTAAATGAAAAACAACCCTATGTTAAATGAAAAACAAAAAAAATTACCTTTGTGACACTTAAACAAAATTTGCATAATAATTTGGAATGCAGTGTACAAATAAAACTCATTTGACCATGCTAATGCTAACAATAATGCTAGCAGAGGTCATACTGATTCGAAAGAGACCTAAATGTTGGAGGTGGAGGTTTGTTGTAATCATAGTAACTCACAAGTCTTTTGCTTTTGGTTTCCATAGCAATAATTTTTCTACCATCACATGCAGATGATCATGTCATCAGTATAGCCATACACAAAAACACACATCTTTATCAACTACTGTTCCTAAGCTGCTGTAATATGCAATCAGCACAATTGAATTACTTTTCTTGACTTGATAAATTATATGAAAAAAATGCAGAAAAACATTTCACTTACCGACAACTGAAAACAGGCACTCATTGGTATTAACTGCCTTGTGAGCTTGTCAGATAACTGTAGAAAGAAACAACTGTAAAGACATTTGCTACAACAACCTATAATTAATTAAAGAAGAACTCCGGTGTGAATCAATCCATAGCCCTGTTCTTCAAGGTGCTGTCCATAGGGAAAAAAAAATAGAAAATTTGATACAACATAGACCATATAGCAAACTGACTGCTAACATTAACTAAATGGGGCATAGGGAAATGAAACTGAAAGTTTCTATGTCACATTCAGTTAGTGTTAGCTATCAGTTCATTATTCCGTCTATGCTGCATAAATAAAATCTCATTCTTTTTCCTACTAATAGCACTCTTTAACCTACAAAACAGGGCAATGAATTGATTCACAATGAACTTCTCCTTTACAGCTGAGTCATGCTTCTGTGTGGAGGCCATGCTTTAAGTTGTATCGTTTTATTACCTGGTCCCCGGAGGGACTGACCAGGTATTGTAATGACCCTGTCCGTTTGTGTGTCTGTCTGTGTGTCCGCCCATATGGGGGGCCAGGTTGCCATCTCTGATTGCGCTTGGTCAGTTATAGTTCACCACCAAAATGCAGTTGAAATTGTTTGGCCTTTTCTTGCATAGATTGTCTAAAATCTACCATAAAATAGGCACAGTAGGTTAGATCCTGAGATCACAATCGCACGCAAAGGTCATATTAAAATACAACAGGCGGTAAACATACCCATCCTTTCTGCATGGCGTTCAGAAGACTCTGCAAGATTTCAATGCGCTCCAGCTTCTGAAGGCTTAGATCATTGCATACACTGACAGGAAAAAAATAATCTTGTATTGGTGCATTGGTTTAAATATATATAATGGTTTAATAGACAAACTGAGGATGAATTAAAACACTGATGACTGTTTAGACACCTACTTTGAGTCCAGAAATCCTGCCTTGACAGCCCACATTGTGGTGGCATGATTTTCGTCTGGTCGGAGTAAAATGTGCCACCAGAAAGCAGCGACCTTCAACGAGTGGCTTACTCTGTTTTTTACACTGGAAGGTAAAAGGTACCATGCCGACAGAACTGAATCTGAAAACAAAGACAAACACTACTTAGACAAAACATGTTTTGAAAAGTGAGTTTATTACAGTGCTTCATCTTTTTCTTTTGCAGTTTTTAACTTTTGATGACCTCCACCAGCGAAGGTTATGCAACATCAGCGTGTGTTTGTTAGTTAGCAACATAACTCAAAAATTATGGATGGATTTTGATGAAATTTTTAGGGTAGGTCAAACATGGGCTAACTTAGAAGTGATTAAATTTTGGTGGTCATCTGAGCTGCAGTACTTGCGGCACTTTGCAGATTTTATTGCCACACTCCATTTGCTCATTGAGTGCACCAAGACAGCACATGTTCAAAACTAAATTCCCAAATTTGTCTTAAATTTTCCCACAATTCTCTAGTTATTCCACTGTTTATGACATGATAACACAATGAACACTGGTTGAATACCTTTCCATAAGGCCTGAAACCAGATACTGTGCATGAATCTAAGGACGTGTATGCCTATGGTGCACGATGCACACAGTGTGTGAAGAAGTATACTACAGCCTTTAGTATGTCTGTCCTACTTTGACTTTTTAAGTAGAATATGTGATGAGTGTTAATGTGGACATGCTTTTATGTATTAACATGTATTTAAAGTAACATCCAGAATGATTGGCATCCATGATCCATGGGGGGGTGGGGGGGTGTCACAGAATGAATTGGCCAAGATGTCGGCGCCCACAACCATTTATTTTGGTTTCATCTAGTCTGTGACAAAGTGTATGGGTGATGTCACAGAGGGTTTGTCCAGTTCTCTTACGTACAGTCTATAGGCTCTATTTTCACGATCATATGCACATTGTCTGAAGTCTGTCGCGCAAGTTGCTTTGGGGGCAGTCCTGAAACAATATGCTATTTTGACGACGGGAAAAAAGAACATTGCACCTGGTTGAAAAAGGTTAGTCTTAAGTTACCCAATTGATTATAGGTGTGTTCTGGGCGTAACATGCAATAAACCAATCACAGTTTATACTCTCATTCCCTTTAAAAGCCAGCCACGCTTTTTCCATGGCCTGTTGCCATTACGATGGCGGGTTTGCCTGGACATCAAGAGCGTGTTTTTTTGGAGACCGATCTACTCGTGCGTGTGGACTTAATCTTTGGGGACGGAAGAAACCCACCCAAACTCTCATGCATTTGTTATTGTGACTTCTTCTTTAGGTCTGTTTTTTCACTTACTTGTGTGAAACACGTAATTTCCCTTTCCCTTTGAACAGACTGCTCAATAAATGTGCATTACTTCCAGTGTTTATGCCTTTGCGCTTCGTAAATCATTAGATTAGGCTACTCAAAAGAGCATGGACATCTTTCCGGAGCTTTAAGATGTTTCACCTACTCTATAGCTCACAACGATAGTTCACGCACTGTTGTTGGCATGATGTTTGTGTCATTAACCATGCCTTTAGGACAGGGGTGCCCACTACGTCGATCATGATCGACGTCATCAAAGGCAGTGCTGGTAGATCGCATGTTGTCTAAATCTTTTTGTTAGATTATCATAACTAAGACGTCTACTGCAAAACTGCAGCAAAGAAGGAGTCCTAGCTCAGGGATGGGCAACTTTCATGATAAAGAGGGACAATTTTTTTCCATCAACATTATCAGAGGGCCACATGACCGCGCACTTCCAACTAATCGGATATGAGAGCTACAAAATAATTCTAAACACTGAAATGCATTATTAACATGTCTAACATTCTTGTTTAAGGACAAACAAAACAAGTGTAAAGGCATACATAGTTCATTGATGGCACAAAACTGAAAAACAGTGGCCCAACATTAAGTGCAACGAGCATCATATTCAGTGCATTTTTGCCCCAATCCCACTTTTACAATTTACACACATTTCCCACATATAGGCTGCTGCCCAACTCACTCACAGCAGGTAGCCTCTCTCTTAGTGAGATGGTGTGGTGGCTTGTAGTTTTGACTGCTGGTACACTACAGACTGGATGTCAATGTCAATCTTTGTACATCCAATCCGCATCAAATGAAAAAGTGTCATCTGTGAGTCTGTCTCTCTTTTGAGTTCTTTCGACATGATCGTGAAAATTCTGTGTTGATTCCTGTGTTGTTGTGGCTCTGGTGGAAAGTCGCTGTTGTTGGTTACTTTTGATTTGAGGTCGGTTACAAAAGCAACTCAAGAAGCTAGTGTACTTCTCGTTCTCATATTTAACTTTGTACAAGGTGTTGTAGTGGCAACAAATCTTTCACATAGACACATTGGGTTGTCTCTGAATTCTATGAACAAATACTCTGCTTCCCATCTTGACTAAAAGGTACGCTTTTCTTAATCGATTTTTTTTTTTTTGCACTGCTTGTGGCCATGGCTGCCTGTCTTTCTTCCTCGCTGATGGGTAAAGCCCAGAGGACTGATGTTGTTTGCATAAGAAGCGACCTCTATCGGCGAACAGTATAATTACAATGACGAACTAATTCAGTTGCAGTCTAAAAAAAGACAGAATTTTCGTGGTAAAAATGTCAGTATTTTTGTAATGGCATATTTAAGAAATGTTCTACAGGCCGCACTGAGTGAGGAGGCGGGCCGCCAGTTGCCCATCCCTGTCCTAGCTAGTTCTCTAACGTATCTAGCCCATACTGTCCATGCAGTCCATCCAATACTGTCCATGCAATACAGTGACTTCCCTCCGAAAAGTGAACTGAGAAATGTGACGGAATTAAAAATACAGTTAAGCGGGCAGCAGTCACTTCATTATGCGCTCTATTCGAGCGACGACTCTTCCAAGACTTCTGTTCCGTGCACAGTTGGAAGAGGCTTATTAACTTTTCTGACCTCTTGCTACACACCGACGTGAGATGGCTTAGTAGGGCGAAATTCTTGCAGATTTCAACAGCTCTGTCCGGAGATTAAGGAGTTTCTTCTTGTCACTAAACATGCGGAACACAAGCAACTTAATGACAATCACTGGCTGCTAGACTTGCCGTTTTTAACTGGTCTTACTAACATGTTGAACGAAGTTAATTTGGAGCTGCAAGGAAAAGACAAACACATGGTCGACACGATCGGCTCAGTTAATGCATTCAAACTAAATTGCTGTCCTCAAAGTCATGGCGCTATGATTTAGGAAACTTCCGAAACCTTGCATGGGAGCTGGAGAAACAAGGGAGTGTGTGGGCCAATTGACAGTGTGCACTACACTACACTACAGCAGTTACTGCCTGGACTACGCAACCCTGTCTGAATCCCTCCAGTGCAGGTCATCAGATTAAGATGGTAATAGACAGCGACGTCGTTAGACCCATTTTAGGGTGGCTTGAGCATCTGCAGCTGGATAGCAGAGGTGCGGTGCAGCCCTTCTTTTAAAATTCCTCACCCAGTTTGGGTTGGATGCCACAGATAGGCTACACATTAACACGGTGAGATTGCAATTTGATGTCAGTGGTTTGCATTTGCTTGACCTAGACTACACTGAGCTATGGGGAGTGAGGAAAGACGATATTGTAGCTTTTCTATTTCAACTGTAAATCTGGCACATTACCATGGTGAACAAACCTAGCTGTGTGTGTGGGTTGTACTAGCATTAGTTTTGTCATGGGAAACGATAATGTTTCATTCTGTCTATTTGTTGGCTAGATGGATATACGAAGATATTTTAAGAAAGGGGGTCAGCAAAAGGAGAGACGCGAAGGAGCAGCTAATGCTGAGGCGGTCTCGGTTGAGATAAAGGTCGAACAACACGAACACCAATGTATTTTGGCCACAGCATTGTGCAAAGCATTCCTCGAGTTAAAGACGTTGCAAATGTCGAATTATATTGGGAAAGTGTCCGAATGTTGTGGCCGCCGAACTTTTTTTCCAACAGGCATCTTAGTTTATTTAATTTTGTTGGGCGTCTCAATGTCTGATGTGTCATGCTCATCAGCATGACATGCCTGATTAAAACGTGTCTAACATGAACCCTCTCTTAAATTACAAGTTAAAGGTCGAAAAATCAAGTATGCATTTGCAACCTGTGAAAACACAACACAAATGGCAAGTGAGGGTGAATGCATCCCAAACTCAAGTATTTTCCCTCTTAGTGTCTTGCCCTTATTCTGACCAACTCAACATGAGCACACTGTGATGTGGAAATTGGCCTATGCTACATACAGTGCACAACAAAATATGAACTTAATTTATTAAAACAGTTTTCTGGCAGGTGGAGGGGGAAATGGGAAAGGTGAAAGAGGTGCAGGGGAGTTAACCATCCTGATGGCCTGTTTTATGAAGATGTTGGTAAGTGTAGTGTGGTGGGTAGAGAACAGAGTCTTCTGTATAATGTTTACATGATGATGAGTTATGAAGCACTTGCCCTCTTCATTTTGCGCAGGAATGTATGGCACCTACCATTGTTTTTATTTGTATTTTAGCACAATCTAGCTGGTGTAGTTTAGCTGGTGAAGCAGCTGAAGGTGTCATGGTCTTAAAATAATGAATTGACTGACAAAGCCTTAGTTGGTGCTCTGAAAATGTTTTCAGCGCGTGCATAGCGCACGGTCAACACCTTTTGTCCTCAGGGGGCTAAGCCACCCCTGTTTCTCAAACCTAGTGACGTCCCTGGTAATAGATCATTACAAAAGTATTACAGTTGTGCTGTAAAGGAGGGAAAGGGATCCCTCTCATTATTTTTGCATTATGCGGCCATAAAATAGCTTTTCTGCAATACCAACTGACTACTGACCAGGTTTTTCTCGGTAACTGTCGGACTTGTTTTTTGCATCCTTATTTTAGCATCTGGTGAGCTTTGTGCAAGACCACACCTCTTCTTTTCGCTGACACGCCCGTGAGGGCGCATCTTCTATCTAGACAATGTGAATTTCTGCCGGAAAAAAATGAATGATGCACTCGTACAGAACAGTAATGACAGCATATGCATGTCGCGAAGGGCCGCACTGAGTGACCCTTTGGACCCTTTGGTTTAAATACATTAACAGGTAGTTCAGCACACACAAAAGTGACCAAAGTGTCTGTTTGTGACCAAGCACAAACTAGGTTATAAACTTCAACTGCTGTTAGGTTTTACTTGTAGTAGACTACACAGAAAAAGCATGGCTACCAAGCACAAAATACATACCTTTTCTAGCAATTCTAGCTTCCTGACACTGTGAACCCATACCACAAAATATTGCTTAAAAAGAAAAATCACACCTGCTATTAATAAACTGGCCTTTTCATTTCACTGATTTTTTTTGGCAGCAAAGAAAAAAAAAAACAATACAGGCCTGTTTTCTGAACAGCTAACCAATAGTTAGAACATGGTAGACTAAGTAATTGGGACACTGAAAACAAGAAACAAACCATTTACTGCATCCCAAATAAATCTGTTCTTTTCTTTTCCCAATGTTTTAGCACAAGCCCAATTTAAGTTCAATGTATGATCTCAAATGGGTCATGACCTCAAAAAAAACAATGACTGATCACCTAACGAACACCAAGCTTACTGGGCCAACACTGTTTCAGAAATGACTTGTTCTACAAACACATTATTTGATTATGCAACAGTACCAAATTCTCACCATAAGAAAAAATGCCAGACACCGGGTCATCCTCATCTTCTGAAGAAGAAGAAGAAGAGTCCTGTAGGTGAGCACATATATTCCAATAAATACATTGCATTTAGCTGATGCTGTTATCCAGAGCAACTTGCAGTGAATGTGGTACAGAGACAGTAGCCCTAGAGCAAAGTTAGGGTTAGATTAACTGCTCAAGGGCACGTCACCATGGATATGGGTGCAGGAGAACCCTTCGATGCCAAAACCAAGACTAACTAACCATTAGGCCACAGCTGGCCTCCACATTGGAACAGGAAGATACCCAAAATTACTTAAGTTATACATACATCACTTGTGATTTATTTATTTACAATTATTTATTTACAATTGTGTTTCATTACATGTGGCATTCTAGTGGCAAAGATTTCATTGTGCAGTAAGACACGTTTTCTAACTGTACATATGACAAAACTTTGAACTTTGATCACTTAATGACCACTTACAGATCTAAATGGCTCAGGGAATCCATCTGTCTCAGCGACAGAATCCATCCTGATGTGGTGCCTAAAACATGAAAATGAACTGTGAAATTTTCTTTGAAATTAATGGCGAATCAACATTGAAAGATAAATTGTACCTGTTAATTCCAATAGCCCTCAGTGTAAATTTGAAATCAAACCAATGACTAATAATAATTAGCAAATTTCTGAGAAATCACTTAATACAGTGTAGATTATACAACAGTCTCAAAAATGGCACAAGTAATCGTGTTCCTCCACACCAAATTTACTGACAATCGGATTTTACACCCACGGAAGAGTTAGTTTACTTTCACTTCCGGTTCTTTACAAAATTGCGTAAAATGCGTCTAAAATAAAGGGGCGTGGCCTAATGTGTTTGAAGCGCATTGTCTCATGGAATGTAGGGAAACAGGAATTGTGTTTCTATATTGTATTGTAGTGGAAGGTCAAAGACAAAACTGGGTTTTCAAGCCTTAAAAAATAAAAGTATTCTACAAGTAATTGTTTTTCTTTCTTGGGTAAATTGGACTGCCTATTGTTTAACTTTTATATTTTCTGTGCAAATAAATAGTAAACAACATGGTTTTTTTAATGGTGACCCTTAAAATGTCATTCAGTGTAATAAAATTGATAATGCAAAAAAGTGTATGGCATTAGAAGTAGTGCTGCCGCGATTATTCAACATAGTCGACGTAATTGAATATGAAAATTATTCGAACACAATTTCAAACACGAAGCTTCTGCACCAAAAAGAAAATCTGCTTAAAATACATTATTATTCATTTGGTATGTTCCTGCATATATTGTGCTAAACAAAAAGTATTATTGAAGTTTTGCTTCATTTTTATATTAATATATGTATTACACCAAATGGCCACAATTTTTACACTGAATGGCGCTTTGTTAAAAAGCCTATATAAGCTGCTACCACACTGTTGTATTATGTAAGGGATAATGGACGACATGGTGATCGGATATCAAGAAGTTCATGCACGTTCGAGGTGGTAATGCGGCCATGACGCGAAGCAGAGTGCATTAACTTTCTTATATCCGAACACCGTTATCCATTATCCCGCTTATACCACGGTTACCACACTTGTCTGATGTTAATTTCAGGTAATCATTTCCACGTTTTAATCGCTAAAACAAACTTATTTGTAGAACTACTTCCATCCGCCACAAGATATGTCTTTTCATAACTTACTGGACAAACTGCCGTTGCTAATTCCAAACTGGAGGTTGCTATGGCCAAGAGCCAGTCGTTAGTTCCATGACTTTGGTTGTCAAGCTAGCTATTCCAAAGTTCTGTTAAGCCTTGCTTAGCAAAATCATGTTAGTAGAGAGTTCAAATGCACTAAAAGACAATCTCAGAGGCATATAACATGTTCCAACTTTGTGTTCTTCCATTTGCTCGTCATTTGCTAAAGCTGTCACGTCTTTATTTGTTTATTTACAGTTCACCACGAACTTGGCGCATTGATACATAAACATAATAAGGTCGGAAAGCAGGGACTACTTCATAGGTGTGCGTATATAGAAAGTTAATAACCATTCTAAAGGACGCATCACAATGTGAAATTGAACGAAGCTGTGGTATAAAGCTAAATAGTATTCTGTTTAGCTCTCTATTAGAATGTCCCCTGTTTCTTTTTATGCTTCTAATAAATAAATGTTTGAAATGCAACAAATGAACCAGTCCACAATTTAGTTTCGTGTTAAAGTAGCCGTAATTTCTATTAAAAATGTATTTTGTTATACAACATAAATGCATTTGTCTGCACTGTGTTCCTAATGGTACAATAAATCCTTCATTAAGAAATATAACATTTTTTGAATTCAGTATTTTAACTACGTTTATACCACAGCTTCCTTCAATTTCACATTGTGAATCGTTCTTTAGAACGGTTATTAATTTTCTATATAGGCACACCTATGAAGTAGTCCCTGCTTTCCGACCATCAACTAATGATTAATGAATTACTCGATAATTTGCATCCCTACTCTCACTACTTTAAATGTTTTTACATCTGTGGTATGCCACTCAATGTCCTTCATAAAGACATGATTTCAAACGTTCTGTCATGGTACATCATGGAAGCAACTGGATTTGCTTTGGAGGGCCACATAGCATAAAAAATATTCATATTGTACTTTAAACACTGGTCATTTGTAACCTTTTAGTTGACTTTAATTTGGCATTGGACTAATTGAATAAAATGTTCAAAGAGATACTTTGGCATATATGATCTGATATTCCATTTTTTGGGGCTTTGTTGAAAAGGGGAGTCTGTTTTGGTTACTCGTTAAGGAGTTGGCAAATTTTAAAATGAACATGAACAGCTTTTTCAGCATTTGCCATGATGTTGGGCTGGCACATGATGAGTAGAGGGGCTGTCTTAAAAGCCGAAATCCTGTTTGCTTTAAAACAAATGTGATAAAAACACAAATTCCCGTTTTAACCATTGTCAGTGTGATAAACAACCAGAAAATGGGGCATTAGGTGTAAAACACCAAAATAACTGTTAAAGTTCCTTGCATGTTTGCAAACTACTATTTATATAGGCTGTGGTTTGCTTGGATTTAAATGTTGGGCATGTTGCGTCTTGCGACACAATGTGCGACACGCCTCTTTATGGAGACCGGAACCACCTTTCTTTTTGCTGCCCTGAAGAATGTTGTTCTGCTAGCTACTTTTCCGCGTTTGTCGTTAGGAATGTGGAACGTGGAAAAACACCCTAAATATTCAAGTAGCAGCTAAATAAAACTTACATTCTTTTTTTAAAACTACATTCCGCACATTGGCTCCATACCCAATAAAGTTTTAATTTTAACAATTCTTATCTGCGCTGACGTAGTTAGCTAACTTATGAGACGACACACTTGCCGAAAAGTAATTTAACAAACTAAGGTGTTTAGCTGAACAATAACGACGGATACATACTTGTGTCACGCCGCCATAGCCTATCAATATATAGAATTCGGAGAGTTAGTTTTGCAGACTTAATGCAATCATAAGTTGGGTACGCTTGCTACACCAAACAAACAGTACCTTAAATAACGACTTAATTCGTTTTGGTAAAAGTAGGAAAACGAATAATTTACTCACTCACTCACGTCGTCTTGACAAGTGACCTCACTTTCGTCAACAATTGATGTCAATCTTCACAAACTACGGAACTCTCCCATAGACAGTAAAAGATCACTCCCGTTCTGCTTCTTCGTCAGTTTATTTTCGTTGCTCTATCTCAATGGCTGTACCATTGACTATATATTGTCAATGGGCTGTACCGCCACCACCTGTGCCGGTGGACCGTGCTGTTGTTTTGCTGTTCTATCGACCTGGCGCTCTCGAAATCATAAAAGGAACTATATTTCAGGCATTTTAGTGTAAACATTAATTGCGATTATATGTCATGGCGAAGACTCTGGACACATTTATCAATGTTTGCCCTGGAGAACATGCAAGAGCATGCTAAGACATAAAAAGTAGGCTACGATATAGAGAAAAGACTGTTTCCTGAATAGCCTACCAGTGGGGTGATGCAGACATCCGGAAGTCGACGCATCTGTTTTATTTTATTAGCCTGGAACTTTTATTGAACATGAAAAGTAGTCATGAGTGAAATATCAGTGCTTTAGTTTTATTTATATATTTGCATTTTTGCATGATTGAGACAGGCAATTGAACGTGCTTCACAAAAGAGAGGTTAGAGTTAATAAAGTAATTAAATCCATGATAAAAGAACAGAACATTATACATGAATACAATAATAGGAGATATGAAAAACATACAACAAACAGATAAATAAAAGAGAAAACTAAATACAACAAATTATGGACAAAAGGGATTATTTGTCTCCTCTGTAGCTTGGAAAGTGCAAGCATGATTGCATTGTGCATTATTTCAAAATGAATGACAAATTTTCAACTTTTGTAATTTGAGATGGACCCAGAAGACATGGACAACTGTCCTGTGTTACAAATGTTGAAAATTTGTCATTCATTTTGAAATAATGGAGTCTTGCATCTTCCAAGCTACAGAGGAGCTTCTTGTTTTAGTTGTCAGTTCAAAAGGCAGCATCTATGATCTTATGGGGGTGCAGTAGTGTCTTGGTTATGGTGTGCTTATTCATCTGGAGAGTTAATATTAATGCTGAATGATATAAAAAGGAAAACATGATGAAGACACCTACCAGCTGGTCTGCTAAAATCATGTCAAGGACAAGAAAGAAAGCCATTTTTTATACAGATTCATCTTGTCAGTTACCATAATTAATGGTCAAGTGTCCGCCGTTGTTTTTTCTTTAGTCTTACTCAACTTTTCCTGCCTTTTATTGACACCTTTTTTGAGACACGTTATCGGCCTAAAATTTGGAATGACCATAAATACCCCATACAACAACAAAAAAAATCCAGTTTCAATAACTGATATGTTGTCCTTGGACTATTCTCAAACACATATATTGCTTGTATGATTTGAGAATTATAGCATTTCTGCTTTATTTACATTTAAAACAACGTGATGGTGATGCTGACGTGAGGCTGATGGTGTCATAAAGCTCTGTTCCACTGTGAGTGAGTGAGAAAGCTTGCGTGCATGTGAGAAAGGCAGAGAATACTATCACCAAGTACTTTGCTCCACTCTAGATATTTACAGTGAGCGCTGTAGAGAAAAGCCATTTTTCACTGAATGCAGGCAGGCAGAGAATACTGTGGTGGCAAATACTGCAGCAGTTACACCTGGACCAACTGCCATTTTTAGGGCTTGAGCACCGGAGGTACGGAAAAAGTTTTCATTAAATAACTCGCCAAATATTTATAGGCCTGGATATACTCGCGGCGCGCAGTGGTGCGCGCGCAAAAGTGACGTCAAAATGACGTCAGTGCACATCTGGCGCGGCGTTCTTAAGCGCATATTTGCCGTGTTTGCACCTCCATTTTTTTGTAATTTGCGCGCAGCAGCCCAATTGAAAACAATAGGCAATGGCTAGTCTGGTTTCAGCTAACTTTAGCCTAGTAACTACCAGCCTAAACATGTATTTTCCATTGCTACAAATCAGCTAATATTACTTGAAACTCACAAGAAATACAAACACTGACTAAAAACCTTTAGGATTTTGTTCAGTTTTATCCACAAACCAACTTAGGTGCAAACCTGCAGTTCCTTTATTAAGCTAACTTTTTGCCTTATCCTATCATCACTCATAAGGTCTTATAAAGCTGAAAACACTGTAAATATACACACTGACTCAAACCTTTTCGGATTTATCCCGTTTAATTCCCAAATCATGATGTAAACCTGCAATTCAGTGATGTTTCACTCCTCTGACACACAAGGTTCCTGAACTACTGTGGCATTTGACACCTCTGACGAGGAAAGGATTGCCGTTTGTGTCGAATGAAGTATATATGGGTGCGCGACGCTGTGACGTCACTTTTGCGCACGCTTCTGCGCGCAGTGAGTATATCCCTAGCTTATGGCAGCCTATAGAACCAGTTGATAAAAAATAAATAAATAAACTTAATAATAATAATAATAACTTAGTTTTATATAGCGCCTTTCATGGAACCCAAGGTCGCTTTACAAAAGATAGATGGGGCTAAGGAAAAGGGGAGAGGGGAGGAGGAAGGGTTAAAGACCATAGGCCTCAGTAAAAAGGTGGGACTTAAGATGCTTTTTGAACGTAGCCAGAGTGGGGGCTTGGCGGATGTGGAGAGGTAGACTGTTTCAAAAAGTGGGGGCAGCAACACAGAAGGCTCTATCCCCAAAAGCCCGTAGCTTGGACCGGGGGATGACAAGTTGGTCCTTCCCAGAGGACCTCAGGGACCTAGATTGAGAGTAGGGGTGGAGAAGATCAGAGAGGTACTGGGGTGCAAGATTATGGAGTGATTTGTATGTGAGTAGTAGGATTTTATAGGTAAAGCGAGACTTCACTGGGAGCCAGTGAAGCTGCTTGAGTGTGGGGGTAATGTGTTGCCACCGCTTTGTGTGTGTGAGAGCCCTGGCAGCAGAGTTTTGAACACGCTGCAGTCAGTCCAGGGCTTTAGAGGGCAGTCCATAGAGGACACCATTGCAATAGTCCAGGCGTGAGGTGATAAATGCATGGATCAGTGTCTCTGCCACTGTCAGTGACAATGAGGGACGGAGTTGGCAGATGTTTTTGAGGTGGAAGTAGGATTTGATAGTGTTGCTGATGTGGGCCTGGAGAGAAAGTGTGCAGTCCATGGTGACACCCAGGTTGCTCACTACTTTGGAAGGCCTGATGGTACAGCCATCCACATTCAGCAGGATATCACCAACTTCCTTGGACAGTGATGGGGGGGGGGGCACCACCATGAGCTCTGTTTTATTGTTGTTGAGTTTGAGAAAGTTAGCAGCCATCCATGTCTTTATGTCTTCCAAGCAGTGGACAAGTGATAGAGGAGGGAGATGAACAGATGGTTTGGTACTGATGTAGAGTTGAGTATCATCAGTATAGCAGTGGAAACTAAGACCATGTTGACAGATAATCTGACCGAGAGGAAGCATGTAGATGGTGAACAGCAGGGGGCCAAGCACTGAACCTTGCGGCATGCCGTGGTTGACTGGAGCAGGGGTTGAATTGGAGTCCTTGGTGGTGATATATTGTGTCCTATCAGAGAGGTAGGAATTAAACCAGGAGAGAGCAGAGCCAGTGAGTCCTAAGCGTTCATGGAGACGGTGGAGCAGGATGGTGTGGGAGACAGTGTCAAAAGCTGCTGACAGGTCTAGGAGGATGAGAAGGCTGATGTGGCCGTTGTCTGCAGCTGTGAGCAGGTCATTCATTATTTTGATGAGCGCTGTCTCCGTGCTGTGGTGAGGTCGAAAACCAGACTGGAGTGGCTCGAAGAGCTCGTGGTAGGACATATGGTGTTGAAGTTGGGCAGCCACTGCTCTTTCCAGATTTTTGCTGAGGAAGGGTAGGTTGGAGATTGGACTGTAGCTGCCAGGGTCGTCGGGGTCCAGGCTGGGTTTTTTGAGGGTGGGAATCACCATAGCCGTCTTAAAACTGGTGGGCACCACGCCAGAAGTCAGGGAGGTGTTAATGATGGCCATCATAGTAGGGCATAGTGTGGGCAGACATGCCTTTACCAGGGCCGTAGGCAATGGGTCCAGTTTGCTGGAGATGGCTTTGGCTTTAGACACTAAGTCCATGACCTGGTTATTGCTGAGTGGTAAGAACGAGGAGAGGGAGCAGTGTTGTGCATGGGCAGCCGAGGTGGAGTTGCAGTCCTTCGGGTTTGTGGCAGGAGCCCCAGACTGATGGAGCTGCAGGTATGTCCTGTCTGTGAATTGTGTTAACAGTGCTATTCTGCTAACTTAGCTATTGTTTGTTAGCACTTACGCTAACTATGCTAAAATGCTCAGTAATTAACTGACCTAACAGTGGTACTTAGGTAACATAGCTAATGTTTGTTAGCAGCTTTGCTATCAATGGTAACTAAACTAAAAATGTTAAGTAATTGACTGTTACTTAGGTAACTTACCTGAAGCTATGTAGCAGTAGTCAACATAAGGAGGTAGGCTACATTTATGTAACTTTTCAACAGTTTTCAAAAACTTGGTATGCACTGGAATCCTTGGCTAAGTCCAAGTTCAAAGAACCCTAAGATGCCAATTTCTGCACATATTTCCTCCTATAATCACAAACCTCGGCACATTTTCTTCAGAATTTCAGACATTTAGTTTTTAATTAGATTTAATTACATTTGATTTAGCTTTAAAATATGCTTAAGGTTTGATGTAGGCTTTATCTTAATGGCTGATGAATAAACTGCAAAATAGAAGCAAGCAGAAATGTATGGAGGACCAAAAATGACGTAATTAAAAATAAATATGTAGCACAAATAAATAAAATAACTAAAAAATGCACCAAATGTGCTTAGGAAAGCATTTGAAAAATATATCACACATAAAACTGGACATAAATGGGAAATAATTCTATTTACTGCTGTATTTATTTACATTTACATTAATTCCATAATTTATTTATTTTCCATTTTCTCTTTCTATTTATGTACAGATATTTTTCCCTGTAATATTTTCTACATACTGTTTTATATGCCCTGCATTTCTTTCTGGCATATTTTTTTATTGTCACTCCTTTTTACATTTCTTTGTCCTACATTTACATTTCTGCCTCGGTATGCAAATGAAGTAGGCTGTCTCGCAAGGCGTCACCCTCTTGCCCATTGGTTGATCGAGATAACGCGGGTACTATGGTAGTTATGGTGCGTTCCCATTAGAGCGAATTTCACCTCGCTCTCATTGACTATAAATGGAGGCAAAATTTCGCCTGACAGGGCGAATTCGCCGAGGGAGGCGAAATAGTTGGCGAAACCTGAACTTTATTTAACTGAGATGTGATAACCAATTATATCAGCATGTGATGTGTTTAGTTCATGACGCTGGCTGAAGAGGCAGGAGTTACAAACAAACTCAGACCAACATGGCGGACGCTCATGGAAGTGAAACATGAAAGTGTTTATATGATTTAAAGTCTCTGTGTGACCAAACGTGATGGTGCCATCACGGACAGGCCCGTCGCAACAGGGTAGGCAAACTTGGCAATTGCCTAGGGCCCCCAGCCGAAAGGTGGCCCCCTGACCACGACTGGTTGCATTCAAAAAACAGCAATGACAACTTTGTGAGTGCGATAGCGCCTCCCTAAATTATATGACTGGAAAGTGCAATGACACCGTTATCGGAATACCCCTCGAGGGGGCCCCCCTAACTAGTTTTGACAGCAGCAGCCAAGTGATTTGTTTGGACGGCTACCAAAAACTTTAATGATGAAGAGAAACTATTCTTCAGGGAGCCAGAAGAAAGAGGAAGATAAGAAAAAGCGAGACATCGGTAAGTGAAAATTTACATGATCATGAATACAGCCACCAAAGTTATAGTTAGTCGGGTAATAGCGTGTTGACTAGCAATTTGGTAGCTAGCATTACGTTAATGTAAGCTACCTTGAAGGTAGCATTAACAACAACATTTGATGTAATGTTTTCATCCACGAACGTCCCATGCAAAAACGCGACACTCTCCCAGATTCACTTTAATTATGTTTATCGAAGTTTCAGTAGTCTAGTTCTCTACTTAGTTTCAAGCGAGGGTGACATAGCTTCCATCATCAGAAGTGGGTCGTGAGCATAAATATTAGTGGGCCAAACACTGCTCGCATGCCTTTATCGCTAACCACACCTATAGCTGTTTATTTGATATCATTTTTGTGCACTGTATGTATTGCATATTAAGCAGGCCAAACATTTCTGCAAGCTGTGCCGCGATTAACGCGAGCCCAGTGTGGCTTTACTGACTGTAGAGGCTTTGCTCGTTTCACCTTTTCCCTGTTGCTGGTTCGGTAAAATATATTGCTCGTCTGTCATACATGTGTTCCTGAGCACACTTGATTGGAACAGTAGCCACGGAAAGCAATAGCCTTTGCCGTTATGAAACCTCATAGCCATGTCTTTTTCTCTCACAGTTTAGAGAACGTCTTGCCTTCTATAGAGAAGGCTGTCGAATTCTACCGTGGTAGAAACTTAGAATTTAATGCCTCATAACTAAAATGTAACGTTAATGCTCATGTAATATCTATCATGCACGTCAAATGCAGTCTCAAAAACCACCAGGTGTGGCTAATTCATACAAATGGGTATGGTGAGCTAGTTTTTGTTTATGAAAAAAAAATGCTACCTTAGGCTTACATGTTGTACACTATGGAGCTGAGTCACAAATGTGCTTTGCTTTTATTTTGATTTGTGAGTCAGCTCCATAGTGTACAAAATGTAAGCCTAAACTAAGATTTGTTTAAATAAATAAAAACTAGCTCACTATACCCATTTTCTTATGAATCAGCCACAAAAGGGAGATATGCTTTGCTTTCAAACTGATTTGTGAATCATCTCCATAGTGTACAAAATGCAAGCCTACACTAAAACTAGCTCACCATACCCAATTTTGTCCAAGGTTCTATGCTGAAGTTTCTACACCCTCCTCAAAGTAATGACTCTGACGCCATTGATGATGAAGGTAGAGTGAAATTCTCTTATGTGGACATTAATACTGCCCTCTCTATATATGATAATAGCCTTGCATATTTCATGTTTTGTCTATACTGGTCACTTCTGGCCATTTCAGATTTTCCAGTGTGGGTATTTAGTTTTTGTACTTTGTTGTTCTTATATGACACACCAGTGCCATCAACATCATCTCAAATTCATGAGGAAGACAAAGAGGAAGAAGACATGGCAGAGTCTTCATCCACAGTGTCGAGGCTGATTGAGTCCACACCACTTCCCAGCACTAATCCTACAGAAGGTACATCAAGCCACACAAGTACAACTGATGATCCCGTACAGTGGCCCAGACTTAACAATCAATATGTGCTGTGAAATTTAAAAAAGGCCACTTTTTAAAACTATTTTTTAAAACAAGCTCAACATACCTTTAGTGCTCACTTGTTACATTCTGTGCATGCAAAATGTGCTCTTAGTGTGATACCATTTATTTTATGTGTACATTTGTACACCCTGTGCAGTTTTCTGCACTGTGTGTGTTGGAAGTAGGTTACATATGTTACATATGTTATTTTCTTATCTTCTTATTTGATTTATGTTTTTTAATGTTATTTGCATATTTAGTGTTATAGTTTCTTGTTTTCCTATTCAATTCAACTATTTTGTATATAGGCCTATACCATTTTTATTTAAATTAAGTTAATGTCTATACAGTGGTCCCTCGTTATTCGCGGGAGTTACGTTCTAAAAATAACCCGCGATAGGTGAAACCCGCGAAGTAGTCAGCTTTATTTTTTACAATTATTATAGATGTTTTAAGGCTGTAAAACTCCTCACTACACTTATACACTTTTCACAGACAGGCAAAGTTTACACTTGCAAACATACAGCACTTCAGAGTCACACAGCTAGCAGTGGAAGATTTATGTACATTTTACAAGCTGAGCGCATTCTGTACTGTACAGGAGATTGCATGCACTAAAAAAATCTGTGAAACAGTGAGGCCGCGAAAGGTGAACCGCGATATAGTGAGGGACCACTGTATACCACTTTTATTCAAGTTAAGTTAATGTTCAGTGTTCAGTGTTGTGTTAATGTGAATGACATATTTTAATGTATATTGTGGTTTTAATAGTTTGTATATAAACATATAGCCTACTTTTTAAATAAAGATGATTATGAATCAATGTGTGTGTGATTTTCCGGGGGGGGGGGGGCGCTCCAGGTTCCCTTTGCCTAGGTCCCCCAAATACCTTGCAACGGCCCTGATCACGGATTGTTGTTTAGATGTAACACGAACTGATTTAAGACAACCAGGCTACTCTAGATTGCCATTTAATTACTCGAAGTTTAAAGTTAGCAAAGTTAGCTTACGACTAGCTTACTACTAGCAAGCTGGCTAACATTTACGGTCAGAAGCTTGTACTAGTACACTTCTTGCATTTGTAGAACAATATTACAACACTTAAATGTTATCTAGGCAACCCAGCAATAGTAATAAGCCCATGTAGACCCTGCAGTTCGCAATCCTGAAGCAGTTATCAAGACTGCACAAAATGATTTCTTTTACAAAGAAATGTAAAAAGGCGCGACAATAAATAAATATGCCGGAAAGAAATGCAGGGCATATAAAACAGTATGTAGAAAATATTACAGGGAAAATATCTGTAAATAAATAGAAACAGAAAATGGAAAATAAATAAATTATGAAATTTATGTAAATGTAAATAAATGCAGCAGTAAATGAAAATGACTTTCCCTTTTTTTGTCATTTTATTTATTTATGCTACATATTTTTACATACGTATTTATTTTTAATTAAGTCATTTTTGGCCCTCCATAGAAATGTGGAGAAATAGAATACTTATAGATAGGCTACGTGTATCCATCTGTAATTTAGATGCCCATTCCCATTCGAAAGGTGGCGATATTGTGCAATATATTGTTTTAAACGAGAAGAAGAACAAGAAGAAGAAGAAGAACAACAACAGCAAGAAGAACAACAAGAAGAAGAGTGGCGTGTAGCCAGCAACAGTAAGCGACAGTACGCGAGATTAAAGATCAAAATGGCGGCGGAAAACTACCAAAATAAAAGGGTGTAGAGGTTCAGTAGGAGGTTTGCTTTTGCCAATATTTCTACGTTTTTACGAGTTTGGTGCGTTACTGACCCACGCGAATGTAGCATACAGTGTGGCTCAGGCTAATTTTACACTTTTATCAGACTCGTCTCGAAATTTTTAAAAGGTAATCAACGCTCCATAGACATCTAAAGTCTCCCAGGGAGTCCAGCGGTAGCTCACATTAACCGAGTGGGGAAACCAGTGAACAAGTGACAAATCCAGCGACAGAGGGAGAGAGACATCAGATGTGCTCAACTCGTTTTCACACACCGTACATGTACAGTAGCCTACTGCCCACATGAAAAAGACATTGAACAGATTTGTTCAATTGTATAAAATTCCTAGGCTACATTTTACTTTAAACTAGCAAATATCTGACAGTAAACCGCATAGATCTTTAGTATGCCTACACTATAACGGCAAACGTATGTTGTATTATTTGTATCACACATAAGTGTTACGGTTTTGTATATGAGACATGTTAACGTGAGTAAGTTATGCATGAGGTAATGAACATTCTTGTAAGGTTTTTCTGTTTGTTTGTTTATTACATGGGCTAGCAATAGGTAAGCCTTGGGTTGGGTTGGCATTTTCTTTGGCATGGTACATACGCTGATATATTTTATATTCTGCATGCAGCTGTTTATATTTTTAGCAAGATTTTCATTTTACCTCAATATCAGATATGCACAATTTCTTATGTTTACAGCCAGACATTTCGAGTTTAAATTGTGCATTAGCAAACGGTCTAATACTGTTCCAACAAGTTTTACTATGTCCGAGGGCCTGCATTGGTAAACTGTCAATAAATACCTTATAATAGTAATCTTAAACAGTACCATTTAAAGACATAGGCCTAGTATTATCTCCTTTTATATGGACAATTTGTTTTCACTGCCAAAAACCTGAAGATTACATTTATTAGAACATCTGTGAATATTCAGAAGCCATTTTATATGGTCTGGCAGCATATGGGGGGGCTGCATCCAAAAACAGATATGTTTCCCAGGGCAGGGACACTTCAGACTACAAGACTCTTCTTATCTCATGCAAAAAAATGTGTGTCTGAGCCCAACTTGTCAGGTGTTCAGGAGAGTGATGCCAGTGGGGAAGAAGCTGTTCCTGTGTCTGGTAGTTCTGTAGCACCTGCCAGAGGGAAGGAGGTCAAAGAGAGTGTGCAGGATAAGTGGGCTCGCTGTACGCTGTAGTCTGTGTTTGTCCTGTTCTGTGACAGCTTCCTGAAGTCCACAGCCATCTCCACAGTCTTTACAGTGTTCAGCTCTAGGTTGTGTTGACTGCACCAGTGCACCAGCATGTCAACCTCCTGTCGATATGCAGACTCGTCATCATCCTGAATAAGCTGAATGACAGTGATGTCATCTGCACATTGTAGAAGCTTGAGTTGGGTCATTAGAGGTACAGTCATTAGTGTAGGGAGAGAAGAGCAGTGGGAAAAGCATACCTGCATATACATGTTCATACCCTTAAAGTGTATCATGTAGGGTGTCATTTTTTTCCATATCAAATATGCACAACTTGTTTTCTCAGTCAAACAATTTAAAGATTACATGTGTACTGTAGGCCCATACACCACTTGGCCAGAATTTTCTATGGCCTTCACAAATGTATCCTGCATAACTACCTCTTAATATTCTTAAATGTCATAAGTGATGTTATTTTAGCACCATATTAAGTATGCACAACTTTGTTGTTTTCTCCGCCACAAAATTTGAAAGTACCTTGTGTACTATAGCAATAGGGCTAATTCAAACCATTCATCATTCACACCACAGACTGGTACCTACATGGATGAATTCTGCATGAGCACCGTTTAATATCCTTAAAGTATATCATATGGGGATTTCATTTTACCCAAATATCAGACAGGCACAACGTCTTAAATAATAGTTCAGATACTTTAAACTATTCAAGACAATAGACAGTAGTTAGGTAGAGTTTATAATGTAAAGTAAGGGTGCTTCTGTGAGTGTGATGGAGGAGGGGTCTGGCTGCACCACAAAGAGTAGATGCCCCACCCCCCGGCATTTTCTATGGCCTGATACCTACATGGACGAATTCTGCATAAATATACCCTTTTATGTATGCACAAATTGCTGTTTTCTCAGCCACACAAAATATGGGTATTACTATGGCAGGCCTACTACACACTATTCAGCTGCCATTTTCTATGGCCTGGTACCTACATGGACGAATTCTGAATAATTACGTGTAGTTATTCTTAAAGTACATGATCTAAGGATTTCATTTGACCCCCCTTTTACATATGCATAACTTGTGGTTTTCTCAGCCACACAATTTTAAGGTCATGTGTGCATTACTATGGTAGGCCTAATACATACAATTTGGCTGGCATTTTCAATGGCCTGGTACCTACATGGAATTCTACATAAATACCTGTTAATATTTTTAAAGTTAATGATATAAGGATTTAATTTTAGCCCCACATCAGATATGCACAACTTGTTGTTTTCTCAGCCACACAATTTTGAGGTCATGTGTATATTACTATGGCAGGCCTAATACAGAGCATTCGGCTGGCATTTCCTATGGCCTGTTGCCTACTGTATACGGACGAATTCTGAATAATTACCTGTTGTTATTCTTAAAGGACATGATATAAGTATTTTATTTTACCCCCATATCAGATATGCACAACCTGTTGTTTCCTCAGCCACACAATTTTAAAGTCATGTGTGCATTACTATCGCAGGCCTAATACATACCATTCGGCTGGCATTTTCTATGGTCTGGTACCTACACGGACGAATTCTGAATAATTACCTGTTATTATTCTTAAAGTACATCATGTAAGGATTTCATTTCACCCCCCTTTTATATATGCACAACTTGTTTTCTCAGCCACACAATTTTAAGGTCATGTGTGCATTACTATGGCAGGCCTAATACATAGCATTCGGATGGCATTTTCAATAGTCTGGTGCCTACAAGGACGAATTCTGAAAAATTACCTGTTATTATTCTCAAAGTACATCATGTAAGGATTTAATTTCACCCCCCTTTTACATATGCACAACGTGTTGTTTGATCAGTCACACAATTTTTGTGTCATGTGTGCATTACTATGGCAGGCCTAATACATAGCATTCAGCTGGCATTTTCTATGGTACGGTACCTACACAGACGAATTCTGAATAATTTCCTGTTATTATTGTTAAAGTACATCATGTAAGGATTTAATTTCACCCCCCTTTTATATATGCACAACTTGTTGTTTTCTCAGCCACACACTTTTAAGGTCATGTGTGTATTACTATGGCAGGCGTAATACTTACCATTCAGTACCTACACAGACAAATATTGCCTAAATATCTGTTCATAATCTTCAAGAATATGATATAAGCATTTTATGTGATCTACATTTACTAACGTACAATTTGTTATTTTCACATTTGCACAAAGTAGTGTGTGCATGATAATGGTAGGCAGAATTAGTTGTGTAATTATGTCCAGTTACAGAAGTTCTATATATGTAGTAATTGTCTGACCAGATGTGATTATGCTTTTTACCCATTTTTCATCATGTACCATAATCTTTTTTCTACCCCTTAAGTTTTTAACATGTAACAATAGTGGGCTATCTATAAAGGATTATTTATTTTAACCTCATGTTCATATTCATTCATTTATTTTTGTTTGTAGTTAACATATATTTTATGTATTATATGTATTATAAATGGGCATTTCTTTATTGATATTCTTCGAAATAGAAAGAAAACTGAAGTATTAGAATATGCTTTTATTTTGAAAAAATACCGAGTGGCGGCCATATTGAAAATTTTGCTAGTGTCGCTGGCTTCACACAGCTAAGAAGAGTAAGAACCTAAATTATCTGAAGGAAGAAACCTTTTACTGTCTATAGGAAGAAGAAGGAAACGAAAGTAGAGAAGGTCAGAATCTCTGCGATGATTCATAATCTTTCAAAAAAAATAAAAATCCCCCCAAACTGCCTTTCGCACTGAACGCGAAAATGTTCTGTGGTTCCTGGTGCTTGTGTCATAACATGGAACGATCAACGAGAAAATCGTAGCCTACTTTTAATTTCGTTGTGAGATTACATGTAAATGGTAGGTAGGCTACACGGCCCCGATCGGATTGTCTGTCCTACTAACTTTCATTATCCAATTTATTTTGACCTCGTTGGAAGACGTCATTGGGTTTTGGCCAGCTGTCGGTCCACGATAACTAATTTGTGTTCAGATGTGACTAACAGAGTCAGCGTCATATGTCCTGCTTTATTTTTAATATGTATATGTGTGTGTATGTGTTTATGTATATGTTTTTCAGAGTATGGTGGAGAACTCACCATCCCCTCTGCCAGAAAGGGCAATCTATGGATTTGTGCTTTTCTTAGGCTCACAGTTTGCATTGTGTAAGTTCCACTTGACATATGCAAATGTTAACTGTTGTAGCTTCAGTGCTGCAGGTAACATCAATTTGGGATGAAATGTATTAAATGTCATTGAACAATACAGTGTAATCCTACAGTGAAATCTATTACATGTATCTACCATTTGTATTTTCTGTTGCTTCACTTATATTATCTCAACAGTGTTTCATGTGTAGATGTCTGTCTTTATTTATTCTGATCTATCTGTGTTAGTTCTGTATTTAGTGTGGGCATATATTCCAGAGGCCTGGCTTCACTCAGTTGGGTTAACATACTGGCCACAGAAGTAAGTAACTTAGCATGAATATATGTGGGATGTGTACATGAACACACACACACACACATTCACATCCACATCTATATCTACATCCACACAACCATCCTCGATACCTTGGGTATCTAGAGAGGTGCTATACAAAATTCAGTTATTACAGTTATCATTGTAGATTAATAACAGAAAAAGATTAAAAGTTGTCTTGTGGTTAATTGTGTACTTTTTTTATTGCCCGTAATGTCAGAAAGTGAAAACTTTACTTCTTAGAATATACTGTAAGAAGCATCACTTCCAGCAGCCTAGGACACCTGACCTGCTCCATCTAGCACCATCTCCATCCATGCAGCATATCATCCAGTCTTACATCAGAGGACCTTTGCCACTGAGCGTTGCCCAGGGCTTTAGATTAGCCTAAGTGTTCTGTCTGTCTGTCATCTTTGTCTTTGCTTATTTTAAACGGGCCATATTTCTTTTAATTGTATGTTTATATTTGTGACGCGAACCTGGGTTTCTTGAAAGGCACTTTTTCAAATAAAATGTATTATTATTATTATTACTATAAATGGTGCAACTGACATGCCAGTGACGATGCACTAGTGTAATGTTAGCCAGCTGAAACTATCTGGCAGCTGTGCGGTAAATCCAGCCAGAAGTGCCACCGAGGTACCCTGAACATGTTTTCCCCACATACTGTTCTTTGGGTGTTGTTTTCATGGCTGCCCCTGCTCACATATGTGATTGGTTAAAAGCAGGTTGCAATTTTGTTGTGTGCTGTGTAATTACAATGACAATTAGGAATCACTTTACTTGCTAGTGCGTCATCCTCCCAGGGGTGGTGCTGCAGAGGTGAGGGTTCGAGCTGGGTCGGTGCAGGACGTATGGGGGAGTGAGTGTGATGGTAGCCTACTGGTACTATCCTGTTGCTGGAAAAATGGTCACCAGAAACACAATCTTTAGTCTTGTTGAGGAAAGAGGTCCACTGGCCTTGTTGAAGATCGATTTGAGGTCATTTTATAGTCCAAGCGACAAACTATCACTTGAAAAAAATTACATGATCTAGACAAAATGTATGTGTTTAAGAGTGTAGCAGGACATGCATTTTAAACAGATATTTACAGTATTATTAGTCATAGAACCACTGGAGCAGAATTATGAAAGCCTACAGTGCTGTGTCATTTGTCATTGTTTTCTTCTATTTTTAAAGGAATGCAGTAAAAAAACGTGCAATATAAAACTGCCTTTTCAGTGTTGCATACTTAAATGCTGAGTTGTCTACATACCCTGCCTTATTATTGTCTCTGTCCACATTTTGCAATATGGACAGAGCATGTGTTGCCACATGTTGGCACACATACTGTAATTAATCCTGTCATGGAAATAAAATTCTTTTTTGGGTGACAGGAAAGCATGATGAGCTTGATGGGTACATTAATAACAGATCTATTATGTGTTTGTTTACCCCTGTTTTCATTCAGATATTGGGCACTTGCTATGCCCGTCTACCTCCTGGTTGGTTTGGTATTCTGTTTAATCCTTTTGTTTGGAATTAACATGATCAACACAGCTCCACTCTGTTCAGCTGATAACATTACAGGTATGAACTTCAACTTCAACATTTAGTCTTTTTTTTATTTTAGAACCTAAAACATAATCATAATGATCATAATCTGGGTGGTAGCTGTGGCCTAATGGTTAGGGAGTTGGTCTTGGGATGGGAGGGTTGCAGGATTGATTCTCATACCAGTAGAAAGAAATGTGGAGGAGTGAATAACCAGTGCTCGCCTGCACCCTCATGGCTGGTGCCCTTGAGCAAGGCATCTAACCCCAAGTTGCGCCAGGGTGGCTCTTCATGTACCTAATTTACTGTACTAACATCAGCTAAATAATGTAATTTTCAGTCCTAGTTTGTTCACACAACAGATGTCTCTTATTCCAGTAAAATGTCAAATATTTACACATTAGTGTCTTGGGTTTTACATTGTATATAGTAAATTAACAGATATTGTAAATGTTTAAAGTTGTAAAACATACTTAAAATTCCTTGTTTTGTTCATTATCATTAGTTATGTTTTATTTTCTTCCAGACTCCTATGCCAAAGCTCAGAGAACCGACTTATGTCAGAGAGGATCTACACCAAGACTTAAGGATGTTTCCATTAGTGAAATAAACCATATGTTTTATTTATCAATCAATGAATGGAAATAATATTGTAATAAAGGATTGTTTTTTCGGAAAAGTCTAGCATTTTCTGACATTGCAAGAGCGACAGTATTTTATTGCCAGGGGTGGATTAAGGTGTACATGGGCCACTAGGCTAGCTATTTTGTGGGCCCCCCACTCCCACCTCCAACTACAGGTCAACCACTACCGGTTAAAAGGTTGCTTAGTTTTGAGGAATAGATACAAGTAAACCAGGATCATGTCCAAACATGTGATCAGCCACTGTGGACTGACCAGGAGCTGTTTTAGTCCTTGCCAATCTGAGGTGACATCTCCAGTACAAGTGCCATATTTATTAGTTTTACTTTTGCATTATAGCAGCCCTCTGCTCTGGGTATGGGTGTGTATGTGTGCACCGAGTGTGGGCCAGCTCACTCCTCCTTGTGAATGTACAGTACTGTGCAAAAGTCTTAGGCAGGTGTGAAAAAATGCTGTCAACTAGGAATGCCTTTAAAAATTGAAGTGTTAATCATTTATGTTCATCAATTCACAACATGTAGTGACTGAACAAAAGAGAAACCTAAATCTAATCAATATTTGGTGTGATCACCCTTTGCCTTTAAAAAAGAGCATCAATTCTTCTAGGTCTATTGCATAGAGTTTTTGAAGGAACTTGGCTGGTAGGTTGCACCAAACATCTTGAAGAACTACCACAGATCTTCTGTGGATGTATGCTTCCTGCCATATACAACCAATTTGGTGTAATTGGTTCATCATACACTGAACTATAATCCTGCAAAATCCCTGACATTGTGTGTACCCAATGGAAATCCCTGAAGAGATTGCTCTTGTCCTTAATGACCTAGATATTTTCCTGGACAAAGAGCTGAATAGGGATGACTCCACTCTGGGTAAGAAGAAGTTTCCTTACGTTACATGTAGTGGTAAGACACCTAATGTTATCAGCCATTATTCTTGTAATTATACAGAGCTGAAAGCACTTAGAACTGCTACGGCATATAAAATGTGACATTGCATTCAAACTTTAAAATGGTCAGTTTTGCATTGGCGTTAAACACAATATTTTTCCAAAATTCAACTTCTTTCTTTCAACTTCTTAGACTCATTCTTTGAAGAGATAGAGGCTAAAGAGGCACAGGCAATGGCTGACCTTGCAGCTTTGGAGACTTTTGTCCTGGACAACTTTGTCCTGGATGACCTTGTCCTAGACAACGAGGAATATTTTTAAGGTGAACTAAAGACTTCAGGTCGCTATGACTTTTTAAATAATCACAATAATGACTACAGATGGCATATGGTTATGTGTAATTTCTTCCATATGTAACAGAGAATATAACTGAGAGATATAACTGTGGCAAACCTTTTGGTTTTTAATAAATCAAATCACTTAACAATATACAGATGTGGAGTGCAGTGGAGGAGAAAGCATTGAGGCCTTGTTGTGCCAGCTAGCAAGATAACATTTGTTTTGTCAGTTGTTAGGTGCCATCCATCAAATGCATATTTGGATCAGACAGGTCGAATCAGGGAGTCTGTTAGAATAGCTGTGAGCAGCAATTGATGATACAAGTAATGATGATACAAAATACACCTAAGTCATGCTGAAGGTTCTACAGTGGCTTTTAACCTGACAAAGCCAAGGCCTTTTAATTTCTCGTTAGTGATCATGTTTGACACAATTGTCAGTCTGTTTAACTATTTTTTCTTGGTTTTTTTTTTTTGTAGTTAATTTTCCCTCTGATTTCCTGAACATATACCTTCAAAATTCTCATTCTTTTTATTAGACTAGCCTACTGTGGTGGATTTAGGAGAAGCATGCTGTGTCCTACTGAGTTGCCTTAGTATGACTTTCAGTGTGTTCAGCATGAGCTGCGACTGATTCCTGCAGCAGCGATATCTGCATAGACAGTAAGAAGAGGCTGCTGAGGCGGGGATACGCTGCTATGAAGTTGGACTCTGCTACTCGTAGACGTGAACGAGACATGGCTGGATCCAGAATCGTATATTGAGATAACTCACTGTATATAAGATATATAGACAATATACAGTCAATGATTGAGATATACGGCTCTGACTGGATCGATACTAGGCCGCCCTCTTGTGGAATGTAAATATTACAACAGGAATTTCAACTAGAATTCCAACTGCTGATCGTACGCCTGAGCTCATGGGGGCAGTACAAATGCAACTGACGGGAGGTTGTCACGTGTGTTAAATAACAAGGAAGTTAAGTTGTAGCACACAATTGCAACTGTAGATGCTACAACCCTGGTTATCAGTTGACAGGCTGTTGGCCAAATGGGTTCCCGATTTCCTCTCCAGATGTAACTGAAAATGCTTATAACGCTGTGTTACATCTACCTCTGGGTGCGTTTTCAGAAGTTTTACACGCCTGTCATTCGGAGGACTGTATACAGACTCTGCGGGGGCAGTAACCTTAGCAGCAGCTTCACTTTTTGCGCTGTAAGATCAGACCACTGTCAGACGGGGGAGCAAGGTTCCAGGCAACGCAAGTCAACCCTTCCAGAGGAAACTCAAGTTTTTCTTAAGTTGGGAAATAAGGCGATATACATCACCGAACCACAGGTGACATTTTGTTAACGTACTCTGCAGCTAACTACCTAGCTCAGCGTTTTCATCAGGGCGAATGGCCGAGGCAGTCTCCGTGGTCACAAAATATGAAAGAACACAACAGTGTGTTTTCAGCGAAGCAGGGTAAATTTAGCAAGAAATAATGCATCCTCGTGGTCACACAAATGTTACTTTGTGTTGAATTGAACCAATGACACCTAAATCGACTGACCTTGATAGCTTATCTAGATGTACCGGTCTTTGGATGAGAACATTGTCGGCGTCTTGAAGTGACTGGTCTCCTTATCTCTTTGCATCCTATTGGTGTTGTTTCTAGGCTTGTGATGACCTCAGCAAGTGGACTCTCTTAATAGGATCATCCCTGTTCAGTCGTCCGAGGATACATGACATTGCTTTCATCATAGAGGCGACATCAGTACCAAATGGGGGCCGGTGTCTTGACTCAAATAAGAAAGTATGCAGAATGTTGTTTTATTCATATTCTACTGAATCCTAGTTTAAAACTCACCTTTCCCGTAATCCCACACCTTTTACAAACGTGGGTGAACTGGTCAGGAAAGAGATCAACATGTTATTTATGCATATGGTGTGTGTGTGTATATATATATATATATGTGTGTGTGTGTGTGTGTGTGTGTGTGTGTGTGTGTGTGTGTATGTACAAAAAGTTGATGTGTAAAACCTAGGCCTAAAAACAAAATGTGATGTGCAAAACACAGATACCCCATCTTTGATAGAAAATGGCACAATGGCTATTTTTCAGATGGTGAACAGATATTTACAGTACCATTTCCCCTAGAATGCATTATAGTACAGTAGTCATAAAAGACTGGAGAAGTTGTAAAATATGTAAACAAAATAGCTGGTAAAATGTCATTGATCATGTTGGCAACAGGTTGGTAACATAAAAATGTCCAGACGGGTTTATCAGAAACAAAATGATTTACGCACATCATTCTCACTTCGGTAAGCATACGTTCGGTAAGCAAACGTTCTACACAAACACACATACTTACCTATACTTCGCTAAGTGAATGTGTGCTGCAACGAGACTTCTCCAGTAATCACAACTGTTGCATAGCTTTTTCTGATTAACAAACCTACGTCACTTTGTTGGCCTTTTTGCCTACTTTCTTTCACTGACTAATGAAGTCAATTGGGTTAGAAGAACATTTTCACGTGCAGCATGCATATGCAACTCGGGGTGACCTGTCGTATTTCAAAAGAGCAGGTACTAAACGGTTTCTCATAGAAGTACTCCTTTAAACACTGACGATATCACTCATGGAAGTCCATTTATTCAGGTGCCTGACTGTTCATGTAGATATCGCATGCATGAGCAGGTGCAAACAAGGAGGCAGTCATGCTGTCAGTTTCAGTTGCTAAGTTTTGAAGGAGTCTTAAAAATGGCCAAGACAAGGTTCTGTGGCCGATGCGTGGTAAATCAACTGTGACTTAACTTGTGGTTAATCAACTGTGACTTAACTCGTGGTTAAACTAAGAACACATGTTTAACAAAACAAGGTTATCTCTACTTAGGTATACCTACTTACCTACATACCTAAGAAGAAAGAATGTAGGCTGGTATAGGTTTTTTGGAGTTCAAAGCAAAATCCAACACTGCAGCAGCCAATAGTCAAACAAGCTTGTTGGCAATGTATTGCTGCGAAATGGTGTCTGAAAATAATTAGTTATAATAATATAATTATATGAATGTCCTATTGTGATAATAGACCAAATGCAAATGAATGATAAAAGCCAAATATGTGATAATAGACCAAATGCATGTTTTTCGTTTTATTTGTATCATGCATGTATCCTGAAACAAGATAACAATTATAATTTGTAATATAATTTTCTATTCATACGGAGGAGCCATACTTTTAATGTATTGAAATTATAAAGCATCTTTTAGAAAACATCAAGTATCATTTCAGTATCTCATTGCTGGGCCAAGTGTCCTGGTTTTCAGTAATCAAAATATGATCACCGTAGCTAAATACAACTCATCGGTTATGTGACTCAAACCTTCTACTCAAAGAGAAGGTGAACTTCAAGTAGGCTACGCCTTTAATCAGACTGCATATGGCATATGTACTTATATTGCTGCTGTGAAAAGATTCACATAGTATAGTCACTGAATAAATAAATGCAAAAATTGGTGTTTTGCATTGCCAATGTCTTGGACCAAGGAGGCAGGAAGTGTACAAAATATGTCATGTACGATCAGCACACTAAATTCTGAAGGCACGGCAAGTACCATGAAATTTGGCCTATAGGCCTGTAATTGCACAAAATGTCAATTTTCCTATTATCTGGAGAATGCTACAGTTTAAAACAAATCTTTGTGTCTTGAACTGGTCAACGCCCACTTCCAACAAAATCATTTTCTGTCAAATTAAATTTAAAATGGCCGAAAGGGAAAGTAACCCCCCCCCCCCTCTTTGTGTCGACTAGTGTGAATGACAGGCGGAGATAGAGTACACGTTTTCACTGCAAATTCAGAGGAATCATAGTCTGTAGTACAGTATGAGCTTTCCGACCCTCAGACTGCATTGCATCAGTATCATTATTACATAACATTATCACATTACATTACGTTACACTTACCAGACATTTACCCAGACCGACTTACAATAGTTGACATACATCAAGCTAGGAAACTGCAAGTTGGGGTGATGAGTGCCCAAGCAGATGTTGGACAGTAAGCACCAGCATTGGAACCAGTAGCCTTTAGGAGACTAGGTTGAAGGCTTTGTCCCCTGCACCATAGAGAAAATGTTAACAAATGTGGACATCATTGCATGGGATGAGGTAAAGTGATACCTACATAAGTCACTGTCTTTGAACACAGTTTTTTTCTGTATCCAAAATGCAAGTTGAAACGCCAAAGAGGAAATCCTATATTAACCAGATCCAGAACTGGCACGGCCTTTGAGTCTGAGCTTCATAATTCTGGTTCCGTACATCAGCACAATCAGGGTTTCTATGCAGTAAGGAAGAGTAGTTTTTACAAAGTATGTGATCTAATTTTCAATTGGTCTTTACATGCATAAATGTTGGTTGATAAAAGAAGAGCTGATGCAACAGTATTGTAAATAGAACTGTGCCACAACTTTGGTATGTTGGTGGATTCACATTTTAAATGAGCATATCATTTTCAAAACCAATGTTTTGCACCTCACATTTTGCAACTTTTTTGGAAAGCAGGGTTTGTGTGTGTGTGTGTGGGGTACTGCCTTTGCTGCTACTCCTTTTCCATTGAAATCGTTTGAAAACTGGCAATTGGAAATAGAAAGAGTAAACCCTCTTGGTATTTGTGTTCGGTGGTGATTTGTGCACCTCTCTATTAGTAAATTGGCCCTTTATTCACTTTTGATTAAGGACGTGCCATTTGTCTTGTATGGGGATAATGCTTTCCTTTGAGACGTAAAATCAATTTATGTGAGCCAATGCAGTTTTTAATTTAGCTTTTAACATGTCACCTGACCTCTGTTATTTAGCTATGTTATGTCTTTCAAACAAAAGCAGTACTGTATGTAATTGAGAATGGGTAAATAGAATGTGTTTTCTAAGAATTTAGAATTGACATAGTGAAATACTTATACAATTAGATAGTGCTAACATCTGAGCTTTTCTATCTACATACTCAGATATAGTATAAGTAACTGTATGTTAAGGCTGCTCGATTATGGAAAAAATCTGAATCACGATTATTTGGGCCAAAACTGAAATCACGATTATTCAAATGATTATTTTGTTTTCCTCAGTAACATGCTTAATTTATTGAAAATGTATTCAAAAACATTTCGAAAAAACATTCTTGTACCTTCGGATTTTCCCTAATACCTTTCTTCGTAAACATTAGTAAGTCTCCTTTGATGTCTAATGTACAAACAGTAGACATGTCTAATGTATACATCTAATATACAGTACAAACAATAGAAAATAATTAGGACAAAAACATTGTTGCCCTCGATTTTATTTGTTTTGAGATCGTTTGGCCCTGAAATCGCTATCACGATTAGAATTCGATTAATTGAGCAGCCCTACTGTATGTAATGTTACATTTCTTATTGGTTTATTAATTCTGATACTTTAAAGCAGTGATGTGCTTCTTGTCCACTTTGTCTTAGGCTGTGAAGTGGTCTGATTACTGTCATCCATTGGCCTGCAGCCCTGGTAACCCCTTCAGGGCTGTGGCTGAGACGAGTGTGGATAACTTTAGTCGCTTGGGGGTGGCGTTCCTGGAAGATCGGCTTCAGATGGAAAATGGTCTCATTCCAGAAAAAATAGTCTGTAGGTTCCATGTTAGTCATCCCAATATCCTTATTTTTTACCCTGAGGCGTGAGCACCTGCTGATAACATTTGGATTTATTTTCTTTTTGTAGCTGTTCTACTTCAAGAATCTATTCTCAGGGAACTTATTGAGAAGAACCAATCAGCGACTGGCACAAACACAGAGCAGCAAGTCCAGCGGCATCTTCCTTTGAATACCAAGACGGCGATAGTCCTCTCAGAGCCTTCACCAAGAGCGGAAAGTGACATCCTGCAGGGTCCAGAGCTGACGACATACAGGAAAAGTAACCCCTCCTCCCTCGCTTCTGAGCCAGCTGGTCACAGGAGCAGTGACGTAGAGTGTGGGGATTCCCATGGTAAGGAGCCTAGGCACACAGCAGGCCCTCTTGCAGGACACCATCACATGGACGGCCACCACCTCCACCTCTCCAGCTGCCACGAGTGCCTGGAGCTGGAGCGCAGCACCATCCTGTCCGTGAAGTACGCCTCCATAGAGAACATTCCAGACCTCCCACACGACGACGATGATGGTGATAACGTGGACAGCGATGAAGGCGTAGATGAGGTGGAGAGCTTTGCAGGCCAGAGCAGAAGGGTCAATGTCAGCGGAAAGCCCCCCAATATTCTCGTGTACACAGGCAGCTCTGTGAACAGGTTCGATGTGATCCACTGCCTTCTTGCTGAATGCATTGACACAGAGAGCTATACTCTTTACCCACTGAGGCCCCAGCAGGCTTTGAGTGAGCCTTGGCTAGAGAGCACATTGCTGTTGGTGCTAGCAGCAGAAGAAACCCTCACCCCACAGCTCCAAGAGCGCTTCCTGGCGTACCTGGACAAGGGAGGGAAGGTGTTGGGCCTGTCCTCCACCTTCACTCCAGCAGGCCTCAGTCTGGTAACCAAAGAAAGCCAGAGAAATCAGATCTGCAGGTTAAATTTCACCAAATCAGACAGCACAGAGCTGGAGCTGAGCGTGTTGGCCAGTGGGAGCATGTATGTGCGGGAGCCAGCGGAGGGCATGAGGGGGGAGGTGGAACTCTGGGGGGAACTGCATGGAGAGGCCAAGGACATGGTGATCGTCAGGGTGACACACGGAGCACGTGGTGGAGAGGCCGTGCTGTGCCAGGTACGAGCATTTCACATTAAAACAAAAGTCTGATGTGAATCAACCTATAGCCCTGTTGTTTGAGGTCACCGAGTGCTGTTGGTAGGAAAAAGAATAAGAACATTTGATACAACATAGACTGTATAGCACACACAAAAAAATAAATGGGGCATAGTGACATTAAACTGAAAGTTAGTTTGTACACCAAGTTCAATTAGTGCCAGCTACTAGTTCATTATTAGGTCTGTGTTGCATCAAATTTTTTTGTTATTTTTCATTTTCGGTACTCAGATGACCTCGAACAGCGGCACTATGGATTGATTCACACCAGACTTCTTCTTTAAAGCAATGCTAAGTAGTTTTTCTCCTTGGTTGTCGTACAGGTTGGAAGCAGAATTGTCTCTCATTTGAACTACAGAGAGACGGCCCGCTCCTCCAAACTTACTTAGTGCGGTTGTAGCCCATGGCACTGCATGAGAAGTGGGATTTTCGTGCCTGGAAATGTCCCTAATTTTTGTGCGCCTGTGAACATTGCGTTTTTCTGTGCTACATATTTACTGAAACAAACCATAATGTATTTGGAGAGCTCACAGAGGTGCTAATGGACCTAATTAGAATATGAATAGTTGTATAGAGAAGGCCTGGCCAGTGTGAATGTCCTCACTTAGTATTGGATGACCACTACTGGACCATTGGATGACCACATGAAAAATCACTCGTGATTGGTTGGCAGATCTGTCACTATTGGTCACCCTGGGTCATTATCAATGTAAACCCCAGTTATTTTTATTATTATGAAATAAATTATAATTTTAATATTCATATGATATTAGGCAGCTGTGGCCTAATGGTTAAGGAGTTGGTCTTGAGATCGGAGGTTTGAATCCCGTATCACTTGAAAGAATAGGGGTGGGGGAGTAAATAATTAGTGCTCTTCTGCATCCTCATCCATGGCTGAAGTGCCCTTGAGCGAGGCATCAAACCCCACATAGGAAGAATGTGGGTGGGAGAGTAAATAACTAGTGCTCTCCTGCACCATAATCCATGGCTGAAGTACCCCACATTACTCCAGGGACTGTACCCTGTACCTAAAATAACTGTAAGTCGCTCTGGATAAGATCGTCAGCTAAGTGTAATGTAATGTAATGTGATACACTATTGGGCTGTATATTCATGTCATTGTTATCGTACGGATTATACTATTAGTACCATCGGACATACATGAATTTATTGAGGAAAGGAAATTTTGCCAGAAACATTTATTCATTGAAAGAAAGAGCTTTATTAGCACAAGCGCAAAACGGAACATGCTTATTCAAAGTAAGAGCTTTTTTAAAGCAAATGCACAATTATGTAGAAAGTCTAGGAGATCTGTCCACACAACAAATGGGAAGCTCACGAGAAGCTCAAAATCTTTCAGCTACAGCTCCATCAAGTGTCTGTTTGTCACCTGGGAGCTGTAGGAAACTGGTGTCATTTTGTCTGAATTCTGTCCATTACTCAGATGTCTGTGGTGCGTAGCCCTGTACTTTGGATGCGCCTCTAATCTCAACTGCATTGTGGCACAGAGCTCGGCGTCTGTGAAAACAAAATGTACGGTTAAGGTCAGAATCTATTAACGTATGCCTATCTATTTCCTCATACAGCTGAATGAAAGCATATTCTTTAAAATTGTACCCTTGCTCTGGTTCGTAGTACCTACAATTTGTCTCAGTTGTGAAGACTCAAAGGAAAAGGTGTTAATACAGAATAAAAACATGTCTGATGTCTAGAAGGCTTGTCAGGCTCGTCCAATCACATGTGAAATTAAAAAAAGAGTGAGGGGGAATTAAACTGCTTAGTGGAGGTGTGCACTCTAGTTGCTTTTCTAGTTGTTTGTTGTGTCAAAAGGTACTGCCTTCAAATGTGTTTATTGTGCACGTTTCCTGGCTTCATGCATATATTTATACCAGAGATTTTCTTAAAATTAGGTTAATACCTTGTCACTTGCTGTAAAACTCCCACTGCTACACTGATTTTTATTTGTATAGTTCACAGTATTTTCATTTCATGTGAAAGCCTCCCCTAGAGTTATGGGAAGGGGGCTGGGTCATGGGGGAACATGTGTGCTGTGATAGGCTTATAGGTTATTTTCAGTATACTTTAAAAGTTTGGACCCACCACCAGGCTTTTTAATGATGCATTGGTTTTGTTTTTTCTTTTTTTTTTTTTTTTTTTTTTTTTACAGTTAAATATTAGAAATATTCCAAATACATGTATCTTATTGTTCTGTATTTTACAGCCTACAGTAACACATTATTTACCCAGAAAGACTCAGATGTCCAAATGCGCTTGGTTCTGTATGTAGTGCATGTAGTGCATTGCAAAGAACTTGGGTTGGATTTGGTAAGTTCCCAGCTTTGTGCATGCACTGTCCATGCACACTCAATGCACAAATGACACATAGCACTAAAAATCTGGCAGGCACAAGTTAAACCAATGTAAAAACAATAATGCAGCATGTTGCCTTAACCTTTTTTAAATTAGTTCAGAGCTTCACTTTTTACAGTGCTGGTCTTGTTTCAGCTAGGTCTTTTGTTGTTGTTATGTGGTCCTTATCCTGTTTAAGTGATCTTGTGTTTGATTTTTTTTCCATAAGACACCTTAAACTATTATTATTATTCTGTACAAAAGCCACTACACCAGTCAACATCAGTCTTGAATAGGGGGGTATTTAGTTTTCACACAAAGTAAAACAATGTAAAAAGTGAAGCATATAACCAACTTAAAATAGTTAAGGCAATGGGCTGCACGAATCTTTTTATTTTGGTTTAACATGCACAAGTTTTCAAGTGTCATGAGCACTGTTGTGATACTGAAACAGAACAAGTTAAAGGAGAACTTCGGTGTAAAATGAAAATTGTCATGTTAAAACATCATACCGAGTTGGTATGTGTACTGAGGAACAAAATTGATTTAGCCTGTTGCATTCAGAGTTTAGCTATTTTTTATCGTTTGTCCCAGAAGGCTAACAATGGAAGTGGTAGGTGCCCTTAGACGAAGCATGGCGACTACGCTATTTTTAAACCATTAAAACAGCTCGAAGAAACTCCACACTCCATCGGTAGTACAACAAAGGCCCTGACATTAAAAACAAGGCACTGAGAACTTTGTAAGTGTACACAACATTTATAAAAAAAAATGTTTTGACAGGCAGTTTCTTGTCGCCGCCATGATGAAAGTCCGCACAAGTCGATTGTCGAACACGAACCAGCAGGAAGAATAGGAGGAGAGGTAGTACAATCGACTTGTTTAATCATGGCGGCGACGAGAAACAACTGCAAACTACTGCATGTAAAAACAGTTTTTTAAACAAACGTTGAGTTTATTTAAAAAACTGAAGAGTTTCTTCGAGCTGTTTTAATGGCGTAGTCGTCATGCTTCGTCTAAGGGCACCTACCACTGCCATTGTTAGCCTTCTGGGACAAACGATAAAAAATAGTTAAACTCTGAATGCAACAGGCTAAATCAATTTTGCTCCACAGTACATACCAACTTGGTATGATGTTTTAACATGCCAATTTTCATTTTACACCGAAGTTCTCCCTTAAAGCAACACAAGATATGTCTACTTCAAAACCAATGGCCAAAACTTCTGCGGGGGGGGAGGCATAATGCACACACATAATGGTCTGTAGCTGTAAAATTGACTGTCTTGCACGTCAGTTGACACAAGGTGAGTGATACTGGCTGGCAATTACAACTCTTGCCATGTCTTTTATTGTCTTCCATTTGTTCTTTAAGAAATTGTTATGGGGATATTAAATAGACCCCACGATACTAGGAGGTGAGCCACAATTTTGTTACTTGTAACAAGAGCATTCAAGGAAATGGACTTTGCATTCGACACATAAGGGATTCCATCCTGCTATCAATATGTGTGTTTACATGGATATTAGTATTCCGGTTGCAATGGGGAATATCCTGGCTTTCTCTTCATGTCAACATCTTTTTCCAGCTTTAGTTTCTTGAAGAAGTCCTTATCCTGCGTTACAAAAATTAGGGATAGCCTACCTGGAGTACTCCAGAGATACTGCAGCAGGTATCCATGGCATCCCAAATACTCACAGTTGGCTACTGTGTGTGTGAGCACAAATTGTGACATTCATTTTTATTCAGTGATGGCCGCAGTGAAGAAGAAATCGAGATACATGTTTCTCCAAGTTCAAGCAAATGGCCTATCCCGCATATGATCAAAACGAGGATAAGCCTCAAATTCAGGATACTGAAATGCATGTAAGCACACTCTATGACTCCTACCTACAGAATAATATAGTATGCATAGATATGTATAGTTTTAACAGGTGCACAAGTGCACTTGTGCAATATTAAATGTTGCCTCTTTAAATCCCCAGGTTCGTCTGGAGACTGCACCAGATGCGCAGCGCATTCAGAGCCCTGCTGGTTTTGATGTGCTAAAGATGAGCAACGCCCTTCGCTATGAAGTTCTAATGGAGATCCTGACGTCATTGGGCCTGAGCTGCGAGCTGAGTCAGATTCCACCACCGAGCCCTGTGCACGTCCTCTCCACCTGCCCGGTACATGACGCTTGCTTCATTACAATTTGGCCCTGTCCGGAATGTTTACACGTTCATTCTATAGTTCACTATGTAGGGTGTGAGTTACAGTGTTTGGCCTTTACCTCCCTTATACATGGAATTCTCTTTTCTAATTGGCTGATGAGGTGGGCATTAACTTTCTAGAAAAAGTTGAATTGCCATTCTATATCACATCCTCTCAACCCAGTATATCAAAGTTGTTTTATTACAATAAGTGTCCTGGACATTTAATTTTAAACATAATATATTTAACTGTCATTTGACCAGGGAATAAAATCACATTGAGATCAAAATCTCTTTTACAGGTAAACCCTTGCAAGAAGGCAGCACACAAACGACATTATACAAAACATGGTCAACAAGTAATTAAGAACAAGAAGCAAGAGGATTAATACAGCATAAAACACAACAAAGACACAATAAGTTAAAACACACAGTTCAAAAAACATAATTATAATGAATAATTGACTTGAAATCAGCAAGTGATATAAAAACTTCCATTTTCCTGCTTTTGCACTGTACATGAAAGTCAGTTTATGAAACACCTATTGTCATTCATACTTCTATAATATCAGTTTAGTTATTTTAAGCCCAAATCTAAACTGAAATATTCTCTTGGGACAACTTAGTTAAGGTGGGATGGATGTATTGTTAAAGGTGCTATGACATGGTGCTTCTTGATGCTTTTATATAGGCCTTAGTGGTCCCCTAATACTGTATGTGAAGTGTCTTTCCCGAAACAAAGCCTTGGTGCATAATTACAGCTTCTTCGAGCCAGTCCCACTAACAGCTTTCTGTAGCTTTAGTCTGTAGCTTTAAATGCTAGCAAGGAGAAGAGATGTGGGCCTATGTGGCCTTGACCAACTTGCGAGCAAATACTGTCTATGGTAGCACATGCTAATGTTTATAGTGGATCTCTCGCAATGACTAGTAGACAAATAGCCGTTCAAGCTTTCCAAGCTTTTGTTAGTTTGTTTCTTTGCTTTTACATGTATCATCATGTAGCTGTAATGCTAGCCTGCGTTGCTGCCTTTTCATGGTGCTCTGATTCGTAATGTAAAGGGATAACAGCTGCCTAATTAATCAGCGCTGACAGAGCTTTTAGTATACTTGCCATGAAAGTGACATCACTGATGCACCCAACCCTTCATACTTCACACACAGGCCAATCTTCTCCTCATCAGAAGTGTTAAATGCCACAGTAGTTAAAACAGTTTGGAAAACCTTGCATGTCAGAGGAGTGAAACATGACTGAATTGCTTTTGACAATTCAGTCAAGAAAAGCTTTTGAGAAAATCCTAAAGGGTTTTGGTCAGTGTTTGTATTCCTTGTGAGCTTCCAGCAATATTAGCCGATTTGTAGCAATGTATGCTGGTAGTTACTAGGCCAAAGTTAGGTGTCAAATCCCACAGTAGTTAAATGCCAGAGGAGTGAAACATGACTGAATTGCAGGTTTATATCTACATTTAGGAATTAAACTGGATACATCCAAAAAGGTTCGGCTCAGGGTGTATATTTACTGTGTTCTCAGCTGTATAAGACGTTATGCGTGATGATAGGATAAGGCAAAATAAGTTAGCTTAAACGAATGGCTTGCACCTATGTGAACCTAACTGAAGAAAATCCTGAAAGTTTTTGGTTAGTGTTTATATTTCTTGTGAGTTTCCAGCAATATTAGCCTATGTGTAGCAATGGAAAACACATGTTTAGGCTCAGTAGTTGCTAGGCTAAAGTTAGCTTAAACCACAAGGTCATTGCCTGCTGTGTGAGTGTGCAAATTACACAAAAATGAGGTGCAGATGCAGCAAGTGTAAAACTAGCTAGGTCGTAGCTCATTTTCTTATGGGTTGGACCAAATTCTCTGAGTGGGCAAACCCGAGAAACGGGGTAGAAACCTTTCCCCTTATGATGACATACGGGGAAGATTCACGATTGACTGAGCTTTTAAAGCGGCAGGATACCCATTGCTTGCTTGAGACATTTTGCCATGTCCAGCCATTTGTGGACCTTAAGCAGGTTGGTGGAACTCATATTAATGTTAAAAAACCTCATTAACTCATTCGATGCCAATGACGCGAAAACGCGTCTTTTACGATAGTAACGCCCAGTGCCAATGACGCGTTATCGAGTCAATTGCGTTTTTTTACAGGGGAGGTGGGGTAATCATCTGATCTAGCTTGTGTACAAAAATCAAAGTTGTAATCACAAGGGAACCCATTCTGTGGGTAGTACCAGTATCAGTGTGGATATGTGATCATCTAACATTGTCTCAAAGAAGAGACACTGGACCTGGCTTGCTCAATTGCTCGCGGTTTTGCACACTGCTAGCTTGATCAAAATAAATCCTGTCAGCACGTATGTTGAAGCTACTGTTTTCCTAGCAACATCTCACGTTTAGCTTATGCAAGCCACCAATAGATTAATTTCACTTTAGGTAATGCATAATGAGCAGCCTGTCGCGCTGTTTCATAGATAGCTACACCTGCACTTGACTGACCCGTCTGCGCCGACAGCAAGTCACTGACGACCCAGCTCTCTACATTTGGTAAAGCGCACGGATTCACTGCACTCTCCCAACATCATAATTTTCTGTGCTATCATTCTCATGTGTTAATCTAGTTGTTCTGTGTGCAGATCCTGTGGAATACAATGTTATTTTGCTCTGAAGGCGTTGTAGCCTATATTTGGTTCGGTTTCGGTTTGCCTATCCCCTCTCTGAGCCAAGTTCCCACACTAAAATGTTACAATGTTTTATATCGTGTTTGGTGACGTTCAGAAATATTACATTTATTACCGATACTAGATGTATGGACCGGTATTTTAGATCGTGTTTATAGGTCTTCTCTGCTGTACACACACATGCATACACACGCGCGCACACACAGGGGGAGAGCTAGAAGCACTACAGTTACAGTATAACATAGTGTGCTGTACATAAATAGCTGCTAAATAATGTTGCCAGCGTTATTTTTGGTGCAGTATACATGGGATCACTTTTCATAATGTTTGAGATGTCTCTGAAGCAAAAACAATTGTAATCAAAGACATTTTCTGCTTGAAATGTTGCTCGTTACAAAAAGCCGTTTTTCTCAGTATTTTGGTCAGAAATCAGCATTTTTAGTTACACCCACCCATGTTCTCCAGACAATTGCTAAGAAATGGAAAGAGGTACAAACAAAATTTTTTTTCTGATGATAAAGGAAAGTCTGGAGTTTCTTTTGGTATGTTTTTTGTTGACACAGACATAAAACTCAATTTTCTGTGGGTCTTGAAAAAACACTGAAATGTTCAAAAAATCCTGGCACTGGGACGTGACCAACTTTGAAAATGGCTGGCACTGAATGAGTTAAGTGAAATTTTCATGCCATGGCACCTTTAATGTGGCCGCCTTAGCTTGGGGCAACACTTGCTTTCTGATTCCGTATTCAACTGTTATGTAAATTCAGCCATTGTGAAATGCCACTGCACATTTGTGTTTGACGAAACAATGTTTAGAGTTTCGTATTGTCTTAGTCTGTTTAGACAGTTGATGAGTGTAATATTTAATACACTTAAGTTCATTGTAGGGTTTGGTCTAACACATTCAATATTGAAAAAAAAATTGACAGGAAGGACTCAGTCATATGGGGAAATTACCCCTTTTTGAGTTGACTATGTTGACAGTCTTTGAAGTTTCTTGAAATCCATTTATACCTACCTATAAAGGAATCTACCTTTGTAATGTAAGCCTTTTGGTTATCCTTCATCCAGATTTAGGCTTAAAAGCACTAAAATCTTGTTTCGGGTTATTTGTTTAGAGAGAGAGTATAATCAGCATTTGCACAGATAAGCATTAGGGTAGAATTTTTAAACAGCAAGGGTAAAGAATGGCATAGATCTGACTGAATTGAGCCAAGAAAGTCAGCAGAGAGAACATTGAAGTCAGAGTTTGAATTCAACCACACTTTGAAGCTCTGGGATCTCCTCTATTGTTATTCAAATAACCTCCACTGCCATTGGTGGTCAAGCCCGTGGTATGCTGAGAATGTGCACTCTACACTAATCAGTGTTTGACATGGATTATAGGAAAAAGGAGGAAAAGAAAGTGGCAGATGCAGGAACCCTGTGCTAACGTTGAGACCACACACTGTTACAGAGCCTCTGTGGGCATGCTGACCCAGTTCATAATGTTTGTCTTGAGATTAACTGCACATCTAATGCAAAAACTTGACAGACTTGAGTTGTTTCACAAAATATTAGTTTTTATATAGTCATTGCTATTGGGTTTGTCAGCAGAAACTATACATGTCAGACATTCTTTTTTTGGAAAATAGTGAGGTTTTCCAGGGAGAACATCAACCGAAAATTGACTGAAGTGGGTATAATTTGAGAATGTGTGTGAGCCTTCTCAAACTGTATTAATTTAATGACCTGCCGGCTTGGGTGGTATTTTGAAAGTGCCATATACCAGAATATTTTTAATACTGTGGCCGCCTACAGGTCACAGTGAGATATACAGTACTAGCTTAGTTTGTCAACATCAGAGTGGTACAGAAATGCTCTCACTGATGCAAAAGAAGTAGTTTCTTGCATTCTATTCACCTTATTCTGGAACAGACCATGGGCGGCGTGACGCTCTTCCGTTGTGTAACGGTATTTCTGGTTACTATGCGCCCTAATGCAACCTTCTACTGTCTATGAATCCAACTCAACTGATGTTACTTGAAATCTAACGATCTAAAACACCGGTCCATACATCTAGTATTGGAGTAAGCTGTGCAATTAGACTACTGCTCTGTGCTCCTAAATGTAACATTTCTGAACGTCACCAAACACAACATAAAACATTGTAACATTTTCGTGTGGGAACTTGGCTCAGCCAGAGGATAGGCAAACTGGGGACGAACTAAATATACAACGCGTTCAGAGCAGAATAACATCGTATTCCACAGAATCTGCACGCAAAACAACTAGATTAACACGTGAGAATGATAGCACATGAACTGACGAAACATAACATTAAACATTGTAACATTTTGGTGTAGGAACTTGGCTCACGCGAAGCGGTACGAGAGAGCTGCGTCGTCAGTGGCTTGCTGTCAGCGCAGGCGGCTCAGTCAAGTGCAGTTGTATGCGTGTGTGTTGTCTAGCATCATAATCGGCATTGCCTAAGGTGAAGTTCACTAGTTCACGTTCCGAAATTTGGAAAACGAGTTGTTAATAAATAGCGAGAATTTGGGGCGCTTCTCTTGATCCGGGGGCTCTCCGCGGAAGAGCCGCCTGCTGCGGCAGGACGGATCAGAAGGTGCGTCCACGCCATCCTGTCAGAACGACTGCGCGGCAGAAGACTGACAGGACGGTGAGCACCCGAGAAGCATCCGGGATCGATCTCGGGCTGCGAGAGAAGTGTGGCATATGTAAACAAGGCGAGCGTCTCTTGATCCGGGGGCTCTACGCGGAGAGCCGCCTGCTGCTGCAGGACGGATCATAAGGCGCATCCGCCAGGTCCCGGCAGAACGACTGCGCGGCAGAAGTCTGACGGGACGTGCGAGGGCCCGAGAGGCATGATCGATCTCGGATGAGTTTTGAAAAATAAAGTGAACACTTCTCATGAGACAGTGTAAAATGCATTTTCTTTTGAATTGGTGACGAGTGAAACGACTGAATGGTGGGCGGGAGGGGCGCATTTGGGCAAGGTCGCGAGTCAGGGTCCAGAGGTGCTTAATCGGTTCTCCGCGCAACCCTACGCAGGCAGGTGTCACGGGAAAACCGAAGCAAGCACCCCAAAAGGAGCAAATGTTTGAGGGACCCCTGACCGGGACCGAGTTATACGAATCACGACATAAGTGCCAGTTGGGCTTTCTTTAGCTCGGACGGATTGGATCGAATGTATAACTGGTAAGCGTCCGAGGTCCATCGGCCGAGGGTTTTTAGCGATAGCTCGGGCAGACCGTTAGAGGCTGCGGTGGTGGCTGCACCGATCCGAAAGGAGTGGGATGAATAACGATCCGCCGGGATTCCTACTTGAGTAATAATGGATTTGAGGTGGGATTGAACCAATGAGCGAGTTATTGGCCGTCCGTCGTCGGACACGAAGAGGGGGTCATCCTGAGAGGCGATGGAGGCGCGGTAGTTGATATAATGGACCAAGGTTTGGTAGTGCTGGAGAGGCGAGGCTATGTTAAAAAAGTACACGAAGTGTCCTTTGCCCATTTGGTCTGTCTTACTGCGTTTGATGGAGTAACGGATCGAGTCTGGGTGTAGAATTTGCAGGTCGCAGACGCGCGGGTGAATTTGGGGATTAAAACCGGCACTAGGAGTCGTGAATTCGCTAGTTCTGAGCAGCCCAAAATACGCCAACATAAACATGGCCATTAGCGTTAGGTCTGTATGGGGAGTAAGGAAGCCATGCCTTAAAACGTGGACGCAGGAATTCAGCAGGTGAAAAGTGATTGGGAGCCGATGGTCAGGAGCAGCCGGTTCGGTCTTGCGGATCCCTTTGATCATTAGTGACACGTAGTGGCTGGACAGAGATTCGCAAGCGGACCCAAAAATGATCAAGCGGAAATAAACAGGGCAGACGAAGCGTGCGTGGGAACTAGCGCGATAGCTGCCAGTGTGTGGGAATTTGCAAGGGGAGCATCTTGAGGCGTGAACCGAAACCGATGCGTTGCCCTTTGATGTTTTGCACGAAATAAATTACACTTGATGTAGTCACCCTTTTATTTATTGTTTTTATTTATTTATTTATTTTATTTACTTATTGTTTTGGACCTACAGAACATGACTAAATTATCTCCGATTATTTATCAGTCACACTCTCGGGGAAAGGCGAAAACCCATGTTACCCAAAGAAAAACCACTCTTGCCAATTTTGTGGAAAAAACATTGGGAAGCCTGGGAAAAATTCCTTTACCAGCACCATAACAAATGGCTACTCAGGGTTGGACAGCCGAGAGTGGACGCGTGCTACGCCACTGTTAAGATTATGAAAAAATAAGATACCCGTTACAGGCAAAGCGCTATTAACCGTGTAAAATTATTCGATTTCAAAGTGGCGCTAAAAGCATAAGTCTATAAAATGCTACTGCGTCATTTCCGGGAGGTCCCGTTTTCCGTGGGTGGTTCAACCTCCGAACGATGGAACGAGAACGATGCATGTTGAGACACTGCACACTTGTGCCTCAGGTCATCTGCAAAGGAGACATAACGAGGTTATGTGAAAGCCAAGTCCCTGCGTGGGAAAACCATGCCAGCCCAGCAAAATGCCAAAATGTTATTTGTCATTCGTGGTGACTAGTAGGCCAAATTGGCTTGATACCACGGGGGAGTGCGATACCTTGTTTTGCCTCATAGCCCCAATGGACAATGTTGGGGAAAGCGGGGGCGCTATTTCACTCAATACAAATGCTGGCTCAAACGGGAGAGGGATGATGATATGAAGGGACGACCCGGTAAATTAAGGACCAGATTATTTGATAAAGATGTCTGCTAATGTGGAATTCGAAGTTGCACATGCGAACGGGGTACACCGTGACAGGTTTGATGGAGAAGTAAAACCACTCTGCGGAGTGGTGGGCGATTCAACTGTGTGTAAGCACCAGCATGGGAAAATGAGAGCCGCTTCGTCAGGGCACTGATCAGCATGAACCACTTTTAAGGGGAACCTTAGTCAAACTCAGTACGTTGCCAAAGCTACTAAAGATAACGTAACCAAATTAATTCGAGTAAAACTCCGCCAATATAAGTTTGCTTAGTAGCAAACTTTGCTAACGTCCCACCACGAAAGCAAACCTTGTCTGTGTAGATTCTCTTTTATCCGGGCCACAGCAATCAAAGGAGCTAGGCTGTAAACGACTGGACCTCCCTTGGAGCTAGAAGAGGCCTCACCCCTCGTCCGAAGGCTGAATAAGCAAACTATGGTAGGCAGGAGCAGTGTCAGCATAGCCGCTAACAGCGTTGGCGAAGGCAAGTAACACTGGTAGCACGGTTAGCATTGCGGCTAACAAACATTGGCTAATTACTGTTAAACATGGTTAGTTGCTCAGCGTTTTAGCATGGTTAGCGTCGTTACCAGCCTGCTAACATACATAGAAGAGCCACAACCGATTTCCCATGCGCTGATTGCCCAAACGGACGTCTATTTAGTGCAAACATACGCAAAACCGAGTGAATTGCTTGTAGCAAAGGTTGCCAATATCCCACCACGTATTCAGGCCTTGAAAGTATAGCTGCGTTGTTAGTGTTAGCATCGAAATTAGCAGTATTAGCAGCGAAATTAGCAAGTAGCACAGGTAAGGCAGCTAGCATCACGGCTAACAAACACTAGCTAATCGCTATTGCACGGTTAGTAGATGAGCAATCATAGCACGGTTAGCATTGTTATTAGACTGCTAACGGGCACACGAGTACTGCGATGTCTTTTTTATGCGCTAATTATCCAAAATAAACCCACTGAAGACGAACGAATTGAACGCCTAACCTAAGAGACACAAACTACCGATACATAGTACGCTTTTACCGCATACAATACGGAGGTGTAAGTGTGGCCGTTTACATCTGCATCAACACGGACATGCAAGTAACAGGGTGGAAGGAACCGAGGCTTGGTACTGTAGCGAGCAGAGGCCTGTAAAATACCGCAGGTGGTGGTGGCACGGCTCCGGGTAGGAGACACATAACGGCGGGGATGGGGTGCATGACAAGACATATTACATACAAGACATTAAGGGGATGGGGAAGGTGTAGCGACGCGGTCGCTACAGCTTTGGAGGCGGCGCACATTACAAGACATGACACATTACATACAAGACATTAAGGGGATGGGGAAGGTGTAGCGACGCGGTCGCTACAGCTTTGGAGGCGGCTCAGCACACACCTTTGGTTTTGTATCCGCAAGCCTCGCAAATGTGGAATAATATAATAAATAAACAAATAACGCTCCCGATGCAAAGGGCAGGCCGCTTGGCGGGCAGCGGGAGAGAAGCAGAAGGGTAGGCTCCATAGCGATGCCAGAATTCGCCCGGGCAGAAGAGGGATACCGGGAAGTCGACTGAAGCTCGGAGAAAATATTTAGAGTAGCTGCTGGCGGTTTGAAGTAGTTGGGAAATGTTGGTGTTTGCTATCGAGCAGCGATCGGAGTACGGCATCCTTAGAAGCAACACTGGAAAACAGGCGAGCGAGCAGAGGCCTTGCGAGCAGGAGGAAGCGAGCGGAACGCTGATGGGTGAGTGGTGAATAAGTTACCGGAAGAGCTTAACGAGAGGGGCGTGCCGCGTGACAAAGTTTCGTCGCGCTCCTCCTGAACTTCCGTTTTTTTAGGAAACGCCATTTATTGTATTGGTGGCTTGCAGAAGCTAAACGTAAGATGCTGCTGGAAAAATAGTATCCTAAGCAACGTCTGCATAGTTAGGGAAGTTAAAAATACAATGGCCATTTCCCTGATTAAAACACATGTCCCTTTCTGTACAGACATGTTTCTTTATTTATTTTTTGACAAATCGCCCCCTGCTTCAGCCCACCGCTGCATGCCATCCAGCCACCCAGTGGAGTTCATTAACCTCGAGTGATGAAGCACAATCTCTCCATCCGATCTTTTTAGGTGTCTTTCTGAGCTATCCATCTTTATTCGCAAGGTTTTCCAACGTAGCTGACTTGCTGTAGCAAACCGACCGAAAGTAATGTTACAATTGCGGAAGACGAGCAACTTTGAAAATGGGCGTGTCAGAATAAGGTGAATATGAAAAGGTCTAATAAAGAAACACCACTATATAGTAAATCCGTTGCTGCCACCATGCTAGCTGCAAATAAAGTTATGAGAAAAACGTGCAGCCTACATATGTGACATACTGGCATATCGGGGTGTCATGTCAGGAAAATATTGGGGAATGCAAAAATTGGATACCGCCCAAGCCTACTGCCAAGTAGGCCTAAATGAACAAGTGTATTTCTAGATGAACTGATTCATATTGATTTAAAGACGAAAGGTTACACCGCACTTTTTGTAGTTTAATACACTTAATATGCTGTTATTTAAATCACATAGAACTATTATCTATTTTAACACAGATGTTCAAAATTTACACATGCTGGTGTATCTAATTTAAAGGTGTTCTTCTTCAAATTGTTGTGGCACAAATATGAACAAATTGTGCCACAGCGAATTATAATGAAGTTATACTTATATCTCTATCCATATTTAGTTTAGAATAATATTATTTAGAGGACAGTCAGGCACTTTACAGTGATCCTAATGTAATGTGTTTTTTCATCCACTAGGGGGCAGGAAGCCAACACGCGCCTCTCTGAGCTCACCACCTTGACCTGGAGTACTGTAGACAAAGTTGATTGACATGATTTTTTTTACACAAGCATGTACAATTCAAATCTATATAATTTCTATATAATATTGACAGAAATTATTTTAGCCAACAAAAATAAAAAATATTTTAAAGCACTGTCCCTAGATCGCATTTGCAAATGGCATAGTTGACTAAAATAGAAAAACTGGGTTTCTTTCTTTCTTTCTTTCTTTCTTTCTTTCTTTCTTTCTTTCTTTCTTTCTTTCTTTTTCTTTCTTTCTTTCTTTCTTTCTTTCTTTCTTTCTGTCTTTCTTTCTGTCTTTCTTTCTTTCTGTCTGTCTTTCTTTCTTTCTTTTTTCATTGAATAGCCTGTGCTCTACAACCAAGAGATCATTTCCGATGTGGTGCTTGAGTGACTTTGACAAGTTAAGTTACTCATTTGTACACCCACTTGGCCCGGGTTGGCCCTCCCTCGCTCCACACAAACAGTTGTGTTACCAAAAGTCAAAAACTGTAGTATTACGGTGGAGAGAGTTTGTTTGGACTTGAGTGTGACATTTGACCCCTGCCCCCGCCACTTTGTTACAACAAACACGGGAATGATGAAAGCAGCAGACTGCCTTGTGGGATTGCTTCCAGATTGGGGTGGGAATGAGACGGGGCGCGGCACATAGACCGTGCTCTGTGCACCTTGCCCGTGGAGGAAGACAGGAGACCCTGTGCTAACTCTGGGCCGTTGAGCATATCACATTGACGCTCTGAGGGAAACTCCGTCCGCTATACCCCCTTACAAATTAGTCAAGAGCCATGTTTATCTTGCCACAAGCTTTCCCCACTGTTTCAGAAAAAACTCTTTCATCACCCTGGCTACAGGCCGCAAGTGCCTTCCCAACTGTTTCACAGCAATGACACAAAGTCTCCCGTGCCACAAACCAACACAGTGTCAAGAAAAATAGTTTTAGTTGTCACCTCACAGACGAGGCCTTTTCAAACTTAAAGTAAACTTTGTAAGGCATACTTTAAATATACATTTTTAATACACTTAGGCTCCACTTATTCCTGGAGGATCTTTTGCTATTGTATGTCTGTGTATTCAAGAGAGCGTGCATTTACACAGTCCTGGCAGTGTTAATTACAAACAAACAAAGTTGCTTGGGCAGTGCTATAAACAATTATAGCCAATCAGTATGATTTTTTCAAAGTATACATGTAAGCGGCATAAAATGATTGATTCATATATGAACAGCCTTTTACCAGAATTGCAGACTTTACCTTTTTTCAGCTTGTGCACTAGCTGTAGACATCTCAGGCTTGTTGTATTTACCCCTTCTGTCGTGTCGTGGGGGTAAGTAAAGGGGGTGTTGTTAAGTTAAAGTCACAAACAAAAATAACTTCAATTACAAATGAATTTATGAATTTTTTTATTCAAAAGGTGCACAAGATATTTATTTTATTCAAAATGTATTTATTCAAAAAGTGCTTTACAATTTCTCTTATGAATGCACACAATGAAAGAAATAATAACAACTTCTCTCAGTATTACACATAACACATAACAGTTAACAATAACACAACACACAACAACACTGATACTCAGTTAGCCTCAATTTCAGTCATACAATGCCTGTTGTAGGCTATTGGAAAAGAAGGTTAACAATTGTCTTCTAAAAAAAATTAATTAAATAACTATGGTGGTGTTTCACAGTGTGAAATGACCAGGTAGCCTCCGCTGCATTCACAGCATCCTCGTTACCTGGTCTCACGAAATACATGCTGATGGAACTGGCGCTGCTCTCGCCTCGAACAGCCTTTTTATGTTTTTTGGTGTCCAGGTAGAATTTTAGGTCCCTGGCACCACCACTGGACAGCGAGACATAAGTGCCTGCTTTGCACACTGTGCACAAGGCTTCCCACTTGTCTCGCCCCAGTCTGAATGCGGGGAATTTCTTCTGTAATTCACCTGCCTTCTGATAGACGAGGGCTGCCTGCACTGACGCACCAAGTGGCTCAGGGGTGACGTCACATATAGTGCCGTGCGCAGTGCCCTAGTGCCTGTCATTTTACTGGTCCAATGAAAGCAAAGCCGTGTAAGAAAGGAACTGAATGAAAGGTAATTTTAAAAACCCGGACATTTCCTCATTTTCTAAAAAAAAACAGGACACACCGGACAGGACGTAAAATACGGACATGTCTGGGGAAAACCGGACGGTTGGTCACCCTATTGTATGTGTTTGCATTAAAAACAGTATTTACATAGTCCTGGCTACTGATTCAAAATGGGAGAACCACTCTTGGTGGCACCCCTCTCTCTCTCTCTCTCTCTCTCTCTCTCTCTCTCTCTCCCAAATGAGGACAAATGTGTTATAAAGTCAATTTCCAGTCCAGTTATAAAGTCAGTTTCCAGCCCAATTTTAACAAAATGTGTATTTATTATGTCTTGGTCTTGTAGTGCAGTATAGACCTCTGACGCTTGTGTTCACCCTGGTCAGTCTGTGTGCTGCAGTCTGCTGAATTAAAATGGGAGATCCCCTTATGGCTGGTGGCACCTCTCTCTCTGTCTCTGTGTCTGTCTGAGGGAAGCCCAGGCCCATCCCATCCCTCTCCTTTAAGGACAGCTGAGAGGGGCCCCTGGGGACGCCTCGGTCATTACCATCCTTATTGAACATGACACAAAGCACAGAATGATGGGCATGCTCACAAGAACCTCTAAGTGATTAACTAGTCCCATGTGCAGCAGGCGAAGCTTTGAGCTAATCATGTCATTATGCTCATTAAATTGCATTTTACTTTTTTTTACAACCATGGATTGCATCATAATAATGTGTTTTTATAATAAATGTGATGAAACAACTGTGCAGCAAGAATTTCTGAAATTTAAGGAAATTTCTTTTTTTTTTTTTTTTTTAAATAGTTTTCAGTAAGAGATAAAAAGTTGGTCTTTGAGATGATTATCTGTAGTGTCAGCCTTGGTTATTGCTCAGAATGTCTGCTCACAAGTCACTTTCACAGCCTCTGTGGAAACATGTAATTAACTGTGTGTTTGTAGTTTTGTGTGAGGGCTTTATTTTATTTAGCAGAGAGGACTGGTCTTGACTGGTGCCAGCCACGTTTTTTCCCCCTTCTTGATGGATTGTAGCTATGGTATTTATTTTAGGAGATCCATTTTGTTACTACACTTTTCCTCAAGCTGTAAAGCCAGAGTCCTTCCCAGCGTGTACCTGAAGTACAGTTAGCTTATTTAGTAAACATACATGTAGCTCACCTTTTATGGTCCTGTGTGAGGAGTGACTTATCTTTTTTCAATGGATTCATTATGATGTAAAATTCTTATTGTAAGTTGCAGAAGTAGCAGTCAAAAGAGATTAAGGTCTTTACTGCGGATGTTGAGAAGCATGACTTCAGTGAAAATCATTTTTTATGAATCCAATGTAGCACTACAGATGTGATTCTGTGTTTGGTTTGGAGGTTTTACTGACGATCTGCATAATTTATGTAACATAAACTGAGTTTCAGTTTAAATTAATACACAGTAAAATGAAAAAAAAAAAACATCTACTTCTAACTAGGTTTGTTAGCATAGTCACTGTAGACCATCCTGAATAATATCTTTGCAAATAAAAAATAATTTTTATTTCTGTTTAATATTCACATACAGTAAAAAAAAAATCCAGACAACACAGGCATTAGTAAAAATAGGTACCAGCCTTATGATCCATTACGATGAATCTGAACTTAAACATGCATTATTATAATAGTAACACATGAGAAATATGCGGAAACCCAAACATTTATACAATAAACACATAACAGGTGGGTTTCCTAGATGCAGTACGACACAGGCACTTTACATTAATATAACCAAGCCTAGTATGCATCTCACAAAATGTAATGTACATTTCTATGGACACAGGAAACAATGACCTCTATGAACGGCGTGATGGAAGTATCAAATTAAACTTGCTCTTGATTAAAACACGCCGCTGTGACGGGATGAGCTAATTTTCTCTCTTGTATTTGTCAAACATTCGTTGAGTTTTTCCCAAAGAGCAAAAAAACAAGTACTTGTGGGGAAGTGTATGACCCCACTGATTAATTCACTTTGACAGAAAAGGACCAGGAACTCCAACACCCTGGGGAAATGGGTGTAATGAAGCCAAACCTGTACAGTAATTGATTATGCATGCCTGTTAATTAAATTGAAGTGTTTGTTTTTTTGTTTTTTTTGCTATGGCTGAAGTTGGAAAGAGTTTTCAGATCAGTTTTGCACTACATTTCAGGATGTAGAAATTGAGTATATATGTAGGTGATGTAAATGTGTTAAATAAAACTAAATTTCAACAAACCATCTGTAAAGTCTCTGCTGCTGAGCTATCCAAATAAAGTATTACCCAGTTTTTCTCCTTCTCTTACATTTAAAGATGGAGAAACTGAGTGTATATGTGAGTGGAATAGAAAGTGTAAGCTTGCTGAATTCTCACATGTTATTTACCTGCTTTTAGATGAATAATTCTTAAGAACAGTTTTTTCCCCTTTTTGTTCTCCCAGGAGTTGAAAGGCCGCTTCTTAAAGTGGCTGGAGAGCCAGATAGACAGAGAGGGCATGCTGGGCTCCCCAAAGAGCCGTCTGAAGCTGTTGTCAGGTGCAGAGCTCCAGACAGACCTGCCTGAGGGGGTTCTCGCCCTGCTCCCCACAACCCCAGAGCTGGTGTCAGAGCAGTTCAACCTGCAGGCCTACAGCCACCACCTGCACACCCACACTCTGGGCCGCACCCTGCTCTACGCCGAGGCCACCCCCACCACCATGGACCTGCTAGAGGGGTACGTTGGCTTTCTACCAGAATTTCCTACGCGATAATAAAAATCTCTCTGTCTGTCTCGTTCTCTCCCTGCTACTCAGGCCAGCGGGTAGACTCACTGAGAAGAGAAATGAGAAATGAAGAAGTGAATTGAGATGCTCTTAAAATCAGTCTTTCGCGCACACTGTCTGTATGTGCTTTTTGTGTGGGAGTGTGGCTCTACGCTGTGGGTCTGCAGTCAAGGAGAGTGAGTGTGTGAGGAGGAGAGTAAGCCTCTCGCTGAGTGCAGCCACTTTACACGGCGACAGAAGTTCGAATGCTTCCTCCTGCTGCAAGTGTCTGTGTGTCTGTGTGTCTATGTGAGGGAGTGTGTGTGTGTGGGAGGGTGCCTCTGCGCTGGCTCTAATTTAATGGCTGAATGACCTCAGAGCGGTAGAGGCGGGCTGCACCTAATAGGGGCCTTTGTCTCCATCTCCACATTTTACTGGTAAGTTGCCAGTCAACAGGCGGGATCTCAGAAACAGGTGGAAGCTATTAGACCTGTCATAAAGTTTGAAAAATGGATTCTGGACCTGGGCTGAAGTGATTGAGAATGACAGTGTTGTCATTAAGGTTGTAAGGTAAAGAAAAAAAAAAAGGGGGGGGGGGGGGTCAGCAGCGAAGAAAAAATGTCTACAGTGTGATTTCCCGGCCCTTGATCATAAGTTTAATTTCCAGATGTACCATGTTACAGTCTGATTAAATAGTATTATTTTTGAATTAAGTAGCATGCATGAATATGTTTATTTCAACCGAGGAAGTGGGACAGTGTTGTATTTTCTATGGCAGTGTTTTTAGAAAATGATTAGGATTGCTTTTTATGTTTTTAGTGATTGCAAATTTCAGTGTTAAGAATGTATTTATGTTTCTTGCCAAAAACAAGTCACATTTATTTAAGTGTTGTCCTACTCAGGCAGATTATCCTTTGGCTTTATGTATTTTACTTTCTGTGGAGATCGTAAACCTGACATACTGAGGTTTTGCGCATCAATATATTTTTCATTGTGTGTGTGTTTACATACATATAGGAACACACACGCACGAACACACATGCACGCACACACATACAAAATTGTTTTTTTCTGAACCGACATTAATTGGGCTAAATCTATTTTTATACCTAGAGATGACACAGTTTGACTCAATCCACACAAAAAAAAAACATCCATCTGTCAGTAATGGTGAGTACATTAATAAGATGTCTCAGATCGTAGACAATGAAGGAACTTTTTCCTTATTGGAGATAAAAGGGGGGCTTTTTGGGCTGTCTAATAAAGTAGTGTGTGTGCACGAGGGGGGTGTAGTAAAGTGCTTGGCTAGACATTCTGGTGTGTGGATGGGGCTGATGAAGACGGGTTATATTGATGTCTGCGCTGAGCTGGCCAGTGTGTTTGTCCAGAGTATTAGTGCTTTGTTTGGCTAGAGGAGACTAATAATAGGCAGCCTGAGACACAGGATAGTGTTCTCACAAGGTCACAAGCAGCCACAGATCCCCAGTGTTGCCCTTTGGTCACTGAGCACAGTGGTGCCACCGCATCCATTTTGGAGCAGGTCGGAGCCTACTATAGCCAGCACAGCTGATTTATCCAAGCTACTCTCTTTATCTTTCTTCATCGTCTTCCCTTTAATTGTATTGCATTATTTTCACTTTCCTGTAGACCCTCTAAGTACATGCTGTGCCACCATCAGAATGAAAAATGCTTTTACTATAACATTACAACAATTCCGACATTCCGAAATTCTTTACCAACACATTATAACTTGGACCTGCTGTTTCGGCAAAAAACTTGAAACTTGAAATAGGGGTTGTCATTAGGGGTGTTATTTTCCTTTACCTTTTATTACACTGCATTATTTTGCACTACATTGTTAACTATATTTAATCTATTAATTTGTGGTGCTGATGTCCATCATTATAAATGCTCAGTAAATATGGATGCTTATTCGCTTATTTGATGCTTATAAGAAAGTGCTGTGTGATGCCGTCAGCCACTGGGCTGTTTTGGTGAGGACAGCTTAGTGGCACTGGTGGTAGGTGGTGGTGGAGTATGGGGAAGTGTTTATTTGTGAAACTCTGAGGAGCAGACAGGATAAGGACCATGGTGTTCGTGTGTGATACCTCACCAGCGAGCTTTAATGATGCTTTTCCTGTTCAGTTAAATCCGATACCTTTCGCCTGCAGCACTTTGCTTCCTTTTGTCAGTGTGTCTCTTTTCCCCAGTTGTCAAGACTGACCTTACTCTAGATCTATGCCATGTTGGCCGCTCACTTTTAGAGGAATGCATTTTTATGGCGATTGATTCACTCAATAGTACATATCTAAGCAGTATTTCAGAGGACTGATGTTTTTTTTTTGGTTTGCACAATGGTGCATTATTTCATATAAAATCCTTGGGCCAATCTGTAAGTTTTTTTTTTTTTGGTGATACGACAGTATTAATTTATATTAATTTATTAATGTATAGGGGTATGAATTAAGTAGGGCATGTCATTATGACATCCACTCGTGGCTCACGCTGTGAAAAGTAAGGCATTTGTCTCAGTTAAACATATAACAGGGACCCCCGGGTTCATACGTGGAGACTTCCTCCTCTGGCTGTAGAGTTAAGACAAACACTCACTGCGAACAAGGGCCTCCTCTGGTGAAAATGTGCCAGTCGTTGGACCAAAAAGAAACCGGCAATCAATGTTTGTTTTGACAGCGAATCCAAAATCAAAACTGACACTGTATAGAATTAGGCCCTGTTTCCTGTGCAAAAATACGAACTTGGCAGTGTGGGGTGGAGTGGAAGGTAAAAAGACACCAATAACTTTCAGCAGCAGGTTTGTACATAAAATAAAATTGGTCCAATTGACCTTGCATGCTCTACCTCCAATTATCTCAAATTGTAAGCAGATGCCTAAAATCCTCATTTCATATTCTGTTAACATCTGGCGTTGCATGCTTAAAAAGTTTACATCCCGGCCAGCCGAGCCGCATACTAACTAGTTGAGGCTGGGGTTAGGCCGGTGGAAACCTGGGCTGCAGGGCAATTTAATGTATTAAAGTGTTAAATGTGTTGGCGTGCGCGCGCACACACACACACACACACGCATGCACACGCACACTTCGTGGTTTCAGAGAGCACACAAACTTTAAACTGGGAGCATTTTGTGAAATTCACTGCTGGTTTGTCGGATCGGTTAAGTAAAATAAAGTAGATTTTAAAAAGTCTTCGCAGAGCCGTGATGTGGAGACAGAAATAAGCATTGTCATCCGATTCACTACAGGGACACTACTGACAGCTGTAGGAGCAGCCTGAGAGGAGTCGAGGTCTGGACGGGAAGAGCCAGCGAAAGAAGGGGGATATCACAACCTTGTCGTTCAGGGTGGCGAGAAGAACAAGTGTCATTGATCACCTCTGAGGGTGTTCTATTTGGAAATGATAATTTAGCGGTGCTCTTCAGGAAACAGGATTAGCCCAATTAATCACATTTACAGATTAGTTGTCCCTTTATTGATCACATTTATTTCCCCAGGTGATCAATACAAACATGCTTATGTTAATTGCTCTAAATCCAGTTTTGAAATTGATGTGAGGAAAATGCTGCGATGGCTCTTTATGCTTTTTTTGTATTTTGTTGCAAGCTCAGTTTGTGTGATTGATATTTACTACTTAAATGTGCCAACTAATTTTTCTATTTAAATTTTTGAAGTTTCTCAGGGGTAAAACCCTACAGCAGTGCACTGTGACTCACAGTAAAATGTCTTCATTTGTAGTGTTTGATGCAAAACAAAAGACTGAATGGTTGAACATTGACAGTTGGGGGGTAATCTTTAGTTGGACATCTTCTTTTGTCACTGTTGTGTGTTGGGGGTCTCCTCCAACAAGATGATTTGTCTGCTAATCCATGACTGAGAAACTAGTCAGTGCGGGTGTGGCTGATCACTCCGATCCACTTGTCGAACTGATGATTCAGGGTCTTGGCCATTTATCCCCTGCCCACCCCACCCCCCATCTCTGGGTGCATGACCCTGTGGGCTGAGCTGCCTTCACAAAGGCCTTTGAGGTACAGCTAAGGAGTATCACTCCCAGTGGCAACAAAGGCCTATCTTGACTTAAAAGATTTGCTCCTTGGCTGGGGGATGTGGTTGGTCCTTTTATCCACAGATGTGCTACTTTGTATGTCTTTGTTTAGCACTTGGTTTAATTACCAGCAAGACAATGTTACTGGCTTGGCTTGTAGAGAAAGAAAGGCACGATCTGGGAGTGACTGAATGGTGGCATTCTTTGTCGGTCGGCGATGCTCATGTCATTGTATGCATCGTAATAGAAAAATGGCTAGTACGTTTGTGGTAAACTGAACAGCTCATGGGCTTTTTATAAATATGTTCAGTGAAGCAGGCTTTAAATGAAAATTAGGCAATTTTGTGTGACAAAAAACGCCTTAATTATTATATATAATATATATTTTTATTTCATACTTTTTTGCTATTCTTAAGCACCAACTGGATCTAAGTAATTTTGTTTACAATTCTTTTCACAAATCAGTTCTATTCAGATGCATGTTATTATTATTATTATTATTATTATTATTATTATTATTATTATTGCGCCTCCATATTTTCTGCCAACAAACTTTTTACAAAGTTACTGAAATAGACATTGCATTACATTTTGGTTACAATATTTTTTTCTATGGCATTTTAGATGTCAGTATATTAAATTTCACAAAAAATCTGTTTATGTAGGCACTATCCACAGAGGGTTTTAGCCAAACTAACAGGCAGTAAATATTTCAGCAGAACAATTTACAGTACATGGCTCAGACATTTCTGCCTCTCTTAGCTTTTTTTCTCTCTCTCTCAACTTGCCTGGATATTTCAGCATGTCATGTCTGTGGAGCACACTGAAACTGTGAGGATTACCTCTGTGCCTGTTGGCCAAGGCCGAGCCTGAGGAGAAATCCAGTGCGTGATAACGTAGCATTAGCACTGAAAGACCTAGCGCTGGTGTCTAAATGCTAATCATAAGCCCCTTTTGTCCCACTTGTGCATTTTTTTTTCTCTTTTGTGAATTTTATTGGGAATTTTTTTTAATGCTTTTTAGTTTCTCACTTAGTGGCGACCTCTGGGCCGCTGGGTAGATGTGCTTTGAAAATGAGATTAACTTCTAGAGGAATGCATTAGCCTCAGCTTTGCTGCTCCACATTGCCTCAGCTTCCCTTATTAGAGATTGCTCTTCACGCGAGTCCCACTGAACTCCCACCCCTCAACCCCTGTCCTGACTGATTACCCCCCCCCCCCCCCCCACCCACACACACACACCCCACACATACATAAAAACACACACACAGAGCCCCTCCCCAGTCCTGACTGATTCCACACACACACACACACACAGACTTGCTTTTATTGACAGCCTCTCATTGAGCATATAAGAGCATTAGCATGTTTAAAAGTGGCTTGTTTGGTGTGATCCGAGGGTGATCTCATATTTTTAACGGAGAAATTAATTTGATAATACTCTGCACGCTAATCTTCTCAGGATTGATGTCAGTCAGAACAAAAGCTTGAAAAGGAGACCCTTTCGCGTGTGGAATGAGGGGCCACGTACCCTGTACAGCTTATTTTAGTTCACAGTTCTTGAGTAATGTGTGTTTTCTCCCTGAGTTCACATAGGGCTGCTCCATTTATCAAAGTTTAGGCGTGATTATAATTAGTATCACAATTTAAAAAATAACGGTAGGGCTCAAACACTTATTTTGTCACATTCCATTTTGCTAGTGGGCCTGGTCTATAAGGCCCTTATACTGGTAACTTGTAACCCATATACACACACCATACGAACAGAAATGTAATGGTTGGCAATATCAGAGTCCAAGGAAATTCTTAGATAAATTGTTTTTTTTTTTTAGGATAAATGATTCCAAATGAACAATCGAGTTACATGATCATAATTTCAATGTTTAAAACATTTTTTTTGTTTTAATATTCCAGCAGCCCTTTAGATTGATTTGGGTTTGAGTGTGTCCCACATTGAGCTAGGAAGTACCCCGTTCCTAACTGTTCCTGTTCCTCTTCTCAGCGTAAAGGGCCGTTCACACCTAGAACGATAACTATAAAGATAATTCTAACTATAACTTTTTAAAAATTGTTTTAACTTTAGTGAATGGTGCTGTTCACATATCAACTGTAACAACAATGACAGGCTAAAAGATATTATTGGGATCACTTTCATAGCAATTTTTTTGAACTATAAAATTACTGTCAGCCAGTTAGAATTCATAAGAATTCACAGGACGTCATGTTCTATTGAATGTTTAAATTACGACTAGAATGTTGCCATTAAAATGTCCTTCTTCAGTGTGGATGCCCATATTGTTGTAGTTATAGTTGTCATTATCGTTATAGTTCTGGGTGTGAAGGGACCTTAAGAACTGTTTTGTGGATATCAGTGTTTCCAGCAAGACATTTGTTAGTTAAGGTGGTGTGTGTCCAGGGAGATGTAAGGCTATGGTTGAAAAATATATCACTCCGGAATTATTCCTATTAGTCCTTTGCATCGTGTTTGTTATGGTACAAATGCAAGGTATTTGAAGTGTCTGTTGTGATAAATATTACTAGAATTTCTGTCCCAAGTCTAATTTTAATGTTTTATTGCAACAGCTTGGTTTGGAGGGGGGCTGGTGAATATAATGTGGAAAGTTTGGTTGTTTTGATTGTTTTCTGTCATTTGCATTTTGCATACTTACAGCCCCTGCTGTCGGTATTGGTTTATGTTTTTAAGGGCAGACAAAAACACTTGTAATCATGAGCAAAGGCACAGAAGAGGCCTCAGCTGTATGGCTCTCTCGTTTAGATGTGTCCAATTGAACCTGGGCACAAGTACACTAGTGGCTTGCTGAAAAGGTCATGACTGGCCCTCCTTGCCTTGTTAGGTGTTGATGTGCCTATTAAAAGTTCATTTATTTGGTTGAAGGACTCCAGAGAGCCAGCTGGGCCCCCTGTCGGCGCTCGTCAGGGCTTGATTTGCCAGGGAGCAGCCGTCGGCACGAACAAGTGCACGGGGTTCTCCGGTGGTCCTGCCAAACAGTGAAAGTTCCCAATTAAGGCGGCGCGCTCGGCAGGGCTGCTTAACCCGCCTCAGCTGCGGGGAGGTCATGTTCCTGTGAGCTCAGCTGCCCCCCACCCCACCCCACCTCACCGCCCCCCAGACATGGACAGAAACCATCCAGCAGCCTTCCACAGTGTGTGTGTATGTGTGCGTGTGAGTGTGTGTGTGAGTGAGCTTGTGTTTGTGTAGGTGTGTATGTGATTGTGTGTATTTGATTGTGTGTGTGTGAGAGAGAGTGTGTGTGTGTCTAGGAAAGGATGGGGGTACCTGAGTCATAGCGAGAGAGAGAGATGCATGTCGTTTTTAAATGCCTTTTCTAGTGGTTATGTTATTGTGTGAGAATGCATTTGGGTGTGTGTGAGTGTGTGCATTTTTTATTTGTGTGTGTTGTCAAAGGCAAAAGTGAATGTCTGTTTTTGGCAGTGCTTCTCATTATTATTGCCCATATTTTTTAGGAACTGTTACATTAATGAATAGTTTCAATGCAGTTTGTAAATGACTTTCATAGAAATAGAAATAGCATGTTATCTAAGGACATGATTCAAATGCACTGAGTTTTGAGATTTTTAAATAAATAATTAAAAAAAAATAGTCCCTTAAGTGACTGGAAAGAGATAATCAAAATGTGGAGAAATACTTAAAAACTTATATACAATATGTTTTGCTGTTTGATTTAAACAAAAATAGCAGTGCTTTAATAGAATCATTTTACAATATTATTAGGCAGAGGTTCCCCTCCAATGATTGTGATGGATTATTAGTGAGGTGCTTTAGTTAGTCACTTTGCATTATAAAGTTGGGAATGTCTCTGTTAGGGTAGCTAGCACTTACAGTATCTTTCTTAATTAATTTATTAAAATGTTTGTGAGTCAGCAGTTGAATTATTATGTGTTTAAAAATAATACAGTGTGAAGATTTCTTCCCCTTGTGTCATACACTCTTTATAGAATGTAGAAAATCGAAAATCGAACATTAGGTTTTAGTGTAGTCTAAAACAAAATGATTCCTTCAGCAGAATCACCCACAAATTGCGTGTTTTATGAATATCCATACTGTCCTCTTAGGAGGTCTTGTAGCCACTTATATGATCTGTCCATATACTCCTCAGGTTGATGCTTCAGCTACCAGAAGAAATGGGGTTAATTGCCATAGCTCTTCGTCAGACCAAGGGCAGAGGTCAGTCAGTACATCTCCATTGCCACACCTCTGCTATTAGATCAAGTTTCACTCATTAACTCCCACAGGCTTGTTTCTCACTCAGGCAAATCATCTTCTGTCTTGCTGTGTGGTATTCCAACGAGTGGTTTATAAATCAGTATTACTTGAGGTTCGTTCACTTCACACCAAAAACTATAAAGACTACTAGAACTACAGTGATATGAGCGTCCACACTAAAGAACGACATTTTAATAACCACATTCTCATAACCATTTAAACAACTAATAGAACAGTAGCCATGTCAATTCTAAAGAGAATGACTTGTAGTGTTTTTATAGTTCATGAAATTGCTCTGAAAGTGATCCCAACGCTATCATTCAGCATGCCGTTGTCGTGCTAGTTCATATGTGAAAAGTGCCATTTACTAAAGCAAACAATTTTTTAATAAGATATAGTTTGTAGTAATTATTATTGTAGTTATAAATCTTGTTGTGAACTGGCCTTTACTATAAAACACTGTATCCAGATGGTACATCTATGGGGCGAGACCTTTTTTGACTAGGGCTGCACAGTATATAAAAAAATATAACAGTATAGCGAAGTACATATCACCAAACATGGCTTAGCTGCAATAAATAGTAAATTTCTATAAGCTATGATTTTGAGCACCGCATATAAAAATATTTGGCAAATTGGACGGGGCCCTACTGCTCTAAGCGCCCTCCCCCATAGCAAAGTCCGCTGACTGTCTAGGACCTACCAAGGGACGCAAAATGTTAAAACTGCATATTTGTGTAATTATTTATCAGAACACATATTGTCATTGCAACATTCAGCAGTGCTACTGCATACTGCACATTTTTCCTAATATTATGCAAGCCTTTTTTCGGCTGTTAATATTGGGAGTTCACAATATGTGAAAACCATTCCTGTGTTGTGGTCGTTTTTATTTCAGGTCGTGGAGGCAATGCTTGGCTTAGCCCGCTGGGTTGTGCCATGTTCACTTTGCATGTGCAGGTTCCCATCAGTTCAACGCTGGGCCAAAGGATCCCTTTCTTGCAGCACCTGGCTGCTCTGGCCGTGGTGGAAGCTGTGTGTACTTTGCCAGGATATGAGGTATCCTCACTGCTCCGTCTTCACTACCTTTTGTGTGTGTGCACACTGTACTGCATCTGTGTACTATGTATATGGCTAAAAAACACTGTCACAGTTTCCCCCCTCATGTTATTTTTAATCTCTTTTTTCCAGCCATCAATGTGATGTTACAAAGCCATATTGACAATCCTTTAATGTTGATAGTCCTTTTAACAGTGTATCTACAAGTTGACAGTCCTTTAATGTTGATGGTTCTTTTAACAGTGTATCTACATGTCAAAACATATAACATTATGTATTTATGTTATTATTTGCATTATTTTAGTGTAAGCCTATTTCAAACCCTTACCCTAACACTAAGGTGCAATGTAACTACATAATGTTACATGTTGTTACCCACTTTGCTGTACTGTACGCCATGTGAAGATACACTGTAACAAGGACCGTTAAGATGAAGTGTAGCCCCACAAGGTGTGTGTGTGCTTGCAAACTTGTCTGTGTGTGTGTGTGTGTCTGTGTGGTCTGTGTGTGTGTTCAGGGACTCCTTGATGAGAAACAGTTGTGTCCCTTAAAGACTGCCACAGTAGTGTGGTAGGACCACCCCCCAAAATATGCTCACAGCTGAGTGACTGGAGCCAGAGCCCTGCAGCCAGGTGTGGAAATGAAGCACTTTGTCAGGTTGAGAGAACAGCAGTGTGCCGTTAGGACTTCATATATAGTTTATATAGACTAAGAAACGAGAGAGATTTATTGGTCATATACACAGTTATAACATGTACAACCTGCAATAAAATGCAGACTGGTTAACTGCTGACTGCAGAAAGAAATTATAGTTTAAAAGAATATTAATGTTAATAATTTACATATTAAAAATAAGAGTATGACTATGTAGGCCTATATATAACTAATAATACAAGCTGGGCAGTAAAAGGTATCAGGCAGTTTAGCTTTTAAACTGGCAGGCATGTCCATGTAGAGGAGTCTGATGGCCTGAGGCAAAAGACTCTTTCTCAGTCCCTCAGTTTTGGCTCTTACACAACAAAACTACATATGTAGGTTAATTCATTGAACAAGTGTTTGGATGCCTTTCAGTCAGTGGTTAAATTGGCTTTTTTCTGAAGGGGGGGGGTGTTCTTTAGTAGGTATGCACTGATCCAGCTTTTCTTAATTCCGATTCCGATATCTGGGTTTTGCATATTACGATTCCCAATACCGATCCAATACCATCATTGACTTAGTACCCTCATATCATAAGTAAGACATAAATGGCCTATTCCATTGTACTCCATTGTAATAAATTGTTATTTAGGCAATATCATTTAAAAATAAACAGATATGTTCCAGCAGTGTTATTGTGTTATATTTGCTGTTTGTAGGACTAGCTCTAATTAGGTGTCTGCCACTTCAAATTTCTCAGCATGGATCTACATGACAGCAGTGAAACTCACAGCGTAACCTTATTTCTATGCAAGGTGCTGATGGAAATCAGTACTGGAGATGAATGCATTTTTTTTTTTATTTACATGGCATCAGTAAAAATAAATATTTAGAAACTTAACAATTTAAGGAAAATCTTTTTTGGATTGTAACAGACTTGCAGTGTGCAAGTTTGGAATGATTTTGGTGAGTAACATTAGGCTGCCACTACAAAACTGACTGGCAGACATTAAGCGAGCTAGTTGGATAGTAGGTTATGTTAACAGGATCATCCAGTAGCTGGCTGTTCATTTGAACCTGCAGTAGCTTAAACGAGCTTAATTTCATAGTCTGAATCTTTGTCATTTTACTAATTGCACTAATAAAATCTGTGTTGTTGTATATCTACACTTCGCCTCTGCACACAGCATAGCTGAAGCTTGTCAATTCTTTGCAAGCTATTTGCACTCTACTCACATGCACGGTAGCGTAGTGCACCGTGTTGTTGCTGTTGTTGTGTGGTCATGGTAAGTTGGAGGGAAGTTTTTCCAAAACCATATCCAGCTATTTTGTCCACTGTCTATATTGGGGCCGTATAAAATGAAATATAGGAAATATTGGATCAGTGCAACGTTATTCTTTACTCACAGTGGACATTATCTCACCCTATTGTATTACTTTAAATACTGTAGCAGAGGGAGCTCAGCTCTGGCTGGCTGCACTGTTGAGGTGAGGAGGGGGAGCTGAATTCAGAAGGGCTCTAGTCCAATTTAAACTCTGTTTTCAGCTACAAATGTGATGTATTCTTTCTGTTTTTTTTCTGCTTGTTATCTTGCTTGACAGGAAATAGACTTACGGGTGAAATGGCCTAACGATATTTACTACAGTAACCTCATGAAGCTGGGTGGTGTCCTGGTGAATTCGACAGTTATGGGACCAATATTCCATCTTCTCATAGGTAACATTACATTTGCTATACTTTCAAGGGCTCAGCACACCACCTTCGACAAAGTGCACTGCACAGAGCCCTTATGATAAACAATGGGTTTCAATGAGCAACGCCAACAAAAATCGACACGCAGTCAGCAGCAGTTCCATGCCGGTGTGCGGAGTTGTGTTGAAAACAGTGGAATCTAAACTAATAGAATATTGGAAGCTCAGTGCGCCACACTTTGTCGAAGCCGCTATGTGGAGCCATTCAGACTTCCACAACTGGCCAAACCCCCAGCCTCCCACACACTCACTGCTATGTCTTTCACAGGCTGCGGTTTCAATGTCAGTAACAGCAACCCCACAATCTGCATCAATGACCTGGTGGTGCAACACAATCGGGAGCACGGCTTAAACCTGGAGCCCCTGACCCCAGCACACCTCATCGCCCGCACAGTCACCCATCTAGAGAGGCTCATCCAGGACTTCCAAGAGAAGGGTCCATCGGCCGTGCTGCCTCTCTACTATAAGAGATGGGTTCATAGGTACATAACGCATGTTTCACGTTTTCTGTTTGTCATTGAAATTGATCTGTGGTGAGGTAGCCCTGCTTTTTTCTGTCTATATATATTCTTAAACATCCGTTTTCAAAGAGCATTATTGTACTTTTTAAATATCAGTTTCAAGTCCATGTTTGATTGCAATTATTATGCCAGCTAATTCCCTAGTTAATTCTAGTTAAACTAAAGAAATTGGGTTGGATTTTAATTGTGTTCCACTTTAAAAAGCAGTATCTGTGTTTCGGCTGGTCCGCTGAGGTATTATGTGTAGGCAGCAGAGGTGGAGGTCTCGGCTTCAGAAAGTAAAAACCCTGCCATGTATTTAATATGCCAACCAGCTGATCCTAATGAGCCTACAAATTATCAGACAGGTAGATCAGATAATTGGTGAAAACTGTGAGGCAGAAGGAAATACATGGAAGGGGTGTTTCTTTTTGAAGCCGTAATCTCCACCTCTGGGAGACAGCTGTAAGTACTGTATAACGTGGTTGTCTTCCCCAGTGAGACACGTGTGAAGTTGTGGAGTGAGGATGGGCCGGAGGCGGAGGTTCTGGGCCTGGATGAGTATGGCTTTCTGCAGGTGAAGACTGAAAAGGAGGTGGTGTCCGTTCAACCTGACGGGAACTCCTTTGACATGTTAAGGAACCTGGTAATCACAAAGCACAGCTAGGCACAACTCCACATCACTGCAGCATTATTGGTTTAGGTTTATAAACTGCCAGCAGAACTGTATAAAGTTTTCAAAGCTGCTTTTTGCTGAATTATTGACCTGAAAGTGTATTTCCCTCTTTCATCCCAGACAAACATTTGGGCTATTTTATCCATCTCGATAGTATAAACAATTGTCCATTTAATTTTAACTCACTATGCAAAATGCATCACAATGCACTACTCTAATTTACCAACATGGCAGCTATGAGAGTGCTCTTTTTAGTGCTAACATCCTCATCATGCTCCATAACAGTCAAGTTCAATATTGCTCAATACTGTTTGTATTTCAATTCAGTTCCAACTCCGTGCAGTTTGTTAGTGAGGCAATGCAATTCAATGGGAACATTCTTTTGACACGATTAAAGCAAAAAAAAAAAAAAGAAGAAGTATGCTGTGCCTTTTCATTTTTACATGATGTTCACATTATCTGTGCTCCTAATGATGTGTCAGAGATGCTGGCCCTTCTTAGTGACTACTAAGTGATTCAATATGAAACAGCCCGATCAGGCAATAGTAAAATCACTTTTTTCACTTCACAGGGTTTTTTCCCTATGAAGTCGGAATATCCACCTCTGGTGACTTCTTAACTATGTGCTGTGCTTTTGGGTTTGGCAGAGGTAGTCCATACATGGATACTTCAGATGTTACATCGGGATTATTTGTCATGGCTGATTTTAGTTATTTTCCTAAAATGCGATGCCCCCTTTTCTCTTTCACCACTGACAGGCAATGTGATGTGCGGAAAACAAATGGGGAAAAACATTCGTATGCTTGAATACACTGCCACACAAACTCAGGCTCTGAAAAAAATCAACTAGATTTGAGGTTCTCCATTGATCATAGCAGCCCCAATCCTGGACGCTTATACAATGAAATTAAAATGAACCTAAGGCCCAACAATTTACAGACACAAAATTGAGCCTAAAGCTTACAAACACATCTGGTTTGGGGTTTACAATGGATTCTCCCTGTCTAAATTCATTGATCTTAACTTGAGTGAATTATTTTCATTTTGCCACAGACGTTGCATACAGTTTGTGACAAAAGGTTAATCAGTGGATTTGAATTTTCCAATTAAATATAGAAACCATATATAGTTGTTAATTCCACAAAATTAAGAATGACCATTTTTTTCTTCTAGTTATCACAAATTTGTAGTGCGTTGATGCTAATTAATGTTTTGTATGTGAAAAGGATTAAACCTGTTTCTTCTGTGTTTTAGTGAAAGTGTAAATGACAACTTGGTGTTAAGAAAATGTAAATGACTGATAATTTGAATTGAGTTATTAATTATGAATTCTGAAATCTGAATTATGTATGTGTTCATTAGTTTTTCATGGCTTGCAAGGTGTGCATAGATTAGTGTGATGAAACAATAAGTTGAATTAGGTTAACTCATTTTAGAATAACATTGAGTAAACACACTCAAGTGTTTTAAATTGTACATGTCATCATTAAATAAAAAATGTGAAACTTTGTTTCGTGCCTTCTTGACAAACAAATCAGTTGATTTCTTGAATGGATGATTGATGAGACGATTTACTCTTCTCTTCAGTAGTTGCACTGGTGAGTTAGTGAATGGTAAACACCTTTTATGGCAAACACCTTTTATGCATTATTAAAAATACAAAGCACTTACTTGGCTTGATATAATTGCTAATGTTACAGATGTGCATAGTTTACCAGCCTTATTTTTACACTTACCCACCTTTCTTTTTAGTATTCAGGATAGTAGTAAGTACAATGAAATTAAAAACTCATTTGGTACGCTAGAAAGACAACATACAACACAAGACAGCATACAACCTTCAATCATCCACTCACAACTACTCACACATGCAGTGACATGTATATACTAAAATACTGAACAAAAACTGTTTAACAGTATAAATTGCTGTGTGCTGGATCAGCTGTAAAGTGATGTAAAAAAATTAAATGAAATGGAAAATCGACTATAAAAATACAGAAAAGTACTTACCTTTACACAACTAATTTGGACATTGTATTAAGTAGAGCTCTGCTGTTTTAATGGGTTAAAAACATTGTAGACTAAGGGGGGCTGATGGTCTGAGGGGGGCTGTTTACCTTCATGGAGAAGCCACAAAACCTTTAGGGATCGGTAGAGATGGCAGTAACTGAAATAAGCATCCCAGACACTAAAAAGTGATTCCGTCATGCTGTGGGCCATTTAAAGCTCTGCTGTATTTATGGGTTAAATAATGTTGAGTAGGTGCAGTGTGTTGGAGGGGCCCATCTTTTATTTTATTTATTTTTTTAACCACTGTACATATTGTTAACCTACCTTTCTTTTAACCACTACACGGCTGAGTTGCCCATTATATGAAGTAAAGCTCTGCTGTATGTATGTAAAACATGGTGTTGAGTAGGTTCACTAGGCGTGCTGGAGGGCCCAGGTGGTCCATCCGCCCCCATCTGCCTTCCCGCTGGGCTCCATGGGCCCCGTGTGGGGGTGATGAGGTGTGAGAGAGGGCTGTGGGGCAGGTGGACAGGGGGGCTGAGTGTGACGTGAAGGCGATGCCGGCGAAGATGGAGAGGCCATTTCCTGTGCTGGCTTCTTGGCTCATCCCGTGTCTGTTAGAGGACACCTCATTTGTCTTCGGCACCTTAGGTCCTTTGGCTCTCTGGGCTCATCTCTGCCAGATGAAGTGAAAATATGCCTACAGAAGTTGCAAGCTGTATAAAAGCCTTCACCTCATTATGAGTTATTCCCCCCTGCTCTCGGGTTCTGTAAATGTATGGAATATGGTGTCTTGGTTTTTCATTCCTAACACTGGACTTCACTGAATATAAAACAGTTTAAGCAATTCTGGTTTGAAATGGATGTATTTCACTCCGGTAACTGCAGTAATGTGCGTGATATTGTGCATGACTGTTTAAAGAATTTCCCTTCCATCCTTTTCCTTTTGATAATGCTAAGGTAAGGAAGGATAGATAAACGCAGTGGTCTAAAGCACACAATCTGTCTACAAAGTCTGAGTGCTGGACAACATCAGATAAACAAAAAAGTCTGCAGCACCAGTATTATGGTCCCAACAGATGTTTTAATTAACATCACGTTTCCCGTATGTGCCCATCAATCTGGTGTCTGATGAAGGGCACATGCCTGAAACATCACGCTAATTTAAAAATAGTTTGGGAGCACAATACTGGTGTTTAGGAAGGACAGATAGCCATTGTGCACGCAATCACGTGTCTGTGCATGCTGGAGATGAACGGATATTGAATTGAAGAGTCTCTTGCTCACTCTTGGCCACTTTCACAGTGTGAAAGTTCATTAAGCAAATAGCTTACCTTGGATCTATAAATGGTGCCCCTTTCAATATCCTATTATACAATTTCTGTGAAAGGTCCCAAGGGTCAAAGAATCTATCCTTTTTAATATTGGCTCAATAATACCACATCTCAATCTCGGCTCCCAAGAGACCTCAAAGGGCTGCACAGAGAAGAACCCTTTGGCTCACCTTCAGAATAATTTGTTTTCTCTAGAAAGTGGCTCCTTATTGTTTTCATAAGCAAACATAAAGCATCTTCTCCTAGTGTTTGGTCTCAGTAAGGTTGGCACAAGCATCACTCAGGGCCTTGAGGATTTCTAGGTCTAAAGAAAATGTTGGTTATAGGTGTGTTTGCATTAATGGTGCATTTCATGGCACATGTAGGGCTTAATAAACTCTTAACTCTCAGATGAAGAGCTTGGTGTACTAATGCCTGATGTTACTTGATAGATACAAAGAATTGTTTTAATCAGCTACACAATCTCATCTTCATACAGTGTCTTCTTTTCACTTCTCACATCTACCCCTTGACCTGTTGACCTATTTATTTAAAAAAAAACTGTTTACATGGAAGTAAAAGGACTTGTTCAGACTTTTCACAAATTTATTTCAGTTTAAAGTAAACCGCTCCATTATAAGTTCTTAGGGGGGAAAATGAATGCTTTCCGTATACATGAGACACTGTCTTGCATTATAAATAAGCTCATTTCTGATTTTTTTACAAGAATAAATACACACATTGCCTCTACTGCACTGGAAAGAAAAAAACACTTGAATGACCAAATAAAATCTTGTTAAATGTAAGCAGAGAGAGCTTGTTGTCAAGCAACAAGAGAGCTTCTGCTCATCTCCTGTTGATAGCGAGTTGTTTTGTTTTTTGTTGTGACTGTTGTGTCTCTATTCATTGTTTTCTTTAGACTGTTTCAAACCCTCTAAAAATCTGTCTTTTTACTGCGTTGGGATGTTTGCAACTACCAGAAAAACACATTGGAAGCTTTAGTCAAAAGACCTAAGTTGCATGCAGCTGGATGTCTTTTTGGACCTTGGATCTAAAAGCCTTCTTCAGTTCTGACGTGATGATGGAGAATCATTTATAGGAATTATATCTCTGGACCACTGGAGGTGGATCTGTGAGCTGTAGACCACACCCCTCATCATGTGACAAAAGGATCACATGAGTGACTGATTAACAAGTCAATGTGTACATCGGAGTGAGGGTCATTATGATCACAGGATCCAAAGAATGAGGACTGCTCTAATGGTGAAGAACAGTTACACTTCCTGAGATGACATCTGGGATGAGGTCTTCAAGCTTTAAAAGAAGTTGCATATAACTTAGCTCTTTTGACTACCGTGACCTGGATGAATGAGAGTCTTCACAGACATTAGAAGCTATAGTGTCAACTAAATGTAGAGATTTGAGTTAGCTGTATTAAAACATGCAAACCTATGATAATAAGCAATGTAAATCATTAAATGTTGTTTTCTTTCTATGATACAACTCATTGTTAAGTATGAATGATCAATTTTGTTTAGTCAAGTTTGACCAAATCTGCAGTTCTGTACAAAAGCAAATTTTGGCTATAAGCTGCTGACACCATTACATATGCCAGCTCAAAAGTATGCAAAAATATATGAATCCAGTAACCCTGAAACTGCATTCTGCCCTTTGCAGAAGTCCCATATGTGAGTAAATAGCTTTAAAGTGTCAGCCAGGTGCTGAAAGCAGTGAGGTCCTGGAGGACTTCCTCAATATCCTCTGGTCTGTCCTTTGACCTGCTGGTCTGTTACCTCTCGTTAGTGATAATGACAGATGTCCCAATGTAATGAGGGATCTCCCGATGGCTCTCTGGCGAGGAACTGGAGGCGGGGCTTTGGCTTTTATAGAGGTACGGGGCAATCTCCTCCCCCCTGTAGCCGTAATTGTCCGTTAAATGGCTCAGTGTGTATGCTGCCGACCCCTGGAAGGAGCTGTGCTTGGCCAGAACGTGGTGGAAGTTCAGAGACACGTATGGGGTTTGAGCTCCCAAGCCCATCCCCATGATCACTCTCTTCTCTTCGGCACCACACTGCTCCATGAGCTTGGAGGTCCCTCGCTCCCCAGCGCTGTCCATGTGGTGGTCCGAGCCAGGGTGGTCTGGCCGGTGAGAGTAGGAGGACTCCATCATGCACAGCTTCCTCCGCTGCTCCAGCACCACCTGCATGGGCAGGTGCTGGTGCAAAGGGTGGAGGGGTCGTGTCTGTTCACAGCTGGCCTTAGCGAGCATGGTGCTGCCAAACATGGCACATGGGTTGACCTTTTCTGCAGTGTTGTGCAGAGAGGAGTCCTTAGGGTCTCGACTGAAGGAAATTTTGTGCTCCTCTTTTGTGACGTGCTGAGGAGTTTTCTCGTATGGCTCCTCCTTGAGCCCAATGTTAGGCCTGGAAGTGGAACAGCTGGAAAAGCCCTCAGGACCTGCTTCACTGATGTATCTTCTGCCTGCCGCTGGCCCTGCAGATAAAATAATATGGTACATAAAAACAACCACAATGTTACTGGTGACATCCGGGAAAGTAGGTTCTGAATGAGCTGAGTAGTACTGTGTAACATCTAACCTCATCAAATAACTAATCTTCAGGTCTTATCCATGTTATCATTTACAAAAATGTTTTTTTTTCTGCTATGTACTTACAGTTTTTCCTGAAGTCATTGCGAAAATGTTTTTAAACATGCTGCAATCACTCTTGCTGGAGTGGGAGGCTAATGTACATAGGGATTTTATTCTTCTTCTACTAACTTTGGTTCCAGGCAGGCTTGCAAGCCAGCATGTCAAGGGAGTTAGCTAGTTAGCATGTACATACCAAGCTATAGCATGTAGCCTAACTTAGCCATCTTTCTTTGGGGTTTACTTGCATTGAATAGTAAAATCCATAAAGATAGCGATTCCGCTTAGAAACAAATGCCAGTTCTTAAGCTTATTTTGTGAGAAATGCTGATGGAAATGTTTCCCCAACATGAATAGAAAAGTAAACAGGCATGACTATGGCTATGCATTGGCGGCGCCGGGGGGGCTTTAGACCCCCCTGTAAAAGGCTCTGCCCCCCCTTAGCCCCCCCTGACTGACCTAGTGATATTTATTAAAATTATAATATGAACATGTACACATAAAACGAACACATTTCTCTGATTTATTTACACTGTATGTAATAATCCTGACGAGGAATTATATTGTTTATAACGTTCCTAAATGATGGTGAACCCGGAACTTTGCTGCACCTGTGCCGTGTGATTTGATTTGCTGATTTAAACTCAGACGGCACGCTGGGATTGTTAGGTATGTTGTAGCCGCTAGTTCTCTCCAGTTGGTGAAAGTGGCAAGTTGTGAAAAGTGAAGTTCGTTCACTGCAGCAGCATTCCTTTATTTTGAGCTGGTTTATGCACCTAATAAATATATTGTCGACAAAACAAGCATGGATATTTTATTTCTATGTATTCTTACCGACAGTCCGAAACCAAGGTTGTCAGGATCAAGTTTACGACACAGGCCACAACAAACGGTAGGAGTAACTTTGAAGTGGGGAATGAGCACAAGTATGTTTGAAATGTTATATTTGATATAAAGAAGATTGATTAATGCACAAACCACAATACTGTACTTGTATTAATACTTTCAGCAAATATCTGGCGTCCAGTCACTACGGTAGCCTACTTGTATGAATAAGGGATTTAATGAGGGAGAGCGCGGTGTTTGAAAAAAGATTAAATCCTGGATGAAAAAAGATTAAATCCTGGACCGGACTGGCGTGGGTTGGGAGTAATTGGCCTCTATTGTGTTATTTGTTTGTGTAGTAGGTGTCTTGTGTCAGGTTTCATCAGCCCCCCCCCCCCATAAACAATTCGCCCCCATCATAGCCCCCCCAATAATAATTCTCTGGCGCTGCCACTGTGGCTATGCCAAACAGTACGGTAAATTTCCTCCTCTGCGACAGAAAGTCACTAGCCGTAGCTCAATTTGTGACATAATTTTTAGCGTAATTTCAGATAAACATTTCTCATAAGGCAATAAAATGACAGAATTCCGATTGGAGCATATATGTTTTGCTGTCTCTTCTCCGATTTACAACCACGCCAAAATCTAGGTACGAAGTGCTTCTCATATAAAGTTATTTGGTTTCAAAGTGATGCTAAAATGAATGGAAGTCTATTGAATGCTAAAGGCTACTGGGCCCTTTGTACTGGGGGTTTCAACTTCCACATATATATTACTACATCCTTGGACACCGTCCCCATATAGATGAATAGTCCTGCGCTTTTCCACATGGATTTATGGTTCCAGAAGTACATTTTTCATTCATTTTTTCTATTGACATTTAGAAAAACACTGTCTAATCAGTTAAATGATGACCATAAACCATTTTGAGTAAAAAAAAGTGAAAAAAGGACAAAGTTACAAGGTTAACTTCTGCCTTTGCTTTTTGTTTGTTTTTTCACTCAAGACAACATATTTTATGGTCATCATTTACTTCCTGAACCAGAAATTGATGCGGAAGGGGGGCAGACTAGCTGCTAACTGGTGACTGAGGGACAGAAGAAGGACAGAAATCTGCACGTTGGCTTAAAACAGATTTTCACCGTTTTTGCCTCAAATTCATACAAAGTTGCGTTGTGAAATCTACCAGTGGTCTTGTACTTCGACCCAGCCCAGATCACAATGAATGTGTCTTTAGATGTCTTCTGTTGTATAAATCAGTGCTTTTATGCAATATTGTGAAAATATACTACATATTTATTGTTATAAGTAAAACAATAATGGGTTGATTCCTGATTGTTTTACTGTGCAAAGCTGGGCATTTAATTCTCATCCTATGGTCTTACAGCCTTTAGTGACATCATCACAATAAAAATAAGCCTATTACAATATATTAGTCAATACCACATATTCTGTAAATCACACACAGATTATTTCAGTGTCTGCTTTCACCCAATGTACATTATTTTCCAATTCGTAAACATAACATTTTCAATATTTAGGTGCAAAATACTTTGTGTAAACCAGCTGTATGTCATGTCACAGGAACATCTGTAGCTTTATAACACTTCATACCATTATCCATTAACCATTAACCATTAACCATAACTTGTTCACTGTTGGAACAGATAATGTGTGCATAATATTATGTTACTTGCAATTGTTCTCCCTGTTGTACAGGAGGTCTTATATATCAATGTTATCCAGGGTTTCCGCTATGTACATCTTTCCAACCCCCTTGACAAAGTTAGAACATCAGTTCCTGCCATGAGGAGAAAATTAAAGTGACCGGCGCCTAGTTAGACCTTAGCCTATAAAAACATCTCTGCCTACAAATACAATGTAGCCTAATTACATTGTTAGCACACTATTTAACTCTTCATTATAAATATCTATGTTTTTTTTTTTTTTTTTTGGTCTCCGTTACAAAAAAATATGTCTAATTACAAGAATGGGCTATATGTTTAAGTCAAGGCTTTTCCTTTTATGGTGAGGTATACAGTTTATGATTTCAGTGGTGTTATTAGCGCAGTATCGGGTATCGATGATGCACAAAACCCAGATTTTGGAATGTGTATCGAAACTGAAAAAGGCAAATCAGTGCATTGGTTGGTCGTGGATTCTGCACCATCCTGCCCCCACACCTCGAAAGAAATCCTAGAGGATACACTGTTCTCTATTGATTACTACGTGTTGATGGTATTTGAGTAATAACCACTGTTTGAGTCAGTCTTGTGTTTTGTCTTGTCTTGTCGTGTGTGTGTGTGTGTGTGTCTGTCTGTCTGTGATGTCCTTAATGTTAAGAATAAACCTTGTACTTGATTCGAAACCACTAGGCTGACTGAGTCTCCAAATTCAACTTAAAAGTAATTTTATTACTTTTAGTGTCTATGTTGAATGTATAGAGAGCCAACATCTGCCAAAGTCAAATATTCTTGTGTATGTAATTACAAATGGAGGACATACATACCTGCATATGTGCTGTTACAGGGCTCAGGTGAGGGGTTGAGGGTGTGATTGTGGTGGGTCTTCATTGATGAGTGTGATGAACAAGGGTTGGTACAGTTCCAGTGGCTGTCGGCACGACTTTGCAGGGAGCTGAGTAGCTGGCGTGTAGCCTGGCCCGCTGAGCTCTGCGCCGCTGGCCGCAACTGTCTGACAGCGAACGCAGCGGGACTGTCTGAGGGAAAGTGGCCATAGGGGTAGGGGAGGGGAAACCCGTAGGTGGGAGTGCACAGCACCTCTGCAGCCTCAGACACAGAGCTCTGTTCCTGGCAGGATATGAGGCTGTACGGGGGACTCTCCTTCCAGCTGCCCGCCTGGGAAGGGCACTCCATCTTGTCGGGTTGGAAAGAGGGATTTGGCTAAAAAAAGAAAAACAAACAAGACAAAACCACTACAATAACTATACTGAAGGATGAAAGAAGTCAACCCACCCCGCCTCAAACCTGCCCTCTGACCGCATGCACTCTGACCGCAATGCCAAAGAGCCAGACTCATTGGTGGGGCAGTCAGAGCACATCTCTAACTGATGGGATAGCACTCCATCACAATTGACACTGATTGCTTAGCTTTTCTGAGTGCAAAACTAAAGTTGCTTGCTGGGGAGAATCATGGTGTAACCAAATCATTATATTTGTGGCAACATGTTATGAATGAATATGAACTAGATGTACCGCATAGCGGTACATGGTATGACCGCCGCAGTATATTGAAATGTGGGAACTGTTGGTATGATAAGTTTGTGGTGGAGCAGTGCTGTGAGGTGAGAATTTCTGTGGAAATGATTTTCTGGAAGTGGGCATGGATGTGGGTTTTGAATGAATGACATTGTGTGTGTTTGTGTAGTGTGTAGGAGTGATTTGTGAAGGCAAGGAATAGGCAAAATGAGATTTTGTACAATTACAGCGCCCCCTATGGACCAAATTGTATGGCACGTGCTGTGGTTTTAGAGGTCTTTGTGCTGATCGTGCATGAAGTATTTTGTGCAGTTTGTTCAGATTCGTTTTCGCAATGTTAAAATTTCACGGAAATAGTTTTCGTTGGAAGTGGGCGTCGACCAGTGTTTTCAATGCGTGAGGACCAATAGATTTCACGATAAAAAATAAATGGTTGTAAACATTAGCATTCTCTAGATAATAGGCAAAATGACATTTTGTACAATTACAGCGCCCCCTATGGACCAAATTCTATGGCATATGCTGTGGTGTTAAAGGTCTTTGTGGTGATCGTCCATGACATATTTTGTGCAGTTTCCACCTTCTCGGTCCAAGATATTGGCAACTCAAAATCCCAAATTTTGCATTTACCCATATCACTAGGTGGCGCTACGCGTAAGTGAGCGTTTATGGGCTGGGTCGATACGTCTCTGTAACACCGACATATCACAAAAATTTCATGTTGTTGGGTGAAACGTTCATTGAGTTATTCAGCAAAAACTTTTGCCGGTCTCCCCCTCTTTAACGGACACTGGCACAGCGGTGGGGTGGCCCTGGGGGACCAAAAGGCGTTATTCGCTCACAAACTTCTAGGGCTACATGTCTACAAACATTCATGTCCCCCCGAGTTTCAGTGTCCCGGGAATCGTTGATGAAAAATCGGTGAAAAAAATAAATTTTAAAAAAAAGGGAAAAATTTCCCGGCAACTCCAATATGACCGCTTTCGCTAGCTTCGCTAGTGGCGGTCAAAATAAAGACCACATAATTACAATGCAATATCCAGTAACCAGTGATAGACTATCTGGATTCAGAGGCTACAATCCAGTACCCAGTATTTGTTCCAGCCAGTCACTAAATCAGCTAATTGTCATTAGCACAACTCTTCAGCCAGGTAGAGTTAGATTTAATTATTAAAAACCCATGTATTGAGTGCACCAGGGCTACGTTTACTGAAAGCATTATAAGCTTAAGTAGTTTGTAACTTCTTAGAGTTTTGCAACATCTTAGAGTTTACGGACCATTTCCCGAAATCTTCGTGCTTAAGAACATCGTAAGATTACTCGTAGATCTACATACGGTACGGTCCAGACGAATCGTAGACAGCTAAGAGCATCGTTAAGTGGCTTCTCACTAGTAGCATTGGTGGCATACAGGGCAATGTTGTCATTTAAGCACTTAACATGGTGCCCAGACATCTGAAATCCCCATTTAGTTAAGAATACAGCATCTTGTGGTCAGATTTTTAAAATGTCAGTGAGAAATGTAATGTGTGGAATATGAAATACTCTTTATTGTGGCAAAGCAACACACATGGGAGATCATTTGCAACTCATGCAAATGACGAGTGACAATAGCCTAGGCCTGCTATATCAGCTTTGATAACGTGTGGAAAGCAATATTGCCTTATAATGACCGCCGCTACCGAAAGCGGTCATATTGGTGTTGCAACATTTTTCCCATTTTTTTTCCACCGATTTTCCATCAACGATTCCGTTGCTGGGACACTGGAACTCTGGGGGACATGAATCTGTGTAGACATGTAGCCCTAGTAGTTTCTGTGAATAGGATGTTTGGCCCCCAAGGGCCACCAACCCACCGCCCAATGAACGTTTCAATCAACAACATGAAATTTTTGTGATATGTCAGTGTTACAGAGCCGTATAAACACAGCCCATGAACACTCACCTAAAGCACAGCGCCACCTGGTTATATGGGTAAATGCAAAAATTGGGATTTTGTATTGCCAATATCTTGGACCGAGAAGGTGGGAACTGCACAAAATACGTCATGCACGATCAGCACAAAGACCTCTAAAAGCACAGCACATGCCATAAAATGTGGTCCATAGGGGACACTGTAATTGTACAAAATGTCATTTTGCCTATCATCTACAGAATGCTAACATTTACAACCAATTTTTTTTATTGTGATATCTATTGACCATCACGCATTGAAAACACTGATCGACGCCCACTTCCAATGAAAACAATTTCCGTGACATTTTAACATTGCGAAAGTGAATCCAAATGAACTCGTCATAAGCCGTTCATGTGAATCTCACCAAATTGGGTATGTGTCATCTACAGACAATGCTGACAAAAAGTTATCAAAGGATTTATCTTGAGATAAACCGTTTCGAAGTTACATGTCAATGAACATTTAACACATAGCTTAAAATTCTTCAAAAGTCCATATCTTGGCTTCTAATTGCTCAAATTTGGTTAAAGTTGACAAACCAACTCTAAACAGCTTTCTTTTCATGTGCACTAAATTTTGTGATATTTCGTCATAGGGTCCGTCATAGGGTCCGTCATAGGGACCCTATGATAAGCAGTGTTTATTGTCGAAGCTAGGTGTTGAAAAACAGTTTTTGCTAAATAACTCGTAAACAATTTTGCCCAAGACAACGATTTTGTGTTAGTATGCCGGTGTTACAGAGGTGTATTGACCCAGCCCATAAACACTCAGTTGAAGCATAGCGCCATCTAGTGATATGGGTAAATGCAAATATTGGGATTTTGAGTTGCCAATATCTTGGACCGAGAAGGTGGGAACTGCACAAAATACGTCATGCACGATCAGCACAAAGACCTCTAAAAGCACAGCACATGCCATAAAATGTGGTCCATAGGGGACACTGTAATTGTACAAAATGTCATTTTGCCTATCATCTACAGAATGCTAACATTTACAACCAATTTTTTTTATTGTGATATCTATTGACCATCACGCATTGAAAACACTGATCGACGCCCACTTCCAATGAAAACAATTTCCGTGACATTTTAACATTGCGAAAGTGAATCCAAATGAACTCGTCATAAGCCGTTCATGTGAATCTCACCAAATTGGGTATGTGTCATCTACAGACAATGCTGACAAAAAGTTATCAAAGGATTTATCTTGAGATAAACCGTTTCGAAGTTACATGTCAATGAACATTTAACACATAGCTTAAAATTCTTCAAAAGTCCATATCTTGGCTTCTAATTGCTCAAATTTGGTTAAAGTTGACAAACCAACTCTAAACAGCTTTCTTTTCATGTGCACTAAATTTTGTGATATTTCGTCATAGGGTCCGTCATAGGGTCCGTCATAGGGACCCTATGATAAGCAGTGTTTATTGTCGAAGCTAGGTGTTGAAAAACAGTTTTTGCTAAATAACTCGTAAACAATTTTGCCCAAGACAACGATTTTGTGTTAGTATGCCGGTGTTACAGAGGTGTATTGACCCAGCCCATAAACACTCAGTTGAAGCATAGCGCCACCTAGTGATATGGGTAAATGCAAATATTGGGATTTTGAGTTGCCAATATCTTGGACCGAGAAGGTGGGAACTGCACAAAATACGTCATGCACGATCAGCACAAAGACCTCTAAAAGCACAGCACATGCCATAAAATTTGGTCCATAGGGGGCACTGTAATTGTACAAAATGTCATTTTGCCTATCATCTACAGAATGCTAACATTTACAACCAATTTTTTTTATTGTGATATCTATTGACCATCACGCATTGAAAACACTGATCGACGCCCACTTCCAATGAAAACAATTTCCGTGACATTTTAACATTGCGAAAGTGAATCCAAATGAACTCGTCATAAGCCGTTCATGTGAATCTCACCAAATTGGGTATGTGTCATCTACAGACAATGCTGACAAAAAGTTATCAAAGGATTTATCTTGAGATAAACCGTTTCGAAGTTACATGTCAATGAACATTTAACACATAGCTTAAAATTCTTCAAAAGTCCATATCTTGGCTTCTAATTGCTCAAATTTGGTTAAAGTTGACAAACCAACTCTAAACAGCTTTCTTTTCATGTGCACTAAATTTTGTGATATTTCGTCATAGGGTCCGTCATAGGGTCCGTCATAGGGACCCTATGATAAGCAGTGTTTATTGTCGAAGCTAGGTGTTGAAAAACAGTTTTTGCTAAATAACTCGTAAACAATTTTGCCCAAGACAACGATTTTGTGTTAGTATGCCGGTGTTACAGAGGTGTATTGACCCAGCCCATAAACACTCACTTGAAGCATAGCGCTACCTAGTGATATGGGTAAATGCAAAAATTTAAATTTTGAATTGCCAATATCTTGGACCAAGAGGATGGGAACTGCACAAAATATGTCATGCACGATCAGCACAAAGATCTCTAAAAGCACAGCACATGCCATAAAATTGGCCCCATAGGGGGCGCTGTAATTGTACAAAATGTCATTTTTCCTATTTCTTTCACAAATCACTCCTACACACTACACAAGCACACACAATGTCATTCATTCAAAACCCACATCCATGCCCACTTCCAGGAAATCATTTCCACACAAATTCTCACCTAACAACACTGCTCTACCACACACTCATCATACCAACAGTTCCCACATTTTAATACACTGCGGCGGTCATGCCATGTACTGCTGTGTGGTACGTCTAGTTGTCTTGTAAGTGGGCTATTCTACATTGCGGCGGTATAACACTAAAGTTCCAAAAGCAATGTTCTAAAACGCAATGCACTGCACAGAGATAATTTCCCCGTTTAAAAATTGGAGTTTGATGGAACAGGATTTTAAAATGGTATGGGGATCAGACAGGCAATTTTAGTAGGGATGGAATGGGACAGAAATCCTCCTGTGTAGCACTGTAGTAGGCATCTCCTATGAATATATTACCATTAACATGGACACACTGCGTTATTGGGAAACGCAGCCAAGATTGTAACTCCGAAAGCCAGGTTGCCCATTGCTGCTATTAACTAATTTTGAGGGAAAATGACAAATTAGCTTTCCATCAGAAAATGTTTGCTAATGCATTTACTCTTGGTAGCAAAAAAATAACAAGGAGTAAAATTTATGAAAATCTAACCTGAGGGTAAGGAGACACCTTCAGCTTGGCTTTGATCTTTACTGCTTTGGTTTTGAGCTGTTTCCTTGAGTCCTGTGAGGAAGTGAGTGTGTTCTTGTAGGTAAGTGCTGGTTTGATGGCCCTGGCTTGGTCTTGGGAGAGCTGGAGATCTTTATATTCAATCTCCCTACAAAGGCCCACAATTTGAAAATTGCAATCATGACAACAGCATGTAAAAAGCAAGCGATAGATCCCCCTGAAGCCCTCTTGAAGCTGGCTTACTGCAGTGTTCCTGTATTTTAAATCATGAATCATCGTGATTCAGAAACTCACAAAAAAACAGAACTAGTTCACGTTATTTAGTTGTAAATATGTCAAGTTCAGTTAACAGTTTATAGAAAATTATCATGTTCAATGAATCAGTTATTTTAAATTCAATTTACAATAGTAATAGGCTTACTGATTTATTTACTAGCTTTAGGAAAAGCTAACCAGGAAGCTAAATATAAAGAGGCTGAAGAAAGATGACAAACAAAAGGAAAAGTTCAATGTGAATCAATCCATAGCCCCGTTGTTCGAGGTCACAGAGTGCTGTTGGTAGAAAAACAGAACAGGAAAATTTGATGTAACATAGATCATATAATTAACTGTTTCTATGACCCACTCAGTTAGCATTAGCTACCAGTTCCTTATTCGGCTTATGTTGCATCAAAATTTCCCGTTATTTTACCTACCAGCAGCAGAGTGATTCAAACAACAGGGCTATGGACTGACTCACACCAAACTCCTCCTTTTATTTCTCCTTCTCCTCTTGCTGTCACCAACACTCACGTTAGAACATAGTTGACACTGACAATGCAGTGGGGCCGTGATGAGCGGCTGTTGTGTACGATAGTGGCGTAGCTCTGGACCCAAACCCATCCTCCGTGCTTGGATAGCATTCGGTAGTACTTGGTGGTGACCTGTCCTTTCACCAGCACTGTAACAGAGTATTGGTTATCTCATTTAATAGTATTTAAAGGAGAACTTCGGTGTAAAATGAAAATTGGCATGTTAAAACATCATACCGAGTTGGTATGTGTACTGAGGAGCAACATTGATTTAGCCTGTTACATTCAGAGTTTAACTATTTTTTACCGTTTGTCCCAGAAGGCTAACAATGGAAGTGGTAGGTGCCCTTAGACGAAGCATGACGACTACGCTATTTTTAAACCATTAAAACAGCTCGAAGAAACTCCACACTGCATCAGCAGTACAACAAAGGCTCTGGCATTCAAAACGAAGCACTGAGAACATTGTAAATGTACACAACGTTTATTTAAAAAACTGTTCTTACATGCAGTAGTTTGCAGTTGTTTCTCGTCGCCGCCATGATGAAAGTCCAAACAAGTCGATTGTACTACCTCTCCTCCTATTCTTCCTGCTGGTTCGTGTTCGTCAATCGACTTGTGCGGACTTTCATCATGGCGGTGACGAGAAATTACAGCAAGGTACTTTCTGTCAAAACTGTTTTATTCATAAATGTTGTGTACACTTACAAAGTTCTCAGTGCCTTGTTTTTAATGTTGTGGCCTTTGTTGTGCTACTGATGGAGTGTGGAGTTTCTTCGAGCTGTTTTAATGGTTTAAAAATAGCGTAGTCGTCATGCTTCGTCTAAGCACGACTGTCTACTGACCAGATTTTTCTCGGTCATTGGTGGACTAGTTTTTTGTGTCTTTATCTGGTGAGTTTTGCGCCAGACCACACCTCTTCTTTTCGCTGACACACCAGTGAGGGCGCAGTGTCATGTCCTGTCTAGACAATGTGAATTTCTGCAGGAAAACACGAATGATGCGCTCACACAGAATAGTAATGACAGCATGCTCATGTCACGAATGCACAGTGCTCTGCGACATGATAGGGCCCAGAGTGACAGACAGACGTTTCTTTGCATTTATTGAATATTGGCTTTGAAGCCAATTGAATTGAATATATTCCATCCCACTTTTGTTTAGGCACAATCCTTAGTTTAAGCAGTGGAGAGTGATATCTGTGACTTGGTCCTCCCATTGATTCCAGTGCAATTTACTTTTTTAAAATGTAATGTTGTATATGCAGTGATGCGAATTAGGAGTAATAAGCCAATTTTCCAGAATGGTTCAGAGGTCTTGAACATCCACCTCACTTTTGTTCGGGCACAATCCTTAGGTTAAGCAGTGTAGAGTGATATCTGTAACGTGAATTTCCATTGAATCCAATGCTGTTCACCTATATGTTGTGATCGATTGGTTTTATATGAATGTGGAATATGCAGTGTTAACTTTTGTTAAGGCATAGTCTACATTTGTATTGATGGTCCTAATTCTTTACGATTTATCTCTATATTCCCATTTGTGTGACCCTCTGCCAATATAACAATGATTTTTGACATTAAAATTACGAATTTTGTTAATTAACAATAAATCTGTTATTAATATTCTTTTAATATTCTGATTCGTTTTTCTGTCATCTTGCCCTTAAGTTTCAATTTTTGATAAGTTTTGTTTTGATAAAACTTGATATAACTTGCTGATCATTGCTCATGGAAAACTGCTGTGAGTTTACCAGTGAAGTTACCCACGAAAAGTTCGGTCGGGTGCAGGCAATGCCAAAATTGTTCTGCCAAAGGGGTGTGCAACAACACCCCCTGGAACTGTCAGGCCTGTTACAATCTCCACTGTTTGCTGCTGGAACTGAACTGTTTTGGGGAGTGGCATGCATAGCTTGCCTCCTGTTGCTACACTGGTGCTGACACCAACAACAAAAAAGGACAAGAAATACACATACCACACACACACATACACACAGAAAGCCAGTCTGTAAATAACCTTGTACTACCCTGAGCACAGGTAGAACTACTAAATGGCACCACTTTTACTCCTTAAAGTGGGGATTACCCTCCCTATGCTTAAAGGTTTATTTCATTTGTTTGACTAAGGCAGAAACGATGCAAAGTCAGCAAGAAACAACTCAAAAACAGACAAAAGACTGCATATGCAGTTTTCCTTGCCTCACAGTCTACCTACAAGTGGTAAGCATGACCAGAGGGACTAGGTGGGGAGAGCCTGTCTGAATGTAATTACTCCAAGGTCAATGATAGACAACTGAGGACGTTCAAGGTCTCCACTGAGATCTTGAAAACCTTCTACTGCTGTGGTGGAGAATAGGGGCAAGGTTCTGAGAGATTAACTACTCTAAGTGAATGCAACCATAAATAATTTTCCAAAATATCTGCATACTGGATGCACTTACACAGGTGGTGGGCATATCGAAGATGAAACACATCACACCCATGGACATGGTGATACAGAGTTTTCTCAATCAGATCTTGAGGCTCATAACCTGTTAATTCAGCAACCCTGCAACACAAAATAAATGAATTAAGCATTTGCTGCTGTGTAAGACTGTGTGGATGGATGGACCACAATTTAAATAACACATTACACAAAAAATATACATCGAGCATTATGTACCTGCTATCCAGAAAAATGAGCTTTAAATCGAGGCTAGCGCGGAACATGAACATGTTACTGTGCAGCTTAATCTCTGTGATTCCACTTGGAGGCAAGGAATGACCAACCGCCACCAGACCCACAATCTGGTAACAGGAGTCGTAGACGGCCATGTCCATCACGTACTGCCGGATCTTCAGGTAACCGCTGCAGTGGATCACCTATGCAATAGAGCAAGCAGGAAGACTATCCATGAAAGCTATCCATTGTCACCCTCATCAGTTTATTCTAAAACATAAAATTATAAACAGTTAAATGTGTTACGTTCCTCAGATTCCCTTTTTGAAATACATCAGATCTGAAAACTTTTTGATCTGTCTTTTTGTATTGTCTTGGGGATCTTTATTTGCATATTTGCACAATGTGGTTGTCACAAGAATCTGTATTTGTGAATATGTATATTTGAGTTTAATGCAATGTGGTATAGTACATGTTGTTGATGTTGCATGATATATGTCCTCATGCATAGAAACATGTATGCCCTTGTCTCAAATAAGCCTCCAATGGATGCAAGGATGGATTTCAGTGCTGACAGACTGACAATAAAAAGTATTGTATCGTAGATGTAGGACAACTAAGCACAAATAAAAAATGTAAGTGTGAATACACAGTTTTGTTAACAGATTGGTCCTACCTTCATCTGTAATAACTGCAGTGCTTTCTGTATATAATCTAAGGGCTTAAGAACACTGATTCAACATAAGGTAACATCACGCACATCCATTTTCTATGCCTGGTGCAGCATCAGAAGCCACATGAAATTTCAGTAAAGTAAACACAGAAGAAGAGCTCTCATTGGTTTCCTTTCATTGAATTATAATGGTTTTAAGCACTTGCGGCTCTTCCTCAGACTTAGAGAACAGGCTTGGAGAGGCTTGGAGAACACCATGAACCTGCCAGCTAGGTGGTGCTGTGAGTGAAAAGCTGACAAACTGTAAAAAGTATGATGTGCAGAGTAAACACAAAAAATGCTGTAGGTGTGAACACAGTTTCTTAACAGATTGTTCTCGCATTCATCTAGAATGAGTGCAGTGCAGTGCAGTGCTCTTAGTGCATATGACGGAGAAGAAGGGTTGGAGAAGAACACTCTCAACCTGACTGCTAGGTGCTGCTGTGAGTGAAAGCTCTGTGCTACGCTAACGGCTGCAGAAGTAGACACATGCTGACGTGCTAATGGGGAACTACTCCGCACTATTTATCTTTCTCACTTCCTGTTTACTTACACACAGTGGCCCCTGGACACGCAATGGCTAGCTCCTGCCTGCGCAGCTGGATGATTTATTCTCTACTTAACATAAATGGCTTGCTTATTGCCCATGTAAATTTCAACAAATCTCCAAAGGAATTGGTGGGATGATTTATGTGTGACGGCTGAGGGAAAGATTTTATTGAGTAGCCTGTGAAGCACAGCTGTTGTTGCATTAGGTGAAAATGTTAGAGGCCTGAGGATATATATATATAATTTCAAACATGCAATACATTATGAACACAATTTTGAATCATGGCATCTCTTGTGTGATGGTAACATTGTGAATAAATTTCATGTGTCGTTTATACAATGTGACAGTAGTTACAACTGATTTTGAATTCACCAAGCATGGTGCTGAGCATATATATGGTACAATAGTGTCTGATTCTGATTGAAATCATTCCAGCCCATGTGGCATTTACAGTAAGCTTTGCTTTTCATCCTGACATTTTGCAAGTCAAATGTGCGACTATGGACATACGCCAAAAAATCAGAGGGTTACCCACACCATAGTCTGAGTCTGTGATACTTAGAAATTGAAAATGTTTGTGTGTTCCTTTATATAAGTACATAGTTCGATTTACAGGGGGTACTTGGGGGTGTGGTACTTAAAAGTTAGCACCCCCTGTAATAGGTAGCACCTCTCAAATATGGAGTGACAATTCACACTCTGCACAAGTATTTATATAATTATCATAAAAACAGTACCTCTCAAAAGAAAATAATTATATAATTAATTCTATAACACATATTGCACTACATGCAGCAATGATGTTTCTAATAGGAGGGTGTTTCTACATACCTTATAGCCTCCACACGTTAGTCCAGCATTACGCTTTGCCAAAACACACTTCATTCTCAGGAAAAAGGAGCGCTCCATCTCATACTCTGTAATACAGATGAGTGTAAGTAAGTAAATTTAATTTATAAAGCACATTTAAAAACAGGTTACACTTAACAGAGGGTGGCTAAAAGAGCAATAAGCAATAAAATGCAAACATACATACATAGACAAGCAGCAGTAAATAAGTAGGCAGGACAAACACAGATAAACAAAGATGCCTAGGCCTGCACAGAACAACAAATACACCACAACAATGAAAGACAGACATGATTAAAAAAGATAAGAAATGGACATCTAAGAGGCAGCAAGGGCTACGGTGTAGAGGTGGGTTTTAAGGCTGGATTTGAAGGATGAAATAGACGGAGCAAATCTAATGTCTGGGGGGCAAGCCATTCCAGGGCCATGGAGCCGCTACCGCAAAAGGCTCAGGCACGTTTTTGTGCAGTATAGATGAGTTCTTTCTTTGTGTATGTTTGCCAACATTTTATTTTATGGTGTCTGTGTTACACTGTATCTATCAAATTAGGTACAGTGGTATAACCTGTGTAACAATATGTAATATAATGTATTTTAAGTAAAATACATTACGTAAGTACAACATTAGTACATGATATTACATATTGTTACACAGATTTTACAGTACCTATTAAGGTAGATACACTGTAACAAAGTAAAAACACCATAAAGTGTTACTGTATATTTAGGATAAATGCAGAACATCAGTAGATTATGACATTATGATCTTCTTCTTAGATCTGTTGTGAAGGGTGTCAAACTTTACATTTACATTATTCCAAAGAGAAATTCCAGTGTTAAAGCAGCCTTTAAAACACAGGCACACACAGGCACACAAACATACACAAAAAAACAAGACATACTGTAGCCTGAAGTTGTTGTCAAGACATAATCTGGACATCTGGACATGATCTGGACATCTTAAGTGTCCAGAAAAATGATTAAATCAAAATTTGCAAAAGGTAATGAACATTTTGCAACACATTACATATTTCACACATATACTGCCTTTTAAAGGTTTAAGATTAAAAGATTATGCCTCTCTCTCTGCTCAGAGGGGAGTCATTATAAAGTACTATTGCTGTGGGTAAGAAAGTTTGTTAATTAGTCAGTTAGTCATCATTAATATATTCTAATGATGTGTATGACGTTACATGTGATATACCTTGCAGGAAGTGAGGGCTGAGAGGTTGGTGCGCGCTCAGTACTGCTGTCATCTCATCATGATCTGATGGATGGATGTACTCAAAAATACTATTTCCTGTCAGCTCCACCTGTGGACACAAGCAGTTCTGTACTGAACTTGCTGTTCTAACAGACATTTATTTTTGTTTGATTCTAGAAAATTCCCCCAACGTGGACCAGTTCAACGTGGACCAGTTCTACCAATTTTGATATATAAAATTGGTGATATAACATTGGTAGGTAATTCGCTGGGAGGATTTATGACATTTAGTTACGTTACAACATTGTATAACGGTGCAAAAATATGAGTCTAGGCAATGACTCGTACATCACTTATCCTGGCATGAGTCCAGAGAAGTTCAATTTATGTCCTGTTCATTGATAGCATGAGCTGAGAACTAGCTATAAATTAATTTACACAAACATTTCCATATGAACACAAACACAGTCTGTGGCTTTGATCTATTTCACAAGCCTAATCTGTGGGGCAGATTAGACAGCGATGGGGCTACTGTTCAACACTTGAAGGATAAATTGTTTTTCTCTGGCGGCAGCGCTTACACAGAGGCTTAATCTGATCTTTGTAGTTGCAGAGAATAGTGACTGCAAGAAAGGATTGGGCTTGTGAGGAATGCAAAGTGCCTATGCAAAAGCCCCATCAGACACACACACAGACACAGACACAGACACACACACACACACACACACACAAACACATCTGACACTTCACTTCTAACAGACTCCCTTTTTATGTGATATATATTACATTGTTAACTGCTGTTTGCCTCCAGCAAGTTAAATTAGAGGAATTATTCAATTGTTTAAAACTTTGGGAAGAAATGTGGGAGTTCACAGATACACACATAAGCAAATTCTCAGCTTTAGGGATATAGACACCAGGTGTTCAAGCCACAGTTACACCAAGAATGTCATTTGCCAAAATGCAAATGAACAATGTTAGTGTAACAGCATCTTTTTTCATTCTGACATTAGGATGTGTCTCTGTGATGGTGTCTTTGAGCATGTCTGAAGGCTTAAAAAACTTAAGCAAGGATGTGGTAACTTATTGGACAATTTTTAAGGGCTAAACATTTATTGTTATTGTTTGTGTACAAAGCAGGGATTCTAGTTTTGTAAACAGCATTCGAAATATCATATGACCTAATGTCAAGTTTAGACAGCATAAAGAAGGATGAAAGATGACAGATCTGTAAATATTAAGATGCTCTTGGAACTTGTAGCTTTTGTTTAGTTGTGCCTGGTCTTTTGTAGAAGGTTCTGCAGTAAGACGACTAAAGCAGTTAAAGATACCCAAACAGCAACGCTCTAGGGAGCTCATTTTTGGCTCATGATGTCATCATGTTGAATCAGAATGTTAAGTCATACTTGTCAATTTAATGGATGTTAGTAAATCTCCATATTCCAATTGGTTACCGCCAAACTACGTCACAGCTCATTATCATACAGTATAGGTTTTAACTTTTTTTTTGCTCTGGTCCCCCAAGATGCTTCGCTGATGGCAAAACCAAAACAAAACTACATTTCTGTCCACACAACTTTTTTACTTCGCTGCCTTTTCAAAATGACATTTCTACTCCGTGTCCACACGTTTTTACTTTTTAATGTTTTTGTCACTGGCTCCATTTCTAAACACTGCGTGAAAACGACGAACAGTGAACAGTATGGGCAACAGATAGAAACATTCCTTCCTAAATGTTTATTTTGAAACGAACTAATTTGCATGTACCCTTACATTACCATTAGACTATGTAATTACTCTTACCTGGTCTATTCAAGATTTGATGCTCTGGCAATAGTTATATATGGCATTTGACTAATGAATGGGACAATTAGAAAATAACTGGGGAGTGTTATTAGCAACAGTGCTATTTTACAGAGGCTGGAGATGGGAGGTATTTTGGGATAGTCCAGCTGGGGTAAAGAATTCGAAAGTGTGAAGACAATCCCTAGACAAAATCTACTGATCCTGGAGGGGTGAAAAAGTGAGTGGGTGTCAATCCACAGGAAGTAGTCTCATGAACCTTGCATTGTAGAGACATCACTGGAGAGGTGGAGAGAAAAAGGGTGTGGTATGTTTCAGGTTATGTTAGAAAAGTACACACTAAAAGAGAAGAAAGTCTGAACTGGGACCATGCAGGTAGACAGTGACAGTAAATATTTAAAAAAAAAAAAAAAAAACTACACATAACTGCATGTGTAAAACATTTTCTTCAACAAAATGGTACAGTATCTATTGTGTGACAGATACTGAGGACTGGAAACCAGACAAATACTGACACCACTGCCAGGGAGTGGACAGAATTAGAAATGGCTGCATGAGACTAAGTGCACATGCTGTTGTACTCTGAGGGTTACGGTTTCTTTTTCAGTCAACCTAATTTCCACACATTTTCATGTTAAGTACATGGTAAATCAGAATACATTAGTAAGGATTTACTGCAAGTTGCAAATGGAATCTTTAATTACTGGGACATTAAGGAGATACAGCTTATAACACAGAATATGTTGAGAAGCCCCCATGAGGGCAGTGGAGAGTTAGAGTGGAGTGGAGAGTGTCAGAGGTTTAGTAGCTGGTTCATCACATTGCTTCTCTTGGATTTACCTCACGACCACCCGAGCACACACGTCCTCTTATAATGCTCTGGAACTTGGCTTATGTGATGCATAAGTAATATGTTGTTGGTGTGTCACTGGTCTTAAATCCCTGGTGATTGTATGTGCCTCATTTGGCCTGTGTGTTGATCAAATCACTGAATGCTGAGAATTTGTGAATGAAAAGATAATCTTTTAGACAAGATACACACACACCCACACACACACCACACACAGACATGAACACACACACACACACACGCACGCATGCACACACACACACACACACACACACACACACACACACACACACACACACACACACACACACACACACTTGTGCACAGACTCTGCTGATTTTAGAATGGAGAGGTGTGATGGCCTGGGGCTATAAATCTCTCAGTCTATGCTGCTTACTGATATATATTCCCATCAGAATCCATAACAAAGCCAAAGTACTCATAAAGATCAAGAAAAAACTGGTTTCACTGAGTCACCATTATTTTACAGCTGAGATAATGCAGAGATGTACACTGTTGCCCTAGTAACATTACACCAGCTCCGCCAGTTCTTAAGCTCTCATGCTAAGCAGCCATTTCTCATGCACAAAATAAGAGCTTGTCTGAATGAGCATTGCACCAACCAACACCAACAGAGCCACAGCTGAATGAACAGGCACCTTTGAGCGCACCACTGTCACGTGCTGAATACACAGCCTAGGTCCTTCTATCCCCCACATAGAGTCTGTTTAGCTGCATTTCAGGGTAATGAATTTAATTGAGATATTAAGCAGTGTTTGTGCATATAAACACCTTTTCCAGAATTCAGTATCCCAAAAAAGCCCTTATTCTGAATGCTGAGAAATCGGGAGATCTACTCCAAAAGAATACTGTCTCATGTATCCACCATAACCTGATAATGTTGCCAGGATACATTTAAGAATTCCCACCCTAGAATCTTTGATGTAGGAAGAAATTGGGATGTGTAAGGGACAACGGCCACCAAGGTGATAGGTTCCATGGAAATAATGGCAAGAGGGAGGCAAAGAACTCCGTGACACGAAGCAGCGTGAAGTTCTCTCCGCCGAATCATTATTTCCATGAAACCAATTACCCCAAAGGCCGTTATCCTGCTTATCTCCCGTTTGCATTTAGAAACAAACTATTTCAATCCAAGACTCCCTTCCTTCATAGTACCGGAATAACCGTTTGTTTAGCTACTGTATAGCATCCATTAGGAAAAAGTAGAGCGTGGAATTGACAGTCATCCGTTAATTTGGCTGCTATAGTTGTTATGGTTAGCATTCATAAGCGTATTGATATGGAACGCTGATTCAAATTTTTGAGATTTACTTCAAAGGTAATGCCCACCTTATCAGCCAATCAGAAAAGAGAATCCCATTGTTAAGGGGACAACAATGGGGACAACAAAGGGGACAACCCCATTGTTGAAACAACTATTTATAATATAAAGGGGGATTATGTATATACAGCCTTCTCCAAGTTCATGTAAACACCTTATCCTGCATATGATAAAAACTGGGATTGGCTTCAAATGTGGAATACTGAAGTGTATGTAAGGGCACTCATAGATTGAACAGCTCCCCAAACATCACCCCAAACTAGACACCTCAGGAGAACCCCATCATGTCTTGTTGTGTTGGCAGCCCTGATTATTTTAAAGCAGACTTTATATATAGTCTATATATATATATATGCCCAAATAATTTTAGGGCAGTAACAGTGGTGGTAACAGACCTGTGACTGAAGGGTCGCATGTTCGAACCCACCCAGAAGCGTCACTGAGGTACCCTGAGCATGGTGCCATCCCCGCACACTGGATGCTGTTGTCATAACTGCCCGCTGCTCATGTGTTTCATGGGTTAAATGCAGAATCTCAATTTCACTAAAGGAACTCCCCAAGACACCAATAAAGTGTAAAAAAATGTGAAATATACAACATGCTTTATTCTGGGGTTGCACCACAAACCTCTCTAGTCTGTGACTTCCACTTTCAGCTATTCCCATAAGATTGTTTTGTTTCTTAAACAGACTGGTAAGCTGATTTAGAATGGTTATTTTAAAATAATCATTTAAGAACCATAAACAGCAGATGTGATTCAGAAATCCACACAGCACAAGAAATGGCTGATCTGAAACAACATCACAGTATCTTAAACAATCCGGACTCATTGTGTGTATGTGTGTTTAAGGCAAACAGCAGCTCACTTCTAGACTGATCTCATGCACTACAAACAGTGCAATGAACAGCCCCAGCCCATAGCAGCCAACTTCAGAAAGACTTCCTGAGGAGTGACTGGTAGATCATTTTCACTTATCTTCACTGGCTATATTGCAAACCCTTTGTAGGACCTCTTCGCCAAATAAAGGTTTGAAAGATCCTATCAAAATGCCCCAAGACTGACCTTGATTTTTCTGCCATAAACCAGACAGAACATATATATATTCAAGCGGAATTTTTGATGGAGATGAACAGGCAGTCTTAATCTGCTGGTCTAACAGTCTCGGCCTGCTGTCACTATGTGCAGCAGTTTAAAGCAGTACTCCCATACTAAGCTCTTATAACTATGTGCAGATTGTAACTATACAACTTTGTATTTAAATTCATCTGTTTTTCTCATTAACTTATAAGTGCACAGATGAGTACTATTTACCATATACCAAGGCACTTTTCAGTGATATGGATATCATCCCACTATGATGTACCATTCAGAAGCAGCTACACTAATCTGTGATAGTGTCAGACAAACAGCAGACTAGCCTGTGATAGTCCCAGACTAACCTGTGATAGTCCCAGACTAACCTGTGATATGCGCAGGTAAACAGTGACAGCAGTGGACAAGACTAACCTGTGAGAGTCCCAATCTAACCTGTGAGAGTCCCAAACTAACCTGTGACAGTCCTAGATGAACTGAGGCAGTCTCGGAGATGTACATTATTTTCCCATCGGATGCAACGACGAAGACAAAGCCGTCAAGTGTCTGCAAATGTAGAAATCATACATACTGTAACTTTTTTCAAATGTTTTGTTCCATTGTTCCATTTGTTCCAAGTCTTTTTAAGCCTACGTTACCAGTTGTGATTTACGTGTTAATAATACGTAATAAGAAAGAGATACCAAATGCTTCCGAGTGATAAAAATAGCATGTTTTGACTTCTCTGTGTCAGTTCTGGAGTGCTGACCTGGAGTAGGTGAGAGCCCAACTCTTTTGCCATGTTGTCCAGCGGGCTGATTCGAGAGGCTTGTCCCCAGGCTTCCCCTAGACCTAAGAATGAATCAGAAGGGCACTAAATGTCTCTCACAGAAATGTCCATGCATAGTATCTCTCAGTATCTCATAGTATTGGCAAATATGAGTTGTATTTCTCTTAGGCTATGTTCATGATACGGAGTTAGTGGTCTCAGAAAATAAGACCTTAAGAAATTAAAGTCAAAACTCAATAGACAGGCAAGTAAATGTGTCTGTAGTTCTTCAGTGTATCAGGGCAACAGGTGAGTCTCAGGATGGATAAGAGAAAAGAAAAGAATTGGTAGTCACAGTGAAGTTGAATTGTGTTTTTTTTTTTAGCAAAATTCCACTGACTATGTATTTGGCAAAGATTAATAACATTTAATGGCTGTTAATGGACTACAATTGTGGTGGGTGTGGAAAAGACTGTAAGCACTTTGAACAGCTGCATCTCTGTGCAAGCCTTTATCCCTGAGACCTGGGTCCCGAGACCTTTCACTTTATCTATTACTGTACAGGTAGGCCTACAAAACATAATGCATTTTTTATTAAGTAAAATATATATAGGCTATCGTTAGCCTATTGTTATATTATTAATGTTTACTTATCATATTGTTCTTTGTATCTTTGTAAATGGCTAAGCACAACCAATCATCATGAACAACACATTTGTAAAGCCTAATTTTGGTTTTTATTTTCAATCAATTCATGGGTGGATGTATGGATACGGTCTTTTTGGGTTCTATCCTAGATACAGCACTCTTTAGATTAGGCCCACTGTGAAAAAAAAAAACGGTCTGCTGACCCGTTTGCCGAGGAAATACAATGTAACCATATTACACGTTGTTCATAATTCTGCTTTTATACAGCTTTCCCCTCACTTAGCCAGCTTTAACAACATTAATCATCTTCCACTGCTTTTTAATGTGAAAAGTTTTCAAAGCAAGCAAAGTTAACAGCTTAGTCACCAACGTTTTTTTTTATATATATAATTATCTGATGTGTACTCCACTTTGATATGAGAAGGTTTTCTTCTGCATTTTGAATTAATTTTATTTTATAATATTGACCAGTACACTATTGCACGTCTCAGCTTATGTGCGCTGATAATTGTGGTATTTGAGGATTAAGGATTTTTCAAAACTTGAGTCTCATCCCTACGTAAAAAAAAAAAAAATAAGTGACAGAAAATGACGCTAGGTATGTAAGGGAAGGTACCTTGGCCTGTCGTTACAGCAAAGCTCTAGTAAAGACTTTTTGGCATACGATAATCCGTTAGGCTATACATGTGGTGTTTTATTTTAGCCTAACTGGTTAAACTAAATGAAATGGTCTACATCCATACATAATCTTCAGTAGGCTACATCTGTACTATCGCTTGAATATTCTGATATTTTGAATTATATTCACTTCAATGTTAAATCTGTTCTGCAAGGTGTGCTAGGTTTGTCTGCAAGTGTTTGCGTTAGTTTTCCATCCCTCTGTGTTTTTCAGAAAAAATATATCTACAAGAAAAATAAGCATTAACACGCAACACACATCAAAACATCCCCCCCAATATCTCACAGGTTAGAAGTAATTTCACGCGGCCCCGATCTTTCAGTTGAGTAGCGTCCCTTTTTACATACACAGTTACACTGGAGGTCTTAAAGCCATAAACAATTAATAAAATTTAATTAATTAAAATTCCTGCGACAGGTAACAACAGACATGGTAAAGCAAGCCTATTTTTTATCAAGAAGGAAGAAAGCAAGTGAAATAATGGTCATAGTACACTGGAATAACTTTTTGATTTAATACTAATCGTGTCACTAGGTTTATCTAAACAAGCACATTTTACTACGAATGCATGGCAAAACTGAATTAAATGTCATGTCAGGTCTAAGACAGATCAGGCTAGATGAAATACACAACTCGTTTCCAAGTTTTATCTGCGCTATAGGCTACTTGCCCCTTGGAAACAGGCAGCGGGGCAGCGCGCATAAATAGCCAACACTGGGGTGTGCTGACGAAAAGGCCAGGTAATTTAAGGAAAATTATCTTGTAAATAAAACATTTAGTTGTAATTTTAGCTTTTTTGATAACCCCGGGCGCAATTTTTTTATTACATTCCTCGGGTTTACGGTGAGGTACAAGAACTATATAGGCCTATCCGGTTATAAACCAAATGTTTCAACAACGAAATAAAATGTTCCTTGGTTTGGATAATAGGGATCAACTTGTCATTGTATTCGTTGAAAATAATTTAACCAAACAAATTCTTGTCAGTTTCCACTACCTGTTAAAATATGACGTCAGTACGAAACAAGACGTACTTTTCAACAGTGCATTGCGCCATGCATTACGCGCCGTGCACTGAGCTTTAAAGCACCATTACCTATTGGAGCCTATGAATGCGTAAGCATTTCACCTTGATTCTTTTACATTTTGCTCCAAGTTTTAATAAAATACTATTAATTTTGAAAAAGCAACGTTAAAAGCTGTACGTACCATCTGGGAAAACAGCTCTCATTTTGAGGTAACTTGTAGTCAGTCGAATTATCGAGGCTTTATCCAGTTGGGACGTGATGGCAGAAGGCAATGGCAGTAACTTCGCCAGTTCGTAAAATTCTCCGTTTTCTTTTTCCCTTCTGGTCTTCGCTGCATTCTTGGACTTCTCCTTCATCTCTCACTAATTCAAAAGCAGGCCTATAGGCCTACCGCATGCATAACAAATTGCTTTCTCTATGAACTAAACTTTAAGGTTAAATTGTGTAATTTGACATTTATATAGTTATCGAGTAAATATTAATGCTTAGAACTAGGTTCCCTTTATTACTGCATAGACAAAGGGTGCATATGCGTAAGCTATTATTTAAATTAAAAATAATTTAAACTTATTGATGCTTTTATCATATATCATGTCAATCACGTATTGTGTAAAATTTAATACGAAAGCCCACGCTTCTCATGTAATGGCAGTAATTAGAAAGGTCACTGTCCATGTTAACATGAACATAGGCGTTGTAATGTGTGTGATCTCCAAGAAAACGTTTATGTGTGCTACTTGCATGCAAGACTACCAAAAAAGTGTATCGAAAAAGCCTGCACTCTTCTCGGCATTAGCACTATATCAAATAGAGCCTACACATAGCCTAGGACTTTAATATTTTCGAACACATTCTTAAGTATGTTTTGAAAAAACTAAAATATCTTTCTAAGAAAGTAACGTACACAAATCGGGGGTCTAACCTATTCTATACATTTCCCTTATTTGAGATACAAGAAAAAAAAACACTTCTGGACATCGGCGAAACATCGAAGTCAATTCTTGTCTGGAACTTGTGGCGTGCGTCGTAAGTTTCCTCGTCATTCCTGGCTATATGACATTGTTGCCCACAAATCCGTAGAGATTACAAATAGCGACAATCAAGACAGCATATGTGTCTCCAAAACCATCCGTCAACCTTACTTTATGAAGAGAGGTGTGCCTCTGTTTTCCAGTTCTTGATTTTACAAAAAAAAAAAAAAAAAAACAATATTCCAACAGAAAAAGTATATGGACAATCACGAACCGAGTAGTCGGCTTGCATTCAGTCCCTGTCCTGATACATCCGCCTTAGAGGAAACAAATGTGGTTAGTTGTCGATAATCCCAGAATATGACAAGGTAGCTCGGCTCGGCATTTAGATCAAGTAACCTAACCAATTTCTCCCGCAGAACTGAAGGCTATAGAGGAGGCGGCGCGTCAGTTGGAGCACAGTCTCTGCGTCACAGGCTCCCTGTTCTGACAACAGAGCGGTAAACAGACTAGACTATCACAAGCGCTTCTTCATAAGACTCTGGTATGGTACACACTGGACATGGTTATCCATTCTTTATTCGTGTTAGTGATGTAGGCTACATGCATATTTCTGGAATTGCTAATAATGTTTCTGCCATGCCCTATATTGGTTGCGCTGGATTCAGCAGGGTTAACCACACTAAGGATCGCATTTTTACAGCATGCTAACCTGAAAGCTTAAACAAATGTTCACTATTTTTTGGCTCAGTATAATTCTGAGTAAAATTCCTTCACAAACAATGAGATGTCATAACAAAGCTCCTAACTCATTCCACCCATCCTGTCAAAAGTGCAGGTAGCCTGTGTGTCATGTTGAGAATAGATTTACTATTGCCATTCTGCATTTACACCAAAAATTACAAACTTTTCATAATGACAGAAATGCTGATTGTATATTGAAATTCTACTGGACACATTTCTCTTGCTAGCATTGTAATACTATTTGTTTACAGGATGTATCCTGACTGAGAATACTGAGTGGTGGGAGAAAGATTACACTGATGACACAGCATGAGAGTTGAGAACTTTTCTGTACAATGATTTTGCACATTTTCCATACCCTTAAATAAATGAAATACTATAACACAGTGTCAAATATTGCACATAAACAGCAAGAGGTACATAATAGTCCATATTAAAGGCACTTAAAATCATGTATACAGTATAAATAATAAATAAATTCATTACCTAAAATGTTTTTTTTTTTTACTTCTTCAAAGAAAGTTATGTTTTTGACGGTAAAGTGAGCAACTTTACTCACAAAGCTATGAATGAATTTGCATGAAATGTTCTGGGAAGGATGAAAATTGACTACTGAAAAAAAAAAGATTTTGTTGGTCATCTGGGTCATCTCATTCCAAGCTTTTTAAAAAGGATTCTGCATCATTGCAATAGGGCATGCCTTGATGGAGGCTTGTGCTCTCCAAGTGATTTCTAGTTTATATGTGTTTTAAGTTGGCTGTGATATTTTTGCTATCACTTTTTGCCATGCTGTCACTTCCATTCATGGATACGGAGGTCCAAAGTGAAAGTTCTACTGACTGAGCTCTCCTCGTGCTGACCCACTACTGTGGTATCCCATGCAGGCCACCCACCTACTTCATGACTCTGTAGAATCAAGCATCAGCTCTGTGTTTTATAAAACTACACCAAAGACATTTCAGCTATTTTACCTCCTCTGTGCAAGCCAACCATGGTTAAAAGTGAAATAAATAAAAAAGTTAAAAATGAGTAAAACGCAATGTGAAGAATCAAATGATGTGTTTGGTGGTTTTTACTCCCAATGGCAAACTGAAGAAAGAGAAAGTAGTTAATCTGTAGTGGTTCTGAGCATGCCTCTGTGTAGGCGTGCGTGTGTGTGTGTGTGTGTGTGTGTGTGTGTGTGTGTGTGTGTGTGTGTGTGTGTGTGTGTGTGTGTGTGTGTGTGTGTGTGTGTGTGTGAGAAAGAGCAACTGAGATGGTGAGAAGGCAATGAGTAACCTCTTATTAACCTCTGGACCTGCATGGATGAGTGTCCATGCTAGTCCACTCAGTGTTAGCAGTGTGCAGTGTGAAAGGTGGCACCATGCAAAGCGTTTCCTGCAAGGAATTTGATAGTTGAGGTGGTGGTTGTCTGTGTAGGTGAGGGGTTATGGTTAGTAAATATATCACTCCAAAATCATTCATATTAGATCTGCATTTGCTTTGTGTTTACTGCCCCCCCAGCTTTTCAGTTGGTATAAAAGGAAGCAATTGATGAATTCTCTTTTGTCATAGATATTACTTATTTCATTACCTAATTTTAGTCCAACTCCAATTTTTGTGTTGTGTTGGGCCAACTGTGGGAGGCATGTGTTGTTAAGGTGGCCAGTGCTGTAAGGTGCTGAGGGAATCCCTGTGTAGCCTTCAGAGAGAGGCACAGACGGGGGCAGGTAACCCTCTTGTTTTCTGACCTTTATTCACACACATGCTCATCAAGGTCATGCCTTTGCCTCTGACTGGGACTGAGTGAGCTATCACCAGCAGTAGAGAACAATTGTATGTAAATACATTTTATTACGTGGTATATTAAAATCAGAATCAGATTAATTGGTCAAGTATACTTACATACACAAGAAATTTGACTCTGGCAGATGATGACTTTCTGTGTATACATTCAACATTTCAACATGTAGTGAATCAATACACTAAAGTGGTCTATACAACCTACTGTACAACAGGGACATTCATTAGCAAGTCACATAATATACCTATAACACTTGAATTTAAATATATATGTCATCATGATGCATCTATACAATGTCTATAATGTCATGTTTGTACTAAACCCATCACTTATCACCAACATCACTCAGAGCTACTTTAACATGAAAAGGAGTTCATGGCCTCTTAATAGTTCATAGTGGACAATTTTGTCAGCTCATGGTTTATGTCAATACAGTCTATGTAGACTACAGTCATTGTGCATTTTAATAGCATAGCACAACACATTATTCAGATTAGATCAGATATTCTGTTTTTTTTTTTTTTTTACAAATCATGGAATTAAAAAAGTGTTAAAAAATAAATATTTCTGGAGCTTGTGATTATTATAGGCCTTCTTTAGGTATGAAAAGTGTCACGCTGGTAATAGATTAGCTGACATAAGCATGCTTCTGCTATAAAGAATTGAACCAACAGCCATACAAAGTACTGTAGCCATGACAATATCTGAGTATCTGGATTGCACAGTGATGCCTTGTCCATACAATATGTTTGGAGCCTAGAAAGCAGGTTAGTAAATATATATATATATATGAGTTAATCTTGTGCTGTCACCTATATGAAAAACCTGACCAAAATGCTGTATTCAACAAAGATACCTGGTTTCATGGTGCATAATACAGAAACATTTGTACAAACAAATGTGTTGTACAGAGGTTAAAATATTGGTAAGTGTTGCCCCTTTTTACCCACTTTACTGCAATCTGTCCCACAAATTAGAAAACAAAACACACATACATTTGTACTGAAATGAATTAGCCAGCAATCATTGTGACTAGAGAGAACTCTTATCTTATTTGTTGCAGATTTTAATTGAGGAAGCAAATTACTCAACAAAATGAACAACATTCAGAATTGAAACAGAAAAAGGAAATATTTCATAAGGTACTTGAATACCTGTCAAGTTTTTTTTCAACAAAATATCCTGAAATGTGGATAAACAATATCTAAAAGGAACCATTTTTTTAGTTAGAATAAACATCTCCATGACTGGTTAAATCCAAACTTCTCCAACAACCCTGTAGAATTTTTGTGAAAAAGGAAAATATACTAGACGTCAGCAGACGGATGATTAATGGTACATGACTTTGGGTTTAATGCCCAAATTAACATCTGGAGATCAGCCTCCTCAACAACACTTTATATCCTGTTATGCCTATCTGGCTATACAGGCACACATGTACCCAATCCCAAGCCCTGTGACTCAATTACTATAATTACATTAATCACCATTATGTGGTGAGTGGAAAGAAAAAAACAGTCCTTTAAGAGGGTGGAGAATATTCCAGAAAAAAACCTACCGTATAAAGCGTTTGAAAGCACTTTACTAAAATCAATCATATTTCAAGTAAATAATAAAATAATAAATATGAATGCAAATTAAACAATTATGCCTACACAACTATTCATAAGAAAATTAAGTACAGGTACCCCTAAGTCTCAAGTCCTCAGAAATACTGACATCTGAATGTTTGCTTTGGTAGGTTGGTGGTTTTTAACCAAGTAGCAAATTTTTATTTGACCACCAGGAAGGCAGAATATTTTAAAAGTTTGAACTTTTAAATAATATTCAGATGTGATCTGATTAAAGCCTGCTGCCAGATGCTGTGAGTGTGAGTGAATGGGAGAGTTCTGGGGACACAGGGGTGGTTTGTTGGCTGTTTGGTGAGAAAGGCTGCTGCTGTGAGCGTTTGAGCTGAGTAGTGAGAGTTGGCATCCTAAAGGCACCATATCAGCCTTCTCTGCCAGCAACAATAATACAACATAAGTGCTAACAGTGGTAACCATTTCTTTTTTTACAGTCCCTGTTACAATGTATCTGCATCATAAAGTAGCCTACAGTGTAACAAAGTTAATTATGTACATACACTGTGCCATGGGGTTAGGGCAAGGGTAAGGAGGTAACACTTTATTTTATGGTTCTTTTTTAGTGCATCTACATGTAAAAATATATAATATTATGTACACCTAACACTGACCTTAACCCTATGTTACAGTGTAAGTTGTTACACACTTTGTTACACTGTACCTAACCTAACCTAAAAAGGAGACATAAAATAAAGTCTGTTGCCACATGAGCTATTTGGTTGAGGACATGTCTGATACTAAGAAACGGCTGGACCACTGTGTCCACTGCACTGAGCTGCTCCTACAGCAACTACCTGTAAAAAAACAGTATGCTAAGCATGCCCTTTCAATGACTCTCTTTAATAAATATTTTGTGTACCACCAACTCAAGCTGAATACATTTATAATTGATTCTGGCTGAGCGTTTTGGCAAATCCACCCTGCTCATAGGGTGGTCATCATAATTAAGAGTGAAAGATGTTTTTTTCTCAAATAAAGAGTCAGAGAAATACTATATGCACTCACTAATCTGGCACAGTTGTTGCCTCATATACATCCACTGTTGATAATGTAGCTTTCCATCATGTTATTACAATTTACACATACAATTTCTTAACTTGGAACAGACTTCTATCTAAAAAACTAGTTGCTGTTGAGATCATTAAATTCTTCATTACTCCCTTTCATGAAGAGCTACACTGCAAGGTAAGAACCCTGTCAAGCTTTCTGGGTAACTTACAGTCCCTTTTACAGTGTATGTAAAGGTAACAACATGTAATATTATGTACTTACACTGTATCTAACCATAACCCTTACCCTAACCCCAAGGTACAGTGTAAATACATAATGTTACATATTGTTAGAAACTTTGTTACACTGCACTTCTGAATTTCTCTTTTTTATTTTTGCTTTTACATTGACTGACTTAGTACATTCTTCTCAATTTGCAAGTGTTGCAGGTCACGAATCACGATGGACTTAAAGCGTGTATCTGAATCCCATGAAGAGCAGAGCAGGCAGCAGTGGATGGTAAGAGCACTGCTATCCTATTCTGACTTTTGCCTGAAACAGTCTTTTATTCTAATCCTGCGGCACCCACAAGTCTGACCAAAATCATTTTCATTAGTATCGAATGGTTAATGGCAGACTGCGTTGGCCATACAGTGTTGTTTTTCTATGATGGATTGAATGAATGCTCCATTGAAAATGTGTTGAGGTTTCCCCCAGTGTCACAGGAACTTGGCTTTGCCATGTCTAACACGCTGATGACGATGAACAGTTTCCAATTATTTATTTCTTGTATATGACTCTCGAAAGGTAAATATTAAAAAATATATACTTTAAACACAGCATAGCGGACATTCAATTTTGCTGTCAACTGTTTAGTGCACAAAATTACTAACTTAACTGTTATATGTTGTTATGATTTATTAATTAGTTGTCAATGTTAGTAATTAGGCAATGCATAGTCATGCAAGAAAATACTTAGCTATATATTTAAATTATTTTGATGAACCATAACCTGCAATACCCTGTTCCCATATCATGAGAGTGCTATGCAGTGTATATGGGCTTAAATTCCAGTCAGAAAGAAAAAGTGTTACATTCATGCAATAATCGACTAACTTGTTCATTTCTGTTGGATGTGCTGGATTTATGAAAAGTAAGGGAAGGAGGTTTTGACCTCTAGTTGGATTCCACTGTACAAATTAAAATGCATGAAAACCTGACTCATATATAAAGGTGACAATGTATGTAGACCTGTAAAACTGTTCTTATTAAAATGACAGTGATGAATGTATGCCTCTGTTGTTTTTCTGGAGTTCTGTCACTAGTGGCTATTTAGTGAAAATTATTATTAGTGTTATTATTATTGTTGTTGTTGTTGTTGCTGTTACGGAGTTGAAAAACCTGTTTGCTTTAACCCTAGGGTACTTGTAAACCTGATAGACAAAAAGCACGATAGCATTTGTTTAGTTAAGAGGATAAAGCCCTTGGCTCTTCTACTAACAGGTTTACAACTACTTCTGGGTTAGCTAAACCAGGTTTAGCACTTAACCACCTTTGCGGTATACCCCTAGATTATATTATTAAATATTATTTAAATAAAAACAAAAAGACTGTTTTACACCTCTTATTGGAGTGACCAAACAGTAAGCTGAAGAACACTTTGTGCAATGAAAACAGCATAAGGGATTCCGTAAATGTTTGCTTTCACTAGGCTATAACTAGGAAAATGTGATTTTTTTAATTATTATTTTTTACACAACAATGCCCCCTGGTGGATAGATGTTTTTTGCCATATATTATGTGAAGTACTTCTACTACAACTTTAAAGTTCTAGTAAAAGTTTTCTGAATATTTTAATACATTTTTGTACTACTAGTGGCACGTGCTTTGCAACTCTTTGCTTTGAAAAGAGCATTTCCATTTGCAGCAATGACACCTTATCACCAGCTGACATCTGTCTTATTGTATTTATGGGTGTGAATGCTGAAAGATTTTACACATGAATCTCATGACATCTGAAGGCTGCTTAAATCTCAAAGCATAAATGACCTAGTCATTCACCATCATTAAGTCATTAAGTTTCTAAACCAGATGCGCATATGTGCAACACAACCCTGTAAATCATGTGTTTGCGAGCACTAGTCAAACATTTGTTTTATTAGTGAATGTTAATGACTATTCCTCTTCATGGACTACTTCATTCATCCCAGAAGCTGCAGCACTTTAAAACACCACTGTTTGTTTATCTAAACACACAGGTGGCCAGATTTGTTTTTGGAATGTTTAATGAATGTTTAATACCATCAATTTTGGTGAATAGATTAACCTTAAGTGGTTTAGCTGCACCTGTGCTTGACACACTTTCTATGCTTACTTCTTTTTCCAAATAGCTGCACTTAGGTTATGTGTGTATGACAAGTTATTTCTCCAAGAGTGGGGGAAATACAGACTCAGGTCTTAGTCACTTCACACTTGTCAATAGATGTATTTAAAGTGAACACTGAAAACCACCAATTGTGGATAGTCAAGAAGGCAGTGCCCAGTTTTGTTAGCACATGTACCTTTCCTAAGGAGTGTTCAGCTACTGGAGAAATCCCAAATTCACTGAGGCTTCCTTGCCTCCGTCAGTGCTATTGGTTGTTCAGTTTGACTTAATTGGCTTTTCCTGTAAAAGGTATGAGCTTTGCAATGATATCTATAGCACATGTGGAAGGCATTGAAAGGCTCTTGACTATGGAAATCCTGCACAAATTCACCAGAGCCCCCTCTCTCTCTGCATTTGACCCGCACCTTATGTAAAGCTCCGGCAATTAGCCTTACTTAACCCCTCCTGTTGTCAGTAAGCAACAGACACTGAGGTGCTCATGTCATCGGGCCCTATAGTGTGCTCGGACAGTGTTCAACATCACACAGGGTTGGGGGCGACATAAACGGCCAGAGTTAGGCTCAACGCCTTGTTTCTTATGTCACTGGAATTGGACACATGGTGCGGTGCGCAGGAAATCCCACCTTGTGGAATTGTTTAGTGTTTTGACTAGCAGTGCCACACACAGTGACGTATAATAGCACAAAAAGCAATATCTCATTGTCATGGCAATACTGTTTTTTGTGTTCCACTCGCTGCTTTAGTGTTGTGATATTTTATTTTGATGAATACCAGTGCAGAGAAATGAATAGTCATTTCACTCTTCTGGAAAACATCACCCTGCATCAATAAGATGGCAGGCTCTCTTTTATCCTTAGACCTTAACCCCCAAAGGACTTATAATTCTCAGTCTGTTGGGTAGCCCCTGGCTCACTGATGGTGTACATATGGCTTCCACTTTCTTATGTGCTACAACAACAGATCAGTACTTGGTAGAGCTAAGTTCCCACTTGTACTTTCATGATTGTGAAGGCTAATGCTTAATTTATGGAGGAATTTGTTAAAGCATTTATTTTTTACACATTGTCAATGCATGGTGTTAGCTTGAGGAAATGTTATTTTTTTCTTTCTTTTGCATTTTTTTCTGATCTGGAGATAGAGAGCACTGTGTTGTTCATTTACTACCTAAATCATTCATTTCAAGAAAGTTTTGATCTGAAGTATTCACCGCCACTCCAAAAGAAATGAAATAAAATGCCTCATTGTCAGCAATTAATCTAATTGTAATTAATTTCAAATTGAGTTTTTTGCATGTGTGACAAAACCTTGCAATTGCTGTCAGTGGCCCTGGGGTCATTTGTGTTGAGAAAATGGCCCCTCTCTCTCTCTCTCTCTCTCTCTCTGCTGTATGCAGGAGGAGGCATGCTGGGTACAAAAAGTGTGTTTGGACATTACACAGACCTGCAGTGCTTAATAGCTCTAATTTCCAGCAGACATTTTCTGAAATAAAACATGGGTGTGGAGGGAAGAAAAAAAACGTATTTGGACTTTGAATGAGCAATGGTTTAATTAAACCCACATTTATGAATGTGAACCAGAAAACAGGGCTGACAGTTAACATGCCTTCCCATATAGCCGTAGGAAACAGATACACATATAATTAAACAATGTTTATTTTCACTTAAATAAATCTTAATACCAGCGGTGAAGATTGGAGCAGCACACGGTCTGCTGATCACAGGCGGACTGGAGCAGAAATTAAACCAAAATACAATCAGTCCGAGTGAAGGTAAAGTGTAGCTCTAGAAGGATTTTTCTTTATTTTGTTGGTTTTTGTTTGGTATGATTTCATGTGCTTTATGGCATGTTACGGTAACATGTACACTAGTGTGCGTCCTGATATGATGTCTGTTTTTAAAGGAAACATAGTCACACAGTGCATTATTTTCATACCTGTCTACAGAAAACACATTTATGTATTTATTATGTATTTATGTATTAATATTTCATAACATAACCTGAGTGTGTTGGGTACTCAGCTGTACATGAAGACTTCAGCTTTCTCAAAGGGAATGGAACATTCTAAATAAGATCTTAACTGTATATATACATGTACAATTGAGCTAAATGTGTTTATTTACTTTAATATATGTTATTGACAGTTTCATAATATTCCTTAAATTTGGCTCCCATGAACTAGCCTTCATCCAATAAAAGCTTGTCAGCTTAGGATCTTAAAACAAATCTTATTCCTGTTTCACTTTGCTGATCATTCTTTATCTAAAATTATCCACTTGAGACAACATTGTGATTAGCACGAAAACTTGACTGGTTTATGAATGAAGATTTTTATTTTTCTCTTTGTTTCTCCAAAGAGGGGGATTGGGTCTGACATTTCTGTACAGAATCAGATAGAACTGAAGAGAAGAAACAACTGACTGGTTACAGCCAGTACACAGTCTACACTGTATGACACTCCAGAGTTTCTTTTTATACAAATTAGGAGATGAAGACAGGGGCTGGGTAAAGTATGTGGAGGCAAAGGAAATAGTCTAAAATAATGTGATAATCTATAAATTAGAAATAGAGTAAAACTTGTTAGAAGAAAACAAATCCACTGTCTTTTATCTAAATAATGAAATGATAATATAAACAATGACAATAATAATTCAATATATTTAAAAACACCTTTAATGAAACCCAAAGTCCCAACCAAAGTCCCAACATAAAAAATAATTACAGAAAACACATTTGATAAAATGTTAGGATAAGTAATCTTGTGTATACATAATGTAGTAAAAGCACGCCACAGTGAATATGCCTGCTTGAAAATACATGTTATAAAGGTGGCTTTTAAAGTTTTACAAAGATTTACAAAGATTTATAATGCCTGGTATGCACAGGGAGAGTCCATGGCTTAGGGCAATGTAACTGAATGCTCTGTCCCCTATCTCCCATAAGGTTCATGTTAGGTATTCTTAGAAGACCTGCTGAAGAGGATCCCAGTGAGACAGGGTGTGGTTTTATAAAGGAAAACTGCCCTTTATTGGAAAATAGGCTCATTTCACAAATCCCTCAGAGTTAAACAGAAGAACTTTACAGTTGCATTCATTCAGCCAATTTCTGGATCGGGCAGTAGGATGTCCGGATCTGGCAGTAGCACTTTAGCTATTAGCTTAGTATAAATCATTGATTTGTATTAGACCAGTAGCATGCCAGATCTAGAGGTGTGCTGAATGGAAAATGAGTCTATTTCTATTTGTAGTGTCGCAGTAGCAGACTCCAGAACCATTTGTTTTGAGAGTAATGGCTGGATGATGAAATTATTGGCTGGCTAGCCAGCTCAAAACCTAACTGGCTGCTGCATCCACCAACATTTTTATAGCTATAAATGGCTGATTTACTAGATCTCAATATTTCCAAGCAATATATGGCTTACATGTGTATACAGTATACAGGATATTTCCACAATATCCAATACAATGTAAAAAAAACCCACCAGATTTTACAAATTGTATTTATGCCGGCGTATTAGCGCCATGTATAATTTTTCTTTTTTTGGGCGGGGGGTGGGTGGGTGGTGGGATAAACTCATTATAAAGTCAAATGAAATTAAATCAAAGTTCTTCTAATGTCTCTGATAAAACCCATTTACAGCGATAGGCCTAGGCCTAGGCTGCTTGTCAGAACTTGCATTCTTTGAGGCATGGGTGTTTCCCATGCAAACAACTGTAATTTCGGTGTGGGCATAGCGGTTGTTATTGGGCTAATAATGGTTAGCTACTATAATGTGGCATGGTCAGTCGGAAAGACGAGAGGTTGTATCTGACCATGCTATTTGTTATATCGACAAACTATGCGTCTTGGTCTGGAGATTGGCCACATCACAAGACAGTTGATCTCAACTCACACACAGGGTTCTACTCTGAGGTTAGCATTTATCAACACAGCACAGACTGCTTTCTCAAAATATTACACCCCCCCCCCCCCAAAAATATTGATACATGGCCCTAATACTTCGTCGTATGTATTTATTTTTGTTATATCTGTGCTAAACATTTTCAAGTTCAATGCATTAACTGTGAACAAATGTATTCATTGCCCTATTTACTCATTAAATGTGTGTATGTCTATCCATAAATGTGTGTTTATGTAAGGTGAAAATTAAAGGTCCCATATTATACTCTTTGTCATTAAAATGCATGTTCATCAAGTTCTTTGCACAAAATCACTGTCACATGAGGGACATCTGACAAATTCTACCCACCCCTTGTTCACATTGTGCATTCAGTACACGTGGAAAAAGCAGAGGCACATTAAAAAACAAGTTGGACCGACCCAGACCAACACCTGCACAAGCATCATAAATGCAGCAAGTAGTTTCTGAATGGTTAGTCAATTTTTTAAACTGTAAGTGTAGCCTACAGATGGCTTATTAAGCACTGGTCTGCTGGTGTTAGCTTTTAGCATGGCATAGATCACGGATGTCATACCACGCTCTGCTATCTTGCACACCGCTGTAGACAAACTTTGGGTAGCCGTTCTTTCATAGGTGAGGCCGAGGTCTGTCTGGTATTGTTTGACAATGTTTTACAATATTGTACAGCTGTTGGTGGCTGAACACATGTTTCATAGTCCTTCCTGCACACATAGTAGGAAATATAAAAAATATAAAAATACAAAGTTTGACATTCTGTTCTGACATCATGTCGGAAGCCAGACAAGAAATGGCTCATAAAAGTACAGTATTTCTCACACCAAAATATTTCAACCGAATCACAGCAAATTAATGGATGTTTTTTCAGAACTTGGAGTGTTTATTGGAGAAGTACAAACCCAAATGACAATACAAAAATGTGCAAAAAGTGTACAAAAAAGTTGTACAAGAACATGGCATTATCATGAATAAAGGTAAACATATTATACCTCCAAGGAGCTAGTGATGATTGTTTGCCACTGAGCAGAAGGACAGCAGAGCTAAACACTCCGACACACTCCCTGGTGAAATGCGGAGGTAGCACTGGGCCATAGCGGACAGTCTTGGGAAAGTATTGCTACGGGTTTGCCAAAAGGCTAATGCTCCTTGGTCTCTTGTTCTCCTCGTCAATCTCACCTGGAGGAGTTCTTTCTCATGTAGATTCTGCAGCAGTTTTCTGGTTTTATCCTTCGTCATGTTGATATCTCTGCTAGCTGGACCAAACATTGCGGAGGCTATAACCAGATCTGTAATGGGGATTTATCTTTCCATGTTCTCCACTATTCATTCTTAGACTTTCATCATAGGTGAGGGATCTTTGGGAGCCACTGCACAGATTTTTTAAATTCGAGCCCTGATTAGTGGTATTGCACTCAGGTTTGGACTGACTTCACTTATATTGAGTGTGGATTTCTCAAAGTCTTCAAAATAGCAAAGTTACCAAGTAGCTTGATGTCATCAGGCATGAGGCATAACAAGGGCTTTCAAGGGGGCTAAGTTGTAAGCAACTGGACCTTTCATCCAAAAGGCTTCTTCAGTTCTGGCCTGATGATGGGGAACTGGAGGCGAAGTTGTAGACCACACCCCTCATTCCATGACAAAAGGGTCACATGAGTCTTCCGCCAAGGTGTGAATTTGAGTAAGAGTTGTTGTGGTCACCTGATCCAGAGAATAAGAACTGCACTGATGGCGAAGAACAGTTAAACTTCCTGGGATGAGATCTTAAGGCAGAATGGTATGTAGCAGATACATACTTACACTTACAACTCCACCTCAAGTGATCCAGAGATATAACTCCTGGTTCCCCATCATCAGGCCAGAACAGAAGAAGCCTTTTGGATGAAAGGTGAAATGTCTTCAAGCTCCAAAAAGAACTCCAGTTGCGTACAACTTAGCTCCTTTGACTTCCATGACTTGGATGAATGAGAACCTGCACAGACAACAAGGGCTTTCCTATCCTCTTCAGCATTTCATTGACTGACTACTAACTAACTAACTACACTAACTTTAGCCTAGTAACTACCAGCCTAAACATGTCTTTTCCATTGCTACAAATCAGCTAATATTACTGGAAACTCACGAGAAATACAAACACTGACTGAAGGATTTTGTTCAGTTTTATCCACAAACCAACAGTTTGTTTCTTAATAATAATAATAATAATAATAATAATAATAATAAAACTTTACTTGTATAGCACAGTTCATACATGCAATATGCAACTCAAAGTGCTTTACAGTTTGGCAGGGTTGTTGCAAGACAACATTTCTTGCGGTTCAGTGATGTCAGAGCAGATAAATACAGAAGCAGACTGACTCTTGCATGAACACAGGTAGGCAGTCCTTGTAGGCCCTAGTCAGCAATCTTTGTAGTCCAGTGGCGCTAGAGCTATGCAACGCCCTGTTAATGTGGGCTCTTATGTGAACATAGGTCGGCAGTCTTAGCAGGCCAGTGGCACTAGACGAGGAAAGTTCATTTAGGCGCAGTCGGTTGTTAGTGTCCCCAGGGAGCAACAGAGGTGAGGAAAAACTCCCTGTTTGTTTGATTTGCGTGAATTCAGGAAGAAACCTCAGGAATCAGTGAGTAAAACTCCCTGTTTTTTTAGGAAGAAACCTCAGGCAGAACCACGTCTCCCAGGGTAGCCCATCTGCCGGGGCTGGTAACGGGAAGTCTGTGACTGTTTGAAGGGCCTTTGGTCTGGGCGGAGGAGTCTGGCTGAGGGGACTCTGGTCTGAGTAGTTAGGTGTAGGCTTGGTTGAATAGGTAGGTCTTTAGTTGTCGCTTGAAGATGTCGATGGATTCTGCTTCTCTAATGTGCTGTGGTAGGGCATTCCATCTCTTTGGGGCGTAGTATGAAAAGGCCGATTCCCCGATCCTTTTTGATGGTGCGTCTGGAATCCTCAGGAGACCGGCATCAGCGGATCTAAGGGCTCGTGCAGGGGTATAAGAGGATAATGCGTCAGCAATATAGCATGGGGCAAGGCCATTTACAGCTTTAAATACCAGTAGTAGTACTTTGAAGTCAATTCTATAGGATACAGGTAGCCAGTGTAGTTCAGCCAGTACAGGAGTAATATGTTCCATCTTTCTTGTTTTTGTTAGTAATCTTGCAGCCGAGTTTTGAATAAGCTGTAGTTTTTCAATTGATTTTTTTGGGAGGCCTGTAAACAAGGCATTGCAGTAGTCTAATCTACTTGTAATAAATGCGTGAACAAGTTTTTCAGCGTCTGGCTTGGTCAAGAAGGGGCGAACTTTTGCTATATTTCTTAGATGGAAGTATGCTGTTTTAGTCACTTTGTTGATGTGTGGTTTAAGGCTTAGGTCAGAGTCAGGGATGACACCTAGGCTAGTTACCTGTTCTCTGACATATTGGTTTAGGTTGCCTAGACTGGGGAGGAGAGCTTCCCGTTTGTCTTTAGGGCCGATAAGTAGTAGTTCAGTTTTGTTTTCGTTTAACTTTAGAAAGTTATTGCTCATCCAATGCGTGTCGGCTGACAAACAGGAGGTTAAAGACTGTAGAGCTGTGGTTTTGTTTGGCTCAACTGAGATATAAAGTTGTGTATCATCGGCATAACTATGAAAGTCTATATTATGTTTTTTGATAATGTTGCCCAGCGGTAGCATGTATAATGAGAAAAGGAGGGGGCCAAGGCAGCTGCCTTGAGCAACACCGAAGGGTACGTCGTGATTTTTAGATATATGATCTCCTAAACTAATATAGAATTGTCTTCCGGTGATGTATGACTCAAGCCATTTTAGTACATGGCCTGAGAGGCCCACCCAAGTTTTGAGACGATGTAGTAGTATGTTGTGATCAATTGTGTCAAAGGCGGCACTTAGGTCCAAGAGGACTAGGGCAGAGACTTTGTTTGTGGCTGTACTGAGTCTGAGGTCGTTTACTATTTTGGTTAGAGCAGTCTCTGTGCTATGATTTGCTCTAAAGCCTGATTGGAATTTTTCTAGGATGTCCTTTTCATTAAGGAATTGGTTGAGCTGTAAGAAGACAGCCTTTTCGAGTATTTTGCTTATAAATGGGAGGTTGGAGATTGGTCTATAGTTGTTTAGTGTGTTATAGTCCAGATTTGGTTTCTTTAGCAATGGCTTCACTACAGCAGTTTTAAAGGCGCTTGGGAAAATACCTGTGAGAATGGAGGTGTTAATGATCTGTAATAGGGGTGTGGAGATATAATTAAAATTATTTTTCATAAGGAAAGTGGGAATAGGGTCAAGGCTGCATGTTGACCGCTTGCTATGTTTAATAAGTTTATAGAGATCGTCTTCCGTAATGGCGCTAAAAGTCTGTAGGGTCGGTGGTTCCTTAATAGGGGCATCCTGTAGGTAGTTAGGGTCTCGAATGATTTCTGCTCTAATAGCTAGTATTTTGTTTGTGAAGAATTCTGCGAACTCTTCGCATTTTGGAGTGGTGGCTAGACTAAGCATATCACAGACTGGCGCAGGATTTAGTACTTTTTCAACTGTAGAGAATACTCGTGTGTTGTTGTGATGGTCTGTGATAATTTTTGATAAATAGTTTTTTCTTTCTGTGCGTATTGTTATAGGTGATATTATGTTCTTTAAGGATTATACGATTGACTTCTAATTTAGATTTTCTCCATGCTCGTTCTGCTGCTCTACATTGCCTTTTTTTCTCTCTTACTGACTCATTTATCCATGGTGAGGTTTTAACTCGTGAGCTGTGTTTTGTTTTTAAAGGAGCAACTTCGTCTAAAATTTCCTTTAGGTTGCTATTAAAGCCAGCCACCATTTCATCGAGCGATTTGTGGCCATTGAGGAGGTCGCGGGAGCTAATAAGTTCGGTGATTTTTTGTTGCGCTGATTCATTTATGCATCGTTTGTGGGTTGCACCGGTCTCTCTATTGCTATGTATAGTAAATGGGAATTCAAATAAGACGCAGTAATGGTCGGAGATGGCTATATCCGACACGGAAATGTTGTTAATATTTGCGGGTTGCGATATTACTAAGTCGAGCGTGTTTCCTAGTTGATGGGTGGCTTCTGTTACGTACTGATGTAGCCCAAAACCATCCAAGGTGTTTAGCAGGTCTTTGCCATTTGAGTCACCGCTTTTATTAACATGAATGTTAAAATCTCCCGTGATAATTATTCTGTCGTAGTTTGTAAGTACCGCTGACACGAGGGTGGAGAAGTCAGATAAAAAGGTTGGTGAACTTTTTGGCGGTCTGTATAGCGTGATAAGGAGTAAGCTGTGATCGGTTTTAGGCTAACTTTAATCGCTAGGTACTCAAATAACGTGAAGGTGCCTAACTTTATCTCGTTACAGCTGAGTTTATTGGAGAAGATGACAGCTATACCGCCACCCCTTTTATTGTCTCTTATCGATTGATAGAATTTATAGTTAGGGGGACAGGTTTCAATAAGGGTGGCAGCCCCTTCTTCTTGTCTCCACAAGGAACATAAGGTGTAGTTTATTTTCCGAGATGTAATCATTTATAAAGAAACTCTTGGTGAGGGACCTTACATTAAGGACAGCAGCATTTATGACGGTTTTAGTCTTATTTACCCAGCGCCCGAGCTGGATATTAATTAGATTGTTAGGTATGCAGCCTGTGGTTCTATGCTTACGTTTCCTATGGTGGGTTATAAGGGAAGGAATTTTGTGGAGCAGATTATCTGACTGAGCCAAGCACACTGTATTCCGAGCAGAGCATGTGAGCGGAGCGGAGCACGGAGCGAGCGGGAAGCGGAGCGTGCGAAATATAGTCGGAGCGCGGAGCGGATTTTAATCCAAAGGCCCGAGCGGTGGTTCTGTTTCGCTCCAGTTCCGCTCCGATACCGCTCTCATCACGAGTCTGGGGCGTGTCTACACAGACTCACGTGTGCCTTCAAAGGTTAGCCTACAGAGATCGTTGAGAGATGGAGTTTGGTTCAAAACGTAGATGTTCACACTTGTGTTGGTTTCAAATAAATACGTTCTATTTTTTGTTGATGCTGCGGTTGCTGGGACTTCTTTATATTATAGGATAGGCTACATTTCCTCAAAATACATGTCTGACATGTCACATTTTGTAGTTTTTTGCCTATTAATATTATGATAATTAAGGAGTACATTCGTGCTGTTCCATGTGTTTCATTAAAATAGTAATGTATTTTTTTTAGAAAAATATGCTGTTCAGCCAAATATGACAGCTTACGCTCAAAGTAAATAAAAAATACTATGACAGGGTCAATTAAGAGGATACACATGTGAGTTATTGATCACACAATGAAATTATTTGTATCTGTTACATGATTTTTGGAAAAGAAGTTTAAAGGGTTTCAATCAACAGGCTAACAAAGACGCTGCGCGTTAGTTCAGGCCACATTGGGCAGCATGTCCCAGATGCAATTCGGTGGAAAATGTTAGCCATTGCTCCCTCATTTGAGCGAGCGTGGAGCGATTTCACCGGAGCAGAATGAAATTTTAGGTGAGCGGAGAGCGGTCTTAGAGCGGAGCTGTCTGGTTGAACTTTGAGCGATGGAGCGAGGGAGCGAACACTCGCGTGAGCGAGGAGCTGAAATTCTGGCCGCTCAGCTCCGCTCACATGCTCTGATTCCGAGCACTGGTGGTAAGGGGGAAAGATATATCATTATCTCGGACTAAGTTGCTATTGAGATGTGCTGGCTTGGAGCTTACTTGTCAGCGTGGCGTGTGATGGGCTTCCAGAGCTAGCTCCAGGTTGCTAGCTAGCAGGCTCGCCCCAGCCCTGTTCAGGTGTTGTCCGTCTCGTGCGAACAGGCTGCGTCTTCTCCAGAAGCTCCCGAAGTTGTCCACGAAAGGGACCCTCTCGCGACTGCAGTGCCCCACCAGCCACGCGGGGAGCTGGCGGATACGAGAGAACTGCATGTCTGAGAAGCAAGCAGATGGGATAGGGCCTGAGACGATACTTTTTTTTTTTTTTTTCTTAAGCTGACTTATTTTGCCTTATCCTATCACTCATAACATCTTACAGCTGAAAACACCATAAATATACACACTGACTCGAACCTTTTTGGATTTATCCAGTTTAATTCTAGCCTGGTAAACCTGCCCCTCGTACTTCATTTCATTTTGTACAGAGGGTCTGGACCGGAATCTCTTGAGGGTCATTTAGCAAGTCCCAGCAAGACCGATCCAATCAGCGAAAAGAGGGTGTGTTCGTTAGCCGTGACGTTGACCTTGTGTGCTACATTTGAATTGTAGTGCGTAGGTAGGCTAATTGCACACGTGACGACCAGGCGTTAGCGATTGGGTAAAGGCAGAGGCACTTTGCTGAAGTTTAAAAAGAGTCCACACCTCCAACAAATCGTTTCTGACGGTCTCTGTTCCAGACCCTCTGTACAAAATGAAATGAAGTATGAGGGGCTGGTTACCAGGCTAGTTTAATTCCCAAATCAAGATGGAAACCTGCAATTAAGTCATGTTTCACTCCTCTGACATGCAAGGTTTACAAACTACTGTGGCATTTGACACCTCTGATGAGGAGAGGATTGCCGTGTGTGTCGAAAGTATAGAGGGTCTGGCGCATCGGTGATGTCACTTTTGCGCATGCACGACTTCGCACGGCAAGTATATCCCAGGCTTAACATGGGCCAGAGTGAGGATTAAGCCAGCCAAGTCCTGCAGTCTCTCCATCAGGAAAGGTGCCCGGAATGACAACATCTCCTTCTCAGTCGACGGCGAGAAGATCCCACTGCAAGCGGACCAACCTGTACTGAGCCTTGAAAAGCTTCAAGTGGATGGATTGACAACATTTCAGGTGGACAGGAACCACGCCAGGGGTGCATTTCCCAAACCACGAAGGTTAGCATTAAACCACCGTTGTACAACGTAGGTTCAAACTACTCAGCACCCCACAACCGACTGTTTCCTGAAAATCTCCAACCACCAAAGTACGATGGAAGTCTGAACTGTTGTTAGTTTGGACTTAGGTGGTTCAAACTGCAAAGTACCCAGATGTTTCGGAAGTGCTCAGAGAGTAGTCGGAGACATTCGTTGCGAGCAACGGCAGGAAGGACAGAACGACCAACAGAAACGTGGCCACATATCAGTGAAGCCGGTATGACAGCTGAAGCAACGTTGGGAAATCCCCGTCAACACAATCATGTCCCCCACCCATGAAAAGTGACGACTGATTTTAGTTTGTGTCATATTTCTGTGTATATCATGTATTGTAGGTGAATGTTTTATACATGACAGCTATATATATAAGCAACCAAAGTCTACCCCAACGCAAGGGACCTTGGTGGGTGAGAGGACAGCGTGCCGACGTGCGGATGCAGGTGTGCATGCTAATTTTGATCGATGGGTTCGAATCCAACTCAATATACACATTTTACAATGTCCTGACATTATGACGGATATCAGAGGTGCGTATTTGCAGTATTGCTGTACATTCCGTCTCGCTCAAAAGAATCTCCAGTGACAGACGTACACTGACAACCACTTGTCACTTGTCTTAATGAAGGGTCGACACGTGTCGACGCTGATTCATTGGCCACATGTATGGTAGGCAATTACAAACGGTCGGTAATAAGACAATAGGATAATGGAACAATCCCCTGATTGTGGATGCCTGAGAGTATTTAAGCCGAAATCAGCCAGCCAGCCGGTAGATCCGACAAAGAGCATGGCCCGTAAGCCAAACTTTACGTCGCAGGAGCTGAACGTGCTGGTGGACGAAGTGGAGAAGAGGTGAGTTGTCCTCTTCTCCAAGCTGAAGAACTCGGTCACCAATGCGGAGAAGAAGGAGGCATGGCAGGAGGTAGCCGAGCGTGTCAATTCGGTGGGTATAGGCTACCGACGTGACGGGGCCAATCTCCGAAACAAGTGGCGCGACTACTCCAGCGTGGTCAAATGCAAGGCTGCTGCGCTGCGGAGGGAGCAGCAGAAGACAGGACCACTGTTCCCGACCTCACCCCCCTGGAGGAGCGTGTCCTTGGCGTCCTTGGCCAAGAAGCGGTGGAGGGAGTGCCAGGAGGCATTGATGTCTGTGCCATGCGCAGGATGCCCCAAACACCACCTGGGCCCTGGCAGTGTGAGGCATCGACGTCATCTGCCCTCCCCCACCCTTCACAGCCCCCCGCCCTGTCTGGTGAGCCGCCCTCCTTGTCTGGTGAGCCACCCTCCCTGTCTGGTGAGCCCCCCTCCCTGTCCTCTATTCCTCCCCGGTCTCCCCCTTTGCCCAGTCCTCCCTCACAGCCCTTCTCTGTGTCACCCACCCAACGTGGCCATGGCACATTCAGGGTGCCATCCCCTATAACCCCTGTTTTTTAAGGCCTTGCTAGGCCTACATGCCTCCCAAAGTCCAACCCCTCGTCCTTGCCGTGGGAGGTGGAAACAGACAGTAGTCTGGCTAACGGGGCCCTGGTGAAGCAGTGGTTTGACGTGCACACAACACAAAGGATGTCCTTTCAATAAAGTCTTGGAATATCTGACATTGTGCATCATTCAGATGTCAGCTGATAATGGCATAACTGCAGTAGGACTAACCACCTCAATCACGCCCTGTTCCATGTGTGTTCCACAATCCTACTAGATTGATAGATGTGCTGCGTATTGCAATGTCCCAGCTTGGGATCAATAAAGTGTATACACAGCCATTCCTATCTATCTACATTACTGTCATTGTACAGTGTAGACATTAAACAGGTAGCCTTCCAAATACATGAACAGTCCTTGCATTCGGTCCGCAAAGACAGATGCTGTGTGAAACATATCAGTTACTGGGTGGGCCTATTGCATCATGATGTTTTGGGTAGATAAGAAGGGTAATCAATGTTTCGGCTGTATAAAGTTAATACATAGTATCATCCATTGACTCCCAACTGACCGTCATGCCAAAGTAGTACACATGATATAGCAATAATGAATAGGCAATACATAGGTCAATGCTTTATTTGAAGGTAATCATAGATTAATGTATATTAGGCTCTAACATCACAGGTAATTAAATCTCCGTCCTCATTACCATCCAACAACCTACAGGCAGCATGACCTTTCTGGCCACCAATGACAGGCAGGTGGACGATTGCCCGCCTCCTATAAATGCTGTCACTTCTTTTGTAGTGTTAGGAGCGATGGCAGCGTTACAGCGCATCATTGAGTTGAATAGGCTGCGAAGGCGCCGCAGTGATGTTGTGTACGTTCACGCATACATCCGCGAGAACTTTAACCCCCTGGAGGTGCTGTCCGATAAGGCTGTGGTGAGGAAATACTGACTCACCAGGCTTCAGATAAGGGAGCTCCTGCAGTTGGTGCATCCGCACTTGGTAAGGCCGACCAGGCGTAACTTCGCACTAACGCCTAGCTGCACTGCGATTCTACGCCTCGGGGAGCTTTTTCGAGGTGTTGGGGGATGGCCTGGGAATGAGCAAGGCCTCCATCAGCAGGTCGGTGACAGCTGTCACGCAGGTGTTGCTGCAGCTGGCTGATAGGATGGCCTTTCCATCAACCCCGTATTACAAAAGCGCTCATTAACATCACTGATGTAGATTTACTTTGATCCAGCCACATTTTGCAACAGCTTTTTGTGTGCTATCGGGTGTGTTTTCTACCTTCTTTTTACATGATCTGGCAATGCCAGACCAAAAATTAAGTGAATTGGGAGTAACATCATTCATACAGATGGTGGCAGTAACGCATATACGGCTGCCTAATCCGCCCCAAAAAGGCCAAAGGTGACAAGCAAGACGTCACGTGAACAAACACGATGGTCTAACGACAGGTCCATGCTAATCGTTCCAACTGCACCACTTTACGAGGCAACTTCCGATGAATCGTCCAGACTTTGTTGTTGGGAAACACTTGCGTCTTTGAATGATCCATCAGACTACTGTAGTTGTAAACATCGTTAGTTGCTAAGTCTGGACGATGGTGTTGGGAAACAGCAGTGTAGTAAGACCATCGTTCAAACCACCGAAGTTGCTAAGGAAGTTAGCAACGACGCTTTTGGGAAATGCACCCCTGCATATTAACCTCACCAAATACACTGAGTCTGTGACTGGATACATATCCAAATGCATGGATGATGTCACAGTTACAAAGACTGTCACTATACGAGCAAACGACAAACCTTGGTTCACCAGGGAGGTACGTGAGCTCCTGAGAGCATGCAACACTGCTTTCAAGTCTGGGGACAAAGACGCCCTCAGAACAGCCAGGGCCAACCTGCACCGGGGCGTGAGAGCAGCCAAGCAGGCCTATGGACAGAAAATCCACTCGCACTTCCACGACACAAAAGACCCCAGACGCCTGTGGCAAGGCATCCAGTCGATCACAGACTACATGCCAACCCCCCCTGCCGTGCGAGGACAACACAGACTTCCTCAACTCCCTCAACACCTTCTTCAGCCGGTTCGAAGAAAACAACACCACCACCCCAAAAAAAGCCCCTACTGGCCCAGACAACACACCACTCCAACTGGACCCAGTGGACGTGTGGAGGACCCTACTCAAGGTGAACCCCAGAAAAGCTGCAGGTCCAGACAACATACCCAGGGGTGTGTTCAGAGACTGTGCAGACTCACTCATGGATGTCCTCACAGATATTTTCAACATCTCTCTGAGCCAAGCCATCATACCAGAAAGCCTCAAAGCTACCACCATCGTACCACTACCAAAGAAAATCCCCAGTTACATCACTAAACAACTACAGACCCATAGCACTCACTCCAATAACTAGATGTACCGCATAGCGGTACATGGTATGACCGCCGCAGTGTATTGAAATGTGGGAACTGTTGGTATGATAAGTGTGTGGTAGAGCAGTGTTGTGAGGTGAGAATTTTTGTGGAAATTATTTCCTGGAAGTGGGCATGGATGTAGGTTTTGAATGAATGACATTGTGTGTGTTTGTATAGTGTGTAGGAGTGATTTGTGAAAGGAATACGCAAAATTACAATTACAGCGGCCCCTATGGGCCCAATTTTATGGCATGTGCTGTGCTTTTAGAGGTCTTTGTGTTGATTGTGCATTTATGCAGTTCATACTTTCATAGTCCAAGATATTGGCAATTCGAAATCCCAATTTTTGCATTTACCCATATCACTAGGTGGCGCTATGATTCAAGTGAGTGTTTATGGGCTGGGTCGATACGCCTCTGTAACACTGACATACTAACGCAAAACTGTTGTCTTGGGCAAAATTATTGACAAATTATTTAACAAAAACTGTTTTTTGACACCTAGCTTCGGCGATAAACATCGCCCCCTATGACGAAATGTCACAAAAATCCCAATTTTTGCATTTACCCATATCACTAGGTGGCGCTATGCTTCAAGTGAATGTTTACATTTCACATTTGTTTACAGTTCACATTTGTTATGTCCCCAAGGTGTCTAGGGGTAGCTGAGGACATAAACAAAAGGTTTGTGGCAAAATAATGCGACAGACTACGGCACAAAATTAAGAAAGTTTATTTACAAAAAATAAGAAAAATAGGAAAAAGGAGAAAAAGTGAAAAAACTTCAAAAAAAAGTCAAAAAGATGTCCGGCCTCCACAAATCCCCGACGTCTCCAACGTCCCTCTCAGGCTGCCACCCTGAGAGAAGCGGGTAGATGAGAAAGAGAACGTGAAACCAAACCAAACGAATGCTGTCCGAGCTCTCTCCCCCGTGGGTGACGTCAGTGCCTCCTTTTAAAGGGCCAGGCACCAATACCGACCAATCCAGGTCTCAGGAGTCAGGTGGCGGTAATTGGACCAATTAAGTCACCCACGGGATCTGCAAGAGTAAAACAGAAAACAGAGACAAACCGAAACACAAAAACCACAGAAGCACATACAGGGTCGTAACAGGCTCGGTCGATACACCTCTGTAACACCGACATACTAACACAAAATCGTTGTCTTGGGCAAAATTGTTGACGAGTTATTTAACAAAAACTGTTTTTTGACACCTAGCTTTGCCAATAAACATCGCCCCCTATGACAAAATGTCACAAAATTTAGTACACAGCATTGTTGTCATTTTTCAGGTTGAGTCACCACAAAGACCTCTAACACCACAGAACATGCCATAAAATTTGGTCCATAGGGGGCGCTGTAATTGTACAAAATCTCATTTTGCAGATTCCTTGCCTTCACAAATCACTCCTACACACTACACATTCAAAACCCACATCCATGCCCACTTCCAGGAAATCATTTCCACAGAAATTCTCACCTCACAACACTGCTCTACCACACACTCATCACACCAACAGTTCCCACATTTCAATATACTGCGGCGGTCATACCATGTACCGCTATGCGGTACATCTAGTTCTTCAAGATGTTTGGCGCAAGCTACCTGCCCAGTTCCTTCAAAAACTCTATGCAATAGACCTAGAAGAATTGATGCTCTTTTAAAGGCAAAGGGTGGTCACACCAAACATTGATTTGATTTAGGTTTCTTTTTTGTTCAGTCACTGTATTTTGTTAATTGATGAACATGTGGATGATCTTCATGTCCATGAGTGTAGCGGTGTGTGTGTGTGTTATGGCGTCAGAATAGGGACAAAATTCCTACGCACATAGAAACTGTTCGCGTGAGCAGGAACTGCACAGAAACTGCTCGCGGGAGCCGAAACTACTCGTGCCTGCCAAAACTGTGCGCGCGAGCAAAGATTCACGCTCGCGCGAGAAGAACTGCCCTCGCGCGAGCACAGAAACTCTTCTCGTGTGGGACAAAAACATTCTACTCGTGCGACATTGACTTCTGCTCGCGCGCGAGAATATTGACTATGGGGGCGGGAACCTGGGGATTAAAGGCTATTGTTATTGGTTTGTCCTGAGACAGAGCACTTTGACAGACCGCCCCAAATTTCCCAACACTGCTTCACCGCCACTAGGGGGAGAGAAACGCTAACAAAACAGAGCTAGAACCTAGATGAGATAGTCGAGTTTGATAGGTTTGCGCTAGACAGGCTGCTAATCATTCAAACCCTTTTAGATTACCTGGCTACATTTTACTGTTCCATCGTTGGATGACCCATCAAAGTAAGTGTACATTCAATTTCTTCTGACGACGCTCATGTTGTGTGTAATGTAATGTGTCAGCTGTTGTGTTGGAGACATTGGCTGGAGACTGCCAGTTGCTTTAGCTTGCTAACCGAATAGAATAGGCTGTATAGTGTAGAATGATGGTATTCATGATGGTATGGTAGTCATGATTGTATTCACCGAAGGTTGTTTACACATCTCTTATTTTGCTGAAGTTGTGTCATGTTACTGACATAGTAAGTACCTTGTGCGATCGATAAGCATCACTATCATTTCACTCATTTCTAATTTTTGCATAGTATGAAAGGACTGTTTGGCAATGGCGTTTACCATAGCCTACATTTATTTCCCAGGCTAGTTTACAACTTGTTTACTGGTTGCGTGATGCCACGCACGCTGGTTCAAGAAGATCTGCCGCTGTCAGTAGCCAATGTGTCAAATATACACAATTTTGCCAAAAAGAAAGATTTGAAGAAGAGGAATCGAGGTTAACATTTTATGGACACTTGGCGTGTAGCCTACATAATCTGAAAACATGCTGTTATGGTTGGAGTGAATTATGGTGATCTTAAATTATCTGCTATATCTACCCACTAAAAGTCCCTCTTAACGGATTAATTTAGCAACAACAAATGCAAGAATATTATATACGTGAAAACCGTTTGGGGTAAGATACTTAATTTGTACAACTACGATGGTGAGCGGAATTACTTTGTGAACGTTAGGCCTACTGACGTTCAAAAAAGTCCTGCTCTGCGTCTCAAACAAGCAGTCGAAAGATTAGCTAAGACTGGAAGCACGGTGAATAAGAGCTCATTTTGAAGCCGAATGAGGAAAATAATTATTTGACCCCTTAATCAGCGTCCTTGTTAATGCAGAGTTAGCCAAATGAGGCTTTGTCACCTAAATTGGCAGATCTTCTTGAGCCAGCCGAAAGGCTCCATCATTACTGTGTAACTAACGTGGCATCACGCAACACACCAGTAAACAAGTTGTAAACTAGCCTGGGAAGTAAATGTAGGGTAAAAACCATTGCCAAATAGTCCTTTCATACATGTAGATGCAAAAAATGAGAAATGAGTGAAATGATAGTGATGCTCATAGAGATCGCTCACATCGGGTTGCACAAGGTAGGCCTACTTACTTATGGCAGTAACATGACACAACTTCAGCAAAATAAGAGCTGTGTAAGCAACCTTCGGTGAATACAATCATGACATCAAACAACATTCTACCGCACGTAATCTATAGGTCTATAAGGTTTAGCAAGCTAAAGCAACTGGCAGCCTCCAACACAACAGCTGACAGAACATGAGCGTCATCAGAAGAAATTAAACGTACACTTACTTTGATGGGTCATCTGACGATGGAACAGTAAAATGTAGCCAGGTAATCTAAAAGGGTTTGAATGATTAGCAGCCTGTCTAGCGCAAACCTGTCAAACTCGGCTATCTCATCTAGGTTCTAGCTCTGTTTTGTTAGCGTTTCTCTCCTCCTAGTGGCGGTGAAGCAGTGTTGGGAAATTTGGGGCGGTCTGTCAAAGTGCTCTGTCTCAGGACAAACCAATCACAATAGCCTTTAATCCCCAGGTTCCCGCCCCCATAGTCAATATTCTCGCGCGCGAGCAGAAGTCAATTTCGCACGAGCAGAATGTTTTTGTCCCACACGAGAGGAGTTTCTGTGCTCGCGCGAGGGCAGTTCTTCTGCTCTCGCGAGCGTGTTTCATTGCTCACGCGGGTAGTTCTTCTTCTCGCGCGAATCTTTGCTCGCGCGCACAGTTTCGGCAGGCACGAGTAGTTTCAGCTCCCGCGAGCAGTTTCTGTGCAGTTCCTGCTCACGCGAACAGTTTCTATGTGCGTAGGAATTTTGTCCCTATTCTGACGCCATAGTGTGTGTGTGTGTGTGTGCGCGCGCGCGTTTCTAGTTCAAATTGCACATTTGGTGTCTGGTGAAACGCAATTTCAGTCCTCTGTGTAATGCCTGTTACATAGTGAATTGACAATAAAGTACACTTTGACTTTTGACTTTGGCTTTACACAGCCAATATGTCCAACAGACACATGGCTACTGCTGTCAGCTCCCAGCTCCTTGACGGCCTACACAAGATCGATCAGAGCCTTCTACCAGGAGGCTGGGTGCTACCTGTTCACTCTGTACCAGCGTCTGATGTGGCCCCTCAAGCTCTGTGACATCAGCCTTTCCACAGCCCGAAAACTAGACTCCAAAGCCAACACCTACCTATTAGGTCTACCCCGACGCCTTTCCACTGCTGCCGTATTTGGGAGAACCACGCTGAAGTTCCCCCTGATCCATCAGCTTGGGGTACAGAGAATAGAAGGCGAGACTTCTTTTTGAACTCAGACAGTCTCCTGACCAATCTGTCCAAACTGCCAAGGCCAAAGTCCGCACTGGACGCAAGTGGGATGTTGCAAAAGCTGTCGACCAGGTCATCTCCCGCCTGAAACACCAAGAAGTTGTCAGTCTGCAACAGCAAGGTAAGGCTGGCTTTGGATGGGGCCAGCACCCAACATGTGGTCCAAAGCAACGAGGGGGGAAAGGAAAGACCTGGTGATCTCCGAAGTAATCAAGATTAAAGAGGAGAGCTACAAGATCAAAGCAGTCAGCCAGCAACAACAAGGAAGATGGATGACATGGGAGGCTGTTGTCGAAAAAACCATCACGTGGGCCAACTTGTGGAGGATGCCTCAGGCAAGACTACGTTTCATGATTAGGGCCACATATGACACACTTCCCAGTCCCCAGAACCTGCTCCGGTGGTACAGCACAGAGGAGACATGCCAACCCTGCAGCTCCAGCAACCCAGGTCTGCAGCATGTTCTCTCCGGGCGCAAAGTGGCACTAACGCCAGTACAGGTGGCGCCACAACGGAGTGCTAAGCAAGTTAGCTGAAATCCTGGAAGAACGCAGGCTGGAAGCTAACAATGCTAGCCTGCCAACATCACAGCAGCGGATTCGGCTCATCCAGCAAGGGAGCGAAAAGCAGGGCAGCAGCACAAAGAAGCAGACCCTCCTTTCCTCCAGAGGTGAATGGAACATGAGAGCTGATCTCGACCAGCAACTCAAGCTCCCCCAGTGCATCACACCTATTATGGCAGAGCTGACAATCCCTTGGGAGAAGGGGATGGATACTGCCTTTGAGTGAAAGGGGGAGAAATATTCTGACCCAACAGCTGTATGTGCTCAAGCAGGGTGGAAAGGCTTTGCTGGAATCTCTACCTAGCGGCTCATGTTGTCCCTTGGAATCGCTGGATCCAAGCTAAGGAAAACGCTCAAGGACCTGGCAGAGGAGGCAGAACAAGGCAGCTTTTGGCTCTGGTTCCGACGAAAAGACAGAGCATGAGGAAAGCAAGGGTCTTAGAAGTCCCAAAACAGGTTGGTATGCAGTCACACTTGACTTAGGGAAATGGACGCCCCTGCCATGCATAGTCCCTTGGGGTTCATTCCACATCCACATGCACAGTAAACCAGGACAGAGAGTGGGAGAAGGATCCATAAGCCATATGCAGGGAATGCCAGGGAGACGTCCCGAGCACTGGCCCACCACCCTGAGATGTTCGGGGATTAAAGGGCCGAAACATCAATGAAGGGTGGCTCCAGGCCGACGACCCTGCAGCTGGCCTACTGGCACCATCAGACGTGCGGCAGGCAGCAATGCCAGGCAGGAATACCCACCTGTGCTCACATAGCCATATATAATGTACAATAGACTTTATAATTATTTTACAGTTTTTCAAAATTTTTCTTCTTTCTACTTATTAAGTATTTTGTAACATACAGTTTAAAATACAACATAACAGACACCATAATATGAAATTGTGTTACTTTTTTCCCGAAAATCAAAACAAAATATGTTTTATAAAAATGTTGTCACTAGTAAAATTTCCATCAACTATTTATAGAACAACTTAGAAAGATACTGTATACTTCACATCAATTGCACGCATATCATCTGCACTGATAGCAGCACTTATCTGTACTTTCCACTGCTGGTTGTTGCTCTTTTGGACAGCTTCTTTCAGTCGTTTGTATGCATCAAAAGAGGACACCGCATGAAGACCTTTAGTCTGCTCTTGACAAAAGTAGCACCTATCCTTACTGGCTGCAGCTGCTAAGGAGTTAGTGTGCAGGGTCTTACTAAATGAGCATGCTGCAGCGGCAGTGGCAATTTCTGCTGGCGCTGGAGGTGGTCTACCACTATGGGAGTGCCATCAATAGGATGAGGATGTCCTCTGACTATCTTTCTTAAGAGCCTGGCTCTTTGGCATTGCAGTCAGAGTGCATGTTTGTAATCCTGAAGACCCAGGTTCAAGGCCAGGTGGTGTGACTGCTTTCCCCCCTCACTAACATTGCTGTCAGAAGTGGGATGATTGCCGTGAAAAAGTCGGTGTAAGTAATATGATGGACCCAGGTTTGCTTGACAGTGGTGCGAGGAACCCCAGTAATGAGTGAAGTATGAGTATGTTATATGGTATAAGTATATGGTACCCTGGGATGGCAAAAGTATGGTGGGAGATGTGTGGACCCCTGACTCTATGTCTGTAAGTCTTGGAAAGTGTCGGCTAAGTTTATCAGCGGTATGTTGTTTGAGGCTGAGTTGACCAACTCCCTAACCTTTAGACCACACCTGCTTATTACCAAAAAAGTCACACTAATTCCTGTATTATGTACAACAAAACAGGTACTGAGCTGTAAGCCAGTTACAGAAAATATACTAATGAATGAATCCAAGTAAGTTACACACTAAACATACTAACTTGAGAAATTTGCATGCAAATTGGGGTGCTTGTGTTGTTGCCTATTTAACATTTCTAACAAGCTAAGTGAAAGACATACCCTTTTACCCTGCTTCTCTTTGCTGTGTTGTTTCGTCCTCTTGGGTCTGTGGGTCTGCGAGGGAGGAGGATGGTACTCCACAGTTGCTAGGACAAGAGCTTGTGCCTCCTCATCCTGCAGAACGACACTCACCTCCGCCTTCATAAGGGGCGATATAAAGGGTTCATCATTCTGCTGGTGTGAGGGGTGTGAAAGTGCCTCCCATTTCTCCCAACACATCACAGCAAAAACAAAAATTAGCACCTGCATTTAACCCAATGCACAGGTGAGCAGGGGGCAGCCATTACAACAACGCCTGGGGAGCAGTGTGTGGTACCATGCTCAGGGTAACCCAAGGGCACTTTTGGTAGTTGGTGGATTCAAACCTGCAACCCTCCGGTCACAGGTCCTGAACCGCCAGGCCTGCTTTACAACATCTATATTCATGACTGCAAAGCCAGCAGTAGTTGCACCTCCATCATCAAGTTCGCAGATGATACTGTGGTCATGGGCTTAATCAGCAACAGCAATGAGCAGGCCTACTTGGGTCAAGTTGAAGAGGTGGCGCAGTGGTGTCAGTCCACTGGTTGCGTCGGACGTGACACGTCAAACGCCTTCAATGCATTGTTAATGACGTCCGTCAAACCGTTACTGGGCGCATTTGACTTGACCTAGACGTTTGCATCCGTTTGCAGCCTGACGCTGAAAATGTTGCATTGTGGTTAGAAATTGTGTCCGACATGCCCGAAATGTGTGAGGTTGTCACGAGTTGTCACAACAATGCGACCATGACACATGACCCGAAAACTCGCGGGAGCATGACGCTTACAGACAAATCGTACAGACCTTTGCAGTTGCCTCCACACAACTGCAAGTGGCTAGCTAACGCCTCCTCGGTGACGCTACTTTGCCATGGTTGGTTAAAAGTTCACTGACGTCTGTGCAGGTGCATTGTCCGGTGCTTCCCGACTGGACTTGTCATCTAAAGTGTACGGTATTGTACTCCAATTTGAAGATATATCTCTTCTCTTTATTTTTACCTTGTTCTGATGGTTTATCTGACGCTGTCAAGCCCAGCCCATTATTTATTTAATTATTAATCCCATTTCTATTTAATTGTCCGTGTTATATACCTACTTATGGTCTTTGTTTTATGGTTTTGCTGTCTTAGTTTTCATGTTTGTGTTGTGGAGCACTTTGGGGCAACTCGTTTTGTTCCAATGTTAATCTAAACAATAAGAAAGACTGGACTTGAATTAAACTCTCAATGCACCCCACTACAACCATAGACTGTAGAGGACTACAACCCCCGCCCTCCCTCTCCACACATGACTTGTGTCTGTTCCCGGTCAAATTCAAGAAATTAAACAATGGAGAAAAGGCAACCCGGAAAGGGCCCAATAGCCTTTAGCATTCCGTTGACTTCCATTCATTTCAGCGTCACTTTGAAATCAAATAACTTTACATGAGAAGGACTCTGTGTCTTGATATTGGCATTGTTCTAAACTGGTTGCGTCTGATGCGACGCGTTGTTTTTCAAAGTCGCAACGCCTCCTTTTGTTTGGACGTACGTGGGCGTGACGCTGTGTCCAAGCGGGGCAGTGTATATAAATTGCACATAGCCGAGAGGACTCCCTATGCACATATCATTATCTTGCTGCCTATTCTCTATACTATGCCTTCAAAAGTAAAGAGGTAAAGCTTTTATGAAGGTTTATTAAGAACCATGACTTCGACAACGAGTAATTGGTGTGTGTGTGTGTGTGGCTAGCCAACCATAACGGTAAATGGCTGCCTTTGCACAAGCTCTGCACATAACAGTCCAGTTCATTTTGCACATAACAGTCCATAATTAACCCACCATCTGCTCTGACACCTTTCTCCACGACTCGTCCCGGATGGAGTTGTGTCTGTATGATGACAGGGAGGGATCATATAATGCGGGGAAACCCGACACGGCGGTAATAAGCCTCTCCTCCATTGTTGAATTTCTTGAATTTGGCCGGCAACGAGAAAAGTTAATGACGGGAGGTAAAGATGTCACGAGACACCTCCCCTTCTGCTCTTCCTCCATTGGTCAATCACGTCGCGTTCCACGGATTGATTTGCATAAAAGCAGAGCTCAACTTCCAGACGTGACGGAGCTGGTCAAACAGATGCACTGCCTTCCCGAGATCCTTTGCGAACAGTTTGACGGACTTCATTAACAATGCATTGAAGGCGTTTGACGTGTCACGTCCGACGCAACCAGTGGACATACGTCTTACGGTACGTATCCACTGGTTGCGTCGGACGTGACACGTCAAACGCCTTCAATGCATTGTCAATGAAGTCCGTCAAACCGTTACTGTCGCGTTCGCAAAGGATCTCGGGAAGGCAGCGCGTCTGTTTGACCAGCTCCGTCACGTCTGGAAGTTGAGCTCTGCTTTATTTTATGCAAATGAATCCGTCGAACGCGACGTGATTGACCAATGGAGGAAGACCAGAAGGGAAGGTGTCTCGTGACGTCTTTACCTCCCGTCATTAACTTTAGCAAACTTAATATCTTTAGCAACTTTAGCATTAGCAAATTCAAGAAATTCAACAATGGAGGAGAGGCTTATTGTCGCCGTGTCTCCCCCCATATATACAGTATATTCCTCCCTGTCTTCATACAGACACATCTCCACCCGGGACGAGTCGTGGAGATAGGTGGCAGACATCGTCAGTGCAGATGGTGGGTTAATTATGGACTGTTATGTGCAAAATGAACTGGACTGTTATGTGCAGAGCTTGTGCAAAGGCAGCCATTTACCGTTATGGTTGGCTAGCCACACACACACACCAATTACGTGTTGTCGAAGTCATAGTTCTTAATAGACCTTCCTAAAATCTTCACCTCTTTACTTTTGAAGGGATAGTGTAGTAGAGAATAGGCAGCAAGATAAGGATATGTGCATAGGGAGTCCTCTCGGCTATGTGCAATTTACATACACTGCCCGGCTTGGACACAGCGGTCACGCCCACATCACGTCCAAACAAAAGGAGGCGTCGCGACTTTGAAAAATAACGTGTCGCATCAGACGCAACCAGTGGACACGTACCGTAACAGCGGTGATCCCAAGGGGGTAGGAATATATCCGGAAGTTGAAGCACCCATGGGGAAATCTCAACCCGGAAAATGACCAATAGCATGTAGCATTCTGTTGACTTCCATTCATTTTAGCGTCACTTTGAAATCAAACAACTTTACATGAGAAGCCATCCGTACCTTGATATTGGCATTGTTGTAAACCGGAGAGGGCACAGCAAAACATATTTGCTTCGATCAGAAATCTGTCATGTTATTGCCTTGTAAGAAACGTTTATCTGAAATTATGCTAAAAATGACGCCATAAATCATGCGACGGCTAGTGAGTTTCTGTCGCACAGGAGAAAATTTACCGTACTGGTTGGATAACAAGCTGTAGCCACAGTCATGCTCGTTTACTTTTCTATTCATGTTGGGGAAACATTTACATCACTATTTCCCGAAAAATAAGCGTAGAACTTGGTATTTGTTTGTAAGCAGAATCGCTATCTTTATGGATTTTACTATTCGATGCAAGTGAATTGAGAAAGACTGCTAAGCTAAGCTACACGCTATAGCTTGTAGTTTACATGCTAACTAGCTAGCTCCCTTGACATGCTGGCTTGCAAGACTGCCTGGAACCTGTGGTAATTTTCTGTAAAGTGTCTTTCTGTGGAGTCTGAAAGTCTGTGTGACAGGAATAGAATGTGTGTGTGTGTGGCATGCTGGAGACTCAACAGGTGAGAACTGCTGACAGAGGAACCATTACCTATGTGTGTGCTATTTGGGAGTCACCCTTGTAAGGATAACAGACTGGAAGTCACTGTGTCTGAATTTGGACACTAATCAACATGACACTGATGTGTGTAGCTTAAAAGCAGTCAGAATGGAACAGGAAAGGAGGATGGCTAGGAGATGCTCTGTTGTGGTCAGGCTTCCTCTCGATGAACGCAAATAAAAGACCTGTTGAACAGCAAACTTCCTCCTTGACTATTTCTCAGAAAATACGACATTTGGCGTCACGAACGGTTTGCGTTCTTTAATTGGATCCATACTGATTGGCTTTGGTAAGTTACTAAATTATTGTAATTGGCTATTAAGAAATTTTGGGTCCATCGCCCCACGAACTTGTGTGGGAAATAACAAAGGTTCAGGAGGATTTTTTCTGCCCATCTTTGTCTTCATCGATAAACATCAGGTCAGAAGAAGAGGATTTTGTCATTTGTCTGTGGTGCATCCACAGGCTGATTGCAGGTCCTTTTCATGTTGCATGACTCAATATTGTCTTATGTTGTGTCATCTAACTTGCTTCACAGGTTTTAACTGTGTTTTGTTGCATTGTCTGTGTCATTGTCTTCGAGTAAAGTCCTGTTTGCAGTATCCTTTATTTGCATGTGAAAGGATATTGTGCTTGTCAGAGGCCACGTATCTCATAGCTTAGTTTAAAATAGGATCGACAGAGGAGACGTGGGCCACAAGTGTAAAGATGAATAATGAGATAAGAGATAAGCGCTAGCCACGGCTGGGTTGTCGTGATGTAGGGTTTTGCAATTAATCTGTCATAGTTTTTGGCACGCCTTGGTATGACCGCCACGGTTTTGGTCCCTGTGAAAGACTGGCCCGCCACATAAGCCCCTAATCCTGGATAAGGTCTACTGAGGTTGTAGCCAGGTCGGGCCGGAAAAAGAGAGTAACCCTAATGTCTTCGTAGTAAATGTGTCTGAATGACGAGACTGTTTTCTCGTGATGCGAAAGTTTTGCTCATAGGATGAATGCTTTGTGTTTCATATGAGCGTCAAATCCTTATGAGTAAGGAAACTGTGCTTTTGTGAAGCATGGCACCTTACACTGTAACTGTATTTTTTGTTTTAACATTTGTATTCCCTGCCTCTAGAGTTGAGATATGCATCTTGTCCAGTTGGATGCTTGAGAGACTACACTGATGCCTGTCTGGGGTAAAAGTGTCATCTCCTGTGTCCTGGCCAAAGGCGCCTATGCTTGCGCGTGTGCCCTTTGGAGGGTCAGCTGTGTGTCTAACTTGGGATGGAGTGATTTCTGTGTTGCCTCAGGTCTGTGGTGCTGAGTAAGGTTTGGTTCAGTTGTTACTGCAGAACAGCTGTCATTTCTTTTTTTAGCACCCCGTGCATGAAGTGTGACTAATCATTCAGGGTGAAGTAACTTTTATTTTTTTAAATGCTAACCATTTAATGGGTCCAGCTATTTCTTTATCAATGCATAGCTGGAAAGTGGGGAGATGGTGAAGCAAATATTGACCTATATATATACAATATATATATAAGAAAAAAATATATAAAAATAATAATAACAAGAATAAGAAAAGAGCTTACAATATAAAATATGTTGTAATAGTTTAGTTGTTTATTTCAAATTTGTAAAATGGACAGATTTAAAGAATACCAGAGCTATTCATTTGCTAAGAGTGGGTAATTAATATCTCCAGACTAACCTTTTGTGTGTGCTCTTACATAAGCATAGTGAACAAGGTGACATCTAGTTGTAGGTTGTTTTATGGATTACATGATAGCAGTGTTAAAATTAGTGTACAAGGGAGTTGATGCTGCTTGAGCAAGTAATGCATGAAAATGAGTGGTTTGAAAGTAAATTTGAAAAATTAATGTTAATGGAAAAAGTGTACAAAAAGCACTGTGATCTATAACCAAAATGGAAACATTGGATCTTAGGATTTTTGTATAATTAGAGGGATGTAGTGGCTTGTTTGAGCCATGTTGAGAGTTTGATTTAATTAATTTATACAGCTATAGAAATATATATATAAGAATGTTTGGTAAAACCATCACTGATGAAGATCTGTGTGCACTTTCTGTACAGCGTATGTGGGGGCATGTGCCGGAGGACGCTCCACTGACAGTTTTGATGTAGGATCAGAATGAGACCAACGTTGAGAATTTGCATAGCTGCATCGTCGCTGTCATAGGTGAACAGGGGGAAGATGAAGTATATGATAATGCTATAGGCTCCGTTATTAAATGAAAAACACCCTTGGTAAATTAAGGGATGTGAACACATATAAACAGAGATTGACACCATTCACGAAGGGTTTAGTTCAGAATATTCATTTGTAATATAAATGCCCATTAAGTCTGTTAAGGGTTGTGATTTGCATTACTAGCCTTGGAGACATACTGACGCACAGGGTCTGATTTCACGTCGCCCCTCGCTTCAAGAAGATGTGGGAGTATGGATTATGACATCTGAAGACCAGATTGAGGGCCAGACATTTGCTCTCAAGGACATTAAGTATTTGTTTGGAAGTATTATCAGCAAGACGCTTTGACTGATGCATTGAACAAGGCTGACTTGGATCTGATAGTGGAAGATTCCACTACTTGGACACATATCCTTCATGAAAAACTGTACCCGTGTCTGGGCTGCTTTGCGAGCTGCCTAGCCAAATCGTTGTCCAGCTACTGCACCGCTCAATATTGCGCTGAACTCATCATCATGTGTGCGTCTTTCTCATAGCCACAGTTCCAGCAGGGACCACCAACAGTGTGACAGCTGCGCAATTCAGTGGCTATGTCCCTTCTCACGGAAAGCTAGAGGATGATGCGCGGATAAGGCTTGCTCAAAATGACCCCTCAGGATGTCCAGTGCTGCCTTGTGGGGGTGTGGACACTATTTCCTTCTCGTGCCCAAAAACTCCAACAGACTGTCGCGGGGGTAGGCGGGGGTCGGATTTCCGGTGGTCAGAGTCTCCAGTGGTATGTCATGTGAATTTTGATCCCATGGGGCATTATTGATTAGCTTTTGAATTAGATATAGTCTGTCAGGTAACTTAGGGACTAGATGAGGAACTACATATTTGTGCAATAATACAAGGACATACACTATCATTATTAGTTGATACTGGAGCCACTTATACCTATACTTACACTTACACTTATATATTTGTGTTAATATTTATGTCCCACATATTAAGAAAGATGAGTTAGGGAAGGTCATTAGGACAAGTTTAATTGCTTCCATTTTTTGCAGTCATAGTTCAGGTAGGAACACATATTACAGTTGTGCCAATATTGTTGTCTTCCTTAACCCTGTAAATCTTTTGGGCTGGGATGCACTGTGCAAATTAGGTCTAAAAATAGAGTGTACATTTTAGGGGGTGTCTGTGGACGGCCTGTGGCATATATGTCTCTATGTGTCTTGAGAAGGTGTCTTGTTCTTTATCAGTGATGCGTGTTTATCAGATTTCTAACTAATGTTAGTGTGCTGGAAAGTATAATGATTTGTGTTTTGTCCAGATGTTGCTTTTAAGACATGTGATATGGTAACTAATCCAGTAGATAGGATTCCCCTAGATTATGAAGGAACTTTTCATAAATGAGTAGATTCTTTAGTCTTTTCTAAATTATGGCCATATTAGAAAAGTTCATCTCTTGAATCGGGTTTGGTGTTTTTTGTGAATGGTTCTAGCTATAATTATGACAATAAGACATATGCAGGATTTAGTGTTATTCAGTTAAAAGAAGTAGAGACTTCTGTAATGTGCATTCCTTCTAAGCAACCGTGTTCAGCACAATTGCTTAGCACAGGTGCTTACTGAGGTTTGTCTGTCAGCTGTTGGATGTTACTATTTTTACTGATAGCATGCTGTGTAGTGTCTGCTGTCCATGGTACTTAGTGGGAACAGAGAGAGTTTAAAAAATCAGATGGCTCTCCAATTCAACATTTGGGTGAAATATAATTGTTATTAATTACTATGATGTAACCTATTCATTAGTTATTTGTAAGTGTTAAGTGCATGAAAAAGGGAAAAGATTTAATTACATGAGGCAATGCCTTAGCAGATGAAATAGTAAAGAATGTAGCATTAAAGGCTAGAGAGTTTGATTCACTATGCAAACAGTGAATGATGCTTGAACAGTCATTAATTGCTCAATCCATGTGTTCTTTAAAGAAACTCCAGATGTTATATGTTGCAGAATAAGGTCCAAAGAATGGTTGCCATGTACAACCTTGGTAGACTCCTGGCGTGTATTACTTCTGTAAACCTGAAGGTCCAGTTATTGAAAGTATTAACATAACAACTGAAGTGTAAAAATATAAATGCTGGAGAAATACATATGTTGTCACCGCTGATGAAGTTATTAATTACTAATTAGGAAGTTGTGCTAAAATTAGGTTCAGTTCACCTACATGGGGTAGTGATAAGATAAAGTGTTCTTTGGTTTCATGGGTTCATAATATGGGTGGTGTGTATTGCCATGCTAAGAGAAGTATTTCTCGAAGCCCTGATGATATTTATTTGCCATTTTGGGATAACAGTTGGTATGATTGGGATGAGTTTACTGCAAAAACTTATCATCTGTGGGAAAACTATTATGAATGAGCACAGGCATGACCTCCAATGATTGTTATGCATCTCATTGTCATTTTGGTACTTTAGAATATTATGATCAAGAATGTAAAAAGTGTTTTCTAAATCCTACTTAGTGTTATTATGAATTACCGTAGGTACATGAATGTTTAAAACCATTATTTGGTAGTGGTTATGAATGCTTGGTGGGGTTAGGAATTGTGAATTTTGAAAATATTATGAGAACTGAAGTACGACAATATGATGTTAAGTGTCATGGTCTGTTTAAATCTAAGGCATGTGAAAAGTCATTATTCATCATCATTAGAACATCAAAATGTCTCTCTGGCAAATTATTTGGTGGGCCAGCCAGTGGCCCAGAGTGGGGGATTGTAGAGTGCTTTGCCAGAAGAGTGGGGTTTTGTGCATGTGTCAATGCAATACACGATTGAACTATTGGGTATGCATTAGATAATAGAAGCGTAGCTCATGTTTCATTTGGTAATTTTTTAATTTTTGAGTTTTGAACTTGCAGAAAATGCCTGTCGGGATACTAAGATTGGTCAGTGGGTTTGATCATTGGATTAAAACTACCTTTGGTTCTTTTACTGCATGGTTTGTCAAAATAGCTACTTTAATTGAAGGAATTCTTCTCATTGTTTCTTTTCATTTGTTTCTTTTTATTTGTTTCTTTTGTTTTGTTTTTTGGTTTGTTTTCTGTCTGAGAATCTTGTTCATGAGGATAGTGGCAGGACAGGTTAGATCTCAAATAGTCCTGTCGGGGCTGGCGGATGAAGTGGAGGACATTGACTGAGACGAATGGGAATTATCAATTGCGCTTCCTTATGCTGTTCTGGATGATAAGCCTCAAAGGGAGGAGACTTTGGGAAAAGAAGATTTTTGTGGAATACAAGGAACTGTCAAACAGCCCTGGCAGGAAGGAGCAGTACACACTTAGACAAATATAGAGTAGATTCGAATAACAGTAACCTATATATATTCTGGTACACTCATTGCATAACAACATGAAATGAAATTCACATACTTATATGCGTCACACTTCATAAAGATTGCATACAGTAACAAGAATGAAAAACTGACATGCACGTACACAGGAAGGAAAATTCATTGAAAATGAAAGGTTTATTTTTATTTTCTTTTTCAGGATTATTATCAATGGGACTTTGATAAGAATGAATTTGTATTTAGTAGCTTGTTGTAATGTTAAATGTAAGGCACTAGTTGCATGAAGAGAGATATCTCTTAAGAAAGAGTTTTCAGAGTATTCTGGGAAATCAAAGTTATGGAACCTTCTGAATGATCAAAATGATGTCAGAATGATGTTTGTGGAATATATGTGTCATTGAGAATCAGACTAGGAAGAATATACCTTGAGGTTTCAATGATTAAGGGATATTCTGCAGATAGTCAGATGAGACTGTCACCGGGAAAATTTGGGTGATTGCATGTTGGGTGTGATAATAATGATGTAAAATGCTGTTTATTGTGTTTCGAGAAGCATAGGCTTCCGAAAAAGGGAGGAATGTGGTAATTTTCTGTAAAGTGTCTTTCTGTGGAGTCTGAAAGTCTGTGTGACAGGAATAGAATGTGTGTGTGTGTGGCATGCTGGAGACTCAGCAGGTGAGAACTGCTGACAGAGGAACCATTACCTATGTGTGTGCTATTTGGGAGTCACCCTTGTAAGGATAACAGACTGGAAGTCACTGTGTCTGAATTTGGACACTAGTCAACATGATACTGATGTGTGTAGTTTAAAAGGACTCAGAATGGAACAGGAAAGAAGGATGGCTAGGAGATGCTCTGTTGTGGTCAGGCTTCCTCTCGGTGAACGCAAATAAAGACCTGTTGAACAGCAAAACTTCCTCCTTGACTATTTCTCAGAAAATACGACAAACCAAAGTTAGTTGACGAAGAATCAAGTCCCCACATACAATATTAGCCCCCCATTCCACTAAGTGATTGCAGCTATAACGGTAGAAGAATACTTATTAAGAAAAGTATCGTACGCTGTATGATTTGTGATTGAGCATCTACCACTCAATTTATAGTATTTGGGTTCGCTGGCCGACGTGACCGTACGTCACCTCGCGCTTGCGCAGTTGCCTTGTGACCAATTAAAAATCTCAAAATCGTGCTTCAACGGCTCCCATTGAAAACGACGCCATCCCTCAGTCCATTCTCTTCTACTGTCTATGGGTGATCCACTTGCTCCGTCACATTCACCGTGGTGCACGCATTCAATTCAATTTCAATTGAGTCCGGCACGTCCTCACGGCTGCTCCCGCAAAGGTTGCCGGGAATGCGACACGGCCGTTTGGGTAGCTCCGGCACGTCAAGAAGTTGGGCTCTGCTCAACTTTATGCAAATTTATCCGTCGAACGCGTCTGCGTTATCCAATAAAAGTAGAGCACACAGAGATATCCCATGACACCCGCGGTTCTCGTGAAGGTGTATTTATCTTGTTACAGTTATCGTCTGGTAGGTGTTGTGTGTGCGCATGTAACAAAACACGTGTAAAGTTTGGTAAGGGCACAGTTGTCAGTTATTATGGTTTGCTAGCTTGCTATATCGATAGATACAGGTAGACAGATAGCCTCATAGATTCCAAAGACACGCCCATGCCCAAACATTTTGAAAATGTACATGCAGTCCCTATCCGGCAACACACGGGGAGGCAGTATGTTTTCATAACGGACCAGACGGAGCAAGTGGATTTGTACCGTAAAGTTGAGCAGAGCCCAACTTCTTGACGTCCCGGAGCTATTCAAACGGCCGTGTCGCATTCCCGACAAGCTTTGCGGGAGCAGCCGTGAGGACGTGCCGGACTCAATTGAAAATGAATTGAATGCGTGCAGCACGGTGGATTATAGGAGGCAGTGGAGCAGAGCATGTGAGCGGAGCGGAGCACGGAGCGAGCGGGAAGCGGAGCGTGCGAAATATAGTCGGAGCGCGGAGCAGATTTTAATCCAAAGGCCCGAGCGGTGGTTCTGTTTCGCTCCAGTTCCGCTCCGATACCGCTCTCATCACGAGTCTGGGGCGTGTCTACACAGACTCACGTGTGCCTTCAAAGGTTAGCCTACAGAGATCGTTGAGAGATGGAGTTTGGTTCAAAACGTGGATGTTCACACTTGTGTTGGTTTCAAATAAATACGTTCTATTTTTTGTTGATGCTGCGGTTGCTGGGACTTCTTTATATTATAGGATAGGCTACATTTCCTCAAAATACATGTCTGACATGTCACATTTTGTAGTTTTTTGCCTATTAATATTATGATAATTAAGGAGTACATTCGTGCTGTTCCATGTGTTTCATTAAAATAGTAACGTATTTTTTTTAGAAAAATATGCTGTTCAGCCAAATATGACAGCTTACGCTCAAAGTAAATAAAAAATACTATGACAGGGTCAATTAAGAGGATACACATGTGAGTTATTGATCACACAATGAAATTATTTGTATCTGTTACATGATTTTTGGAAAAGAAGTTTAAAGGGTTTCAATCAACAGGCTAACAAAGACGCTGCGCGTTAGTTCAGGCCACATTGGGCAGCATGTCCCAGATGCAATTCGGTGGAAAATGTTAGCCATTGCTCCCTCATTTGAGCGAGCGTGGAGCGATTTCACCGGAGCAGAATGAAATTTTAGGTGAGCGGAGAGCGGTCTTAGAGCGGAGCTGTCTGGTTGAACTTTGAGCGATGGAGCGAGGGAGCGAACACTCGCGTGAGCGAGGAGCTGAAATTCTGGCCGCTCAGCTCCGCTCACATGCTCTGCAGTGGAGTAGCAGTACCTTGGTGTCCACATCACTGAAGATCTTACATGGACTGTTAACACACAAGATGTACTAAAGAAGTCCAGATAATGACTCTTCTTCCGTCCGACTCTTCTTCCGTCAACTAAGGAAATTCAAGCTTTCTTCATCTGTCCTGAAGGCCTTCTACACTTCAGCTGTAGAGATTGTACAAACAGGTAGCATCATCACCTGGTATGGGAAGTCCACAGCCAGAGATTGCAGTACTCTGCAGAGAGTAGTACGTCCAGCTGAACGCACCATCAGAACTCTGCTTCCTGCTCTGCAAGACATCTATTACAGAAGATTACTTTTAAGGGCCCAAAAGATTTTGAAGGACTCCTCTCATCCTGGAAATTGACTTTTTAAACTGCTGAGGTCTACAAGATGCCTATGCAATCACTTGACTATGACTGAAAGACTCAGGAGAAGTTTCTATCCACAGGCCATCAGAAGCTTGAACACACACCATACTGACTGTGCACACATCCACCACTCAGCACACACCCTAACACATTACACTACACCACACACAAACCCACAAACACACACACACTAGATGTCATTGGAGCCCCCCATCCTCCACTGCATCCTATGCATCTTTAGCCTGCCACCCCTTCCATCCTCCACCCTCACCAGCTCAACGACCCCCCCCCCCCCCCCCAACACACACAGCATGCAGCAGGACACAGTCCACACGCCCCTTGGCTCGAGTACGCCCCACACAGGACACAGCCCTCACGGCCCCCGGCTAAGGACACCCCCCACACACACACGCCCAGGCACACACACAGCCCCACTCACACAGACAGCACGCAGCATAGAGCTTGCTTCCCACTTCATGCCCCCCTCACCCCTTTTGCTCACACACATGGTTGCCCCATCCCCACATTGGCAAAGTCCGCCCCCCCTGCGTGACAAATAAAATCCTTGTATGCCTTGTATCCTCTCCTACAACCATTTCGGTCTGTTGTATGGGGTTAACTGTAGGACCCTGAAGGGAAAGCAATACTGTCACATGCTGAGAGAACCAGAACAGAAAGGCAAATGTTGATTGTGCATTTCACCCTGCATATTTTTGGACACAACATTTTCTGCTAAAATGGAGAAGACACAGAAATAGATGTCTTAGTCTTAGAAATGTCTTAGTTATTTCATTTACATGTATTCGGTCTTCCAACAATCGATTTGATTACAGAGAAAGTCTCCATGACTGAAAATTTAGCAAGGGAATTGACAGTTCAGCGCTTAACTTAATGTGTCTGTTTGTACATAGTATGGTTACCTGAGGAATATTCATTGTCTAAGTTTAAATTATGACTTAAATCGTTCGATTGGGTCATGAGGTTTCCCCCTTTGGACTTTTATTATAATGGTGTGCTAATAATGACCAGCAGAGGGAGCTGCTAGAAAACCTGTAGGCTTACTTTAATGTCAACTACACTGAAAATACGTGACCTAATATGACACACTTAGTCATGTTTCAACTGTTTCCCATTTCCCTTATTGCTTGGGCTAATTATCTTTTAAAGACCTTCTAAATATGACTCCATCATTTCAAATAAAGCAGGCTATTACCAATAACAATAAAACGACAACATACTAAACAAACTGTTATGCAACAAAGAAAATAACTCACTGAAAAACTCATTTAAATGTATATACACATGGTGACTTAATCCAGATCGATAACGCAATAACATTATCCATTTTGGGGTAATGCACAGCGGTGCATTTTGCTTGATTTGTGTGGATAAAGTTTCCAAACGTTACTTCTGTGTTCCTGCTAGATGTAGGCTACCGATTTGCTGTGGATCCAATGACGTTGTAACAGTTCCCAAATCTTTCAGAGAGGGCAGTCTGACCACTCTGACTTCTCCACTATCCCACTTCCGTTTAGTCTACTTCGTTGCGTCCTGTCGGGCTATTCAGTTTACGCCGTCTTTGGGCTCTGGGAATCCCACAGATAAGGCGAAGACATGAGTTTCCATGCCAAAATCAAACCATTTACAAACCATATACTGTTATAAAATAGGGTCTGAATTCGAAATCCATATTGTGACTGTTTCCTACCGCAGAGAATGAAAAGGCAAAATTCGTGGCAAGACGGCATCGCAAGAATCTTTAAATCATATGATTCCGACAAAACGGCTGGAGACAGTGACGACACGTAAGTTATTATTAATCTAGTCTACTTATGCATCACATTATCAGAAGATTACCACCATAGTATCTTCATACCCGTACAATTGGTTAAGATGCAAATGTTCGATAAAGTTTTTTTATTGTGTATCTTATGATGACGCAGATTGCCATTCTCGAATTCAGAATTATGTCATGAAATGCTGATAATTTGGGTTCTTTCTGCTGTTCTCATCTGCAAAGTCTATTTCGTAAGCGTTCCGTAAATGTTTTTGAAGCTGGCGTTTTTTTAGATGTTAAAATGGCCATATGTTCAGAGGTGGAGCATGCCGAACTGCGGGAAAGTTAATTTTGGAATGGCACCCTCTTACAAATGATTCCTTAGAGTTGGCGATGATTCAGATAAAAATGCCTCGTTACAATAGGAAGTATATGAGGGCCAAGCATGAGGTGTCGGTTACATCTGAAGGGTGGGTCTCAGTCCCACTATTGTCACCCTCATGGGTTCATTCATCCATTCTCTTCTCCCTGTAGAAGTTTCACTAGCAAATGAATATGACACTGGTGTTTTTTATGAAGCAGGATTTGAATGTAATCGAGTTTTGCTTGCCTTCCTCAAAGTGGCCCAGAAAATGACTCTAAATCTGCATCTGAGCGAGATGATAATCCAGACGTGGACGGTGCCCAGGACATGCCAAAGGTATGATTGCATTCCCATTTTACAACAGACACAGTTATTTCAGCAATTTTCATGTGAATGTGCTGACTATCCTTCTGGAAGGCCTACATATTTTTGAATACCACAAGACAAATTCATAGATTTTTTTTTTAACTGCCAGTTTGTGTCTCAGATAAAGTAGTAAAAAGATGCTTATATTAGTAGTGTGCAGAGATGGAGATCCTGGCTTCAGAAAGGACAGAAAACCTTCCTCGTACCTGCACCTAACACATATGATTTCACTGATCAGCTGCCTGTCTGATGATATGTGTGCACATATCAGGATAAGGTGGTTCAGAAATGAGTTGGATGAAATATGTGGAAGGGTGTTTACTTCCTGAACTTGGGTTCTCTAGCTCTGCTAATGCGTTATGAAAATCAAGGGTTAGAAATATTAGAAATAACTGTGAAAGGTGATGTGATGAGGTATTTGCATCAGTTAAAAGGTTTATGAGCATGCAAAGAAAGAACTATCAGATAACCCATCAGGTCCAAGTAGAGATGTGACGACAAGTAATGCAGCACTTTTTCCATTAACTTAATAATATAAGAGTAAGCATCTTATATAGCCTTACTGTTTTCCTAAAGGTTTATCAAAAAGCTAATGATTCTCATTCTGCAATCCACACTCTTGGACATGGTTCATGCTAGCCAATTCATGAACATATAATTTTAGTATAACTGTATAGATGTATAGACGATGTATAGAGTATAGAACTGTATGGTATACATTCCTCAGTAGAAATTAATATGTGTCCCCTCCTGAGATCTGTGGTAGTATGTACCAGTCAGCATGAGCTTCTTTTTGTGTGTCCTGTGTGGATATGCATGTTTGTTGGCAGGCATATAGTGCTTACATCCACAGAACACTTTTCTCATGAAGACCAATAGTCCAACCGTAAAAATGTCCTGTTTTTCCCGCCTCGTTTCTAATATCAAAATAAATAGTAATATCTGTAATAGCAGACATCTGGCATATGTAGGATTTTTAGTTTTGATGTACTGGCCATTTGATATAATCTGTATCTTTATTAGAAGTTTCATATTGTACATTTTCTATGGACTTGAATCAGTGATTTTTCCCCCCCTACAAACACTTGTTTTTTAAGGTCAAATATTTCATTGCCACTGCCAAAACATTGCATTTTTTTTCTCGTTATAATCTGTCAGAGAGTCAAGAAAGCAGCAAATGCAATCACCACAAGTCATGACACTACACTTCTAATGCCGTCTGCTCTGGCCTTCTCAATATCCTGTCGAATTCCCCACCACAGTAGTAAGGGACAGAGCAGAGGAGGGATCACATGGTGCCATTGTGCTGTGTGGCCACGGTAGTCATTAGGCGCGTTTTACTTGGGGTAGACGTTTGCATCCGTTTGCATCCGTTTGCAGTCTGACGCTGAAAATGTTGCATTGTGGTTAGAAATTGTGTCCGACATGCCCGAAATGTGTGAGGGTGTCACAACAATGTGACCATGACACATGACCCGAAAACTCGCGGGAGCATGACGCTTACAGACAAATTGTACAGACCCTTGCAGTTGCCTCCACACAACTGCAAGCGGCTAGCTAACGCCTCCTTGGTGACGCTACTTTGCCGTGGTTGGTTAAAAGTTCACTGACGTCTGTGCAGGTGCATTGTCCGGTGCTCCCCCACTTAACTTGTCATCTAAACTAAAGTGTACGTTATTTTACTCCAATTTGAAGACAAATCTCTTCTCTCTATTTTTACCTTGTTCTGATGGCTTTGATGCGTTTATCTGACGGCTTTGATGCGTTTATCTGACGCTGTCAAGCCCGGCCTGTTATTTATTTAATTATTAATCTCATTTCTATTTCATTGTCCGTTTTATATACCTACTTTGTCTGTTTTTCGGTTTTGCTGTCTTCGTTTTCATGTTTGTGTTGTGGAGCACTTTGGGGGCAACTCGTTTTGTTCCAATGTTAATCTAAACAATAAGAAAGACTAGACTTGAATTGAACTCTCAGTGCACCCCGCTACAACCATAGACTGTAGAGGACTACAACCCCCGCCGTCCCTCTCCACACATGACTTGTGTGTCATCTGCTACGATGACCGGGGAGGCGCGAGCTCAGTCTCGTTAGGATTTGTGTTCGACTATATTTTCCTCATTTAATGCCCACCCTATTTTCCTTTAAAGGAAAACGCCACTGTAAAATGAGAATTGGCATGTTAAAACATCATACGGAGTTGGCATCTTTGCTGAGGATCAAAACAATGGTAGCGTGTTGCATTTGAAACTTCACTATTTTTACCATTTTGGCTGAGAATACTGACAATGCTGGTGCTAAGGGCATAGAGAAAGCTTAAACATAACGGTATTTTTTAAACCATTAAAAAAGCTTGAAGAAACTTCATACTTTATGGCTAGTATAACAAAGGCCCTGGCATTCAAAACAATGCATTGAGAACTTTGTAAGTGTTCACATCATTTATTAAAAAAGAGTGTTTTTACAGGAAGTACCTTGCTGTAGTTTCTAGTCAATGCCATTATGATGTCCATATCCATACAAGTCGATTGAGTTGTGGCCATCTCTGTCTGGCAGCCCTTTCATCAGCTCTGCAACTGTATATTCCAGTTCAAATAAGTACGAATGCCCATCAAATATAAATAGGTCTTCATCTTCCTCAAATTCTGTGTAGTACTCTCTGTGTTCCGCTGTCTCTGCAATATTCCAGAGGCAGTCACTACGTGATGCTTTCACTTCTGGGTTGTCTGTGTTGACCTCCATCATGACAATGACAAGAAACTATGGCAAGGCCTGTAAGAACACTGTTTTTTAACAAACAATGTGTATACTTACAAAGTTCTTAGTGCCTCATTTTGAATGCCAGGGCCGTTTGTTATACTAGCAATGAAGTATGGAGTTTCTTCATCTTTTTTAATGGTTTAAAAATAGCATTATATTCAAGTTTTCTTTATGCCCTTAGCACTAGCATTTTTAGTCTACTCAACCAAAACGGTAAAAATAATGAAGCTTTCCTTTAACGTGCTGCTCTAGTTCCATAGCCAGTGTCGATATATAATGTTGTAAAAAACATGAAACATGTTTACATGAACTGTAGTAGGCATTCTAAACATTGAACATGAAGATGCATCAAATCACATTTAGTATGTATTGTTTGCCATTTCCAAGAGACCATATCAAACACTACTGGGTCTCTTTACTGTTTGATTTTTTAATCACGATTGTTGCATTTTCTTATCCACAAAGTTTGCTTCATTGCAGAATTCTGTATCTTCTTATTTTAGACACACTGAACTAGACATGTGTGCCCCTGTGTGTATTTATGGTAGTCTGACATGATCGTACATAAATACAGACCTACATATGAACATACATACTTCATCATTTTGGTACCATATTGTGTATTACTGTATTTTGGTACCATATTGTGTAAGTACATTTACATAGTAATTAATTTGGTACTCTCACAGCAGTTTTAGGTGCATCAGTGTGCATTGCATTTTGTTGGTGGCAGACTACACAGTGTATTGATAATGTATTTGCATCAAAATGTTTTTAGTTTATACTATGTTGTACAAAGGATCCCTGTGGTTCAACCACTGTAGAGTAGCCTAGTATATTTAAACTGTATAGATATATTCATGTTGATATTATTTGCTGCCTGTCTGTATCAGTGCTGAAGGAGTTAACCCAAATGTGGGCGGGTTTGGGGGGAGGGGAATGAAGGGGGGAGGGGTAGCCGTCACAGGCAGCTTCACAGACAGGCTGACTAGGATTAGAGGCTGCCTGTGCTGTAAAAGGAGAGCTAGTGAGTGGCAAAGATCGAGTGGAGCTGCTGCTTCTCAGGGTTCACGATTTTTTTGGAGGTGCTTCTGCTTGTGTGTGGCCAACAGAAAAGTCAGTGCTTGGGAACTTACCCCAGGTGCTTTCTGTTATCCTATTCTACCTCTGAACTGTGCCACTCTTTCTTTTTTCCCCTTATGTAGGCATTCCAGGGCTGTGAAGGAGAGGAAGGAGATAATTGTAGCGATCGGGACACCCAGGAGATAAGTGTACTGGACAATGAGGCTGGCTCTGAGTCAGAGCCCCCTGACAGGCAGCTTTCTACTCTCGGACCCCCTAAGTCCCCAGGGCCCAGCTCACCCGTGCCCGCCTCAGACTCTTTCCTCAAAAGACTCGGGAATCTCTTCCATTTTTTTTCCAAGGCAGAATCGAGAGCACTTCAGCTGGAGCAGAATTCAACTGTGCCACTGTCGTCGTTGTGCCCTGAAGGAATAACATGTGGGTCGCACAGAAGCCTGCAGGCCAGTGAGACCACAGAGTTGTCCAGAGGGGACAGCGTGGGGCCCTGCGGTCAGGAGATGGACCAGCCACCTAGACAGCAGGAGAACTCTGCACTGGAAGACGAGCAGGCCGCCATAGTAGCAGCACCAACTGACCCAGAGGGCCAAATGCCAAAGAGTTTGTAAGTTCCCACTCCCTTTTGCTGTTTTCAGTTTAGCTGAAAGTGTCAAATGTTCCATCTTCGCCTTTATTTGTCCTAAATGCTGTTGTTTAGTTTATAACTGCTGTCTTGTCACTGCGGTGTCACTTTCAAACTGTTCCTACTGGATCTGTTGAAATACCAGGGACTGGTTTGCAAAAGATTTATTTAGGTTATGTAACTGCCTTGAAATGTTAATTACCTAGAAATGTCACAGTTGTATTTAGAGATTTTAGGGAAGTGAAGGAGGGGGTCATCCCTAAAGACTGTCAGGTGTCACAAATGGGTTTCAATTACCAGGAAGTCTCACATATTTTGTTTGTGGGCGTATATGTTGGCTGGCATTGCACTGGTGCTTCAGGGTGCTACAGTGTCCTGGCATGAAACTGAGAGAGATGTGGCTTGAGATTGAGAGAGTCTGGGGCAGTCAAGTTAAATAGGTTTTATTATCGTTTCAGCCATATACATAATACATAGTATGACAAAACAATGTTTCACCGGGAACAGTTGGTGTTACACGCAACTGTTAAAGCACAGTATGGACAAGACAGATACAGTGCAGTGTACACACACACACACACACACACACATACACACTAAGACGCACACACACACTAAGACACATGTTTAAGCGCATATACAGCATTATTATGAGCAGATCTCTCCTGTTGTGTCTCAAGTTTTCATACTGATGTCTCTCATATTGCCTTTGAACTAACTGTGCTAAATCACAAAACTAGGGCACTTGCTTGCTGCTGGCTCTGCCCAGGGGGATAAGAATAGGCATGTACAGCAGCCGGCTTGGGTGATGTTGGATAATACAGATTGTGTGCTTGGCTCATGTGAGGCACAACCACAAACACCCATCATATTTGGATAATGTTGCTTCTATTTATGTTATCTATGTTAACAGTCGTCGGTCTTCCCATCTTGTTAAGAGGAAGAAGCTGGCCACTAGCATTTGTTTAAAGAAAAGATATTTGTGCACCTGGGAAGAGTACCTTTGGGAGAAGAGATTTAAGCCGTCCTTACTACCAACCTTATTCTAACGTACTATTGGTTGGGAGAACACTAAGCGCTTTAGGTGTTGTTATTATTATTATTATTATTATTATTATTATTATTATTTCTAGAGTCCCAAGTCAGTTGTCCTATCGTTGGGGTTGTTTACTAAGTCTCAGGGCCTAGTTGGTCTGTGAAAATATCCAACTACACTCAGTAGTGCACCTCAGGATCACCAGGTATCCTCTATATACCTGGTATGTTGCTGCATTATGTTCAATATTACAGTGTTGGTGTTAAAGCCTGAAGGCTAAACCTCCTCTGTTTGAGCTCATGTTACCTTGTTGTTTGTTGACCTCGCCTCTAAAGCCTGAGCTAGCACCATGTGAGCCTCACTGGGCAGCCTTACTTCTTTACCATCCGACTGGTTTTCTTATATCAACAGCTAAAGTACATACTAGGAGACTGTGTAGCACATTGTGAACAGGCACTCTGCTTCCCCCTATTATTGTGGTGTGTGAAGGAAAGGAAACGCTGACATTTTGTGAGAGACATGATGACATCATGTGTGGCCATATGTGGGAAGGGAAAACGGGCATTGTGCTAATTTTTTTTTTTTTTTTTTTATATTTTGTGAGGTGCACCAAAATTACTTTAAAAACGCCATCACTCTCTGATGAAGGTCTATCTGACAGAAATGTCACTTTGTCTGTCAATTTCCCATTTAAAGTGGTTAAAATGGTCAATCAAGCAGTGTTGCGCTTTTTGTTTGGTTTATTAAAAAAGTGAAAAATGCCATGCTCTTATGGCATTGGATTATGTGTGCTATATAGTCTGACTGTGTTATGTTTCTGGAGTAGCCAGTCTGTTTTGACCAGTCTTACTACTTAAACCACCAAACTCTTGACTAATGTCATTATATCATGTATTAACAAAGAGATTTAAAGTGGTTTCGTAACACATAGTTATTTAACTTGGTAACAAAGCTGAAAGAACAACATGGAAAGTGCTTTGAGCCGGCACCCCTACAGCCTCTGACAACAGAAGCTACCCACCTTTATTTTCATCACTTTGAGACCTTATTTACCTTTTAGCAACATTTATATTTGCTGTAAATTGACAGGTTATTTGGTAACAGCACTTTGTGCAGTATGACGAACATGCAATATTTTTTTCTTTGGGATGAGGAACTAATGATAAAATTTTAGTGAGTGACTTTAATGAATCTTTAAGACAGGCTGATTCACAGATTAGATGTTATGTCATGTATTTACCACAGTGTCTCTGGAAGGCATCAGCAATAGGGTAGAAGTAGCCAGGCTAGTGCCACTGTAGTACCTCTGCTCAATATAGTATTTTGCTAGCCTGGTAAACCCGCCCCTCGTACTTCATTTCGTGCAGAGGGTCTGGACCGGAATCTCTTGAGGAGCATTTGGCAAGTCGCAGAAAGTACGATCCAATCAGCGAACAGAGGGTGTGTTCTTTAGCTGTGACGTTGACCTTGTGTGCTACATTTGAATTGTAGTGCGTAGGTAGGCTAATTGTATACGTAACGACCAGGCGTTAGCGATTGGGTAAAGGCAGAGGCACTTTTTAAAAACTTCAGCAGAGTCCACACCTCCGCAAGTCGTTTCTGACGGTCTCTGTTCCAGACCCTCTGCACGGAATCAAATGAAGTACGAAGGGCGGGTTTACCAGGCTAGTATTTTTGCTACGTTAGGATAGTTTCTAAATGGTTCTGATACCGCAACTAGAAAGTCAAGCAACTAATCATTAAACAGAGGAAGGGCTGTATAGCTTGATTGGAACTCTATAATGGATGATGTTGAACTTTAAGGATGTTTGAGTATGCCTGCTGCCTTCAAGCCACGATTGATTGAAGGCAGGCACAATAGCACAATATTGAACAATATTGAACTCTGGAAACTGGTTTTTAAAACCAAGAATACATCACTCTCACATGTATTATGTAGTCCAGGTGTGAACAGTTTGACCCATTACATGTACATGCTTAGTTCAGAGAGACACTGGATGAAAATGCTGTCCTGTGGCAGCTGTTTTATTTAGGCTATGTATGCCACAGAATGCATCTGTAGTGACTGCATCATGATTTCACTCTTGAAAAGACTGGTGTTAATTTTTCCTGCAATCATAATAATAATAATAATAATAATAATAATAATAATAATAATAATAATAATACATTTTATGTCGTGCCTTTAACAGTACCCAAGGACATTGTACTGTAATTAAAATAGCAAGACAGACTGCAACAGACACACACTAAATGCCACCAACAAAATCATACACAAACAATAAAGCAACAGACAAGACAAATATCAATCAATAATAAAATCACCTATCAGTCAGCACTAAGTTTGAAAAGCCAGTTTGAAAAGGTTGGTTTTGAGCCTAGTATTGAAGGTGGAGAGTAAAGTGCATTGACGCAGTGCAAGTGGAAGGGAGTTTGGGACCAGCCACACTAAATGCCCTGTCACCCATGGAATGAAGATGTGCAGATGGGGTGGAGAGGAGGAGTGTATCTGAGGAGTGTAAAATGCAGGTGGGTTGGTATGGGGTAAGGAGACTTGTGAGGTAGGTGGGTGCAAGATTGTGCTGGGCTTTATGGACAAGAAGGAGGATTTTGAATTGTATGTGTGACTGAACAGGACACTGGTGGAGGATGGGTGTGATATGGTGCCAAGGTCTGGTATGAGTGAGAAGTCTTGCTGCAGAGTTTTGGATATATTGTAGTCTATTTATTGATTTGATAGATGGGAGGAGACTTGGAAAGTCTTTGGACAAACATTGGACAAGGAAAGGACTTCAAATTAGAGAAAGATGCAGGACACTGCTGTGACAGAAATAAGTCCACTATCTTAACTATGCCGACACTGTATGTGGTGGTGGGACCTCTGCAGTCTCCACACCAATACAAAGGGCTCACTTAGGTCAGTTTCAGTACAGAAAGCTCATATTTGCAGACAGACACACCTCTTTTTGTTTTCACCTCCGTATGCAAACAATCTCTCTGAGCTGTGCTCCACCACACATCAGGTCACTTAGGGCTACACTCAAGTTCCAGTCAGTGACATAAAAAACAAGACAAAAAAACAAACAAACAAAACGTTACTTGGTTAGGCTGTTATGTAGACTTAAATGCACAGTATTGATCTACATGTGTGGTCTCCTGAAACGGCAATGAGCGTACAGCACTACTCAACCTTCAGAAGGACAATTCAGTTGTCATTAAACCTGCCAATAAGGGAGGTAGTTGAAAATAAAGACGTTTATTGTGATCATTTTGAGGCAGCTCAATGATGCAGAATCCTACTCCCCTCTGACCAGTGATCTCACAAGGACTCTAATTACTGCTTTAGCAAACGGTGGCATCAACAAAGAGAAGCATTACTTTTTTGCATCAGGATCACCCTGTATGACCAACATTGTACACTTTACCTGATAGACAAGAAATTTGGTACTGGAAATTTGGACTTGGTACCTGGTCACCTCATTGTGGCAGGTTGTCAGTCTTTATAGGGGCCATATTGTACTTTTTAGTTAGTATAGGTATATAGGCTATAAAAACATGATCATCAAGTAATTTGCACAAAATCACTATCACTTGAAGGAGATCTGACCATTCCTATTCTGGATGTTTTTTTTCACCTTTCAGAATGAGTCATTTAGGTCTTCTGGTGTAAGCTTTTAGCATAGTGTAGATCACAGATGTCATACCACGCTCTGCTGTCACACACCGCTGTAGACAAGCTTTGGGCGGCCATTCCTCCTAGGTGAGTCTGAGGTCTGGCCGCTAGTCTCATGTCACACTTAACCCATTACCACTGCAGACTGCTTACTGACATTTTTATCAGCAGTTTACCATAACAATGATGAGAAAAAGCCTTTACTCTGCAACCTATGAATCATCATGTGGAAAGACAAGCTTTTCTGATTGACCATGGTGAATGTAAATAACATCATTATGCCCAACAGCTAATGTATATTTCAAATGCAAAAATCCCATGTATGACAGTCTGTCATATAACAAGTGAATCACTGGAAAGAGTGAGTTTTAACCAGGAAATACAGGAAAAAGTTGCCAAGTTAAATCATGATGCCAACATGCTGGGAAATTATTATAGGTAATGTAAATGGCAACAAAGTCTACCAGTATTCCCCAAAGTTGATTTAGGCTGATAACTTTGATAACATGAGCAAGATCAAGTGCAAACATGGGTGTCTCCCTGTCAGGCTGCAGTGTGCCTGCACACAGATGTTAATTGATTGTTGATTGTCAAAAAACAACCCCTCTCACAAAGATCTCCCTCGCTTCTGTATTTGTTAATGTACTTTTTTTGTTCATTCTTTTTGTAGAACAACTCAGTGTGAATTTTTAAAAGGTGTTGTTAAATCATTGTGATTGGTTGATAAAGAATGATGTGACTGCTACACCCACTAAGGGGTTACTCCATTTACAGTATGATTGCAAATCCAAGCTGTTATGGGACAACCCCTATCAGTGATTGTTACGTCTTTCAGTACACTTAAATAAAGAGTTTACTAGCTGACCTACACTAGCAAATGCCACAAGGAAATGGTTAGCCAGTGTAAATGAAGGGTTACCAACAACAGTTAAGACCTTGGATTCTTAGTTTATGTCTTTCACATATAAAAAATAGCTTATATTCATATATTTTCTTTTAATCTTCTCTGGACAGTGTTTTTGGTTGTGGAATAGCCTTGAAAAAACCCACGGTTCGAAGACGGATGTAAATTAATATTTGATGCTCTTGCACTCCAGTCTGAGTGGTTGTTGACATGCATAACTTGCATGGAAAATGTTCTCTTAAAAGCATCACTGGGTGAGCCTGTGCGTTTTTAGTCTAAGTGTTTTCATCTTGTTTCTCTCTTACACAGGCTGTCTGTGGAGGAAGACTACGGGACAGCACAGAGCCCAGACACAAACTGTCTACCTTTAAGACAAGACAGTGATGAGGGCCAGCAGCAGACTTTTGAAGGTCCTGCAGTCGTTACACACACGACTTACAGAGGCCAAAAGGAGGTCCGAAAGATGCGGAGGAGGCAACACCTGCAGATCTACTCACCCATCTCTGAGGGCAATGAGAGCCAGCTCAGTAGAGGAAGTGTGTCCAGTGAGGGCGAAGGAAGCCCTTGCCCTCTATCACTCTCTGCTGACCTCCCACAGGCCAGCAAATTAACTGCTGAACTCATCGATATGTGCTCAGAGCAGTCTAAGCAGTCTTTGCCCATGAAGGAAGATCATTTGAAGGCATCTTCACAGGCCGCTGGTGTGCAGTTAGCTTATGCCCAAGATGCAGTCCTCCCATGCATGGCTGAGGACAACGCTCCTCCTGAGTATCAAGGCTGCCAGGAGGCTTCACTTAGTGTGCTGCTGCCAGATGTTAGGAATTCTGAGAATAACAGTTTATTGTGCGCAAATAAGAGCCTGGATGCACAGTCACCTGATCAGGCTGCTGGCTTGGTGGACTATAATCAGAGTATTGTTACAAGTGCAGCGATGCCACATCTGCATGAGGATAACTTGCAGTGTGAATCAAAAGCTATGGTTGAAATCATATTGAGGAATGCTCTCACTGCATTGCAGGAAATGGAAACGTCTAAAGAGAGTGACAGCTGTGAATCTGAAGTCGAGTGTAAACCCTTTGTATTTGCAGCAATAAGACATGGTTACCGGGAAGACGACTATGATTTTAAGCTAGCCACGCAAGAACTAGAGGACAAACATGTCGTGCCAACTAATGAAGACGACCAAGTCCTCTCCAGTAGAGCACAGGGGGAAGGTAGTCGCTCAACCTTTTCTTCAGGATATGAGTCCATTGCAGGGTCGGACACAGATATTCGGTCTAGTCCAGGTCAGAGCTATGAAGGAAGTCCTCAGTCTCTTCCAACCATTGGTCAACAGTTCGAGTCTCCCTCTGTGGTCATGCCTGGGATTACTAAAGAAGAGGCGACTGAACATCCAGAGTCTGACAACACAAACTGTAAAAAGAACAAAATTGAAAGTGTCAGCATAAAAACAAACACAACATTTGTGGAAGTGAAAGATGGAGACTCTGAAGTTTGTATAGTAACTGATGATAAGCCAGCAATTGCATTTGAGGTGAACAACCTGCATTTTTACTCTTGCCTTGGAAGTGAACCTGAAGTGCATGATGTTAGTAATGACATCATACCAAACTCCCCCCAAAACTCAGAGCAGTCAGTAGATATTGATCCGGTTTCGCGTTGCACCATTCAGAGTGGATCTGTTGATGAGGAAGATGATAAACTTGTACCTGGTAAAGTAATTCTACCTGGTATAGTAATTGTGAACACAGCAGTAGCAATCACAGACTCTTTCAGTTCAGAATGTGAGCCTGAGGAGAAGGTTCAGAATCAGGAAGACATGAGACCAAAGCCCTTACAAATTGCACAGGAGTCATTAGAAAGCCATACGATAAATGGTAAGGCAATTCCTGAGCCTACTTGTTTCAGTGACTGTGAATCTAGCCCAGAATGGACTACTACAGTGGCAAATCAGTGTGCCATCTCTGAAGACTGGTGCCAGAGTTCTGAAATGTATGTTGAAGCGTCAGATGTTAAAGAGAGTTTTACAGCACTCGCAGCAAATACTCAGGACAAAAACGTGGATCTTGAACAGTCAGGTAGCTCAATCACCTTGTTGGTCTCTGCACCCCCTCCTCCACTCCTCTATCCAGGCTTTCCCCTCATTGGCGAGGAGGAGGAAATGGACGACATATTTGTTAACGACACTGGCCCCATGGAGAGACCTTCAGCAGCACGTAGAGGAAAGATCTACCCTTTCTCCCTGTCTCCCATCTTGGAGGAGGAGGAGAACCTCCAGGTGCCTCCTGCCACAGAGGAGGAGCTGAAGAGCTCCGAACAGCAGGCCTGCTCCATCCTCTCCCTCCTACAGTCAGTGAGTGAGCGCCTGCAGTCAAGTGCCTTCTCCGATGGTGACCCAGAGACATGCACAGACTCACTGGATGCCTTCCCGTGCCCTCGGTGGTACAGCCTTTCTGACTCAGAGGGCATTGATGAGAAGGACCACCTCACTGACCAGGATGTTACACTGCCCTCTAAAATATCTGAGAAGGATGAGACTGAGATGGTTGGAAGCACAGAACAGTCAGCCAATGGGCTACCACATGAAGTGCCTGAAGAGAAAGACTGGGTGTCTCTTCTGTCAAAACCTAAAAGAATTACTAGCAGCCCATATTACGATTACCTTAAAACCAAGCCAACATCTTTGCCTATAGTAGAAAACATAATTGAAGGAAAGATATCAAAAGCATTAGTCAGGGTAAGTACAATTGTAAGTAAAGGCAACCTAAATTCATAAGCTACAAGCCAGTGCAATATATTAAATTACCGAGTTCTACCTGTGCACTTAATGTTGATGATTACAATAATTATCTCCTTAACCTGGCTGAAGAGATGATTTAATTAGAATCTGATTTATGTCTGATCTGATTTGATTAGCTGATTTAGTACATCACTAGAACAAATATGTGTCACTGGATTGTAGCCTCCAAAACCAGATTACCCATAATGGCAGGTGGTGGTAGTTGAAATGATGGTGAATGATCAATGAAAAGAGGTGGTAATTGGTGGTATTTCTGTCATCATAGGAGGAACTGAAAATCCTGGGAAAGATCATCCCAAGACCATCTGTAGTAAGATCTTCAGCTTTTTTTGTGTGTTTTGGGCAAATCTTATTTATCAATTATATCAATTTATGAGCTACAGTATTCACAGTTGAGCCCAAAAGTATAAGCCCCCCTTATGAAATAGGCCAAAATCCATCAGGAGACCCATGCCAACCTAGTAAAGAACTACTCTAAAAGGTTGTTGTTGGTTGTGGCTCAGAAAGGGTAAACTATTGACTCTTAATGGCCAGGGGGCTAATAATTTTGCCCTTTTTTGTTTCAACTCAGTGTATCAGTAAAATATTCTAATAAAACTTAGTGGACATTTTGTCTTTATTTTGAATACAAATACACTATAAACAGTTGTTGTTAATGGTCATTTCCATGGAGAAATCAAGTTTTATCTAATTTTAATTTTGGGCTCAACTGTATATGAACAAAATGCCAAATAGTATTGCACTGTTTTAAGTCAGTAACACACCACAGCTCATCAAATGCACCTTAATTTGAATTTGAAGGCTGATCTGTCTTGAACATGTGTTCTGATTTAGAATAGAACAGGTTGTGTTGTGTGACATAGCATGAAGCAAAAAAGGCTAAAGATGAGGAATACAAGCACAAAGGCTAATCTGTGTCAACAGATCAGTACACTATATAAAAACAGCAACATTACAACAGCAGTGATAGAGGAATAAATTATGTACACGTGTGTGTGTGTGTGTGTGTGTGTGTGTGTGTGTGTGTGTGTGTGTGTGTGTGTGTGTGTTCTAGAAAGTGACACGTAAGCAAAAAGCCCCCTTATTTAAACATGGGAGCCTTTTGCCAAATGAGGGGGCCGCACAATTCACTGGCTTTTTTGAATGAACATTTCCTTCCTCCTTTGTTGCCATGTTTGGCAACACAAAGACACAGTGACACAAACAGTGACATCTCATTAAGAAACAGGTGGCATAAACATCCTGAAATATATTTAAGTATTAGTTATTCCATATCAGCTGAATCTTACATTGTTAAAAATAATGGCATTATAATATAATTAATATAATATTATAAAATAATAGCCGGCAGACTAATTTACTTCGGCCATCACTCTTCTGATATTATTTTGTGGACACTAGACAAACAGGTCTGAATTTTATGCTCTATTTTTAGAGAGAGAGAAAGTGTACTTTAAGGTCAATGGCTAGACCTTATGATGTGACCATGACTACCTTCTTTTTTGCTTGAAGAAAAGGAATAAAAAATAATTTAAAAAAAATTCTGTTGTTACATAACATCTAAGCTATACTAACGTGTAAAAACATGCATGTCGTTGCAATTTTGTCGTCATTCCTATTGCCACAGAAATGGTGACAAAAATCCGACATTAAACAAACTTTTAATCATAGGAATGCAGTGATATCAAAACACACTTGCTTACAAAGAGCTGGAACTCCATGGCTAAAACTGTCACTTCCTACCTGTTTGTGCAGATGCATATCTATAAAGGTGTGACATTCTCTGGAGAGGAACAGACAATCTTTAGTGATGTTTTCGACACTGGAGGGATGGCGTTCAAGACTGGAGCCTCTATACAAGTGCAGGCAGGATGGTATGAATTCTCACCTGTCACAATTTTTTAAAAGAAAACAAGAAGCCAAATATACTAGAATGCAAATTACTGACAAGGTTCATATTCAAAAGATGTTGTGCATTTTCAAAGGTAATTCAAATCCAGACTAATTCACTTCTGACAACATACCAATGACGTGCGGTCAGGGTAGGCAGGGTGGGCAGTGCCTATCCTGAGTAAATTTCATTAAAAAGAAGACACATATTTTAAAATGTGTTCTTTGAAGCTCACACTCAAGTCACAACCAATGAAAATAGGATCCAATTTCAATTGTTAAAAGTAAATGTACGTCTCATTTAAGGTCAAAACTGATCAAAACTGATCATCGTGCCATTAAGGCTTACGCAAACAGCGATTTACAACGTTGAACTACGCAACGCAAACGAGCCTGGTTGCCGTGAGAACGCACAAGCAAGCCTCCCGACATAAGCTTGCTTGCATTCCGAAGGCTAGGACAGGCTCTGCTGTCTATGGGGCAGGCTCTGTCCGGCTGTGCTTGTCCTCAGCATTGAATTTTGAAGGTTGCACTTGCGTATTTCATAATTTACATGAGGGAGCATAGGCACTGCTTATTGCCAAATATGGCAAAGCCATACCGAGAGAGGCTCTGCTTATGGCGGGAGTGCGAGTCAATCACAGCTGCGACGATGCAAAATTGTTACAATGTCAGATAGTGCCTTTGGTATCGGAAACACCTTACTAGAGTTAGAGCATTTTAGTGAAAAGTCAAAGCGATATAAACGATAATGTCGCCCATTGTGCATCCAAAAGGTTTTTAATAAACTGGATTACCAGCAGAAGTCATCAAGTAAGGCAGGCCACAACCTCTTCGTGACGTATCAACATAAGGGGCAGTAAATCACCCATTCATGCAGGTGTGATGTTCGCAACAGTCTATTCTGCTTGCCTTGTCTGCTGTTCTCCAAAGATTGAGACAACGTGTGGTATGTGGTGGCTATACCGAATTGAACAACCTGCCCAGTGCTTTAGCCAAACACTAGCGATCCAGTGCACACATCCAACATCATATTGCACTGAAAACATTTGGAAAATGCACTCCGATCAACATAGCTACAGCCTAGTTGCAAGTGCTGTAACCTTGGTGCACATTTACAGTCGTGTTGCCTAATTTAAGTAGCCCTATTTTGCAGGTTCATAATGTTTCGCTGTCATTATTTTTGAAATATATTTAGAATTTAGATGATCTAAGATTTTTACAGATGGTCTATTTTTTATTGTCAAAAGAGGGAGCATTGTGTTGTCTTTATCTTACAAGTTTGTGACAGTTTTGCACTTACAGCCTATTTATTCTTTTTACAAATCCATACAAAGCCAGGATTTATATGAATTTATTAAATTGAGAGTGTGTAGAGGTATGAATTTATATTTCAATTCAGTTGTAATTCAGATTCATAATACAAGTTATATTTTTTAAACTTAAACATGTAAAGTTCACACATTATTAATTGATTCCTGCACTTTTTGAACTTTGCTAAATTGTTTAGATGTGTGCTTGTATTGCACACTTTGCAGCCTGTGACATGTATATGATAAATTGATTAATAATGGTGTGTATAAAAGCTAAAATGTCACATTAAATTGCATGTTTTTCAACAAATATTCTTGTATTTTGTTCACATTCCCCTTTTAAAGATGCAGCTGAATTTATCAATATTAACTGATTTCTGTAGGATAGGCATACTGGCGTACATATTGTTTTAAATGTGAAGTTCTGTAAGAATGGCTCTGTAGCTCAGAATGAGAATAATTATATTGTGTAATTATTAAGTAGGAGTAATATTATGAAAATATATTAATATTTGCAAGTGTACGGATGGAATTTACATGTGTGAATGGTCACTGCCTACCCTGCCACAGACCTCACCGCACGCCACTGCAACATACATAATACTGCTATATCTGTCAGATGATGGCATAAGTCATAGCAGTAACATTAATGGCTTGTGTAAAGTGCTGTAGAGTTTTGCATGATGGATCCACAGATCTTACCCTGCTCTACTATATGTAAGGCTTGTAAAACCACTTTTGTCTTTGTGAAATATGTACAGTCTTAAAGATGGCGTCCTGAAACCTCGAAATGGCTGAGCTGGTAATTAATTGATAGTGAATCATATCTCATCATTCTGTTAAGCCAGAAATACATGCTATGTTATATGGCTCCTAAGGCACCATGCTTGGCTTGGTGCAGTCAAAAGGTTACGCAAGGTTTAATATTTTATGGATGCCGACCTTACATTTGTATTGCGAGGCACTTCCTTTTGGGTTTGTTGCCTATGCTGCATTATTAACACTCTAGGAAGTGTAGCGTTAGCAGAAGCAAACATAGCTGGGAATGTGAATTCCCATAGCTAATGTGTTACTTACCACGGTTGCTCTCTTTTACCATGCCAGCAAGTAATTGCTTTCTGTCTTACAATGCATATACTGGAATGGCTTTAAAAGGCAGTAAGGTTATTTTTCATTGCCTCAGTATTTTTGTTTCTGTATTATGTAAGACTAGATTTGTTCCCCTGACAACCCCACTTGGGTTTGTGTGGATTGTCTTTCCAGGTCTGTACTGATAGTGCTTAAGAATGAAGGGAAAAACATTAAGTAGAATTTGTCTGTGAATCCAAAGTAAAATCTCTGTTGTAGTTTTCAGTCGTTAAGGATTTTGAAGGGAGCGGGATAATGATTAACCTGCAGACAAACATATTATTGTGAGTTCATTGCCATGTGCACATTACAGTGCACGCAGTACAGTGTTTAAAATGCATGAAAAAGGGCAGATCCTGTTCTATGTTATCGTACTAACAGAAAACTACCAAACGGTTGTGAATTTATCTGAACGCATCTACAGTATGTGTCTTGTAAAGATGGAGTTGAGTAATTGAGATTTGTGAAATGTCTAGGGAGGTGGAGAGAGGGAGGACAAGCTTTGTTTCCATGGCTTCAGTGTGTGTTGTTTGGATAAGTGTAGAGAGTAACAATACCCATGCTTCACACATATGAAATTGGACATGGCGGGGCAAACTGTCTGTGTGTGCCGCAGCTGGCTGCTGTATGTGGAAGCGGGTTTCAGGGGGTCCTGTGTGGTCCTGGAGGAGGGTGACAAGATACTGACCCGTGGGGAGAAGCAGGTGCCACAACAGAATGACAACAGCACTGATTCTACAGACCAGGTCCCCGTTGGATCCATAAGAACAGTAGTTAAGGTATCCTATCATTTTGCCCACGTTGATGTCAGTAATTTTTGTATGTGCTTTACCTTATTTTGTTATATATTTTTATATATTTTATATATATTTTTATTTTGCACTCTACAGGTTTTAGCTAACTATGTCTTTTTCATTGAGATGTGTCCCAGTACAAATGTTTTTGTACTTTGTAGGATGATGGTATTCCAGAAATCCACTGCCATGGAGAGTGTGAATGCCCAGTTGTCCTTTACTCCCAAAGAGAGCATTTGAAGGCTGTCCAGATATCTAACTTCACTGTCAAGTCTGGATGGTAAGAATGGTCCCATTGTCATTTAATTCTGCATGGAAGTAGTTAAACAAAAGGTCGGCGTCTGCGCCTACTTTAAGTACTTTTTGGTGCGTCTGCTCACAAAAAATCAGAACACTAGAACAAAAGAATGAGGCGCACACAAGACTTTAGAACCAAAAAGGTGTATTGTAGCCGAAAATTAACAAAAGGGTTTGAGGATCTAAAACTGGAGCGACAGACGTTTCGGATCTAGTCCATCCTCAGTGTCTCCAGTAGGAAGCGCGTCGCCAGCTTTCCGGCCATATATAGGGTGACGTGTCAGTTCAGGTGCTCCCCAGCTTGCCCCCTGGTGGAACCCATCCAGGTATCTAGACACAAACCCCTCACAAATTTCTAGACAAATGTAGCATAATAAACATACTGAGATGATTCGTTTGCTTTTACACAAGAACTTCTTTCTGTTTGAGAGTCAGTTTTATTTACAAACACAAGGGGCAGCTATGGGTTCGAGATTTTCCCCAGATTACGCATGCCTCTTTATGGGCTATTTGGAAGAGAGATACATCTGGAATAATAATCCTTTCTATGAGAACATTGTGCTCTTTAAAAGATATGTTGACGATGTATTTTGCCTGTTTAGGGGCCCTGTCGACACCTTTAAGGACTTCGTGACCTATCTGAATAATATGGTGCATTCCATCAAATTCAATGTGGTTATTGACCAAAAATCTGTGGCATTTTTGGACACAATGGTACATCTGGAAGGGGCACATCTATGGACGACTCTATACACTAAACCGACGGACAAGAATAGCATTTTGCATGCTACCAGTGCGCATCCACCAGCTTTAAAACGTGGACTTCCATACACACAGTTCCTCAGAGCTAAGCGCATATGTACGAACGAGTCGGATTTTGATGTGGAGGTAACCAGAATGTACAAACAGTTCAGCTTAAGAGGTTACCACAGTGCAGTGTTAAATGAAGCTTTAGAAAAAGTACACAGCACCTCGACCTGTCCGAAGAGAAATAAGCGCTCATCCGTAGTTTGCACCACTACATACAGTAAACACAGCGCGCAGATCAAAGCAGCCGTCAAAAAACACTGGCATGTCCTGAGCAGTGACGACACGTGCCGTGTTCTCTTCCCAGACCCACCAATTTTTTCCCACTATAGGGCAAGAAATGTCAGAGACTTCTAACTTCCATGCATGCAGCGGTGTCGAGCGCCTAAGCAGAGCAACAGGGTTTTATCCTTGCCGCACATGTGCTGCCTGTCAGAATAATTCCGTAAAGAACAACAACTTCATCTGTTCTACCACTACCAAGACACACAGACTTACCCAATTTACCACCTGTTCCACTCGGAATGTTGTGTACTTAATAACATGCCCGTGCAAGAAACAGTATGTAGGTAAAACGAACAGACAGGTTAAGACGCGTATTATTGAACATAACAGCGCCATTAGACGAAAAGATGTTAAATCACCAGTGGCACGGCATTTCAATGAAGCGGGCCACCCTGTGTCATCTCTTGCTTACACCGTCATTGAGCAGGTCACACCTGCACGTAGGGGAGCGGACATGGAAAAAAGACTTCTCCAGAGAGAGTGTTTTTGGATTTTTACATTGAAAACTGTCCATCCTTTAGGCATGAATGAAGAACTTGCTCTATCTTCTTTTTTATAATAACTTTGAATCGGTTATCTTGTATAGCCTACGCTTAACAAATATTCATTTGCCAATTCTTGAATGGACATTCACACTTTTATTTCTAGATGTATGTTTATTATGCTACATTTGTCTAGAATTTTGTGAGGGGTTTGTGTCTAGAATTCTGCATGGAAGCAAATAGAGTAAAGAAGAAAAAAAAATCCATCCTGATTGTATCGGTTTCTTTTCTTTTTCTTTTTTTGGCCCTACACCCTCCCCTCCACCCCCACAGGCATGTGAATAAGGACCTTAATTCCTTTTTTTGTCATCTTTACATTATTAAGTTTACATTTTTTAATCACGAGCAAGCAAAACAAAAATAGGCTTCAATGTATCTGTTTATTATGTTTGTGTCAGTGATAAAATGTTCAAATAAATATAACGTTTTCCTGTATTTTGTTTTGTTTTGCTGTTAACTAAAGCTGGCTGGCATATGAGGACACTGGGTTCAGTGGTAATTTTGCTGTTTTGGAAACTGAAGGGAAAATATCATATGGACCCGGGTCACCGATCTCACAGGCGAGATCTCTGCGCCCCCTGACTCGGGTAAAAGTTCAGCTTGCCCTCCATATGTGTGCTCATAGTGACTTAAAAACATAGGCATTTGTCTGTGGAGTACTTGGATGAAGTGTTGCAGAGCTCATCATTTATTCTAACACACATTTATCTTCTCTGACTCTTTGACAGGGAGGACCCAAAGTCAGGAGGCCACTGGATCCCAAGGTGAGAGGTAGCAAGTTGAGGAACCAATGTGACTGTGGCTGAGGATGCTGTGTAGAACATTAAACACTTCCCACTCCTTAGCCTCCATAACAACTGATTGTACAACCTTAGATTTTTTTGGCAGCCAAAAGTGCAGTTAAGGTTAAAATATCTTAGGTAAATAAATATTAAGGGCCATATACAAGCAAAGTGGCAGAATCACTTATAATAAATATGTTAATAACTGCTGGTTAAAGTTTATTTTACAGGTCCTGTTACAATGTATCTACATCATGAAACGACATTTGTAACAATGTGTAACATGTATTTACACTGTTCCATAGGGTTATTGTAAGGTTTAGGGTTAGTGTTAGCTATGTAAGTGTAAGTACACAATATCCTTTGTTACATTTAAATGTAAAAGGGACTGTAAAAACGAAGTGTGGTTACACTTTATTGGCCATCACTTTATTTTACGGTTCCTTTATTAATGTTTATCTATATGTTACAGCATGTATTATTATGTACTTACACTGTACATACTTAACGCTAAGCCTAACCCTAACTCTATGGTACAGTGTAAGTACACAGCGTACACACTTTGTTACACTGTACCTAATTGATGTAAGAGGGCAGTAAAATGAAGTGTGAAAAAAGTGAAGGGCTAGTGTTAGGCATGTACAGTGAAAGTACATAACATTACATGTTATTACATGTAGATACACTAAGAAAGAAACTGTAAAACAAATATACTGCTAATGTACAGGTTGGGTTAAAGCAGATGTTTGAATCCTGCAGATGGTGCTGTATGAGCTGCCTGGTTTCCGAGGGCAGAGCAGAGAGCTGCTGGCCAACATGCCACAAGTGGAGGGGCTGCAGAGGGTCTGCTCACTGCGAGTCCTCAGTGGAATGTAAGTCATGCGACCACCCACGTGCCAACACCAGTGCTCCCAGGCCAAGTGTAAAGACCCCAGCCAACACAAATGCCACCATCAGTGATCCCCCTAGCATAAAGACCCCAGTTCACACAAATCCCACCCTCAGTAAGGCCTTAAAGTGACACTCTGCAACAATTTTTGAGGTTAATGAGTCATCTTGTCACCATTATCAACATCAACATGATCAACACCAGCAGCACATGCATGCACATTTGGCCTAGATCTCACACAGCAGTGTTTCCCATACATTGATAAGACTGTGGCAGCCCACCATAGTCTAAATATGGAACGTTACAAAATATTTCAGCCACACCAGCTCATATCAATGTTTGATCCAGTCTATTTAATTACTTCAGTTATTTAAAAAAAAATCAGGATAAATGAATTCAGGCCTGCTTCAGTGTAGAAATAAATAACATGACCCTGAAGCATTGCATGCCACACACACAGTGAAAGATGGTGCATCTGTGTGCCACTCCGAAACAGCTGTACATTAGTTATTAGTAAGATGTCGCCTGTTACTGACTGTTATTGTGAGTTCAAGACTTATCAGAAACATCTAGTTCGTTGTTATTTACTAAAAATCTGATTTAATGCAAAACCATTGGAATAAATAATTCAATACAATCAGAGAATGTAAATATTTTACCGTTGTTTTTCTTCAAACTTTAAAATAAACTAAAATGTTCTATTTAAATTAAGATAACAACAAAATAGTGTTTGTGTGTACTGTAAAGTAGTTTGAGAAAATGAAATCGGAATTGGACAAAATGGGTATCCACAGGTCACACTCCATGAAAAATCGGAAATCGGAATTAGCCCAGAGAATCGCAATCGGTGCATCTTTAATAATTAAAAGCGCTTATTATGTAGGGTTGCCAAAAATCAATACCATGCGGTGGTTTTACCATGTACCGCTATATGTTGCATCTAGTTTATAACAGCGGCAATAGACACTTCTGCTTCCAACCTGTAGGGCAACCAAAGACGAAAAGTGCTTTGGTGTTCCTTTAAGACCCCAGAAAACACAAGTGCCACTGCCATCATCCCTCAGTCTAAATATGTCAGTCAGCAGCACAAGGTGTGGTGTTCACCCAGCCTGTTTCTAACAGACAGCCTCTGGGCTTTTGTTTGTTATTCTTCATATTGCCGCGCCACACATGCCTTTGGGTGTGGTGCAAAAAATCAGTGCACTTGACTTCTTGATTTCCCTGAGCTTGTAAACACTTCAAAGAAAAGGTACAGCTCTCCTGATTGCTAGATAGAAGCAGAGTTAAATTGATGTGTGTTTGGTCTGATCCTGCCTTTACATGCTTTTTAAATCAGACAAAAGAATAAAAAGGGAGCATATTAAGTCTCTAAGTCTTTTTAGTCATACCTTGATCTTTATCAAATCATGTTACTCATGTTGATTTTATAAGCAAGAAGTTGTTGTGAATGTGTTTGTTCTCTTTTTGTCTGGTGCTGTTTGATAGATGGGTGGGATACTCGCGAGAACACTACAGAGGCCGGCAGTGTTTGGTGGAGGAGGGTGAATATGGTGACTGTCGAGAACTCTGCGGGTCGGATTGTGCTTTCCTGTCTTTCCGCTTCCTGCTCTCAGTGAGTACATACACACACACTCGCGAGCACATGCACGCATGCGCACACATACACACACAAACACACACACACACACACACACACACACTCACACACTCATACAAAACAAGCTTTAAAAAACCTTTAAAAAAGCTTGAAGTTGCTCCACATTTTCTTCGTAATATAATAAGGTCCCTGGCTGTTTTAATGGTTTAAAATGGATGTATGTTCAAGCTTCTGTTGTGCTCCCATCACTGTTAGAAGTAGTACCTGTTAGTAGAAAAAAGAACAAGAAAATTTGATGCAACATATATCAAATAGTGAACTGGTAGCTAACACTAACTGAATGGGGCATGGGGAGTTGCATCAAATGTTTTTTTGTGACAACAGGGCTATGGATTGATTCACTCCCAACTTTAAATGACTTTTTGTCTATCCTATGCTGTTTTTCAGGATTGTATTGAGCCAGCCATCTCACTGAAAAATGCTCTCTCTTCTGAGACTGCTCCTATGGATATAGTTGACCAAGATGTTCCAGACATGGAGAATTTAGGTGGCCCTAACCTTGTACCCGTTTCCATCTCTGTCAAGAGCGGAGTGTGAGTGTGTGTGTTTTGCACTACTGTTTATCTTGAGTAATGAGATCACAATAGTCCAGGATTAAGGCCACAGCACACTGACTTCAACACGGTACAGCACACTTCCCTTGTGACAGTCTGGTAGTTTACATTAATTACACATCAATTGTTTTCAATACAACCCCCGCACATCAGCATCAAACTGTTGCGGACATGATGTCGATTAGAATTAAGTCTATTACTGCTGGTGGTGCTAAGTCAAAATGTATTGTTTATCATAAAGACTATAGATTAAATTCTTGTAAATTGTAAGAGTCATTGCATGACCAGTGTGCAGGGGCAAACACAATTGTCAAATTCAGCAGTGTTCCACAATAATGTTAATGCTGGTGTTTGGAGGCCTTTAAAATGCACCTTCAGATGGAGGCAAGTCAGTGTGAGCAGGGATGGAAATTTGCGCCAGCAAAAGTGAAAGTGTATGGTAGATATCACAAACAAAATAATAATTTACTGTTGAGTGGCTAGTATTTTTTACCATTTCTTTGTCAGTGCTATCTCACACTTAGGGGGGGAAATGAACTTGGCAAAATGTGAGTCTTTACCAGCCACTATACAAATGCTTGTGCTGTGTTTTTGGTGTTAGGTGGGTTGCGTACAGTGGGAAGTTCTTCTCTGAGAACCAATATGTTCTAGAAAAGGGCCAGCATTCGGACCCTCTGGACTGGGGTGACTGCAGCGGTGAAGTCATGTCAATCCGTCCGGTTCGTTTGGTAAGTTTCTATTTTGACCACATGGCCATTCCATTACATTAAACAGCTGACGCTTTTATCCAAAGCGACTTACAATAGAAGACGCAAATCAAGCTACAGTGCAGTGGGAGAGCAGAGTAAGCAAGAGTGTAACAAAGTTAGTGCAGACAGGGTACAGAACAGTTTTGGTAAATGGAAGTTAGTGTTGTTAGGATGGTAAGTGCTCCCAGAAAAGAAGGGTCTTTAACAGCCTTGTAGGTAGAAAGGGATGACCCCACTCGTAGCAACTGGTGGCTTGTGGTCTTTGCACACCTCACTGCTAGCTAAGACAGCTGAAGAACTATTGTTGGATCAATCATGTTTGTACTTCTGTCCATACCGTCTATCTTTACCATAATGCAAATGAAATCCAAAATGTGGAAACAATGAACAACCATAAATAAACCCTGTTTCTGTCTACAGTCTGGAGGAATCAGGGGTCCAAAGCACCTGGTATGTGATATCATGAAGAAATTCAAGACAAAAATGCAAAGCTAATATTGTTAAAAGAACACTCCACCTTTTTCAGAACTAGGCTTGTTTTTTTAACTCCCTTGGAGTAAAACAGTTGAGTTTTCCTGTTTTGGAACACATTCAGTCAATCTCTTGATCTGGCAGTAGGATCTCAGTATCTTCCAGCAGCATGCTTACTGGACTAATCTGATTGAATGATTTATGCTAAACTAATAGCTAAAGTGCTACTGCCAGATCTAGATATTGGCTGAATGGATTTAAAAATGGTAGAACTCAACTGTTTACCTCTAAGGTAGTTGAAAGATGAGCCTATTTCCCAAAACAGTGGGTTGTTCCTTTAAGTGAATGAGATTTAACAGTTTTTTCCTTCTTTAAGATTCGGGCTTACAGTGAACCGCACTTCTGTGGCGAACATCAAGAGTATGGGTCCAAAGTGGCTGACTGCAGCTCTATTCATCCCATGTCGTTCAGGGTGATTCATGGAAGGTCAGCATCTGCTGATGGGACAGAGAGCTTTTACTCTGTGTGACCCAATACAGTGCACAGACAGACCAGTCTGACCAGCTTGCACACTGCACAGACGCTTTTATTCAGTTGTACATATTGCTTTTGCTCTGTCTTATGTCTTTAAGTCTTGATGTGTTTTATTATTTGTGCTATTACATGTGGCATTGAAGGGGACAGCAAAGAAAAACATTTACTGTGCAGGGAAACATGTTGTCTAACTGTACATATGACAATATTCTTGACTTTGAACTAACCATCATAGAAGTAATAGGTAGCACTTTATAATAACTACTTTCTAATAAGCATTTATTTTACATTTGCTAACTCTGACTTAACACTTCATTATCTGCTAACTTTTGCTTTAACAGTACTTCTCATCATTTAGCAACAGATTGATACACATCTGTCTGTATGTCTGACTGTTTGTCTTTATGCTATCTGCTATCAATCTCTCAGCCTGCTACCTTTTTGTCTGTCCATCATCTTCTCTGTCTGCTTTAATATTTGTAGATATGTTTATAAAGTATTTACTGATGAGAAATAGTATAAAAGCAATGGAACTAAATGATGAACGAAGTGTTAAGTGAGAGTTAACAAAATAAATGGGAAGTATTAGGAAGTAATTGTTATAAAGTGCTACCAAGTAATGTTAACCTTCTCCTTGCATATCGTCCAGCTGGGTGCTTTTTGATGAGGAGGGCTGTTCTGGAAACCAGTTTGTCTTAACGGAGGGTCTTTATCCCAATCTGATGTCATGTGGCAATGTGGGATCAGCAATCCGATCACTGAAGCCTGTTCCTAATGTAGGTATATCCATGTCTGTGGATGTAGACTTTTCTTTAGCACTTTGTTTCATACTTTCAATATGTATATAAACTGGACAGATGAGCAGGTTGGAAATTTAATAATGTAATCTGAAGAAATAATCTGCACACCAGAGAGCTGAGTCAGCAAACTGAGGAACACACCTTTGCTCCAATCCTGTACCTACATGAAAATAAGGGATGCATGTGCATGATTTTATACCTCATTGCTATATGGAAAATGTAATCAAAGGAACATATTGTAGTTACTTATCATAATATAACTAAGTACTTGGGCTTTCTGGTCAGTGTTTCTCAGATCCATCCATCAGTCTGTTCTCCCTGGACTCGTTTGAAGGCTTAGAGACAACGGCACTTATGACAATGGATGACTTAAATGGCTTTTTCACTCAGTCTGTTCGAGTCAACAGTGGACTGTAAGTCCTTCCAGCCACTTGTAAATAATCACAGCAATAAAAAATAACTTTTTATACGTTAATGAAAAGTTGTTATGGATGTAATGTCAAACCAGATGTGGAGAAATGTCTGTACTGATTCAGTGTTTTTCTCCTCATCCTAGATGGGTGGTGTATGAATATAGTAACTTTAAAGGCCGCCAGATGCTACTGTCGACAGGCTCCTACTCCATGTGGGCAGAGCACAGTGGCTGGGACACCATTGGCTCTCTTCAGCCTCTCAGACAGGTGAGAGAGAGTGACATGCATACAGTGGTATAGAACTGCTCAGCACCTTCAGGGAATAAAATAAAAATATGTCATTCCCTTTGTGTTGAACTTCACAGCACACTGTGGCGGTCATACTATAGGCTGTGCATATAGTTATTCAACACCGTTATTTATGGAAAGCAACTTTGCTGCAGTTTTAACCCTAACATATTTAACATAAGAATTTTCTTTGACTTCGAAGGGAAAGGCAAATGTGGGGAAATCTCAGTTTTCCTTTATATGATGTGTAAATGTATAAATCAGTAAACAATACAATATAGTTACAGCCAGTGTTGGGGTCGTTACTCAAAAAAAGTAATCCATTACACATTACTCGCTACTGTTAAAAAATGTAATGCATTACTTTACTTCTTTACTCCATATGGAAAGTAACTCGTTACATTACTTTGCGTTACTCATCAACGGCCTTGAGCAAAACACATAAATTCCTATTGCAGTGAGCAAAATGTAAGACAAGTCGTTCTTTCATGCCATTTGGTAAAAATCTATAGACCACTGCACAGGGTTCTATCAGTATTGCACTGTTGGCAGGCTTATGTCTTAAATAAACAAGCTGAAAGTCTAAAACAGGCTAACTTCATAACAGCACTCACTAAAAATAGAATGGATGAAATTGCATGCAGACACTGGCATATAGGCTACAACATAAATCCCTTAACAAACTAGACCATTTAAATAAAACGTGCTACTAAATAAAATAACTCTGGACATTTAACCATATTAGATGATGTCAGGGTAAACACATTTCATTGGCATGGTATGGTCTAGACTCTAGGGCAAAGGCACTTTCTTAAGTCATTGGGGGTGCTCCCCACTAAAACGATGGTCATACTGCATGAGAAGTCTTTCAAATCTTGCATCGGACAACCGATTTCTATTGGGCTTCAGCACGAGACCGTCTAGTCGGAATAGCCTCTTGACTGGCGCGCTAGATGGGGTAGCTGTGTTGCTTTTCATATACTTTTTATATGAGGGAAACAGTTAAGGTCTTCAATGTCTGACTCCGACTTCAAATACTCTGTTGCTTTAGTGTCAAAGTTGAAGGAAGCTGTATATTCCTCATTCTCATCAAAAGCAATTCTCCTTCTCAGCGACAGTGCTATATGGTGCAGGTTTCTGACTCTGCTGCGCAACCAGTCCCCCATCACGGTGCAAAACACGACACAAAAAAATCCTCACTGCTTCTCCCTTCTTCTCTTTTTCTAAACCATTGCACTTTAACTTCGAAAACATCTCCCAACATATTAAAAACAATGAGCTTATCGCCACACCCCGAACGGCTTAGCCATTTCCCCGAATTTAACAATCAAGTACAGTTGCGTGTGGACATGTCTCCCGACTTTTGTGCAAGCGTGCACCTGAGGATTTTGGGGGAGGGTCCGGGAATCCGTCTCAGATATCTGTGATCAGACTGTTCACTGTGGATGTTCAGTAATCAGCATATGCACTATTAGTAACTGTAGTGTGATTAATGAACTTATAACAGTAACGCGTTACACTACTACATTACCGACAAATGTAATGTGAGTACAGTAACGCGTTACTTAGTAACGCGTTACACCCATCTCTGGTTATAGCTATAGCTGTATAGTGTTGACTTCTGCATGTGGTTCACAGCCAAAAGCTTATGTTCAGTTGAGGAACCGGGCTCTGGGTTCAGTGCTGACTGCAGAAAGCACCCAAGACAAGGACTCGCCAGCCAGAATGTCTCTGAAAGCTCCCGGCTGGCTGGACTGTCAGCAGTGGATTTTAATTGATGGACTTCTCAAGTGCAAGGTCAGTGTTTAAACTCCTCCCCAGCAACCAAATTTTGGGAGTATTGTCCCTTTTAGGACAATCTGCTTCTGTCATGCATATCCACACAGAACAGGAAAAACAAGTCCATGCTGGCTGGTACATACCACCTCACATCTCAGGAGAGAACGCCTTCTGAAGGAGATGTTCGCTGTAAATTAATCCATAGCCCTGTTTTTCGAGGTTACCGGAAAAAAAGAATGTAAACATTTGATGCAACATAGACGGAATAATGCACTGGTAGCTAACGCTAACTGAATTGGGCATAGAAACTGACTTTCAGTTTCATTTTGCTCCAATCATGCCCCATTCAGTTAGTGTTAGTTACTAGTTTTTTGTTCGGTCTACGTTGCATCAAAATGTCTTGTTCTTTTTCCTACCAACAGCACTCTGTGGCAGGAACAGGGCTATGGGTTGATTCACACCAAACATTTCCTTTAAATTTCTCTCCAGCCACCAACTGTTGGGAGTCATCATCTCTTTTTAAGACAATCTGCCTCTGTTGTTGACCGAAGGAGAGCAGTGACTGTGCCATGCAAAACATGGCTAAAAATATTATTTCTCTTTCTGTCTATTCTTTCTACTGATTCAGTGTTAGGTAGTTTTTCATTTTCGATAATAAGGGTTAATTGTATAATTAAATTGTGTTGATTAAAATGTTGATTATAATAGTATTATTTGTCCTTAATTACTTTGTATAACCTGTAGGTCTATTACTTTATGACCTTACATTTTAAATTGTATGCATTTCATTTACTTTGAATTCTATTGTACAGCATTTTGTAACATTTTTGCAAAGTGGTATATAAATAAAGATTATGATTATTATCTATAGCACATTCTTGTAATTCTATACATGATAACATGAATGCAAGCATGGCTTAAAATGGCTAATTTGCCCATCTACTGGTTTTAAAGAGTAGCCTATGCGCCGATGTGTGTGTGCACGTGTGTTGGTCCTGTAGGTGGGGAAGGCGTGCATGTCTGTTATTGGTGGTAAGGCCCTCGTGGGGGCCAGGGTGGCGCTGTGGCCAGAGCATGGGCGCACACACCAGAGGTGGAGCCTGAATGAGGACGGCACCATCTCTTCCCACCTCAACCCCAGCCTTGTACTGGACATACGAGGTGAGGCTTCACGCACACTTCATGTTCATCTCAGTAAACATCTCTCCTAAATAGCACTTTATCCTGCACTCTGAGTAGTAATCCTCATCAATATTTTTGTAGCACATGTTGTATGTGTACTTTTTAAGTACACTCGAGGACGATATTATTAGCCCCCCTCCTGAAATTAGACATCTCTCTTGATTTCTTGGTGAGAATGACAGTTATTAACAAGTTTATGTTATTCTGGAAACAAGTATACTATGGTATGGTACTATGGTTGTTATACGCAGCTTAAACAAAAAAGGCAAAAAATGACAAGGACAAAATTATTAGCCCCCTGATCATTAATAGTCAATGCGGTACCCTTTCTGAATCAAAGCTGAAAAAAAGCTCTTTGATTAGTTGTTAAATAGATTGGCACATGTCTTCCTAGGGACTTTGGCCCATTTTTCCATTGCAAATTGTTCTAGCTCGTCCAAATTGCATGCCCATGCCCATTTGCCACAGACTCTCAATGGGATTGTGGACTGGACTCTGAGCGGGCCATTTCAGTATCATGGTTTTAGTATCTTTGAAGACCTTCTGAACTAATTTAGATGTATGCTTTGGTTTATTATGTTGCTGGAAGACCCAGGAATCCAAACCCAGACCCATGCTCCCTGTGTCTGAGGCTGCAAAACAGCCGAACACCTTAATGTTCCCACCACCATGTGTAACTGTGGGAACTGTGCTTAGTCTCATTAGACCAAAGAAGCCCTGGACACCTGCCTAGATGATTGCTGTTGACCTGGCCTCATCTACAGTTTTCTAGACAGTTGTGAGGGCTTGTCATCACATTGGGCTTTGGCGCCATCATCACAGTAGTGCCCCTTCACTAAAGGTGCTGCATATCAGAGTCCGATTGAGGTTTGCCTGTGAACATTTGAAAGTCAAAAATGAGTTTTGGAAGTCTGTGCTTTGGTCTGATGAGATTTAATTGGACCTGATTGGACGCATGAATTCTGCTTCTGTTAGATGAAGAAAGGGATAGGCCTTAAAACTTGGTAAACCACGGTTTTCACAGTTAAACATGGTGATGGTAGCATCATTCTGTGGCAGCCTCAGGCACTGGAAGCCTTGTTTTGGTGTACGGCACCATGAAAAAAGAAGACTGTGATAGAATATGGAAGGAGACCATGCAGAAATATGGTCATAGATTAAGCTGAGATCTTTGCTAGGTCTTCCAATAAGATAATAACCCAAAGCGTACATCCAAATTAGTCCAAATGTTCTTCAAGGATACTAAAACCACGATCCTGGAGTGGTTCAGACCTCAATCCTTTAGATATTTGATGAGTGTTGAAAACGAATGCCCATGCTCAACATCCATGCAATTTGGACCAGCTAAAACAATTTACAATGGAGAAATGAGCCAAAATCCCTAGGAGGACATGTGCCAACCTAGTTAACAACTAATCAAAGAGCCTTTTGTCAGATTTGGGTCATAAAGGGCACCGTACTGACGATTAATGATCAGGGGGCTAATAATTTTGTCCTTCTCATTTTTTGCCTTTTTTGTTTAAACTACTTATAACAATACCAAATTCCAAATTCAACTTGTTAAACATTATCTCCATAGTACACTTGTTTCCAGAATAACATAAACTTGTTAATAACTGTCATTCTCACCGAGAAATCAAGAGAGATGTCTAATTTCAGGAGGGGGGCTAATAATATCGTCCTCGAGTGTATGTATGTACTGGTATTTATTATGACCACCGCAGTCCTATTAGTTTTGTAAGATTTTTTTTTTTGCACTTTAATTGATATTCCATCAATGGTTGGCAGGACACCGAAACACTGGGGGACATGGAACTTTGTGGGCATGTAGCCTTAGTAGGCTAGTAGCGAATAGAGCTTTTGGTCCCCTTGGGCCAACCCCTTATTGTGCCAGTGTCCGTGAAAGAGGTGGGGTCCGAAAACATAAATAATTCGCCAAACATTTAGCTTAAGACAACGATTTTTCAACCAGCCCATAAACCTGTTTTTGTAGTGTAGCACCACTTGGTGAAATATGTAGATGTAACAATTGGAATTATGAATTGCCAATATCTTAAACCAAGAAGGTGGAAACTGCACAAGATTTTTCATATTCAATCAGCAGGACAACCTCTAAAAACAAGAAAAGTAACATGATATTTGGCTTGTGGGCAACACTGTATTTTTACAAAATGACATTTTGGCTATTACCTGGAGAACGCTATGGTTTACAAATTTTTTTTTTTACTTAAATATCATCGAACATCATGCATTTAAAACACCCATTCATGTCCAAGTCCAACAAAAATAATTTGCCACCATGCAGCGGTCATACTATGCACTGCTGTGTGTGACATCTAGTTTGCTTTACTTTGCCCAATTTTGGAGATGCATTTTAATTTTGGTGGGGGGAAGTCCAAGTAGGCAGTTAAGTGGTAAACCTGGATAAGTTCAGCCGGTGGTTAACCTGCTATTATACAGCGAATGTCCCATTGACTTTAAATGGGCCACTCCAATGTTTGGAGGTCAAATATTTTGTATATTGACAGAGGCCATGAAGCGACAACAAAATATTTGAAATATGACATTGTTAGAAGTGTCTAACTAATGTTCTGCGAGGCGGTCATTCTCGTGGAATAAGCCCCATCTGCTTCACGTTGAGGTCCTGCATCACTCTGTCGGGGCTTATCCCTTACATAGAAGAACCTGGAGTTATCCGCCTCTTAACTAAACAGAGAATCAAGCAGGCTACTCGTAGGAGGGTTACCACTTTCTTCTGTCTTAGCCAGGTTTGTCACCCAAACGCACCTACTTGGAATATCCCCCTGTACTACAGTATAGTGATAAATAAAGGTCTTCTGTTCTATTCTATTCACACCTCCTTTCCAATATCTTCTGTTTGTTTTTAAAGGCCATGTCTGATTTATTAGAAAATAAAGTTGTTTCCATTATCTCTCAGGTGGGAATGGCATTGACAGGGACCATTTCATCGTCAATCAGTTTTCATCTGATCAGTCTACACAGTACTGGGACATTGAATTGGCGTAGCTTGCTATGACTAGAAATGGCTTTTATTACTGAAGCACATTTGCACATCCGTGAGTTTGGCTTGAAATGCGGCCTTTTAACGTGGGTTTCACCTTCTCTCTGTGAAACTAAGGATGTAAATGTTTTTTTTTGTTCTCTGATGTCATAGAAGATATGTTGTATATCTTCAAGATGTGATGTTTAGATGAATGCAGAGGATTATTTAAACAATTCCCTGCCACCAACCCAAGACTAAACTTTGTGTATGTTTTCAGGAAAAGGTCATGTCACTGGACTGAAAGATGTATATTAATAGTATATAATGTCAAATTTGTGTATAAAATAGTAAAATCAGAGTTTATATCTGTTACTGTAACAATAAAGTGCCAATAGACTTACCTCTGTCTATGCACATATTTATGGAGTGAACATCTGGGAGTCCGTGCCAGATGTGTACATTTGTGCCGATACATGGCAAACATTACTGGAATTAAAGCATTGTTCATCCTAAATAATCCAACACATATTTCACACTATACACAGGTAATACAGTTTTTTGTTAACACAAAAGGCCATATCCTATGCATGCATACAACCCCAGGTGTTAATCCTTTACACACATTATAACCAGTTGCTCATGGCTACTACTCACATAACAAGTCTGCCTATCCATCATCTAAATGCAGCTGTATGGTTTTATTTACAAGTTGTGTTTTGTCACATCACACTTGCCATTAATCTCAAGTTAATGTTCCCCCTATTAAAACTCCAAGTGTAAATAATGAAGTCCTCAGCCATACACCATGTTGCCAGGTTAGCTAAGATTTATTGATGTGCAATAATTACTCTAAAGGAGTCTCTAGCGCACACGCTTCATGTTTTTTAAGCGTCCAGCTTAGTCATTTCACACATTTTCTACTTAAGCACCAACTGTTTCAGTAGCAAACCTGCTGTTTTAAGGGTTTTTGCTGCAAGGCTTTTCTGTAGCACGTCATGACCTTTTTCTAGGGAAAATCTAAACAGAGCAAGCAGCAATAGTATCCTGATGTATCAACATGATTTCCTGACCTTTGTCTTTCAAGCTACTCAACTATGGGCAGTAAGGCGTCATGAAGTTAAAATAAGTGACATTATATAACATGTAAAAATGCAATACTTGTCATTACTTGGGTTACTTAGGTTTTCTGCGGATGTTGTCCTTTCCCAAGCCAAATGTCTACCTACGTTTTCTTTGCCATGAAGCTGGTAAACAAGTGTTTTAAAGGGGAACTGTAGATGATAAAAAGGGAAATCTTTGTGTATATAAATATATACATATACACATTCTCTATACCATCATAGTATTTCAGTAAAGTCATTTTTGTACCAAAAACAACTGAAATGTATTGCCATGCCGTGGTACTACACAAAATGCACTTTTTACCTGGAAAAGGAACAGGCAGTAGCAGTGGAGCTTTGTGAGTGATTAGCATATACACCAGTGGAATCTGTCTGTGTTGACCCGTGAGCCTGAAATCAACTTGAAACTAACTAGCCATCTAAGGTCATGCATTTTATTATTGTATAAGCTGCACCTCAGGCTTTGACAGTCAGCTGGATGACCTGGGTATGGCCACAGACCAAATTCTCTTTCTAATGCATTGTGTGACTGTTTGTCACTGTGATAAAACAATTGGGGTTGGTACAAAACAGACTACAGTGGTTGGTTGATGTTGAGTGTTGGGTGGTAATATGGTTGTAAAGCAATTAAGATTTACATGACTGAAGTCTGTTAGTTTTTGGTTACTGCTACAATAAAATGATTAAACTGCCAGCTAGTGTGTCTTCTATGTGTTATGCATTGTCTATATTTTGAGTGACAAAAACACAAAAAATGGTCATCAGAAAACAAAAACTACACATAAAGTTTCCAATTGGATTTGGCTTTATAACCTGATCATTTTCATAGTTTTCCAACCCGCCACATCACTGAAGATGAGGAAAAAGGCAAAAGTGAGTCCTTTTCTCCCACAAAGTTGAGAAGGGGATGACAAAGGGAAGAATATTCAACTAGTTAGCTCTCCTTTACTACATGATAAAGATGTCATTGTAGAAAGGGATGAATGATACATTAAACACCTTAATGTGCTCATAAAAACCCATAAGAAGTTAGTTAGGAATATGATCTGAACTTGTTGCTTTCAGAAAACTGGCAGAATTAAAGTGCAAAAGCATGCGGCAACTTTTTTCCAGGGGCAGTTTCATTTAAATGGCTGTAGTGGACATCCCCTTGCTTTCATAGTCATAAAAAACGTGAATTCACTGGAACGAGAATGGAATGAACTTTTACTTGGCATGGATTTTATTTATAGTAGCCTAAATGATTGAGGAGATATGGACATTTAAAAAATGGTCCAGTTTTTTTGGTCCACCCTGTATATTATCTACCATCTACAAGCTCACTCAGTGAAGATGGTTTCTGGAGAAAAAATGGATAATCAGACAATTCTGTATAAAAAAAATTCCAAGACTATTTTCACAACATGGTGTAGAGCACACAGAATACTGTATGTGAGGCTAAAAATTTGCCCAATGAAAAATATTGGGCGTGACAACTCAAGCAGTCATTAGCATGTTAATGCTGCATTATCTCCCCAAGATACATTAAGTGGGAAGGCTTTTAATAGACTCACTAAATACAGATTGAGAGTGAATAACTATGTGTAAGTATAATATGTAACATCATATTTTTTGACAATGATGTAAACAATTATTTTGTTTGAAGAGTACTCACAATGAACGTTTCATTTATTTTTTAAGGAAAACATATTAGCAGCCTTCAGTTACACCAGGAATATTCAGTGTGTGTAGTCTGCCACCTAGAGGAACAATTCACAAATTACTATGACAAACATCTATTGCAATTAATTGATGCTGTATACAGTACATCACCACAGCTTTCTTCTAGTATGTGCAAAAACAGGAAATGTTGATAGCGCTCATCAAGTCCATGTTATTATAACCACACAAACTGTATAATGTAAAATGTTGCCCTCAAAAAGACATCATGTACTGAGAATCCAGGAGACAAATCTGGTATAGGCATGCATTTATTTGGTGTTGAACATTTCAAGGCCACTTAATGGACCACCCTCAACTGTGAGAGGGTACAAGGTATCCCTTATGAGGGGGTTCAGCTGCCACTGAAATATTTCAATGGATAAGATGACTTAAATCCCCCTTGTAGAGGATAGCTTGTATCCGCTGATAGAGTTTGGTGTGGCTGTCTACTGTTCAGTGGGTGGGCAGACCTCCATCAGCCCCTCGGTCCAGAGAGCCAGCACCAGGCCCAGGCGAGCAGAGTCAGGCTCCAACTGTAGGCTGCCCACGGGGAGGCGCTCGCTGCTCTGGAGCTGCCTGAGGGCGGGCAGGTGAGAAAAGGGGAAGCGCACTCCCTGGACCTTTCACAGAGGAAATCCATCATTAGTGGTTATTTGGATAAGACTGGGGACTAGGAGCAAGGTGTTTTCTCTCTCTGAATCGCTCTCCTCACAAATAAATAAGTCAACACAAATAAGAAAGCCAAGTCACCTCCTGACTTGGACAGTCCTCTTCATCTTCTGACTCCCCCATCATATGGATCTCTCGTTTGTTCCGTAGTGAATGCACCACAAACACCTCCATCTGTGTGGCCTCATCCTGGTCAATTGTTGTAACAATACAGCTTTAAAACAATGAGCAATTGCACAACTCTAACAGACAGGTGCATTGGAGGGGACCCACGGTCTACAGCTTAATAAATGTGTACTCCTGCACAGCGCCCATTTCCTGCAAGCAGGCCGGTTGCTTCACCTAAAATAAAGCTTGAAATATGCTGCTCTGCAAATGCATTCTACAAATTCTACTTTTTTATACATATTGTGATAACAATCAAGCTTAATTAACTAAACTCTGACCTACGTTGTTCTCAAAACGCCTGCCAAAATTAGTACTTTTTTAACACATCATACTTACTGTATCCACACCAGGTTGAACTGTAATGAGGACATGATCCTTGAATCTCATACATACACTGTCTTCAAGTGTTGGCATCTTCCCAGCTATTAAACAATGAAAACAAACTAATTTACACGGGCATCTGCACTTAAGGAGCATTCCATATCTTTGCTTAACTTTGGTATTTAATGCAATGCATTGATGTTTACCCGGCATGATGTCTGTGCTATCGTGGATGTAAGGAGGAAGCCTGTTGGACACAAAGTCTCTCTTCATGTCTGCATTGCGTAGTTCCTGTTCACCGCTCTCCATTTTATCTGCTAGGGATCTCAGGAACGTAGAGAGCTGTGCAGACACCTCTGGACCCACCCTTGCAGTCTGACACAAAAAAACTGACTTTGCATGGTTTTGTGTAAAATATTTCCAATTGTTCAGGTCAAGTAGTCAAGTCAAGCAGGTTGTTATATTGTTATATTGCTGATACACGCAACTCTTACGGATACAGTGTACTGCTCACACTATTATTGCCCCTCTGCACATGCTTTTAAGGAAACAATAGGAAATTTTAATTGCAGTATGCTTTTTTAATATGCAACCACAATCATTACTTTTTTTAATCTAAAATCTACAGTGTGTCTTGTCATCCAAGATGCAGAACACAAGGCCAACTCACAGTAAGTAGTTTTCTGGGCATTCCGGCTCGCATGCTAACGTCACACTTTAGTGAGTCAAACAAAAAACCAGGAAATATATCCAGCAGGTAATCTGCCCATGACCTGCAAAACATATGGAAATTAAATTAAAATAACTGTACACAAACCATACAAAAACATTTGTTTCCTTAATGCATTTTTTTTGCCTTCTGCATTAGTATGTTACCATGAAACAACATTTTGTAAAAATGTGTAACCCTGACATCACTACATAAAATAACAATGTTTTACTATGTCTCTTAGCCAGTCTCCATAAACATTTTGAATGTGAGCTTACATGATGTGTCAACATACTGATAAGAACACTTTTTAGAGAACTCTTTACATTTAGCATTACATATCCAGAGCAACTTACTGTGAATTAGCAACAGGGACAGTCTCCCTGAAGCAACGTGGGGTCAGATACCTTACTCAAGGGCATGTCAGCCAGGGATAAGGGTGCAGGAGAACAATGGTTATTCGGTCCCCCACCAACACTTTTTCCTCCATCCCTCCGACCATCGACCCTTGACACCCTTCAATCCCAAGACCAACTTCCAAACCATTTGGTAACATCTGCACACAACTCACATGTTCTGGTAGGTGCTGAGAGTTAAGTGTGTAGAGTGATCCACTTCTGCAGGAGTGTCTGCTTGGTGTATGGTACCCCTGGGAAAGTACAACAGGTCCCCTGCCTGTAAAGACACCATACAAGTCTGTAGGTTTATTGTGTCTTTGATGAATTAGCCAAAACTTTAGCATGACATATGTGAAATGACAATATTGACAATACTAAGAATAGCAACAGTCTTTAAGCCAAAGTGCCCCCTACCAATGCTGGCTACTACCCTGATGGTAAAAAAAGTTCATAATCTGTGTATTTTAATTTGTAACTTGCACCTTCAGGATAATGTCATGTGTTGGGCTTCCAATTTTATCCTCGGGCTCCAGGCTGTACTCGCGCGCCAGTGGAACAGTGGGACTGTACAGACGCCAGTGCTTCTCTCCCTCCAGCTGCAGGATGAACACCTAGGAGACGGAATAGTTGTTCAGAGTTTAGCTCAGCCGCAGCAGGGGCAGTACATGTATTGTAATGGCTTTTTCAGTGCCACTCGTCCGCTATCCTGCACTACTCACCTACTATCTTGTGGCACTTACAGTACTTACTGTCCTTTGCCTCTTTGCTGTGCCACTTGCCACTCACCCATGGGTTAGGTTAGGGGTGAGGTTTGGAGTCAGGTTTTCATGGAACAGTGGTGTAGGACAATTAAGCAAGTGATGCGGGACACTGCACTGAACACAGTGAGTGGTGTAGGACAAATTAATAGGGCAGGTGATGAGTAGTGCAGGACATTGGATGAGTGGCATGGCACGGGACAGCGCACAGGACAGTTATCTAGTGGCACAAGCCACCAGCAACAATACGACACAGTCTTTGCTCACTAAGTAAGTGCACATAAAAAGTTCACTCTTACTCATACCTCAACATCGTCATAATGTGGGGGCAGCCCTTGAGATGCCTTAGGCGTGATGTAGACGTTCGAGCCAACCAGGGCACCGAAGAAACTCTCGAGACGCTCCTGAATACGCCAAAGCTCATCCTGGATACATGATCATGCCACACACCTCAGACAGAGAACAGGCATTGCCACAAATCATGCTTTTTAAGTATCCACCAGAGATTAGAAAGGATAAAAAGGAATGGGAATATCACCTTAAATCTTTGAGGCTGGTGAAACTGTATAGTGGCCTTCCTCTGATCAAAATCTTTTTTCAGATTGTTGTAACTGACACGTCCTTCCTTGTTCATTACTTTTTTCTTACCATTCACACATCGGCAGACATTGAGATCTCTGCAATACTCCAGATGGTGGCTACACAGTTCCTTCAAGTCAGACAGCTGGAAAAGGGACTGATAATAGCTGGCCAAAGCCTGGTCTGACCTCTGCAGAAACAAGGGCTTTTTTTCCCAATATTCTTTAAAGAACTCTTCCACACCAACAGGAGAAATCAGACTTTCAAACAAACTAAATGGGGTGTCAAAATTCAATGGGGAAGAACTGACCACCTTACTGTGTTTAGCAGGGGCAGCATTTTCATATTCCGTATGTGTTGGTGATGAAGATCCCCTTTTCCTTGGCATGTCTACCAAAAAGGACAGGTGTAAATTATTACTGTAATTGCTATCATTACTACTGTCATTATTAGTGATTTTAAAAAGCATACGTAATTTAACAAACATTTATACCATTCTCAAAGCAAAAAAAACAAGTAACCTAACATTGCCCTAACTAATCAATCCCTCTGTAGTTAAACTGGACATACGACAGACATGTTAAAATGGATTTCTAGTTCAGCCTGTTAATTCCATGAAAGAGCTTAACTACTGAACTTGACTAAGAGTTAGGTGAAATGTAACATTTATCGTCTTACAGAAATAATGGCAACGCCCACTAACTGCAACTTCGCTAAAAGCCTTAAAATGTCAATATTAACGTCAAACCAACCTGCTAAGCACAGACAGCGTGTTGACATTTGTTCAAATCGTACAGCTGTAAATCACTTCCGTGTAGAAACAATTCGACTTCATTGGTTCCGGAGACTAAAGGGAGCTGTAACGCTGCTTTCTTCTGTTCAGCCATTTCCTTCATTTTTCTCATGAAAGCATATTGAATATATAGATAAACACTAGATGTACCGCATAGAACTACCCGGTATGGCCGCCGCAGGTCGCACGGTGTTGTAATATTCTGCGCAAATGAAGTGAAACAGTGCTACAGTAAAAGTAAACTAGCACCACAGCAAGACATCAGAACATGTCTGAAGTTAGAAAAAAAAAGAAAACCTGTCCTGGTTGAAGGAGGTAAATGGTTTCATATGACATTTCATATGATTCTTGAAAGACAATATGGGGTATAAAGACTTTTTTTTTTCTGTTTAGCAGAGAGTTTTTCTTTTTTTCCCAACTTCAGATATGTTCTGATGTTAATAAAAGAGACAAGTGCATCTACCACTTTTACGTGGTCTACAGTGGCATACTATTGCAGGAAAAAAGAAAACCCGGGTTTGCATTTCCTCTTGTCTTTGAAAAAAGGCAATAATATTGACATTTTTACAAACTCAATTTTGGCCAACTTTGAGGGGTCATAGCTTTACAATACATCTACATCAGCCATTACAATTTGAAAATGTGACCAAAAAAGTTTTTTTTTTTCATTGCTTTAAGGTTGCATGGGTTTGTTTCAGTGAAATGGTCGTCTTAAATGGTGGGAAGGACTGTAATTACAATATAATATTAGACAACTACGGGTATACTGCCCCAGTGTTAAAAATTTTAGGAAAGAATGTGGCTGCGGTAAGAGAGGAAAGGTGCATACAAAAGTGGTGCTTATAAAATACTGGAATTTTTGGCATTTCTAGGACACATCTATCCATATTTGAAGAACCATATCTCAGAAACTAAACAAGATATCACGCTACAATTTTGGTTTCTTTCTAATGAGACTTTGAAGAATGTTTGGACAAAAAAAAAAAAAAAAAAACAGACATTACTTTGTGAAATGGCCACGAGGTGGCGCCTAAGCGCTGCAAATGACAGCTCATCTCTATATCGTCTACTACAGACTGGCACAAGGCCGGGCAAAAGTGAATTTGGGGGCCAAGCTGTGAAATTTAACAAACTATATATAATTTGAAGCTTTTGACAAGTGCCATCATAATATAAGCGTTTTGTTATTACATTTATATGAAGAGGTATCCCATGTAATGCCTTTGTAATGGCACATAGGCATGCGCTGCAATATGGTCATAGGGTAAGGCGCGATTCGCATGCTTCCTGTGAACACAAATCCTAACGAGACTGAGCTCGCGCCTCCCCGATCATCGTAGCAGATGACACAACTGCAAAGGTCTTTACGATTTGTCTGTAAGCGTCATGCTCCCGCGAGTTTTCGAGTCATGTGTCATGGTCGCATTGTTGTGACAACTCATGACAACCTCACACATTTCGGGCATGTCGGACACAATTTCTAACCACAGTGCAACAATTGCCGTATTTGACTTGAGCTAGACGTTTGCATCCGTTTGCAGCCTGACGCTGAAAATGTTGCATTGTGGTTAGAAATTGTGTCCGACATGCCCGAAATGTGTGAGGTTGTCACGAATTGTCACAACAATGCGACCATGACACATGACCCGAAAACTCGCGGGAGCATGACGCTTACAGACAAATCGTACAGACCTTTGCAGTTGCCTCCACACAACTGCAAGTGGCTAGCTAACGCCTCCTCGGTGACGCTACTTTGCCATGGTTGGTTAAAAGTTCACTGACGTCTGTGCAGGTGCATTGTCCGGTGCTCCCCGACTGGACTTGTCATCTAAAGTGTACGTTATTGTACTCCAATTTGAAGATATATCTCTTCTCTTTATTTTTACCTTGTTCTGATGGTTTATCTGACGCTGTGAAGCCTGGCCCATTATTTATTTAATTATTAATCCCATTTCTATTTCATTGTCCGTGTTATATACCTACTTATGGTCTTTGTTTTATGGTTTTGCTGTCTTAGTTTTCATGTTTGTGTTGTGGAGCACTTTGGGGCAACTCGTTTTGTTCCAATGTTAATCTAAACAATAAGAAAGACTGGACTTGAATTAAACTCTCAGTGCACCCCACTACAACCATAGACTGTAGAGGACTACAACCCCCGCCCTCCCTCTCCACACATGACTTGTGTGTCATCTGCTACGATGATCGGGGAGGCGCGAGCTCAGTCTCGTTAGGATTTGTGTCCGACTTTATTTTCCTCATTTAATGCCCACCCCTGCTGTGACCAGCAATTCTCGTTGACGTATGCAGCCAGTTGCAGACGGGCGGACTGGAATCTCGAACGAGCCTATTTTCAGCGTCAGGCTGCAAACGGATGCAAACGTCTAGGCCAAGTCAAATGCGCCCCTTTGCAGTTGCCTCCACACAACTGCAAGCGGCTAGCTAACGCCTCCTCGGTGACGCTACTTTGCCGTGGTTGGTTAAAAGTTCACTGACGTCTGTGCAGGTGCATTGTCCGGTGCTCCCCGACTGAACTTGTCATCTAAAGTGTACGTTATTTTACTCCAATTTGAAGATATATCTCTTCTCTCTATTTTTACCTTGTTCTGATGGTTTATCTGACGCTGTCAAGCCCGGCCCATTATTTATTTAATTATTAATCCCATTTCTATTTCATTGTCCGTGTTATATACCTACTTATGATCTTTGTTTTATTGTTTTGCTGTCTTAGTTTTCATGTTTGTGTTGTGGAGCACTTTGGGGCAATTTTGTTCCAATGTTAATCTAAACAATAAGAAAGACTCGACTTCAATTAAACTCTCAGTGCACCCCACTACAACCAAAGACTGTAGAGGACTACAACCCCCGCCCTCCCTCTCCACACATGACTTGTCTGTCATCTGCTACGATGATCGGGGAGGCGCGAGCTCAGTCTCGTTAGGATTTGTGTTCGACTTTATTTTCCTCATTTAATGCCTTCCTTAAGTACCATAATCATTTAACAGTTAACAGGTGGACGAAGGCGCTCTGCTCCCGCCTAAAGTGGGGATTAATTTGCATACAGATATCTGAAACATTTCGCCTAGTCAAAACTCTAATTCAAGATATCTGTAATTACATTTTGGCTAGGCAAAATGAACATTAGAGATATCTCCAGTTTCAGATATCTCTAATCAAAATTCATTTCAACATATCTATAACCATACCACAGATAATACACAGAAAACTAATGGAGGAAGAACAGGGAGGTGGGAGAACAGGTCACAGGTGAACACCATAGGGGAAACAGGCAAACAGGAGACAAGGAAATCATGACAATCACAATCAATCAGTCAGAACAGGTGTGGCACAAATGAGGGGCAGGGTAGACACTCACAACAAAAGCACATGGAACACCTGTGACCAAAATCTTAACATCCCCTTTCTGCTAAACACAATTTGTATTTTCTTGCAACCCTGGTCCCAGAGTTAAAGAAAAATCATGTTAACAGGAAATAAACTCATTCCCACTATGCAGGGCACAACACTATTTAACCTTACTGGGTGGCGCAAAACACTGTTTTTTAAGGCCTAAGGGAAATTACCCATTACTTCTGCATAGAGTGGTAACAATTAACTGTCATTTTAAAGCTTCTGAATTAGGGTATTATTCAACAGCTTGCCAACAGCCATAAAGCCCAGTAAAACACACACAGCCTATAAAAAACAAACTTGGCATATTTCTGTGCCTGTGTATTTTGTCTGCCGAGCAGCAGATAATGGTGAAATGACGGTGCAGTGCTCTGTGGAGTAATGTTCTGGGCTGCGTTTCCCGAAAGCCCTACGAGCGATGTTAAGTAGTACTTAAGCCTAAGTAGTACTCAACTTCACACTTAGGACCATCGTAGAGTTTACGGACCGTTTCCCGAAACCTTCCTTGGCCAAGAACCATCGTGGAATCACACGTAACTCTACGTGTGGTCCAGAGCACCCGTAGAGCTCTAAGATTGATCTTAACTGGCGTGGCACAGTGGAGACACCCAGAGGATGTGAAGTGAAAATAGGCTACGCGTGCCTGAAGATGTTGTCATAAGACATTATTCTTGTAACTATCATGCAACTACCATATAACTACCATGACATCATGTAGCTGACACAGCAGACCGACGGAAATAAAGAAGTAGCCCAAATTGCGCAAGGGCCTGGAATCAAATCAATATGATTGCAGCCACATACGTCAACTATATTTGATAGTAAGATTGGGCATAATGAAACGGTGATCCTACATGTGATTTGTATGTGCATTACATGAACGGGAGCGTTTCGAGGCAACTAAGAGAAATATAGCCCAGAAGCGATATAAAGTCCGTCAAAACAAAAAGCTTGGAACATGACAGTTCCATGGGCATAACAAAAAGGGAGTGGCGAAGACATTGTTGACGGGCAGTATTTAAAAACAGCAGGGATAGTGTGGCCTTGAACCTGATGAAAATCAAAATGACAGTAGGCCTATACTGTACGGCTTAATCCCCCTTATCACACTGCTGCAATCTTAAACTATATCAAAGACAGTCCTCATTTTCTGTAGGCATACTGTTTTTACGTCTCCCGTCTTGTCCCCCGATGCCTTCAAATAGCCTTTAGCCAGCGCCTTTAGCACAGCCGCACAAGGACAGTCACAGTAAGTGGGCTTATTTTGGACGTGTGCAGAAAACATGTAACAAAACATCTGAATACAGTGTCCTACATAGACTATTTAAATCAAATATATTTTTGTTTGTGTACTCAGACTGGTCAGAGATCTTTTTTGCTTACATTTGAATGAGATAAATTATAGATGAGAGATACGCAAACGTTACAAGTTTTGTTTGTCTTTTAAAAATGTATTTTCTTGCATTGAAGCCAACTTTACCGTATGCCCAATGAAGTTCAAAAGAAAGCTCCAACGTCACTTAATAGCGCCAACTTTCAGCTCTAAGAACCATCTTAAGAGCAGGGCACGCGCGTTCACGTACGATCATGTTCGAGAAACGGTCCGTGAACACTGTAGAAACATTCGTGGGATCAATCGTTTACGTTGCTCTTAAGGCTAAGATCCATCGTTATCGGGAAACGCAGCCCTGGTCTGCTGAGCAATGCTCAAACTGGTATCATCCAGCCTGTGTCAAAATACTTGCAGAAGCACTGGATGAAGCAGAAATATGTCTTTGCCAAATGTTAGAACTGACTGTAACTCTAAAAGACAGTATGGTCATTACAGAGGTATTACAGCTATGTGTTGACTGTGCTTTATAAACAAGTTATTTTGTGATATAGATGTAAAAATGTGCCTTTTAAGAGTAGGCATTTAAGAGTTAAGAGTTTTTTGGATATGGGTCACATAGGGGTCACGACCAGAGATTATGGGTAGAGCACCAGCATAGATGTAAACCTGTTACAGACTCCAAACATTTTAAAGTATGATGGACTGAATGATGGATGAAGGTTTGTGGCGCTAATGTTGTCATGAATGTACATCTTTGGTCTTGCTGTTTTCCTTATATTACCTATTAAATACACTTGCTTACAGTCATAATGATAAAAAAGTGTATCGTAATGGAGTTATTTTATCTACTTTTTAATGCCAATGTATTAGTGCACATTCAAAATAACTGCAAATCTTAATCATCGTTTAAACCGAGAAAATGTAACATACTGAGATATTTTCACTTGTAGGTTATTCCTCCAAATATCAAACTCACTGTACAAAAGGATGCAATAAAACATTTACCACTATGCATTCAAGAGTTGTCTATCTTATGTTGTCAGTGCTAACACTCCCTTCAAGAAGACCTATATGGGTTGGATAAAAAATTCTTTCATCTTCAGTACTGGCAAGCCTCAGGTAGTTTGAGCAGTAGAGCTGCATGTTGAAAATGTTTTTTTAAGACCAAACCAAATGCAGGCATACACACAGGATGCATGGATGCGGGTAGCCTGGTAAACCAGCCCCTCGTCCATCATTTTATTTTGTACAGAGGGTCTGGAGTCACTGCCGCTGAAATTCATGTATGAGGACCGAGCAACTCCTACCCAATCAGCAAACAGAGAGAGCGTTCGTGAGCCATGGCGTTGACTTTGTGTGCTAAATTTGAATTGTAGTGCGTAGGTAGGCTAGCTGCATACATGACGTTAGCAATTGGGTAAAGGCAGGGCCACTTGTTTTAAACTTCAGCAGATTCCACACCTCCAGGAAGAAATTGTTTCTCAATGCAGTGACTCCAGACCCTCTATATAAAATGAAATGAAGTATGAGGGGCTGGTTTACCAGGAGCGAGTTGCCGATGCACCGGTTTGCTACGGTTTGCTATGGTTTCCTGATTAAACAAATTGTTTGACCACAACATTCTGCAACATGCTTTCGGGATTGTTTGCTCCAGTTTTGTAGGCATGTTCGACCACTTATCCAATAGGCGACAACTTTGTACGGTCATCTTCCGTGGTTTCCTCTGCCAGAACGGCACAAAGAATTGCTCTCTCAGCTGCCATAGGTCCACGACTTGCGTTATACAACAGGGTGTTCAGCATCTTGAACGGCCCAGGGTGGGAAAACCAAACATTTTAAAATAATTTTAATGGCTTTCTTGTAAGTTGATACAAACACATAATAGCACATAAAAGCACATAATGACACATAAAAGCACACGTGACAACACTTCTTTTACAGAATTCTTCTGTATGAAATCCATTATATTCAGCAGTCAGGACTAAAGCAAAGTTGTCTTTTAGTTTGTTATGGTGTACAGGGGGAACTCTACCATAGGAAACAGTGAAGAGCCGAGGGTGGGTGTCTTGTGTGGGTGTCTTTCACTGGAACATTGGAAATGGGTTCAATTCATAAGTCATTTCCATGTCTTCCTCACTAAGACGAGCTTATTTTTTTCAAGTTGTTCTCATTGGCCAAGATACATAAGTTCCGCATGCCATGTCAAGCTAGCTATCAGAGTGCTGTTCTTTTGAGCCATGGCCAGGCAAAACATTGGTCTAGATGTCTAACAACATTAACATTGATTTCAGGCAAGGCAAATTTATTAATACACCACATTTCATACAAAAAGACAATTTAATGTGCTTTACATAAATACATGCAAGAATAGATAAAACAAGGGATAGACAAAAATATGACTGAAAGGTAAATTGTATAATTAACCATTTTCCAAGCTATGGTATTACTTTATTGTAATGCACCACTACATGTAGTCAAACATACTCTGTCTCCAAAAGCAACATTATAAAAAATCATGTTGCCACTAACAGAATATTGGGAAAAACCACAAAAACTTGGACTATACCTCTTATCTAGACAACCCTTATGTCAAAGCAGTGTCACAGGGCAAATACTGTGGTAAAAATGTTGCAAAGTCAAATATCATCCTGTGCATCCTGTCAATGGGAAAAACCAGTCAAATCTCCTGCCTTTTCTGAAACAACCTCAAAATGCCTCAGCGGATATGACCCCCACACTCATTGTAAAACTAGCTCTTCTGAATATCAGATCACTCTCAAACAAGTCATTTTAAATCATGATCTTATTTGCAAACACAAACTTGATTTTTGCTTCCTGGCTGGAACAAGTGAACGGCTTTACCACCCTTATCGAATCAGCTCCCGCAAATTTTAATTTTGTGAGTGCCTCAAGAACTAATAAGTGGGGAGGCAGAATAGCAAACATAGTCAAAGCATCTTTTCAGTGCAAACCGGCAACATTTGACAACTTTACATCTTTTAAGTACTTAAGTGCACTTGTTAAGTGTTTTTCTAGTATGTTATTATTGACTATTTACAGCAACAGTTTTTTTCTTGAAGAGTTTGGTGAATTGTTGTAGAACGTTTGTTTGGAGTTTGACAGTCTTATTACATCAGGAGATTTCAACTTGTCAATAATCTAGAAAACACCTAAACACCTATTGAACCTATTACTCACAATGATTAATATCTTCAACTTAACACAGTATATACAGGGGCCAACACACTCTTATGGCCATACCTTTGACCTTGTTTTCACAAAGGGTCTTAATTTGTCTAGAACTGTTATAGACCTGGCCTTATCTGATAATTTCTGTGTTTTTTTGATGTTTGTATGTTCCCTGACATTAAGGACAAGTCTATGACTGTAAGAAGGATAGTCAAAAACAATGACATATGCCTTATTTTTCAGCAGGCACTCTCACAGACCCCAAGTCAACCATCAGTCTGTGCAGATGATTTAATGAGAAATTTTAATTTAAAGATGACACATATTATAACTGGTATTTCCCCTTGAAAATTTAAAAGAGTGACTGACAAGCAAAAAGCACCCCGTAAACTGAATACAATGGTTAAACTGCTAAAGACAGAGTGTAGAAAGACTGAAAGAAAATGGCGTAAATCTAAACTTCAGATTCATTATCAAATCCATAAAGAGATGCTCTGTAAATACAATCTGGAAATTTCTGTGCTATTTTGTGCTTTTGAGACGTTCGGTGTTATTGGACCTTAGTGCTGCTTTTGACACTGTTGATCACTACAGACTACTACATCGACTGAAACATTTGGTTGGACTCACTGGTATAGTTATCAATTGGTAAAAATCATACTTACAACAAAGGAGCTTTTTTGTTTCCATTGAAAACTGTACCTCAGCACCTCTGTCCTTGACCTGTGATGTCCCCAAGCGGGTAGGAGCATAGGCAGAAGTGGAAGTACCCATGGGGAAATCCCAACCCGGAAAGGGCCCAATAGCCTTTAGCATTCCGTTGACTTCCATTCATTTTAGCGTCACTTTGAAATCAAATAACTTTACATGAGAAGGACTCTGTGTCTTGATATTGGCATTGTTCTAAACCGGAGAGGACACAGCACAACATATTTGCTTCGATCGGAAATCTGTCATGTTATTGCCTTGTAAGAAACGTTTATCTGAAATTGTGCTAAAAATGGCGTCACAAATCATGCGACGGCTAGTGAGTTTCTGTCGCACAGGAGAAAATTTACCGTACTGTTTGGGTAACAAGCCATAGCCATAGTCATACCCCTTTACATTTCTATTCATGTTGGGGAAACATTTACATCAGTATTTCTCAAAAAATAAGCTTAGAACTTGGTATTTGTTTGTAAGCAGAATCGTTATCTTTATGGATTTTACTATTCGATGCAAGTGAATTGAGAAGGATGGCTAAGCTAAGCTACACGCTATAGCTTGGTATGTTCATGCTAACTAGCTAGCTCCCTTGACATGCTGGCTTGCAAGACTGCCTGGAACCAAAGTTAGTTAACAAAAAATCAAGTCCCCACGTACAATATTAGCCTCCCACTCCAGTAAGTGATTGCAGCTATAACGGTAGAAGAATACTTATTAAGAAAATGATTGTACGCTGTCTGATTTCTGATTGAGCATCTACCACTCAATTTATCGTATTCGGGTTCGATGGCCGACGTGACCATACGTCACCACACGCTTGCGCAGTTGCCTGGTGACCAATTAAAATTTTCAGAATTATGCTTCAACGGCTCCCATTGAAAACAACGCCATCCCACTGTCCATTCTCTTCTACTGTCTATGGGTGTCCCCAAGGGTTCAATGCTTGGACCATTACTATTCAACCTTTATATGCTCCTGCTTGGACAAATCTTCAAGAACAACTCAATCAATTACCATAACTATGCTGACGACACCAGAAGAGTCTGCCTCTGGCACCTTTGGTGGGAAGACATAAAAAAATAACTTCTGCCCCCCCCCGATCCTGACATTGGATTTGCACTGCTGATGTCCCCCTTGAGTCTACCTATGGGTGTAATGACCAAATTTACAACTGGACGTCAAACAATTTTCTTCAGTTGAACTCGGATAAAACTCTCTCAAAGTCTATTTGAAGAATTTTCTTTAGGTTAGGTCACAGATCTAATTTTCATAAATACAATGTTCATGCTGTGTTTGTGTTTGTGTTTCTGGTCTTGTTTGTCTGTTGGAAATTCCAGTGCCAAAGTTGAAGTTCTCATAAACTTTGTTGGTGTATACTATGGAGTCATCTCTTTTCCTTTTTGTACCTGCACCAAAGAACATCACATAATAGAGAGTGAATGCAGTTTGTTAGAAAAAAAAATCTGTATACTGAAACATGCATCACATTACACAAAGTACTCATGGTGGTTTTGTAGTAAAAGATAAACAGGAAGGAACACAGATGCAAGCATGAGAGGTGTGAGATGCAGAGGTGGGTCACTTCCTCTGAAGAGGTGTTTGACATTTAAAAATAAACTTGGCACTTACACCATATTTTCCTAATGTTAATCAGTGTGGTGTCATGAGAATTTTTAGGAAATGGCTGTGAAGAAATGTCAGTCATAACACTTTGTATAAAGCACAAAAGACATGTCTACAAGCAAATGTGCACACTAAGGAAATGGTGAAATAACTTACATTTGTAAACAATGACTGCAATGGTAAGGATGAGCACAGTTCCGGTACCAGCACAAATACAGATTATTTTCACCAACCAGCTGTTGCTGCCTATAGGACAAAAAAAGAGAAGAAAGAAATGGTGTAGCCAGTGGATACATACAGTCCTGACGTAAATATATCCCCCATGTAAGTCCATATTGGGGCCATTTAGTGATAAAAATGCTATGATGCATTTTACACAACTGATCAAAATCTGAAAGACCATAAAAAAGTATTATCGTGCATTCATTTCACAAAGCTGCATCATAACCAGGTTGCAATAACAACTTTAAAATGCAAATGACAGAGAAAGGAGAAAGAAACAAAAAACAGAGAGTGGGCAATTTATAGAAAACTGCATTTAAACTCAAACAGGCTGTCTACAGCAGATCAAAATCTTAAAACCACAGCCTTTAGGCAGAAGGCAGAATCTGCACAAAAAAAAAAAAAATGTATGTAATGTTCTGTCAAGCATTCACACTGCCATGACCTACTGAAGGCAAAAAGGTTTTCTGTTGTTGAACGTGACAGGATTGTGGATTGTGGAGTTGCACAAGCAAGGCCTCTCCCAATGTGCCATCGCTGTCAACGTTGGGTGCAATGAGACAGTCATTTTTAATTTCTTAAAAGATCCTGATGGTTATGAGTCAGATAAGGGGATGCCAATCTGTACTTGAACCTGAACTTGAACATGAATTGATAGCATTGGTGCATTATAGGAAGCCTTGCTTGGGCCACTTTACAGTACTGCCACCTTAAAAGACAGAAAGCCTTCTTGCAGTGGCCATCAGGAGATCATGACAGTGTTAATGCTTGACACAAAATGACGTAAAAGCCAGATTTTTGTGAAGATTTTGTTGTTTAAAGGCTATAATCTTAAGATCGTCATCAGCTGTAAATAAACTTTGAGTTTATATGCAGTTTTCAATACACTGCCTAGTTTTTGTGGCTTTCTCCTGTCTCTTCTCTTTGCATTTTAAAGCTCTCATTACAGGTTTGTATTTTATTTTTCAGTGACATACATACAAACTTCACATTCAATCTCAATTAGTGGTAATGAATTGCAGGTAAAATATTTTACAGCATAATCCACAGACCCCCTCTTGCAGAGTAAACATATGGTTAGATGTATTATGTATAAATAAATGCACTGCATTTCCTAATTTTGTCCAATTCAAAACAACAATTGTTACAACAACAAATGTTAATAGCATAACATGTTTAGAAGTCTTAGAAGTGCTAGAAGTGTTTTAGTAAAGCCCAAAACCTTAAGCGTGGTAGAGACTGGTTTGGGCTTACATTTTGCATTTACTTGTTTAACAAATCTCATAACATACAGTGTTCACTTACACATTGTATAAATGTGCAAAATAATGGTAAAATCTTTTTGGTGAAACAAAGACGAATTGGTCTGAAACTCACTTCATGTCTACTTGGGACCCAGGTATTATTCCGACCTAACATGTGACATTGACACATAATTACAATCTTGACAACTTGGTGTTCCTGCATTAAAATTCCTAGTATACAATGTTTTGTATTTTTGAAAACTGTTCAGTTCAGCTATGATCATAAAGTTTATATTTAGGGAGGTGTTCATCCAAACAAGTACTTACGGTTAGGCTTAGGGATTGGGTTTGATTACAGTGATAAGTCAAATGAATTTAAACAACAGACTATCTAAATAAAGTGTTACCCAATATTTACAGTCTGTTTACTGCCTGGTCAGTAAAGAGGCAGTAAACGGACAGTGTTAAACTGTGATCAAAATTCAAATTCAAATTCAAGTATGAAAGATACAGTAATATAGCAGCTTCAGCTATTTCAACCAGGAAAAAACATGTGTTTCTATAAGGCATGGTTAAAAAGACAATTTCTAATTAAGGCAAATGTTGCAATTGTTCCTTGTTTCAAATGTTCACTAATAAATGAAATCTCCTATACTAATTAGAGACGGTGCTGCATTCCTATGTACAACATATGCAGAACTACAGATGCATAGTGTCTTGCATTACGACATGTTTCACATACAGCATACACTACTGCTTCACATATTCTATGTATATGTAAACTACAGATTTTTTTACCTATTTGTACAGGACCTTTTCCACGAATAATCCAGTTGGATGAAAAGTTCCCCGATCGTAGTGAAACACTGCATGTAATGGTATCCCCATCTTCCCATTCAGATCCACAGAGGCTCAAGGAGCTGTTTACACTAGAAGAGCTGTTGGTGACTTTCACCTGTTTAAATCTATTGTAACTCCTCGAGAGCCAGATGAAGTCAACTTGCTCTTGGTTGATGTCATCCAGAGTACACCACAGCTGAACACAGCCAGAATGACTTGTATTTTCCTGCTGTATGTCAACAGCTGGAAGTTTAAAAATAGTAGGGATCATGCACAAACTATGTATAATGTATAATGAGTAAAATTTAAAATGAAGTGCTGTAGATTTACTCTGAGTTGTGGAGAATTGTATGCGGTATCTCAAAGATTGTTAGGTTTTTTTTACCTGAATGTAGAGACTAGTCTAGAAACTGACATTTTTTTATAAAAATATATCAAAATAATACTACTTGTAAAATAACTCATAGAAATTACCCTCTTTGCGAAGTTCCATTGTAGTGTTAATAACAATCTGATGGGGAGGTGGTATAAGTTTTTCTATAGTGCAGTTGTAGAATCCTGAGTGACTTCTTTCGAAAGATGTTATATTTAGCCCCTGTAATGAGGGTATGAAGGGTGCTGCACAATTTATAAGTTTTATCCGCATGTTCTCAAGGTAATATTCACATATTGTGTTCCCCCTTTTAGACCACGTCATTTTAACTTTTTCAAATATATCTGATTCATTCTGACGGGTAGGTTCACAAGGCAGGTGGACTGAGCTCCCTCTGGCAGCTTTGATGATTTCCACAGAGTCTGCAAAATGAAAGTTCTGTCATTGCTTTTGTCTGTGTTTAGAGTGTTATTCTTTTTTTTTTCTTTTTTAAATTAACAAAGATAAAAAGTAGTATTCCTACTGGTATGTTAAAAAAAAACACGATTGAAACTTTACATTTTCAAAAGTAGCTAGGTTTTGGGTAAATAAATGGATAACCCTATGCAAAAACACTAATGTTAAAACATTTCAAAGAGTAAAACAATGAAATAGATCTTACCTGCAAGGCCAAAAACCATGAATAAGATCCATAGACAAGTCATTGTAGGAGCTCCAGGTACTCTACTGAGTTTATATTACACCTGAGTCTCTTTAAGAGGCTGCACATTCAGTGCCACGCATTATTTCAACTTCCTCATTCAGGCGGAGAGATTCTGGGCGCAAACAACTGTGTTTCCTGTTCATATGAAGCCTACAGTTGACTCATCAAACCACTTACAACACTTCTGCATTTATGTAAACACACACTATTTTATAGTTTTATTAGAATAAAAAGACTCATAAAGCTGTTGTATGTGTTTTTTATACAGTTTTCTAGGCTGAAGGCAGATATAATAGGACCTCATGAGTGCCCTAACTGTCCGCAGTTACTGTGTCACACAGTTACACAGTGTAACTGTGAACAGAATGTGTAACCTTTCTTATTTTGAAAGAGGGGGAATTAAATGTTTTTACAGGAACTGTGTCATCATGTTGATATTACAAAATGGAAAAATTGCTCTGGGAAGTGAAACTGAAGGAAGGCAAACCATAAACAGAACATTACATGCATTGGCACAGCTACTAATGTGAGTTCAAAGCTAAGCCATCTCTCCAACCCAGCAACAAACAATAGCTTGTTGAGAGATCAATGGTGTTGAATATGAACCGTCTGGCCGTGCCCTCTCCTCACACAAGGCAACCTCACTCTAAACTGTTCTCTCTCTGTTGTGTATTGTCCCTCAATGGTAGAACAACCTACCAGTTGCTACAAGAGTGGTGACATCCCCAGTGGAGGTTCTACATTGAATTACTCCTTGGGCAAGACCCCCTCTGAGCGAACGAATCATGAACAAAAAATACAGTGAAATACTCGATAAACATAATGGCAAACATATATACCACCACATATATAAATACAACAAATAATATAGTGACAGAGGATGCTCCGAAATATTTTAGAAGAGCCCCGGCTGAAATTGCAATTGAATTGCAATTGAAATTAACATCAAAATACTTTAGGCTTGCAGTTTTAAATTAACATGCCCTTGCATGCCAATTGTCTGTCATTAGATGCTATATTAATCTATCTTTTAGGGAGGAACAATTAGCTCCTTGGTTACTGCCTCGAATTCTACAGTATGCTTGTTACACGTTCAGTTATGACTGGTTAACTATGCTAAACTAGTTAAACGATGCGAACTATGAGTTGCAGCAAATTGCAAATGTTGAAACTACCATAATAACAATAACAATGTGGCTATTGGCTAATTACAGGGCTCAACGTTAACACAAATTATGGAAATCAATAATAACTGAACTTGTAATAGTTTTGCAGCAAAGCCAAATCTTATGGTGAAATTAGATCTTGTGTTTGTTGAGCTAAGACCGAATTATTGTTAAGTATAGCAATCATAGCATCATTGCTAGAAGGCTTACAAATGCAAGAATTATGCCATGATTAACATCAGCCCTTCATTCTTGGCATGGATAACGTAATTATGCAGACAGAACAGTTGCATATCTTTATCTTTTGCTCGTTTCTACTCTTCTAATGGCTTTGACTTTTTTCTGTCCATCTCCTTCTGTTTGTCACTGTATTTCCCATCACCAATTCACCTTGGTGACCGCATAATTGTCTTGTATTACCCTTTTTTATTAGCCATTTCACACAATTAAAAAACGTGCAGGAATTATAAATATAACAATATATAATATTATGAATGAAATCTGTGTGAATTACTGGGAAGAAAGCTGATGTGTGACTGACTTTCACTCACGAATTGCAGAGTATTGCTGCTTGTTTATTGCATTTGAGAGACCCAGAGGTGAACTGTCCCCTGCGCCCCCTCCACTTTCCCCTTCTCACACAGCTTCTGTGCACTGGGCCTTCTCAGCAAGCAGGGGTGCCTGCAGCCAGAGGGGGCCTTTCTTTTTTGCCATTTTTCTACACAGTGATATAACAGATAATATATATATTTTTAGATAATATATATTTTTTCAAGGGCTCGTGACGCCACTGGCGCCCCTCGTGAAATGCCGCCCAGGGCAGCTGCCCTGTTGGCCCGTATCAAAAACCACTACTGGACATCCCTCTTGACCTTCAAGAAGCTTGTGAAGACCCTTCTTTTCTGAGATTGCTTGCCTTCCAAACAAAACTATGCTAACCAACTTTACCTAGGTGCCTCTAGCTTGTATGAGCCTGTGTGTGTAGATAATTGAAAAAATGCATAAATGGTGCAAACACCACAGGAAGTGGACATCGGATTGGACCACTGAAGATGGAGATGATTTTATTTCAGAAAGTATTTACAGGATGTATGGAGGATGCCTAAAAAGGTCTTTGATCCTGATTGCCTGACCTCAGCTGTTCAGCATGAAGGTGGTTCTGGGATGGTTTGGGTAGCTATATCATGGATTTTTCATGAAACAGACTTGTTATGTATAGTGGTTGTATAGTTGGAGTATTCTGCTTCAATTAATTATTTAATGGATGTCTAAATCTACACATTTTAATTGGTTACTGCCGGACCAGGTCATAGCTCATTACCTAAAAGTGAACTAGTTTTTAACATAGCTTTTTGCTTTAAGCGCTCAAGATGCTTCGCTGATGGCCTTGTCACTGTTGTTGCCAAATTTGCCATCTCTCTCTATTGAAAAAAAATGACTTCCGCCGCTGTGGTAGCTATGGTTGGTCCCGGTCTGACATGCACTAAGAAAGAAGCCAGAGACGAGTTGAACATATTATGTTATGACAATTGAAGAATAATTTTGTTTATTATTACTGGTATGGGAACTGAACACATGATCACAAGACCAGCTCCCTAAACATTTGGCCATAGCTGGCTCTTCAAAAAAAAGGCTCCACTGTGTGATGACCCCAACTAGGGTTGCACGATAAATTGTTAAAAAAATAACTCATTAAATCTCAATTCACACCTACATACGTATATCTAATTTCTCAATAACAACAACTCTTTGTCTTTTTCCCCATACATGCTGCACCAAAAATAAACCTAGTTACCTAATTTTTGGTACTCTAATGGCCAATGTAATGTTCTTCTGTCTTTTGTCAGACCCCTGTTGGTTATAGTTCAGTTTAGACTAAGTCAGTGGGTCTTGCTTGTGCTTAAGTTTGTCTTCTGTGTTTTCATTACAATGCAACTTGAATTGGCATGTGAATGTTATTTTTTGTCAAATTTATGAGTTTAATAAACATTTTAAATTGTTTAAAAAAATTGTGCAGAAAATCGTGATCTCAATTCTTCTCAAGAAAATCGGGATTAACATTTTCATCCAGAAATTGTGCAACCCTAACCCCAACAATGCACTGTAAGAAGGATGCCAGAGAGGAGTTAAACATAATGTTACTTTAATAGGTGTTGGAGGAATAATTGCGTTGCGTCAGCAGACAGTGTTATGACATACAACTCAGTGAGAAGGGCTTAGGGCAATGGCAAAGGAATCCCTTTCTACACAGGGTGTTCAGTAAGGCAAGGCTGCATTAACATTTGGGCTGTAACAATCAAGTCCATACATATCCATAATACAGTACGTCTGACATAAATTAGGTCAAGCACACATTTCATGAACCCTCAGGGAAACAGATCTGCTGTGGTAAACAGATCTGGTGTGGTAAACCTTTCACAAAACTGCTTCACAAATACTTTTGATAGCTGTGAGGGTACATTCTTATATGGAGAATAATATATCTGATTTTCTGGGTGCATATTCAGGTTTTAAGACTAAGACAATAAAAAAATGATAATAAATACACATGTAGAGGATTTTGGCAAATGTCTGTAATGGTGCCCCTGATTTCACCTTTAAATTGACCTCAATATCAGGGAGTACTTTCTGAGTATTACAAGTTCGCCATTTTGCTCTGTTATTTGAAGTAATATATGAAGCAGGGTTGAGCTGGCTCAAAGCTTTTCTTAACGATTGTACGGATTACTTTTGTGAGTAATTACAAATGAATCACCTGTGCCAACAGCCTAAAATTCGTACTTGCTCATCATCACATACAGAAAGGATTAGAATTAGAAAAATACAGGTACAAAATCCATTACATTCAGGAGACAGTACTAGAACAAAAGGGTATTATCAATAGTCTGTTAAGCAATATAAGTTCATAGAGGCAACTCCTACATAGAAAAAAGGTGACAGAAGTTGACTATGAGTGACTTTCAATGGCAGATTGGAAATGGGACAATTTCATGCCTAATAATGCTGAAAAACAAATAGGTCTGCAATGCATACACACTCTCACACATACAATAGCAATAACATACTCTATGAAGTGTCATTTTGATATTTTTGAGTTTTAAATAAGTATCTAAGATGGGAAGATGAATGTGCTGTGTAATTTAGGCAGATAGAGATTCTTTAAACTGATCATTTGGTGAGGGATAAGGTGCAATACTTTCTTTAATTAAGAGGCATTAAAAGGTGCCAGTATACTTTGTTAAAAATCAAAGGTAATTTACCAGTATAGTATAGAATTATTTGTGCTGATAATATATATTTTCTACCTGAAGATCTATGCCACCAACATAACTGAAGCAATTGCTTGTCTATCAGAAGTTATTTCTTATAGAATTTCTATTTAAAGACAATTTTCCCTTTTCTTTGGCAAATGTCTATATATCCTCTCTTGTGAATGTCCATTTCTACATTGTACATGATGCTTCATAAAGTCAGTATCTTAGCCATGGATTGCTGGGAAGAACATACACTTCAGCATAAACAACTCCGGGAAGACATATATTTCTGTTAAATTTACTAAACTTCTCAAAACATTTAACTGTCCATATAATGTTTCGTAAATAACTAATTTAAAAAATTCAAAATCTGTATCGAAACGTTTTATCACTGGAAACACGTGTAGGCAACCACATGCTGACTTCATTCAAAAATTGCTTAGCAAAACATCACAAAAAGTTATTGTTTCTTAGAAAAGATCTGGAACCTATATGTCAAACCTCAATTCAAAATTGGGCCTCTTTACATATTCGTAAGGTCGAGCTTCAAATGTTGTGACAACTGGGGCCCGGCCTACCTTTACTGAGAGATGCCATATCAGTTTATAAAAGTAACACTCCACTTTTTAAAGGGACATAGGCTCATTTTCCAATTTCAGTTTAATTTTACCCTTTTTGAATCCATTCAGCAAATCTCCAGATCTTGCAGTGGGATCTCTGGATCTGGCAGTAGCACTTTAGCTATTAGCTTAGCATAAATAATTGAACTGGATTATACGAGTAGCATCAGATCCAATGATTTATGCTAAACTGATAGTGAAAGTGCTACTGCCAGATCTGGAAATCAGCTGAATGGATTCAAAAAACGGTAAAACTCTAGGGGAGTTGTAAAATCAGCCTATTTCCCAAAAAAATTGAATGTTCCCCTTTAACGTCTCTGCATACCAGCCTTAATATTATAGCGGCAGACTTTTGAATTCGACAATTTCGTTTGCCCCCGCACACTGATGCAACAAACGAACATCATAGTAATTTCAAAGGATTCAGTCTGCGGTTGCTATGACAAACAATGAAATTTACTGAGAGCACCGACAGAATTAAGACTCAAATAATATTCTATGCGACTAAATTGAAATGGTATTGTATTAAAAACAATAAAATAGAATTAAATAGAATGTCGAAAGCAAAGTGTGCCACACTCTATTGAAGCTGGTGTGTGGAGGCCTGTAGTAAGACCTGCTACACAATGTGTAGCAATATACCAATAGAATTAATGAATTAGGTACACCTACTCTTCATTAACATAAAACAGAGGACTTTTAACAGATACAGATATAATCCCTTGGCTTTGACTAAATGTCTCATTCACACACAGAACAGGAGGACATTCATAGCCTCTCTGTGCTGTAAGTATCACATCCCTACACACATTCCACACCAGCCAAAAAGACGGCAACGCAGTCGCTGTAAGAATATCTAATCCCAGAAGGAAAACGGAGAAACATGACTTACTTATCTAAAAGCTGTGCATTATTTCTCAGTGCTCACTGGCTTAACAGGTAAGCATAGATACAGTTTTTTTAGATTACAAGATTTCGACAACAGTCTTCATCCAGTACACTGGACCTCAGGATAGACCGAGGCTAAATAAACTAAAAATCACTTGGAAGGAACCAAACGACAGTAACACAACGCTTTGAAACAATCACATTATTCTTTTAAAATTAAAGTAAGTAAAAAAGACATCCTTTATAAATTCACAGACAGTTGTTAGGAGCAAAGTGTCAAAATGAACCATTCTATTAGTCCAAAAATTGGTCAATATTAGTAAGAATAGAAGTGAGATTTCATGAAGATGGCAACACTGAGGGTACTGTGGTAGTTCTTTTAAAGGAAAAGTTCAGTGTGACTCAATCCATAGCCCTGTTGTTCGAGCTCAACGAATGCTGTTGGTAGGAAAAAGAACAAGGAAATTTGATGCAACATAGACCGAATAATGAACTGGTAGCAAGCACTAACTGAATGGGGCATAGAAAATAACTTTCAGTTTCATTTCCCTATACCCAATTAGTTAATGTTAGCTGCCAGTTTTCTGTTGGGTCTGTTGTTCAAATGTTTTCATTCTATTTTCTACAGAAAGCACTTGGTGACCTTGAACAATAAGGCTACAGATTGATTCACATCAGATTTCTCCCTTAAGCTAGGATCCTGCCCGCAGCATTATTCCTTCATTAACCGTGAATGAGATGTGGCTCAAGTACTGTAGGCTCTAAAAAGACTTTAGAATTCACTAAAATGGCCATTTTCACTTCCCCTGGTTATGACAAAAAAAAAAAAATCTTCAAGGACATTAACATACTGCAGCTGGTTATTAAAGTCTATGTGAGAATTAATTATGTTTTTTAAAGAAGCAATTTGTATGACTGAAATGAATATAACGTGTAATACGTTTTTGTCCAACGCATACTGACTTACAGAGAGGCAACTGTATGTGCCATAGCTATAAAGGGAAAAACATACTATGACCATCTAGTAGCAGTAGCCAAAGTGGGGAGAAGAAGAGATAGCAGAAAGAAGAGAAAACAAGAGGGAGAGGAAGAATAGAGAGAATGACAAACTAAAAATGCGAGAGAGAGACAGCCCCCACATCTCCGATTCCCATGTCCTAACGTTAAAGACACGGAGGAATGAATTGAATCGGCACATCAAACCCACAACACAAAGGGCCAGCTAATTTAAAAAGGGAATGAATAGCAGGCTTCTCCACTTCATCATTATCAAGTGAAGGAAAAATCATAAAAGTCATACAAAGACATTTCAATATGGATGCAAGTGGAGATGGTCTGATGGCCCAAAAAAAGTGAATGACATTTTGATATCCAAAGATAAATCTACAAAGAGAAATAAAATACAAACTGCTCTAAATAAAAAATAATATATATGGAAAAGCCTTTTCTACTCAAGCAGAACATTAGTGCAGTGTCTGTTATTAAACTATGTTATCATATCAAACTAGACGCATTCATCTGGATTAGGTCTCTAGACGCTATACAGACTGTTATAAGGTCAAGAATTGAAATAAAATGCAATTCGCCATTCAAGTATCTCCAAAACTACTGCAAACAAGGATCATCTTTCCTGTGACCAGATGCGCATTGATAAATAAGAGGGTAGCAGGAGGTTGTTGTTAGGAAAACTATTTCTGATATACAAGTTTCTGAACACTTTTGACCACTCTCCACTAGTACTGGTCTATGTTAACCATGTCAAGCCTAGCAGGTTTTACTATCTTCACTTTCAGCTTATGATGTTGCGTTAACAAGTGAACAGGGAAAAAAGTGAACAGAAAAATTTGGATCAGAACATGCCATGGGGATATAACTATATATACAGCCAGTTTCTTTAAAAAAGATAAAAAAGTGTAAAATAATCATAGTGGGATAAGGTGGAGTCTTTGTTTAAACAACTATCAGCAACTCATTCTTGTCATACTAAAACACAGTGCTACAGAAGAGCCTGTTGTCAAAAACCGCTGTGGATATGTAGAGAAAACATTTCTCACCCATCTTGCCTACTACTGTAATGCCTACTTACTTATCTTGGTAATTATCCACAGGCATAAGCCAGTCACTCTCTTCAAGGTAAACTAGAGGGATCTGAAAAACTAGAACAAAAAAGCTTGACTGCTATCAGTAAGAAAGAGAGAAACAAGAGGTATTACGGTGGCTGTTTTTTGTGCAGGCTACTGGCTGTGTAGATTTGGTCTAGAGCAGGAAGGACCGCAGGAAGCCACAAGATTTCATTTTGCCCATACAAGAGAGCTCTGCTACGTGGAAGAAATGTTAAACAAAGCTGAACAAAATATCCTGACCTACATTTTTTTCCGAATGCACTTTTTAGATGCAAAACTTGACCTTACAAATGGCAGCCATTTTCTTGTGCACCCACATCCACTAACCTGTTGCAGCCCCTCTCCCCACCCCCTACCCCCTACAGTGAGAAGGGCTGTGGTGTGTGTGGCCCACCAAGGCTGCAAGACAACAAGGCTGCAAGACTGCAAGAATGTGCTGCATCTGGGTACGCTCCCCCAGGTGGAAGGCACCCTCCTCTTCTCACTTCCTCCTTCTCCACTCACTCCTACCAGAGCAGCTCCCGGAGGCAATGTCAGAGCACTCCTCTCCCCAGTGTCCAGTGTCCCCCTGTCCGCTCCCAAGCGTGACACTGGGAGGTAAAGAGGGTGAAACGCACAACGACTGCCTACTCGGAGGGGGCCAGCCGAGTGGAAAGCCTCACTGGTCAGCACAGGAGATCAGCACAGGGGTCTGAGGCGCCATGTCCTTTGCTTGGCTCTCAGTGGGCAAGCCAACAGCATGCTGACCTCTGATAAAACAAAATGAAAGCTGTGAAATAATCCTGCACACACATACTCATACACAGCCATACTCATATTCAAGGGCATACATCAACGATAAACTGATAAATGAAAGACCTTTGGTATTTGCTTTGATAATGTGGATTTAATCAGAAATCTGTGTCTGAAAAGATGCTGATCCTGAAGTAAGTTTAACAGAATTAAGCAGTTTAACTGTTTTTCATAACTTTTTCCAGGGTGGGACTAAAACACATCCAGCTTATGCTATGAGAATATGTTTATCACAGTATTGCCAATACATTTTTTGGTATACCACTGCATGAAGTGTGCTTCAGCACTTGCAGCCTACCAGCCTACAGCGTTCAAGCACAGAAACTATACAGGCCCATATCTTTACTTTGAAATCTAACCTTTACCTTGTACCAACATTTATATTTGCTTCAAATTGATGAGGTAACTAGTCATAACTCCCTTTTTCAGTATGAGGAACTTGCAGTCAATATTATTTTGACTTTCCTGTGTCTCTAAAGCTACGACTAAGGACCACAGGAAGCAGCAATTTATCCTTTTAGGGTTCCATTTCTGCTTCACCTAAGTTCACTACATACTGTATGGTGCGTTAGACACTACAGACAAAGCTATGCTGGGTGGAGTCTGTAGTCACTGCACAACAACCCTTCTCAACATCTTCAGTATACCAGTAATGAGTCAACATAACACACTGCCTACTTGCATTTGCTAAAAAGGAAGTGAGTGTCCTTGTTCATACTTTTCACTTATTGGGACTAGCGATAGATAAGATAGAAAGGAGGAAGGTAATCTGTCCTGGGCCTCTGGCCTCTTCAGCAGAATAATTCTCCATTGTAAGTGGTTTGTGATTAATAACTGAATATCAGTGCATAATGTCCTGTCATATATATATATATATATATATATATATATATATATATATATATATATATATATATATATATATATATATATATATATATATATATATATATATAGAGAGAGAGAGAGAGAGAGAGAGAGAGAGAGAGAGAGAGAGAGAGAGAGAGAGAGAGAGAGAGAGAGAGAGAGAGAGAGAGACAGGCAGAGAGTGATATGACTGAGTAAATCATATCACTAGTAAACAGCGTACCTGTGCACGTTCTCCATGGCTGCTACTTCGGCTAGGGCTGTGAGGCTGAAGAAGGCTGGAAGGCCTTCAGGTGCATCCCTCATATCAGCTTCAGTGTAGCACCCCTCTTCATTGCATAAAGACTCTTCAGGTAATGGCTTTTCATCCTTGTCCTGGGACAACTCCTTGGCTTTGTCTTCTGTGTTAGAAACAAACAGTGCAAAGCGCAAAGTCCATTAAAAACGTTTTATTGTAGACCTGGTACAGTGACAACTGTAATTGCCCACTGAACATTTATTTTTAAACCAAACATTAAAACTTTATGACCGAAACAATGCCGCAAGTGGCAATGATGGGCCCTTACACCTCCAGGCCCAAAAGCCATGACATTTTGCCTATTCTGTTCGCCTGAATCTTTATTCTTGTCACCTCGACTTGATTTTGTTTCTGTACTTTTTCCATCATTAGATATGGGCATGGACAGATGGTTTTCATGCATGAGGTTCCACTGAATATAAGGAAAAGGAATTTTGGTTTTAAACCATATCGTTCCACAGATAATCCAACATGTGATCTTGTAAAATTACAGTGCCTCCTATGCATAAAATGTCACAGTACTGGCCATGCTGTCAGAGGTCTCAACATTTTGTGCAGTTGCCACCTTCTCGGTTCAAGATATTGGCAATTCATAATTAAAATGTTTACATTTACTCCAGGGCTGTCCCAAATGATTATTTCTTAGACGATTAATCTAGTGATAATTTTTTAGATTAGTCGACTAACCTAACAATGATTTTTTCAATTAGCAGTTGTTTTCCCATTGCTCAATTAATAACAATTTTCACAAAACAAATTTCAACAAGGTTCAAATCAAAAAGCCAGATGGCAGATCTATAATTATTAAAAAAGCCAGATGTAGGTTATCAATCCAACAACAAAATAAAGTCACTTTTAGGAGCAAAAACAGAGCAAGTGCAAGATAAGTAGCCTGTATTTTTAACAGTAGGTAAAACAATGAATAAACTCACTTAATCTTACAGTAAAAAGTGTAATACATCCAAAAATAAAACCTAACTAATAACACCTCGAGGTGCGGTGCGGTGCGGTCTTGATGTAAACAGGATCGACGTGGGCCAAGGAACGCAACCACAGTACCGACATGCCTCGTGTCAGCTCCACTTGGTTTTGGTAGCCTACTGGGTGATTTGTTTTCCACTAACCAGAGATATTCTCAGAGGAAAGAGCTCTGGAATCACAGGTTTTCTTAGGGGTGCTATGGAGTCTCTCGGCCACACCCACAGCCACTGACAAGTGGTCATTCAGATGTGTGTACAAATTTTCATGAATTATCATGCATGGGAAGTGTTTCAAAAAAAGCCGTGTTTGCAATAAGGTTTCACACATGTGGTGCTGGCCACAGCCTGCACCTCCGGTGCTCGGGCCCTAAAAATGTGGCTTTCCACAAATGTATTTCATATAATTTGTATACCGTTAGGCTTTTAAAAAAAAACAAAACACAATATTTCATTATGTTTGACATAAGAGTTTGAATCCCTCGTTGATATTACGTTTAATGAAGCTCTCACCGTCTGCTGGGGACAACCGGCCATCGGCAGTGCGGACCAGGTGGGTGATCTTGCTCTTCCTCGCCTTCCTCTTCTGACTGCCCACCAGCATCTCCGCGGCCCGCTGCGCCTCCAGGGATGCCTGGCCACACGGCTTGTCCCTTGACGAGGCCTCGCACGCTGGCGGCTCCTGCATTACTATGGCTAACACAAGATGAGATGATTAATAAATTTCATTAAACATTAAAGTCTTATAAACCAAAGAAATCTCTTTTGATGAATAATCTGTGTAATTCCAAGTGTAACACATTGATAGTATATGAATACCAAACATTTTAACATTTGTGGTTGAAAATAGAATAGAATGGAATATGTTCTCCACTAACAATCAACACTGAAGTCTTCTAAACCAAAATATCATTTTTATGATGATACACTGCATGCATAACACTACCAATGATAAACATACAGTCATTTTCCAGTAGCTGCCCTAATACAGGTGACCACAATCTACGTTGACCTACATGTACCTTGCAGATGTGTTTTCTGCCTCAAAACAGGAAATGCAAGTACAAGTACAACCACTTCCGCAGCTTCTAACTGCCCTAGTTTCTTAACAGCATCACGATGCACATTATCTGAAGTAAAAAAGGCAATGACATGACCACACAACATAACAGTGACATGATATGGCAGCACTTGTTCACCTTTATCCAAGGTACTGGGCCTCTCCTTTTTGTGCTTGTACTTGCTAACAATCTTGTGGAATAAAGTTTTTTTCTGAGATGCAGATGAACCTAATATTAAAAAAGAAAAACAGAACAAAGACTAAATGGAACACGGCTGAATGGGGAATTCCACCAAAACAGAGAAAAGGGAACAAGGCCTGCTGAGTTAAGTTAAGTGGGCATCTTGTCTGAAGACTGCAGCCTGCGTTTTCTAAAGATACAGTGTGAAGAGGAAGTGGTTGAATGACAGGATGGAGGAAGTGAGGTCAGTGAAATGAAATGCCCACAGAAGGACATGTTTGCTCACCTTTATTAGGCTTGACCTGATCGGTCAGAATCACTGGACACGGCTTTTTCTTCTTGGCAACGGAGGTGTTCTTCTTGTCAAATGTGAGAGGACTATACTGAGGCAAACTGTTAAACTTCTTCTCAAACTCCTCCTCCAGCTTTCCTAGACTGTGTGAAAAAAAGGTGGAGATTACACACAGAACTATCACTAAATATGGAGCTAAACAGACAAATATCTTTATCATGCATCTTTAATATTCATTGTTATATTGTTGTTTGTTTGTTGGTGAAAAGCACACTGTATAACATGTTAAATAATGTGCTTGATAAATAACTTTAAACTTTAACCTGGTTTTAATGTATCCTACATTATGTCTAAATCTACATTTTATTTCAAAACTACAAATAAGGGAATTTACCTAAAAAATACAAGCAAGCAGAAAAACACTTTCAGACATGGCTCACCCTGGTGTAGTCTCATCTTTAGATTTAGACTTTTTCAGTTTCTTGGGGTTGCTCACACCAGTCTGAGAAAACGCCCATGCCTCTTCTGTCCAGGAACCTTCTTGATCAGATACACTCCCCCGGATAGAGCCTCTTTTTCCTGTCAACCAACCACCCAACACAGAATTTTCACAGGTCCTTTCATCACTTCCTTGGAACTACTAAATCTAAGTTTTCAGTACACACATGTTCCACACACACATGCAGTCATGCACACAGGGTGTCAATGAAGTAATAGGGTAGATACAAGGTACTGATTAAAAGGTACGCATGACTAGAACAGCAGGGGCAGTCACCTCTATCAACGTTTGCTCTCAGTGATGTTAGCATCCCTTCTGACACCAATGTTTTGTAGAGGGCACCTTTGCAGCTCCGCTCTGACTTCCGTGAGCCACAGCACTCGACTTTGAGATCTGCGTCTCGCTCCTCAGGTTTGACTGGTGTTCCCAATGGACTGTGGGAATCTGTGTCCTCCTTTCCCACGGGGGAGTCGCTTTTCATGCAGGGTGCAGCTTCTGCTTCCCTCTTTGGGGAGACTGGTGTGTCTTCCTTCACCACAGGCAGGTCTTGTGGTTTGCAGTCCTCCCTTTTTGACTCACCCTCCTCCTGCTCGTCGTTCTCCTCTTTCGCTGCTTCCTCCTCATTCTCCTGTGCCTCTTCTTTCGCTTTGAGCAGTTTCTTCATTTTAGGCTTCTTCATCTTTTTTGGTGGCTGCTGTAACTCAGGTGGAGGAGTGCTTTTGTCACTGTCCAGGGTGCAGGGCTTTTTCCTGGATGTCCCCTCCTCTGCACCCCAGGTGCCTTTCGCAACGGCGTCAATGACACTGTCCAAGTCAGACTCAGATGACTGGCGCTTTTTCTGAGCTTTTTTCACCATCGAACCTTGAGTCTTGCCAGCCTTAAGTGTTTCTTTGTAGTCCTTTTTCTTTTTCACATTCTTCAGCTGACTGAGCAGTGGCGGTGTTTGGTCGGTAGGGGTGGAGGAGGCTGAGGAAGAAGGAGAGGGGGAAGTGGTGGAGGAGGAGGAGGAGGAGGACGATGAGGAGGAAAGGGAGGGCGTGGATGGAGGAAGATCTGGAGAGTTTGTTTGATCCATGGGATCTATGTTTGTGGAATCGTTCTCTGAGGAAATGGGAGCCGTGTCATCTGCAGACTGCGAAGTCAAGGCCTCTCTTTTCTCAGCCTCAGAGGCCAAACACATCTGCACACACACAAGCACAGTCATGCTGGAGTCAAGTACAATGTATGGATCATACACATTTAATGTTGTCAAACTATTACAATGAACTGGATGTGACAATATAACCAAATATGCTACTTTTATCTGAAACCTAAAAAAACATATTAGATTTGATTTCTGTAAATGGTTGCTATGTCTGCATAGTTACATTGCATTAACATCTACAATCATGGAATTGACAGAGGTGTCAATCTCTTCTTCAGAAAGTAAAACCCTGCCACATATTTGAGCCAACCATTTACAGAACAAGCGTATCCAAATGAGTACACAACCATTACCGGTAGTCAGGTAGATTTAGTGGTTAGGAAAATCACTTGTGTTGAGTGCACAGGCATAAGGAATACATGGCAGGATTTTCACTTTTTGAAGCCAGGATTGACAGCTCTGGGAATCAGAAGTCTGGAAGGATCTTAGGTGGACTAAAGGCCAATTTATAGTTGCAGAGTGTGTCGTTTATAACAAAAAAAATAAAATGGCACAGACATTGTCACCTGGCAACTGAAGGTTCTGTGTTCTGGAGTGTTGCTTAGATCACGTGCAACACGCATCCTTGTTCAGATGGGTTTAAAGAAGTGTTCAATTTTATGTTTTTATTGCCAGCGTACAACTATGAAAGCCTTTATAGCCGAGACATATGTCGACAACTTTATATTTGTATATGGACTATAAACTGGCCTTAAGAAAGTTTTTCACTGTACTGTAAATTTCCCCATTAAGGGAGTAATAAAGGAATATTTCATGTTATCATACTTTATTTTATCTTATCTTAAGAACAGGTTGTGATTACCTCAGCGAGCTGAAATAGAGCTGACTGCCCACATTGCTTCCCATCTGGAGCTGATGGCTTGGAGATCCTGGAGGATATCTGCTCAATAACAAACATACCAATTAGCCTTAAGCCTTATCTTTTACATTTAGCTGATGCTCTTATCCAGAGCAACTTACAATGAATTAGGCAAAGGTCCAGTTTTCCTGGAGCATCGTGGGGTTAGATGCCTTGCTCACGGGCATTTGGATGAGGGTGCAAGACAGCGTTGGTTATTCACTGCCTCACCCACACTTTTTTCCTGCTGGTATGAATCCAACCTGTGACCCTTTGATCCCAAGACTAGCTCCCTAACTGTTAACTGCTCTCCTATAAGTTGTTTGGGATAAGTACACTGTAATATAATATCCGATGTGCAGTTATCAATCATTAGTGATCAGTGATCAGAAAACTGTACAGGCACTATATGCCTTTAAATGGTGATGTTGCAGCAGTCATCATCACAGGAGTCAAATACAAATTTTGCAAATGCGACAAGTGCCATTTGCCATATAGACAGATATTAAGCCATTATCCAGATCCAGCCTGCAGTGGTGATGTTCTTTTTTCTAAATATTTTCTGAAAAATATTTTCTAAACATTTTAATTCTATCTTAAAATATAAATTAGAATAACATATCATCTGAGATTAAATGATCACTGTAAAATGACTTTATTCTTATAACTTCATAAAATATTGTTTATAAATGTACTTTTTTAGGCTCCTAAATATTTGCAACAGGATTGTGAAAAAAATTGCACAATAACTGAAACATCTAATAGAAAATATAGCTCTGAAACTGAAGCTAGACAAAATAAAAATGATTTGATAGTTATTACTTTTATTTAAAAAGTAGAGCAGCAGAGAAGGCCCAGATGACCCTGGCAGTTGGGGCCGGATTACAGATTCAACCACTACTGTGCCCAAAATCATTCACTACGTGTACATGGTAGGATCGGATTGGATTGAGATCGGATTGGGTGTTGCTACCCAACGGGTGGTCTGTCCCAAAATCCAAGTGCACATGGAGTTTGTGTGATCAGATAATGGTCAGAGATCTGGCCGTTTCTGCTACGCTGGGTGGCGATGTATTCCTTTCAACAAGTGGTGTTAGAACTACTTCTGTTTGACGGCTGCTACAAAGAAAATTAACAAACTATCTGGCGGCATACAAACAAAGATGGTGTTCAATGAGGTTGACAGAGCAGCATTTACATACATGTTGTGCATTCTCATTTGTTTGGAAGTCCATATGAACGAACAAACAGCGTTTTTGGTTTCCTTGATACAACACGAACTGTGCCGTCGGCGTTTGATATTACAAGCAGTGCATTCTAGTGCATGCGCAGTATGCGAATCCGATCCGATGCTGTGCACAAGGTGGCACCAAGCGGATTAACATCGGCTTAAGCCAGGGGTTGCAATCAGATTCGCGAAACCAATCTCTATACAATCTTTAGCCTGTGCACATGAATTCGATACAATCCCAATCCCTTTCCAATCGGATTCAGCTCGTCCATGTGCACGCAGTGACTATGCTTCCCCTTTCAGGTCACTCAGGTCGCTACAGCTGGTTTCTCTGCAATTTTAAGGAACACTATATCATATTTTAGGAAGGTCTGTTTTTGACGTGCATGAGCATACGATCCACTGGGCTAATTACCTATACATGGTTTTACTTTTAGGGCACCTGTCCTGGCCGCCCTTTGCCCTCTAGCCAAAGTTGGCCAGTTTGCCAATTCGTCCCTGCTGACGTACTATCAGTGCATGTGCAGGTGTGTTGCCCTGCTCTATAAACTCACCTCAGTGGGGTCCCCCAATGGCCTCTTCTCCTCTTCACGTTTACATTCTGCAGGAGGTCCATGAGTGTTGGAGGAGATCTGAGTAGAACACAGACTTTATGAGCTTAATTGTTCTTCCAGTCAGTACACACTTGTGCCATCTTATAATTTTACAGTGTTTCTGCTTCACTAAACAGATGTTGTCCAAGTGTGGGAGGTAAAATAAAGCAATAATATATCATGTACTTCTGCACGTCAGACAAGCTGCTAAAATGTTTTTATGCTAGAGAAAGCGTATTGTACTGAAGGTAATAAAACAAGAACCATTATGGATTTTCTTGTGGCCATCTGATTTGAACATGCTCTTTGTTGTTTGGCTGATAGGTGAAACAACCCATATAAGCTTGTCAAAACTCAGCAATGGTTCAGAGTTTACACACTAACCCTGAAGAAAATAAAGGGACACCCCATTTTGTTTTTAGCTTTACCGTTTTCGGATCCATTCAGCCAATCTCCGGATCTGGCAGTAGCACTTTGGCTATTATCTTAGTATAAATAATTGAATTGAGATTAGACCAGTTAGTATGCTACTGGTCTAATCCAATTCAATTATTTATGCTAAGCTAATAGCTGAAGTGCTACTGCCAGATCCGGAGATCCTACTGCCAGATTCATAGATTGTCTAAATTGATTCAAAAATGGTAAAACTCAACTGTTCAGCTGTAAGGGAGTTGGAAAGTGAGCCTATTTCCCAAAGTAGTGTAGTGTTTCTTTACAGAACATTCATACCAAACGATGCACATTCTACTGTCTGGGTGGTCTTACCTCAGCAAGCTGAAAAAGGGCCGATGTTCCATGCTGTTTAGTAGCATTTGTAACAACAGCAGGGGAAGTATTAGATGACAGCTGCACAATTTGGATAAGAAATAAATAAATTGCAGTTTGCAGATATTGCAGTTGGCATCTCTTAGCTATTAATAGGCCATTAATGTCAATAACCTAAATGGCATGGAATGGCCAGGTATGTTGATGCAAGAGCATAACTCATCATTCAACATAAATCATTCATCATGTTAAATCATACGGTTCAACAGATGTCAGCCAAAACATAATTTTGTGAAATTACAACACCCCCTATGGACCAGTAAGCTTGATATGCATGATCAATCACTACAACAACCTCTGAAAGCATGACAAACTTGATGCAGTTCTTTCCCGCATAAAAATTTGAATCTTTGCATTAATGAACGTGTAGTGTAAAGACTTAAAATGACCTCTTAAATCCTACCTCTCTGGCAGTCAGGGCATGTTCTCCAGCCAACAGTAGCATACTTAGCCCACCCATTTTAGTTGGATCTGTGCACACAATGTTACAAGTAAGACATTACATTCATAATTGAATTTACCAACCCCTATGAAAGACATGGATAAACAGTACAAAATTTGGATACATTTTATCTGAAACTTGCAAGTAAAATATATGACAGTAAACCACATACAAGATGCTTAGTTAGAGGATTAAGAAAAGGAAAAATTATGCAATTTCTATTACTTATGTACAAGTCTCATGAGTAAGTCCTATATAAGGAAGTACAATATATAACATTATGTCCTTACAATGTAGCATAGGGTTAGGGTTAGGTACAGTATGTACAGTGTATGAACAAGGCAAGTATGTAATATTACATACTGTTACATGTAGATACTAAAAAAGGAACTGTACAGTAAAGTGTTACTGTTTTTTCTATTTCTACTTCACATGGAGAAAAGCACAGACCAAATTTACATGTGTGAGCTGGACAAAAAACTGACCAGCCATGGCGAAGTTAAGTTGTGGCTTGCTGTCTGTCCTGGTCACTTTTTTGGCTGCTGAAGAGTCCTTGGTGGAGTTGGTGGGAATGGACAAGACTTTTTTGCGGGCATTGCCAACTGTCTGGGACGAGCTCTTAACTGGCTTGTTGGTGGTCGGACACCACTTGTATCCGGGGTTGGCCTTCATAAAAGCATCCTTGTACTATAACACAGAAGTACAGCACAGTTTACACAAACAATGTAAAATAATGACTATGAAAAAAATGACAACAACAAGAAAGTACATTTCAAAGCATGTACACAATAAAGAACTGATACAATTAATTGGCAAACTAAAATAAAAAAGGGTGATCAGTTGACATAATCCTAACAATAACCCAAAAATACTGAACAATCCTTCCAAAACACTCCAGCTTACTTCACTATTATTTGTGTTTGTTTTGTTTTGACATGACTGATTGCTGTAGGGCAGTGGTGGCCCGGGTCAAAGGTTCCAATCCACCCTGTCCCTGAGGTACCTGGAGTATTGTAGCGTCCCCATACAGTACACCACTCCCCATACAGTACACCACTCCCTGGGGAGCACTGCCACCTGCTCATGTGGGATGGGTTAAATGTAATGTTACAATTTCATTGTGTGTTTTGTGCTGGGCTGTGTAATGATGGATGGGAATCACTTTCACTTCACTTTGCTTGAATAAGGCCCACCAACTTCTTTTGCCCTGTCTGTGAACTTTACTTAACGTTTTTCCAAACGACTGTGCCTGAATAAGGCCCACCAACCTCTTTAGCCATATCTGTGTACTTCTGCTTCTCCTTGGGCTCCAGCACAGCCCACCAGTCAGCCAGGATCTTGGTGGCCCCGCGGTTGTCCAGCCGGGGGTGCTCCTGGCGGACTAGGGAGCGGTGGCGCTTGCAGAAGAGCAAGAAGGCGTTCATGGGTCGCCGCGCACGCTGCTCAGACGCATCTTCCTCACACTCCTCCACCACACCACACTCCACTTCCTGTCCTTCACTCTGTCCACAGAGCACAGTCCCCTGGGGGTCAGGGAAGACGCTATTAAAACTACAGTCATAAACTCTATTTACACCTTGTTGGGACAGTTCACTTTATGGATCATTATATTTCAGTACCAGTAACAGTAGCCAGCTAGTACTATTGCCATCCTATGCCGAGCCTGGTGTAATCGATAACATATTGCACCAGAAGGTCAAACTGAAACAGCTCCCAATGCATGTGGAAATAATCAGCAAATCCTTTAACAATAAAGTACCATTCATTTTTAAATGCAAGGCCGGACCCCGCCATGGTGATGTTTATAGCAGGTGAAAAATTCAGCCTGTATTTATATATTTTTCCAGTGTCATTGCTACCAAATTAACAAAATCAAACATGCAACATAAATACACAAGTTCTATTCAATATATTGACTTTACTTCATGTGGATATATGCTTACTTTGTCCAGTTCTTCTTCATCATCCTCCTCCTCCTCCTCAGAGAAGTCCAAGGCCTTTTTGGAGAGGAGAGGGTGCCACTGCAGACACTTGCGTTTGGGCCGTTTGCCACTGACCTCCCCTTCCACTGGCGGCTCCTTCCCCCGGCCTCCACCTTTCATGCTGGTGGCCCTGTGCACAAGAGCAAGGTTGACATGCAGAGTTAAGATGCTATACGCAAGACATTTACAGCAAGTAACTATTTATTTTTATAAAGGATGAACTTTACAGGCCTGTGAAGTAACCTGACAAAGGTCAATTGACCAAATTGTTGCGTGAATAAAATATTGGCTACAGAATAGGCATTATGCAGGCATGGTCACAGTAACTTATACTGCTGTCTTACACAGAACCTGTACTGTAATACTGGTATGGTCAAAGTCATTTTAGATTATCTTTCAGGGTGCACCAGCAAGGGTTAACGATGAAATACTGGCCTTAATGTTTATTTGTGTCAAATGTTCAAAAGGACCCAAACATCATTTCTATAGTCTAAAACTATAACATGCCAGAGGACTTTACATTGAGGGACTTCACACTCTTTTGCTACAATGTGCTGCCCTCTGCCTGCCAACATCAGCACCAACAGCATGACACCATGAACAACATTTCAAACATCCTTTAAAAAACTAGCATGAGCAACAAAAGAGAGAAACCTGTGCCATATAACATCTATCCACTAATTGGAAACAGTCCATAAAAACATATCTGCACAATTTACAAAGCCCATGTTTGCTTTTGCTGCATAAACTTACCACAATCAAGGCCAGAAATAAAATCATTTTGCTTACACATTACGAAGCATTACACTTCAACAGACTTGAGCCAATGTTGATGCTTTGTTCCTACTCATTTTCCCTTTCAAAATTGCAGAGTTTTTTCATACTCAAATTTCTGGGCTTTGAAGACTCCACCGCACAATAGTTACTCATTTATTAAACATATATGTACTGTATGTTGGGTTGTGGCTTATCACCTTAATGCCATGTTATGACGAATCTTAATATTTAGTACAAGCCAAAATTTGTTTCAACACTCCTGGATAAATAGGCTATTCCCCAATCATTTTAAACCAAACCAAGACAAGTTCAACGCACAACATTTTATTTAGCAATGCCTAATGGTGACAGACCAATATTGCATTTGGAGTTTAAGTGTTCAAGTGATTCAAATGTGACAACTCCCCTGGTTGTGTGAACAAGTCCACTGCATGGCTTTTCGGTCAATTCGGTGACTTTTGATGCACCAGCAATCTCTAGTCTCTAGTAACTGGGCATATAGTTTCACGTCTTTCCTTGGCCAAATAAAAACAAGATATTTTTCTGCTTTAATCATTTAACTAAATTTTAGGCTACATAAGATAAATTTAGTGACAAAAAGTCTGAAAACACAAAAAAACCTGAGAACCCCAAGCCACACAGGGAATAATGGGGTGGTCTGGAGCTGTCTGGACTAAAGAATGTTGTCAATTTGTATAATACCCAACAAATATGTACACAGTATTTAACAATGCCTTGCTATTGCTTCTGGTCAGCATCTTACTGATCTTAGTTTTACTTTCACATGAGACAGGAGTGCAGTGCTTGAAAGACAAGCAAATCATATTCAGAGAGGACATGGTTAGCTGCAGTGTTGTCTATCATGAGTGGCTCAGCCAAGCCAATCACTTGTTGTTACTAGACTGAGTTGCTGTGGGGGAGATAGGATACTATGTCTAGTAACAATGCCCAACTGGGGAAGAAGGCATTCAATGACTGGATTGCATAATGTAAATGTTGCAATGTGCAACACATGGTTGAATGAAACAGGACAATTGCGAGTGCTGTATCGCTCAGTTTGTGTGCTGTCACCTAGAGGTGGGCACACTACTGTTCTTCTTCAGTGATGCTTACTATTATTCTGATAATATGAGTATTCCTGTTTTTACAGCCTTTTACCAGCTCCTAGAGCTTTGGAGAAAAAGACACCACAGAATCTGACATGAGTTTGATGGATATAAAAATAATTGTGCTGCTCTATCATTTTTTTGTAAGAGCTTTTTTCCATTGCTTTAGTGCATGGTGGAATGTGCATGGTGGAATTCTGGCAGTTACAACAAGAAGACACCAAGGGGGTATTCTAAGTAAAAGGTTTAGTAACTAACCCTGATAAGTTAAAGGAGAACTTCGGTGTAAAATGACAATTGGCATGTTAAAACATCATACCGAGTTGGTACTGTATGTGTACTGAGGAGCAAAATTGACTTAGCCTGTTGCATTTAGAGTTTAACTATTTTTTATCGTTTGTCCCAGAAGGCTAACAATGGAAGTGGTAGGTGCCCTTAGACGAAGCATGACGACTACGCTATTTTTAAACCATTAAAACAGCTCGAAGAAATTCCACACTCCACCGGTAGTACAACAAAGGCTCTGGCATTCAAAACAAAGCACTGAGAATATTGTAAATGTACACAATATATTATTTTTATTATTATTAATATAATTTGAGTTAGATTTTTTGTCATCCATGCCTTGCCTGCATGTTTTGGCGATAGGCAATAAGAGCATTTGGTGGGAGGCTGGTACTGGATTCCATAGTGCCTAAAGATGTTACCAAGTGGAAGGAGGTAGACAATGAACAGCGGTGGCCCCCAGACTGATCCTTGTAGAACTCCATGATAGAGGGAAGAGCTTTTAGATGGTTGGTCCTGGATCTGGACAAAGTATGTTGTTTCAAATTAGCTCTCAAACCACTTATAGGCAGTGGAACAGACTCCTGTACTCATTAGCCACTCTAACAAAAGTTGATGGGATATTGTGTCAAAAGCAGCACTGAGGTCCAAAAGCTTGAGGATGGACAGCAGACCAGCATCAGCTGCACAAAATAGATAATTTGTGATCTCAATAAGGGCTGTTGTAACACTGTGTTAAGGGTGAAAGCCAGTTTGAAATTTCTCAAAAAGGTGATGATGTTGGTGGCATGTCTGAAGTTGAGATGAAACTACTTTATCAAGTATTTTGGAAATGAAAGGCAAGTTGGATATGGGACAGTAGTTGTTAAGGTCAATACAGTACAGTCTGGATTTTTTCAGTGTTGGTCTAATCATGGCAACTTTTAGTGACAATGAAACTGTGTCAACTGTCAGAGAGGATTTTATAGTGGAGGTTATGAGTGTTATTAAAACTGGTAGGCATACTTTAACTAGTGAGGTGGGGATGGTATCCAAGAAGAGATTGATTTAGTAATGAACTCAGAAATGTAGTCCTCAGTTGAAAGGCTGAATCCACATAAGGCACCAGATGAGGTTAGTTTTATTGCACTTGCTTGCACTGCTTGATAGTTGCAGAGGCCAGTTGTTCATAGATGTTAGTGATTTTAGAGTCACAGAATTTCAGGAAAACAGAGCAGTGGTCATTTGGGAGGTTGCTGTTAAGGCTAGTTACTGGTGGTTTTAGTAACCAGGTGTCTTGAGGAATGGTGTTATCAGGTGGTTCAAGTAGATCACTGACAGTAGAAAACAGAGCCCTGGTGTTTCTTTGTCCTTCATGGGTGGTCTTTGCATAGCATGATATTTTTGCAGCCGAAATTGAGTTTTTGTACTGAAGAATGTGTTCAGAGTACATCTACAACAACCTTATTCACAACAAGACCGGTCTTTTTCGATAGCTGCTTGAAATTCCTCAATTCTTTCGAGGAAATTCTATTCCCCAATGCCATCTGTAATGGTGTTTTGTGTCTCCTGTTAACATTTTGTTTCTGAATTAAAGTATATGCCTTTCAGAGATGACTGAGAAAGATAGCCTACGAGAAGTCTTTGTTATAGGCTACTACGGTACGAACTACTAGCGAACATATATAAACAGCCTGCAGTTCAATAGCAGAAGGGAGAAACATTTGGATACCGCCCAATCCCAGTGAGGGGTGTATAAATGAGACATTACGAATCTTCAAGGAGGCAAGACTGTTCAGTGCTGTAGACATGCAGTTGTAGTAGCCAACTAAATCCACTCATGAAACATAACAACTGTAGCCTGGGTGTGCCCATACTGCCTGTGACGCTGCATTTGCATTTCGCGAGCAAGTCAGTCTGGCCAAGCTGCCTATCTAAACCATTTCTGCTCAGCCCTCAGATAGGGGGCCAATGAAAATCGAGCATTTCAAAAGGCAATGACGTGGTAGTTTAGCGACCGGAAATCTATCTCAGTCACTGACTACATGGCGAACGTGGAGCAACCATGAGATTTTAATGCAACTGTAGCTGCTGACGAATTCAAAGGGAAGTTCTCTCTGAAAATAGAGCAAAGGGCAGCCTTTGAAGCATTTGTTGCGGGAAAGGACGTTTTCGCAATGCTACCGACCGGCTCCGGTAAAAGTTTAATTTATTAGTTAGCCCCGCTGGTAGCCAAGTCGATGGGGCTTTGCGAGAACGCTGTGGTCATTTCGCCTTTAATCGCACTGATTCGTTTTTCGAATATCAATATTGAATGACCAGCACCAGCCACTGTCATGTTCACCTCACAAGTCCGACAAAAATCATTTAACGCCATTTCTATATGACTACAGGCTACTTTTTGTTTGGATCAAGCAGTTCCTCTCGCTGCGTATTATGTCAGAGGACAGAGGGGTGTGATTGGTTGAAGCTTCGTCCAGTAGCAAACAGAGGCATTTGAAAGAGGCGGGTTAAGCCCGCCTTCTGAGAAATGGGTTTACAACACAGCTTGGCCAGACCAATGCTCGCAGAGCATTGACAAGTCGCGATAGCCAGGCTATGACAACTGTGCACCCGCTGTAGATTTTTTAAGAGCACAAAGCCACACACCAAATTATGAATGTGATGATATCCAGAGTAAATGTCAAAGGCTACTGTACATGAAGTTAAAAACAATGCTTAACACGCTGCAATATAAACATGAACATCCCAAGCTCTAAACATCACATCAAGTGTATATTTCAATGGCTAGATACTGTTTGAACCACTAATAAATGTTTGCACACTATTATCTTGTTTTAAAGACAAGAGATGTTCCTGTTCATCATACTGGAGCAAGATGTTGCCTAATGTAGCAGTGCAATACAACGCAATTACCATCTGTTGTTACCTGCCCATCTTATGAGCTAATTTCTATGTGAAGGGTCTTTCCTTTAACTACAGATTGGAATGTCAAGCAGAGCAGCAGCTGATTACAGCAAAGGAGGGCAAAACACACTTTCATGACACAAACAAAAAAAGTAGCTCAAGGCAATCAGATTAAATGTTCCCTGAATAATGAAGCAAACTACAGCACACAAAATACAGTACATTTACACACTTTGCTCCCTCTCTCAACTCCATTGTCTCCACTTGGACCCTAATTACCACTGCTTGAGATTGCATTACTGCTTTTTTTCCAAGTAGAAGGGACTTTTTTATTAACCGACTGCCTCTGTTCCTACATATGTCAGCACTGACCGAATGAATTTAGGTCAAATGAATGAATGCTGAAACATGTAAATGTATGTATTTATTCTCTGCGAGCACACTCATTGTTGTGTGGTGTTTATTCCGCTTATTAAGTGCGCACGCTCTGTGAGCACACGTATTGTTCTTCTTAAGTGTTTATTTGCTCTGTGAGCACAACTGTTGTTCTTCTTAGGTGGTGTTTAATCAAATTATTATTATTCTTCTGTTCCGCTATTTCTTTGCCAAACTACTAGTCCTAAGACTTTCGGGATAGAGACGCCGTTCCAACTCTGTTTCGAATGGTTACGCTACCCACTGTCGTTTGTTATTCTTATTTTTCTGCGATAATTTGTCCTATTGAAATGAATGGTAGAACTCTGCTCCACTGTGAGTGAGTGAGACAACAGAGAGATAGGGAGGCAGAGAATACCATCACCAAATACTTTGCTCCACTCTAGATGCGTACAGTGACAGCTGTAGAAAAAAAACAATTTTTCACTGAATTAAGTTGAAAACTATGTAAAAAAAGAAAGGGTTCTGTGCCCTTTAGTCTTTCCTGTTAATCACGTTATAGACATTCCAGTTAGAGAGATACTGAGTGAGAGAAAGACAGCGAGAAAGTGTGCGAGTGTGCAAGAGAGAGAGAGAGACAAGGGAAGCAGAGAATACTGAGGCAGTTAGAACTGGACCAACTGCCATTTTTTTTTTTCATTTTGAATCTGAATTTCAAGTGCTATTATAACACCCCTGCCATGACCTACATAATCTTCTGCCATGGGACTCTAGGGCAGCCCATAGAACCAATTGGTAAAATGTTTTGGCACACTGATTCATGACAAGTCCCGTGATTCTTTTAACCAGGTTTCATGTCGGCACTTCAACCTCTCTAGTACCACAAACTGGTCAAACTTAGAGGTACATTCATGCATGTAACTTTTAAACCATACCTCCAATGTTCAAACACTTGGTATGAATTGAATCCTTGGGTTACGACAAGTTAAGTGCTAACTAGCTTACTTAGCTAATGTTTGCTAGTAGTTCATTTAACATTGTTAATTAGCCAACTGTGATACTCAACTTAGTTAGCTAATATTTGTTAACACTTATGCCAACAATGGTAACTATGCTCAAATGCTAAGTAATTAATTGAGTTAAGAGTGTTACTTGGTAAACTTAACTAACGTTTGTTAGCAGTTGTGCTAACAAGCATTAAAATGTTAAAGGAGAACTTCGGTGTACAATGAAAATTGGCATGTTAAAACATCATACCGAGTTGGTATGTGTACGGAGGAGCAAAATTGATTTAGCCTGTTGCATTCAGAGTTTAACTATTTTTTATCGTTTGTCCCAGAAGGCTAACAATGGAAGTGGTAGGTGCCCTTAGACGAAGCATGACGGCTACGCTATTTTTAAACCATTAAAACAGCTCGAAGAAACTCCACACTCCATCGGTAGTACAACAAAGGCCCTGACATTAAAACGAGGCACTGAGAACTTTGTAAGTGTACACAACATTTATTAATAAAACAGTTTTGACAAGCAGTACCTTGCTGTAGTTTCTTGTCGCCGCCATGATGAAAGTCTGCACAGGTGGATTGACGAACACGAACCAGCAGGAAGAATAGGAGGAGAGGTAGTACAATCAACTTGTTTGGACTTTCATCATGGCGGCAACGAGAAACAACTGCAAATGACTGCATGTAAGAACAGCTTTTTAAATAAACGTTGTGTACATTTACAATATTCTCAGTGGTTCGTTTTGAATGCCAGAACCTTTGTTGTACTACCAATGGAATGTGGAGTTTCTTCGAGCTGTTTTAATGGTTTAAAAATAGCGTGTAAAATAGTGTAAAATGAAAATTTGCCTGTTAAAACATTATCCCGAGTTGGTATGTGTACCGAGGAGCAAAAATTATTCAGCCCGCTGCATTCATAGTTAAACAATTTTTTATCGTTTGCCCCAGAAGGCTAACAATGGAAGTGGTAGGTGCCCTTAGACGAAGCACGACGACAAAGCTATTTTTAAACCATTAAAACAGCTCGAAGAAACTCCACACTCCATCGGTAGTACAACAAAGGCCCTGACATTAAAAACGAGGCACTGGGAACTTTGTAAGTGTACACAACGTCTATTAATAAAACAGGTTTGATAGGCAGTACCTTGCTGTAGTTTCTCGTCGCCGCCATGTTGAACGTCCACACTACTCGATTGTGGAACACGGACCAGCGGTCAGAATAGGAGGAGAAGTAGTGCAATTTAATTCCGTGAAACTGGAGGGATTTCATCTGTTGGTGACAATATCCAGTCATTGTGCCCATTTAACAGAGCCATGATCCCAGCAACGGCACCTAACCCACCAAAAAGGCTACATCTGAAGAGAGGTGCCATTCGGAAACCTGTGCGACTTGGTGGAGATGTATGTCCAACAAGAAAGTCAACAGAGAGCTGCAGCCATGGCGACAACAAAAGGTACAATCGGGAGATATTTCACAGGTTACCCATGCGTGATAAGGACACTTTGCAGCAGTAGCTGGTCTTCCAAATCGTCGTGAAGAGGCCCATCCACAGGCTAAAACAGAAAGATTATCGTGTCTGTAGCCTGCATTTCAACGAACATGATTACATTGTCCCAGCAACGGCACCTAACCCACAAAAAAGGCTACATCTGAAGAGAGGTGCCATTTGGAAACCTGTGCGACTTGGTGGAGATGTATGTCCAACAAGAAAGTCAACAGAGAGCTGCAGCCATGGCAAAAGTCCATCTGCAACGACTTGTTGGTGACAATATCCTGCCATTTTGTACAAGAGACTGAAGAGGCCCATTTAACACACTAGTGTCGTTTAGGACTGATTCTCGCATGCTGTTGTTGACGGAAGTCGTGCTGTGCACGTGAACAGGGATAACACGATTTGGAAGACCAGCTTCTGCTGCAAAGTGTCCTTATCACGCATGGGTAACCTGTGAAATATCTCCCGATTGTACCTTTTGTTGTCGCCATGGGTGCAGCTCTCTGTTGACTTCATTGTTGGACATACATCTCCACCAAGTGGCACAGGTTTCCGAATGGCACCTTTCTTCAGATGTAGCCTTTTTTGTGGGTTAGGTGCCGTTGCTGGGACAATGTAATCATCTTCGTTGAAATGCAGGCTACAGACACGATAATCTTTCTGTTTCAGCCTGTGGATGGGCGTCTTCACGACGATTTGCAAGACCAGCTACTGCTGCAAAGTGTCCTTATCACGCATGGGTAACCTGTGAAATATCTCCCGATTATACCTTTTGTTGTCGCCATGGCTGCAGCTCTCTCTTGACTTTCTTGTTGGACATACATCTCCACCAAGTTGCACAGGTTTCCGAATGGCACCACACTTCAGATGTAGCCTTTTTTGTGGGTTAGGTGCCGTTGCTGGGACAATGTAATCATCTTCGTTGAAATGCAGGCTACAGACACGATAATCTTTCTGTTTCAGCCTGTGGATGGGCGTCTTCACGACGATTTGCAAGACCAGTTACTGCTGCAAAGTGTCCTTATCACGCATGGGTAACCTGTGAAATATCTCCCGATTGTACCTTTTGTTGTCGCCATGGCTGCAGCTCTCTGTTGACTTCATTGTTGGACATACATCTCCACCAAGTCGCACAGGTTTCCAAATGGCACCTCTCTTCAGATGTAGCCTTTTTGGTGGGTTAGGTGCCGTTGCTGGGACAATGTAATCATCTTGGTTGAAATGCACGCTACAGACATGATAATCTTTCTGTTTCAGCCTGTGGATGGGCGTCTTCACGACGATTTGCAAGACCAGTTACTGCTGCAAAGTGTCCTTATCACGCATGGGTAACCTGTGAAATATCTCCCGATTGTACCTTTTGTTGTCGCCATGGCTGCAGCTCTCTGTTGACTTTCTTGTTGGACATACATCTCCACCAAGTCGCACGGGTTTCCGAATGGCACCTCTCTTCAGATGTAGCCTTTTTGGTGGGTTAGGTGCCGTTGCTGGGACCATGGCTCTGTTAAATGGGCACAATGACTGGATATTGTCACCAACAGATGAAATCCCTCCAGTTTCTCAGAATTAAATTGCACTACTTCTCCTCCTATTCTGACCGCTGGTCCGTGTTCGACAATCGAGTAGTGTGGACGTCTAACATGGCGGCGACGAGAAACTACAGGAAGGTACTGCCTATCAAACCTGTTTTATTAATAGACGTTGTGTACACTTACAAAGTTCTCAGTGCCTCGTTTTTAATGTCAGGGCCTTTGTTGTACTACCGATAGAGTGTGGAGTTTCTTCGAGCTGTTTTAATGGTTTAAAAATAGCTTTGTCGTCATGCTTCGTCTAAGGACACCTACCACTTCCATTGTTAGCCTTCTGGGGCAAACGATAAAAAAATAGTTTAACTCTGAATGCAGCAGGCTGAATAATTTTTGCTCCTCGGTAGACATACCAACTCGGGATGATGTTTTAACAGGCAAATTTTCATTTTACACCGAAGTTCTCCTTTAAGTAATTGACTGGGCCAACAGTGTTATTTAGCTAACTTAGCTGAAGCTATTTAGCAGTTAAGCTAACTATGCTAATGTTGCTATCTATGCTAAAACTGTTACTTCACTGACTTAGCCGATATTTGTTAGTAGAAATGCTAAGAATGCTAATGTATTGGTGTATAAAAACAAATTTATTAAGTTTACTTACTTTCTCCTTTTCTTTGACATTTCACCATTTCCTGATTTGTTTCTACTTGTATGTTATTTTAATACGCTGAGAATGTGAACTGGTACTGCCCCTTTAACAGATGTACTTTTCTTCTCCCAGCTCTCCCAGGCTTTTTTTCAGTCTGCAATTACTGAACTAAGGAAAGATATGCTTGTTTCATTGGTAGATCATAAAAGTATATTTATAGTGTTCTGACAATGATAGAGATGTTTAATACAAAGACAATCAGGTAGACAAAGCTAGTGACCACGCAGCTTAGGATACACATGGTGAAATTTTGTGTTTCATGTATTTCTCATGGTTTGTAAGATGCCAGAAGGATTTCAGTATGTTTCCCTCTGCCAATAGGCTACTCCCGTGTGTATGAAGATTGCATGTCATAGCTTTTCTTTTTTGTTTTGATTTGCATGTAGACTTAGCGTGTGCAAGTTACATGAACTATATTGTTAGCTCAGTCTGAAATTACTGAACTGAGGAAAGGCTGTATAAGAAGACTGCATGTCACAGCTTTTTTTTGTTTTACATAACTACATACAGATATACTTTCATTGCCTGAATAAAGCAACCCAAAAGAAAAGGAGCAGAATCACCACTCATGCCAGCACTTCAACCTGTGTAGTGCCGGAACCTGGCCAAACTCAGAGGTACGTTTGTGCATGTAACTTTTGAACTGTACATCAAATGTTAAAAGAATTTTTATCACTGGAATCCTTCGGTCAGGCCAAGTTAGCTTATTAGCAAGCTTTGCTAACAGAGCTAATGTTTATTAGCGGTTATGCTAACAATGTTAACAGTGCTAAGTATGCTAAAAATGCTATGTAATTAACTAAGCTAACAGTGTTACTTTGTTAACTTTGCTAATGTTTGTTACTGGGTGTTCACATTCAGAAGCGACCAAAACGACCAGAGCGACGAAAGTCATTGTTTCTCTATGGAGAGTCAGCAAATTGAGCGACCAGAACGAATTCGCCGGCAGCAAAGCGAATTGGGCGACCAGAGCGAAAAAGAGAAGTTAGAAGTGAGTTAACTTTATGGTAATGAGCTATGACGCGGTTCGGCGAAAACTAACCAGAATACATAGATTTACCAACGTCCGTTAATTACTGAGGTAAATCCAAACTTCTTTGGCTAAATCCAACATTCCAAATGGTACGTCATGAGCGAGCAAGTGAACAAGGTGATTTCAACAGCGAAGCTTCTTCAGTGACCACGGCAACCTGTTCGCTTTGGTTGCTTCTGATCTGTACGTACAGTTAGTAGTTATGCTACCAATGCTATGTTAAAATGGTAAGTAATTAACGGTGCTAACTGTCTTACTTAGCTAACTTAGCATAAGCTTTTTAGCAGTCGTGCTAACAATGCTATGGGTGCTAATTATGCTAGCTATGCTAACAGTGCCAAGGAGACAAAAACGACAAAAAGCTTGTTTGCATGTTTTGCTGACCAAGGAAGTAGGCTACTAAATGAACTTTCACTGTCATAACAGTTGCCAGAAATAATAATCAGAATCCAAAACTACTTTTTAACCTGTTGAGGAGTAAGTTCTTTTAACAATGCTCTTGCCCCAGGGAGTAAGTTATTTTACTGTATCCTTCTAGAATTCTACTCGAACGTTCTATAATCTCAATATTCCATTTATTAAAAAAACCCAATCTTTGCTGCAAAGGCTTTGTCAATTTTCCAAAAACTGCTGCAAAATCTGTCAGCAACATCACGAACCAGCCGGAAAACCATTCAGACAGGCAGAAGACCACTTGGAAGGTCTTGCGAGGGTATGGGAAGTCTCGCGAGATCCTATAAATAAAATGGTTAGGCCTCATAAACTTTCAACTTTTTTTAAAATTTGAACACTGGATATCAGCATGTTAAATTAAGAATGTATGAATCCAATTGTTTAAAAAAATATTCCTTTTACCTATAAAATGTAATAATGTGTTGTCGAGGTCAGGTCAATCCCGTGAGAAACAACTTCCTGTGACGTTGTTCACGTTTTGCGCATGCACTCTGAGTGCAACAGCTGATGATTTTACCTCAACTTTTTTACCGAGCACCTTTCGGCTAATTCGTATCTCAGTCGGATGGTTGATCGTTTTTTAGTAGACCTAGTGAAAAGTCAGTGTTTGAAAATTTGTGGCAGCCTACATTTAGGCTACGTAATTGTTTTACATGATCAGCTGATAGCACTCAACAGCTGATTCAGTTTAGAGTTGACGAGTCGAATTGGCCACATGGACACGTTACCGTCAAGATTACGATCTAAACCAACACTTGATGGTAAGTATTTTTTTTACACGATAGCATTGTTAATATCTGTTGTAAATTATTGACATGATAACATACACTGACATTAGGCTATATTATATTTTATATTAATGTTTATAGCTGTTTTGGCAGCGGAAGCCTGTTGCACCTAGGCTACATTTTAGCTGGTGTTATCGTTCATTCAGTGTAGAAATATGAAGAGACACACACACACACACACACTCGTATTTGACAATTATGCCAGGTTAAACTGAAAAAATGTAATTCATTAGTATGAACAGGAAACTTGAGTACTGAGTGATGAACAAGTGACAAACATGGACATGAAACTTGAACACTGAGTGATATGAAGAGAAAAAGCCATTCGAGTTCTTCATTTTGATTGAACACTTAAAAGTTGTAATATGATCAGGCTGAAAGAATGAAAGTAAAATGATTATATGGGCCTATATAATTATTTTCACTAGCCTGTGTTTAATAATTTTTCAGGGTGTGAAACTCTTCAAAGCATGGCACTGCACACAATGCTGTGTCACAGGGAGCACAGAAGAAACGCGTGAGCTTCCTCTGCCGGGGTCTTCGCGAGCTGTGAAGGCACACTCTACAGTGCCTTCGTGTGCTGTTCCCTTGAGCAGCTGTCTGTGGGACCTCTGAGGGAAAATGGCGCGCTTTGAGACGGAGAGGAGTGTCCAGTGATGGTCGGCCGCCAGTGGGGGCATTCCTTGGAGTGTGGTGGTGCTCCAAAAGTTGCCGGACAAGGTTCTCCCTGAACGCCTGCGGACGGATGACCTGGCCAGTGACTTGTTGGTGAACAATGTATGCATTATGAATGGCACAGTCAACCAAGTGAAAGAAGATCTTCTTGTACCATTTCATAGTTTTTCTAGTGCACTCCACAAAGCTGTTTCTCATGTCGAACCGGTCTACTGCTCCCATGTTTTTATTATAGTCCAGGACACAAGAGGGCTTCATTTTGTGTTCTCCAGTGTTAAAGTCAACCTTTCCAGAATCCGCCATCGATGCACTGCTGATTGTGGACAGGACATGGACATCGCGCTTATCATGCCACTTCACTGCCAAGAGGGGCCCAGCACACTTCATCTCTACTTCATCTTTTTTCATCTTTTTTCTGAACTCTGGCATTCCTTTCCTCTTTGCCCTCACAGTGCCACAGGCTCCTGTTCTGTGTTTCATCAGGTAAAGGAACAAGGTGGGACTACTATACCAATTATCTGTAAACAGAGCGTGTCCTTTTTCAAGGTAGGGCTTCAGCATATTTACCACCACAGAGCCAGATACACCCAGGCCATCAATGTTTACAATGTCTGTTGTAGAGCCAGTATATATCACGAGGTCTTGAACATAGCCAGTCAGCACATCACACAATATGAAAAACTTTATCCCAAATCTGTGCCGTTTGGATGGTATGTACTGACGAAATGCAAGCCTACCCTTCCACAACAGTAGCGACTCATCAATGCACAGGTTTTTAAAAGGCACAAAGACTTCACGAAATTTCAATGTCAGGCTAGACAGGATGGGTCTAATTTTCGCTAAGGGGTCAAGCCTATTCATCGTGGTGTTGTTAATGAAGTGCAGGGCCCGCATGATCAAAAGGAATCGGTCTTGGGAGAACAGGGTTTTGAAAAAGGGGGTCTGATACATGCAGTTTGTCGTCCAGTACTCCTTCAGTGACTTCTTTCTCACAACTGCCATGATGAGGACGGTGGCGATGAAGGTGAAAAACTCAGCCACAGTTGTTCCCACCCACCTCTCCATTTTCCCCGCCTCTGACCTCTGCTTTAGCTCCTCAGCAAAGGTATTGGTCTCCTCCACAACATGGCCAACTAGCTCGTCCGAAATGAACAGTTTAAAACAGTCATATTCAGTGACCGTAGATGGCAGCTCTGGTTGAACACCACTCCCTGAGGCCTCAAAAACAAAATCACAGGGCCTGTGGTCAGAGTTGGCAAATTGCCAGCCAAGTTCATTGACTGGAGGCACCTCATCCTGAGGGATAGGTACCAGGACTTCCTCCACAAGTTGGGGTATCAAGTCATCATCTGAGTCTGACTCACTCTCTGAACTAAAATCCAGAATCGGGACTTCATCATCGAACATCATATTCACCACTTCCTCAACTGTTATCCCTCTTCTTGCCATTTTTCCTCAATTAACTTAACTATTAATATGTCTACACACAAAGACAAGCAGTTGTCTCCACACAGCAAAATGAAATCGCGAAGTGAATGGCTGTTTTGTCATTGTATCAAACCTGAGGTAAAATGTTGCTATCTTGCCAGGCTAACGATTGCATCAGGAAATACACAAGATTATTGTGCTGGTGATAGCTTTATTTGTGTATTATTCTTTATACAACTTCATGCATTAAAAGTACATGTATTCCGGTTTTTATAGACATAAAAAGTGCCAAAATATGTCTTTGTAATACAATAAATACACAAGAAACATCTTTGTTGTTACCGGCTTTTTTTCTACAACTGGACATGGGCGCAGCCATCTTTGTTTACATCGAGATGTATACAATATGGCGTCCCCCTGAATCAGTCTGTCGTTGTCAAATGAATTTCAAAGATTGCTCTGTACAAAGCAGCTTTAGCGTGTTTGCACATATTGGTAATGTATTGGGTATTTGCACTTACAAATCATCACTCGACTGACACCACTGACTGGAAACGTTTGAGGTGAGTCGTACAAACTGTTGTATATGATTTTAGACTGAACAGATAGTTAGCAGCATAGCTTTAGCCTAATGTTGCCGTCATCGGTAACATAACGTGCGACTGATGGATTAGATTGTAAGGCTAAGTGTGTATTAATGCCTGCAAAAGTTTTTAATAATTATCCCTCATAAAAACGTGGTTAACAATTATAATATTTGTCGCTAGAAACTTGTAGTCTAATATTTCCGAGCTGCTTCACAGCAGAAATATCCCCCCAGGTTATTGTCGCGTCATAGACCGAACTCTCGTTCCGGGAGGCGTTCCAATCACATATTTGTGATCGTACTCCTGGGAGACCAGCCGCGGCTCATCACATATTTGTGACCGTACTCGCCAACAGGTTAATAATAGATTTCAAGGCTTACAGACAACACATTTTAGAAGTGGGCTTATTAATTGCTGTGAATTAATGTACTGCTCCCTAAATTAATCTGTGGCCTTTGAGTTTAGCCGTGACTGTGCATGCAAGCCTGTCATTCTGCAACTGCCATGTAATGATTTAAAGACATTTGATCATTCCACTATTGGAACATCACCAAAGTCGTGTTCATACTGTATAACCCATTTGAATAAAAGTTGAAAACAAGTGTTTCACAAGGAAATTAGTCTATTGACAAGGGTAAAAAAGGAATGTTAAAATACTTAATAGACCAAATGTTGCTAAATGTTAGACCCCTCATCTCTTAAACCTAGCCGCTCCTATCTTTGTTGAACCTTTAACTCACATTTTTAAAGTATCACTATTATCTGGTTCTATTCCTTAAAGGGCATGTTGCAGGTTAACCACCACTGTTGATTAGAGTAGAGTAGAGTAACTTTATTAGTAGGTACTTAAAGCACTCAAGATATGTATACCATTTAAAAATTGTCTCTAAACCCTGTTTAAGACCATTTATTGTCCTTTTTGTTTTTTAACGAATTTGGTGATGACGTCACCTTGGGGACTTGAGAAGGTAGTCTCAGCAGAGACTGGTTCTAATCTATATGATCTTTGCTAGAACTGCGACTAGCTGGAATGAGAAAGAGGTTGCAAAAACCATGAATAGTATTTACGCAGCCACACAGTTTTGAACCTGTTAGACGTGAGTGTCTAAATGAGCAATTGCCAAGAACTGATGGTCATCAAAGCCAATTCAGTTCGTGGTCAGAGAATGAGTGGAGAGTTGGTGAAGCCTCCTGGTGAGTTGCTATCATTTAGCAACGCAGCAATGAACGCTGGACCTTGTGTACGATCAGCAAGTCAAGTCAAGTAACCCTTTATTGTCACTGGTTTTTAGGCCAGCGAAATTAGCCATCAACCGCAGTGCATACAATAAAATGCTTTACTGAGTGAGTAACAAGTTGTCTATATCTAGTGACAGTGGTTATGTTGTTAGTTCAGATAAGTGCCGGTATACTCTATTTGGAAGATCCACTTAGTTATCTCACTTTGCAGTAACTACTAGCTCCAACATCTTCATCTAGTAGAGTTTAGCTAAATGTTGCAAACTTTGCCGCCGCCGAATAGGCTGTTCATATCTTCACAATGTTTCTTCAGTATGGTTAATTTCGTAAGGCAAGACAAGTTTATTTATATAGCACATGTTTCATACACTCCTCATCACTATCATCAACACCGCTTACCGACGAGAGAATAAGCGTCCGTTTTGCTGTGTTTCACATTTGTGTGGGCGGTGCTGCCCCATGGAAACTGCTGTGGAAAGCTTGTGTTGTAGCAAAGTGAGTGCGTTTTGATCGCTGGACGAGAGTCATGGACCCTGTGCCCTGTTAGATTTGTGTTTTTACAGCCAGAATAAACTCAATAGTTGACCATTTTATATGAATCCTACCAACCCACCTGCCTATAAGAATGTGTGTCTAGCTATGTGGCAAACTATCTATACTATGCTATCTAGCAGTCTCCTATCGCCCTCCCTCTCTCTATATAAATATGTATCAGTCTATCTAGGCTATCTGTCTATCTGTATATCTATCTACATATATATATGGATTGTATGTATTGTATATGGATTGTATCTATCTATCTATTGCTGCTAAACACGCTGGCTTGTCTCTTGCTCTCGTCTGTCTCTATGGCTTTCGGTCTGTCATCTACAGGTCGTCTCCCCAACGTGACGTCAGGGAATGTTTTGAGGGGCTGCGAATTGCAACACTTTTTCGTATTATATTCTGTTTTGTGATACCCTTTAAAATCAAATACAACGAATAACAGTTTAAATGTGTATTATCAACAAGAAAATGGTGTAAATTTGTTATTTATTGAACCCTGCAACATGCCCTTTAAGTCTGGAAATCAGCATTAGTGACCTCTCTTCATAAAGGGGAGATGTAAATTATTGAAACAACTACAGGCCAATCTCCAAGTGCTTAGCCAAAATACTAGTCCTTCGTAAATGAACAAATTGTTTTTTTTTCTCTCTTCTAATAATATTTAAGTCCACATCAATCTGGAATTAGAATTGGCCACAGCACCATTACAGCTACTACTGCTGATGTAAAGCATGTAGACCCTTAATTGATGTAATACTGCATAATTTTCCTGTACAAATAAATGAACAAGTATAATATCTTTGTCTCCCTTTATTTACTTTTGAGACTTGTGTGAAAATCTGATGATGTTTTAGGTCATATAGATGCAGAAATATAGAAGGGTTCTCAAACTTTCAAGCACCACTGTACATTGTATTTGATGTTTGCAGGCCGAGACGTTCTTATAGGCTGAGGTCTAATTAGGCAACTGTCACACATGATTCTCACATGACAGGAAGTGATGTTCTAACTTTGTGTGTGGCTACGATTACTGCAGATGTAGACTTATTTGTCTTTTTTTCTGGCAACACTTTAAATAAACATTCATAAAACAACTGGAGGAGAATCCTTATTATGCAACAGATATGTCTTGCAATCTGCATTTTTTGTGGTGATTTTGATGACTAACGTTAGGCTGTTACATAACGTGACATGCAGACTTAAAATGAACTGGTTGGTAAATTCAACAACAGAAGCCATCCAAATGTAGTCTTCTTGCTGGCTAGCAATGCTAACATTGTTGAGCTGATGAGATTTCACAAATATTACACTTGTACAGATAGATTGTATAGAATTTTTTTGATTATTATTGTATAGGTCGACAACTGGCGCCTTTAGCCTAGCCAATTGGTGCTACAAAACGAGTGTCACCATCATCACGGTGATGTCAGAAAAAAAGACACAAATAAGATACGTCTACATCTACTAACAATATGGCTCTATTCTGAAGATATTATTATTAAAAAGTTTTTACAGGTAGTACCTCGATCTCACACTGTCTTTCTCTGACAGCTCTTTCATCATGTTGTTGCAGTTCAAATAAGTACACATTACCATCAAATACAAATTGCTCTTCCTCTGCCTCAAATTCTCTGCAATACACTTCGTGTTGCACCACCTCTGCAGATGGTGGGAGACAGAGACAGTCACTACAACTACAGTCAACAATTCCGGTTTCCGGTAAGACAATAGACTGGAGTAAATAAGTGATCTCCTGCACCCTCATCCATGGCTGAAGTGCCCTTGAGCAAGGCATCTAACCCCACATTGCTCCAGGGACTGTACCCTGTACCTAAAGTAACTGTCGGTCTGGTTAGTGTAACGTAATGTAACCACAAGAAGTTTTGAAATTAGACCAATCTTTGTCTGGAGACACATTTAAAGCAAGCTTAAATAGATCAAGTCCTGCACAGTGTTCTTGTTTTAATTGATTTAAAATGTTATTTTTATTTAAGTACCCTTTTTCCATTTTTATTCATACTTTTAGTTTTTTCCTGTATTTTCTGTTTTTTAGTTTGATGCTCAGTCCATTTTCCCTGAATAAACAATGGATGATGAAGTCATAATTCTTCAGTGCTTACTGTTTCTTCCACTGCTGTGACACAATTAGCTTAGGTTGTTGGTAATTCCAGTTGTTCGCTAATAACATCATTGGATAACATCAAAAACTAAACGGACTGCTGAAGGATCTGAGAGACGCTGTTTATAGTCACGAGAGAAGCCACAAAACAATGGCTTGGTTGTCGGACTGAGCTTTAGGGGTTGGTAGAGATGCCAGTAACAAAATTAAACATCTGAAACGGTAAAAAAAGTGAGCACATTTTTTCATAATATGGGCCATTTAAGTTAGACCTATCTCAGTGTTTCCCATATATAGAACATTCTGTAGCGCAGTGCCACAGAATGAAAACCGGTCGGCACAAATTGATTCCGCCTCTTTTTTTTTTCCAACGCGATTCTGTCATTCTCCCTCACACGCACAGAGTGAGAGGGAGAGAGATCAACATCCACACATACACGTCAATGGGGGTACACTTATAAAACACCTGCACTGGGCTGACCTTTTCAACCAACCCAAGCGCAACTCAGACCTCAAGTTATTATTAAAATAATGTACCCAATCTTCTTCCCAATCCACTTATTTTAAAAGGTATAGGCCATGCTTTTGACAAACATTGTATAAGCATTGACAAATACAATGTATGAGCAGTTATCACAGGGATGCCTAATTGATGCTATTGCTACGGCTGTATGCGTTTCCTGCAATTTGGATTTCCCAGTGCTGTCTGTCTCTCTGCGTTTCCCATTCAATCTACCTGCTCTGAAGAGCCATGTGACTGACTTGATGAGGAGCACCTGGTCATGTGATCAAGACCTGCTTAGGAGCACTTGCTTCCTGCTGCCAGAGGAGAGGCTGTTTTGGTGTGGTACTGCTGTTGCTGCCTCTTGGCTTTGGGACTTTTTGTATTATTATGATTTGGATGTTAATTTTTATCAAGCTGTGCATCACTGTTACATGCACACTTACTGAGGGCTGATTCGCCCGGTCCTCCTGTCCATGTGCAATGCTTGAGGCCTATCAAAGGAAACCCCAAAGTAGCGGGAAGAGTAGATGTTTGGCGTCATCTGCAGTTTACCAAAGATTAGTAGGCTATGATATACTGTGGTCAAACACACCTGCCCAAAACTGTTGTTAGTTCAGAAAAGATAATAATACGCTTATTAACTCAACGTTATTGAACATCCCGCACCCTACGTCAGCATAGATAACGTCAGTAACAGCAAAAATGCTATTAGGATTAAGGTTTTATAGTTGAGTTGAGTTGCAGTTCCAGACTTCTCTGTCCAAGATTTAAAATCTCATTTACCCATTTCACTAGATGGTACTACACTACAAATGAGTATAACATATTTGGTGGGATTTGGATGAACACACTATGATAAATTCTTTTACTTTCACTTTAGTTGTTTTAAAATTTGTGGGAAATTATTGTTGTTGGAAGTGGTGATAGATGAGTGTTAAATGCACAACACTCAATGGAATTTGAACAAAAAAATGTTTTTATACTGTAGCGTTCTCCACATAATAGCCAAAAGGCATCTACTTGGCTTGTTTACAGAAGTTGTCCTGTTGATTGTACATGACATAATTCCTTTGTTAATTGTACATGACATAATTTTTGCATTTACCCATTTCATTAAGTGGTGCTACACTACAAACAACTGTTAATGGGCTAGATTGATATGACCCTTTAACAACGACATGCTAAAAAGTTGTTGTCTTGGGCCAAATTTGTGACAAAATGCCACAAAATTTGGTGGACAGTGAAGGAAAGATGTGTAGAGTTTGCATATCAAGTTTGACCAGGTTTGGGCAATTACAACCCAAGATATGAAACAAACAACAACAAACAATTTTAATCTACGCATTTAATTTGTAATTGACACGGGCAGAAGGGGGGCTGGCCCCCCGGAGCCAAAAGTTTTTATTACCTACTAGCCTACTAGGGCTACATGCCCACAAAGTTTCATGTCCCTCGGTGCTTTAGAATCTCCAATTCTTGGCAAAAAATCTGTTAAAAAAAAAAAAAAAAAAACATCTGACAAAACCAATTTCACCGCTAACTCTAGCTTTGCTAGCGGCGGTCGCAATGAGGCCCATGGCAGATCAGAGTTGTGACTGCAGGTGTGTGTATGAGTGCGAGACAAACACTTGAGAGAGTGAGTATGGGTGCACTTGTGTGTGCACACTTGTGTGTGTGACCCGGGAGTCAAACGGTTCAAGGAGAGAAGGCAAAGCAGCGAGGCTTCAAACTGTCATTGGCCAAATCCACTGCACTTGTCCAATGCGACATATTTTTTTTAAATACATGATGCCTCCTTGCATTTGGACGGGTAGACGTTCCAAAGTATACAAGCAGGTTTTCAGATGCAAGGAGAGGGTGGATGCAAGATATCTACTTATCTAGCTATCATTTTACCCATATCAATTGACTGCGCTCTTACAAAAAGTCTGCACATGTTATTTTAACAGTCCACGCACATAAAACCACGCACATAACATTCCTGAGGTTGTTGTGCCTAGGGACAAAATAATTCATGTCATCATTCAATTTAACATCGCACTTATAAGCGTCTCCTCCTATGTTTTCAGAATACATTGTATTTCAGTTATTGGCAGACTTCCTACGAGACATACACCACCACCAGAATCAAGGATGTCGTGGGAGACCCCCTGTGCTGTCCTTCCATTGGACAGTCACGTCACGTTAGGTCATTTGCATAAAGTTGACCAGAGCCAAACTTCGGAGCTGGTGAAACAGACAAGCTGCCTTCCCGAGATCCTTTGTGAAGGCATCAGCAACGATTTGACAGCCTCCATTAACAATGCATTTGGCATGTTGCGATGCCTGTAGTGGATCCCCGCTATAAAGTTCTAGATGTTTTGGTCGCACCCAGGTTAGCAGGCAAAAGAGTAACACTCTGCACTAATCCATGGAGGTGGTTTGCCTTAAACTCAGTCAAAAGTGACCATTCAAAAAGACTAAAATGATGAAAATACAAAAGATAAAGTCTGGGGATATGCTCAGTGAGTGTCAATTAAAGCTGTAAAGATATCCTTTGCCATAGATCACAACAATTGATCTCTGTTGTCATTGTATTAAGACCACCCAGCAATTCTCTACAAAGATAGACCGATGTAATTGGTTCAACCAGATTTTGAAAAATAGCTAATGAGCTTCAGTGGGTTATTGCTGGACTGTACAAAGGATAGAAACTTAATTTGTTAACGCTAAGGTATGTCTAGATTTCTAGGCTGTGCGTTTATAGTTTTAGCATTCCAGTTCTACTAAGTTTGAAGCACCATTACAAAGAACTTATAACATGTAATGGTGCTTCAAAGTTGTGGCTAATTAACAGATGGGGGGAGTGTGCTGTCACTATAAAGAAAATGAAGAAACAAATCTTTATGATTTGTGGTAGCCCATAAGTGCTTGCTAGCATCCATTTAAATGGATGTGCCAACTTCTTTTCAGGAGGCTATTCAGTTAATAAGAACAAATAAAAGGTCAGGAATTTAGAAACAAAATGCATGTTTTTCTTTTTAAATAGTGCAGATGTTGCATACTCTGATGGGATAGCAACGCAAAGTTCTGAATTCTCGTGTTGCCTTGATCACATGCAACATGTGTCCTTGTTTGGATGGGTTTGAAGAAGTATTCGATTTTTTATAACAAATATTTGTCATCAGTAGGACTATGACAGCCTCTAGCACCATGACATCTGTCAACAACTTCATTTTTCTGTCAAGCAATGCGTATGCAGGGAATTATACTTTTTCTTAGTCATTTCAGGTAAGGCTTGGATCATTACACTTTACCTTTGGCATGCATGTTGGTGTGACTGGACTAATTGGCATTGTTTTTTCATGCATTTAGATGGATCTCCATTGGCCATAAGCACACAGCAACTACGTAGGCAATACTCAGTTGGCTAGCCTACCATCATGTTACATGTGTTGCAGCTGCAAGGGAGAAACTGTTACTTTAAACTGACACCATTTATTGGGCAGTTTGTGAAAGAATATACCTGCCGGGGTATGACATAGTATGGAGATGGATGTTTTGTTTGTAAGGGGCTGTGTTCTTTTGCTTTCCCTAACAGTATTTCAGAGTTAGGGTTGCAAAGGGGCAGAAAATTATTATTATTAATTATTGTGAGTCACATATCAACATAAATATAAACATTTTATTTTGTCATCAGCAGGCATTATTGCAAAAGGGAGACAATTGAAACACAGGATTCTGATTTATTTGTTCCTCATGATATCCTCAAAACTTACTGGACTGCATGTAATCCTCTGCCTGAAATGTGTGGCCTAAGTAGTATTCTTTGTTGTGAGCTCAGAAACGTAGCTTTAGCTCCTCAGAATTGTAGAAGTTATTGTGCATGTGATAGAGGAATGCAAAATGCATGTAGGGGGTGTGGCCTTAATGGTGCTGCAGAAAATGTCTTATGTCCACCACATGAGTGAGGAACAGCATACTATACACAACTTTATTCACATAAATCTGATCATTTTAGCCAAGATTATGCTACAATATTTTTCTCTACCAACTATGTTGATGGCCCTAACCTTCAACTTTGATAATTTCCAGTTTATTCCTGTTAATTCCCGAAACATCCCATGGAAAGTTTCCAACTTTGAAAATTCCTGGAATTTTGCAACCCTATTCAAAGTCATAGCACTAAAACACTACACATAGCAATGAAGAGATGGGAATAAAAATGTCTATGACAGTAGCCACAGCCAGTTATAAGGTCATGAAGCTATCTCAGGTAGGCTTTGCATCAAAGAATAGCCTGATGAGAGGTACAGATCCAGTATTAGAGTGCACAGGAAACAAGTGCAAGTGCAAAAATGGCACCTTTTATCAAGAATCATGTAATTTTGCACAGTCTTTGAGTTGGCCTGGATGGCTGTGTTGAGAGTGACATCTTGTTTGCCCTTTTTATGACTTTTCTTTGATAGGACACTGAACACATGGACAGGGTGCATGTGGGAGAGACAGATGGGGTAGGGTTAGGAAATGACAAGCCCAAGTCTCACGTTCTTGGTACGGTTGTTTGAACCCAAGTCCCCCCGTTCTTGGTACGGGTGTTCTAACCACTGCACCACAGCACAACGGGGATAATGGGATAACGTGGCATCAGCAAACTAACAGCTTTAGATTTTGGTTTATTCTCAGTCTGTTCACACACATGTAAACACTTGTGTTCTTGTGTTCTCTTAAAACATGGACTTATGTTGCTACAACAGCCGGCCAATGCATAGAAACCATAGAATACACAGAAAAACCCTTTTTTCCACTTTTGCATCCTTCCCTTATAATTGTATATATTGCCTGCTAGAACTCTTACTAACAATCATATGCTTTAATTCCTATTAAAACAAGCATAATTTTCAAACCCTGTCACCAAATGTCAAAAACCAATCAATTAACAAGGGCATATGATAAGAACACATGCAATCAATCAGAAACTCTTTAAATAATTCAACATATGTGTGACTAAGATATTGCATAATTGGATAATAAATGTAATGTGCACCTCCTCTTACAGTCATTTAAACCAGTGTGGGAAACCTGGGTTCAGAAACTACAATCTAGTACCACATATTCCAAATCACCTGGTTCTACCTGTGCATTTACTACAGGTGATTCAGTAATTAACTCATCTGCCTGGCTGAAGAGTTGGGCTAATTAATATCAGCTGATTCAGTGAAGAGCTAGAACAAAAAGGCAGTACTGGATTTTAGCTTCTAAAGCCAGGTTGCCCATTACTGTTTGAAAGCAATAGGGACATCTCACATTTTCCACAGAAAATAAAGGGCAAGTTAAATGCTGGATGCTTGTTAGAGGTGGTATAGTACATCACATATGAATAAAATATCAATTTTCAGAACTTTGTTTGTGGAACTTCCATATCACTTAAACTTAACTTAAACTTGCATTTCAGTGGCATTTCAACCAGTATTTAAATCTTAAAATAAACATTTGGTGCATCATGAAAAAATATGGTCTTATTTGCAGTACAACGTCATTACAGCCATAAATCTTTACATGTTAATGAAATTCAAACGTGATACAGGCCTAACCTGTATGCCACATATAAAACAGTATTCCAGTAATTAAGTATTCCAAATACATTTCAGACTCTGGTCAGACTGTCAAACCACTGCTCAGATTGTGATGTAAACTTGGATAACTATTGAAGGGTGAAGGTTAAGGACTTAAAAAGGGGATGGGATGGTTTAAAATAAAATATTAGTACAAGGCAGACCTAGGGAAACGTAAAATAACATGGAATGAATTGTAGGTGTACTTACTTAGTCACAGAATATGGTAACACTGTATCAGAAAGATGGGGATGAATCTGTCACTCAGGCTGTGTCATGCGATGATGATGACCTACAAAATAAAAACACTGCGTTCTCAGTCGAAGGATATGCTTCATTTTTTGACTCGTGGTTAGGCACCAAATGTTCATACCATGATATTCAAAACCAGCGACATATTCTGCATTGCCTCGGAGTGGTATTAACTTTGCGATGTCTGTAGCGCGAGACAAGCAGCTTGCTGGTGCATTCGAATTCATGGATAAAACAAGTTGCAGACTGGATTCGAATCAATCTCTATGGTTCTCATCCTGGCGAGAAAACAGCAGTCTAGTCTATCCCACGCACTGTAGATCACTAAAACCAAGTAATCAAAACAATGTCCAGTACACTTGCTTCGACAAGAGTACAGTAATTGCAGCGGTCAGTTTTCAGGTGAGACTGGTGCTCCTGCAATCCAAAGGGACATAATCGCCGAATTAAGAACCACTAGCCAATACACCGATATCCCGTGTTAAGCGCCACATAAAGTTTGACATAACTAACAGAATAACAAGCTTATTTGTGTTCATAGTCTGTTATAGACCAACGACAAATTTGCATCAGAGTGCAAAATGTCGATCTGGGGTCTGACAAGACAGACAAGCGAAAGAGAGTCCATCTTGCTTTGGGGAAAATGAAGTATAAATCTCACTCCTGTCAAACTCCGCCAAAGCAATCACAACGAAACGTTTCCATCAACTGCAAACCGCGACCTTTCATTACTTAAACTTGGGGTTATCAGTATCGACGATTGCAATGGGACATTTGATTGGACCGGTCTAGCTTTGCGATTTGTTAAACGGAATAAAAGTAGCTTGCTAGCTAGCTAGCTCTCTGATGCGAGTCACTATAGCCCCCTGAACGTATCATTAGCTGAACATGCAATGGTTTTAAGTCCCTAGGTCACTTCACAAGCGACATCACTTCACTTTTGTAACTTGGGTTCCACATAATTGACCATTTGCAAGATTTCGAACGTTGTGTCAACGTGTTTCGTTACACTGTAGCCGTGCATTTGATGAGGGAAGTGTCTTCTCCGTTTCTAAGAGGAAAGCAAGCTTGCCTAGCTATGTCGTACATATTGTCTCTACGTTTTGCATCGTCAGTTTAACAGAACAGTGACTTGGAATGAGTGCCGAACGACATCGAGAGCTGGCACTAAGTAAAACAACGACATGTTTATTAATCGATATGTGTTTTAATCGCGAAATCATCGGGAGCCAGCAGTCTGACACGGCCACGGTGCAATAAACTGACACAAATACTGCACTGAATATCAGAATGTTCTTGACAAACGACACTTGGAATCCGTGCAGAGGTAAAATACCCATAAGTTTTCTGTCATGACGGTATCTCAAAATGGAAACTTACCTCTGTAACCAAGCTCAAACACCAGGGCCTTCTCATTCCAGCTTCCGTCCACCTTTAAACTTATTGACACATCATAACAGTTCTGCCCTAGCTGTACAGTAACACAAATAGCTACCCAGACCGAGCACTTTTATTTTTACCGGATGAACGCGAAAGCAACCTTTACGAAGCGCAACACCGGGAATCACAAACTGACTGATGATCTTTTCCATGTATACATCTAAACTAGACAACAATACAGAGATGATAGCATAGAGTTCTTCGTATAACTCGCACAATTTTCAGTGCTTGTTTTTCCTGCCCTCCCCCCGTATGTCTAAGTGTTCTCTCTCCAGTCTTGTGGAGCCTTGTGCAGAAGCCTATGTGGAATGGATGTTCATGACTGGCCTAGCTGTATGTGTACCATCCTCATTCAAATTATGGCTTCCGACTTCACTCATCTTGCTGAAACTTTCCGAAGTACATTCTATGAAAATAGTCCCTCAGAAGGTGTCACAAGACATGGATAGAAAACACACGACCGTATTTATCTATACAGGCACTATTCTACACGAGTACTTGATATAGCTTCCTGGGTGTTGTGTTGGGTATCGAAGTGGTTAGAAAATAAAAGTGAAATACAAGCACTAGTGTGTCAGCGCTTACCTGCAACAGGCCAGCCGATGAAATGTTTTGTAACTTCAGGCTGGTACCCTAACAGATCGTTGTCCACTTCTCTTCCTTCGGTTAACGTGTTTCTCTAAACAGTTTGCCACACAGGCTACGGTACTGTACATGCAGTGAGTAAAAATATCATGTTCATGTAAGCCTGTTCGTGATTGGGTGCTGGTTTGACCGACAGTCCGAAGCACCCACAGAGCAAGCACATTACATCGCAAGCTGTTCGGAAAAGAGAGATTAATACATCTTCAATCATTGTTGAGGTGTTTTGGGAGGCAAGGTAGGGGCCCGCTCAGACTCCAAAACAGCACCTGAAAACTGTCCCTACATGGAGGAGGTAAGTTTAGTGGCCTTAATGAAAAGAGATCGAATGTAACCGCACAAGACAACTTTTCATTTTCTTCTTGTTTTACATGAGCCTGTGCATTCACTTCGTAGTTTTTGTACCACGCAGTCTAGCATGTCAAGTGAGTGTCCGAACTTTTTACATGTTCAGTGCACTGTTGTTACACATTTGCATTTAGCTATGTTCTAGCCAATCCGCCTGACATCAATGTTTATTTGAAGTTGTGCATTAATGGTGCAAGTTATCAGCCACTTTAACGCATTAGAACCAAACCTAATGAAATACCAATGTGAAGTACAGTATAACGATAATTACATAAGAAATCTTTCAGACCTTCTGTGCCTGGAGAAATTAATAGCAGACATATGCGAGCATAGTTGTCTGCATTGGGGGAACACATTATTAAGCAAACTATTGACACAGATTATTTACCACAAACTCCACTTTATGTTCCTAAGTAACAAACATGGGTAAACATGCAGGTGATTCCTGTGGAAACATCCTAGTGTCATGCATACAATTTAAGGGAATATGTATTTTTAATGGAGATATTCTGAGCATTATACTATTGTAATATAAATCACATAACTATACATAACAGAGGCACATCGAGCACACATCTGGGCTACTATTGCTGTATTTCTCTCTAAATATATATTAGAATTACTGCACATCCTACCAACACTTTAGCAATGATCACTTAACCAATCTTATTTTTGTGTTAGGTTAAATTAGCTATTAGCCCTTCTCAATGGAGTAAGTATGCTGAAAAGGGCAGTGGTTTAAGGTCTACCCAGAAATGCCACTGAGGTACCCTGACCATGGTACCATCCCCACACACTGCTCCCTGGTCCCTGTCATGTCTGCCCCCTGCTCATGTGTGTGATGGATTAAATGGAGAGTTGTAAATTGGGGGACTAATTAGGGAATTTAAGATGATCACATATGCTTATTTTGAGTGTTAATTATATTTTGGTTCAACTGAAACAGATTAACACACCTTAATACAAAGCACACTGTCTTCTCACTGTGAGTTCGCATAGACTCAGGATGAAGTGAATTCAGAAGCTACCAGTACCACATATTCCACATCACCTGGTCTTACCTGTGTGATTAATACAGGTGATTTTACTAATTAAGTCTTCTAGCTTCCTTAAGAGGTGTGTTAATTAGAAGCAGCTGATTAAGTGAGTGGCTGGAGCAAATATGTGCTATTAGACTGAAGCCAGTTTGCCCACCAGTGTGTGCACAGCTAGTTGGGTCTGCTCAGAAACACAAAGGAATGGGTTGCACAATAGAGCCCCACAAGTCAATAATAAAAATAATAGATGGCTAACCAGAGCCAACATAGAAAATGCCCAACAGAATTGAGCACAAGGGTCCAAAGCGTAAAGCTTCACAACTAGACTAGATTCAGTGGAAAAAGTCAAAAATACAAAAGAACAAAATAAACTTCAAGTAGTAGGGGTGTGCAAAAATATTATTATTGCAATGTATCACGATGCAAATTTTCACAATATTATATACATTTCTGACTCAAAAAAAAAAGTTTAAACTTATATTACAGCTCTATCCTCCAGTAGTTTATTTGCTAAATCCTATGCACTTTTTGGTTTTGCCATCAATGTGTCCACTGGTTCAGTTTGTGTATAAGAATAAATATTTTTGTTTTAATGGCAACTATCTCCAGATGTTTATTTTTCAATCCCCTATTAAAATAAATTAAGTTACTCTGACTTATGTTGATGTTATTCAGTTTTGATAAGATAAGAATACTATCCAGATCGTAAATAGCAACTGATAATTGAGCTCTATTTTAAAAATTTCATTGAACTATGCAGAATATCGCAATATATTGCAATACACCCAGTATTGCAATGTATTGTGATAGAATCATATCGTGACAAATGTATCATGATACAGTATGTCACAAAAGTGAGTACACCCTTCACATTTTAACAAAAAAAATGCTTTATCTTTTCAAGGGACAATACTACACAAATGAAACTTCGATATGTTTTTAAGTTGTCAATGTACAGCTTGTGTACCAGTATTAAGTTACTGTCCTCTGAAAACAAGTTTACACACAGGCATTTTTATATAAATAGCAGGCCACAAAAGTGAGTACACCCTGAATGATAACTGTACATATCATTCAACCATAAAAACCCACTTGTCCAATTCATCATTTTTGTATTTTGGTCTGCTCAACTGGACCATAAAAAATTATGTATCATGTATTAGAGACATTCATTTTATTGTTTTTGGCTATAATTCTCTCATACTATCCACTGGATGACCAACATGGCTCCTCATGGCAAAAAAGAAAACTCAGGATTTGAGAAATGGAATTGTTGCTTTACAGAATGATGGCCTATGCTATAAAAGATCAGCAACACCGTGAAACTGAGCTACACCATCATGGCTTGAGTCATTAGGTGGTTTTCCAAAATGGTTGCATTGTCAGAACAGGCATTGACAGGATCAGTCAAAGAAGTTGGGTCCACACACTTAGTGTCAGATGCAAAAGTTGCCTTCAAAAAATAAATGCATGAGTGCAGCCAGCATTGCTGCAGAGGTTGCAGAGGTGGGAGGTCAGACTGACAATGCTAAAATAATATGCCACACAGTGCAACAACTCGGTCTTCATGGTCATCCTTCTAGATGAAAGCCTCTCTTAAAACTTGATCACAAAAAAGCCTGAAAACTCTTTGCTGAAGACATGCAGTCCAAAAGCATGAATTCCTGAAACCATATCCTGTGGTCTGACGAGATTTAGATAAACTTTTTTGGCTGAAATGATGTCAGGCATGTGTGGCAGCGCCCTGTTGAACAGTACCATTATAATTGTGCCTTGCCTACAATCAAGCCCATTGGTGGTAGCATCATGGTTTGAGGCTGCTTCAATGCTGCCAGCACTTGGCAACTACAGTTCATTGAAGGAATCATGGATTGCAACATGTGCTGTGGCATTCTGAAGCAGAACATGATGCCCCCCTTCAGAAACTGGGACACACAACAGTTTTTTTCATCATGATAACAACCCCAAACACACTTCCAAGATGACCACTGCCCTCCTGAAGAAGTTGAAAGTGAAGGTTATGGAGTGGCCAAGTATGTCTCCAGACCTGAACCCTATTGAGTACCCGTGGGGCATCCTTAAACAGGAGATGAAGGAGCACCATTGTCTAACATCTCCCAGGTCCGTAATGCCATAATGGGGGAATAGAAAAGGATCACAAGAACAACCTGTGCAGCTCTGGTGAATTTCATATTAAGGCAGTGGTAGATAACAATGGTGCTCACTTAAAAAATTAACAATTTTGACACAATTTGGACATGTTCACTGTGGGGTGTACTCACTTTTGTGGCCTGCTATTGTCACAGAAATGCCTGTGTGTAAAGTTGTTTTCAGAGGACAGTAAATTAATACTGCTACACAAGCTGCACACTGACTACTAAAAAACATATTGAAGTTTCATTTGTGTAGTATTGTCCTTTGAAAAGATATGGCCCATTTTTTGCTGAAATGTGAAGGGTGTACTCACTTTTGTGAGATACTGTATGTATTGCATCGGGAAGTCCTTGCCAATAGCCACCCCTACCAAGTAGGAGCCGCTGGCTCTGTGTTGCCTAAGTGAGATAAATAGCTAGAGAGGTCAGAGAAATGCTGGAGAAGTGTTCCTGTGTGTGTGTGTGTGTGTGTGTGTGTGTGTGTGTGTGTGTGTGTATCAGAGAGCTCACAGGTATGGAGCAAGAAAATGCAAGAGGAATCTGGCAAGCATAGAACAGTCCAGGATGTCATCATGTGGAACCTAAGTTTGGTTCTCAAAGACTTCATGGTTGATCGCTGCGACACCAGGAATCAAGGCTTGTTGACATGTTGGATGACTTCCTGCAAGTGGTGGTGTGCTTGTCGGGGTTACAGGACAAATATTCCAGGCGATGTCAGACCAGGGCAAACAGGGTCACCAAAGACATACACCACCCTAGGCACAATATTTTTCAAAGGCTGCCCTGGAAAGCGGTTCCGTTCTCAAGACCATAACTGAGAGACTGAAAGGAGCTTCTTCCCCCAAGTCATACAGTTTATAAATAAATAGGCTAACCTCAACTCACTTGCACATGTATTACCTCCGCCAAGGAGGTTATGTTTTTGCTGGCGTTGGTTTGTTTGTCTGTCCGTTTGTTTGTTTGTTTGTTAATAGCATAACTCAGAAAGTTCTGGACTGATTTTGACCAAATTTTCAGGTTGGATCAGAAGTTGGCTAGCTTAGCCATTAGTTTTTGATTAGTTTTTGGTGGTGATCCGGATCACCATCTGGATCCAGGACTCTTCACCATTGCGAGATAGGGCCAATTTGGACGTTTTTGCTCATAACTCTACAAATAATGCTCAGAATGCTCGTTTACCCATCAAACAAAAAGTCTTCAGGTGGGAATGGTATGAGGTGGAGATTTCAGTTGCCTTGGTGGAGGTCTGTGCTCTCCGAGTGCTTTTCTGGTTTTTCTTTAGGTCTGTTTTTTCACTTACTTGTGTGAAACACATAATTTCGGCCAGAAAGACTCAGAGAATAAGATTTTCAATTAAAGCATTTTTATATAGATAAAATAAACAACTGAACATTAATTAGACAGTAGATATTCTTTGGCGTAGGTCCGGTCATCGGCCTGGGTCTTGCATCTTTGGATCCGGCAGGACCAGCTGTTGCTATTTGGCAGAACTCAGAACTTTTCCCCCAGGCGAATGGACCGGGACCAAACTGGTGGTGGTGGGGATGGAGGGGGGAGCGTCGAAACGTCAGCACCTGAAGCAGCGGAAAAGGTAAGTTAGACAAGACATTATAAAGCAGGTGGCGGCCGCTGATTGGTTGGAGACTGCGCCCGTCCCAGCAGCTGACGTCTTCCTGGCAGAACTTCCGCAGGCTATCATTTCGGCCAGAAAGACTCAGAGAATAAGATTTTCAATTAAAGCATTTTTATATAGATAAAATAAACAACTGAACATTAATTAGACAGTAGATATTCTTTGGCGTAGGTCCGGTCATCGGCCTGGGTCTTGCATCTTTGGATCCGGCAGGACCAGCTGTTGCTATTTGGCAGAACTCAGAACTTTTCCCCCAAAAACAAGGTAAATAATTTATTAGTTTTAATACCCGCCGTGTGGATTAAAACTTACCCCCAAAGATGATAACAGTACAGACACTAGACCCACCATGAAGAGATGACCGGAACCCACCTGTAGCAGAGGAAAGAAACAATGCTAATTAGCAGAAAAAACACGTAGAACTAAACAGCACTGGTACGTACGACAAAATTTTTCTGCAGACATCACAATGAAGACGCATCGAATCGCCCCCAGAGAACAGATACGATTGAGGCAACACGCATGACAGGCACATAAAACGAATGGAACAGCCCTTACAAAGAGCTACTTTGAAATCTTATAGAGGCTCAGAGCCAGACAGGGACACGCATATGCGAGCCCCAGAGAACGGCTATCCCGGAGCACGCCATGGACATGCATATAAGATCTGGGAACAGATATCTCATCACGGAGCACGACAAGGACATACATAAAAGCTCCAGAGAGGCTATCTCAGAGCGCGACAAGGACAAACATAAAAGCTACAGAGAACTGCTATCCCATAGCGCGGCGTGAACACTCATATAAGCTCCAGAGGACTGCTATCCCCGAGCGCAGCTTGAATGCTCATATAAGCTCCAGAGGACTGCTATCCCCGAGCGCAGCTTGAATGCACATATAAGCTCCGAGAACGGCTATCTCGGAGCGCGACGTAGACACACATATAAGCTCCGGGAACAGCTATCTCAACTTGGAGCGCGACATGGACATACGTAAAAGCTCCGGACAACTGCTATCTCAGAGCGCGACAAGAACAGACATAAAAGCTCCAGAGAACTGCCATCCCGGAGCGCGACGAGGACACACATAAGCTCTGGGAACAGCTATCTCGTCACGGAGCGCGACAAGGACATACATAAAAGCTCCAGAGAGGGCTATCTCAGAGCACGACAAGGACAAACATAAAAGCTCCAGAGAACTGCTATCCCAGAGCGCAGCTTGAATGCTAATAGAAGCTCCAGAGGACTGCTATCCCCGAGCGCAGCTTGAATGCACATATAAGCTCCGAGAACGGCTATCTCAGAGCGCGACAAGGACAGACATAAAAGCTCCAGAGAACTGCTATCCCAGAGCGCAGCTTAAATGCTCATATAAGCTCCAGAGGACTGCTATCCCCGAGCACAGCTTGAATGCACATATAAGCTCCGAGAATGGCTATCTCGGAGCGCGACGTAGACACACATAAGCTCCGGGAACAGCTATCTCAACTTGGAGCGCGACATGGACATACGTAAAAGCTCCGGAGAACTGCTATCTCAGAGCGCGACAAGGACAGACATAAAAGCTCCAGAGAATTGCCATCCCGGAGCGCGACGAGGACATACATGTAATCTCCAGAGAATGGCCATCTCGGAGCGTGACTAAGCTCCAGAGAACGGCTACCTCAGAGGGCGACATGGACACACATATAAGCTCTGGGAACAGCTCTCTCATCACGGAGCGCGACAAAGACATATATAAAAGCTCCAGAGAACGGCCATCTCAGGGCGCGACAGGGACAAACATAGAAGCTCCAGAGAACTGCTATCCCAGAGCGCAACGTGGACACACATATAAGTTCCGGAGAACGGCTCTCTCAGAGCGCAGCGATAGACTCACATAGAAGCCCCAGTTACATTTAAGTCTTACTGAAGCTCTCGCGGAGATTAAATAATACTATGCCATGCAAGATGCCCCTGAATAGCTATTCTAAGGGCGATAATCAGTACGAGTTCATATGGCAAAGCAGGGCGAGGCAAGTTATTTGTACAGCGCATTTTATACACACGGCAAGATGCACTAGAGAGCGCTGCAGACAGTGCGAACAGAAAGTCTTTCTCGGAGCGCATAGCATGAGAACGTTTCAGTCTGCATAGACTGACACCACCACCAGTAGTTGCAAAATATAAATACCTTAATTGCCACAAGAGAGCGAGAGTTGCGCCTTCAAAATCAATTTGGAATCAGGCCTGAGGTAGGCCACAAAGGCTGACAAAGTCCATCTACCCAGCCGCTTAATCGAGGAGTCAGGCACATATAAGCCCCAGCTATAGTTAAGTCTTACAGCAGCTCTCACGGAGAGTAAAAAAGACGGAGAGACGAAAACTGCCCAGAGAATAGCTAACTCTAAGGGCAATACTCAGTACAAATTCATATGGCAATGCAAGGCGAGGCTAGTTTATTTGTATAGCGTATTTCGTACACAACGGCAATATGCTCTAGAGAGCGCTGCTATCTCTGAGGGCAACAGACATGACAGACACATGAGATGCACTTACCATCTTGGAGAGCATAGCATATGAACCGTTTCAGCCTGCAGAGACTGACACCACCACCAGTAGTTGCAAATAGAAATGCCTTGATTGCTGATAGCGAGCAATACTTTCAGCATGCAGAACTGATTTGGAGCCAGGTTTGATGAAGGCCTTGAAGCTGACAAAACCATCTCCCCTGGTGCTTGATAGAGGAGTCAGTCATTCCCCCTTCCACGGCGGTTGTCACGGCTCCGATAAGAAAGGAGTGGCCCAAAAGGTCGGATTGTGATGGGCAAAACGCAAGACGCACAGATCAGCCCTGACGGAGAGCAACATACGTGACCTACGAAGAGGCCCTCACGGAGAACGACGAGCATGACAATGCAGTTCTGCTCCTACTAAGAGCAACTTGTGACGCAGAGGGGTTGGCTTGCTGAGAGCAACGCACGAATAACGGCTTGCAGAAAGCAACACACGATAACTCACAAAAACGCTGCTCCTTACTCGCAAAAAAAATCAAACGTGAGCATGCGATGTTTAGAGAGGGGACAGACTCACGGAGAGCTTAACACTTAAACGAGATACGTGCGAGACACCTTAAACCCTGATGGAGAGAATTAGCAATAGCCTTAAAGAGGAGGCGTATAGACGCATGACAGAGTAGACTGGGGAAACCAGGGTCATGACACAGAACACAAAATTGTATGTAGAGAAGAAATATTTAATTGACAAGATTCAAAATTAAACCAAGGCGGTGCAGGTATTGGAGATTATTCCTACGAAACAATTATTCCTACAGAACATAAATACATGATTATTTATTTATCAGTCACACTCTCGGGGAAAGGCGAAAAACCCATGTTACCCAAAGAAAAAACCACTCTTGCCAATTCTGTGGAAAAACATTGGGAAGTCTGGGAAAAAGTCCTTTACCAGCACCATTTCAAAATGGCTACTCAGGGTTGGACAGCCAAGAGTGGACATGCTACACCACTGTTAAGATTACAAAGAATGACAACCATAATGGCCAAACCACTATTAAACTACTGCACCTGGGACAGTTAGCCTGCAGAGATAAAAGAGGTCAGATAGTTAACAACACTGCATGCAGCCACATCGACGTCCTGCAAGGAGTCAATGAATGCATACCTCGGCACAGAAAGAACCTGAGCGAAAAGTTTGTGATGTACTGAAATGATCAATAACTAACCTATCAACCTATTTAACAAGGGCTAATAAATGGCATCCGATGTGAAATTGCGGTGAATTATGAAAGGAATTTACTGCAAGACCCCCAGAAACACCAGATTAAGCAACTGTGAGTGAGAGAGCTTTAAAAATGCTACACCGACTAGCCGGGGAGTAAATAATTGGTTTCTATCAGTCAGCAAAGAAAATTGCAGAGCTTTAATAAAAATGTGCCCATCTTTTAACTGTCAGCTTACCGAACGGGCAGCAGAACGAACCGCTTGGGCACATGGGGAAGTACATGTGACCTCGAATGAAAAAAGAATGGCATCAGCCCTAAAGATGATGTATTCATATGGGCAACTGGGAGGCGTAGGATGTGGAAGCAAACATCGGTTTCTTACGGTTCGCATCAGCATCACATTGTCCTTTGAATCGAATGCCAAAGGATTCAATTAACAGCCACGGACATAGAGTCATTGCGCATGCATAAGAAAACAGGAGTAAATCTCTTCAATTGTATAGGTCACGGGTTAGCTGAGCCACTTCCATTAGTTTGATTTGAATGGCATGTCCTAGAATGAACTGCATTATTAAAACTGTCTATGGAGTTTTGAAGGTTTGTAGCTGGTTGACCCCCAAAACCACCTAGGCAGACCATAGGTTACATCAGAATTAACCCACACGACAACTTCCACACGCCAACATGTCCAGCCATAGACACATACGTCCATCCCACTGACTGGATTGAACTCTCCATGACGGAACCGTCACGTCAAGCACGATAGCCAGTCACTGGCAGAGTGAATTACGTCGGATCATAGGCAAATGTGTAAGCAGTTATGACTTGTAAGGTTAACCAACAATAAAACCCACGAGATACCATCTACGAAAGCTTGTCTCTACGTAGAGGAATTTAAACCACTTATTAGTGTGCAGACATCGCGCATTTTCCAGCTGAGCAACGAAACCAGAACCAGACGCTGCAAATATATTTAGTAGTAAAAGGTACCAATACCCCAGCGAATAAGCGGACCTTATCAAACGGAAGCATTGGTGGCATAGCCGCCGACAACCTTAGCGAAACCTGCAAAGTAGCACCGACGAGGCAGGTAGCATCACGGCTAACGAACATGAGCTAATCACTGGTAAACACCGTTAGCTGCTCAGCATGTAGCATAGTTAGCATCGACTATCGCTGCTAATAAGCAAACGAGCACCACTGAATGCGCAAATTATCCCAAATGAATCAACTGAGGGCGAGGAACTGAGCGTAGCCTACCGTGTGTAGGAGGCACGAACTACAGATGCACAGTACACATGTACTCCAAACAACATAAATAAGTGAATGAACTGCCATGCATATCTACATCAACACAGAACGATATCGTCAGATCAGTAACAGAATAAAAGGAAAACAAGGCTTGGTACTGAAACGAACAAAGGGCAGGTTAGGTGGAGGTGGCACGGCTCCGGGGAAGGGAGACCTAAAACTAGAACCAACTGGAGCTCGGGAGAAATTTTAAAATAGCTGAGCGATTCGGGGTTTAACAGGGAATGTTCAATAAATATTTGCCAGTATTTGTGTCTTTGTGCTTAATTAGATAATTAGAGAATAATTAGATTAGGCTACTGAAAAGAGCTAAGTCGTATGGTACTGGACATCTTTTTGGAGCTTGAAGACATTTCACCTAGTCTATAGCTCACAACGACACTTCACGCATTGTTGTTGCCATGATGTATGTGTCATGCCGTTAGTGGAGAGGCATTGTCTCCTAACAGCCACTCATTAAGAGGGGGATCCCCCTTGTTATATCCCAAAGTTGTTACTAGAACTAGTATGTCACTATAAAATGTAAAATAGCTTTTCAGCAATGCACGATTGACTACCGACCAGGTTTTTCTCGGTCATTGGCGGACTTGTTTTCTGCGTCCTTGTATTTGCATCTGGTGAGCTTCGCGACCACACACAGACAACATGAATTTCTGCTGGAAAAAAAACGATGCGTTCGCACAGAATAGTAATGACAGCATACACATGTTGCTAATGCACAGCATTCTTTGAATGTCCACGTAATTTTGTGACATTCCATCACAGGGGGCACTGTTTCTCATCAAAACTAGAAGTCCTAAAACACTTTTTGCTAACTTACTTCTCTACATTTTGCCCAAAACAATGATATTTTGTTTAGTATGCTGGTGTTACAAAGGTGTATTAACCCAGCCCATAAACACTTGTTCGTAGTGTAGTGCCACTTAGTGAAATGGGTAAATGTAAAAATTAGAATTATGAATTGCCAGTGTTTTAAACCGAGAAGGTGAAAAATGCACAAAATTTGTCATCTACAATCAGAAGGACAACCTCTGAAAACACAAAGTACCATGAAATTTGGCCCATAGGAGGCACTGTATTTTTACAAAATTACATTTTGGCTAAAATCTGGAGCATGCTATGGTTTAAAATGTTATTTTTGTTAAAAAAAATGTTTTTTTGTTTTCAAATTCTATTAAACGTAATGGGGCGACAGAGGGGAGGGCGGTCAACAGGGCCCTGTAAAATTGAGTCTGGACCCACCTGTGGCCCCCCCTCTGAACGAAAATTATAGAGTAATGTTTAAGGGTGCTTGCTCTGCTCTTCTTAAGTGGTGTTTTTATGACCCCCACTAGCGAAGCTAGCGGAAGCGGTCAAATTGGTTTTGCCGCAACTTCACATCGACTTTTTTCCTTTTTTTTTTTTACAGATTTTTTCATCAACGATTGCCGGGACACTGGAACTCTGAAGGACATGACTCTGTTTAGGCATGTAGCCTTAGTAGTTTCTAAACGAATAGGAGCTTTTGGCCCCCAAGGGCCACCGCCCCGCTGTGCCAGTCCCCGTTTTGCTGAATAACTGAATGAACGTTTCACCCATGAAATTTGTCTGACATGTCAGTGTTACAGAGCCGTATCGACCCAGCCCATAAACGCTCACTTGAAGCATAGCGCCACCTAGTGATATGGGTAAATGCAAGAATTGGGATTTTCAATTGCCAATATCTTCGACCGAGAAGGTGGGAACTGCACAAAATATGTATGATGACACACTCACAGGATCAGGAGGAGGAGGTGGTTCGGGAGCGGTGTTCTCCAACAAAGGTCAGTCTCACCAACATCTGGTCAGCATGGCGTCTCCAGTGTTCTGATGCTCCGACACCGACTGTGTACGACATGGGACCAGTCTCAGCTGAAACCACTCCTGGTGTGCACTTCTCTCTTCTCCCATAATCATGAAAAAGCACTCTGTCACCCACCTTGAATGATCTGGCTTTAGCATGAATCCCTCGATAAGCACACTGTGCCTTCTCCACGTCCAACATTTGGCTTCAGTAGATCAAGCCGAGATCGCAGGTTGTGATGCATGAAGAGTATGGATGGTGACTCCTTGGTTGTGGAGTGTGGAGTGTTGTGATACATCAGTAAGAATGCACCCAATCCGTGTTGGATTGAAGCTGTTCCTAGGGGGCCGCTTCAAGGAATGCTTGAATGTTTGCACAAAGCGTTCTGCAAGACCATTTGTACATAGATGAAACGGTGCAGAGTGGATGTGCTTGACTCCGTTGCTTCTCATGAATGTCTTGATCTCGTATGAAGTGAACTGGGGGCCATTATCACTCAGCAAAACTTCAGGGAGCCCATAACGACTAAACAGCCCTCTGAGCACCTGTTTTGTTTTGGAGGCTGTGGTAGAACTCATGAGGTGTACTTCTGGCCATTTTGACTGTGCATCCAAGACTACCATGAACATATGGCCTTGGAAAGGTCCAGCAAAATCAAGATGGATTCTCTGCCACGGAGATCCAGGCCAAGTCCACGGATGGACTGGTGATGGTCCTGGTGTTTTCTGTGTGAACTGACAAGACTGACAGGTCCTTGAGACTTGTTCAATTTGAGAGTCAATTCCGGGCCACCACATGTAACTGCGAGCGAAATCTTTCATTTTGACAACACCAGGGTGTCCAGTATGTCTCTCCAGTCCAGTGTGTGGGTCTCAATTTTAAAGGGATGATGACACTAGTGGTGTGAACCGTCACTCATCTCATGATTCGATTCGATTACGATTATTAAGTTAGCGATTCGATTCGATTCGATATCTCGATGCATCACGATGCATCACGATTATTCACATCACAGTACTATTATTCACAACATATTACTTCACATGGCTTTACATTACACGATTATTCACAACATATTACTTCACATGGCTTTGATTTCATCAACAAACACAAGCAGTTAAATATTACCTTCCTCTTTTATTTGATAAAATTTATGAATTGTCAGAACATCCTACCTGTACATCAGTGTAGAAGCATATTCTGACGGATTCATTTGAACTGTCAAAACGTCCTATCTGCTAATTGTGAAAGCATACTCTGCCGAGGTAAATTTAATTGTCATAGGGTCCTACTTGCACTTACCAGTGTGGAAGCATATTCTAATTTGATAATTGGAATTGTCAAAACGTTATACATCTGTGTTTTATTTCCGACGACATAATTCTCTGTGTTTGAACGCACTTGCAAAAAAAAAAAAAAACATTAAAATAGCGAGCGTACAGTGACAAAAAAAATGAAACTGAAAGTGCACGGTGGGATTCTCTGACAAGGTAGCACAGCTCGGCAGACATGTCTGTCATTTCTTCCTACAGTAGGACATTTCACAGAAGTAGGACAACTCCGCAGAACACCGGTGTTGTTAACAACTCTGGATGGAGACGGCTAACACGATTTCTTAAGTTAGTGGTGTTCCCAACATATTTATTTTTATGGCGCCGTCATGTTGTGTTGCGATGTATGCTACACGACGACGAATGGGTCACGTAGATGAGACAAAGACCATAGACACAGGTTGCCATAGACAAAACCGGTTACCGGGTGCTATTTTTAATACTTATGGCGAGAAAAAATGACTGTAAAAGGTACAACATAGTTGCTGTTTAACCACAACCCACGCTTATTCCACAAAACACTACAGCACAACAGTGCAGCTACGTTTCCTCTTACCCCACGTGCACACACACACATGCGCGCACACACACACTCAACTCCCTTTCCTTAAAGGCACAAACACATAAGGAATATCAGCAGAACAGAACACAATTAACACAGGTTATCACAATACATTATAATCGATTATGATCTGCTATTGAAACGATTATTAATTGTTCACGTCTGCATCGCGATGCATCGATTATATGATTAATTTCAACACCCCTAGATGACACGTATACTCCACATTAGGCACCCTTGTTGCAGTGTCAGTTCCTCCTTCCTGCTGATAAATGGCGTCAACGTGCTGTCAGCATCCTGGACCCTTGGGAAGTGACCTGTGGAGACTATTTCCAGTACTTGGTCAAGAACAGGGTTACACCTGCTCTCTCTGCAGATTTCTCGGCAGTTCACAGGTACAGTAAGGCTTCTAAGTGTCTGATATGAAAGCTGTCCACTGCATTACTTTTTTCCTTAGGGGATGTGGGAAGTGGAAGGCGTGAAAGCCCATCAGCATTGCCATGACGAGCCACATCTCTGTAATGAATGGTGTAGTCATGGGAAGCTAATGGCAGAGCCCAACGCTGCATTCTAGCAGCAGCCATAGATGGTACAGATTTGCTCAGGTTCAGAATTGTGGTCAATGGATGATGGTCTGTAAGGAGCCCAAACTGCCTGCCGTACAGGTAGTGATGAAATTTGCGGACTCCAAATATGATAGCAAGAGCTTCCCGCTCAATTTGGGCATAATTGCGTTCTGCCTTATTCAGAGTCCTTGACGCAAGTGCTATTGGCCTCTCTTGTCCGTGGACGTGAGAAATGACGCTGCCTACCCCATAGACCGATCACAGCTTAATCCTTATCACACTATACAGACTGCCAAAAAGCTCACTGACTTTTTTTTATCTGACCTCTCCCCTCGTGTCAATGGTGCTTACAAACTACAACAGAATAATTATCACAGGAGATTTTAACATTCATGTTAATAAAAGCTGTGACTTAAATGGTAAAGACCACCCTGGACGGTTTTGGACTATATCAGTATGTAACAGAAGCTACTGATCAGCTACGAAACACGCTCGACCTAGTAATATCGCAAGCCGCACACATTAACAACATTTCCGTGTCGGATATTGCCATCTCTGATCATTACTGTGTGTTATTTGAATTCCCACTTACTATACCTAGCAATAGAGAGGCCTGTGTAACCCACAAACGATACATACAGCTGTATTGCTGTACTGGCTGAACTACACTGGCTACCCGTATCTTACAGAATTGACTACTACTACTAGTACTACTAGTATTCAAAGCTGTAAATGGCCTTGCCCCATGCTATATAGGGAGGGAAAGTAATCTCATCGCCCCCTGCTGGTTGCGTTCCCCACCTCTATATCGAAATGAATGTGATTTTTTCTTCAAAAAATTACATTTCGGCTCACACTCCAAAGTTAAGATAGTGGCTTTCATATGATATGCATACTGGGCAGTTCTATCGATTCAGGTTGTCATACTTTGTTTTTTTCACTGATCTGAATTGTTTTTAATGTTAATTAAAAAGCTGATAAAGGACTACACTGAACGATAGGCGCGTGTATGACGTCACCGTAAAATCTGGCGCCTGTCCAAATCTAACAGTTAGCTGCCGGCGAGAGAAGAAAGTGAAACCCAACGATTGTGTACATGAAACTCATCTGATTATAAGAATCCACAACCGTAGCTTTATGAAATCTTTATGAAATGTGAAAACTGGTATTCATTTGTTTCTCCGTGGTTGCAATCAGTCGCGAATTACAGCATGGTGAACTTGTGTTTACTGACGTAACGGGAGCGACTCAATGTTGTAGTCCGTTTATGACAAGTTAGGCACAATTTAGATTTTTTTTAAATAGGACGAAATTTCACACAATACTTTCACAGTTAGTAGATAATCCCCATATATAGCCTGAAAAATATGTCTGGTGCACAAGTTCCGTGTCATACCTTTGTGGGATTTTTTTAAAAATCGGTCTATGGGATTTTTAAATGGATAAATCACTTTTCGCAATATAAAATCTGTCTGCCCAGTCAATCTCTCCACCTGTATAGCTAACACTCTCTCTAATCTCACCCCTCCTACAAATCCAACCCCCATGGACCTGGTCAACATTTACAACAACACTCTTTCTACCTCACTCAATAAACTGGCACCTCTGAAGACCAAAACAGTCACGTTCAGTCACTCGGCTCCCTGGTTCACCCCGGAACTCCACAAGCTCAAAAAACAACTCAGACAACTTGAAAGACTCCACAAGAAAACCGGCCTCACAGTTCACGCCCAAGCCTACAAGGACCATATGCTACTTTACAAATCAGCACTCAATGAAGCCCGTTCCTGTTACTACTCCGGCATTATTCATTCAGGATCTTCCAACCCACGCTCCCTGTTCTCCACCATAAACAAATTACTCAAACCTCATGACAATATTACATCCACTTTCACCACGGAAAAATGTGACCGCCTCATGTCATTTTTCACCTCAAAGATAGACACCATCCATAATCAGCTTGCATCCTCCTCTGCCAACACCCCAGTCCCAGGACCCCCACTTGCCTCCCCCTCTATTCATCGGCTTTCTTACTTCACACCCATAACAACAGCAGATCTGTCCAAAATATTCTCCACCATGAAGTCATCCACCTCCCCCCTGGATCCCATGCCATCTGATCTCGTCAAAGCCTGCCTCACCCCCCTCGCTCCACTCATCACCGACACCATCAACTCCTCCCTCACCACTGGAACGGTCCCTTCACCACTCAAGCTTGCTGCCATCACCCCTCTCCTTAAAAAACCTGGCCTCGACCCCGATGACCCCAATAACTTCAGACCCATCTCCAACCTCACATTCCTCTCAAAACTACTTGAAAGAGCTGTCGCAGCACAATTAAAGCAACATCTCCTCACCAACAAACTATATGAAACATTCCAATCTGGCTTCAGAACCCACCATAGCACCGAAACAGCTCTTCTCAAGGTAACCAACGACCTCCTACTCTCCTCTGACTCTGGAACCATCACCATCCTCCTCCTCCTCGACCTCAGTGCTGCCTTTGATACAGTCAACCACTCCATTCTCCTCAACCGTCTGCAATCCATTGGCATCACCGACACCGCCCTCCTCTGGTTCAACTCATACCTCTCCGGCAGATCCCACTACATTAACATCAACAACCACACATCCTCCACCACCCCTGTCCGACACGGAGTCCCACAAGGCTCTGTTCTGGGCCCCGTCCTCTTCATCCTCTACATACTCCCACTTGGCCACATCATCCGCCGCCATGGACTCAACTTTCACTGCTATGCAGATGACACTCAGCTTTACATAAACACCAAAACCATCACTCCAGAAATCCTCTCCACCCTCACCAACTGCATCACCGACATAAAAATCTGGATGAGCCAAAACTTCCTCAAGCTCAATAGCAATAAAACAGAAATAATCATCTTTGGTCCAAAATCCATGCTCCACACCTTCCAGAATTTCTCACTCTCCATCGATGGTCACTCTGTCACCCCCTCCGCTCTGGTAAGAAACCTAGGACTCTATATGGACCCCGCACTCTCTTTCAAGCCACACATAAACCACATCGCCAAAACATCTTTTTTCCACCTCCGAAACATAGCACACCTCCGACCCACCCTTTCACCATCAGCTGCTGAAACACTAATCCATGCTTTCATCACCTCCAGACTCGACTACTGCAATAGCATCCTATATGGCCTCCCCTCAAATGTTCTTCAAAAATTGCAATATGTCCAAAACTCTGCTGCCCGACTGCTTACCCGCTCCCCATCCAGAGAACACATCACCCCCATCCTCCGCAAACTCCACTGGCTTCCCATCAAACAACGTATACAGTTCAAGATTCTCCTCATCACCTACAAAGCCCTCAATAACCTTGCCCCCCCCATATCTCACCGATCTCCTACACCGCCACTCCCCCCCTCGCCGTCTACGCTCCTCGGATGCCAACCTCCTCACTCCCATCATCAAAACCAAGTACCGCACCCTGGGGGACAGAGCCTTCGCCATCGCCGCCCCCACCCTCTGGAACTCCCTCCCCCTAGCCATCCGAGAATCTGATTCACTACCATCTTTCAAACTGAACCTCAAGACCCACCTCTTTCAAACCACTTATTACACCTGAGTCTTCTTTCCCAGTACCACCAACATCACCAGTTTCCTTCGCCCTAATCTGCTGTTCCCCTTTGTATCCTCCCTGTCCTGATGTCTCTCCTTACCTCTGTTAATTTCTCCAATACTGCGTGTTTTCACTGTTTCTATGTACTGTATGTAATGTATGTCCCATTATTGTGCGTCTGTACTGTCCTTATGTACTGTATGTCCCAATACTGTGTGTTCTGTACTGTCCTTTGTAAAGCGTCTTTGAGTGTCATGAAAAGCGCTATATAAAACATATGTATTATTATTATTATTTATTATGTCAATGAACATTTACCACGCAGCTTAAAATTGCTCAAAACTCCATCTCTTGGCTTCTAATTGCTCAAATTTGGTCAACATTGACATGCCAACTCTAAACAGCTTTCTTTTCATGTGTACTAAATTTTGTGACATTTCGTCATAGGGGGCGATGTTTATTGGCGAAGCTAGGTGTCAAAAAACTGTTTTTGTTAAATAACTCGTCAACAATTTTGCCCAAGACAACGATCTTGTGTTCGTATGTCGGTGTTACAGAGGCGTATCGACCCAGCCCGTAAACACTCACTTAAAGCATAGCGCCACCTAGTGATATGGGTAAATGCAAAAATTGGGATTTTGAGTTGCCAATATCTTGGACCGAGAAGGTGGAACTGCACAAAATACATCATGCACGATCAGCACAAAGACACAACCTCTAAAAGCACAGCACATGCCATAAAATGTAGTCCATAGGGGACTCTGTAATTGTACAAAATGTTATTTTGCCTATTATCTAGAGAATGCTAACGTTTACAACCAATTTGTTTTTATTGTGAAATCTGATGACCTTCACCCAGTGAAAACACTGGTCGACGTCCACTTCCAATGAAAACAATTTCCGTGAAATTTCAACACTGCGAAAACGAATCCAAACAAACGGGTCATTCCATGTCAAACCACTCAATTTTTTTCCGCCCCCCCTCCGATTTTGATGACATTTGGCATGCTCATGGGCATCCTTGAGAAATGACAGCATACCAAATTTCAGCTCATTTGGACCATTTTTCAAGAATCTAGAGAGTTTTGAAAATTTCAGTTTTTGCATCGATTAGTGACCATGCAACAGAAAAGTGGCTACATTTTGCAAACCCATCACTCGATTTTCATAAATTTGGTATCATTACAAAGGAGAGACATTCCCCTTTCAAATGATATATAACACGATGACCTTTCAAGGTCATTGCATTTTCAAGGTCATTTGATGTGCGCTTGACCTTTGACCTAATTTTTCAGACAATGAGTATCGATCAATTTTGACGAAATTTTATTATCTGTTAGGCAAAGAAGTAGCAATTATGCCTGCAAAGTTTCAGTTTGGAGAATCAAATGGTTTGGGAGATATTCAAGGAAGACTTTTTGATATACAGGGTGTTCCAGAAATAAATGCTGGCAAATAGACAATGTCGAGTAGTAACATTTATATTTACGTTTAGGCTACACAAATTTGCTGTAAACAGTGCTATGGTAGATATTCAAGGAAGTCTGTTTGATATACAGGGTGTTACAGAAATAAATACAGGCAAAAATGCAATATCAAGTACCATTTTACACTCACATACAAATTTATGGTAAATGGTGTCATAATGACCTCAAATACCTTGAACCTGCAGCTAAATGGCAAGGTTACTTGATTAGAGATGCTCAAGCCATACTAGATTCTGCACAAAGTTGTCTAGCAGCCAAGTACTATAGAATACCACAGGTCTTAATCTCTGTTATAGTCACTTTCCCCAAACTGGTCAACATTGCCACAAATGGCTGGATAAAAAAATGTCTGAAAGGCTGTTTTATGGAAATGAATGAATCTTTCTTCATGGAATTTTACCAATAGAAATCATGTCAGTACTTGGTTGTGCTGCTGGATCATGCTCTTGATAAAAAAAAAAGACAATTAAAATATTATCATGATAAAACACCAAGTGTTTATTTGTGTATATGTGACCCATCACACCAAAACAGGTATTAAGTGGCATGTGGTGGTTCTGAGGTACAGCCAAATATAGTTGCAGAGGTCATGCTGGGCCAATTTTGTGTTTTACACATTTTTGTTTAATTAGGCTTGTGGACTTTCACCTTCTAACCATAAAATCAACAAACTACAAATTGCTACTTTCTCAGCAGTTTCATTAACATCATATCAGATACATCAGAATTTGCAATTTTCTTCTTTTCAGACTGTGAATTAGTACTGTACTGAGTAGTAAGTACTGTCAGGGTTTCTGTTGGTGAACTTCCATGAAGAAAGATTCATTCATTTCCATTAAACAGCCTTTCAGACATGTTTTGCATCCAGCCATTTGGCAATGTTGACCAGTTTGGGGAAAGTGACTATAACTGAGATTAAGACCTGTGGTATTCTACATATAGTACTTGGCTGCTAGACAACTTGGTGCAGAATCTAGTATGGCTTGAGCATCTCTAATCAAGTAACCTTGCCATTTAGCTGCAGGTTCAAGGTATTTAAGATCATTATGGCACCGTTTACCATAAATTTGTATGCGAGTGTAAAATGGTACTTGATATTGCATTTTTGCCTGTATTTATTTCTGGAACACCCTGTATATCAAACAGACTTCCTTGAATACCTTCCATAGCACTGTTTACAGCAAATTTGTGTAGCCTAAATGTAAATATAAAAGTTACTACTTGACATTGCTTATTTGCCAGCATTTATTTCTGGAACACCCTGTATATCAAAAAGTCTTCCTTGAATATCTCCCAAACCATTTGATTCTCCAAACTGAAACTTTGCATGCACAATTAATACTTCTTTGCCTAACAGATAATAAAATTTAGTCAAAATTGATCGATACTCATTCTCTGAAAAATTAGGTCAAAGGTCAAGCTCACATCAAATTACCTTGAAAATGCAACCACCTTGAAAGGTCATCGTTTTATATATCATTTGAAAGGGGAATTTCTCCCCTTTGTAATGATACCAAATGTATGAAAATCGAATGATGGGTTTGCAAAATTTAGCCAATTTTCTGTTTTATAGTCACTAATCGATGCAAAAACTGTGAAATTTTCAAAACTCTCTAGATTCGTGAAAAATGGTCCGAATGAGCTGAAATTTGGTATGTTGTCATTTCTCGAGGATACCCATGAGTATGCCAAATTTCATCAAAATCGGAGGGGGGGGCGGAAAAAAATTGAGTGGTTTGGCATGGAATGACCCCTATTTCTTTCAGAATTTATTCCTACACACTACACAAACACACACAATGTCATTCATTCAACACCCACATCCATGCCCACTTCCAGGAAAATATTTCCTCACAATTTCTCACCTCACAACACTGCTCTACCACATATTCATCATACCAACAGTTCCCACATTTCAATACACTGCGGCGGTCATACCATGTACCACTATGCGGTACATCTAGTTACACCACGCGACAGCCCACATTAACGGGGCATTGCGTCACTGTGACATTACATTATTGCATCACACAAGAGCCCGCATTAACGGGGCATTGTGTAACTACGTCATGTTGTTACTGTGTTCGTCTGCTCCGACACCACTGGACAGCAAGAAATGTTGTCTTGTGGTGACCTTGCCAAACTATAAAGCACTTTGAGCTACATCTTGTATGTATGAATTGTGCTATACAAGTAAAGATTATTCTTATTATTATTATATTATAGGGTGATGGGTCACAGGCCAGCCGAATGGGGAGTTTTGGGTCATAATGGGTTAATACGCTTTGGGAGAGTAGTTGTTCTTTCGCCTGCTTGAAAGATGTTGCACATTCTAATGTCCATCGCCACTGCTTTTCCTTATACAAAAGAGCATTGAGTGGGCTAAGGATGGATGACATGCTTCTTCCTTACAGGCTGCATGCATCATTTTACATCAACTGAGAGACTTTGCTACTGAGTTACCCACAGACTTTGATTAGGTTATCAATAAGTGTTTTGTGTACCCTATCTGTCATCTTCTTCGATGTTTTGTGTTTCTGTCGTCTTTGTCTTTGTGTTAAATGCAACAAGTAGCTATTTGTTTTATTTGTGAAGTGACCTTGGGTGTCTTGAAACGTGCTTTTTAAATAAAATGTGTTAATATTATTGTTATTATGAACATTTATGGAATTGCCTTTACCAGATGACGGAGTTACAAAACAAACTAAACATTTTGAGGAGAAGATGAAATCGTGTCATGCATTTGCAGAAGAGGTAGAGGAGTGGCTGTCTAAATCCAGTCATCTATATTCACAGCCAAAGGAACATCCAGACGCAGAAAGTGTTGATGATAGAATCCAACCTCAAGATAGTGTTTTCTGTCGTGTTTCTACAACTTCCACTGCGCGCATTAAAGCAGAGGCCGAGAGGAGAGCTCTTTTAAAACACGCCAAAGCTCTAAAAAAGAAACATCACAAAGAAGCACAGGAGGAAAGAGTTTGAAAGAAAAGGAGCAATTGGCACTGGAAACAGATTTAGCCGCAACAAATGTAACGCATCAGGTTTTAGAAGTGTACTCATCACAGTGTGGTTTAAGAAGACCTGATGGAATTAACTCCTATGTGGAGAGGAGCAATGTTCGAGGATCTATCGGTTTTAATCCCTGTGGCAACGCATTTGTCCCAGAGGAAAATTATATTCTTACTGGGCCTGAGGCTGCACCAGTTGTTAGGTCAAAGCAAGGCTTTGCTGTTTTTAATGTTTTGAAAATAGCGTAATCTTCATGCTTTGTCTATGCCCTTAGCACTAACATTGTTAGCCTTCTGGGCCAAAGCGGTAAAAAATAGTGAAGTTCTGAATGCAACTTATTGGTGCAATTTTGCTCCTCAACAAACTTACCAACTTGGTATGATGTTTTAACATGGCAATTTTCATTTTACACAGAAGTTTTCCTTTAAGCTAGATGCTCCATATCAATGTAGCCGGTTGAACCACTGTAACCACCAGGTTAACTGAATTTAAAGGGTGTGACTGAACGGTAATGAGCACATAATTTCCTTTAGTACTAAGAGGTGCTCTGGTGAATGACTTGAAACTCATGTGGTCGCTGGAAGCTGAATTGTTTGGGATTCATGGTGTTGTAGCCGTCTAGTACATCTGTCACTGGAGCATAAACTGCTCTAGGAGCTGGACACACTTTCTAGTGGAATCCTGTGTGTCCTCTGTTTGGCCACTGTTTTTCCCCTTTTGATTATGAGCTGTAGTGCAGTGGGCTGTGTAAATATGCCTTGTTGGCCGTGTGGGTTGAACATTTTTTGTGTGCCCTCTTGCAGTGTAATTCAGTTATTTTTTCTTGATGGTTGGTTGTTTCAACTATAACCCCTCAGTCGTGCGGCCGTATTGGGGGAGGTGTGGAAGATGATTCCACCTTTTTCAAATGTTGCAGTGAATAAAAAAAAAAGACTAATAAGACAGTGCAGATATATGCTTTCTTGGATCCTGGCAGTCCTGGTGTAACAGGATTGAGAATGGTTCCACTTGCCAGTGTATTAAGCTATGTAGAGAAATTGTCTTCTGGCCCTTTACATGCCCTGCCCAGTTTCTTTTGCCTGCATAATGGTAGGTCATGAATGTATCGCGCTGTTCAATATATTAAGTTAGTTGTCTTATTTAGAGTTTTAGTTGGATTCAATGTATATGTACCTTAACAGACATTGCATATTTACAATAGCCTACCTGTCCTGTTATTAGTGGCATACAAACTTTGTTTAATCTGTTTGTTAGGCAAATAGTTGCTAATGCAATAATTCTTGTATTTTTAGTTTTGTATTGCCATTGTGAAGCCAGGACACTCAGGTTAACATTATTTTCATCATCAGGTACATATCATTGTCATTGTTTGCCCAGTTTGTTTTGCCTGCATAATGTTTTGCATTGCCATTGTGGAGCCAGGACACCCAGGTTAACGTTATTTTCATCATCAGAATAAAACCGTAAACTGGGAATCCTGTCCTTGTCATTCTACAACACAATGCAGATAAAGATGTTACTCCAGATATTGATCTATGGCTGTATTTGAAGGATGTTAAACTTCATGAACTTCATGCAAGTGTTGATCTCATTGGAAGTTTTGGTATTGGCCTTGGAGCCATGGGAAGTTATAAACAGCGAGAATGAAGGACCATACGCTGTCAGAACCAGAGTCGACTGGGTCATCAATGGTCTTCTCCATGGTGAAAGCAGCAGAAGTATCTGCAAGAAATGCAGCTTGCAATGTCCAAAGAAGATGTAAAATGTATGGATATCGTCAGTACCACTGCAAAACTAATTAGAGGTCACTACCTGACTGGCCATTAAGAAAAGAAAATGTAACCCTGCCAGATTGTAATGTTGCAGAACAGCGCTTATGCAGCCTGAAAAGAAAATTTGACAGGAATAGTGTGATGGGGATGATGATGGTGATATTACTGGTCACACTGATGCTCAGGCACTTGCATCTGCTGAAAGTAATGGAGAAAATACACAGGTGGTTACACAAAGCATATAGACAAAGGCAGATGAAATAGCACATAATGTGACTGCTCTGAAAGAACAGGTATATAAGTTTGAAACTGAATTTAGATATTCTGTGACTAGTGCACTTAACTCATTGGCTGCCAGCCATTTTCAGAGCAGAGAACCCCATACTACCAGCTTTTTTTTAGCATATTGACAGATTTTTTCAAGACCCACAAAACTGTGTTGTGTAAATATGTAAATACCAAAACTACCAGACCAGACTCCCTTCTTTCATCAAGAAAAAAATGGTTTGTTTCTACCTCTTTCCATTCTTTAGTAATAATCAGCAGTAGAACATGGGTGGGTTTCACCGAAAACACCTGTTTTGACCAAAAAATGGAGAAAACAAGCTTATTGTGAAAAGAAACATGCCAAGCAGAACAGTGTTTTTGACAGCAATATTCTTTGCTTTAGTGACATCTCAAACATCTGAAAAGTGGTTTCCTTCTATAAAACAGCCAAAAACGACACAGAGAAAGTGCTTTTGATAGCAAACTAATAATTTAGTCACAAATATGTAACTGTAAATAGTTTATACATTTTTGTCAAAAGGTAAAGTGTACAGTTATTTAGAGGCATGTATGTATGTATGTAAGCTGTCACAGCTATAGTGAATCTAGTGTGTGTGTGTGTATGTGTTGATGCCAGCCAGAATCCTGGCCACAAAGTCTGCTCGATGCACAACCTGTAGATTATAGTATATAACTAGATGTACTGCATAGCGGTACATGGTATGACCGCCGCAGTATATTGAAATGTGGGAACTGTTGGTGTGATGAGTGTGTGGTAGAGCAGTGTTGTGAGGTGAGAATTTCTGTGGAAATGATTTCCTGGAAGTGGGCATGGATGTGGGTTTTGAATGTGTAGAGTGTAGGACTGATTTGTGAAGGCAAGGAATCGGCAAAATGAGATTTTGTACAATTACAGCACCCCCTATGGACCAAATTTTATGGCACGTTCTGTGGTGTTAGAGGTCTTTGTGGTGATCGTGCATGATGTAATTTGTGCAGTTCCCACCTTCTCGGTCCAAGATATTGGCAACTCAAAATCCCAATTTTTGCATTTACACTTATCACTAGGTGGCGCTATGCTTCAAGTGAGAGTTTATGGGCTGGGTCAATATGCCTCTGTAACACCTACATACTAACACAAAATCGTTGTCTTGGGCAAAATTGTTGACGAGTTATTTAACAAAAACTGTTTTTTGACACCTAGCTTCGCCAATAAACATCGCCCCCTATGACGAAATGTCACAAAATTTAGTACACATGAAAAGAAACCTGTTTCGAGATGGCATGTCAACTTTAACCAAATTTGAGCAATTAAAAGCCAAGATACGGCCATTTGAAGAATTTTAAGCTACGTGTTAAATGTTCATTGACATGTAACTTCGGAACGGTTTATCTCAAGATAAATCCTTTGATAACTTTTTGTCAGCATTGTCTGTAGATGACATATACCAAATTTGGTGAGATTCACATGAACGGCCTATGACGAGTTCGTTCAGATTTGTTTTCGGAATATTAAAATTTCACGGAAATTGTTCTCGTTGGAAGTGGGCGTCGACCAGTGTTTTCAATGCGTGAGGGTCAATAGATTTCATGATAAAAAAAAAATTGTTGTAAACGTAAGCATTCTCTAGATAATAGGCAAAATGACATTTTGTACAATTACAGCGCCCCCTATTGACCAAATTGTATGGCACATGCTGTGGTTATAGAGATCTTTGTGCTGATCGTGCATGACGTATTTTGCGCAGTTCCCACCTTCACGGTCCAAGATATTGGCAACTCAATATCCCAATTTTTGCATTTACCCATATCACTAGGTGGCGCTATGCTTCAAGTGAGTGTTTATGGGCTGAGTCGATACGTCTCTGTAACACTGACATATCACAAAAATTTCATGTCATTGGGTGAAACGTTCATTGAGTTATTCAGCAAAAACTTTTGCCGGTCTCCCCCTCTTTGACGGACCCTGGCAAAGCGGGGGGGTGGCCCTTGGGGACCAAAAGCTTCTAGTCGCTCAAAAAGTTCTAGGGCTACATGCCTACAAAGATTCACGTCCCCCGTACTTCCAGTGTCCCGGAAATCGTTGACGGAAAATCGGGGAAAAAAAAGAAAAAAAAAAAAAAAAAGGGAAAAAAGTCGCGGCAACACTATAATGACCGCTATCGCTAGCTTTGCTAGCGGCGGTCATAATTATTATAAAATATTCTCTTCTTGGTATTACCAAGAGGAGTGGGAGTGTGATCTCTTTTGGATGCACAATCTGTATATATAAATATATACAATTGCCCTAACAATATTTTTTTATTGCTGCAGTAGCCTACAGTGTAATGTGGAGAATAGTTTTTTTAACCTTTCTTAACTGCTAACAGGAGTGGGAGTGGTCTGCTGCTCCTTGTTGATACAGATGGTAACCACCTGACGAGTCCGAATCGCTAAATTCATAAAGAAGTCAGTTTCAGGGAGTATGTTGATACCAGTGTAAGTACAATTGGTCTTCATTCGGTGGCACCAATTAATTATCTGTCCAAGCCCTCGTTACGTGGGGCACCAAAATGTCAGTGCAATTGGTCCTCGCACGGTGGCACCAGTTAAAATGTAGGTAATTCAGTCTCATATCAGTCTTATAAAATATTAACCATCAACTATAATGCTTAATAATAAACATTTAATTCATGGTATATACAGTAATGTGCAAATTTTTAGGCAGGTGTGAAAAAAATGCTGTCAACTAGGAATGCCTTCAAAAATGGAAGTGTTAATCATTTATGTTCATCAGTTGACAAAATGCAGTGACTGAACAAAAGAGAAACCTAAATGAAATTAATATTTGGTGTGACCACCCTTTGCCTTCAAAAGAGCATCAATTCTTCTAGATAAACTTGCATAGAGTTTTTGAAGAAACTTGGCTGGTAGCTTGCGCCAGACGTCTTGAAGAACTAACCACAGATCCTCTGTGGATGTAGGCTTCCTGACATATGTAACCAATTTGGTGTAAATAGTTGATCATACACCTGACTACAATTCTGCAAAATCCCTAACTTTGTGTGTACCCCTTTGTGTGAATTGATGCTGGTTTGAAGGCACCTGCCTAAGGCTGAATCCCATTTCTAATGTATACCCCTTCCCCTACCCCTATCCCTTGCCCCTTGCCCCCTGAAACTGAGCAACAATGGGTAGGGGTTGGAAGTCAACCCCTATGAATTGGGACACCACTTAAACAATGACATACGTCATCAGTAGTCTCTGCCAGTTTTTATGTAAGCAGACGCGACAAGCTTTTGCCAGAAATCCAACATGCCGACTGCAGCTGTGGTGGTCTCTGTTGCGTGGGCTATTGTCATCTTTTTACGGTTGCATTCTGAACTAAACAATTTTTACCGTTTCTGCAGAATGGGCTTACAATGCTAGTCTTTGGGGCAGCAAGTACGAGTGAACCCGTCAGTTGCTTGTAAACTGTTACAAACGCAATGAGCTAGCCAGCATTCGCGGTTCCCAAAACAAAAAAGTAACACTGTCACAGCAGAAGGACACGCATACCATTTGAACGAACACAACCCCAGATTTTCCAAGGCTAAACCAATGATATTGCTTGCAATTACTTGGGTTACAATATCGAAATAACTGTGTTGCACCGATGCTCACAATTTGTTTACAACTTCCATGCAATTCCATGCATCAACCGATCACTCAAGGTGTCAAATAACGTTACACTACTTAATACAGTACTAGCAATCAATTTTTTTGTCTGTATTTTATAAAGAAAATGACCATTACACATTGGAACAATGTTATGTTAAGACAATACAGCGGTTAACACAAATTTTCAACCGTAAATAATGGAGAAAATACTTTTTGTGAACTAGTTTGGTCTCTGTACTTGTCGTTGCAGCCATCTTGCTGGTGATTCACAAGGCATTCTGAAAAAATGGTCATACCCCTCTGTGTGCCTCTGAAAAATCTTCATTTGGAGGGGTATATAGCCCTACCACTTCCCCCTACCCCTCTGCCCTCAGGAGAAATGGGACACCCCTACCCCTACACGTGCACGCACAAACTGGAGGGGTAGGGGAAAGGGGTAGGGCCAAGGGGTGTAATGGGATTCAGCCTAATTCTTTGCACAGTACTGTATCTTTTTAGCCATCCACATGTTTAATGTTAAAACACCCATATGGCTGAAAGGACTTGATGGGCATAAGTTGTTTTTTGACAAGTTTTATACATTTTTTTCACACCTGCCTAAAACTTTTGCCTTGATGAAGGCAAGTGAAGATCTTTCTTGGCAGTGGCTCTCGTTTTATTGTAGCAAAAACAGACAAACAGTTTATTACGAAGGGTATAGGTTATTAACTAATCAACTACGGATGTGAAGTAATCCTACAGGTAGTGCTAATATGTGTATGTGTCTGTGTGTGTGTGTGTGGGAAAGAGAGAGGGAAAACAGAAAGACGGGGATCATGGGTCACGGCCCCCCATTTGGTGGAGGGTCAAATGGTCAATGGAATGTGTGAGGGCGTCAATGGAGACTGGGGGAAGTGCACATGGCGCATGATTAAATCACTGTAAAACAATAGGCTAGTTCTGCTAGGCTATCATTAGCAAAAATCCTTCTGACCAGGTATCATAGTACAGGGCATTAGATAAGGGTTAGTAAAAGGAAGATAGAGAGGGAGAGAGCATGCATGATCTGTCTATCAAAGTAGCAAATAATAGAACAAAACAAATGATCTGGTCAAAGTCTATATTAAAACAATGTGCATGTTTACATCAGACATAAGTTTAACACTTTCTTGTTGTGCTAAGTAATATTCTAGCTACACCCAAGTGCATTACGCAAATGTTGCTTTCTGTGTCTTTCGTCTCGGGTGGAGTTGCATGCAGTCCTTTCTTGTTGATTTGGGGAATCCTTGGAGAAGTCCAGTTGAAGTAGTCGTCACAGTTCAATGGGCGGTCTGTGATGATCTGATGAATGAAGAAGAGTCATTTTAGAATTGTTTTAGGAAAGTTCTCTCTTAGCCCTAGCTGGGAATTGAGTTCCCGAAGAGGGTTCCTACTGTGATTCGTTGCACACAGACATTTATAGCAACTTTACTTCCTTAGCATTTTGGCTGGAAATCCTGTGAATTAGAAGTAGTCAGTTTCATTCAAACTTAACAAATGTTCCTTGTGCAACAAGTAGCCTATCAGGGGAATCGGGTCACCCTGTAATCGCGGCTATAGAACTAGGAACGGGGAGCCAGTCGCCTTTCCAGTAAAACTTAATGTACTCGAGTTAAAGTACTTTCTGACCTTATGCAAAGGTCCATTCTTTGTCTACTTAGCTGTGCATGTTGCCGAAAGTTTCTTTGTTGTCTGCTTGGCCTGGTGGCCTGCAGAATGAGAGTGTGCTGCCCCTTTGCTGGGTGCAGGACAGAGAGTGCATGTCTCTTTAGGTCTGTGTGGCCCGATGGCCCACAAGACAGAGGGGCCGTCTCCCTTTAGGTCCGCGTGATCCGATGACCCACAGGACAGAGAGAGTGAGCAAAAGTGTGGCAGTGGTTTTAAAGGGAGTGAAATGTGAGAAGGGTTTATCACCTGCCTCGTCCTGCACCCTGGGACTCACAATGTTATCAGGCCTCCTTATGCTTTCTGCAGGAAAGATGTGCAGTTTTACCAGAAAAGGCTTGACAACAGATGAAGTTAAATGCATTTAATAGATATACAAGAAGATGAATATAACAGGTGCAGACGAACAATAAGAAATTCTCGTTGGCGCAGACCCCTGTCTTCATGGTTAATGTCCAATGGATCGTTCGCATATCCTGCCATCGAAAGATGGCAGGGGGCAAGAGCTTGTCCCCATTGACGAGACGGGGACCAACTGGTGACGGTGGCTGGAGGGGTGGAGGAGGTGTCAAAGTCGGCACATGCTAGGTAGCAGAGAGCAGAGTTGGACAGGATGATTTTGAACAAACGCACAAGCATCCCATTGACTGCGGAATTGATTAAGTGAAATGACGTACAAGGGAATTCCTGACACCGAAAGCTGCGGTAGGATACAAGTAGAATGAAAACTGACGTAGTGGGGTAAACCCTCAGGGAACTATGGGGAGAGATTTGATTGGTTAAACAGGGGAAAATGAGTAATAGACCTTATAGACAAGGTCGAGTCTTCCTGACAGAACTTTCACCTTAGCTCCCATTTCTACCAGAAAAGACTCGACAGCAGCTGAAGTTAAATGTATTTAATAAAATGTGTGAAAATTATAGCAGGGGGTGAGAGCTTCCCCCAAAAAGATTGAGGAAAATGTACTCACTGGAATTATGATGCTGGGATTGAGCCTAAAAAGACACAGAGAGGTTAAGAATCGTATGTACATAAGCTTAAAAAGATAAACACTCACCCCATTAGTGAAGCAGACCGGGGGACAGATGACCAAGGGTAAGAAGACTTCTAAGAAGACTGAAAGAGGATTTTTTTTTTTGATATGATGATGATGAGATAGGATGATTGTTATGATGATGAGATTATTGATGATGAGATTATTGTATTGATTATGAGATGATATGAAAGAGACAGTTAGGCAGATGATAATATTATATGGTATTAGAAAACAGACAGGGTGATGGGGAGGATGTAGAAAGAAACAGTAACAGGGAATATGAGGAAGGGCTGGGCCACCGGCAATCGTGAGAAGTCAGGCAAACGACAGACAGGAGATCAGGACTAATGGAAAGAAAACAGTAACCATAGAGTTAAAACTAGAGAGAGAGCACTGGTGATGTAATGCTGTGATTCCATAGAGGCCCGCCACCATGGTCGAAACGGGAATGTGTCGTGCATTGATCACATGGAAATCAATGGTGTCATCTTCCTCAAATACAGCATGCCTGAGTCCTGTGCCTGTTATAACTGCACCAATAATCGCAAAAGGCGTCTGGAATATCCTTCCATAGGTAGGTAACTCTGTAGTATACAATTTTTCAAGAATTGAGTCAATTTATGAAGAAAAACGATCTTCAAACTGTACTGACACAGTGTAAATTCCAAGGTCGAGAGACTGTTTGCCCTCGTTTTTCTTGGCAATTTCTTTACAATATAATATATGGCTGTCTGAATCACCAGATGTATGTTAATAACTGCGGATGCATGTCAAAGTAATAAGGTGCACTGTTGTAATGCAAAAAGCTAATAACATTTAAAAATGGCCTGAAAATGCATAGTAGCTACAGGGCTCAAAAATAGCACCTGCCAGATTTTTGTTTTGGCAGCTGCTGATCATCAACTAAATAGATTACAGTTTCAGTTACTGAACATCTTTTAAATTCACAGGGCATTAAACCATTTGATAAGCATAACGGTTTTGAAGCCTTCCTTTCACGTAATTGATTGATGCTCAGGATATGTACATTAGCAGCCAAACTCGCCTGCAATATACAGGATGTTGCAGGCTAACTAACGTATTTTCTAACATGTAGAGTTTGCTCCGGTTAGCTTCCTAACAGGCAAATTGGGTGTATCAGTGTAACACGGCTAAGTGTCTGACCATATTTGTTTAAAATAAGCTCGTATGAATATATTTTATAACATTAAATTATGCAATCACGACTTACAGTCCTGTGTATGTTGATAATCGTCTGTCAATACACACTGTCAAATCGTCAGTTTCCCTGCTGGCTTCTGGCTCTTCACTGGCTTTTTAAACCTTTACTTTGTTAATTCCATGTAGCTGACATGATTTTGCACCACTGCGTTGAATTTCAGAATGATCAAGTCCATAGCTGACGAACTAAATACTTTTAAAGACAGCGTGTCTTCTAATTGACGCACATTGTGTTTGTTGACAATGCTCCCGTTTCGGCGGCCATTTTGGATTCCCCACGAAGTCACAAAGCCCGCTTAGACAACGATACGGAGTCCTCTCTCTCTAGTTTTAACTCTATGACAGTAACAGAGAGATTGACATAAAATGGCATGACCGGGCAACCGGTGTTTGAGCGCCCAGTAATTGAGGAAGAATAAGATTAACAGAAAGGTCACCGTCACCAGAGTTAAAGAACAGCTTGAAACAGATAGCTTTTATTAATTGGAAAGAGCGCGCTGGACTTCAAAGACGTGGTGAGGAGTTAGTCTGATATACGATGCATAGGCGTCAGAGGACCATCGTCCTAAGGACTTGATAGCTGAAGTGGAGAGACCCCTTTGGGCGGCAGTGGTAGCCAGACCAGTTCTGAAGGAGTGAGCAGTGTACCTCTTGGATGAGAGATTGCACCTGACCAGGATGCAAGCTGACTGCAGAACCATTGATGTGACCTGGGTGAACCCTTGGGTAGGAGGAACAATGGAGAATCTGTGAATTTATTTGAATACAGTTTTAGGTCATGGAAGAGAAAGGACAGAAATTTATATTTATTTTAGAAATGGATATAGAAGAGCCAAGACTGTTAGAAAGACAGAGAAATGGTTTAGCAAGAAAAGTGAGGTCGGAAAGAAAGAGACTGGGAGATACGTTGAAGAGAGAAGTAGTAGTTCTGAATTCCCCGCAACGCATGAAACTATAGAAAGCTGTGAGAAAGTGCCTCGACAGTTTATCTGCATCTGGGTGAAATGAAACCTTAGTCTGACATTAGACATCAGGCGATGAAGAATGTCCATCGTGATATGGAGGCGAGAATCAGAAGAATGGGGAGAAGATTTAGAAATGCCTTTGAGGATTAGATGGATAGAGGGGTTAGAGAACAGATTTGGAAAATCAGGATTGTGCAGTCTGGCATTAAATTAAACACCGGACAATTAGAGCAAGAATTGAAACAGAAAACAATTGGAAAAGCACTCAGAGAGCGCAGACCTCCGCCAGTGAAGCTCAGATCACCACCAAAATCTAGTCATTTTTAAGTTAGCCCATTTTCGACCTACCCTGAAAATTTCATCAAAATCCATCAATAACTTTTTGAGTTATGTTGCTAACTAACAAACAAATGTCGATGATTACATAACCTCCCCTGGTGGAGGTAATGAAAGCACAAGCCGTGGAAACTGACCCAGGAAGGGGGGAAAGGTGATAAGAATGATAGAAGAGCCATAAGAAAGACTAGGCAGACACATAAACTTTGAGGGTAGATTTAGCCAGGCCTTTCTTCATGTAGCTTTGGACGGATTTAAACAGGAAAGAGAGAGGGGGACCTGGAACAGGATGAGTTGTGAAAAGCTCGGGCAAGGGAGAGGGGTTTTGTTGGCCGAAGGGCAGACCCTGCAGAAATCCTGTAAACAGAAACGAGAGAGTGCATCAGCCAGAACATTTGAGTGACGGGGACATGAACTACGTTAACCCTGTAGGCGCCACTGTTGACTTAAAGCTGACCCCACACTACATGATTTTTAAATCTTATCCGATTTTTGAATCGGGACTACACCCCACACATAAAGACAATCTTATCCGATAAACGTCCCGTTCCGATCGCAGAAGAGTCGACCGTACAGATGAACACCACACACTACAGGACAATCGTGCCCGACTGCCGCTTCATTCTATGAGTGGTATCAGTACGGGCAGCTATACTGACCTTCTTTTATATCATGTACAAAAACAAAACAGTTTTGGCCTGTTGCGTCTCTGTCGCAACATACTATGCTCACACTGTCAAATAAAATAGTTAAACTTGATGATGATAAACATTTATGACAAGTTCAGACTACGTGATTTTACACAGAGGACTTCCAGGGTTGTCTTAAAGGTATCGCCTTGCCTCAGCAGTTAATCTGCAAGAACTTGCAAGAATTTGTAAATTACTCTTAAAATCCCGTGAATAACAATACTCATTGCTAAAATATACACATAATATGTTTACAATGCAGTTGCCCCAGATGCAATTTCTGACACGTGACAGAAAATGAGCAAGCAGGATATGTGATACACGACTTACGTGGTCAGGCTATCAATTTTATTATACTTTCCATAAGACAGGGAGGTTTTGTAATGTATTGAAAGCAGTGGTATTTTTCTTTTCTTTAAAGTGGTGTGGACAAAATTAGCGATGACTGTTGCTGTTAATTGAGAGTGAGGGACTCGCACATGGCTAATGTAGCTAATGTCTTCCAGACATTCATGTTACTTCGTGGGGCTAGAGACCTGGGGCGTTTTGGAGAAAGAGGGAGTTATTAAATGTCAATGTCAAATACGTGGTTGAAAGGATGTTAGTGAATGATTCAGAGCACATCGCATTTTGAATGCCATCACTTATGGTGTTGTGTTGCCTATTTTTTTTCTAAAACAATTGTATGTTATACATTCAAATTAGATCATCTTCCGTGTCTGGAATGAATGTAGCCTACAGTATTTTTGAGTCTATAAGGTAACAATAATGTAATAATAAGAACGTTTTTTACATTGTTTCTTTGACTAGAAGAAAACTTTGTTTTTCTCTGTACTGTTAGCCACTTGTACTACATTGTACTATACGTACTGGGTTAAACAGAATTGCATGATATACTGGGCTAAATACAATTGCATTACTAAAAAGTGACAAAAATACAATTTCTATTGATTAAAACTAGATTAAAATATAATCAGTTTTCGTCAAGTAAAACTACATGAAAATACTCATGGATAACTGACTAAAATAAGACTAAAATGCTCAGACTTTTAGTCAACTTAAACTTGACTAGACTAAAAAGGGTATGGACGTGACTAAAACTAATAAAAACTAAAATGACAGCTTCATGCTGACTAGATTAAAACTAAAATTAAAACAGGCCGCCAAAAACAATACTAGCAAGAGGAAAAGATACAGTTCAGCTCCAGGAACCAGCAGTATTTGATCACGCACACTCCACCTTGCCCCTAAAGCACACACACAAACTACTTGCGCTTTTTACACAGACAATGGCCGGGTTTCCCAAATGCAGTTAAGAAGTTCTTAGCGCTAAGAACTTCTTAAGACCCTTCTTAAGGCTCCCGTAAGAAGCAACCGCGTTTCCCAAAATGCTTCTTAGCCTAAGGGTGCCTGTCCACTATCGCGGCGCGTTGAGATAGCTTGCCGCACCGCCTCCCCTTGTGTTGCCGGATCGCTACTACATGTAGGCGTGTACCGAAAGTGCTGTTGAAAGACCACAGCTCAACATTAGCATGTCTGTGTGTGGCTTGTGTCCTCTATTGTAAGTCGCGTTGATTAAAAACATGTAAAAAGTCTAATGTAATGTAATGTGAAAATGGGCTGTGTCTACATAGCACGTTCTTGCAGTTAACATCGCCCCCAAATCTGCTGGAATCAAACCAGTATCCCTCCATTTGCTGGTCGACTTCTTTACCTCCAGAGAAACTACACTGTCGGTGTACTTAGATTTCCTACAGCATACAATTTCACTCATATCACCAATAGAAACTGTAATAATAATAAAACAACAGTTTTCTTTTTTCGTCATGACAATACCTCGCTTGTGATCTACTTTCATTGGATAACGCGGGCGCGTCCGCCGGAATAATTTGCATAAAGTTGAGCAGAGCCCAACTTCTTGACGCGCCGCAACTGTCCGAGCTGCCGCGCCGGAATCCCGATAGGCTTTGCGAGGACGGCCATACTGACTTGACGGACTCCATTGGAAATTAATTGAATGCGTGCAGCGCGGCTTGACGCGCCGCGATAGTGGACAGGCACCGTAAGAAGACCTGCAGTTAAGAAGGATCTCTAAGACGTTCTGAACCCAATCTTAACACCCTTCTTAGCGGAAAAACAGTGAAAACAGCACCCCCCTCAGGTAGGTAAAGCAATGTGATCGTGTTTTCCCCCTTTTACCTATTGTTCATGACAAGGGGACGCCAATTTCTCGGTTTTCACACATATTCTCCTCATGTAGCAGATTTCTATCAGACAGATACGAATATAGCTTACACATTAAATGTAATGACATACTGATTTCATTTTGTGTTTCCATATTTATTTCCCTGGTCTTTGTTTCGGTATTATTATATGTGTCACTTTGTTTATGTGTCGTGACGACAAATGCCATACTTTTAGCCGGTATTTTATTGATGAGTTCAGTCAGACGCCACGTGTTATACCACTTCAGTTTGGAGAATTTTACCAAAGATTCTAGAGTCTAAAATCTTTGATTTTACTATGGTAACTGCGCTCCAATCGGCCATTCGAGATCGATTGCTCATTGCGCTTCAGTTAAGAAGGCAGATAAAACGGTTCTTAAGACGTTGATAAGAAGGGCGTTAAGAAGGCGTTTGGGAAACACTCTTATCTTAACGCTTCCTCTTAGCCGACCTCTTCTTAAGTGCCTTCTTAACTCGTTAAGAAGGTTCCTAACTGGGAAACCCGGCCATTGTCTATTTTAAGGCAGTGTATCTTAATCTGCATTAATGTTTCGATAACATTATTGCCAAAGGAAAATTATGTGTTGTCTGCCGCCACGTAGCCAAATTGTATGCACAGTAACCTACATACATACAGGCGTATACCTGCAGGTGCCAATGAATTAAAACAATATGATCATTCAGACAGACAAGGGCCGGGTTTCTCAAATGAGGTTCAGAAGATCTTAGCGCTAAGAAAGAAAGGAAACCCGGCGGCCAATGACATTAATATGTTGAGAAATAAAGCCAAATCCGTCTTCTTGTCTGAAGTTCAGTTAAAATATGAAATAGAATGTCTCTCGGTCGGCGTTCAGTGTCCAGCCTGAAATATCAAACATGTTTGATACCTCCGATTTTGAAATCGGGCACTTTTGGAACGGCTAGGATTCTATCTTAGAACACTCGGTCAGACCTGGCGATCAAGCCCGTTTTGGTAACGCCACCTCCGATTGTCGGAAGGGTCAAAACGGGCCGAAAATTGTTAAGTTTTCCTTGTAGTGTGTGGTGGCCTTAAGTCGACAAGATGCAGCACTGAATAAAACGCCCGACTTTGTCAAATAGGGTGTCAAATTTCATTTGAACTCCCTTCCACTAGGTGGAAGACATGTCATACTACATCCTTGACTCGTCATGCTTCTATGCAAAATAGTCAATACATCGGATATGCATGTAGGTGATTTTCCAGATTGTAGTGGAAGATTCCTAGACATTTTTGTTGGTTATCCAGGGTCAGTTCATGACACCACAATCATGAAGAACAGCAGCTTTTACAGAGCAAGACGGTACCCTCCCACAGGCAACATTCTCCTAGGAGATGATGGTTATCCTTGTTCAAAAGGGCTTTTGGAATGATGAAGACCAAGTGGAGGTGTGCCCTTTTCAAAGTCCTGGAGGTAAAACCAACATTTGCAGGTTATTACGTCCTGTGCCTTTCTTCACAATGTGTGTCTGGGCAATGGGGACCTGCAGGAGCCAGATGACGATGTTGCACAGAACATGCTAGAACCCCAACCTCCCCGGGAGCCCCTAGCAGATGATGAGAGGTCTGGGAATGCAACAAGGGACAGATTGGCTGCCCAGGTCTCAGGCGTACCATAAATACGCTGACTATGACTTTAAAGAAATAGTGTATATAGTATCAGGTAACTTCAGGTAAGTGTTAAGCAGAATCTGAGGTTTTTAAACAAAAAGAACATTCCAAACAATCAAACATTCCAACATCCATTGCTGTGGTTGCGGATGTGTGTTTTTTCATAATAAATCTTTTCATACTAATATATGTTTCAGATGTTTAGTTGGTGTGATATTCATGCTCACAAACTTGTAAAAAGAACATTGCACTTTATTAGGCTACATTCAGATGAATATTTAACGTAAAAATGATAACAAAATAAAAGCCATCTGCTTATCCCTTAACATTACTTAAGTCAGCTGTGCTTCTGAAGTAGAAACAGTAGAACCAGTGCAAAATGAGCAAACTGAAATGTAAACATTACACATAAATTTCTGGTCCTGAGAACAACTGTCATCACACATAAAAACGGGAACTAGTGTGATACAAGGGGAGAAATTGTAGAAAAAATAAAATTACATTTTATCAATCAGTTTCTCAAACAAGCCTAGAAAAATGCTCTGTTCTCTTCTCCCTCTCCTCATGTTGCTTCTGCTCCTTGACATTTTCCTGTACCAAAAAATCTAAGAAATCCATAATGTGGTTGGACTTCCTCTTCCTCTTCTTTGGGGAAGGTGTTGGATGTGGATGGCCTGGATCCCAACACCTCGTGCATCTCCTCAAAAAACTGCCATGTGGATGCTGTTGTTTCGCCAGCATCCGTTCCGGACCCAGTTTTGGGAGTTTTCAACTCCTGCAAAAACCAAAAAGAGAGTTATAACTGAATTATAAAAATTCAATTCATCGTTGCATTGCAAACTGAAAACCTTTCAAAGATTACAGGTATGCAACTACTTATAGTTAGAACTACATTACTTCCAGCTACCTTATATTTTCTCTTCAGATTCTACCACTTCTTGGAAGCTTGTTGGGATGTGATTGTTCCCTGGAGGCCAAGTCACTTTGGGCAATTTGCATAATTAGCATAAGTAAGCAATTACCGTAATACTATTACAGGTGAATAGGTAAAAAAAAAAAAAAAAAATAGGTATCACCTTGAAACTTTCCCAGTTTATTACTTATGTTAAGATGAGAAAAAAAATTACTACATGTTTTTGTAATTTATTGTTTAAATATGCAAATGAGGCCATGAATCATCAAATATGCACTAATTTGCATACACCCGAAATCAAATTCATTGATAAAGCCAGGGTCAAAATATTTTTTTCTAAGGGTAAATATGTTTGCTTTGGGGTCTGATTTGGTGAAAACCTTTCAAGGAATCAGGTCAGAAGGCAGTATTGACTTGTATGGATGGATGGAGTAGTGCCCCATGCAAAATAACTATACAGCTTGCACAAACACACACACACACACACACACACACACACACACACACACACACAAACCCAAAAGAACAATAACACAATAACTACATAGAAGAACTGCAAACAGTGTCTGCACATAACTTAAAATACCTATATACTATGCATGAGCAACCACACAAACCCACTCAGTAGTTTTCACCATCTTAACAATTTCTTTCCTCATTCCCTTCAGTCTCATCATTGTCATGTGTATAAATTGTAAAAGGGTTGCAGCACCGGACCTCATCTCCTTCACACTTGCAGTAGTCAGTGCAACTGATACTTGCAGCATGGCAGCTATAATTTCCTTTACTGCAGGCCTTCAGTGTGCTGCAGCTACAGCTGGTGACATCAAGCAAATGCATTGGAGCAACTGCCTGGATGGCAAGAGCGGGCATGACAGCCCCTCCATTACCAACCTCCCACCCAAACTTAGTGATGTCTCTTGCTTCTGCAGGTGGCTCTCTGTCTGATCTGCAGCCTTCCACAACATGACCTGAAGATGAGCACGCAGTATATGTAGCATCAGGTTGGCATCAGTTGGAGGAAGCTTTTTATGTTTAGGAGACTTTTTTCTGCATTTGTAAATCTGTTAACGAGTGTTATTCATCGACTTGGCCTTCTTCTGGCCATACAGCGCGACAAAGAACTCAGTCCCAACATCTTTTAGGTCGCTGTGAGTAGCATCAGGTTAACCAAGTACTGTATTGAGACCTTGAATAGTATTTCCTAGGAATACTTTGAGAGCAGATGTCTTGCTTTTCCCACAGGGATAGGAGGCATTGTCATATCCTGATAGCGCATGTGTGACCCGGGTGGTAACTTGAAGGGCCTTGGCTAAAGTGTCTGACTACACCACCTGTGGCCTTGCACCACAGGAGATAAATGTACTACAGTGGTTCGCAAAACCAGGTTTTAGACAAGAGGGCTCCTCCCCCACAGACAACTGAGTGAATACAGGGACGTGAGGCTTCAGTTAAAATAATGACAATATTTATTAAAGGTGTACTTCCACGAGAAACCGTTTAGTACTTGCTCTTTTGAAATACGATAGGCCACCCCGAGTTGCATATGCATGCTGCATATCAAAATGTTTTTCTACCTCCATTTTCTATATCAGTCAAAAGAAGACAATAGGCTGGAAAAACGACCCAATGCGAAAAGGGCCTTCGGCGTGACGCAGACGTGAAAATACATATAAGAGAAACTGACCGAATGGGCTTTAAATGATGTTAGCCTGTGACTTGCATAAGATTAGCAGGCTAGTTAAATGACTGAATTGCATTTAGCCGGGCACTTGCACTGTTTTGTCATGCAAATATTACCATTCTGAAACGTTCATTGACAAACGGTCAGGAAGCGACTGTGCTTGTGCCATCTCTCTTTCCTCTTCGGATTCAGGATCAAACACATAAGGCTGTATCTCCGAAGACATTCTGTGTGCAGTTTTAGCGCTGTCAAGTTGACTTTTCCCCACTCTGCTATCAAGTTGACTGTGGGGCAAAGGAAGCTGCAGGGAGCGTGTCAGCCTCTGGTGAAATCGTGTTGTTCTCCCGGCCCCACCCCCTCCACCAAACTAAAACAGCCTGAAACAGAAGCACTAGAAAAAAAATTTCATCAAAACCAGCGCACAGGGCAATTATCAATACTAGAGTGTCACGGTTTCGCTCTGGGCTTGGGAATTTCGTATGTGTTTTTTATTGTTACCCACTTACCAGTCTCTTAGGTTCAATCTACCGTGTTTCACTGCACCTGCACTTCCTGGTTTAGACCCTCATTAGATTATCTCTCTCACTCGCTCCCCTCGTTTCACAAGTGCTGTAATCATCCGTCTCACCTGCACTTCCTGGTTTAGACCCTCATTAGATTATCTCTCTCACTCGCTTCCCTCGTTTCACAAGGGCTGTAATCATCCGTCTCACCTGCACTTCCTGGTTTGTGATCATCACGAGTTATTCAATCATTCTACTCACCTGCACTCCTCGTTCACGCTCGTTTAGTTTCCCGGGGTTTCCACTACTTATACTCGCCTCTCTCACTCCCTCCTTGTCAGTCCGTCTGCGAACCACGGTGTATTCCCTCGGCAAGCTATTTTGACTCCTGACTTCTCTGCGTCTGTTTGGCTGTGTATTCCCGGTGTTGTTCGTCTCCCGTCTGTTCCTGTGTCCTCCCCTGTCTGTCTGTCAGAATCTCCACTCACATGGAGCGAAGCCCGTCGCCGGAGTCGCTCTCCGCTCTACAGTGCCTGGAGAACTCCGAGAGGGATTTAGGGCGGGTCGCAGGCGACGTGGCTTCTTTGGTTGGCGCGACAGACCAGATGCGTCAACTGGTTTTACTCCTGCAGCAACAGGGGGCTGCACACTCACAACAACTAGCTCTGCTCGCCACTCGCCTTACGCCCTCGGGGGAGAGCGGACCGGCGTCCTCGTCAGCTGGACTCGCCACTCCGATGTCTGCACCGCCTGGCTTGCCTCCTGCCTTCGGCGGACCCGAACCCCGGATTGGGGTTCCTGAACGTGTCGGGGGAGATCCGGAGGAAGTTATCGCTTTCATAACAAACTGTCAACTGACCTTTGATCTCCAACCACGGAACTTCGCGTCCGAAGCGGCTCGGGTGGCTTTTGCCATCAACCTGCTGACAGGGCGGGCCAGGCTGTGGGGAACAGCTGAGTATCAGCGACGGTCGCTAGCTTGCTCCTCGTTTGCTCTGTTCGCCGCTGAACTGAAGAAGGTGTTTGGAGTTGGATCTCCCACAGCTGACGCCTCCCGGGAACTCATGACGGCTCGACAAGGCAGGCGCACCGTTGCAGACTTCTCTATTGACTTCAGGACGCTAGCCGGTAGGAGCCGTTGGAATGAGGAGGCTCTTGTTGACGCTTTCCTCCACAGCCTAGCGGACTATATCAAAGACGAGCTGGTTTCTCACGAGCGACCTGCGACTCTGGATGAGGCTATCGCTCTCACCAGTCACATCGACTGTCGGGTGCAAGCTCGACGTCGAGAGAGAGGTCGTGTTAACCCTCCTGCTTGTCGTACTTCTGATGGGAGAGCTACCTCCTCCACCCCTCGCCAACATTCTCCCGAGGCCATGGAGGTCGATCGCATGTCTCTCTCACCCTCAGAACGTCAACGCCGCATGGCGGAGGGGTTGTGTCTATACTGTGGAGGAGAGGGTCACCGTGTGTCTTCGTGCCCGTTAAAAGGGCGAGCTCACCGGAAATAGGGGGCGTCCGGTTGAGCTCGACATCCATGAATGCCCCCAGAGGAAATAGACCTTTTCTCCGGGTCGTCCTCCAGCTCCCGTCTCAGTCACACACACTCACCGCTCTCATAGACTCTGGTTCAGAAGCCAACATACTGGATACCGGTTTTGCCCAGCAGATGGGGATACAGACCCAGCGTTTGCCCTCTCCAGTCTCCGCTCGAGCCCTGGATGGTCGCCTGTTAGGGCGGATCTCTCACATCACCGACTCCTTGGGGCTGCTGTCCTCAGGGAACCACCAAGAGAGGATCCGCTTCCACCTGCTTCCCTCTCCAGGGGAACCGCTCGTTTTGGGACTTCCCTGGCTCCGACTGCACAACCCCCGCTTGGATTGGCGAACTGGGACGGTGTTGGAGTGGGGGGTGGAGTGTCACCGAACCTGTCTTCGCCCAGCGGTGCCTGCGTGCCCGTCAGCCTCGCCCCTGGCCCCTCCAGACATTTCCTCTGTCCCTAGCTGTTACCATGACCTACAGCAGGTCTTCAGTAAAGCGAAGGCCACATCCCTGCCTCCGCATCGCCCCTATGACTGTGCCATAGACCTGGTTCCTGGATCATCTCCTCCCCGTGGGCGTCTCTATTCTCTTTCTGGTCCCGAGAAACGAGCCATGGAGGAGTACATTTCCGACGCTCTGGCGGCAGGTATCATTCGTCCTTCGTCTTCCCTGGCTGGCGCAGGGTTTTTCTTCGTGGGAAAAAAATATGGATCCCTCCGACCTTGCATAGACTACCGAGGACTGAACGACATTACCGTAAAAAAACGGTACCCTCTGCCACTGCTCTCCACCGCCTTTGAGCTCCTCCAGGGGGCCACGGTCTTTAGCAAGCTAGATCTAGCTAGGAATGCCTATCACTTAGTACGTATCCGGGAGGGCGATGAGTGGAAGACGGCCTTCAATACCCCCAATGGACATTATGAGTATCTCGTCATGCCTTTCGGATTAACCAACGCCCCGGCCGTCTTCCAAGGGCTAGTCAACGACGTGCTGCGGGATATGCTGGACCGTTATGTCTTTGTGTACCTTGACGACATTTTGATCTGTTCCAAGAGTCTGGAAGAACACCGGCAGCACGTCCGACTAGTCCTCAACCGCCTCCTGGAGAACTCACTTTTCGTCAAAGCTGAGAAATGCGAGTTCCACGTCAAGACCGTGGCTTTCCTGGGGTTCATTGTGGCAGAGGGTTCCATCAAGATAGATCCGGCAAAGGTATCTGCTGTCTCCGCCTGGCCCGTCCCCGAGAACCGCAAGCAGCTACAACAGTTTTTGGGGTTTGCGAACTTTTACCGACGGTTCATCCGTAACTACAGTGCTGTTGCTGCCCCCCTAACCGCACTTACCAGCTCAAAGATCCCTTTCACGTGGACTACGGCCGCTATTGGTGCCTTCTCCGACCTCAAGGCTCGGTTTACGTCTGCTCCCATTTTACAAGTCCCCGATCCTGAACGGCAATTTGTGGTGGAGGTCGACGCTTCGGATGTGGGAGTCGGGGCGGTACTCTCTCAGAGGCGACGGGAGGATGACAAGATGCACCCTTGCGCCTTTTTCTCGCGTCGTCTCTCCCCGGCCGAGCGCAACTACGACATAGGGGACCGGGAACTGCTCGCCATAAAACTGGCCCTGGAGGAGTGGCGGCACTGGCTGGAGGGGGCGTCCGTCCCCTTCATTGTTTGGACGGATCACAAAAACTTAGAATACATCCGTTCAGCTAAGAGACTTAACCCCAGACAAGCCCGGTGGTCTCTTTTCTTTTCGAGATTTAACTTCTCTCTCTCTTATCGTCCAGGGTCCCGTAATGTGAAGCCGGACGCCCTCTCCCGCCAGTTCCTGAAGGGCGACGACAGCCTCCAGGGTCCAGCCACCATCCTTCCGGGGTCCCGGATCGTGGCAGCCCTCTCCTGGGACATCGAAAGGCGGGTACTGAGGGCACTGCAGGACCAACCCGGTCCCAGCGCCTGCCCGGAGGGCAGGTTATATGTTCCCGAGACTCTCCGCTCCCAGGTCCTGCAGTGGGGGCATGACTCCCTCCTGGTGTGTCATCCTGGAACGACCCGCACCAGTCATCTCATCGCTCGGCGATTCTGGTGGCCCGACTTGGAGAGGGAGGTCCGCGAGTACGTCTTAGCCTGCCCGGTCTGTAACCGCAACAAGGCCTCCAACAGACCCCCTGCTGGCCTTCTCCAGCCTCTGCCCGTTCCTTCTCGTCCGTGGTCCCACATCAGCTTGGACTTCGTGACTGGACTGCCTGCATCGGAAGGGAAGATGGTGATCCTTACTATTGTGGACCGATTTAGTAAAATGGCCCACTTCGTCCCACTACCCAAGCTTCCTTCCGCTAAAGAGACCGCGCAGGCAGTCCAGCAACATGTGTTCCGCCTCCACGGCATCCCCGCTGATGTGGTATCTGACCGTGGCCCGCAGTTCACCTCTTCCTTCTGGAAGGAGTTCTGCCGGCTACTGGGGGCCACGGTCAGTCTCACTTCTGGATTTCACCCGCAAGCTTACGGTCAATCGGAACGGGCAAACCAAGAGCTGGAGAAGGCCCTGCGCTGCATGACCTCTCGGGACCCCCTCTCCTGGTCCAGTCAACTGGTGTGGGTCGAGTACGCCCACAACACACTCACCTGTTCCGCTACCGGGATGTCCCCCTTCCAGTGTGTGTATGGATACCAACCACCGCTATTTCCCAGCCAGGAGGGAGAAGCCTCCTGCCCTTCAGCCCTCGCCAATGCCCGCCGCTGCAGACGGACCTGGGCTCGGGCACGGACCGCCCTCAGGAGAGCCGTGGCGGCCTATTCCGCGGGGGCTAATCGTCGTCGGACCCCCGCACCGGAGTATCGAGTGGGGCAACGAGTATGGCTGTCCGCCAGGGATCTCCCCATCCGGGTGGAGTCGCGGAAGTTGGCGGCCCGTTTCCTGGGACCATTCATGGTGGAACGCATCATCGGCCCTACTGCTGTCCGGCTCTGACTCCCTACCACCATGAGGGTCCACCCGACCTTCCACGTGTCCCGGATTAAGCCAGTGCGGGTGAGCCCTCATACCCCGGCAGAGCCTCCGCCGCCCGCTCCTCGTCTCATTGATGGGGGTCCCGTCTACACGGTGCGGCGCCTGCTCCGGTCCCGACGGAGGGGGCGGGGTCTCCACTACCTCGTAGATTGGGAGGGGTATGGTCCTGAGGAGAGGTCCTGGATTCCGGCCAGCCAGATCCTGGACCGCTCCCTCATCGCGGAGTTCCACCGAGAGCATCCTGATCAGCCGGCCCTCCGTCGGGGCCGTCCCAGGGGTTCCTCCCAGCCTGTCCGGGCTCCTCTGCCTCTGGCTGCTGCTCCGCCTGCCAGGGGAACCCGGGATGCTCAGGAGGATGCTGCCCTGCTGTCGGACCGGTCCGAGGAGTTCTGATCCCCTGTCTCTCCCCTCCCTCCCACCCGGTTGGTGTTTTCTTTTTCTTTTCTTGGGGCCTTCTGGGGCCGTCCCTTGGGGGGGGGGTTCTGTCACGGTTTCGCTCTGGGCTTGGGAATTTCGTATGTGTTTTTTATTGTTACCCACTTACCAGTCTCTTAGGTTCAATCTACCGTGTTTCACTGCAGCTGCACTTCCTGGTTAAGACCCTCATTAGATTATCTCTCTCACTCGCTCCCCTCGTTTCACAAGTGCTGTAATCATCCGTCTCACCTGCACTTCCTGGTTTAGACCCTCATTAGATTATCTCTCTCACTCGCTTCCCTCGTTTCACAAGGGCTGTAATCATCCGTCTCACCTGCTCTTCCTGGTTTGTGATCATCACGAGTTATTCAATCATTCTACTCACCTGCACTCCTCGTTCACGCTTGTTTAGTTTCCCGGGGTTTCCACTACTTATACTCGCCTCTCTCACTCCCTCCTTGTCAGTCCGTCTGCGAACCACGGTGTATTCCCTCGGCAAGCTATTTTGACTCCTGACTTCTCTGCGTCTGTTTGGCTGTGTATCCCGGTGTTGCTCGTCTCCCGCCTGTTCCTGTGTCCTCCCCTGTCTGTCTGTCAGAATCTCCAGTCCTCCGGTGCCGACTCCTGCCTGCCTGACTCCGCCTGACTCTCCTGTCCTTGGTTTCGACCCCGGTCCGTCCCTGGCTCTCCCTGGCTCTTCAGCTCCCCGGTACCGACTTCTGCCTGCCCTCGACTCTGCTCTGCTCTACTGCCCTGGTGAACGACTCCTGCCCGTCCTCGACTCTGCCCTGCTCTACTGCCCTGGTGAACGACTCCTGCCCGTCCTCGACTCTGCTCTGCTCTACTGCCCTGGTAACGACTCCTGCCCGGCTGACTCACCTGCCCCTGGTCTCGACCTCCGCCTACCTTCGACTCTGCTCTGCTCTACTGCCCTGGTAACGACCCCGGCCCGGCTGACTCACCTGCCCCTGGTTTCGCCCCTGGTCCGTCCCTGGTTTTCCCTGATTCTCCAGCCCGCCGGTTGTCTACTCCTGCCCGCCTGCCTGGGTGTCTCGGCGAGCGATTCACCAGTGACTTTTCCGCCCTTCCGGGCTGTTGACTTTCTCCCCATTTTCCCCGAACCCTTAATAAAACTTTGTGTGAAATTACGCTATTGGGTCTGCATCCGTCTGTCTGCTCCCCGTGACACTAGAGAACACCGCAAAATTAATGAAAACATGATGGAAGTACACCTTTAAGTAATAAATGAATAAACAGTGTAAAGATGACACTTAGATTTATTGAACAGCAATTATGACGATGATGAAAACAAACAGAAGCAAGTATGGCACGCGAGGGGGAAATTAAGGGCTGCCACCCTGATTCACAACACTACTCACTAGAGATAGAGGATAGACTGGAGCAGCTTCAAGGGTTGGTTACCTATCCTGGAAAGGATGACACACCAAATGTGCTCTGGGTTTTCTGTGCCTATCCACACACACACACACACACACACACAGCAAGATATGCAAACACACCCACACGACACAGATACTGCAAAAAGGTGATCACAGCAAGAGGTGAGGTGCTCGTTACCACTACAAATACAGTGATGCACGCGAAGAGTACTCGGATCCGGTGACCTGCCCCGTGGAACAGTCCAGGCTATAAAGGAGAGCAAGAAGGGCAAAGTAAGACTAACAATCAGTCAACCAATAGAAATAGCCAAATTAACAATACTTGTTGCAGCTGTTTTAGGTTTCCTCCTTTAGTCCTCGTTAGCTGCCACTGGTGACTGAGTGGAGTAGTTTGACGCGTGTATAGGTAAAGGATGAGATGAATCTTTGATGCCGGCGGTCAACAGACCATTTATTGTTACAGGGTGAAATAATATAACTTAAAACAAACCAAAACGAACCACAGAGTCTGTGTTTTGCCTTTCCTAACAGTTTAAAGTTGCATGTCACAGAGCACCGAACACGGTCCAAAGACTGTTTGCCCTCTCAGCCACACCAGATGCTGTGACCTTTGATCTTTTATGGGCTTTCTGTGTGGCTCCACCTTTGTTCTCCCAGTTCACCTCTAGGTGGGAGTAGACACACCTGTGGTCATGTACAATCACTCACTCACAGAGATACTCACACACACACACACTAAAACACAAAGGAAAACTGCAATTAAGGCAAAATCAATAAATGCTTCAATTTGGCTCCTACATACCAGCCCCTAATTGTATTTGTAGAGGCAAAAACAATTACTCAATCAAACTATAAAGGAGCCATGTCTTTTAAATGAAACTGATTTACAAGTAATTACCTCATATTTCATTTCAGGATTGAAAAGTTATAGAAATGGACTTATCTTCAAGTGTTTGAATGTTCAGCACCTGCTTCAGCACCTTCATCACCCTCCAGCAGCAAGCAGACTTTAGACACTGGCCTCTCTAGTATATTCGTCTTGGTTTGTAGCTTCACAACTCGGACATGACCTCTGACGTCCGGCTTTGCTTCTACTATTCTTCCCAGCTGCCATGAGCTGCGAGGAGCGGTGTTGTCTGCCATCAAGACGATGTCTCCTGGGATGAAGTTTCTTTTCGGTCTTGACCACTTCTGCCTTTCCTGTAAAAGGGGGAGATATTCCACAAGCCACCTCTTCCAGAATAGCTCAGCGATATACTGGACCTGTCTCCAGCGTCTCCTGTGGTACAGATCTGACCTTGAAAAGACTCCAGGGGGCAGAAGAGGGTTAGTTCGAAGCAGCAGAATATGATTGGGTGTCAGGGCCTCTATGTCTTGTGGATCGCCAGATACCTTTGTAATTGGACGGCTATTAAGTATTGTTTCGACTTCACAGAAGACCGTGTTTAGTCCTTCATCATCCAATGTTTGTTGCTTTAAGACTGAGCATAAGACATGTCTCACCATTCTGATGAGACGTTCCCAGAACCCACCATGGTGGGAGGCTGTGGGGGGATTAAAGCTCCACTGAACACCATCCTTCCTCAGAGCCTGGTGGATTTTTCTTTGGTCCAGGGTAGTGAGGGCTTGTCTTAACTCTTTTTCTGCACCTACAAGGTTAGTGCCATTATCTGATCGTATGTGTTGTGCTTGACCTCTCCGACACAGAAATCTTCTAATGGCATTGATGCATGAGTCGGTGGTTAAAGAACAGGCTACCTCCAGATGCACTGAGCGGCTCGTCATGCAGGTAAAAATGACACCGTACCTTTTCAGTGTGCTTCTTCCCCTTCTCACCTCAAAGGGGCCAAAGTAGTCAAGTCCCACGTTGGAAAATGGTGGTAGGTCTGCGACAAGCCTTTGACTTGGTAGGTCAGCCATCTTTTGCTCGCCCATTTTACCCCTGTTCTTTCTGCAAAACACACAGTGCGAGACAACCTTCCTTGCTGCAGAGTTACCATTTATGATCCAATATTGTTTTTGTACCTGGGACAAGATATGGTTCCTTCCTCCGTGTCCGGTTTGAGCATGTATGTGGCGAAGGATCAGAGTGGATACATGGTGGTTTTTGGGCAATATGGCAGGGTGTTTTCTTTCTTCTGGCATTGATGTCCTGCTGAGGCGACCACCTACTCTCAGGATTCCATCGTCCAGCACCGGATCCAGCCTGTAGATGTTGCTTTGTTTTTTCACACACGATGCTCCTTTTTGCAGCATGCCAATCTCCTCTGGAAAACATTGCTTTTGCACATACAACAGTATTGCTCTCTCTGCCATTTTCAGGTCTTCCACTGTTACTGATTGTTTCATGTTTACTTTGACAGACTGTCTGGTCATTATAGCAGCCCTTTGGCTCTTCCTACTGGGTTCTTTTGGGCCTCTTCTTTTTTGCGCTAAATGCTTTAGTTTGGCCTTTACTTTTAAGATCCAAGCAACAGCCACTCTTAATTTCAGCCAGTCTGAAAAATGATTGAGCAGCTTATCAACCTCTTCACAATTGCAGATAATGACATTTACAGTAACAGACTTTCTCACCTCTGGGTCATCTTCACAAAGTTGAACTCTGTCCATGGCTTTAGTCGGCCACTCGTCTTCTGATGAAAACAGGAATTCTGGTCCACAGATCCAGCTGGAATTTCTCATGAACCTGTCAACACTCACGCCTCTAGAGCAGTCATCAGCAGGGTTTCTTTTCGTGTCAATGTATTTCCACTGAGAGATCTGTGTGGCCTCCCTTATTCGAGATGTTCTGTTCGCCACATAGGTGTGAAAGCGAGTGTGGTCATTTGCAATGTACTTTAGGACAGATGTACTGTCAGACCAAAAGACAGACTTGTCTGTTATTGGTTGGAGCTCATCTTGTAGCATCCTGTCTACTTTGACAGACAAAGCTGCTGCAGCCAACTCCAACCTGGGGATGGTCTGCCGCTTTAAGGGAGCTACTCTTGCCTTTGCTATCAAGAATGCTACATGCACTTGCCCTTTCGCATTCACCATTCTTAGGTAGCTGACGGTTCCATAGCCTAGTTCGCTTGCATCAGAAAAATGGTGAATCTGACTGTGTACTAACTCACCAAAATCCTGTGCCTTAAAACAGCGTGGGACTTTAAAGTCTGCGATCTGTGTGAGACTGTTTATCCACTTTGTCCACTGCTCAGACAGGGTGTTGGGAATGGGCACGTCCCACCCAAAGCTCTGACGGCAAAGTTCCTGCAACAACAGTTTAGCTGGCAAGGTAAGTGGACACAGAAAGCCTAATGGATCAAATATGGAGCTTACCATAGATAGGATGCCCCGTCTGGTATGCGCACGTTCACTGATGGTGATGTTGAACTTGAAGGCATCACTTTGCACACACCATTGCAGTCCTAAGGCTCTCTCCATAGGTAGCTGATCTTTGTCCAAGTCCAATGCCTTTACCTCTTTAGCCCTGTCCTCTGGTGGCACAGCTGCAAGTACAGCTCGGCTGTTGCATATCCACTTAGATAAATGGAATCCTCCTTGGTGACACAACGCCGTCAGGTTTTCCATGAGTTCCATTGCCTTTTCTTCTGTGGGTACAGACTTTAAACAATCATCTACATAAAAATTCTCCATAACCGTGCTTGTTACCTCTGGAGAAAAGTTATGTGCATTATCCTGGGCAGTCTTCCTGAGTGCAAAGTTGGCAATGCTGGGTGATGAAGTAGCACCAAATAAATGAACAGTCATGCGGTATTCTACGGGAGCCTCATCCACATGTCCTTGTGGCCACCATAAAAAACGCAAAAAATCAGTGTGACTTTCTGTTACTTTGACTTGGTGGAACATAGCCTGTATGTCAGCCATCATTGCTATTGGTTCCTGTCTGAACCTTGTCAACACTCCTATTAGTGTGTTTGTCAAATGTGGCCCTTGGAGTAGTTCAGAGTTAAGGGATGTACCCTGAAATGATGCTCCACAATCAAACACTACTCTAATGGTTCTCTTTTTGGGGTGATATACCCCATGATGGGGGATGTACCAAACGTTCCCATCAGGTCCTTTTACTTGTGCTGGAGGAACAATTTCAGCATAACCCTTGTTAATGACATCACTAAGGAACTCTGTGTACTCCTTTTTGTAGTTTGGGTCTCTTTTAAATTTTCCTTTCAGGTTCAGAAGGCGCTGTTCTGCAACTACGCGGTTGTTGGGCAATGTGATGACATCCGCTTTGAAAGGCAGGTTAATGCAGTAGTGGCCCTTTTTGACTCTGACAGATTCATTGGCAATGTTCAGGAATTTTTTATCATCAACTGACATTTCACTTTTTTCCTCATAGACTCTCTCATTGAACTCTGTGTTGTATTGACTCACTAGCAGCTCTTGCAGGTCAATCAAGGATATCCTATTGGCAGTCACTGTGGCCATGTCCACACCTCTACTGCCTCCTCCTAACGGACCATTTATCACCCAACCTAACAGGGTTCTTACAGCATAGGGTCCATCATTTTGTGAGTTTATCACCTGCCAGGGTTCCATCACATTTGCTGCATTCATTCCAATGAGGAGTTCAACATCTGAGTCTATTTGAGGTAGCTGTATTCCACTCAGGTAAGGCCATTTCTTTAAATCCTCCTGTGTTGGAATGTTGTCTTTTGTCACTGGCATAGACTTTTGGGTATAAACCTCAGGTAAGGGTATGAATTTATTACTCTTTAGTTCGCTCACCTCTAAGCCTGACACCAACGTACTCTTCACTGGCCTTTCATGTGCCATTGTTCTCAGGAACACAGTTGTGGGTTTGCTGTGGAGGCCCAACTTCTGCACCAACCTCTCTGTGCAAAATGTAGCTGAACTGCCTGGATCGAGTAGAGCGTAGGTCTGCATGATCTTGTTGTCCTTCACAGACTTTACTTGGACAGGCAAGATTGAAAGTGCCCATTTAGAATTCCCAGCCCCATTATGTCCACATAGATTTGCCACTACTTTTCTGACCTGCGATTGCTCTGTCTTGGAGGCTTCTCCTTTAACCTGAAAGTTGATATGTAAGACACTGGGATGCCTTTGGTTGCAGATGTTACATGACAGACGCTCTTTGCAATCTTTACTCATATGTCCTTTACACAGACAACTAAAGCAGAGTCCCTTTTCCTTTAAAAGGTTTAACTTCTCCCTGTGTGTCTTCTTCTTTAAGTCAGAACAATTTTCCAGACCGTGTGAACCATCACAACAGATACATGCAGGTTTTACATCAGTGTTCGTGTTGGGATCCACTGGGTTTCTCAGTGTTATCACATTGGTTACATACGAAGACTTGGGCCTAAAAACTGCCTTACTTACGTTAGATTTCTTATTCCGGTTTGTATCTTGTATATCACCAAATATTGGATTGGAGCATATTTTAGCCTGTTTCTCGATGAACTGTACAAGCTCTGTGAATGAAAGCATACGGTTATGCTCATCCAGTTTTTCTTGAACTGAAGTTCGCCATCTGTCCCGCAGCTTGTAGGGTAATTTCATGACAATGGCTTTCAGATTGGAGGCTACATTTAATTCATTCATGTAGTCCAGGTTTGACATGACATTACAGCATCCTCTGAGATACAATGCAAATTCACTCAAGGCTTTAGGGTCTTCAGGCTTTATGTTTGGCCAGTTGAGGACTTTCTCAATGTAGGCGGTTGACATTTTATACGCATTACCAAAATGTTCATGCAACAAGCGTTTTGCTGTGTGATAACCTTGATCTCCACCCATATGCTGGCAGCTTCTTACGAGGTCTCTAGCCTGCCCTCTTGTGTACTGTTCAAGGTAGAACAATCTGTCTTGTCCGTTGTCTGTTTTCTTTTCAATGTTATGTTCAAATGATGTCATGAATGACCTGAACTGTAAGATGTCTCCATCAAAGCTGGTAACATTTTTGGGTGGCAATAAAGACAGTTGCTGCTGTTTGAGAAGCAAAGATGTAATTTCATTTTGTCTATTTAAAATAGAAATGAGACCACTGGATGGCACGCTTTCTTGTGCTGGACCTTGCTGCTCATTCTGCTGTTCTAACAAAACTTGATCTTCGCCACCTGTATGGGACTGTACAAGAACATCAGCCAGCTGCCTGTATTCTGTACCGAGCTCAACTGAATCCGAATCATTGATGAATTGTGTAAACCTAGGTTGTGTGAAACCAGGATCCCTTCTAGCTGCACCATCTGCTTGTAACAAACTTGGCCTTTGTGGTACGCCTACAGTAGCGTGGGTTTCCTGGCATAACCAGTGCCCTTTCCGGTCCCCTTGGGGATGTACTCGCAAGGGTAGATGCTGTGCTCCAGCCTTTGGTCTCACGCTCCTGTACTCATGCATGTTGGCTTGGGTTCCTGCTTGCAAGGTACCCATATCAACAACCTCTATATTTTTCTCCTCAAAGTACTTGTTCATGCCGTCAAGTGGGGTAGAAAAAACATGCTCATCCGCATCACTCAATACCGCGAGCTGTGCATTCGTAGCAGACAGTTCAGTTTCAAGGTTGAGAATTTCTTTTTGTCTTCTTACTTCATCTTTTTCTTTCATGAAATGTTCTTCCTTTAGTTCTAATGCATGCCTTTGTTTTAATGCAGCAGCCTTAGTCAACAGTGCAGCCTTCTCTGCCCTTGCCACCAGACAAGCTGATTCAGTGCTACCACTTGAGATTCTGCTGGACCTCTGACTCACATTGTCCTTAAAACTGCCTTCAGCTTCCTCCTCTTTTTCTAGCTGAACAGGACATGATTGCATCCAGTCATGTACTTTTGTTTTAAAGTCACTGATACTCTTCATCCTTGGGTGATACCATTGCTCTGTGTCTGAAATACGCTCATCCATCGACAACAATGCTTGATATCGTTTATGCAGGTCATTAAACTCTTCCAACATTTCTGTGTATTTCTGGAACCTTTCCCTTACTTGGTTCATATTCAGTGGATCTGACATAAGTTCGGTTATTTTATTCCTTTTGCGTGTTAACGCAGCTCCTTTGTTCTTTCTAGCATTCTTTGCTTCTTGTTTCTTTTGTAACTCATCCATTTCCTCTTGTTTTTGTTCAACAACAGGTGTAGGGTCCTCCATCTTGGAAACTAACTCAGCCATTGCTCAGCTTAACAAACTTAAAGTCCTTTTTTATACTGTAATACTCATCCAACTAAATCCTTATCAATTCACAGATGACGTTGATTTAAAGTATTTCTTCACAAACATACCAATTTTGGAAGATTACAGTGGATCCTGTTCGCCCTCGGCCTTCAGGTAATCCAGTCACTCGTACTTCCTTTGTTCTTGGCTCTCCTCCACAAAGAGCAGTCTTTGGACTAATTGTTGCAGCTGTTTTAGGTTTCCTCCTTTAGTCCTCGTTAGCTGCCACTGGTGACTGAGTGGAGTAGTTTGACGCGTGTATAGGTAAAGGATGAGATGAATCTTTGATGCCGGCGGTCAACAGACCATTTATTGTTACAGGGTGAAATAATATAACTTAAAACAAACCAAAACGAACCACAGAGTCTGTGTTTTGCCTTTCCTAACAGTTTAAAGTTGCATGTCACAGAGCACCGAACACGGTCCAAAGACTGTTTGCCCTCTCAGCCACACCAGATGCTGTGACCTTTGATCTTTTATGGGCTTTCTGTGTGGCTCCACCTTTGTTCTCCCAGTTCACCTCTAGGTGGGAGTAGACACACCTGTGGTCATGTACAATCACTCACTCACAGAGATACTCACACACACACACACTAAAACACAAAGGAAAACTGCAATTAAGGCAAAATCAATAAATGCTTCAATTTGGCTCCTACAATACTTATGTATAAGGGTGGCAGTCAGTACTTCCCCCTGGCCAACAGCATTGTGGAGCGGTGCAAGCCGCAAACAAGGAATACGCCTAAGCTGGAGTGCCGTCAGAAAAGAAACAAAAATAAAGAAACTCAAATCAAGAAGGAAAAAGAAAAATCAACTGCTAAGGGCAAAAACTGGATTCACACACACACAAACTTAGACTAGGCAAAGCAGCAGTGGCATCACTCTGATGGAACAAACAACAGTTAGATGCATGGTCACAAGTATTCCTACAAGTGAGAGGTGTTCACAGAACTGGGAGTGCTCACAGTGTTAAAAACAAATCATGCAGTTAAAAGTGACAATGTTAAGAACTTCAACAAATGTTAAGAGTCACACAATGTTAATACCACCAAGATAAAAATATTCACACGATAAGAAGGTTCACACACTTAGCACTTTAGAACTGAATATAACATTGCAAATTACCTCCATGCATCAGACTCAGGCCCAAACAATGGCGTCTGGCGTCTCAAGCCGTCGCAACGAATGCCTACTCACAACAGCAAAACACTGTTACATACATGCTAGCAGAACATGGTTACATACATGCTAGCCACAAACAAATAAGTATTTGAGACAATTACTCATTGCCTTAACATACGTCCAGGCATCGATACTATAGAAAAACCATGCAGTTAATTACCGGGTGTTCCTCCGAACTTTGCCAGAGATCACCAGCGGCAGAGTGCTCCAGGCGTCCTCGTGACCAAACCTCGGTTTGAAACGACAGGTTTTAGTAATACATCTCTGTACTACATGCGTGCATGTATGAATAGAAAGCAACATTTAATCAACCCAAATACCTTCGGTAGTTGTACCATTTAACACTACCCGGAAGCGTTAGGTATGCTGCAGGGTACCTGTTGTAGAAACAACTTCCATCAAGTTTGGTTTCCGATAGTTGTACGCTAGTGCAACGGTACAAATACAAAACACATACCTCCAGTGACAGCAGGAATGAGACAACCCAGAGCTTGTAGTCAGGATCCTTGTGTAATTTCGTAAAAAAATTTTTGGAATTTGTAAACCTATATATTTTTGGAACCCTTATACGCTAAGGAGTCAGAAAAGTGATGTTTGACCATTTTTAAAGGTCACCATGGCAACGATATAGAACATTCAAAATGGCCGCCTTCAAATGCTCATTTTTTTTCAATCTATTCAATGTATTTAGCCCTTAAGATTACTTACAAACATATTTTTAGCAGTCAAAATGCTTATTTTGGATGACAAGGAACCTAGACAAATAGATTTAGATGACCAATGACTTATATTAGGAGCTTTTAAAAAAAAAATTGTGACAAAATCTGCCTAATAGCCGTTTGAGGTTCCTACTTTTTTTGTTGTTCTTGTGCCCACCACCACTCCCTGATAGAAGAAATTTAATTTTATGTGATCATGTATTGTTTCTGTGATCTTATTAATTTCATCATTGTTTTATATATTTTCCTATTGCATAGCATCATCCTTGCTGTCATCATCACTGTCACTGTAAAGTGTTATATTCTGAGAATCGTCATCATTCTGGCAGTCTGTTCCACACTGGCATAGCTCAGTGCATGGCAGTCCCTCTGATTTACATGAACACTTGTGAGAAACACATTTTGCACTGACATCTAACCATTTCAATGATGGCTTCAGGAGCAGGGAGAGCCTTTGTTGTGATAGGTCTCATCTGGCCATCTCCGTCTTTGATATAGCCATTGAGTAATGGGTCAAGGAACTCCTGCTGTGCAATATCTGCTTTTCCCCATACTCTGGCCTGAACATGGGCTCTCAGGACATGCTCCTTCAGTGCAGCACATGTTGGTGGAAGCTTGTAACTCTCTGCCATGTGCTTGCAGAAAAGATACCACCTCAATTCTGGGATGGTATCAATGCGAACCCCCTTTGGTAACAAGGGTTAACCTGAACCAGCCGGCTACCGTTACAGTGACTGGGGCTGCTGGGGCCGTTTACATGATCCACTCAGCAGCACCTACCTATCGCTTTCCCCCATGGCTTTCACCATGCCAACAACATGCATCTCATCCAGGATCACTGGCAAGCCTTTGCAGTTTCCTCCAACATTTCCTTAACAATTAAAATAAATAAGTAAATAAATAAAAATACAAGACACTTGCACATGTAGGGAGAGCACCCATTGTACCACACTTCAGGCTTTCCTAACTACAGCCATTACAATTATCCATACACTATGTGGGACACATCCTCAGCAGTGTACCTCAGGATCAACGGGTGTTTCGGGCCTTTACTCACTGCACACCCTCCCCTGAGGCGGCCCCACTAAAGGTGATCAATCCTTTAGTGTGTGTCCACAGTTTAGCTACCTGCTACCCAAATTTCCAAAATGTACTTCCACAATTCACTTACAACCACAGTTTACTTCCAAAATGTACTACCTACTGTTCATTACCAACTGTTTGCACGACTTCCAAAGTTTTACTTACAAAATTAACTACCACCACAATTTACTTCCAAAATGACCTGCTTACTTACTAATTAGGACTTGTTATCGAATATTTGTACTTTACCACCATTTTACCACAAATACTATCACTTTGCAGTCACTAACGCATATGCCATTACACAAACGACCCTGCCAATGCTAGTTCTGAAGACGATTCTACCCACTGACTTAACATTAAATGTATACACCTCTTGAATCTAATGGTGACTAATGCTCAGTTATAGTAATACAGTAATAATCACATATTGATCCTTTTATGGGTGACTGTTATATAATAATAATAAACTGGCTGTTGCCACTTACCAGTAGGAGAGAACCTCAGAGAACTGACCCATATCTCTGGCTTAAAGTGGCGAGAGCTCACGCTTCTACCCACTGACTTAACATTAAATGTATACACCTCTTGAATCTAATGGTGTCTAATGCTCAGTTATCCCGTGTTCCATACACCGCAAAACCCCGGGAAACTTGGCCACTCTGTATCCCAATACACCGCACGATCCCAGAGAGCCTGATTCTAAGCTGCCCATATGTGTAATGGCTGCCATTTATAAGCCTCTTCTTCTGTGTTTCTATTGACCCACTAAACGCACTACTGCCATCTGCTGGTCTGGGGTGCCCATCCATATCTGCACAAACAGCCCTAGGTTGCACTAATCTCCACCACCTTACTAATGTCCTGTGCTGAACAAGTACCCACGCTAACCACTCCCATCATCCACTGCTACATTAATAAAATAAAATAATAATAATAATACTAATAATAATAATGACGTAATGACGCAATGCCCCGTCATGCGGGCTCTTGCGTGATACAATAATGTAGTGTCACAGCGATGCAATGCCCCATTTATGCGGGCTCTTGCGTGGCATAAAAGTGCACAGCAACGCACTGCCCCAGTGCCCCTCGGTAGCACACTGGCTAAGGCACTCGACCCACACCTGGAGGGCTCGGGTTCGAATCCCTTCACCGCCCCATTCAAACATGGCAACCCTACTGCTTACCCCAGGCAGAGACCGCCCTTCTCATCCAGATTCAATTACTAGTCCTAGCTGCTTCCTCTGACAGTTTTACGTAGATTCTTACCACCAACCCCAAGCTCCCCTAGCAATGAAATGACTGACCTCCTTACAAACCCTCTACAACCCACTTCTACTGGAAATACTCTTGCCCTCCATCCTTTCTGCTCTGCTTCCACTCTCAACTCTTCATACTTAAGCTCTTTCCTTTCATATGCTTCCTCTAGAGAGCTTTCCCATGGGACAGTGAGTTCAATAAAATAAAACTACCTGTTGGCTGGTCGACCAATAGACTATGTCTGGCCTCAAGTTAGTGGTAACTATTTCTTGAGGGACCACCAACTTTCCACTCACATCTACCAGCATCTGCCAATCCTTTGCTTCCTGTGTAGTACTCCTTGACTTTACGGTTCTCTTACTTTTCTCACCCTCCCGCACAAACTGGATACCTTTTTTATGACTACCTTCTGCATTTACCTGCTGCCTCCTACTCTCAATTCCTGCTGCTAAGCATTTTAATACTTGGTTGGGACGCCACGTATAGCGACCATGTGCCAAGCTAACTTTACAGCCAGATAGTATATGTCTCAGTGTGTGCATGACGGATCCCCATCTGTCCATATTCTCAGGTTATCTGGCGATGGGAGCACGTCGTACGTCACTCCCAATAAAAACTTTAGCCTGTTAGACTCCATACTCCACAAATCCCTCCAAGTAACCTGTTTTCTCTCTACTCCCTCCCAATTCAACCACTGGCCCTGCTTTGCTAGTGACACAGCTTTTACCTGTCTACTAGCTTCTTCTTGCCTGCGTATCTGCTCTACAACCAATCTCCTTTTCTCCTTCTGATCTGCCTTTCTCCACATTGGCTTCCCTGATGGACGCCCCAAGCCTCCCCGTCCAATCTGGACATTCCCCACTATCTCTCCATGCCTAAGGGCTGCCTCTGCCTCCTGCACTGCTACCTTTGGTTTCCACTTTCTCCCTTTGCTCGGGTTAGGAGCCAGACCGCTGACTATCCTGTCCTTGCTCCCTGTTAACAACAGCTCTGTCCTAACCTTAGCACACTTAAATTCCTCTACCAGACTATTTGTTGGCAGCTGCAGTATGCCCTTCCCATACAGAGCTACACTGCTTAGGCACCGTGGAACCCCTAACCACTTTTTAACGCATGAATTAACCACCCTTTCTAGCTTCTCTACTTTTGATAATGGTACTTCATACACTGACATGGGCCACATTACTCTAGGGAACAGTCCAAATTGCATGCACCACAATTTCAGCTTTCCTGGTAGCCCTGACCTGTCAATTTTTTCCAATCCCTCCACCAAGTCTTTTCTAAGCTGCTCTACCTGCTCTCGATCACTCAGGTCTGCATTATACCACCTCCCCAGGCTTTTCACTGGTCTCACCCTGATGGATGGGATTTCCTCACCTTCCATCGTGAACTTCTGCTCTACCACTTTTCCCTTGGTGACTGAGATACTCCTTGACTTACTAGGCTTTATCTTCATCCTCGCCCACCTGAGATTTGTATTTATCCTTTCCAACAACCTTTTTGTACATGGCACCGTTGTTGTTAACAGAGTCATATCATCCATGAAAGCTCTAATTGGCGGGAGACGCAGTCCCTCCCGACGCCTTTCCCCTCCCACCACCCACTTAGAAGCTCTTATTACCATTTCCATTGCTATTGTAAAAGCAAGTGGTGAGATCGTACACCCCGCCATAATGCCTACTTCTAGCTTCTGCCAGTCTGATACAAATTCCCCTGTACTTATACACAATCTAATATCTTTAAAGTATTCCTTCATTATATTCACAATCTTAACTGGCACTCTAAAGTATTCACAAGCACTCCAAATCAGACTATGCGGCACCGAGCCAAAGGCATTAGCTAGGTCCAAAAAAACTACATGAAGCTCCCTACCCTCTTGCTTTGCTGTCTGAATTTGGTGCCAAATTACACTAGTGTGCTCAATGCATCCAGCAAAACCTGAGATTCCTGCCTTCTGCACTGTTGTGGCCCATTCTTTTCCAAATACTGCACAAGTCGCTTAGCCACTATACTGAAGAAGATTTTCCCCTCCACATTAAGCAAAAAGATCATTCTAAACTGGTCTATTCTAACAGACTCTCTTTCTTTTGGAATCAACACACCCCCTGCCCTGCACCATGCTGTTGGAATGCTCTGCTTATGCCAGTGTAAGTGATTAACTGGTAAAGTTTCCTGGTGATACATAGAAGCTTAATTTTCAACCCAATCGACTAGTAGCTAATTTTCTCGCCGAAAACCGGCCCTTCATTTTGAATGGAAATTCCACTAAACTGGGGTCCTATTTTAAATTAAATTTGTTGAATTTGTATTAAGTACCCTTTGAACAGTGTAGAAATGCTAAAACTATTTTAAAATAACTTTTCCTGAAAAATATTTACCTCAGACTTCTTCAACTCCTCACCAAATCAGCAAATTAGCCTAGGCGTTTTAAAATAAAAGTACACTATATTCAAGACCCAAAATTACTGTGTTAATGACTTTTACAAATTGTCAAACATTGTTTTTCTGACTCTTTAGGGTCTAAGAATTCCAAAAATATATAGTTTTACAAATCCCCCAAAAAATGGAACGAACGCATGAAGCTCAACATAGTGGACCCGTATGACCTGCCAGTGAGTGCAGTTTTATAGATGGAATGCTAATGGCGAATGAATCACTGACCTGTTACGTGGGGGTGTGTCAGCTAGGAGCAGAACTACGGTAGCTGTGGGAAGACAACCTGGAGAAGCTGCCGGTTACACATGCATCCCCAGAAGACCTTGACATCTGTCACCCAATTCTCTGACAGGGTCAATTATATCCAGGATGGTGCCATTCTACTTCTCCATCTGCACTGCTGATTTGACATTTACCTTCCAAGCCCACTACACTAACAGAACAAATATGTCAGTGTCATCACTTAGGATACGTACTATTGGAGCCCCTGCTTCAGCTGCATGGAGCATATAGCTAATTAGAGTGATGTCAGCCTCTTCATGCTTCACAATGCCTGGTTCAAAAACAAGATGTTATTACTGGTGAGGTCAAATGTGCACAGGAGGAGTGAGAGCTGGGTTTTAGTTGATGTGCTCTTCATCACAGCTTCTCAACAAGGAAGTGGTGTGTTAATTTATAATTATGATGGCCAGCAGTAAAGAAGTATGGCACCATGTGCCTGAGACAGTGCTTCTGCTGTCTTTCTGCACGAACAAAATTAAGTGTAATGAAGGTGGGACGAATCAGGCAGTCCACCCAAAGACTGCCTGTAGGGTGTTCATGTGCCTTGCCTAGATATTCTGTAATGGCAGCATCAGTCTGTGGTCCATCTTGCAGAAGATCTTGCAGGAGGACAGCCAACAGCATCCGATATGCATGCAGTGCATTTGTCCAGCATTTTCCATTGAGAATGTTCGCAATGCCACCAAATGACACAGCAAGCAGTTGTTCCATGCCAGAACCTTTCATCAGGGGTTTGGGGGTTTGGGCGTGCGTGTGACCTGGGGAACATGCTTTTTTGCTGTAGTAGAATAAAGTGTAATTGCACATCGACCACCGTACAGACTGAAAAACAATGTTAATAAAGTTATTCTTTGTTATAAGTTGATCTATAGGTCTTAATTTTTTGTTTTCTTTATTGTTAATAAGGTGCAATGTTATGCTGGGGTGTACTTATAACAATGTTATAGACAAATGGTACTATTATAGCTGCAGCTGAGAGTGGGGGGCGAGATTTTTTTTCTTTTTCCTAGTAGGGGGGAGTGACAAAAATAATTGAGTCGTAGTTCACTACACAACAAACAAGTGTTAATGGGCTTGGTTGATACACCTCTGTAGTACTATAAAACAATCGTTGTCTTGGGCAATTGTTTTGGCAAGTTATTTAAAAAGGCAGTGGCTACAGGTCTGGAATTCTCTATCAGTAGATGTAAGGATATTGGTCCAGAACCTATACTCTATATTCTTTCGGACCAATACATGTAAAATTATAGGTCCGGAACCTGAAATCTGTATCATACTCAGGGTTCCCACAGATTTATCTGATAAGAAATCCCTCCTAACTCTAACCCCAAGCCTAACCCTAACCCTACCCTAACCCTAGATTCTGTACCAATAATACCAGTTCTAGGGGCACGGAAGCTGCCGTACCGATAGAAACTTCAATTTAACAAAACCTGTTTTTGGACTTACAATGGGAAACAAGCACCCTCTGTGATGAAATGTCACAGCATTGGGTGGACATTCAAAGAATGATATGTAGTGTTTGCATGTCAAGTTTGACCAAGTTTGGGCAATTATAAGCCACGATATGGACTGTCAAACAATTTTAAAGCAACACCAAGTCGTTTTTTCCTCTTTGCCCTCTACAGGTTGGAAGTGCAATTGTCCATTACCAATGTCGTGAATACTTTAGCCTACTACAGTCATGCAGTCGCATACGCACTTACGCAGTTTGTTATTGTTTATCCAGCACCGGCTTTGGAAAAACCGAAAAGGTGGAGTAAGCTATGTTGCTTGATTTTTTATGAAAATATGATGTCTAGAGACATGACAATGATAACAAAGTAGGCTTTTATGTGACATTGTGACATTATCGTCTATGTGACATTAGCGTCTATGCTGTCTCCTTTTTTAGATCAACTAAAGTTCTAAATTACGATTCATGCCTGTTGTTTGTCAAGTCCAGTAGCAATAAAGACATGCCCATACTTTTCCACCTTGTAGCTTCCTTCAGCTCTCGCCAACGAGTACAAGCTGGTCTATTTTTCACTGTAGTTTGACCTTTGTCTATCACAATTTTCTTTTCCTCACCTCCAACGATATGACCTACCCTTTTCTTCGAAGGCTTCATCATGATGACAAGGCAAAAGCTAGCTGTAGGTATTTTCCATTTATATGTACCTGCTAAGTCTGCTCAGTCTATTGGCTAATGTACAGTAACATTTCCCATAAAGCAAGTCAGTTATAGTTTCTTATGGCTTTCATTCGAACTACAGGGGGAGACGATGTGGCCCTCAAACTTGCTCAGTGCAGGTTTAGCTTAACGAGGGCAGCAAAGCAAATTCAATTGTGCCGTTCCCCCTGTTACAAGTTGATGAACCACTGAAACTACTGAAAAAAACTACTTAATATAAATCATACAAATGCAGCCTTTATCACATCACAACATTTATCATTAATGCACAACACGTCATGTATGTATATGTGTATATTAGAACCACCCCCCAACAAGCAACAAGACAAACCTGGAGACACGTGGAAGGGTAAATGGTGGTAGCCTATATTTGAATTAATCCGTGATTTTAAAACTAAAATATTGAATGGGACATGATATAGTGGGTACCTCACTACATGCCAAAGATGTTAACTGAAATTAAGTCATGAAGAATGACTACAGAATTGTGAATGTTTTACTGATATCACAGAACAAATGTGTTACAATTACAATGTGCTCAAATTTAGATCTCAGATTTGTAAAGAATTTTTGGCACTTTCATGGTTGGCACATCTCCTCATACAGTGGGCCTGCTTGCATATACTTTTGGACACTTGTACACGTATGGTGTGTGCCATATCCACGTGATCGGGTCGCCCGAGACTTGTCTACCACCAAACTGCATGTTGGTGCGCATGGGCAGCGCATGCACAAAACTGAACTACCACAAGTTCCCAACATGCCTGAAATTATCTGCAGTGTTCTTTTACTGTTTCAGGGATAATACCATGACAAACTTTGGTTAAAAACTTTTCCTTTCCTGACACACTTTTGGAATCATCATGTATACTGTAGTTGTACCCAATTTGTAGCTATGGGTTATGCTTTGTCAGGGGGTTCCAGAAGCCAAAATCAGCAAGCCTCTCATCAGCACTCCTGATGGTATGGACCCAGACCCGTATTGACACAACTGGAAAAAAAAAGTGCCTAGCCTAAATGACGCTCAGTGCACTCGCTTGCACCATTTGCTTCTCTCTGCTACGTAGAGTACGCCTACTTTGATGCCCCCCCACCCTCCACCTCCTCAGCCACCCACTCTTAGCTGATACCTGTTGTTCGCCCAAGAGACAGTTCTTCACCATGTTCAACTCTTCCTCCACTACCCTGCCACTGCCAGCTCTGCTTTCTCCTGAAACAATCCTTCAACATGCATTCTTTCACCCCAGCTGACGTCCGTCTTTCCTGGGAGACTGTTTTTAAACACAGCCAAGCCACTTCCTATCATGTCAGTTATTCTATATTCCTACAATAGTCTGTCACACACATACGAGCAGGAAGCAACCATGACCCTGTGGTCACAGGTCTGTTACCTTACCACTGTCCCACATAGTAAACCGGTTCGAAGGGCTACTTGGTAGCAGGATGAGTTCAGTGTCGTGCTCAAGGACACTATGATCTAGTCAAGAAGAGTGAAATTTGTACTTTGGTTGCTGGGTGACTCCTTTACCTCTTAAGCCACTGCCACCCCGTTCTCTTTGGGACCAGTATATAGGCTAAACCAACATCTATCATTTAACACGGGCAAAAAAAGTTTATTCTCAAATCAGATAAATTCTGATTTGATACTTCTATTACCTCACAACTCAGGATCTGCTGCCAAATAGCACATACTGTTAGATGCTGCCACAGCATCACAGGCCTGTTTTGACAGAAGTATAGCATTTTAGGATGTTTACCATACTTCACTGTACTGCCCATGTGTCTCTTTTAAATAAACATTGGCTTTTAGGTGATAAAGTGTCTTGATTGAAAGTCTTTTTAGACCCATGAAAGAAGGGTAGTGCGTTATCAGTGTATCCTTGCAATTTATGTTGTCATCAGTAGGGGGGGGTGATGGGCTGTGTGTGGCAGGCAGTGCTGAGGTGCAGATGGGGCAAATGTGTACGGGGGTGAGGGGGCGAGAGGGGCGGTGTTAGGGCTAAAAAGTGCATAGGATGTTGTGTAGGATGGGGGTGGGGCTTCCTGATGATATTTCAGTGATTGGGGCAGTGCTGTTGGGGGGGGGGGGGTGAGGGTTGTTTTGTTGGGTTTGGAGTGTCAGGGGTGGAGGTAGGGACGGGGCAAACGTGTGTGAGGAGAGGGGGCGTGAAGCGGTGTGTGTGGGGGTAGTGCCGATGATGGTGGGCTGTGTGTGTATGAGGGGGTTAGTGCTGCGTGTGCAGCTGGCAGTCACTGGACTACAACCACAGTAGTTACCCTGGCAACATCCAAACAACCACTTCCACAATGACAACTTAACAACCAATATAGTATCCAAAATGATTACTTTAACAACCAGCATAACAACCACCATAACTACCCCAGCAAGAACCTAGCAACCACCTTAAATACCATGGCAACATGCTTGCAATGACTTCCATAACTACAAGCTACCAACGACCATACAACTAACATGATTACTCTATCAGTATAGCAACATTATGTTCCCTAGCAGCACCTTAGAAACCACTTCCATGATGACAACCTATCAACCAACATGATTATTGTCCTTTTAGAACTGTAATGGATCAATAGGCCTGTTTAAAAATGAATTCAGTTAAAGAAAATTACACAGCATCTGTGTAATTCTCTGGAATTACATTCTCTAGTTGTTATTGGAACAAACAAGAGAAAAACATCAGGTAACAACTTCTCAGTTTGTGCTGAGTGTGTGTTACAATACCAGTGTCTTTGTAAGATGACCATTCAAAAAGTATTTAGTATTTTTGAAGATGTTTTGAGCATTAGAAATATTGGGCATGCATTCTGTCAAACATCATAGCTCATGAACAACTGCTGGGGATTCAGAAAAGCTCAGAGCTTAATATCCCAGCTTCAGGAAAGTAAAAGCCCTGCCACATTTTTCATCCAACCATTTTCTTAACCAGCTGATCCAATTGAGCTCATGAGTTATCAGACAGGAAGAGCTTATTACTGAAATCACCCACCTTAAATGGCACAAGCAGAAGAAATACAGTTTTCTACATTGTAAAGCCTGGACCTTCACTTCTGGAAAAGATGCCTGTGAACATAAAACTGTGTGCTTAAGTGTTGTTGTACATGCATGCGATTATGGGGGAGTGAGAAGGAAAGAGAAAGAAAAAGTCTGTTGTGTATGTGTCCATTTGCCTGCCTGAGGATGGCACTGTGTTTGTAGATGCTCTTGTATCTGCTCTCTTTTAAATAGGTTGGCATACATCCCAGCTGATCCCTCTAACACTCAAACATTAGAGTGCATGGCTGGTTCTCCCTGACTAAGGATTTCCTGCTGTTTTTGAGCTTTTGGGCAACTATCACAATCCCTAGTTTGGTGTGTATAGTTTAGTTATTATACATATTTTACAATAAAATATAATACATATCTTACGTCACAATACATGGATTAATTAAAATAAGGGACCCTTGGTAACATTGGTTATCCATCTGTAGCAATTAGATTACAGTCAGATAGTTCTATGCCTACACAGGAATAAGGTGCACTTTAATAAAGTAGAGCTTTGAAGTGACCTCGTAGCATCTCCCTCCATCTTTCTGTCCCCTGCTGTCCTCGTTTGTCTCCGGCTAATGAGCTGGAGGGACATTGGAGTGCCCTTTCCCCACTGGTAGCTTCCTCTGATCTGCCCAGTGATAGCAGTAGGTAGCGACGGCATGGCCTCTTTATATATCTGATTTATATTTGCTATAGTTGTATATATTGTTATATACAATTTAAAGTCTTTTTTTCTTTTTAACTGCTTTTATCTACTGTTTTGTACTGTTTTGTGCTTGTGTTGGCTATATAGTGACAACGACTTCTACTCTACTCTTTCAGAGTCTCATCCAGACAAAAATGCAGTTTTATGCTTTAATATAAAGTAGAATGCTATGTGTTTCTACGTGTCAGTTTGGCCCTTTGTGGTTATTGAAACACTTCATTACTCACAGGAGAGTTTGTATTTGATATCCAATAAGGAGATCCATTGTCCAAACCTATGTGAATGCATTCAGTCTGAAAACATATGACATTTTATTTTGTAATAACCCGCATACCTGCATTTATTTACATCACCAGATTGTGGCCACTTTTTATTTACATTTTAAAGAAACCGCTGTATACAACTCTACATCCTTATTACAATGTGGACATAGTTTGGTCAGAATGCGATCATGGGGCGACTTGGTGTCCACAACTCACTTTAGCAGTAAAATACTGCAGATGACATGACATAAAACTGGAAATAACATGTTAATCTTAGCAGATATGTTGTGAACAGTAAGTAAAAACCTACTTGTGCACATAACGCAGGTGATGTTACTATTAGCCCATCTCACTGTCTGACAGTTTGTGTGCTTATTAGACTTAGCTGGTTCAAAATATGGTTGGATGAAATATGTGGGAGGTGTTTTTACTTTCTGAAGCTGGGATCTCTTAGCCTGGCTGTCACACCAAGCTTGTAAACGGAGCTTGGTCTGGCACAGTTCTCAGAGACGGGATCAACAGGCGTCTATCAAATGCCTCTGTATATTACTAGACAGAGCTACAACCCATCAGACCACTGATTCCGATGACATAAGCTTGTTTTTCATTGGTTCCCTATTTCAGGGGCTATTCAGGGCCCAGGGGCAAGGAACAACCTGGAATAGGCCGGTTGTCCAGACTGACTTCTATGGCCAGAAATTCTATGCAGTGTCACAGGCAGTATGGGCAGCCCAGGCTAGGGATCTCTACCTCTGGTTGTGAGCTTCATCTGTTCTTCTTTTTATTCTGCCATGTAAGTCCAGTATTAACCACCAGGTGGGGCAATTTCATTATGGTTGAAGTAAAGAGCCAGTAAGAATCTGTAAATCTAAAAATAATAGTTAGTGTACACTTTTTAAAACCATAGTATTTTACTCTTGTCCTCTGACTGACACTAAGGTGCATTCATTTGAAAAGCTTTAACAGTGCATATCATTTGTGCATGCTATTTGTGCGCTAACCTGTCTAGTATTCTTTTTAGCATGGCTAACGGAATTGACAAATGTCCAAACTAGAATCACTCTGTGCTTATGTTCTTTGTAATGCACAGGTGATGATGAACTTGCCTCGGCTCTGCCCTAAAGATAGATAGACTGTCTGTAGCAGTTACTGAAACGCAGCTGATGGAGATGGGGATATAATGTGTTTAGCATCAGATATCCTGTCTCGGAAGTAGCTGCATCATGACTATTCAATTAGGCTGCTTCAAAGCAGTTCCATTGATCAGCATCATTTTGTTAATTTAGATCTGTCTTTACTAGCAGGAAGCCATTACACTTGGTCAAGACAAAATGTCCAAGGAGACTCTATGTCATATATTCTCTTCCAAGTGATGAATTGTTAATGAATTGTGACGTAGGGGAAACAGCAAAGCATTTGGCTTCCAGTCTTATGTGTTGTCTGTTTGTGACAGGGTGTGAATGTATACATAGTCACAACTGTGTGTGTGTGTGTGTGTGTGTATGCATTAGTTTCATTTTGAGTTTATGACATGGATGAATGTCGAAGTGGTATTTTCAGCTGAAGTTTAAATCTTTAATCTTTTACTTATAGGGCCAATACTTCATGTGTTCATTTTAAAATGGTTGTTTTTTCCTCTCTAAACACTTCAAGCAGTAAGTCATTTTCTTTCTTTCTTTTCATCCCTTAGCAATACTGCCCTACAAAGCCAAAAGGCATGAACTTTAGTTGACTTTATAACACCTCTTTTGTCTTGTGACTAAACCTTTTGCTTCTTGCTATTAAGAAAATAACATATACTAGCAACATGTTTGACTGGGCATTATGACAACTTTAGAGGCGTTTTTCTCAGTTTCAATGTCCACATAGTTACTGCACTTTGTTATGCAGAATAGCGGTAGTACATTTTACAGTACTGTGAAAGGAAATTGCCAATACAGAGCACATGAAGTGAAATCCTCTCTCTACATATTGGAATGACAGCCTTCTTGAGTGTAGATGTGTGAACATTTAGACAGGGTAAGCAGCATTCCCAAGCAGAATGACAGGGCCATTTTGGTACAAGGGTCTGTTTCAAAGCTTCCTTTTCTCATCTGGCAGTGAGTATGTAGACAGCAGCCTTTGTCTGACCTAATTCAATTTGGGCTCCGAGTCATTTCCTGTAGGGGTGGACCGCAAGGTTGAGAGTCAAGGCTCTGGAGGAGAGGTGGGTGGGGGAAGGAAAAGAGTGACAAAGACACAGACGGAAACAGTGTGTGTGTGTGTGAGAGAGAGACTCATGTGTATTTGCCACATAAGCAGGTTATTTTAGTATGGTGATTAGGTCTATCATTGGTATTTACTTCAGATACAGTAGCATTTCTACCTGTCAAATCATCAAATAACACCTCTTTCCTGTAAATTGTTGAATTGTTGTTTAAATGGCTTTAATTGTTTTGCCCATGAACATACATGTCTGTTCTGTAAGTATTTTCTTAGTTTCCCATTCCATCTTCTTTAGAAATTAGCTGATTGTTCTGTTGGTTGGTTTTAGCATTTTAACACTGTTTTTTAGAATTTACATTTTTTAGGTCATTCAAAAGACAAGTTGTCTTCCCCAAGTGATGGAGATAAATGCTTCAGTAGTATCTCTTCAGCACCGCTTTTTTTTCCTAAAATGGGACAGAAGGATGCAGGGGAGCTTCCAGCTTTAAGGACATCCTGAGCTTAGCCTGCACCGGATGGAAATTCAAAGATGAGCTGAGGATTTTTTTTTTTTAAAAGGGAGACGAAACACTTTAGTAGACCTTGCAGACTACTTAAATTTGAATCCGGCAAAATTAAATAAATACGCTAAACAAGTGCAATTATGTTGGCTAGACTTAAAACATCCTGGGCTTAGCCTGGACTGGATGTACATTCAACGATAAGATGAGGATTTTTAAAATAAAGAAGGTGCACAGAATACTATATACAGTATCAGTAGACTTTACCCTTGACTGGTTGTAAATTTGAAGATGAGCTGAGGTTTTTTTTTTTATAAAAATAGGGAACAAAAAAGACAATGATAGACTTTGTAGACTAGACTTCTGAAATTGGAGATGCATAAAAAATAATGAAATATATATCCTTACCAACTGTACAATTATGTTGGCTACCTGGTCTAAACTTAAAACAACCTGGGCCGAAGGCCTGGAAAAGTCAGCCGGCAATGGCCCTGGAAGGAGGTGTTGCCAACTAATAAATTCAACCAACATTTTTTGTCAATCGCTTGTCCCAACACCTACTAAAAAAAAAAAAAAATCCGCACATCAGTTCTTTAGAGGTGGAAGGTAGGAAATAAGAGGCATGCTCAAAGTACATTGGTGTATTCTTGAGAAAGCAATGGGCCTTAGTCATCCTGGCTTCGAGGTAAAGTGCCTTGGCCAACGGATCCTTTGGTGTAAAACCACATGGCTGAGATGACTCACATTTAATGGCTTAGGATTCCCCTCTATCCAAAGCTTATCACCACAGCACCACCACAGATCACATGGCACACTTTGTCACAATTAACAATTGGCAGATCCAGTTAGCAGAGAAGTGACGGTGCCACACTTGTGGGTGTGAAATTAAGCTTGAAGGGTGTACCGTCACTCCGGTGTGACGGGAATACACCGATGTGACAGGAATGTTGGGAAAATAGAATGTTCAGGCCCATAACATTTAATGTGGAATTTTAGAACCGTATGTTGTTGTAGAACACATTGTTTATATTTGTAAAATGTTCAAAAAAGTTGCTTGGCAGGATGTAGTAATGGGAGGTAAGAAATGAAGCAGCTGTGGACGCTGTATGCCCAGTGGCTTATCTGTCTTGTCTGTGAGGTCAGCTCAGTTTGTCAACACCCACTCCCAGGCTCTGACCCACTTCCATACCTATCAGTGTCTTTTTTGACTCAGGACATCACTTTATATCTAATGTATATCTATGAAGCTGCCAATGCCTTAACTCTTAGTACACTGTCTGTAAAAGCCATGCAGAAAATAAGACAATAATATATTTGTATATATTATATTTATCTATTATATTTATGTACATATAATATATATCACACTTATATGAACATTATATTATAATGTTTGCTTAATTGCTTTAAATTAATTACTGTTGCTCAATTACTAATATTTATATTTATAACATTTTTAGTCACAGTTATAACAGCTACATATCTTCACTCTGCTGAAGCAGTAAACTCTGGTAGTGTGTTTCAGAGTGCACCAGTCTTTGACTAACATGGGACTGCATCGATCTCCTGTCACTGTGGGAAAGAAGTTTTAATTTTGCAACTGAATTCTTGAAATCTGACCAGCTGGTTGAAATTTTCAAAGCAGACTTGTGTCATTTTTTTTATCTCAAAACTCTTGTAAAAGGGAACTTCACAAACTGCACCTACGTGGCCAGAGGCATACGAGTGTACTGGAGGCTCTAGTGCTGCTGTACAGATGCCATTGCTATCTTGGACGAAAACATCTGCACCCGGATCAAAGTTTACCTGGAAGCCTGCCACATCTAGCATGCACAGACATGCTCTCAAAGGCATAACACTGGTGTTTAGCTGTGAGCATAGTGTTGTGGACATGCTTGGTGAGTGGGTGGGTCGCTGAAACTCAGGTGCTGGCAGTGGTGGAAGGGATGACAGCATGAGTGAATGACTGCAAGCATATGGAGCGAGCCAACATGAGTGGGCGTTTTTTTCCTTGGAGAACTCTGGGCAGCACTGCAACCACAACAACAGCCCTCATGGTTAGGCCAGAGACGGTCGAAACCATCTTTGGTTAGCTCCTTACAGGTCTGGCTGTGGCTGGCTAACGCCTCAGCACAGATGAATAGATATGTCACTGAGCCAGTGCAAGGCTTTTTTATGTACTTCAGTTTTCAAGAGGCACACATCAGTTTCTCTTGCTTTTTATCTTTATTTTCCTTCCTTCAGGTCCTTCCACTACTAACTTAAATGTTGTGCATTACAACAAAGCTGGAAATACTATACATACAGTAGCAGGAATAGTCTTGAGTGGGTTGGAACAGCTGACACTTTGAATAACACAATATTGGCAAAGTCAAAATGCTTGCTCTAAAAGTTGACTGTCTTTCTTTTCTTTCATATTCATGATTTAGGAAAAGACTGATCTGGAATTTTTTTTAAGGTTTTCTTCAGTGACGTGCTATTAATATGTCAACAGACTGGAAGAACTGTAGTAAATTTTATTGCAACTTGTGTGGATAATAAGGGTAGGTGAATACCTGTAGGTATCATTTCAAAGTCATTGTTGTCTAACATCTCCATATTACAAGTCTAAAATCTTATCATGCATGCATATGCCCTGAAGGTGGCAATATTGCAACAACATCAGACCCACTTAAGATTTTATACATTACACAATTGTCAAATTGTGTATTACACACTCTCACATACCAGTGCACACATGCATGAATCTTCATAAACATTAGTAGTAACTCCCAGTTCTAAAAATATATAAACAAGCAGAAGTGCTGCATCACTTTCTGTTTGAATTATCAGTTATCTCCCATCTACTCTACGGAGAAAAAAATTAAGTCATGTGTTATGCCTTACAGTCATGGTAAAAACAAAAGGGTACACTAAGGTACTGTGTTCTGAGTTTATAAGCAAAGCTGGTTAGCAAAATTATATATTGACTTAGCTTTTAGTTGTTTTGACTGTCCATTTTGATCTACACTGAGAGCTATAATTAAATGCCAGAGGTCACTTACCATCTTGCCTTTCACCAATACTCACTCAGGCAAACAGTGGTGTCACTCTCTGCAAGGATTTTATAAATTCCTGCTGCTTTGCCAGTGTGATCTTTAGGTGATCTTTCCCAAAATGTATTGCTTTACATGAAGGTTCAGTATAGCTCAGCTGGTGTGTTCCAGCTTCTCTCTATTTGTTCAGGTCATTTTCTGTCTTTGAACTGTGAGTTGTGAATATATTTTCAAACAAAATCTGTTTTCTCTCATAACCGAAAGTTACAGTCTTTTGGCACTCAGCAGTTCCCTAAACAATGAAAAGATGACACCGTGTGGAACTCAGTGTGGGCTGAAGAGTGACTCACATTTGCTTCTGCACTCTGACAGTGTTTCAGCAGCTGCCAGGAAAAGACTGGGCACTGCATAGTTGCATATTTGCATACTGAGGAGCTTCATAGCAAGTTTAAGGTACATTTAATTGCAGTCAAAACCAGTTTTCTCATTGGCCATCCTTATAACATTATTGGTTTTGATCTTAACGCAAGAATCATATGCAATACAGTACACTGCAGGTTAGCACCATGACCTTAAGAAAGTTATCTAGTATATACAGCTTTTTTTAATATCAGGTAGATAGCCTACAAAACAATGATTGGTTTATACAGAAAAGATGCATGGCTTTTTTGCAGACTTTGGGAAAATGTTTACCCAGACTGAAACTTATTTGCAGTAAAATGTAAAGAAAAACATAAGGTGAAAAGACACTAACTTTGTTGATGTTTTCTTGAATATGTGCTGTAGCACACTGTATATCGAGATGGAAACCAATATCTGTTTTAGCCAGTTAGCTTGTGTGTGATGACATGGCACAGGTGGACCACACATGCTCCTCGTGGGTCACACATGTCCAAATGGGTCTGTCCTGACGGGTCCAGCACAGCTCTTCAGCCTGCAAGTTCCTAAGGGATGCGTGGATGTAGTTCTGTGGCTTTGTGCTTTGTGCTGTGAGCTGTTGTGAAACATCCTGATGTTTGCTACGTGGGCTGAGAGATGAAAGGGTTAGTGTTCATACATCCGGTGGTTTTGGAAAAGGCCATTCAGCGTTGTTCAGTTAAGCATTTGTCATTCAAGATGGTCTCCTCAAATTTCCCATTCTGTTGAAACCATACCCGTAGCTGTGAGAAAGCTCTGTATGAAAGCCTTCACTTACCTTTTGTAGTGATGTTATTTAAACCAACCAACATTCAAATGTTAACTTGACATTAAATGCTAAAGTGATGAGCTTTGTAACTGTGTTGTAAGATTTATCTTGATTCATAAGAGGAAAAAAAACTAACTTGAATGTTTGAGAGATTACCGGTGTTGTCATCTTTCCCAGCAGAAGATTATTTTATTGAAATTAAAAACCTAATGTCAGGTCAATGAGTCATTAATTCCCTTGCATAAGCATGGCTGAGATTTTAGCATTTTGTTCTGCTCAAGTTGTGCATTCATATTTTCAAGCTGAGCAAAAATAGTTTATCGTTTTTTTAGATGTTTGTACATCTATTAGTTACAAAATGTGTAACAATATGTAATGAGTCATTAATACTTACACTGTACCACAGGTTTAGGTGCGTAGTTGTAAGCCCAAGTTTGTACTTTTTTGATCCCTTGAGGGAAATTGCATTTATCCCAATTCCTGAATTAGTGAATTACACAGCACATAGTGAGGTCATGCACACACTAGCCTGGAGCAGTGGGGCTAGGCTGCCTGCCAGCATTGCTCCACTGGTCAGGCATCAGACCGGCAACCCTTCAGTTTCAAACTCTAACCAGTAGGCCACAGCTGCCCCATGGCTGTGTAGTGTAAGTACATAATATTACATGTTGTTAGATGTAGATGCACTAAAAAAGCAACTGTAAAATAAAGTGTTACCTATTATATACTATCCAACATGTAGTTTAAGGGCCACGTTTGTTTCTACTGTGTGCATGGAAATTGCTCCATCTTTCTGTGTTGATAAATATCTTCCCAGGATGTAAAATTAGAGGTTTTGTTCTCCCAAGTACACACAGTCACACAAATATATGTTGTCACTCAATGTGACTCACACCTTTTGGTTTGATAAGAAACACACAGGAGTAATTGACACTAAATGTGTAGTTTTGTATTGTCTTGGTCCAGTGTTGAACATGTGTACTCTGACTCTTAAGCCCTATTCGGACGGGATTAGTATATCACAGGGGGATATCAGTTTATCACAGGACATCTGTAACATAAGTGTCCAATTTGCATGGGACAAGAAATCTCCATAATTTTACTAGACATGGGAGGAGTAACTTTGTTTACGCCCTGCCGTCACTTCCTCCTCGTCGTGTGCGTACAAAATTTTGTACTGCTGTTTTCCAGAAATAGGTGTTTCTCTAGATTCTGGAGGATGTTGAAGAGAGTAGTTCTGTCCAGCGCTTCTACAGGATCTCTCATTCTTGACACAGCTTTGGGTCCTCTCATAATGTATTGTCATGCCTGGGTAATAGATAGATCACTAACTGGTTAATGCGTATTAGGCTGCTCCATTTTAAGAGTGGAATATCAACTTTTTCTTGGTTCAGTTTTCATATTTACCGACTGCCACGTTGATTACCCTTAATATCCAAATAACGTTATTTCTTTGATGTTACTATGGAGCTAAGTAGCAATTCAGAGCCATGGTTTCATTCCATGTTACTGATTCAGAAAAAGCAAACAAACAAACAGCCTTAAAAATGTTAGCGTTATAATTCTTCTGTAAAACAGAGCTTCCTTGCTACAATAATAGGTCATAGCACTATCAATTTTGTATTTGTGTTGGCATACAGTTGATCTCATATTTAGCAGCTTCATTTTGCTCTTTTTAGTAAGTGTCAGAGTGTGAGGTCACAGCTGTGTTTGTGTGAAGACCACACAGACAGATAGTTTGTGGGTAGTGGGACATCATAGCACTCCATGTGAGAGACACAAAATACTTGTTAAACTCATTGTCACATGCAGACTTCCACCTCCCTGCTCCGCAAAATGATCACTCGGCAGACACTGTGAAAATCTGTGAAAGCACTAAATCCCTTTAAACAGAAACCAGTGACAGCTATTGTGCTTTCTTTTGCAGCCTTTTATATTAATTTGTTGTACAGATTCTCTGTATTGCTGAATGTAACTTCACTGTGTGAAGTGAAGCATAGAACCAAGTTAAAAATTAAGGCTGTGGTTCCTTTTAAACTTTGCTGTATGCATCTTTTTACATTGGTTTAACTTGCACTATTCTTTAAGTGTCATGCACAATGCCATGATTCAGTGTATGCTTCCCTACTTCAGCTGTCTCAAAAGTCCCATAGCATGCTGTCATTCCATTCCAAGCCACTGAATCTTTGTTCTTGGCTGCAGTCTTCTGGTTTGAGATCTGAGAGTATTGCTGAGGGCGTTTCGCTTTCTTTGGGTGTCACGTTTCACAACAGCGACACTGAAGGCTACGAGTGGGAAAAAAGAGGAACTTCCTTTTAAGGTTGACATTGTGCTAACAGGCCCACCTCCTCCACACACATGCCATTTCCTGGGTTGAAATTCCTCGTTGTAGGACTGGTGGATGAATCAGAGTTAACAGGAATATAAATACGGGACACCTGTGATGCAAGACTTTAGCCCACACAGCTCCTTTACGTCACTTACTGTAGGTTTCCTATGTCATTTTCAGTAATCACCCTTGGTCTCCACAAACATTTACAGTAACACCAAAAGAAACAGACGTCCAGATGTGTTAATACTAAAATCTTTCTTTAGAGGAAAGCTTCAAATTGTGGATTTAGATGTGTAATAAAGCATTTGAAACATGTTGGGTAACACTTTATTTTATGGTTCCTTTTACAGTGTATCTAAATGTGATAACATGTGATATTATGTACACTAACCCTAATCCTTACCCTAATCCTAAGGTGCAATATAAATACATAATGTTGCATATTGTAATGAACTTTGTTACACTGTACTTAAGATGCATATGCACTGTAACAGTGACTGTACAATAAAGTGTAACCACATATTTTATAATATCAGTGGAATATCTTTGAAAGAAGGTTTTGTATGTTGTGTTTCAAAAAAAAAGGCTTATCATAGACAAGACTGGTGATTCAACCTTTAAGTTACCACAGGCATATTAAAAGCTAGCTTAGTGTTGGAGCATGCGATATATGTGTTGCTAAGACAACTACATATTAAAATCCTATCTGAGTCAGATTTTGAAGAATAAGAGTAGCAATCACTTTTACCTTTGCTTTGACCAACATCAGCTTCAAAATGGCACCCACTGCTCCAATAATAAAACAACAGTTAGGTTATTAATAGCATCAGAAGGCAGGAGACTGAGACATGTGACTACTGATTATAATTCTGAAAGTAAATAAGAAAGTTGATGCTCAACTGCTGTTGTGATTTGCTGGTTGGGGTGGCTGGTTTTTGTTTGTGTGAGAGGATTGTCTCTCATCATCAGCTGTTTCCTCTCAGACTGAACTATTGTGCCTTATCTGGGAAGTGCACGCATTCATAAATCTTTATATAGCAGGGTTGCTATGGACACCATTCACAATGTGTGATGGTTGGGCACTACACAAGGTGGACATACAATTTAGAGAACATAAAAAGAAGAGAAAAAGAGTCACACAGCTCTTCCCTTAAGGAAATTCCATAGCCGTCATGCTTCGTCTAAGGGCACCTACCACTTCCATTGTTAGCCTTCTGGGACAATAAAAAATAGTTAAACTCTGGATGCAACAGGCTAAATCAATTTTGCTCCTCCGTACACATACCAACTCGGTATGATGTTTTACATGCCAATTTTCATTTTACACCGAAGTTCTCCTTTAACATGATGACAATGGTGTTTTGGTGTAGCGTTATGGTAAGCAAGTTTTTTGCTCTGATTGATCATAGTGCTATCCTATTGCGTGCAGAGGCAGTTTGAAAGACCGCCCTTTGGATTGTGTCTGGCCCATCCATCTTCGCCAGACCACACAGTTTGGTTGTGGACTGGCTTGTCAGGCTAATGCCCACTTTCACTGTTAATTGACTTCTTTTGGAGGTCTGCTAGGATAGACCAGCATACCTAAATAATGCCGAAAACATATTTTTCTTCCTCATATTACACATCTACTTTCAGCCTCGTTCTGATGCATTCTGGACGAGTGCCAGCCTCTCTCTTACAGAGTGCACTGATTGGTCAGCTTACCTGCTCCATTCTGATTGGTCGTGAAAGTGGTAGCGCACTCCTGCTACAGGTCATAAACAAACATTTAGTTTAATTAGACTGAAAACAGACATGCTTTACTATAGGAAAACTATTTTATGTGTTGTTTCCTTTTAACAGGAAAATTTTGCAGTTTACACTCTTTACAGACTGTAGTACTTGATGAAGTCAACTCGCATCGAGAGAAATGGGAGGAAATAGACTGGAATGCTAATGAGATGTGTACAGGGAGCAGAGAAGGAAGCAGTTTCTATGACAGATCATTATTCTCTCTGCCATGTACTTTTAGCTTTGGGAACTTTGCAGATTAAAAGCTTTTTGTTCACTATACATAGGTTTGGTTTTCAAACATGTTTTGCAACACTCATGCTTACGAACCATTATGACTGTTCAAGGACTGGAATTCACACTGACTGGAATATAACAAGTAACTTCTGTGGAGGTCAGTGGAAAATCAAAACCGCTGGGATTAGTCTGGGCAATGATGAGTTATTGGACATCACCCAGACTGAAACTGAGTTTGTTACTATCCGCAGTTGCGTGCAGTACTACTCTGTCATGCAGTACTACTCTGCTGCTGTGTAATACCCATTTTTCAACAGCATTAGCAAACTCAAATGGCCTTTAAAGTGGAGATTTTTCAAAATGCTGGTTTTTGTGGATTCCACTGGATATGTATAAACACAAATTAAAAAAATACATGGATAAAAAAAGATCTGTTTATGAAAATATCTAGATACTTGTAAACAGGGCCTTAACCTTTTTTTGAAAGGATAGCATACTTTAATATTATTATTACCAACAATCTAGAGCAGCCAATGATACTGTACCATTATTGTTAAGATAAAGACTGAGGTTGTGCTTTTACGCAAATACACAAAATCAGCTACCCACCACTACCCTCTCTAGCTATTGCAAATATTATTTATACTGTATACATGTTTTATTCACTACAACTAAGGCAGTGATTCTGGATTACCAAGTTTTTTATGAAATCTGATTCAGAATCTCACAGAAATCTCAGCTGATCTAACTTTAGTTTTTAGTTTTAGCTATATGTTACATTCAGTTCACAGTTTATGATAAACTTCATAGTTCATGCACAACACTGCCCATCACTGCCTGTTAATGGTTTAAGTATGATTTGGCAGTCAATGGGTTGCCAGTGAAGGTCATTGACATTAGTAGAGGAGTGGTATGCAAAGGCAGGCAGATCCACTGTGAGGACACCGTGGTGCGGTGGTTGAGTCAAGAGACAACCATGGCCTCAACCAAGAGTTTGGGTCAGAGAAATAACAGATTCAACATGGTATCTTCGGAGCATAGTGTGAAGCAAGGTATTTTGTCATGCATTCTTGAAATGACATACAACTCACTGGGACCTTTTCATAAATCAGTTTGAGTGCAAGGGCAAAGAGTTCCTTTGGTCTTTCACATGACAGGTTCAAAGAACTAGGCCATTATGGCATACTTGACCTCAAAAGGTCACTCGAGGGGAAACGGAACCATGTGCACTCTGAAAGCCACATTGCAACCTGGAAGAAGTCTTTGAGACTTTGGCTGAGTTTGTTTTTTGGTTGTCGGTAGGCTACATGTACGTAGTTTGCAACAGGACAGGAGTACTACAGTTCTATATGAACTCTTTAGCAGCTATGATGTCTGTGTTTCTGAACCTGTTGATGGTTGTAAAGAACTTGCTATATTATGGTATGTTATGTTACATTTTGCATGTGTCGTTTTATTGATCGGCATCCCATAGTTTTAAGGGCCCTGCATTGACGAGGGCCCTTTGAGCACAATATTAATATAATTAACATTGGTATTATTCTTCAGGGCCTTCAGTGCCTAGCAGAGCCCTTGTGATATCCTGGGCTATGTTGTTCCTTCAAGCCACATATTAAATACCAACTCATATTTCATTTGTGTTATTATCATTGCCAGTTTGCCAGGCAAGTGGTGGCCTAGCGGTTAAGGTATCGGACCTGTGACCGCAGGATTGCAGGTTTAAATCCCGGGTTGCCAGTAGCATCACTGAAGTATCCTGACCATGGTACCGTATATATAAGATGTCTATGTGTGTGGTGGGTTAAATGCAGAGGCGAATTTTGTTGACTGTGCCATGTGATCACAATAACAAAAATGGGACTTTCATTTTATCTTTTTAATGAATTTGAAGCATAATAATCTAAGTGAAAGTACCACGACAGTGAATAGCTGCAAGGCCGAAGATATCAAACATTTTGCAAAGGCTTAATACACACATTTACATACAGTAATAGTTTCAGTAACTGTAAGAGTTCACATATTATTTGTAGTAAAGTGGACATGCATCTCCTTACTGCAGAGGTACTAATGCGAATTAGTGAAACAGGTTTAGCCTTGTAGTGTGGCTTTGTGGCTCTGGTGAAGACAAGCAAACGAGATAGGCTACTTCATCAGCAATTTTAATATAATCTCCAATCATTTGTCACATTGTTGGTCCTATAAAGTGAAAAGGCCTATAAACACGTCTTTACGTAGGAGTGATCAGACTGCATGAATTCCGCAGTCATAAAATAACAAGCCTTAAAACAAATAGGCCTAGTACAGTTATTTGGTCTTTAATGTACACAAATATTAAAAATGTATTGGTGTTTCAATTGGTGATAAACGATCTCTATTGTGACAGTACAAGTCCCTGCTTTGTGATAGGCCATTCGAGCGCGATTGCTTCATTGTAACCGCCTATTCTGCCCCTCCTTCCAGCCTCGCTGCTCAGAGGACAGGGGAGCGGGGACTCAGCACTGCTGTTGTTCCTCTCGCTGTGAAACCTTCAGATTTTAAAATAAGCACTCACATCAGCGAACGAGGCGAATAGATCAGTAAACATTTCAGAGAAGACACCGAGAGATATTTGGTATAGGTTCGTTCGTTTGATTCGCTTGTAGTAGTTTCCTGTGTATTTGATTTCTTTTGACGTTGTCGTGGCGTTTTTTTATTTTGTTGGTGGGGACCTCTTTGCTTCAACTCAGGAACTCTCCATTGACATTCCCTGCTTTGGCAGCTACCATATCTTTTGCCGCAGTAAGTCTAGAGTTCTTATTTTTGTATCCTGTACGTGGTTCATTGTTGGAAAAAGCACGCTTTTCCATATTTCTTAACATAATGTCAACGTCTCATGCTTCGGCGTATCTGTAATTCAGCGCAGATCTTGGTTTAGGGTCATGTCTTCTCACAAACGAAATAACAAACTCTTTCGTGTTTTTTAAAACTTAAACATCCCGCGCACTATTATGGTAGAGTAATAAACACAACAGTTAAACAACTTGTTTTTGTCCTCATACTTTCACTTGCTTTCATCACAGTGCATATTAAACAGCACTAAATACTGACCATGTTTCTTAAGAAACTATATAGCCTACTTCCATATCGAAGTGTTTTTCCAGAATGTAGCCTAGGCCAAGAACTGAACGTCACAGTCAGATGTTTGTATCAAAGTCGTGGTGGTTTGGGAGAGACGAAGCCTGTAATCACCGCTACCTGGTTTAAGCCAAGCAATGTTACTACTATGTAGCCTACGTCTGATTGTGTCAATGTTACTTTGTAGCCTCTCCATGACGATCAGCCGAAAAACAACTTTAATTTAACACACTGAGTGAAAATGGCAGCTGCTCTTAGTGGTCGAAATCCGGGTGGACGTGGACCAAACGCCAGAAAAGGCCGGATTTTAGGCATCATTGACGCCATTCAGGATGCAGTTGGGCCACCAAAACAAGCTGCAGCTGACCGCAGAACTGTGGAAAAAACGTGGAAGCTAATGGATAAAGTTGTAAGTGTAATACATATGATGTTTTTTTTGCATGTTGTAGGCAATGTACTCTTTTCTCTGGCCAAGCATGTGACACCCTAGAGAAATTGTCTACATCATTTGATAAATAGCCTAAACTTTTTACGGTAACTTTCTCCCCCTGCATTTGGCCTGACTTGTGCTTTACTTGTAGGTGAGACTTTGCCAGAACCCAAGATTACAACTGAAGAACAGTCCACCATATATCTTGGATATATTGCCAGACACATACCAGCATTTACGCTTGATATTGTGCAAATATGAAGAGAATCAGAGACTAATTCAGCTAAGTGAGAATGAATACTTTAAGATCTACATTGACAGCCTGATGAAAAAGTCCAAAAGGGCAATTCGCCTCTTTAAGGAGGGCAAGGAAAGGATGTATGAGGAGCAGTCACAAGACAGGTAAGAATGGAGGCTTTGTCAATTTTGCAGTGTTTTATAGTGGCAGCTGTTGCATGAAGGTGCATATTCTCTTGAGTTCATATGTATTATTTGTACTGTTTCATTATTTACTATTCATATTATTGGATTTAAACAAATATATATCATCCACTTACATCCTTTAAGTCATGAAATATTTTAAGAATTAGCTGATCATGGTTTTGGTTGAGTTTCTTTTGTTTTTGGTTGTATGGAGGCTACATGCAGCTTGTAAGGTTGGGAGTACCATGGTTTATACGAAATCTTTGCTTTAGTATTCATGATGTCTGTGTTTTTTTTTACTTGTTGATGGTTCTAAGATAGTTCTTGTGTATGATTGAGGGAACAGGCTTTGGTGAGGTCCCTGATAAGGCTTTTTCCATACTGTTGTTGGGATTCATTGAATAGTTTTGGGTTTTTTGCCAGCTCCAACACTGAGAGAAGAAGCAAAAAAAGGTTCAGTTGAGACATTTTGTAAAAGTGAAGCTTAACATTTTGTTGATTGATCCATAGTCTGCTTTGAATTTGTCTCTAAATGACAACTGAAGGTGAGTGGATATTAATCCTGCCCACATAGTAAACAAATGATACAATTGATACAAATGAATGATACAAGAGGAAGTGGACTTTTGCATTTGATGTTGTTATTAGTCTTCCACTGTGGAAAGAAATGAATGCTTAAAAGGAACTGCAGATGTTGCACAGAGGTGAACGTGAGGTGAAGAAGACAAGTTAACCCGAGTATGTGTGTTGTCAGCCCCTTCGTGACATATCACCATTTTTGTGTGCCCTGACGCAGCACACAGAGGTATCAGCTAATGTCCCCAAACCGTCTGGCACGTCACTTTTCCTCAAATCACCAGCGAGCCGTCCTCTCTCTGCTGTGGCCCTGCGAGGCACACAAGACCCAGAGAGGGAACAAAGTGAATTTGTCATTTTGTAGACAGGCATAAGATGAGAAGCCCAGAGTTCATCCACAGTGCAGCGATACTGCTGGGAGCTATCTGTAGGTAAACTAGTCCCTAGTCTGTAAGTCCAGCCTCTGGGAGAAGATTTTACATGTGCTTTTCTAATCAGGGTTTTTAGCACAGAGTCCATAAATGTTGTTTCCCTTCTCCATCTGCCTAGTTGGGGGTGTATGCCCTGTATACCCAGACGTGAAACACTTGTATGCACCTTATAATCATGTTTATCCATCTAAATATGCTAATACACTCCATTGTACATGCAGTTACGTTGTTTTTACCTTTCAGCTAAGAATGTCTCTCCACTCTAAGCTGAAGATTTTTTAACATGTCTTGGCCCATGGTAACTCCTGGACCACAATACTCTTAATGTCCACTGTGTGCACACATGCTGGAGGATAACCAGCAAGAGATCTTATGTTAATTAATCATACCTCAAACCAATTAAGCTAAATGTCTTATAAGTCTTGAGGGCAGACTAATGTAATTACATTTGGATTAAAATAGTAGGGCAGACAAATACTGTAGTCTACTGGCAAATCTCTTTTCCTTTTTTTCTTTGACAGCATTTGTTCTAAGACATTGTAGAAATTATTTCCTCAGGTATGGCTTTTTAAAGGAACACTCTGCTTTTTTGTGAAAAGGCTTATTTTCCAACTCCCTTAAACAGTTGACTTATACTTTTTTTGAATCCATTTAGCCCATCTCCGGTTCTGGCAGTAGCACTTTAGCATGCTACTGGTCTAATCCGATTCAATGATTTATGCTAAACTGATAGCTAAAGTGCTACTGCCAGGTCTGGAGAGCCTGGTGCTACATCCGGCGATCAGCTGAATGGATTTTAAAATGTATAAAAAACTGTTTAACTCTAAGGGAGTTGGAAAATAAGCCCACTGCCCAAAAAAAGCAGAGTGTTCCTTCATCTCCCTTTTGACCACTTGTATAGAAAGAATTGCTCCGTGCCACACAATGTATGGCAAATGATGTTTAACCTTGAAGATTAATACCATGTCCACAGAAAGGAACTTAAGGGCTATGGGGTGTATAATCTCTGCCTGTGTGAACCCTTACGATGGCAAAACGTGTGCCGTGGCAGCCGTGTCAACCCTGTTACTTTTGATAACTGTGAGAAAGGGTGCAGAGGTCCTGTACATTTCCCTTGCACTCAAGTGATGTAAGTGCATGACCATCAATTAGTATTGACATTAAGAGCAGATTTAAAGGGGTCAAGGAGGGAGACATGAATGGATGGGATAAGATATAGACGCTGTATGGACATGGAGCAGTGGCAGAAACTGTGCTGGGTTTTTTGGGGCGGATGTGGCAGATGGTAGGACTGGCTAACGTAATGGTCACCAGCACAGTGCTTTACCCGGCATCTCTTCTCTGACCATTTACTCTTCATGAACACAGTATTTCCTTCGATGGTCTGAAAGTGGCCAGTGGCAATCTTAGAAAAATGTGATTTGACAGATGAAGGTGGTTGGAATAATTCTGTGTAATTCTGTTGTAGATATTAAACTGTTTAAAAATGTATTTGTTTGTGAAATATATTTTATAATGTACTGTAATGCTTAATATATTTTTATGGGGAACAATTCAGTAGAAATCGAGGCTAATATTTGCTATATAGGTCTTACCACCAAACCAAGCCAAACATGCTAATTGATGTTATGTCGACATTTTACCAGTATTTCCAGATGCATTACAGAATTACAGTTACAATTACAGAAGTTTCAGTTTTGTAAAAGGTTGCTGATATTTGAAAACAGCCAGATTAGCCAGATCAGATTACACCCCTTGCATCTTTGCTCCCAGAGCTCGGTATTGATTGATTGGAATTGTTTATGGCTTGATTTTGGCTGCTAAGTTTGTCTCCCATTTACATTATCAGTAGGCCTACTGTGTAAGGACACTGGACGTTTTGTTTAGCACAGACATTAAACAGACAGCTGTAGGACCAATGGGGGCAAGCTCGTGAATTTGGGAAGTGTAAGTGATTAGAAACATGGACTGCCCCTTTAAGTTACTTAAAACCTGTCTAGCCCTTTCGTGTGTAGTGTCCACATATGTGGACAGTAAATACAATTCCATTTGAGATGAGTAAATCATAGTTATTTTTTCCAAATGGGCAATCACAATATTTTAACTGTAGTTGTAATCTTTAACTCCAAATATTAAGCTTTTTATGACATCACAATACAAGACGGCCCTCAAAGCTAGCTATGTGCAAGATGCCTCACATATAGCGTCTTTGAAAAACAACCATTCCAGAAGGCAAACGTGGGCTACAAATATGTTAACATGTCAAGGACACTTCAGTTGCAAGTTTGTGTTGTTAAACTCTACAATAAAATGACATTCTGTTGGTATAACTGAATGTGACTTAGAAGTATCAGCTAAATGCTAAGCTGCTGCATCTGTTTGGCTTACCTGCCCAGAGGAAACAGACAGCTTTGTTTTTATTTTAAAGCAATTTATCTGTTTTAGTGGTCATTACCTAAAGGTGTCATTGCATTGTTTTTTTAATTAATTGTGCAGTGGTCTCTAGTATTAATGAATGCAGTGTAAGCCGGTTTTGGTGAAAAAAAAAAAACTTTAGTGTTGCTGTTTCAGTTTGTTCTAGTTTGGTGGAGGAGATGGGGTGGGGGGAATGACAGGTTCTCAGATATGCTAGTCACAGGCTACTATAAATCAAAGCCTATTTGGTGGTAGCACACCAAATGGAAGATCTAAACAAACACACTTTCTTACTTATATTGTTCTAGATGAATGTGTGCTGCAACGAGACTCCTCCTGTAATCACAACTATGGCATGGCTTTTTCTAATTCACGAACTTATGTCACTTTGTTTGCCCTTTTCTTATTCGCTTCTTATTACATCTATTTTCTTTCATTGACTAATTGGGGGAATCGGGGTAGAAGAACATTTTCACATGCAGCATGCATATGCAACTCGGAGTGACATATCGTATTTCAAAGAGCAAGTACTAAACGGTTTCTCGGGGAATTACACCTTTAAATACATTAATGCCAGAAATTTAATTCCTCTTGTATATTTTAGGCATTTTCAATATATTTTTAGGACATCCAAAAAAGACTAAACAAGTGAAAGAAAACTTTATTAGTAACTTCTATTACTTTATTAGAAATAAATGTTGCTTGCGGAATGAGCAGTGTGTAGACTGTAGGTCACCTCCACTGTACTGTAGTGCTGTGCTAAAGAAGTTCGTTGCTCTGATTGGTCATAGCCCAATCGTATTGCATGTATAGGCTGTTTGAAAGACAACCGTGATGCCCCCACCCGATTACGCCTGCCCTATCCATTGTGGCCAAACCACACAATTTGATGTGGGCTAGCTTGTCAGGCTTGAAAAACATGCTACATGTGTAACATCTGTGCCATTTAAAGAAACAGAGATCTATCCTGCCCTTAGTGTGCAGGTCCTAATGTGTTTGCGTCATAATGACTAGATGGAGACGGGGAAGCCTGGAGGCTTGCCTGAGATAGTAATGACTTTACATGTTATGACTTCCAGAAATGTAGTCCTTCACTACTGTATTCAGTCACTGGATACAATGTTGCCCGGGTCATAAAACATAGATTTAGCCATCATTGCATTTGGCTGAGAAAAAAAAGTAAAATTAGTAGCACATTTATATACAGTATGTCTGTTCTGCATTCATGCTTTCATTATCACCTTACAAAGGCTGCTCTGATGTACGACTCATCTGGGGGATTGGCCTAGTGCCTCCATGTAGTTTCACACACACGCAAACACACACACACACACACACACACACACACACACACACACACACACACTCCTTCAGCAAACACTCCACCCCCTCTCATTAAATCTCCCAAAGGGGAGCCTGTCTCAGCATTTGTCATCTGGAAAGGATGCTGTGCAAATGTACACCAAGCTCCCTCAACACACGTCAGCCGTGTGAACATTCTTTAATGAACTATCAGCTTTTCAAGTTTTATTTGGGACTACTGGTGGTTGTTTTAAAGTCAACATCTGGTCGTCTCTTCCCTCCTTTTTATGTTTTTTCCCCCATTTCTGTCTTTTCCACTTATGTGCATCTCTGTCCTTGTTTCTTTGGTTAGCTCTCACCAGTTTCAGGTGTTATCTGGGCCTTATCTGAGTGTGGGTGAATGTCAGCTTTCACGTAGGGTTTATGTGTCTTATCCTGCTCACATTTTCACAGACCAGCTGGACCCAAATCAGAAAATAAACCCAATCATAGGACAATCGCCTGGACTCTTCACAATAATAGTACAGAAAAGATAGGAGTAAAACACAGAATCTGACTAAAAATGTTGAGCAATCTCTCAAAGAGTAGTATATCAGAATAAGGTTTGTTGTCTCCAAGCTATCTTTTTGAAATGGACAAGCAGGAGACTGGGTTGGGAGGCAGTGGAGATTTTGCTTGTTGAGGTCAGTCAATACTTAGGCCTGTTGCTGTGTTATGACAAAAAACATTTATCAAGAAGAAAACATGACTTCTTACAACAGTCTTACTTTTTTTTTCAAAAGCATGCTATTTTAAGATCTTAAATTGTACTTCAATTGGACTTATATCAGGGCTTCCTGGACACTGTTTCTTAGGAGTTAACTTTAAGAAGTATGAGACAAAGGACAGATCTTACTGAAGTCTGAATTGTTTTTCGTAAATCCTTTTTGGAAGAAAAAGCTTGAAATTCATTTAACATAAGATGTTTTGTGTTATTAAAAGACACAGTCAAGATAATTCTAGGATGCAATGTTTTGATTTGTGTAGGTTCAATGACTATTTTTCCTTGTGCTTACTAAATATCAAATGTTAAATCTGTGTGAATCAGTCCATTGCCCTGTTGTTCGAGGTCATAGTAGGAAAAAGGGTGAGAAAATGTCATGCTCACTAAGCAGCATCATCTGTTACATAAGGTCTACAGACAAATGTGTCAGATGTGCACCTTTGGTGGATAGATGAGGGACGAGGCTTTTTGTTTGCTGAAGTTGCCAAGTGTCCATCCATATGTGCCTTGTTGGGGCTTTTGTGTCGCAGTCTGGCCAGTGTGCTTGATTAGTTGTCGTATTTGTGTACCCCCTTGAGAGGCCTGTTTCTTCCTCAAATTTACGCTCCCCCAGCCCCACCCCCTTCCCCCCTTGCCCTGCCATCTGAGCTTGGCCCCTCTGTCTGGTGCTGGGAGACAGAAATGAGAGCTGACAAGCTGTGAACAAACTGCATGGCTGTAAAGCTCTTGGGTCTTTACTGCACTGTTCAACACTACTCAGTATGTGCTCTTTGCTCTCTGCCTGAACTACCCATATAATATAACACTTAGGTATCTCTTTATTTATATATATATTTTTAGTTATTTGCTGTATTTGTAAGGGACCATGTACAGTTATAAACATAAGTGTTTCTATTTGTTGTACTGTACAAGAGTTAGCCTTAGGCTAATTTGCATCTGCAGAACTGTGAAAGCTAAAATTGACTTCCTGTTTGACATTAATTTATTGTTTAATGGGGTTGTTTTATTTTTTTGTCTTATTCCAAAGGGGAGCGAAGTCATCATTATGAATCACCGTAAACCTCCCTGACTTAGGCAGCAGTAATGTGTGTGTGTGTGTGTGTGGAAAGGAAAATGTGAGCTAGCTACTGAGTGTGTCGCGCTGGAGTGGAAGCTTTGAGCCTCTCTGGGTGGTCTGATCATAAGGCCAAGATGGCAGGACTGGTTTAAAGGCCCTGGAAAAGTGTCACCGTAACAGGCAGATAGCTCGGCTCTTGTTCTCATCTGTCAAATACTTGCCTTAAAGCTATTAAGAGAACTGTTGTCTTTTGAGCACAGCTGTCATTCCACTGTCTGCAGCATCATCACTTTGCCTTTTAATGTACAAGCCAGTGTTTAGGGTAGCAGTGTGTGCAACTAAGCATTCATGTCATCGGGAACATTTCAGATAGTGCAGCAGCTTCTTTAAGCGATTAAGTAATTCTTTCAAGGTTCAGAGAAAGCTGTCCCACTTCACTCCATCAATGCCCCTTGTTTTAATTAAGCTAATTAATCCTTTGCAGTGTGCAGCACAACCTTATTTAATGAAAGCATCCTACAGAAGTCCTTATGACTGGACTCTTGGCTGAGCACGGGAAAGGGAAGGCAGGTCTGTCTGCTGTTAAGTTTGACGATCCTGCCTGTAGCTCCATCCTGTTTGAAACATGGCTGTTCATTTAGCAAACATATCCAAAATAGCCATTTACTCTGTGTACACCCTCTCATTTTGACCTCTTTTTTTCATTTGACATTCAATACCTTGTTGTTACGTGGGTCCCCCATCATAGTTTTTTCTGCATCATCAGGGAGGTTTTGGCTTAAATATTCTGGGTGTGTTTTTTACCTTTAGTTTACAGAGCTTTGGAAGACATGCATAAGAACATTCGGATCAGCTGCCACAGATGTGACATCCTAATATTGCCTTAAACTATAAATTGCTACAGATCCTAATGCCTATTCTAGTAATGCTATGGCTAGCTGTATTTAGCTATAGCAGACAATATAGCGCATATGTCCATCAATGGAAAAATATGAATGTTATGCATGACATGTATGGATTAGCCCATGGTGTTGAACTTTGTTCATTTTAATTTCTATCCTTTTTATTGTTATCCAGTTGCTTTTATTTAAACAGTTTGAGCTAATGTTTAATTCCTGCAAGCACACATCCATGCTAGAAAACAATGTATTACAATTTCTAAGGATTACCACTGGTGGATAAGAACCTTACAGTCAGATCCTTTATTTATCTTAATAATTTTGCAGTCTTCATTTCCTAAATGCTGTGCATTTTCATTTAACTAATGTCTTGTAATATGCAGGGAGCATTTGCCACAGTCGTGTTATAAAACAGTATTGCATTTATGTGCATACCACAGTATAAGCCCCTTTGTTGTCAGTAAAAACAGTAAAGGCCACACTCCATAAAGGCTAGCATTTGACTGTATATGGTAACCTGTACCACTGTAGGTGACAGCACAGAATCCAGACTATTTTTGCTGAATTTGTTATTCACACTAATCTTTAAGCTGTCTAACAGATACAGCTGTGATATCATCAGAGAGAACGCTGACGCTTATACCAGGAAGTATGCCTGTCGCTGTGTCCTTCAAACAACCTAAATGGCCACTGCGCTTTCTTGGTCTGTGAATGATCATGTGTTGATTGAGCTTTGCGGTATGGTCGGGCTGTTCTGGAAAAACTATAAGGTCATTGGTAAAGACAAGAATCTAAATGTCTGTGAGATAACTCGTCCATCTGGTGGTGAGCTACAGTGGCCTTTTCTTGTGAATCTAGCCGTGTGTAAGGGAAGAGAGAGTGCTGCGCTGGATACACCACAGATGCTGACTCATCCCACCATGGAAGCAGAGATGAGTGGAGGAGAAGAAGGGTGGCGGAAGAGGGGAGTGGTGGAAGAGGGAATAGGACACTGTGGAGGAGGACAGGGGATGGCCAGTTGCATTTCAGTAACCATTATTTTTTTTAAGCCTGGGAAAAGCTGACGCTAAATGACTGTCATTAACTATTGCAAGTCTTGTGTCAGGATGTCTTTCCAGTGCTTTGAATAACATGGCGAATGTGAAAGCTTATAAATATTAGTACACAGGAACAGTTACGTGCCTGTGGAATCTTAAATGCTTTTCAACCTTAGATGCTGTAGTAGTTATCTTTGCTTCAGAGTCATATTTGTCAGTAAACATGCAGAGATTGGATTGTGTGTGCTGTTTTTTAATTTAAATGTCAGAAGTAGAAGTAGTTCTTATTTAATAAAAAATACTTACCTCAGTCTTTCTTAGACACCGAGCCATGTCAGAATAGATGAAGGGAATGAATTTGGCAGTTGATCAATATGACAACATCTAGTCCCTATATGTTAATTTTGTTTGTGGCCTCTGTTTTACCTCTCAGACCATCTTTGAAGGTGCTATGACATGGTGCGTCTTGATTCTTTTATATAGGCTTTAGTGGTCCCCTAATACTGTACCTGAAGTCTCTTTCTCGAAATGAAGCTTGGTGCATAATTACAGTCCCACGAAGAGCGTTCTTCTGGATGTGTCATTCTAAGTCTGTAGCTTTAAATGGCAATAAGGAGGAGAGATTTGGGCCAATGTGAGGATGGGGGTGTGGCCTTGACCAGCTTGCAGCCAAATACGGTCTATGGTACTACGCGCTAACGTTTACAGTGGATCTCTTGCAATGGCTAGTAGACAAGCAGGCGTTCAAGTTTTTCAATTCAACCCAGAATCTGATCCCAATGGAGGAGCGCCTGAAGTTGAAACTCAGTGGCTACAGCAATACGTCTTCGAATGGTTAGTTTAAAATATGTCTGGATACGATACATTTGTTGGCTTGGTTATGTATGCTGTTACAGTTACTATCTTGTAGCTATAACGCTAGCCTATGTTGTTTGCTTTTGATTGTGGTCTGATTCACTAAGTAATCACCTAAAAACTTCCTGTTATGAAGCGGAGAACAATTACAACAAGCAGGCCAGTTCAGTAAAACGCTACAACTACTGCGGTCACATAGCTGTTAAAAAAAATGTTGTATTCGTTTGTGTTGAGATTCCTGTGATAGTCAAGCAGTTGAGATCAGTTCCTGTAGCACTGTTGCTGTGATGCGCTTCACATTTTTAAGTTTTGCCCATTCTCCTCTGATCACTTGCACACGCCATAATGACAGCAGCAGAGCAGTTATCCAACAAAGACGTGCATTTGTGTTACAGTGTTTGTACTCACACACATACTTGATCTAATCCATGTTTACATTAGTAAGCCTGCTAAGTGGGCTGATAGCTGTTAGCTGCACAGCTAATGATACAGCCACATTATATGCTGCACAGGCTAAGCAACCATATAAAGCAAAGCATCAAAATGATATTGCGTTAGTTGTCTTACTTTTCTGAAGTTTGTAGCTGAGCCAAGGACAGTTGGTACTGATCCAGGCTGAATTTTTAGATCCACAAGACCTGCTCTGTATTGGCCCAAGTTGACAAAATGTTTGGCGCAGACACACGTTTTTGGAGCTTTTGTCGACGCATATCCACAAGAAAATAAAATTAAACCACTGCTGTTTCAGAGGCTCGGATGAAGGAACTAAAACATACTTTTTTGTTCATAATCACTTCCAAACACAGAGCAACTGCCATGCTTCACTTGTTTGAAAACCATGATGTGTCTCAAGAAAAAACGACCCATGACCTGCTAGCACAGTCGGTCATGGTCGTAGCCATAGACAGTAAAGGTTGTAGCTCTTTTTCTTATGGGTGGGCCAAATTTCCTGAGCAGGCAAACCAGAGAAAGGGGGTGGAAACCTTTCCCCCTATGACGACACATGGGGAACATTCAATATTGACATATCTGAGCTTTAGCCTAATAAAATGCAGAAAAAGTCTGAGTGAAAAAAAAAAACACTATTCATAATTCACTGTTATACCATGTGAACAAGAAAATAGCCTTATCTTATTCAGAAGTACAAACCACTGAGAGTTTTGATCACAATTACACACAGAGATTTTAGAATTTATTTAGCCTACCCCAGAAGACTAAACAAGTAACTCTCCTGCACTAATGTGATGGGTGGTACTGAGATTTCGATTGCTGCAAAAATGCTAAGCCTGGCTCAAACACAGTGGTTTTGATGATGTCACACAAGTGGGAGTCACAGTCTTGTCCTCACGCGGTTCTTGTTAAAGTTCAAAAGTGAGAATGTCTTCTCACAGGTATTCGAGCGAAATAAGCTCAGCATTTTCTTGGCAAATGTCCGAATCTCTTGGAACCTGTCTTTATCCAGCTGGTGTCGACTCCGACAGTCTGTGTCAGTGTCACACTGCAGTTCAACGAGCATTGCAACCGGTTCTTTCCACAACATATGTGAGCTTCACAAATGCCATTTTGGAACATCACGGAAAAGCGCGTCCATTCTCATCCTGGCTCGCTTGCTGTTGCGATTGTGGGGGCAGAAGCAACTTAAGATATCCGAGAGGTCATCATGTCGTTTTGAAGTGTTCTTGTGAATGTTGTGATTACATATTATTTCCCCCATTTTTACAATGTTCATTGGTCAAATAAACGTCCGTATTAAAGAACCTAACCCTGCTGTTAAGAGAGCTAATAATAGCCACATCACACGACATAATAGAAAGATGTATGATTTTTCTTTGCGAAATAAAACCGCGAATAATGCCTACCAAAGGGCAAACTAGTGAGTGTGTTGTGGTCAAAGAACAACAATACTGTTACAATGTCTATATACTTTGGGTTGGTACTGCCATAAACCGCTGAATAATTCAAGAAATGGCAAGGCGGTGAAGACTATTAACACCTCCCCCAGACCTGTTCTCTGCATGGCCACGCAGTTTAGCATATGCGCGCGATTTAGCATAACAAAATAATCACCGGCATTCCGCGTGGGTAGTTATGGCTCTGTAGCAAGAAAGGCTACTAACACCTGTTTTCTGAGAGGTACCGCGGGCCGGTGGAAAGGAGCCCGCGGGCCGGACTTTGGACATGTCTGCCTTACACATTTCGCCATATCTAGCCATTTGAGGACCTAAAGCAGGTTGGTGGAACTCATATTAATGTTAAAAACCTCATAAAGTGACATTTTAATGCCATGGCACCGTTAAAATATTTTGTTTACTTAAACATTCTGTTGAGAAAAAAAACAGGTTGATAGGTCAGCAAACATTTTTTTTTATTTTTGAATACAGGCAAAAAAGGCAGACTTTTGTCATCGGTTACCAAAACTGAGAAGAATCATACGTTAAAAAAATAAAATCAAAAATAAAAAATCAGTCGGGCTCAATTTGACAGACGGTCGGGTTACAGCAGACAAGAATGTTTTTAAGGATGGCCTCGTGAGCTGTTTGTCTTTCATGTGACTATGTTAACATGAAAGGTGTTGCTAATTGCAGTCATCTGGTGAGGAAATGGGCCCTGGCTCCCTGGTAGCGTGTGAGGGGAGCCAGCCGCTAGTTGGGGAATGAGCAAGCGTAGTGTGGGATGGAGGGAGCTCTTAGTCACCCACAGGGCTGAGTAAGGTTGCTGGCAGCTGCTGACACAGCTCAGAGGAATGAAGGGCTGTCCCCCCCATCCCACCCCCACATCTCTAAAAGGGGAGTTCACTGGGTTTGCTTGGGTTCTCCCAAGAGCCAGACTTTTCTAATCGGAATAAATAGATATTCTTCATTTCCCTGAAGGGACCCCCTGAAGAGATTAATGAAGTTCTATTCCATTCTATTCTACCTGTCACAATGCACATTGCAGTTTTGCTGAGTGGCACGTTGGTAATTTGAGCAAAGCCAAGGTCCTCTCTTGGCGCCAGACAACCATATAAGACAGTATGACAAGAGTTTTGCACAATGTTTTGCTCCACAAAGTCTTTTTTGTTTTGTCGTTACCACAATATGTTATATGGACCAGATTTACTACAATCCATTTTACAGAGTACTGGATTATATGGCTTTGTTTGACATATAACAAACACTGTGTGGTTGCAATATGGTGTGTTGGTGATCAGCTGGTTGATCAGTTGGTGAATGATAATTGCAAATTATGGCCTGGTCAAATAGAATGCTGCTTTCTGATGGGGTCTGCTTTATTTCCGTTGAACCGTTCAACTATAGAAAGTCGTTCTAAAATTCTGGGAATAATTCTGGGAAATTTCTGAGAGGTTGCATTAAACAATAGACAATTATTTTTAGTTGTAAATAAATAATAGAATAATTTAAATATTCCTACATTAATTTGTAAATGTTTCCTAAATTCATAAGTGTGGTAATTAGATCATAAGCAGGATAACAGCCTTTGAGGCGTGCATTCAAAAGAAATAATCAACTTGGCGGAGCATAGAAAAAAAGGGGGTAGGAGTGAGTAACTAACATTCTCCTGCACCCTCATTAATGGCTGAAGTGCCCTTGAGCAAGAAATCACCCCACGTTGCTCCAGCGGGACTGTTCTTGTACCTAACTCACTGTAATTTCTTTTGGATAAGAGCGTCAGCTTCGGGTGTATTCACACCTGGCTTGTTTGGTTCAATTAAAACATACTCGAGTTGGTTTTCTCAGCTGGTTCACTCCTTTTGCGCCAGTGTGAATACAAGCCACTGAACTCTGGTGCGGACTAAACGAGCGAACCGAGACCCAGCTGAAGAGGTGGCCTTGGTGCGGTTCAAACCAACCTCAATCTGACCCAAATGACACAAATATGTTTTTTGTAACTAACAAGCTCTGGTTGTCAATGATTATTGGTGGAAAAAATGTTACAAATATTGTTCTGGAAGGCCTAGCATGTAATTTAAACTAGGCTGCTTGATGCATCTCCTGCTCAGCAGACACGTAGAGCAGGAGACGCATCGAGGGGCACTAAACTTTAGCCTTAACTAAACACTAGCCATCAAATATTTCAGTGCCACATGTCTGGTACCGAGGTCGTGTAGGCAAATCGTCCCTTTTCCTGATTCATCATTATGCGCATGTGCAGAACAGATAGTGTAGCTGACAGGATCGTGTACCTACAACACCCTTAATGTAATGTAATGTAATGTAATGTAATGTAGGTTATGACAACAAGCGTGTAGTGCATGTAGTCGCACATGACGGAGCTGCCACACTTGAGCTGGGCCTAGTTGCTCCCTCCCCCATGCGCCGTGCTGCAGCTCGCTGGCTGATAGTTGTGGAAATGGAAAGTAGCAGTTAGTTCAGCTCCAGTGTGTAATTAATGTGCACCACACTTGCCTGCTCTGCTCTGCTCTGCTCTGCTCTGCTCTGTTGTAGCCTTGTTTGAATTTGCCCTGATGGGAGAGAGGGAACAAATACACACGTGAGTCACGGTGTGTTTACACCTCTGTAAAGGCTTCAGCAGCAACTTGGCAAAAGTTTTGTGCATGTGAGTGAGTGAGTAGTTTGAGCAACTGCTAAACCCAAAGGAAAAGCAATGCATTTCACTCCTTCACAGAACTATATCTTTCTCATTTCCTCATTTAGCCCTTTCATGATCTTCATTGATCCACATGTCACAGAAAACAACATGGATCAATAGAAAAGCAATCACAGCTAAACCAATGGTGCCATTGTTAACATCGGACATGCATGTTTTGTTTAGTGTATTAGTCCTAAGCCATATTGGAGTTTTTGCTCAAATGCTGTAAGGAGTAAAATCTTTTGATATGCACCACATTATGCTTGCATTTGACATTAGGCTTTGAGAAATTCGGTGCTGAAATAGATCCTCAGAAACCTCAGGTTCACAGCAGTTTCAGATTGTCGTGCTGACTTCAACATATCATAAAGAACTTTTTGTGTTCCCTGTTTCATGAATTTGATAGAGAAATCACATTCTTTTTAATTAATATGAAATGAATTTGAAAGCAAGTAAGATAAAAATAAGACAAGGATTGCAGAGATTACCTAGCAGAGAAGCAGTGTCACTAAGCATATACTGTATATGTTTTTTTTTTTTTTTTTTTTTTTTCAAAAGGGAACACTGCTTTCTCTTCATCTTTCAGAGATTGTACATATGCTTTTGGGCATTCTAACGGCACTCTGCTAAAGCAAGCTTGTTCAATAAAGTCATCAGAGAAGTGTCATGCAAGGTGACAGGAGCAATTGAGCCTAAGTGAGATTGAAAGCCCATGTCTAAAAGCACATGAGATGACAGCTGCACATCCCTGTCTGAGGGAGGGAGGTGTGTGAATGCCTACTTCTGCTAGGGGCTGGTTGGTGTGGGGATGCCAATAGGTCATATCTGCAAGGAGATTACCTCAAAGTGAAGGGTCTGCTCCTAATAGCTTGTGTGTGTGTATGTGTGTGTGTGAGGCACATCCCTTAGCTTTATCTCCCTTTCTGCTCTGAAGATTTTCTCATACCTCTCCAGACATTGTGTTAGTAGTAGAAGTGAAAGGTAACTTTGCAAAATGTGAACCTTTACCAGCCACTAACAAATAAATGGTACAATTTACCAGCCACTCAACAGTAAATTATTATTTTGTGTCTGAAATCTACAGTACCAGCCGCTTTTACATTTTACCAGCATTTGGCTGGTGTTTGGTGCAAATGTCCATCACTCGTCAGTAGTCTTGTTATTTAAACAGCCACTATCACATGAATGTAAAGAAAACAATCAGAGGGCATGAGGAGATGAGGAGTGCTCTTCTTCTAAAACCCAACAGTTTTTTTGTCTTTTGTCAGGCTAGTTGTGAAAACTGTAGTGGTTTGTACATTTGAGTGTGATATTTGCAAAGCTATGTGTTAGACCCAGATTAAGTGCTGTAATATACAGCCCCTCTTCACATCTATTAAAAAAAATGGACTTCAAATCTGTCTGGCCTCTCTGAAAGGATCCCATCACTTTATAATCAGTTGACAGATCCTACACATCACACTTAAACATGGTCACACACCCTCATACACCCTCCCTCCCCATCTGACTGGGCCCTTTTATCAACAAATTGAACAAAAGAGCTAAATTCACAGCTACTTACCACTACTGTGAATTGCCTTTCTATTCATTAAAGATGCTACTAAATCCTGTCTCTCATTCACTTCCATTACATTATGTTGCTTGTATCAAGCTTGATACAGACAACATGCTTGGTTTTGTTTGACAAATCATTCTAAAAATTAATTGGAATTAGTCAACAAATCTGGAAGACTCAGGGGGCGTTGCATATTTTGAGAATCCACACGTGTACGTGTTTGGTAATGGGCATTTTAGCGAGGCCAGGGCACCGTGCCTGGTTGCCGGAGAGGACTTTTTAATAAGGGTTTGGATGATGCTGTCCCAGCTGCTCTCTGGTAGCTCAACGCAATGGGTGAGAGTCGCCACAGAGAAGATTAAATGGGGGAATAGGGTGGAGTGTGTGCGTGTGTGTTTGTGCGCGCGCGTGTGCGCGCAGTAGAGACCAAATGTATAGGGGAGCTGAGATTAAATGGGGGAATAGGGTGGAGTTTAATGTGTGTGATTGTGTGCACTAGCAACACATGTGTCACGCTCTGGCCTTCCTGTTCTCTGCCCCCATGTTCCCGTGGGGTGGGATTTAACCAGACAGGGGACCACAGCCTGTGTTTGCATTGGCACAGATGACACCTCATTAACACACACACACACACACACACACACACACACACACACACACACACACACACACACACACACACACACACACAGAAGCGATGTTAAAGGTGTTCCTTGTAAGGAACAGATCTACTTGGAGACAGCATGTTAATGTTTTAAAGGGTGTTAATTAAAAGAAAACACAAGTCAGCTTTTAAGTCATCTCTTATAGTGCCTCACCCCATCATGCAAATATGCTGCATTTGTCTAACTTATTTTGATTGGCAGTCCTAATCGTGTGAATGGCAGTTAAGGGCACTATTATTTCCATTAGCCTAAAATGTGAATGGTTTTTAACAAATGCCTATCCACCATCTGAGCCATCCTTACAAATATGTTTGTTTACCGCACCATCAGAATCAGAAAAAAATTGGGTCATAGATATATAAGTATATATAGTCATCTGTCGTCATAAAAAAACACCTAGAATTTTAGGCTTAAGAGTGTCGTAAACACGTGATCTTACGAACGTTCTTTCATTTTCTGCGACAGTTTCACAAAGTAACGTGAACATGCGTGTCCTGCCCTTAGGATGTTCTTAAAATGATTCTTTAGCTGAAAGTTGGCATTATTAAGTGAAGTCAGAGCTTTCTTTTGAACTTCATTGGACACATGGTGAATAAGTTGGCTTTAATGCAATAAAATGCATTTTGAAATGAAGAAAACTTGTAACATTCGCTTCGCTTATCTCATTCAAGACTCAGCAAAAAAGACCTCTGCCCAGTTTTATAACAAACAAAGATATGATTAAAAATTGTATTTATGAACTGCATCTATTTCTTGCATGTTTCGTGCACACGTCCCAAAAAAGCCCTCGTGCTGTAACTGTCCTGTGTGCCTGTGCTCAAAAGCAGGAGCTTTTGGATATAGGCTACTTGAAGGCATCGGAGGGCAAGAGAGACATAAAGAAATATGCCTACAGGAAACAAAAACATTGGTCTTTGGTTGATTTTAATATAGCAGCTATGTTATAAGGTTAATTAAGCTATACAGTTACTATGTCATGAATTGATCTGCACAGATATGTAGATATGTGTGTAATTACCGACATTCCTATAATCTTTAAAAGCAATTGTTTAGAAAGCTAGAATTTAGCCTACTGTTAAGTTTAACGAGCTCCAGACCCATGGTTGTGTCTGTGGACTGCTTCTAGTGAGAAGCCACTTTTATTGTCCTGCAACAGGACAGACACTGCGAGTATAACCGGGCCTTTGTGATGCTTTTCGCAGTCTATGAGTATTTAACTCCACGTGGACCACACGTAAATCTACGAATGATCTCACACCTTTAATAAAACTGTTTTGACAGGCAGTACCTTGCTGTAGTTTCTTGTCGCCACCATGATGAAAGTCCGCACAAGTTGATTGACGAACATGAACCAGCAGGAAGAATAGGAGGAGAGGTAGTACAATCGACTTGTTTGGACTTTAATCATGGCGGCGACGAGAAACAACTGCGAACTACTGCATGTAAAAACATTTTTTTAAATAAATGTTGTGTACACTTACAAAGTTCTCAGTGCCTCATTTTTAATGTCATGGCCTTTGTTGTACTACCGATGGAGTGTGGAGTTTCTTCGAGCTGTTTTAATGGTTTAAAAATAGCGTAGTCGTCATGTTTCGTCTAAGGGCACCTACCACTTCCATTGTTAGCCTTCTGGGACAAACGATAAAAAATAGCTAAACTCTGAATGCAACAGGCTAAATCAATTTTGCTCCTCAGTACACATACCAACTTGGTATGATGTTTTAACATGCCAATTTTCATTTTCAAGTTCTCCTTTAAGGCCCAACATTAGGCTACTTCTGCTGTGAAAAGCAACTTGTGAACACGTCTCTTGTTTGGGATCTGAAGTGCACCACACCACAGCTTTGCTTTCATGTTTTATTCTTTTCATGTTTCATGCAGTCATGTTTATATTTTTTTATATGTGTTTTGAGTAAAGGCATCGTCATGCTTCTCCGACTGTGTTACTGTGTGGTCCACACAGTCGTTTTGACTTCCTGTGAACCTTTTGAAGTTCTCTGTCATTTCAAGGTAACATGTAAAATATGTTAAAAAGGCGAAAACATACAGCCCATGTTTGAGAGTGTAGTTAGCTGTATGCTGTGGTTGACTGTATCAAAGGCCGCCAATAAGTCAAGGAGGAGTAGTACACATGTTGTGTAAGCGTACATTAGGTCACACATCAAGTATGTGTCGGTGCTTGAGGGACTGGGTCAGACCAAAAGCAGAGCAAAGCGAGTCAGTGTGTGACAGGTTTTTTAATTCTACCAGTCAGGAACAGAGAGCCCATTCCACGTTTAGCGTTCTGTGCAAATGCCAAACTCACACTGTTTGTGTTATCTGAGCAACACTTCTAAAAAAAAAAAGAAGTGTGAGTTCCTGTAGAGTTTCACAGTGCTCTTGTATCCTTCTGCACACAGACCTTATCTTCATGTAATGCAAGTGCACTGAGGACAGCACTGCTGATCAGCTTCATGTGAAGGTTACTCTTTGGAGATACCTTAAAAGATGCCTTGGGAGAAAAGTAGCATTTTCACCTTGGACAGTATCTTGCACATTGTTAATTAGTGACTACAGCATTCTGCTTCTGAAATCATTCCTGAATTGTCATCATTGTGAAAACATGCCACCTTTCACATTGCTTGCCCTTTGAGAGCCTAGCAACCGACATTATTTTCTTTTTGCTTGCAGTTACTACATTTGATATCACTGAACGTTTCAGATTGCATCTCAGTAAGTCTGCAGAGATGTTGGACATTGATTTAAGCATAAACTCTAGGCCTGGGCTTCCCACTCTGCCTCTTCATTTCATTAAACTCCCGAACACATGAAGCAGCTGTGCTCTCTCTCTCTCTCTCTCTCTCTCTCTCTCTCTCTCTCTCTCTCTCTCTCTCTCTCTCTCTTTCTTTCTCTCTCTCTCTCTCTCTCTTTCTTTCTCTCTCTCTCTCTCTCTCTCTCACTCTCTCTCTCTCTCTCTCTGTGCGCATGCTGGGTGAGTGAGGCGGAGCTTGAGCGTGTGAGTGCGGCCGCCGTGCCAGATCTCTGATCCTTTACTCTAAACTTTCTCCTTTTCTCTGTTTTTTGTTTGTTTGTTTGTTTGTTTAGGTTTACTGTTTATTGTATGGGTTGAGTGTTTTTTGCTTACTTTAGTTTTTGTGTAGTGCTAGTGTGTTGTTTGTGTGTTGTTTGTGTGTTGTTTGTAGGTGTGTTGTTGGTGTGTTGTTGGTGGTGTGTTGGTGTATCTTCTCTCGCCGAGGCATTGTTGCTGTGCTGGGAGCATGGCGGCCTCAGGTAGAGAGAGGTTTGAATCCTTAACGCGACGACATGGTGTTAAAATAAATTCTAGCGCCAGTGTCCAAGACTGCAGTTTAGCTGTAGGAGAAATCATTGGACATGATAAAATCATTTCTGCCGCTCGAATGAACAGTGCGGTGGTTCTGTTTTTGGAAACGGTGGATTTGGCAAACGCCATTGTTGAAAGTGGTGTTGTTATCGATGGCACGTTTACCACCGTGTTCCCTTTATCATCACCTTCGAAAAAAGTAATTATTTCTAATGTTCCCCCTTTTGTTAAGGACGAAGTCCTGATGGAAATTCTGTCCCGCTATGGCAAACTAATTTCGCCTATCAGAAAGATAGCGATATCGACTAGCTCCCCACAACTGAGACATGTCGTTTCATTTAGACGTTTTGTTTATATGACTTTAAACGCTAGTCGAAAAGATTTAGATTTGACTCTAAATGTGACTGTGGATGGATTTGTGTATCCTATTTATGTTTCATCCTGTCTAATGAGATGCTTTGGCTGTGGTCAGAATGGTCATCTGGTGCGGGCTTGTCCCGAGAAAAGAGAGGAGCCCGCTACCGGTGGCAATGGGGTTGATAGTGGGCCTCAGAAACAAGGGGAGGAAAAATCACCAGATACGAATGATCCCACTGATAACGAGGGTAATGCTGAGGGGGGTCTTGCAGAGGGAGAAGGAGCAGTGCCCCTGCTAGAGCCTTGCTCACCTCTTAGTACACCTGGTTTGGCTGAGGAAGAGAATGCTCAGTCTGAATCTCAAACGTCAAACCCCGAAATCCCCCCTCTTACCTTAGCGGACGATGAAGACAAAACTGATGATAATGATGCTGGAGATGAAGGCTCTCAAATGGAGGCAGAAGAAATTAGTCCAATTTTTAAAGTGCCCCGAACCAGACATAAGAGGAGACGTAGTCAGCCTCATGAATTAAGTAAAAATAAAACTGCTAAGGTCCACAATAAGACTGCATTAGATGAAATGGAAAGTGATTTTGACTCTGACTGTAGTGTCAGTTGCAGCGTGCGCCCGAGTGGATATGCTCCTCAGTCCTATACCGTAGATGACATTAAAAAGTTTCTTACTCAAACCAAGCACGTTAAAAAGCTGCAGATTGATAAATATTTTCCAGACGTTGAGCAGTTCATGTCCAAAGTAAAACTGTTCATGGCTGAAGGTCTTGTTACTAAGCAAGAAGGATACCGTTTACGCAAGTTTGTAACTAAATTGAACGTTCTTCTGGGAAGCACCGATCTTAATGATAAACAATAAGCTTTTTTTATTCGCAATGTTTCTGCAAATGTTTTTATTTCTTTTTCCTTTTTTGTGTTTAATGAATGGGCTTCGCATTGCTTCTCTGAATGTTAACGGGGCGAGAGACCCATTGAAAAGGGCGCAGCTTTATGAATTGCTAAGGCTAAAGCGGCTCGATGTGGTTCTCTTGCAAGAGACGCATAGTGACATTACGAATGCAGCGGACTGGACTTTAGAATGGGACGGGCTTTCTCTTTTGAGTCACAACACTAATCTTAGTGGTGGTGTTGCAGTTTTACTTGCTAAGAATTTTACTCCTATTTCCTATGAGGTTGTAGAAGTGATTCGAGGTCGATTACTTAAAGTCAGGGCGCGTTTGGAAAATCACGTTTTAATTTTCATTTGTGTATATGCTCCTGCAATTGCCTCAGAAAGAGTGGCATTTATACAAGAATTATCTACCACTTTAGCTGGGTGTAGCGGTGATGAATATTTATTTGTTGGTGGTGATTTTAACTGCACGGAATGTGACCTTGACAGAAATCATATAGAGCCACATATGCTTTCACGCAGAACACTTGTTCAGTGCATCCACACCCACGATTTAAGCGATGTTTGGAGAACCTTTCACAAAGAGCAGAGACAGTATACCTGGACACATGCTCATGGCAATATGATTTCCATGGCCAGACTTGATAGGTTTTATTCTTTTAGACATCATTTTAACATTTTTAGAAATTGTGTGATTATTCCTGTGGGTTTTTCTGATCATGGGCTGGTGTTATGCGAAGTCACTTTAAAAGCTGTAAAGCCCAAGAGTGCTTATTGGCATTTTAATACATCTCTTATCTATGATAAACATTTTAAGGAGGTGTTTAAAACTTTCTGGGTAGACTTCAAAGAACAAAAGACATCTTTTACTTCCTTACAACAATGGTGGGATGTTGGTAAATTGCAAATTCAACAATTATGCAAACAGTATACTCACAACATCACCAGAGACAGAACCCAATCTATAGAAATCCTAGAGAAAGAGCTACAGGAAATTCAGATGCTGGCCTACTCTACTGGGAGTGAAGATGAAATTGAAAATCTGGCAAAAAAGAAAAATGCTTTAGCTGAGTTATTAGGAATTAGTGCCAGGGGAGCTTTGGTCCGTTCGAGATTTCGAAGTGCGGAGCAGATGGATGTTCCATCCAAATATTTTTTTAGTTTGGAAAAAAGAAATGGACAAAAAAGATTTGTTCATTCATTAAAATCTGAAACCGGAGATTTTTTGACTGATGATTGTGAGATTCGGAAGAGAGCTGTGCAGTTCTATCAGAAGCTATACAGGAGCGAACTTAAGGATGGGAGGTCTAACAGCCTTTTTCTGAGTGGTCTGCCCCAGGTTTCAGTTGAGTCCTTTGCCGAGCTTGATGCCGCCCTGACACTGGGTGAGCTGGAAAAAGCCCTTAAGGGCATGGAATGTGGAAAGGCTCCTGGCCTGGATGGAATTCCAGTAGACTTCTACAAGTGCTTCTGGTCGGAGATAGGAGAGGATCTGCTCGCTGTGCTCAGTGACAGTCTCACTAGGGGGCACCTGCCGGTGAGCTGTCGTAGGGCAGTCCTCACACTTCTCCCTAAAAAAGGCGATCTCACTGACATCAGTTGCTGGAGGCCTGTGTCGCTCCTGTGTAGTGATTTTAAAGTACTGTCTAAAGTTTTGGCCAACAGGCTGTCCAAGGTTATGGACCAGGTCATCCATCCGGACCAAACCTACTGTGTGCCCAGTAGATCAATTTTTGATAATGTCTCATTAATTCGTGATGCAATACATGTTTCTCAGCTTATGGGTTTTAATGTGGGGTTGGTCTCATTGGATCAAGAAAAGGCTTTCGATAGGGTAGAGCATAAGTATCTGTGGGACACTTTACTTGCCTTTGGTTTCAGTGAAGGCTTTGTAAACATGATTAGGGTTTTGTACAGTGATGTGGAGAGTATACTAAAGATTAATGGTGGTTTAAGCGCTCCATTCAAGGTTGGTAGGGGTGTACGACAGGGCTGCTCACTGTCGGGTATGCTTTATTCCTTAGCAATAGAGCCTCTTTTAAATAAGTTAAGGGGGGTTTTAAGGGGTATGTTTTTACCTGATTTCTCATTTCCCATTCGTCTGTCAGCATATGCTGATGACGTAGTTCTACTGATTAGAGGGAATAGAGATATAGAGAAGACCATTAATATCCTTCAAGATTTTGGGACAGTTTCATCTGCCAAAGTCAATTGGTCAAAAAGTGAGGCGCTATTGCTTGGTCAGTGGAAAGAGGGGGCACCAGTGCTACCTGATGGATTATGTTGGAAAAAAGATGGCTTTAAATATTTGGGTGTCTTTTTGGGGAATGAAAATGTCATGCAGAAAAACTGGGAGGGGGCGGTTGAAAAGGTGAATGGGCGGCTGGAAAAATGGAAGTGGTTGTTGCCAAAGATGTCATACAGGGGACGTGTCCTCATCATAAATAACTTAGTGGCATCATCCCTGTGGCACCGCCTGGCCTGTGTGGACCCCCCGCCAGACCTTTTAAACAAATTACAATCTGCTGTAGTGAACTTTTTTTGGGACAATTACCATTGGCTACCACAATCTGTTTTATTTTTGCCTAAAGAAGAGGGGGGGCATGGTTTAATTAATTTTCACAGTAGAACTGCAGCCTTTAGGTTGCAGTTTGTGAAAAGACTCCTGACCGGGCCTACAGTTGTCGCCTGGAAGCTTTTAAGCTGTACAGTTTTAAGGACTTGCGCAGGGTTAGGGTTTGATAAGTCACTGTTTTTAACCACACCGCAGAGAGTTGACTGCTCCAAAATGCTTCCTTTTTATCGAACTCTTTTAAAAATCTGGGGATTATTCCATACGCAGAGACAGGGGCCAACAACCTCTTTACATTGGCTTCTACAGGAACCTGTGGTTGGGGGTGCAAGACTGGATATTTCCTTAACAGACTTTCCCACTTTCCAGAAGAGGCTCCTTGATTCCAGGATTTTAACTTTGAAAGACGTAGTCAACCGAGCGGGGGCTGATTTCAAAGATGCAAAGAGTTTCGCTGATGCAATGGGACTGAGATGTACTCGGGTGGCCTCACAGCTACTAGAAAAATGGCGTACTGCTTGCACTGCTGATGAATTGAAACTACTTGGGGACTATTGCGTGGGTGTGGCCAATCCAGATGTTTTTGATGACTTTCCTGAGCTGAAACTTTCACCTGTTATGGATGGAAGCACTGGCTTGTTTTCTTCATGTAACTCACCTACAGTTGCTTTGAGTGTTGCAACTGGGAAGCAGTTTTACCATGTGTGTGTGAAGGTTTTAAACAAAAAGTGTCTTTTTAACAGAGCTGACACGCCCTGGCGCAGTGTTTTAAAATTAAGTATGAATGTCAAACCTGAATGGAGAGCACTTTATAAACCACCATTGCCTAAAAGACTGGGTGACTTGCAGTGGAGAATCCTTCACGGGGCTATTGCTGTTAACACTTTTATTTCTGTTTTAAATCCCAACATTGGCCAAGATTGTCCTTTCTGTTGCCGGAGAGAGTCAGTTTTTCATGCTTTTTTGCACTGTATAAGATTGGGGCCACTGTTTATTGTTTTGGAGCGTTTGTTTCACTGTTTTAATGAAGAGTTCTCTACGGAGACTTTTATTCTTGGATTCAAGTATGTAAAACGCAAACAAAATGTATGCAGACTGTTAAATTTCATTCTGGGTGAAGCAAAAATGGCAATTTATGTCACCAGAAAAAACAAAATCGAAGGAAAGCCTGGAAATGATGTGACAACTGTGTTTCCCTCTTTAGTTAAGGCTAGGATCTTGGTTGATTTCCGCTTTTACAAACTTATGCAAGATCTTGAATCCTTTGAAGCAATATGGTGTTGCAAACAAGCATTATGCACTGTCATGAATGATGATTTGCACTTTAGCCAGCTTTTGTAGATGGCTCTTATTTATTTATTTATTTATTTATTTATGTATTGTTTTTGCCATTTTTTATCCTCTCCTTCGGTGATTGCCAAATCTTAATTGTATAAGCCTTATTGTAAATAAAGAACATTTAAAATCTCAATCTCTCTCTCTCTCTCTCTCTCTCTCTCTCTCTCTCTCTCTCTCTCTCTCTCTCTCTCTCTCTGTCTTTCTTTTCCCACCCCCTCTCTATTGCTAATGGACAGACTTGTTTTTTAGCCTGCTGCAAATTATTTCCAATTGATTGAATAATTCATGGCGATGCTGGCATGGAGGCCGGTGTATGTGCCTGTCTGTGTGTGTGGTGTGGTGTGGTGTGTGGCTGGGTTGGTGGCAGGAGCGGGTGCAGGAGTGGCAGTGGTAGCTGGGCTGGGCTGGGCTGGGGTGGGCTGCGGGGGGTCCTGATAGATATCTCATGTGAGCAGTGGCCCTGACCGGGACCTATGCAGACCATTACCATCCTTTGCGGCTGACCAAGCGCTCTTAACGTTGGCGACATCAGCCCATCGGCCCCTAATGCCTCCAGTCCAGTCTGGCAGGTGTTTTAATGATGAGTCATCCAGCTCTCTCTCCCTGCGGGATAATGCACCCGCCGTCAGACCCCAGAGATAACGCCAGGAGAGGGAGGGAGGGAGAGAGAGAGAGAGAGAGAGAGAGAGAAAGAGAGTGGGGGGGGGGGGGGGGGGGGGGGGTGAGGGAGGTGGGGGGAGGTGTGCAGTGGCTACAATGCTGCTGATTACCTCTGGCTCCTCTTTTCTCCTTTGTTGTGGCCCAGATCGGACGACTTCTTGAAATTATGTTTTATTTTCATTCCACCCACTGTGATAATAGTGTGTGTGGAAAATATGTGTTTGAGTTCACATTATTATTCTTGTATTCAACTATATTTTCTTTAGATTATTTATATGGCAGATTATTTGTAGGTTATGGCATCGAAAATAATAAGCTAACACATGCTAAAGTATGCAAGACATTAAAACACATTAGTACACTAAAAAAAAAGTTTGCCAGATTTTTAAAGAAATATATTTTGTGTGATGCAGCAGATGAAGCAGCCAGAATAATGACAAAACTGCGAGAGACATGAGCACATTGTTGTTTGTTTGTTGGTTTGGCATGTGTCTGATGTAATTTACAAAGTGAATGTAGGCCAGTGTGAACTGACAGTGATGCAGGAGTCAGGCAGTGTAGTTGGAGACACCACAGGTGCAGCAGAATGGACCGTTGATCCACAAACGTGTTAGTGTAACAGTGGTGGTAGACCTCAAACCTCCTCACATGCCCATTCCCACGCCTGACACACAACGTCACAACGTGAGTATAGAGAGATAAGTGAAGTAGTCTAGTCAAGTATGTTTTATTGTTGTTTTATCTATTTGCATAAAGTACCTAGTGAGACACAGTGTCACCGGCAACAATTGGTGATGCATACAATTGTTGAAAAAGGGTAGAGACAAGACGGGTACAGTACAGTGCACAAACACATACTAAAAATACACACGCACGCATGCACGAGCGCGCACACACACACGAGCACACACAAACGCACACACCCACAAAGTTACAAAAGGTGCAAAATGCAACAGTAAACAAAGGTAATGACAACCAGTTGTGGAAGAGAGCATGCAGACCACGACTGATAAAGCATAGTAGCAAAAAGAAAAGAAAAACATGAAATCTGTTGCTATTGGCATTCATTAATAATATTTGCATTCTTGGACCTCTAAAACTTTTGAACGTTGCTTTGGAAATAAGTGTCTGCTAAATTACATAAGCATAAACATGAGTTTGACTATTTGGTTTAACTAATTGGTATAACTAATTTGGTTCTATTTGGTTTTAAGGCTTAATGACTAGTTAATGACTAGTTCTTTTTGAGGTTTCTGAAAAACATGTGGAAAGAGGAGATACTAATGGAGTTTACTTAAAAAGTATAATTAAATAACTTTCAAGACAGCTAATCATGACTATTATGTATAATGTTATCTGAACCTGTGGTCATGAACAAAATTCAGCTGCAGCAATGTGCATTATTTTAGGTCACTATTAAAAATGCAATTTGATAGTTAGGAGCACTTTCACACTCTGAAAGTATTGATGTTCTGTGCACATTATATTGGACAGCTTATATTTATTATGATTAATTTTGTATATAAAATCTCGACATGCATCATCCTGTCCTGTCTGCTCTTTTTCTAAGGAATGCCAGTTTCATTAAACAACCACACAGCACAACCTCTACAAGTATTATATGTTGGTGCTTCATCACGCGTCTGGTTTAACAGGCTAAGGCTTAACAGACTGAGGAGCACAACAGTGTGTAGAGACACCTTTTAGATACACATCCTGATTTCCCACCACCAGCAATGTGGTCTTAGGGCATGGCTCAGTCCTCAGTCTTCTTTTGCACTGAGGAAAGTCCACACTTGGGACTGAAATGTCTGCACCTTGCACTTTTTTGCACTGTTGCACTCTCCATGTGAAGCCCTTTAACAAATACTTACACATATTTAATTTATCCTGTTAATAATTTGTTGATGCAGTCTAAACATGTTTAAAAATATTTGTCAAATCTAACAGCAGCAATGTTGCAACAATCCAAAATTGTCTGTTTTTAAATTTGGCATTTATCTAATTTTAGAAAAGAGCTCTTCAAATATATCCTGACTATAGACAATTACTCACATTCTATACTCTTGCAGCTAATATGCAATGAAAACAGAAAACGCAGCGACTTTGATGCACTTCAGGTCACTGACCTTCATCTGATTCAGTAAAGGTCGCGATGCTGCTGCTGCTACTGAACGCAGCTGCCTGGGGAGGATCAGATCCAGCATCATAGGCACAGACGCCGGAACCAGCGGAAACGCCTCGTTCTAAAATCATACTCTCTTCAGCTGACATTTTCAGAAATTTCAGACTTGCTCATGTTTCAGAGGGTGGGTGGGTGGGTGTTTAAGTAGATTATTTTTAAGCAGAAACCATTGTATTTAAATGTGATTAACTTGGCTCTTGTTTTAACCTGGCTGCACAGATATTAACCCTGCTCTGTCTGAAATGACTTTTGGCTGTCCAGTAATTTTGCTCATAGAAACATAATAAATTAGCAGTATGGTATTACTAATATTAGGTCTGATAAAACACAGTCTTTATTTGTTCGCTTATTCAATGTTAGTGATTATAATGTTATAAAATCAAATGTTCTTCCATCATCTATTGATAGTGTATGAGTGTTTGAGTCTTTGAGATTTTCTCCTTTGTAGAATTGTTGTTTATTTTCTTCCCCTGTGTTACATGATTGTAAGTCTCCTCAGCATTACACCTTAATGCCAAACATGGTATTGCTAATATTTTGGCCAATGGTAGATGACTAATCAGAAAATGCAACTCACTTCACTTCCCCTCTGCTCCCCATGATGATAACGGCTCTAAGGTGCCAGTCTGCTAATAAGGTTACTAACGCACACTATAAGCAGCTTTGGTACATTCAAAGTGATATGTTGTCCATGGTGTTATGGTTGATATTTCTGACTTAAAATTTTACCAGAGGGAAAATTTAGTAGGAAATTCAGTCATTTTTACATGGTATTGTTACATTGGATTAGCCTGGGCACGCCCATACTGCCTGTGACACTACATTGAATTTCGCATTCAACTCAGTCTGGCCAACCTGCCTATTCTCAGTTCCAATGAAAAACTAACACTACACATACGTCATTGCAATCAGTGGTCTGATTGGTTGTAGCTTTGTCAAGTAGTACACAGAGGCATTTGAAAGATGCTCGTTAATCCCACCTTCCTGTCTACGGGAGGTTTGCCACACCAAGCTCCATCTATGAGCTTGGTGCGACAGCCAGGCTAACATCAGATTACAGTTGTTGTTTTTTTCCCTTATTCCTTTATGGAGTGCAGCTGTGACAGGATTTACTGTTTGTAAAGCCACCAATAGCATGCGATTGCTATTGATCCTGTTTTCTCACAGAGATCGATGGGATTCGTGAGGAGGGCGAGCGGAAGGGAGAGAGGCAGCATAAGGCATGTTTTCGGTTTCATATATGTAGTATTGACAGACACACACACACACACATACACAGCTCTCCTTTCCAGACAGAGCTAACAGATTAACACACCCAACCTGACAAGGCCTCAGTGCTGCACAGATAAAGGTGGGGATGTAATCTGTGTAATGCAAGGGTGTGTGTCTATTTGTTCCTGTATTTAAACACATTTGTACACTGTTGCATAGGTCTTGCAAAGGACAACGGCACAATCCATATTTCATTTTTCAAAACCTTGTACTTTTTGAAATATCTGTGCATAGAATTCCCTATTTTGGAAAACATTGTATGATATGATATGTAATGTCAACGCTGTATAAGGAAGGCAAAACGTATTATTTCTGATCCCTATCACCCCAGTCATGCACTTTTCACCCTACTACCTTCTGGCAGAAGATACAGGAGTATACGGACTCATACCACAAGACTAAGAGACAGTTTCTATCCACAAGCCATAAGGCTGCTTAACCTCCCTGAACTGCCCTCAGAGCCTTTTTTACTCCTTTTTTTCCCTCCCCTTCAACTACAAATTTTTCGTTTTCTTTTTTTTTTCTGAGCAAAACAGTTTTTCATTGCTCATAAATGAAAATTTATGAAGCACATGACAATAAAGTCCTTGTATCCTTGTATCCTTGTATGAAAGCCTGGAGCCTGTGTTTCAAATTTAGTATGAATGGTTGCATGGACTCAAGGATGAGCTGATTTGATGTTGAAGGTCAAAGGGCAAAGTTAATGTGACCATGTCTGCACCCTAGTTTTGTGAGTGTGACATTCAAAGAATACCTCAAGATACATGCTTCAAATTGTTCAGTTTGGTTTCAAAATGGCCTAAACTAGCATCACAAACCTGATTGAAAATAAACGTCCTTTTACCACTACCTCACCAGTTGCCCTTTCAGTCCCCCACCAGTCTCGACAATCGCTCCTGCGACCTCCTGTCAAGCGTGCATGCGCTCGTTATTATTCCTTGGAAGAGCATTTCTAGTTTAATATGAGCGTGTGTGGGAGGCCTGTGACTCAGCTGATCATTAACCCAACTCCTACACTGCAGATAGGCCCGTCTCAGAGATTATGCCGTGTATGCTGCTAGCTGTCAGGAATGCATGGGCAGCGGCCAAGCCCACTGTGTACTCGGCCTCCTGGCAGCGCACACATTCAGGAAGCAGTCAATAGCTACAAATTGACTCGGTGAAAGGGGCTTGCAGCGTGTCTGTGTCATGCACACTGTGGTTGATGTATATCCACACACAGCACAAGTTATACAATGGCTGTTTTAAAAGAGTGAGGTTGTATGATGGGGTTGCTTTGAGCTACTCTCTGTTGTTTGCATGTGTGTGATCACAAGGTTATTGCTGAGCTCTCACTTCACTTCAGCACGTAACGGAGACCATAATGTGCATGCTTGCAATGTTTGACCTTTCGTTGCGCTCTCCTAACATTCGTCTTCCTTATGCTGGTTTGCACGGAAGTGATGGTGTGTGTCGTGTGCTGGACTGGGCCCTGCAAGTACCCTTGTGACTGACTAGTCACCAGTATCTCTTCCCCTTTTTCACCTGCACTGGCTGGTCAGAACATCCATGCTAAGCAAGCAAAGACCAGAATAGAGAAGTTTTGCAGTTCTGCTTGTTCCACTGTGTCAGCGTCTTGTTTGACCTCAGAGGCCTCAAAAGACCTTATGTAGGTTGAGTGAGAGACAGGAAGAGTAAGCAAATAGATCAATGACTTTTGATAAGGCACTTTGGTTCTTTTTCTTTTCACCACAAAACTTCACCACAAAAAGTTCATTTTGTAGAATATGCTGCACCTTCTACTTTATACAGAAACACATTTTTTACAATACATTTTCTACAAGCGTCTTGGGGTAAGGCTGTAGATTAGGGCAGCAAATTGAACCTAATCACGTAGCTGGCAAAAAAAAAAAGTTGTTCGTAAGGGAGGGTTTATGTTGGAAATGTCTTCACTATTTGAATAAACCTTTACTGGGCATTACATGATTGACACGTGATTTGCAGTGTAGTCTAAGAATGCTGTGTGCCAAACAGAAAGCTGATTTTACTAGAGGAACCGATCGATGTCACACCAAACTACATATGCCTACTAAAGCAACCAGGACATGTACATATGTTTTATGCCTGTTGGGCTGAGATGCCTGTGCTGTTTCCCAATTCATATCACGATACATTTGGGTACACGCAGGGTATATTGCAAAATATTCTACATAGTTCAATGAAAATGTAATAATCTGAATAGTCCTACATCTTATCAAAACTGAATTAAATCAACATAACTCAGAGTAACTGAATTTGCAACTCAGTTTATTTTAATATATTATTGAAAATAAACATCTCAGGGTAGCGGGGTAACAAAAATATTTACTCACACAAACTGAACAAACTGAACTAGCGGACACCTGATGTAAAAAACATAAACTTATTTATTTAAAATTAAAAAAAATAAAGTACTGAAGGACAGAGTTCTAATATAGGAACAGAGCATGTGAGGGGAGCGGAGCACGGAGCGAGCGGGAAGCGGAGCGTGCGAAATATAGTCGGAGCACGGAGCGGGTTTTAATCCAAAGGCCCGAGCGGTGGTTCTGTTTTGCTCCAGTTCCGCTCCGATACCGCTCTCATCACGAGTCTGGGATTCTCATCATGTGGATGTTCACACTTGTGTTGGTTTCAAATAAATACGTTCTATTTTTTGATTGATACTGCGGTTGCTGGGACTTCTTTATATTATAGGATAGGCTACATTTCCTCAAAATACATGTCTGACATGTCACATTTTGTAGTTTTTGCCTATTTATATTATGATAATTAAGGAGTATATTCGTGCTGTTCCATGTGTTTAATTAAAATAGTAGCCTAACGTAATTTTTTTTAGAAAAATATGCTGTTCAGCCAAATATGACAGCTTACGCTCAAAGTAAAAAAAAAAAACTAAATGACAGGGTTAATTAAGAGGATACACATGTAAGTTGTTGATCACACAATGAAATTATTTGTATCTGTTACATGATTTTTGGAAACGAAGTTTAAAGGGTTTCAATCAACAGGCTAACAAAGACGCTGCGCGTTAGTTCAGGCCACATCGGGCAGCGTGTCCCAGATGCAATTCGGTGGAAAATGTTAGGCATTGCTCCCTCTTTTGAGCGAGCGTGGAGCGATTTGCGTGGAGCAGAATGAAATTTTAGGTGAGCGGAGAGCGGTGTTAGAGCGGAGCTGTCTGGTTCAACTTTGAGCGATGGAGCGATGGAGCGAGGGAGCGAACACTCGCGTGAGCGAGGAGCTGAAATTCTGGCTGCTCAGCTCCGCTCACATGCTCTGTATAGGAACATAAAATATTTTAAACAATGTTTTTAATTTTATTAAAAATCATTGTTTGGAGTCAGAAATTGATATAATATATTGTGAAAAGAAGCACTGTGATACATTGCAATATTGATGTTTTTGCACACCCCTATTGCCTATGCAGACATTGGAATGTGTGTGTGTCAGTGTCCTGAAGGGAAGGGTTTTGTGGCTTCTGCCAACCCTCTCTTAGGATTCCTAGATGTGAGAACAAACATGTTTTTATTTCTTTGCTAATCTTTTCTCGGCTTTATGTTTGTACTGCGCAGTGAGCAGTTCGAGCTTTCAGTGTACTTGTGATACAGCTCATGAGTGTGTTACTGTGACTAAGTGATTAATGCAGCTATTGTGCATTTCATGTATGCCTATCCCCCCTTCCTGTTCCAAGTCTTGTTAACAAACTCAGAACTTCTTGTTTCTGGATTGGATTCATTTTTAATGTCGTAATCAACCAGCCGCTCAGTGAAGGCCAGGAGACATTCCGTAAGATGACATAGCATGCCTCGAAGAAACCTCCGCAGGAATGTACTGTGGGAAAATGTCAGTGTTGGATTTTGGCACTGAGATTGTGAACTCTGTAGCAGTTTTAACTGTAGACCTCTGACACTTTGCTCTCGTCTGTACTGTGTGATTCAAAGGAAACATTGTGATCTGAGCGGCACTGCAAGCACAAACTGAATGTTGCTGGAGTGATAATACTAAAAGTCTTGAACTCGTGAAGAGGCCAAATAAGTACCATCTGGCTTCAGAAGTTTCAATCTCATACCCACAATTTGTTCCTGTCATCCACCAAATCAGTTAATTAGTGAAATCACTTGTATGTAATTGTAATACTCAAAGTTCTGAACTGACTGAAGGGAAATGGTAGTATTGTCAGTCTTACATAACATTGCTTCAGCATTTACAATCCCATACCTACTATTTGTTCCATCCATTTACTGCATCAGTAAAAGGGATACTCCAGTTTAAAATGAACTTTAGGTAAGTTAAAACATAATAACGAGTTGCTATGTTTGTTGAGGAGCAGAACTATGGTAGCCCGTTGCATTTCAAACTTAATATTTTTATGGTTTGAGTTGAAAAGGCTCACAATGGTAGTGACGGGGGCATGATCAGAAGTAGCTCCACACTTGCTTGGGAGTATAACAAGGGCTAATATAGTATATTGTGAAAAGAAGTATTGGGATACATTGCTATATCGATATTTTTGCACACCCCTAGTGGTTGTTAGCCTGGTAAACCCACCCCTGATGCTTAATTTCATTTTGTACAGAGGGTCTGGAATCAAGGCCGTTGAAATTTATGTATGAGGACTGAGCAACTCTTAGCCAATCAGCGAAAAGAGGGAGTCATGATGTTGACTTTGTGTGCTACATTTGAATTGTAGTGCGTAGGTAGGCTAATTGCATACATGACGACCAGACTATAGCGATTGGGTAAAGGCAGAGCCACTTGTTTTAAACTTGTAGTTGTGACTGAGTAACTTGCACTGAAGGCAGAGAGGAAGGTGGTAAACAACCCCATGTAAATACTATGCTTACTCTAGAGACAGTCATTTCTTCTCAAATGTTTTGTATACTTCTCCAGCATCCACAAGTGCCACTGAATTTGCATATTGTGGTTTTGTGTACTGCATCCTGTATTTTTAGAAGAGTGCAACCTGTTTCACTTTGAACATATTTAGTTATGCTATTGCTGGCTCTGTCTTTGTTGCTTCATGCTATAATCTGTCATGCCCTTTTGTCCTATTTTTTAAATGGATACAGCATCGAAATTACGGTTGTCGTTCTTTCTGTCTTTCTTTCTGTCTTTCTTTCTGTCTTTCTTTCTGTCTTTCTTTCTTTCTTTCTTTCTTTCTTTCTTTCTTTCTTTCTTTCTTTCTTTCTTTCTCTGTTTGCCCTGAGTTACCACCCACTCAGGATGTTTGTTAGCATTTTATTTTTGAAAGGTCATTTAAGGTTTTGTGGTCTGATTGGAGTGAGGAGCTAGGACTGTCTATGGTTGTCAGTGCAGTGAGTGTGCTTGTGTTGTAGTTTGCAGTGTAGGAAGTATAAGCCTTTATTGTCACTATACAAGTACAGCAGTTTAAAGCAGGTGACTCACTACACTGCACACTACACGAGTGTGCTCGTGTTGCAATGTGTGTGCTTGTGTGTAGAGTGCAGTGTATTGAGTGTGTTGTAGTGTGTAGTGCAGTGAGTGTGCTTGTGTTACAGTGTGCCAAGTAGAAGTTGAAATCTTTGTACAGTGAGTGGCCAAAAGATGCACAGAGTAGAAAGCAGTAAACAAGAGCAGCTAAATAGAATTTAGACACTAGATGAATATAGTGTAGTGTACATAGATGTAGTGTAGATACATGTAGGCAGATGTGCTTGTGCTGTAGTGTGCAGTGTAGTATTGTACACCTCAGAGGAGGCATTCATCAGCAGGGAACATTGCCCACCTCAATAGACATACCTGACGTAGTAATGTCCTGTTTAATTGTGTAGTATCAGAAAACCTCTGTCCAACAGCTTGCAGTGAGTGTGCTTGTGTTACAGTGTGCCAAGTAGAAGTTGAAATCTTTGTACAGTGAGTGGCCAAAAGATGCACAGAGTAGAAAGCAGTAAACAAGAGCAGCTAAATAGAATTTATTTATTCCAGGAGGCTCATAAATACGGCTTACTGATTTACCCAGGTGCTTCAGTGTGGACGTTTCCTGAAAGATTTCACACGCAGGGAATCTGTGCAGCCTGTGGTGAAATCTTTTTGGATTGAATCACCTGCACTGCCTTTTGAAGCCCGCTTTATTCTATTCTATCAACTGTGTGTGTGTCTGTGTGTGTGTGCATGTGTCTGTGTGTGTGTGTGTGTCTGTGCGTGTGTGTGTGTGTCTGTGCGTGTGTGTGTGTCTGTGTCTGTGTGAGTGTGTGCATGTGACTGTGAGTGTGTGCAGGTGCCTGTGAGTGTGTGCATGTGCCTGTGTGTGTGTCTGTGTCTGTGTGTGTGTTGGTGTCTGTGTCTGTGTCTGTGTGAGTGTGTGCATGTGCCTGTGTGTGTGTGTGTGTGTGTTTGTGTGCATCTGTGCATGCGTTTGCATCTCAGCTGCTGTACAGCACGTGCTACGTGGCGCTGCCATGTGTAATGACACTCTGGTCGTACCATCATGATCCTTTCTAACAGTATTTCACAGCTCCCTCCAGAGTGTGCATCAGCTAGTGAACTTAGTCTATCAGCTGTTTTAGGTGTAGGGAGTGAGGCCACATTAACTCCCCAAATACGCAGAAGGACACAAAGAGCTCATATCTCAGCGTAATGCAGAGTGCATTGCTCTGCATGAATAGGTGTATCAGTTGGTATATCTGATGAGTATATCTGTATGCACAAGTGTGCAGTGACCTTCCCTTTTCTCTTTTTCTACAGGAGGAATCTCACTAAACTGTCTCTGATCTTTAGCCATATGTTGGCGGAGATTAAGGCCATCTTCCCCGGGGGCCAATTCCAGGGTGACACCTTTCGCATCACCAAGGCCGACGCCGCCGAATTCTGGAGGAAGTTTTTTGGAGAGAAGTAAGTTTCTAGTTTTCAGTGATGTATTTTATCCACAATTCCAAAAACTTTGTAAAATATAGTATTATAACAAAGTATTTAGAAATATTCCGGCAGTAGAAATTACACTGAATCAGTTTTTCCATTATGCTGTCCCTATACCCCATATTTTGTAATAGGCAGTGTGCTTTTCTTTAGCCTCAATTGAGGAGGTCATGCATGGCCAGCAGAGTTGCATTTCTAAAGCGTCATGGTTATCTGACTGCTTTGCATACAGCTGGGAGGTTAGTGTGCTGTGCTGAACCCCTGCTGAGCAGGCCTGTTGTTCGGAGTGCATGTGAGGTGAGGATAAGGTAGGCTAAGGCCCTGCCTGCTGCAGGCCATGTGATAAGTGCAGTGCTGCCTAAAATGGGAGCGATGAGGGCCGAACTCTCACCAGGCAGCAGAAGACTGTGCACCTTTGACAATGGCTAAATGCTAAAACCAAGACAATATGATTAGTTAACTGCCGAGTCCAGGTGCACCTGCAGGGTAAAATCTCCAGTCTGCCTTGTGGAGCTTCTGTGATCCACCATGAATGCAGCCTAGAAATCTAGACATACGCTAGCAGCAGAAATAGTTTTTTTATCCTGGGTACAGTCTAGCCACGACCCATTAAAACTTTGGCGCTTTTCTCTCAAAACTGAACAGACTAATCACATTGGTCTATCTTTAGAGAGAGTCGCTGGGCGGGCTTAATGCGATGATGACAGGGATGCAATGGTGCACTGGCACAGTGCTTTGGTAAGCAAACCTGATTGGTCGTAGGCTGTCCTTTTGCGTACAGAGGCAAGTTGAAAGACAACCGTTGATGCCGCCCCTTGGAATTGCACCTGGCCTATCCATCTTGGCCAGACCACACAATTTGATGTGGGCTGGCTTGTCAGGCTACCTGAGTGCTGCATGCTGTGTGAAAAGGGCAGTGCTGTTGAGGGCCGCAGTGCTGGCTGTGCTCTCCCCCTCCCTCTCTGCTCTTCTCAGCCTACAGGCAGGCCTCAGCATGTCTGCTGCTCAGTCTCTCTGTTTGGCTGTCCTCAGGCCTATACTCTCCCTTCTCACACTTATCTCCCTCACACCCCAACCAACCGCATACAAACACAGGATGATACACTGTTTCCATGTATGTGATGTAGGTAATGAAGACTTGCTTTTGCGATTGCTGGAGAAAAATCTTACTGGAGGGCCTTGACCTCAGTAGCAGTTGTTTAACCTGGACATAATAGTAGTAGTAGTAGTAGTAGTGGACATAATAGTAGTAGTACTAGGTAACTTTATTGTCCCCATGTTGCAGTTGGGTTTGCAGCACAATCGCAATCACAGGCACTTGGTACAGGACACCAAATACATGATACAGACAGCAGGCATAGACAACAACAGACACCAAATGGACATTTTCCTACCCCCATTAGCATATTGTGTATGACCAGGCCAGTTTACATGACTATTGACTGTAAGACTACTACATGTCTCATTTAACTCATATTATGCTTTATGTGCTTGAGGGATAAATGACAATTTGGAGCTGTTGTTGGTCAAAATAGGAGGACAGAAACAACGTCTAGATGTTAGCAGTATAAACGGAGGGGACAGTGGGTGATAATGTCGATGTCTATTAATTTGAAAAGTAATAGAGACATGGACCCTCGTCATTGTCCTGACATTTGCTCCATCTTCAGGTGGTGCTGTTTAATTACCAGTGCGGTTGACTGCTGCATGTTATAGTTTACACATTAGAAGACTTTTTAAAGTGAGTTCTGATGAGATAGTAGTGCTCCAGCAGAGCCTGGAAATAGGCCAGCCAGTACAGACTGGCTTTCTGAAGCGGCGGAGAGGATAAAGAGCAGAGCACCAGTCTCCTGCGTATCTCCGGTTACAGGGGTGATATATTATAGATTATTACAAAAGCCCAGCTTCCCGCTCTGGAGAGAGGAAGTGTTTGTCACTGATACTGCGGAAGGACAGCAGCGATTCCCCTTTTGACTTCAGAAAGCTGGAGCACAAGCCCCTGATTTGCCCCTTAGACCAGTCTGGCCTGGGGAGATCCACAACTTCTCATGGTCAACAAACCAGGACCCGCTTGATGCTCAAACCAATTACATTTATTTCTCCCTAAACAGCATCAGCAATAGAACCACATTTCAACTCTGTACAGGGCTCATTATATAATCTTCCTGACAGGCCTGCACAAACTGAATAGGGTTTTATATAAACACTGTAACTTGATCTTGATGAATATTGAAAAGATAAAATTTTAATATTAGGGGGGAAAGGATTATTCTGTTACACAAAAATGGGTTTAGCTTACCCCGTCAAACTTTTTCTGCATTTTTTTTTTTTTCACTTTGCAAGACAGCGAGTTATGTGGTAGGAACCTCAGGGTGTCTGTAACATCCCTTGTTCGGAGCATGTTTGTCTGTCAGGCACTTATGCAACACTCTCAGCCTGACATCGCATTTTGAATAATTCAACAGGTTTTGTCAGCAGGATGTCTTATTTCTAAGTAAAATGTTTCATAGCTTGATATGCCATGTATTTCCTTCCCCACGACAAACTGGAATGTATGTGCCTTTTTGGCCCTTAATATAAACAAGTCGGTCCTGATATTGTGTTTTGTCATATTTACCACCCAGCAAGGCCCATCTAATGATTTTATTGTGATCATGGCAATGATGAGCGTATTGCAAGTACATCACAATAGTTCCACTTAAATAGCCTAGCACAGGTTTTTTGTTTGTTTGTTCGATTAGTTTTTGGACCACATATTCCATGACCTAGCCAGAGTGGCTCCGTGACCTACCTTTGGGGTCACGACCCCTTTGCTTTAGAAATATGGCTTCACACACAGACATTGGCACTGAAGATGAGATGTACCATGGCTCAGTGCTCACAGGGGCTGTGAGATATGACCTTGCTCTCATCTCCCCCTCTTCGGCTGATGTTACTGTAAGCGTGTGCCTGTTCAACGGAGACTGCCAGGCAGGCTGAGGAGTTGGGTATTGTTTGGGAAGTGTTTCTTCACAACTACACTGGCTTTAGTATAGTGTTATAGGCATGGGCACTACACTGGCTTTGGCCAATTAAGGATTGGTTAACTTTAGTGAGTTATTGAACATTTTTTACTGACATGGGTTTGCTATAACCTGGTGCAATACATCTTTCAGCAAGGCTAATGTTTCTTTGGTACACTGGTCCCTGTCAAAATAAATAAATCAAATTAATTTAAATATATGTTGCATTAAAGGAACACTATATTGCACTACGTTTGAAGTGCACTATGCTTGATGTATGTTTGACTGACTGGGCCTGACGTGATCTCCCAGGCTGGTACTGTGATCGTAGCAGCAGTACTTACTTACTCCACCCCCTCTCATCTAATCTGAGATCCTGCTTCACTGTAGCCCAGGGCCATGGGTGTGGCCTCATTCACTGCACAGCCACACACCAGTTGCAACATGGCTGTGTGTGTGTGTGTGTGTGTGTGTGTGTGAGTGGGAGTGGATTTGTGTGTGGATGTGGTTTGTGGATGGTGTGTTTGTTTGTGCATTACATTCTGTACAGGTTATATTAAGCTCTTATATTATATGATTTGTCTTATATTATATGATTTGTCAATCACACCTAAAAAGCCCTGAAAGATCAAGAAAAAAAGAAATGTTGCTGCAGGATGTGTTCAGCAGCATTTTAGTTTTATTAAGTGCTGTTTTCTTTTTAAAAAGGTTCTTTCTGAGGACTAAATTTGCTTCATTAAATTGGGCACTCTCTTCACACGCAGTTCTATTTTCGAAATTGCTCATTGGAATGCTGCGCATGAACATCAGCCCAATGTAAGTGCAGTTTCCAACAGCAACACCGAAGGACACAGGCTAACATTTCAGCTTGCTAATGAGAAGGAAGGGGTCTCTGTAGGAGCACACTCGTTTGTTCAGTGGCAAGCTGTCTTTTCACAGAGAGCGAAGTGTTGATAAATCCCTTTGAAGACTTTTAAGCAATTAGTTGCCATCACAGTGCTTCATGTACATCTTTTGTTCTCTGTAGCTCACGTAGTACATGATATGCTGCATATGTGAGTATGTGGATATATCTGTGTGTGGATAGGTGTGACAATCAATCGATCAGTTTATTGTTTCCAGTGCAAAATCACTGTATGAAAAGGTCTAGCCTATATACACTGACAATAAATTTAAAACAAAATTACATTACATTTTATAAAAGAATCAGCAACTATTATAAAGCTTAAATAAAGAGGAGTTGATGAGTAACAAAATAAAACTATATAAATAGTAAGGCCATTTGAGAAAAACATCACTTAAAAAAGATAGATGAAGCAGCGGCCAAGGAGACTTCCTGCTGTACTGTAATTGGCTGTGACAGAAGTCTTTGTTGCTGTCTTTGGGCTGTCTTTTTGGATATGTGGGGAGAGACCCTGTCTGGCCATTACGCAGGGCTCCACTCATTAAGGGCTGAGATATTTTAATCAGTGCAATTAGATCACATCTCTTTTCCCCTGCTTCTGTTTTTTGTGCCCAGTCAGAGACAGGCCAGCACTGTTCATCAGCATTCTGTTTTCATCATCCTTAAGAATGAGGGCATCACAGCTTTGGAATTGACATTTTCCACACAAATGGTATCAGGCAGGCAGGCCGACATGATCCCAAAGGGACATTTTGGTGTTTTAGTGTTACATATGTGTATACAAATTGAGATCCTGTTGTTTTGCATAACATTTGGAAGTCTAATTCCATGAAGTTTTACATTATCAAACCTGACAATACCACTATTGAGCAGTACTTCTGAACAGAATATCTCAGTCCAGATTACAGTTTGAGGCAATGGCAATATCAGTTCAGGTGTGTTTCCTGTGTTTGATTCATGAAGATGTTGGTAAATATTTTAAGCCTGCTTTGAAACACTCCACTCTTTTGGGAAATGTGCTCATTTGCCATCTCCCTAACTGGGCATTACCTTTATGGATTTCATGCAGTCAATTGCTCAGCCTTCTGTAGTTACAATGATGATAATAATGCTGTTTCTCTCCGTTTGTCTTTAGTTGAACAAAGACTTGCATGTTCTCCATGACTGACTGCCAAAATGTATGTTGCTGCTGGCTAGGCCTTTGAGCAGTTTAAGGTCTTTGAGCTGCCTGAGTTGTCCGGGCAGTTTGATCTTCTTTGTGATGTGGGCTTGTAGTTCTGCGATCAGTTTGAGTTCTTTGCTGTACTTGCAGCATGTGCTAGTACTGGCCGAAAATGAAACATGGTGATTTTTTAGGCAGATATGACTTGGAACATTACTGTCATTGTGGTGTATTAATCAAGGACTTCGCTTACTTGTGTATTAGTTGTTATACTTGTTAAATGTTCCACGGTTAACATGTTGTTTCAAGTTTTGCTGTGCCTATTGAGAATCCAAACCTTGGTTTCACTTCTAACCCAGCAGTAATAACCCAGCACAGTTGCTATCGGCGGGCATGTTCTGACAGTTGTAGCCTTGGTTATTTCCTTTAAAATCTACATTTTTACGTTCATCTCATAAGCATAGGTTTTGTGTTGACGCTTGTGTATTACAAATCAAAAGTTTGCTTTCCAGTAGAAAGATTGTGTAAAACAATAGATATTTCTTTCTCAATGTGCCTTGGAGAGGGAGTCAGTAATTATGCATTTGACAGAAAGAAAAGAAATGAGTACATTGATAAGAAACTGACCATTTATGTACTCATTTTAACTCCACTCACAACTTTTGATCATAAAATGTGTGTCATAAATGTTAACCTCTGACTCTTGCACCAGGGTTGTTAGGGTGGATGACTTCTCAAACAGCCTCAAAAAGACGAGTGCTTACCAAAGAGGTGCTTAAGTAAATGGATGTGAAGAAACGTTGATTCAGGAGAGGGAGAGAGAAAGGGAGAGGGAGGAAGAGGGGGTGAAGGGAGAGAGAGAGAGAGAGAGAGACAGAGAGAGTTACAGAGAGAGAGAGAGCTGTTGAATGCAACCATCTCTTTGGGGCACTGCAATTGCTAGCGTAATGAAATGCATGTGTTGAGTTGGCAACTACGGCAGATGACTGTTGCAAATCTTAGGCCTGCGCTTTAACATTTAATGGGTGTTAATCATACAGTAAATCCTCATATTGGTGTGGTAATAGAATGAGTGCTTGGTTTCACAACAAGGGAATTATTATTATTTTTGTTTTCTCTCCTTACCCCCTTAAACATCTTAATTGTCTTTTTTCCCCTTTTTGCATCATTTACAAATGTATAGCAGAAGTCGTATTCTACATGTAACAGGCAACAATCTTCCACTGCTATTAGGGATGCAAATTATCGATTAATTCATTAATCATTAGTTGACTGGCCTTGTCGATCGATTAACGATTAATTGATAAGCGGTGATTTCTCCCTGAATTTCAGTTTTTCAATAGAGTCTATAAGAATATAAGCTAAACGTAGTTAAAATACTAAATTCAAAAAATGTTGTATTCCTTAATGAAGGATTTATTGTACCATTAGCAACACAGTGCAGACAAATGCATTTATGTTGTATAACAAAATACATTCTTTATAGAAATTACGGTTACTTTAACATGAAACTAAATTGTGGACTGGCTCATTTATTGCATTTGAAACATTTATTTATTAGAAACATAAAAAGAAACAGAGGACATTCTAAATGGAGAGCTAGACAGAATATTATTTGGCTTCATACCACGGCTTCCTTCAATTTCACATTGTGAATCGTTCTTTAGAACAGTTAATAATTTTCTATATAGGCACACCTATAAAGTAGTCCCTGCTTTCCAACCATATCACGTTTATGTATCAATGCACCAAGTTCGTGGTGAACTGTAAACAAACAGTAAAAATGTGACAGCTTTAGCAAATGATGAGCCAATGGAAGAACACAGAGTTGCAACGTTATATGCCTCTGAGATCGTCTTTTAGTGTTGTCATGCTGCATTTGGACTCTGTACGATGTGATTTTGGTAAGCAAGGCTTAACAGAACTTTGGAATAGCTAGCTTGACTACCAAAGGCATGGAACTAATGACTGGGTCATGGCCATAGTAATCATGGTGCATGTCCTGTCAGTAATGCCCTCTGCTCTCCTATCATCACATGATCGCCTTCCTAACAGTGCTGTGATTGCAGGTTGTTCTGATGCACTCGTTCCATGAAGCACAGCTGCATGCACGCTGTAGAGGTGGTAACTCAGTGAAGCAGTTGAACTGTTGTATTTAAACGTAGCATCACGCAGAGTACATTTGGCTTCTTTTCGTCGACCACTTCATGTTTTTTGAGCTGGGTCTCTCGCGTTAGCATTTCACGTTGCGCTCAGTGGCGCCCTCACCACTAGTGAAAAGGACAATTAACTGACAGTTAATTTTATTTATTCGACCAAATTCTTATCGACAATTAATCCATAGTCGATTCATTGTTTGCATCCCTAACTGCTGTTTTTCTCTGTGATTTACTACTACTACTGCTACTACTAATACTAATACTAACACTACTACTGCTACTACTAATACTAATACTAATACTAACACTACTACTGCTAATACTAATACTAATACTAATGAAACACTACTACTGCTAATACTAATACTAATACTACTACTGCTACTACTAATACTAATACTACTACTGCTACTACTAATACTAATACTACTACTGCTAATACTAATACTAACACTACTACTGCTGTTTAATCACTGCTATCTGTGCTACCATGCACTGCAGCTAGGTACTACCAGGTGCTATACTACATCTCCTCTGTGCATGGGAGAATCTGTAACTACAGTGAGCTGCAGGTCGCTGACGTAATACTCTTCTTTTTTTATGTACACATACATTTTGTCAGTAGGTGTGGCCAGTTTTAATTACCATATGAAAACTAGTGTTTGTATGAAGGATTTAAAGCAACACCAAAGCACTTTTCCTCTTCGGTCGCCCTACAGGTTGGAAGCGGATTTGTCTTCCTTATGTCTCATTCGAACTACAGATTGGTGACCCGCTTTTGCAAACTTGCGGTTAGTGCGGTTATAGCCCATGTAGGGCCTCAAAGCACCGCTGAACCATTGAAAGGATTTTGGAAACATTATTTTAAGGTTGAAAAAACCATGGTTACGTATGTAACCGCGGTTCTATGAGTTTCGGATGACCGGCAGAGGCGGTGCTTTAAGCACCTGGATGTCCATCACGCGTGCGTGCAGGTCGAGTGTTTGTATCAACAAAGTCACCTGTGACGTGGGGGACATACGCCCTGTGCCCCGGGCACAAAAGGCATGTCGACCCCGGAAGTGATCTCCGGCAATTTTCTCGTGGATAGTCCGAGTGACTGCCAGGCTCTGGCGGTCATCCGAAACTCATAGAACCGCGGTTACATACGTAACCATCGTTCTATTTCGTTTCTACTGACCGCCAGAGGCGGTGCTTTAAGCACCTGGATGAGTAATGCCAACAAAGTCACGAAGGACTTACCCGCTCTCCTAAGAATGCTGTGAAGGAGCGGGGAGAACAGCTGAAGCCACCGGATTATGCGGGACCACATTGAGGCTATAAAACCTCGCGAATGTGCAGGGCGATGACCATGATGCCGCTGCACATATGTCCGATAGGGGGACTCCCCTTAGGGCAACCCAAGAAGTAGCCACGCCCCTAGTGGAGTGAGACCGTACTCGAGGTGGGGCAGGAACGTCACTGCCCTTGTATGCCAGTTCGATGGCATTGACAATCCATCCAGACAGTCTCTGTTTGGACAGGGCATGACCTCGTCTGGGTCCAGTATGACACACAAATAACGAGTCTGACTGGCGGATGGCCGCTGTAAGGTGAATGTAGCGTCTCAAAGCCCGCACTGGGCACAATCGCTCACTATCCCGCTCATGGTCCATGTCTGGAGCTGAGGGCTGAAAGGCGGTCAGGCTGAGAGGCTGGTTCGCAAAGGTAGTGGAAAACGTCTTTGAAAGAAAGGAGGGGTTTGGCCACAAGGTCACCCCTGTATTCCCTGAATGCCAATGTAAGCACTCCGTGCTCACAGACAGAGCATGTAACTCGCTCACTCGCCGTGCTGATGCAATGGCCAGGAGAAAGGCGGTCTTCATGGACAGTACGTCCAAGCTTGTGTCATTCAGAGGCTCAAATGGGGGTCTTGATAGTGCGTTCAAGACGAGAGGAAGATCCCAAGGAGGAACCGGGTCCCGCAGGGGTGGTCGTAGCCGCTGGGCACCCTTAAGAAAACGGGTCACCAGTGCATGTGACCCCACTGTTACACCATCAACCCTATCATGCCTCGCCGAAATAGCAGCTACATACACCTTAATAGTGGAGGCTGCAAGTCCTCCATCCAGCCGAGACTGGAGGAAGGAGAGTATAATAGGTAGGGGGCAGCTTGTTGGCTCCTGACCCAGAACAGAACACCACTCAGAAAACAGCTTCCACCTATTGGCATAAAGTGCATTGGTGGAGGGTGCCCTAGAATTACGGATAGTACATACTACTGCTGGTTCACAGAGGCTTAGCAGTGGTTCCGGCCCTGCAGGGGCCATACCCATAGTTGTAACCGAGATGGGTTCGGGTGCCAAATCTGGCCATCCAACTGGGAGAGGAGATCCATCCTCGCCGGGAGGCACCATGGCTCCCCATCCAGCAGTCTGTACAACACCGGGAACCATACTCTGCCCGGCCACCTGGGGGCCACGAGCAATACCTTGTGCTCCCCCCACATCACCCTGTGCAGAACAGGCAGTATTAGTGGTAGTGGAGGAAAGGCATACAGCAACTGGTCCGGCCATTCGTGTGCCAGTGCATCCTGGCCCAGAGGGCTCGTTGCTTCCCCTAACGAAAACCAGAGGGGACAGTGTGTTGTCGCCCGGGAGGCAAAGAGATCTACCTCTGCTTTGCCGTACCTGTGCCAAATTGTCTCCACGACCTCCGCATGTAGCCTCCATTCGCCCGGATTGGGATTTTGGCGAGATAGAAGGTCTGCCGCCTTGTTCTGAGTGCCTGGCAAGTACATCGCCTTCAGACTCAGTAACCTGGGGTGGGCCCATCGCAAGAGCCGCTGGGCTACTTGTAGGGACTGCTTGGACCTGGTGCTCCCCTGGTGGTTGATGTGGTAGACCACCGTCGTATTGTCTGTCCGTATGAGGACATGTTTCCCTGATAAGACAGGAAGAAAATGCTGCAGAGCATGCCAGACCGCCTGCAGCTCCAGCACATTTATGTGTTGCACCTGCTGTAAAGGTGTCCACTGGCCCCTGACTGTCCGACACTGCCAAACAGCGCCCCAGCCCCCTAGGGAGGCGTCTGTGGTCACTACTTCCCTGCGGGAAGGTATAGCGCCCAAGGGGGTGCCCCGAGCCAGAAAGGGCCCTCTCCTCCAAGGGCGTAGGTGTTTCAAACAACTGGCAGTGACCCTGACCAGTCTGTACCTGTGTCGGGTTGGATGCAGTCGCAGACTGTTTAACCAGATCTGAAGGGGCCTCAAGGATAAGAGGCCCAGTGAGATCACAGAGGAAGCTGCTGTGAGCATTCCCAGGAGTCTCTGAAAAGTCCTGAGGGTAAGGGCTCTGTCCCTCTTGAAGTGTTGCACGAGTCGGAGAATATTGGTCATCCGTTGGTGTGACAGAGTGGCCGTCATCAACTGTGAATCCAGTTGAACGCCAAGAAACCCTATGTGCTGGCTGGGAACAAGGGAACTCTTCTTGTGGTTTATTGTAAAGCCCAGTCTGGTAGCATGAGAGACCAGTGATGCTAAGTCTCTGAGGGCTTCCTCCCTCGACGGGGAGCAAATTAACCAGTTGTCTAGGTAAGGAAATATGCGCATTCCCTGGGCTTGTAGGGGAGCCAGGGCCGCAGCCACGCACCTGGTGAATACTCTTGGTGCTAGCGAAATCCCGAATGGAAGGACGCGAAATTGGTATGCTTTCCCCTCGAAAGCAAACCGAAGAAACTGCCTGTGGTGTGGTGCTATGGGGACATGAAAGTAAGCATCTTTGAGGTCGATTGTTGTGAACCAATCGCCTTGCTGAATGCCCTGCAGTACATCGGCAGTGCGCAGCATGTGAAATTTGAGGACCTTGAGGTGTGCATTCAGAGGTCTTAAATCCAGTATAGGGCGAAGTCCGCCGTCTTTCTTTGGGATAATGAAGTAAATGGAATAAAATCCACTGTCTTGTGTATGACTGTCTAATGGCTCGATGGCCTCATTTTGCAAAAGCGTGCAGATCTCCTGACGCAGGGTCTGAGCTTTGGTCGGATCTTTGACAAGGGTCATTTTGACCCCGCGGAATCTTGGCGGTCGGCGCTGAAATTGGATGTTGTATCCCTGGGACAGTGTTGCCACAACCCAGGGGTCCGACGTATGTTGTTCCCAGTAGCTCAGCTGAGGACCGGTGAAGCGCCCGACCGCCAGAGTGTTGGAGTCATTGCCTACCCCCTCGCCCCCTCGGATTCCTGTAGGGGCGACGCCGAGCTGCGTGGTCTCGCTGTGCAGTGTGAGGCGGTTGGGTGGGATTTGACCGGCGAAATCTCTCAGCACGTTGTGCTCTAGGCTGAGAGAGAGGTCTTGGCACAGCTGTCTAGGCTGAGAGAGAGGTCTTGGCACAGCTGAGGGCCCCGCAGTCACTGTCGATGGTCTCAGTCCATAGGGCTGGTCCCGACGTAGACTAGAGAATTGTTGTCTGGCTTGCGTGACTTGCAAGCTACACTCGAGGGCTTGCTGCACTGCTGGGCCAAACAGCTCTCCCGGGACCACGGGGAGACATCTCAGGGCCTTTCGATATGGCTCCAAGAGTGGGGACTGCGCCAGCCATATCTGGCGTCGGGCTAGAGTTAGTGAGGACATAAGCTTCCCCAACTCCCGTGTCATGAACGCAAAGGCCTGTAGAGAGGTGTCACTCAGGTCACGTACGGATGGGTCCAAGTCAGCGCCCTGTAGGGTTTGGGACATGGCCAGCAACAGGTGCGACATGGAGTTACCAATGCGCCCTATACGTGCTGCCGTATCATAACTTTTAACAATAAGGTCGTTCGTCAGACGATACTGCGGTCGAGGACAACGTGCATCTGGCCTGAGGGCTTCACCAGGCGACAGCACCAGAGCTGCCACTGATGGTTCTATATTGGGCATACAATCGAGACCATAGTCGGATGCATCACGCATATTGGCAAGTGCTCTGCAGTTGTTTGGGTGGTGCGAGAGGTGTCTGGGGTCCGCCCAGCATCTCTGCAGTTCCTCAATATATGGGGCCGAGGGTGGAACACAAAAGGCTTCTGTCGGAGAGGTCCTTTTGAAAAAGGCACTCTGAGGAACCACCATGCTGGGTGTTGGGTCCAACCCCAGACGTGCTAAGGCCATCTTAATCGTGGGTCGAACAGACATCAGGCTGGCCTCAGAGCCCCCTGGAGTACTTCGGCTTGCACCATGGGAGTCAGCGTGGGAAGAGCGGGAATCCTCATCTATCCCCTCGCCCAGCGCTTGATCAAGAGCCAGGCTCTCAGAGGCTCTGGTGGAGAGCACATCCTCTTCTAGGAGTCCACCCACTGGTGACAACTAAGGAGGAGACACTGCGGGCGACAAGGCTGGTGGAACCGCAGCGGGGGCGCTGGCAGCTTGTGCACCAGGCTGAAGATTGAGCAGGAGAGCTTTGATCTGTGCAAACTCGGATGCCAGAGTGTCTACTTTGTGAGACAGGGGGTCAACCCCACCATGCTCGCTCCTAGTGGAAGCTTCGTGGGCCTGCGTCCTTTTGCGTTTGGAGGGCGGGCGGGACGAGCATCCTCCCTCTGCGCAGCAAGTGGCTGAGAGGCGAATACGCCTTCTAAGCGGGCTAGTCTGGCTGATCTAGTAGCCAGGCTCATGCAAGCACAATTCATGCAGGCTAGCTCAGTCAGGCCCTGACGAAGGTGTTCGACACCTAGGCATGAGGGACACTTGTCATGCCCGTCCCCTAATTCCAGAGGGGTCCGGCAGTCAATGCAAATCATGAGCAAGCCCCTTGGTTGGCTCAGGCCCCGATCCATGGCTAGTTCTCAGCGTGTGGCGCTTTAACAGATAGCTAAGTCGCTTACTTTATTACTACTGCGTTCTTTGAACAGGGCTATAGGGCTATGTGCAGTTAGGGGCGTGCACACCCTCCAGCACAGCCAGAAAAGGAGAGTATATATAAACAGATAATACTTGATAATCCAAATTAGCGGCTCCACTACGTTGTTGTGGGCCAAGTAGAACAAAAGTATCGCTAGTGTTGTGCAGGAGCGAGCACACTCTCTATGCACATACAGTCCAACCCTTCTTAAATCACAAAATAATACTTAACAACACAGCGCGGTACCGCCGTTAACCACTTCGCAACGTCGAAAATCAACAAGGAATTATATATGTACACACACACTCTTACCGAGAGCGGGGAATCACCACGGAGTAATAATGACTATGAAATCAAACCAACAATTCTCAGAGGCCTAACCGAAAATCAAAGAAGTCCTGACACTTCCTGTTTGTAAATCAATACATCAGAGGGAAAAGCCGCTCTACCTATAAACATAAACTGGAACTACCAGCGTGAAAGGGAAAAGAAGAGAAAAACAAAAATACCGCTCCGTCTCAATAGTCACAACAAAACGCTACCGTCGAGGACAACGTCGGCGTTAAGTAAATATTACAGGGTCGTAGGCGAGAACACCGGCCCCACAAAATTGACCTACTTGTTGCGAGTCACGCAATTATAGGCAGAAAGAAAGTATGACGAGCTCATATATCCGTTTCAGAAATAGGAGTGGTTATAGCTCGCAGTCTTTCGGAGGGCGAAACAATCCGCTGCTCCGACCAAAGGTTGCAAGACTATAGCGTAGCCAAAACCATCAATGAATGTTAGCAACGCTCAACGAAGCACAACCTGCTTATTCAACGCGAGAAAATGGCAAGAGATCACTTCCGGGGTCGACATGCCTTTTGTGCCCGGGGCACAGGGCGTATGTCCCCCACGTCACAGGTGACTTTGTTGATACAAACACTCGACCTGCACGCACGCGTGATGGACATCCAGGTGCTTAAAGCACCGCCTCTGGCGGTCAGTAGAAACGAAATAGAACTACTTAGTGTTGAATAAATACACAGTTGTGCTTTTTTCTAATTAGAACTTTTCATATGGAATACAAAAAAACTGCTTCATTTTTATTGGTCAGAGCCTTTCTCTGCCACTCCAATGTTGGCAAACTATTTTAGTATGTCATTCAGTAAGAGTCCACAGTATTAAAAATACAGTCAGTATTTAAAAATACAGCAGTGTGTGTTATTTTCCAAACCTAGCGCACACATCATGATCCGCTCAACTGAATGGCACAAGATGACATGTTCACTAAGGGCCAAACACCCGATTGCTCTGCTGTGTCACAGCGTTCCCCTAAACACACTGGAACGTGAAATAGTGACATTTGTGTGAAATACCTCCACACTTTCCTTTTTAATCAAAAGCCAGGGTTTGTTCATTTCTGTCAAGGTTTCACACCACGCTCCAGACATTTTTTTTTCACAGTTTTTATTTGTCTGTTTTTTTTTCTGGCAGATTTTTGAAGGTCAATGTTGGTGTCAGTTTTCCATCTCCTTGAACTTGAACATGTGGTTATATGCAGAGACACTTGTGTAGTTCACCATGTGGGTGTAACCTCTTTTCGCTCTTTTTTTTTTTTTAAGGATAGCGTCATATCCTCTGATGGCTTGGTTCCAAAGGTAGTCAAACTAAACAAATTTGTCTTACTATGTCCTAACGTTTCTCATCAAAAAGCAATATTCACAAAGTGGTCTCCTCAAAGTTCTTGGGTTCTTTATTAAGTCCTGTAGATTCTGAGTTATCATAGGGTGCAGACAAGCTGTGTTGTTCCTGGAGATGACAGTCAAATGTATGTGCTGCTGACACCAGAGTAAGACAAAAAAAAAAAACAGCAAACGCGATGAAAAAAGAATGATGTCGTTGGGAAGACAACACATTGGGAAGGAATCCAAAACATTAACTAAATGTATTCAACAGTCTATAGACAGGCATCTGCAATTACCTGGTACAGTAAGTTATGTAAGATTTCCACCAACATCCTGTGCTATCTGTTCATGATCAGATGGTACTAGTGAGCAACAACAGCAACCAGTCACATGACAAAACAGACTAAAATTTCCCTAAAATGATGCATCATTTGTGTAAGCGTTTGGAATTTATTGTAGGTTACTTTATTTATTTGATGATCTCTGTCTGCACACCTTGGTCTGTCTTGAAAAATGTATTGGTTCTGAATAAATGTAATAATCTGTAAAACCATGGAAGGAAGGCCCAAAACCTTACAATTTCATGTTTTCTTTTCAGTAATCCCCTCTGTCTGTCTTTCAGGACCATTGTGCCATGGAAAGTGTTTCGACAGTGCCTTCATGAAGTCCATCCAATCAGCTCGGGACTAGAAGCCATGGCCCTGAAATCCACCATTGACCTGACCTGCAATGACTACATCTCTGTCTTTGAGTTTGACATCTTTACCAGGCTCTTTCAGGTGAGCAGTGCCAGAAAACACTCTGAGGCGCCCTAGGCACAACATTGCCTTGCACCCACTGCCATCCAAACTTCAGGTGGCTAAGTGATGTTTTATGCAGTTTCAGTAGGCGCTTTGGAATTGCATGGCTGCGTAAATGGTGTGCTCACACTCTGCTGAAGTTTAAAACAAGTGGCTCTGCCTTTACCCAATCGCTAACGCACTACAAGTCTACAAGTTAAACCATTGAAACAGCTTGAAGAAACTCCACACTCCATCGGTAGTACAACAAAGGCCCTGGCATTCAAAACAAGGCACTGAGAACTTAAATGTACACAAAGTTTATTTAAAAAACTGTTCTTACCTGCAGTAGTTTGCAGTTGTTTCTCGTTGCCGCCATGATGAAAGTCCAAACAAGTTGATTGTACTACCTCTCCTCCTATTCCTCCTGCTGGTTCGTGTTCGTCAATTGACTCGTGTGGACTTTTATCATGGCGGCAACGAGAAACTACAGCAGGGTACTGCCTGTCAAAACTGTTTTATTAATAAATGTTGTGTACACTTACAAAGTTCTCAGTGCCTCGTTTGAATTTTGTGGCCTTTGTTGTGCTACTGATGGAGTGTGGAGTTTCTTCGAGCTGTTTTAATGGTTTAATAATAGAGTAATCTTCATGCTTTGTCTAGGGGCACCTACCACTTCCATTGTTAGCCTTCTGGGACAAACGGTAAAAAAAAAAGTTAAGTTCTGCATGCAACACGCTAACTCAATTTTGCTCCTCAGCAAACATACCAACTCCGTATGATGTTTTAACATGCCAATTTTCATTTTACACCAAATTTCTCCTTTAAATGAAAGATCTTAATCCAAATATCTTATACTTATGTCCGTTTTTGTTTAAAAAATAGTTTCCACTTTGACAATTATTAACTTAAAATGAGCATGAGTTTTTAGTTTATTTCATGCTATATCGATACAGGTTCAAGGTTCAAGGTTTTTATTTGCTATTTGTGCATAAATCAACAGTCCAGGCGTGTTGGCATTTTTGTGCCGTGCTCTTTCAGTCAACAGCTTAGGAAATAGAACAATGTCATATGAAATATAAAACATAGAAACATTATACGAAAAGGTGGTCATATTTACACAACTTTTAAGAACAAGTACTAAACAAAAAGGAGAGGGCAAATGTTGAATAATCTGAGCATAATAACTAGGCTAGGCTAGAGTGCTGTTGCTGAATTGTGAAAACAGGGGGAAGGGGAGAGTTATATGGAAATATTGCACATTTTAGGAGAGGGGAATGTAGTAATATTGCATAGAATATTATATACAGCAGCAACTGTAATGATATGTATTGATGCAGGAGTATGTCACAATAGATCATGATATTGATATTTTGAGTACAGCCCTAGTTATATGGAAATATTGCACATTTTAGGAGGGGGGGAAGTGATGTAGTAATATTGCATAGTTAGAATATTATATACAGCAGCAGCTGTAATGCTGTGTATCGATGCAGGAGTATGCCACAATAGATCGTGATACCGATATTTTGAGCACAGCCCTAGTCCGTACACCAATCCACACAACTACAGAAACAGCAGGGTTATTGTAAAATGTCAGAGACACATCATCAGTGATTAGCTTTATGAAAATTGAAACTGGGGATCACCTTTTTCTCCTTCCAGTGTGGGTGGCGGGTGTCATTTACCAAGGTCCCCAGCCCAGTCCGTAAACAACAACCAGCTGTGTCATGAACATGGCCCTGTATGTGTCATACGAGTTCTGCCCCCACAAAGCTGTGAAGCTCCCGTCAGTAATGGCATAGCCCCGGTAGGATGGCTTTAGTGGACAGAGATGGATATCTGCTTCAGTAAAAACTCTGTCAATGCCATGCATTATTCCCTCTACCTATGCACTTAATACAGGTGATTTCACTAATCAGCCGACCTATCGGCCTGATGATTTGTGTGCTCATTAGGATCAGGTAGTACAGAAAACAGTAAGATTAATGTTGTCGCAGGGTTTTTTACTTCCTCACATAGTGCTTCCCACTAACTAATCCAGCTCCCACCCCATCACCTGACAAATGCCACCAGTGAGCCACCACAGCCCTCTCTCTGTCATTGGGCATGCATGGCAGGGAGCGCTGGGTGGTTCACATGCTGTGGGCATTCCCTCTGGAACAGGGGTCTCGGGACCCACCAGTAGCTTTCCACCTGCTTTAGAGTAGTTCTCTAAAGGGTCAAAAGAAGTGTATAATCTCTTAACACAGACACAATAGGAAAAGCTTTCAAAATTCTGTTGAAGACAGATTCACATGCCGGAGTTAAAGGTGTACTTCCATCGTGTTTTCATTAATTTTGCGGTGTTCTCTAGTATTAATAATTGCCCTGTGCGCTGGTTTTAATGAAAAAAATGTTCTAGTGCTTCTGTTTCAGGCTGTTTTAGTTTGGTAGAGGGGGTGGGGCCGGGAGAACGACACGATTTCACCAGAGGCACGCTCCCTGCAGCTTCCTTTGCCCCACAGTCAACTTTATAGCAGAGTAAGGTAAAGGGGAAAAGTCAACTTGACAGCGCTAAAACTGCACACAGAATGTCTACGGAGATACAGCCTTGTGTGTTTGATCCTGAATCCGAAGAGGAAGGAGAGATGGCACAAGCACAGTCGCTTCCTGACCGTTTGTAATATTTGCATGACAAAACAGTGCAAGTGCCCGGCTAAATGCAGTTCAGTCATTCAACTAGCCTGCTAATCTTATGCGAGTCAGTCAAACAGGCTAACATTATTTAAAGCCCATTCGGTCAGTTTCTCCTATATGTATTTTCGCGTCTACGTCACGCCGAAGGCCCTTTTCGCATTGGGTCGTTTTTCCGCATATTGTCTTCTTTTGACTGATATAGAAAACGGGGATGGAAAAACATTTTGATATGCAGCATGCATATGCAACTCGGGGTGACCTATCATATTTCAAAAGAGCAAGTACTAAACGGTTTCTCGTGGAAGTACACCTTTAAGGTAACAGAATTACAGAACATAACATTTTAGATGTTTACTAGAAATCATTCAGATATCTTTTCTGTCATTTTATGACAGAACCTTATAAAGAGTAACTCCTTTAACATAAAACAATAGCATAAAGAAAAAGTTATTTATATAATTCACAGTGAGTTTGAGATAAATGTGCATTTTAAGAGCGCAAAGTTCTCCTGACTCTTCACCTCTCATCATCATTAAAGTGCTGTAGCTTTAGGAACAAAGTCAAAGGAGCTAAGTTGTAAGCAACTGCTCCAAGCTTTCAAGCTTCAAAAAGACGTCCAGTTGCTTACAAGTTAGCTCCTTTGACTATCATGACCTGGATGAATGAGAATCTACGCAGACATCTTTAGGAACAAAATGTAATATGTTCTTTAAACTTTACACCTTTGTTTATCATAGTAGATGTGCATTGTAAATATATAAGCTAGTTTTTTTCTTCCCATACAATTACAGTAAAAAGAAAAACAGTTAAAATGCAGTTAAAAACATTTTCTCTGCACATATTGTATGGTAAAGGATGTCACATCAGTGTCTGTGACTTTCAATATAGTTAGGCTACAGTAATAATTAGTTAGGCTAATAATAATTATTTCTGTAAAGCGGCATCATATCCCACAATGATTGTCAAAGTAACTCTCATAGGAAAAATCTGGATTCCCCTGCTCTAGAACCACTGCTACCTTATCACTGTTCCATATAAAAGTCTGTTATGAGCCGACACACATTAGTGCCCTTCACTGTAATAGGAGATGTCCAGTTAAGACAGATGTGTTAGTCCACTGAGGACATGTCACAGTGTTCTGCGTGACAAAGGAACTAATTGGGTGAGACATCTCGGTGCGTTTACCTCTTTAGTAGCGCTGCCGGTGCAAAGAGGAGTGTGGCCTTGGCCGACTCGGTGAGAGTATCAAAATACCTGCAGCATCCGGTAGACAAGAATAGAAGCTGAAATTTAAGCTCTTTGTCTGCGACACTCTCAGTGTTGTTCCACCAGGTCTGAAAGTGCTTTTAAGTTTGTTTTTACTTGATAGTAGTTTAGAAATCTCAAAATATACCCACCATAAATAAATAAATAAATAAATAAATAAACCTTCTTGCAAAGGCGCCTTTAAGTATCCTGAAATATGCGACATATAACAAAGATATTTTTTATTAATTAATTTATTTATTCATTTATTTATTTACTGATTTGTATATTTTATTCATTATTTTAACAATGATCTCATCTTCTAGCCATGGGGCTCCATCTTAAGAAACTGGAACTTCCTGGCCGTAACTCACCCAGGTTACATGGCTTTCTTGACCTACGATGAAGTGAAAGCACGTCTGCAGAAGTACATCAACAAGCCTGGCAGGTATGTCATTTTCACAGCACAACTTGATGTTCTGTCAGACTGCTACATGTCAAATTGTGCTACCGTGAAAGCACAGTCGTGGAAGGTTGAGGTGAGGGTTACAGTTAGACGTAGCGTTGGTTAGACAGTACCGTTCTACAGCATGTGGTCGAATTGCAAGGGTAGCTTATCTCGACAAAGCTCCTCCACTCAACAGAACAGAGGCATGCAGCGCCTGGTGTGTGCTTCATGAAGCGATAGCTATCAGGCGTACCATCTGCCATCTCAGTGTGGCAGCTTGCTTGCCTCCTCAGGTCTCCTCCTGCTGTGCCAGGCTGCGGTTGTCTCTGCTCTGTGTGGGTGGAGCTGGTTAGAGGAGGGTCAGAGGCGTGCAGCCCGCCACCCTGGGGGGGTTGAACTGGGGGACCTTCCCAAGGCTGCATTGTCTGTCCTCTAAATGCTCAGGGATTAGCGTTGCAGGCAGACTGACTAACGGAAAAACTTAGCATATCAAGACTAGTTGGTTACCATCATCACAAGAGGTCTTCTGTACAGAGACCGTAGAGGGGGAGGGGGGGTGGAGGAGAGAGAGACAGAGAGAGAGAGAGGAAGGGAGGGAGGAGGGAGAAAGAGAGATTTATTGTTGTGCAATAGAGTGTGGTAGTGGATGGTTTGCTGGTAGCAGGAGCTGGTATTTCTCCAAAAGGATGTGTCTTCAGGCTTTTTTTTTATCTTGAAACAGTGATTATCTTTGCCGAGTGTCAGAAGGCAATGTGACTAAAACCAACAAAAGGAAACAGAAGGACGGTGGGTGGTCAGCCCAGATCCTCCCCGTGAATCACTGCATGCAAATACCAATCTCCTGAACACAGGGGAAGGCAGCTGTTACAGGACTGGACTCGGGGGTGGGGTGAACGCACAGCATGCCTGTCTGCTTGCCTGCCTGGCCCCTGTTCCGGCTTATACACATACACAAACATTCTGCTCCTTCCTTCATCTACATTGCTGCGTCCTCTCCTCTCTGTGTAGACGCTGAGGAAGGCTTAAGCTGAAATGAGTCCATCTGTGGCTTCTTTTAAAGTTAACAAACATGCACAAGATAGCTGGACAGAGCGTTTATTCACTTGCTATTGATCACCCTTTTTAAAAGACCCAAAACCTTAGCAGTTCAGTGCGTCCACCTCTGTCTTCTCTCCTCTTCAGTTTTGTCTGTCTCTGCACCCTACAATTCATGTCTCTTCCTGTCTCTTCTCCTTTTCCTCTATCTCTCTCTCTGTCGTACTCTCTTTGTCTCTCTCTCGCTCCCTCTCTCCCTCTCTCTCACTCACTCACTCACTCAAACACTCACTCACACACATACACACACGCACACGCACACGCGCGCACACACACACACACACACACACACACACACACACACACACACACACACACACACACACACACACACACACACACACACACACACACACACGTGCGCGCCATCAGCAATGAGTGCCGGCAGTGTCAGTGCTTGAACTAGATGCTGCCTCAGTCATATTTGTCACATGTGCGTGTTCTTTCAATGTCACTGCTCTCCAGACTAGCGAGAGAGAGGGAGGGCCTCCCCGGGGGCCAGCAGCACCCCGTAGGTCCCATTTGCTCTGCTTATTAGTGCTCGCTATCACAAGTACCACCACTGCACGGGGGAGAAACATGCATTCCTCCTAGTCCAAGCTGCACCATTGAGTGGAAATATAATGAGCTGTGGCCATTTTTTTAATTACACTGAGATATGATTAGTAAAGGCCTGTGACGAGCAGTTTGTCCTATATAATCCGTCTCTGTAGAGGCTGCCATTTCCTCCACTAGCAGCTCGAGGAATAGCAGACCCCTAAAATAACAAACGTTAAGAGTTAAAAAGAAAATCCTTGAGCTGAACTGTGATTGCATAACAGTCAACTTTGCATCTGTGAATAGTTTCATGCTGTCATTTTGCACCGTATTGATGATGTGTGTGCTGCACTGGTTCCCCACCAGCTACACAAGCTGTGGCTTACATTACATTACATTGCACTTGTCCAGAGCGACTTACAGTTATTTGAATACAGAGTATGGTCCCTGGAGCAATGTGGGGTTAGATGCATTGCTCAAGGGCTCTTCAGCCATGGATGAGGGTGTAGGAGAGCCCAAGAGAGATATTTACTCCCCCATCCACATTCTTCCTACTGGTATGGGATTTCAACTTGTGACCCTCCAATCCCAAGACTAACTCCCTAACCATTAGGCCACAGGTGCCCCCAAGCTGGCTTAATGGTTAGGAAGTTGGTCTTAGGATTGGAGGGCTGCAGGTTGGAAATACCAGTAGGGGTGAATAACCAGTGTTCTCCTGCACCTTCATCCATGGCTGAAGTGCGCTTGACCAGGGCATCTCACCCCACGTTCCTCCAGGGGAACTGTACTGCAATATGCCCAATTCACTGTAAGTCACTCTGGAAAAGAGCCTCAGCTAAATGCAATGTATTGTAAACAAGAATAACAGGCCCAGTGCAAAAAGTGGGGTTTGAAGAAGAAGACGAAGAAGAAAAAGACAGAAATACAGATAATGCAGATTTGGCAAGAAATGAGCACAAACATTCACAGCTTATGTAGAAGTGAAACCCTTACAAGAAGGCAAGCACAGTGGGCGTCTTGTGCATTTAACACAGGCGGCCATTCACTGGCTGCCGTAAAAATAGCAGTAATATAATAAAGCAATCCCAATGACAATCCTTGACCAGCAGTCCACAGGCTGCTTTAATGGAGCTAGAGTTTGGTGGTGACACAAGTGCAGTTTTTCCTGGCCAAACCTGATTCCTAATGGCAAACAGTAGCACATACAGCTATTTTTATTAACTTGGGGAAAATAACCACATTATAAACTCACCAGTGTCTCTGTTCTTTATTTATTTTTATTGTTTTCTGTTGTACAAAGGACTGAGTCTGATTTAACATGCTCAATTAAAAAGACAAACTTAGTTTGCAGTTTGAAGATTCTGGTGTGAGTACATTGGCAGTTACATATTGCACAAAGTATAAAGGCTAATGCCCATCAAACCATGGACATTATGCGCAAAACCAAACATTAAGGCACCAGAAGAAGATGTTGTATTATTATTATTATTAAGTATTATTTTGGAAAAAGATGCTCCACACCATTTGTATTCCAAGCCCTTGGTTATGTTTGTTGAATTACAGCGCTACATTAAACCCTACTCAGACATAGGGCTGGGAGATATATCAATATTACCGTAACATTTGTTGGAGATTTGTTGTTGAGACCATATTGCCACATCAATATATTTTTGATGCTGCAATTCCACTTTATCAAAGCCACATACTTTTCTGCACGCCGACTGTTCAGACAGCCGCAGCTTTTTATCAATCGCTGAACTGCACCACTGCGCATGTTATTGTTATATTATTTTGCACAGAGCAGTCTTAACTCTGTCTAAACAAAACAGATGTGGTGTTGAGTGAGCACAAAACACTTTGCTCATTCTGTTTAAAATATTGATCTATATCGCCAACGGACCCAGAAATATCAGATCATGGCTGATGAATACCCAACACATGGCAAACCTGAAACATTTAAATGCCAGGCTTAATTTGGCAACAAGCAAAACAGTGGCTGTATGGGAGAAATTGAGGTAGATTTTAATGCACTCCTAAAAACTCTCTTCGTAGGTATCCAGTCTTATGTTTACTTTTATTGTAATAATTGTTTGCATTCTAAGTATTATGTTTTTTCTTTTCCTGCTGGTCTTCTATATGTGTCTCCTTGTATTGTTACTTGTTTTCATGGTGATGACGGTCAATTGTTATGTGTTCTGGTTTTGTTAGTCTGTCTAGTCCTAAAATCTTTCGTAAAGTTGATCAAAAGCAGTGATGGATATTTAACCAGATAGACAGTTCCAGCTCCACATTTCACTACACCATAGACTACTCTTTAATTCCTAACTTAACTTCTCTAGAATGCAGTGGACAGGAGAGAATGGAGTGCCCCAGCCCATGGTTTCATTAAGTCATTGATTTAAGCACTTTGACTTTGTCACAGGCTGACACTTTATGCCACCTGCTGTTTCCTTACACACATAGAAACTACACTTTCTGTGTGTCCGACACAGCCCTGATTCTTAAGAAGCAGACATGTGCCTCCTTAAATAGCATGCTGTTGCAAAGCTCACTGAGAGCTCAGGGTCTGTATTGTAGAGTGAACAAGTGCATCACTTCTCTTCCACATGTTCAGCTGTGGCTTTTCAAAGAGCCCTGTGCTGTTTCAAAAGCCTTCTTGCTTTGATGGCGCTCAACCACAGAAGTAAACATGCAATGTAAAAATGTTGTTTCAAGGTAGGCGTGCAAGCATGCAAGCAGTTCAGATTCTATTTGTTTTGGCTCACTGGCCCTCATATGTTACAAAAGTATGTACGACAGAAACCTTGGGCGTACACCCCTTCCCATGCAGAACTTGGTATCAATCTAAGTGAGTGGTGTCTTTGCTCAAAACTCATGTCAAATCCTGCCATGGCGTAAACACATGTTTTGAATCTGGGGCTTACAGCGCAGTGCATTATTCATGTCCGAGAATTGTTGCTTTGAGCTGAAGCATATGTTATTGGCATACTTCATTGTGTTCATTATGTTTAAATGATATTAGTTTCGACACATTAAGGCAAGTTCACTGTTGCACTTACAACACCTGGTGGTAATTATTGAGACACAGGTGTGTGTCATTTTTTTTTCCTCTCTCCGTCTGTCCCTACAGTTACATCTTCAGGCTGAGCTGCACGCGCCTGGGCCAGTGGGCCATTGGCTACGTCACAAGTGACGGCAACATCCTGCAGACCATCCCCCACAACAAGCCGCTGTTCCAGGCCCTGATCGACGGCTGCAGGGAGGGCTTGTAAGTGTCGCCTCTCTCTCCACAGGCCCCCTTTCTTTAGCAGTGACCTCAGGCAGCAGGAATGGCTCATGTCTATGGGGAAGAGGTGTGGGTGCCTCGCAACAACTCCCAACAGTTTGTTCATCAGTTTGTGCTGTGGTTCTTACGAATGGATATGGGCCACACGTTGCACATTTTGCCATTTCATTTAGAGCTATACTGTTAAAATTCAGTTTTTTTAATTAATGAGAATTTTGTTTGCCTGAAATGTTGGTCTATTTACCTAGCCTGGTAAACCAGCTCCTCATGCTTCATTTAATTGTGAGGGTCTGGGCAGTGCTTCCATTGACATTGCTGTCTTAGGCAGAATTTTGCCTAGCCAGTCAGCGAACAGTGGGAGTGTTTGTGAGCAATGACGTCGACTTTGTGTGCTACATTTGAATTGTAGCGCGTTGGCAGGCTAATTACCTGCCAACAGAGGTTATGTAATCATCTGCATTTGTGGGTTAGTTTGTTTGTTAGCTAGCAAGATAAAAAGTTATGGATGGATTTTGATTAAAATTTCTGGGGAGGTCAAAAATCGGCTGACTTAAAAGTGACGTTAGCCAGACATTAGCGATTGGGTAAAGGCAGAGCCACTTGTTTTAAACTTTAGCTGAGTCCACACCTCCAAGAAGGAAACGTTTCTCAATACAGCACTGCCAGGCACTCTGTACAAAATGGAATGAAGTACGAGGGGCTGGTTTACCAGGCTACTATTCACCATGGTTAATAATTTAATGTTGAGACCCCTAAGCATTGCTCTGTTAACCTTTCAAACTTTAAGGCTTTGCCAGGTGTGATGATTCTGTGTTGCATTGACAGTGATGCAGTGCTTGGCATTTGTTCTCAATGAACTTTTGCTTTTTGTAATAATATCTTGATTTTGCTTTTGTTGCATCAAGCACTAACTAAATATGATTTCAAGACTTTTTGTAAATTTTAGCCAAGGACAGTTTTGGATACTATGATGGAATAGTCTTTCAATGTCCAATCATCATGCTTGCTCAGGCAGAGCAGATGGATGATCTCTCTAAATGCAGTTTGACTTCGCTCCCTCACACATGACTGGAGTTGAGTTTGGGCCCATGTTTGATAGGTGGCCAAAAGTGGCCCACTTTCTTGTAGCCTCTAATGGACATGCCAGGAATGCAAAAATGCATGAAAGCACATTAACTCCACTGGTTGTCTGAGTACTTAGAGGGAGTTTGTGGGTGTACAGAGGCATGACATGGGTCTGCAGTGCTGCCTGCTGCCTGCTCCCTACCCTCTCTTCCTGCTGTTAGCAGTGCTAGATGCCTTGCCACCTTAAAGAATGCTAGCCAGGCTTGGCCAGTGGGGGGAACTCTTCTAAGGCTTGGGGTTGTCTGACTAGATGTTATAGCAATCCATCTCCAAACAGTGGGAGGGAGAGCAGAGGGAGAACAGTATTGAGAGTATTCTGATTTCTTTCCATGCAGTAAAACAAGGTGGAAGAACCTGGTCCACCAGGCTAACAGAACGCTGGCTCTCTTGATGCTTTACACTTTCTTCCCAGCTACCTGTTCCCGGACGGACGCAGCTACAACCCCGACCTGACGGGCTTGTGCGAACCGACCCACCACGACCACATCAAAGTGACGCAGGTTGGTGGGGCACGCTTACTGCTCTACTGCACACAGCTGCGGTGTGCTTCTTCTGTGTGGTTGCTCTGGTGGTGGGATTTGACCTGTGTGCCGACTTGGCCTGTGCTTTTGTGTGTGTGTGTGTCTAGGAGCAATATGAGCTCTATTGTGAAATGGGCTCCACCTTCCAGCTGTGTAAGATTTGCGCAGAGAACGACAAGGATGTGAAGATTGAGCCCTGCGGACACCTGATGTGCACTTCCTGTTTGTCAGCCTGGCAGGTACGCACTTCCTTTACAGCTCTCATTTTGAAGCCAAATACTGTAGTGTTTAGTGTTTTAATTCACTCTGGAAGGACATAAGGGTTTATTAGAGGCATAATCTTTGGGTCACGTTTTCAATGGAGGCCCATTTGTGTAGCACGTGACGGCTGCATTGTTTTTCGAATGTCGTCAGCCTTGGCAGGTTAATAAAATAAAGGACATGAGGTCCTCCACCCATTCTGTTTTTTTCTTCCAAATGTGAGCACACAAGAGTACTCAATAGCCATTCAGCGATGAACACAAAGACAGAGAGAGACAGAGAGAGACAGAGAGAGACAGAGAGAGACAGAGAGAGACAGAGAGAGACAGAGAGAGACAGAGAGAGACAGAGAGAGACAGAGAGAGACAGAGAGAGACAGAGAGAGACAGAGAGAGACAGAGAGAGACAGAGAGAGACAGAGAGAGACAGAGAGAGAGGGGTGGGGGTGGCTAAGTGGTAAGGGGTATGTACATAGTGTATGTGGGTGTGTTTTAGTGTGGGTGTGTGTGTATGTGGGTGTGTTTTAGTGTGTGTGTGCACGCCTGTTTGTGTGTGTCTGTTAGTGTGTTTGTGTTTGTGCAGCAGTGGCACTAATGACTCATTAGCACCATAGCCACAGATTCTCATAAGCACTGCAATGTTGTGGGGTCAATCTGGTGAAGTAAACACACAGACCAGTGGCACCTCAAGTCAGCAGCAGAGCAAAATGTCATGGCTGTGTGTCAAAATGTCATGGCTGGAACCACTGCAGTACTCATATGACTGTGTATGTTTTTGTGTGTGTGTGTGTGTGTGTGTGTGTGTGTGAGTGAGAGAGAGAGAGAGAGAGAGAGTGAGACAGAGAGAGAGAGAGATGGACATGCTTATGCACACACAAGCATACAACACTTTCCTGCTTCTTCCGCATGAGGGTGCAGTGTGTGTGTGTGTGTGTTTGTGTTTATGAGAGAGTAGGAGAGACGGAGAGAGAGGTTGTGCTGCACGAGGGTGCAGTGTGTGGGCATGCTGCTGCAGATTCCAGTGTGCACAAGACTGTATCTGTGTGTAAGTGTGTATGTGTATGTTTGTGTGTGACTGTGAGAGAGCGCTTGTGCTTCTCGTGCACGAGGGTGTGTTATGTTATAGGGGTGTGCTGCTGTGTTAGATTCCAGTGTACACAGCGCTGGGCCGTCCTCCAGCAAGCCTCGCCTGCCTGGCCTCGTCTTTCCATCTGCACAGCGAGAACAATGCCCCCCATGTGACTCAGAAGGGGTGACTCAGAGGGCATGGCGCTGTCATCGCCAGGTTCCACTCTCCTGGTGCTATGAGGCACTGAGGTGATACAACACCAGCATTCGCTGGCTCTCTCCAGACAAACACACTCAGAAACGTGCCTTCATGACTTTTAGCCCTCTTAAGGGTTGATTGTGTGAAGAGGTCACCCTAAGGAGCCTGTGTGAATTATTCTTTGTGTATGGGTGGTGTTGTGGAACGATCAAGTTTGTGTGCCAAGTTTATTTGCATTATCTTCATACCAACTGTTGTACGGCATGTAGCAGACTGGCCCATCAAATGATCTTCGGTATTGATTCAAACACCACATCAAAAACCTTTTGTGCCCCAGGAGTATCTAACGGGAACCGTTACCAGAGGTTTAAGACACAAATACTAAGATTTTTTGTGATTTTCAGGACACATTACCTGGTATTCATCTGCAGTGAGTTTCAAACTTTTTTTTTTTTCGGCTATTATGAATCCTTAACCAGATGGGGGCCATTATGATCTTGTATTCTTGTAAATACGGGCATTCTTTGATTTGTTGGGTTGAAGTTGGAGGAAATGAGAGTTGAATTGCACAACCCTCCCACCCCACCATACCAAGTCCTTACTGTAATATGACTTAACACGCCATGTGTAATCTGTTTGCTGATACTGCAGCTTATTAGAGCGACCCCATGGCTTCCTTCTTTATGTGTGTGTGTGTGTGCGTGTGTGTCTGTGCGTGTGTGTGTGTGTGTGTGTGTGCAACTGCGTGCGCACGTGTGCACGTGTGTGTATATGTGTGTGTTTTTGTGTGTGTGTGAGCATATGTGTTTTGTGTGTGTGTGTGTATACGTGTGTGTCTGTGTGTGTCTGCCTGTGTGTGTTTGTTTATGTGCCTGTGTCCAATTTTGTCTCCAAATGTTCGTTCTAAAATAGAAAGATGGATGTTGTAGGCAGAGCCTGGAGGTTCCACTGAGTGGAAGCATGTGTCCTACAGCTGGTTGTAATCACCCAGATCTCGCTTTAGATCCCCGACAAAAGCGTTTCCGCATGGCCCAACAACTCAACAGCACCCCCCATGTTTACTTAATCATGCAAATAACCAAGCAGCTATGGGTATGAATGTGATCACCAGCTGCTGAATCCTTTCTTGTGTTCTTTTGCTTTTGATGCACAATATGCAATATGTGTGTGTGTGTGTGTGTGTGTGTGTGTGTGTGTGTGTGTGTGTGTGTGTGTGTGTGTGTGTGTGTGTGTGTGTGTGTGTGTGTGCGCACATGCACGTGCATACTGGCCTTTATATTGACCTTGTGTTATTTCACTGCAGGAGTCTGATGGTCAGGGATGCCCATTCTGTCGGTGTGAGATTAAGGGCACAGAACCCATCATAGTTGATCCATTCGACCCGCGCAATGATGGCGGCAAGTGCTTCTTCCTGGATCATTTCAGCTCTCCAATGCTAGACCTGGATGATGATGATGATCGCGAAGACACACTGGTCATGAATGGACTGGCCTCTATTAGAAAAGTAAGTCAAGCAATAACTAAGTGGGCTAATGGCTAAGGTTTGAATGTTGGGCAGAGGCTTTTCTACAAAGCGATGTACAACATTTTTCACAAAACATAATTTTGAATCCCAGAGCATTAAAATAGGTTTTGTAAATTTGCTGCAATCAACACACACAGGGGGAATCCATGGAAGCTACAGTGTGCTAACTAAGAATGGAATGAGTACTCTTTCCCTGAAACAGGATGAATAATAAACAAGTAGCCACTGATATTTCAGAATAGGGGTGTTGTGTGCGTTCTGCATGGTCATAGTAAGAATGCTAGTTGACAGTATACTGAATGAATTGCCTCTCTGTAGCTCTCTGTGACTCACAGTAAATATTGTAGTCTAGCACAATGATGATAAAACTATGATTGAACCCTTTTGAGTTGTGGCTAGACAGCTGATTTAGTGGTTCTTTTAATAAAGCAATAGCTAGTAAAATCGAAGTCTCCCAAACGTCAGGATTTACAACTAGTCATTATTGATCAAGACACTGATCTCCTCGCAAGTACTTGTAAATCCTTCTTTGATGCAAAATAACATCTGCCTTTTGACGGAGTTAACACAGCTGTTTTGTGATTTCTGTCATACTTTTGAATGGCCTTCTTACCTGTTTTCGTTGTTTCATTAAGAACAGCTGGCCATTTAAAAACCTCCAGCTGTTCCAAGACTGTAGACATTTCATTGCGATTCAGGCAGAATATATGTGAAATGCTTAGCTTCAGTACATTTGTGCAGGAAACATACATGGTGCTGCATTGGTGCTATGTGGAGCCATTGCAGTGTCACAGTGTTACAAAGCCTGGTGACTAATGTTGTCTGTGTTGACTGAGTGTCTATAAAAGGTTTACAAAATGTTGTATTGGCATTATGTTCATTGTTTATAGGGCGCAGACAGACAAAAAAAGAATTGTTGCATTAATAGAAAGCCTTTTTGAGGCTTCTTATATTGCTCAAAATGAATTTGGCTTAAGCATTAATTCGCATGAATATCTGCTAGAAAGAAGACTTATAAGAGGTTCACAACATGATGTAATGGTGTTATGTCTGTTTTTTTTTTGTAGATCGCAGACAGACAGAATTCACCCATCATGTCCCCCAACTCGTCCCCTGTGGCCCAGCGCAGGAAAGCCCTGGCTGACCTGTCGGGGACCCAGCACCTCAGCCTACCTCCCGTGCCACCCCGACTGGACCTCATCCAGAAGGGCATCATCCGCTCACCCTCCGCCAGCCCCACGGGGTCCCCTAAGGTGCTCGTCTGTCTGTCTGTCTGTCTGTCTGTCTGATCTGGCCAGTGTATGTAACCAGTAATGGGCAACCTGGGTATCAAAACTTTGTTATACAGCACTTAAGATTGCTGATCAATATACCATTGACTTTGAATTTGCCACTCCAACATTTGGAGGTCCGAAACTTTTGTATAATGACCGCTGGAAAAAGTCAGCAGACCACTGAAAAAAAACAGCAGTCAATGGCAACAAGATTTGTGCTTCTTTCATATCATTCCTCAAGTAGTCCACACACTTACTGTGATAGAATTTCAACAATATAAGCTGCCACAAGTTATTTAGCAGCTGGACACGTTGCTATGCAACACTTAAACATTCTGTTTCTTCAATGACATTTTTTTTTCCCTCCAAAAACATCTTAAAACTAGAAAAGCACTCGGAGAGTGCTGACCTCCTCCAGGGCAGCTCAGATCACCACCAAAATCTAATCATTTTTAAGTTAGGCCTTTTGACTTAGGCCTTTTAAGCAAAGAAAGAAATTCTCTGTGCAAGGAAGCATGTTTTCTAATTATATGACAATAAACTTTGAACTTGACTGCTCACCACTCCTTTCTTCTTTTCTCTTCATAGTCATCTCCAGGGATGCCCAGGAAGCAGGACAAGCCCCTACCTGCCCCTCCTCCCCCACAGAGGGACCCTCCACCGCCCCCTCCGCCCGAGAGGCCTCCCCCTATCCCGCCGGATGGTCGTGCCGCCTGGCTTGCTACCCCATCCCCGTCCTCCTCCTCCTCCTCCTCCTCCTCCTCCTCCGGCTTGCCGCGGGATCCCCAGCTGTCAGCCGACGCGTGGTGCCCCAAAGACTCTGCCTCCCTTACAGACTCTCGGCCAGGGGCCGACCGCTCTCCCAAGCTGGGACACTCAGCACCCTCGCATGTGAATGGCCGGCCGCTGAGCTGTCCGCTGGTGGAGAGCGGCTCGGGGCGGCTGCAGCACAGACCGGACGCTCAGGCAGAGGGCCCCAAGGTGAGCTCTAATTGCCTTTGCAGCACAAGGATCAATCAATCAATCAATCAATCAATCAATCAATGTATTGTTTAAAGTGCAGTATTGCCGTATGAATGGTCTCAATACACACACAAAGAAATAATTATATAAAACAAAATTACATTGCATGAGATAAAACCACCAATGATGAAATATTATGTATTGGTTTTACATACATACTGCAGAATATTACAATACATGAGGCATTTGTGATTTGAACCCACTTTGTTCAAGAGTCCAAAAGGCAATTAAAAGGAGCAGTTTTCTTAGTTCTTACTGAGGATGGACTTTTATGGTATGATATTTAGTTTGACAGTACACACATCAATACCTTTTCTTCTGCTGTCTTGTTGGGAGCAACGGTGTAGCTGAGGTCTGTTACTTAGCAACAGCCGTAGTTTACTAACGCTACTGGCATTGAGTATTTCCACCACATTTTTCTTACAGCCTGTGTGTCTATGATGGAGACAGAGTTTGTGTGTATGTGATCTTTGTGTTGCAACCTTCAGCAGCTACAATTTTGAATATACAGCTCTACTGGTGTATCTGGTGCACTGATTGTTTGATTTTTTGTGACCTTTCCTTGCATAGATTTTTTTACAAGTTACCAAGAAAAAGACAGTACGTTATATCCTGGATCCTTACTGGCACAAAAACACATCTGAAGTTATTTGTGTGGTGTCTACCAGCCAGTCGATGTTACGTTAGCAAGCAAACTTGACATGCCAGCCCATCTTAAATATTGTAGTCTGGCCATGATGAATAGGCCAGGGGGCAGCATCAACGCTTGTCTTTCAGACTGCCTCTGCACCCAATAGGGTAGTGCTACAACCAATCAGAGCAATGGACTTGTTTACCCTAGCACTACACCAGTGCACCGTTGCAGCTCTGTCGTCATTAAGCCCACTCAGTGACTCTCTACAAGGATAGACCGATGTGATTGGTCTGACCACAGTTGGGAGAACACTGTAGCTATTGAGCTTTCATGGGTCATTGCTGGACTGTACCCAGAATAGAAATTTCATTTTCTAACACTAGACATCTAGATTACTGGGCTAGAACTTCCCACAAATGTCCACTAAGTGCTGCTTGCTGGCAAAATGCTGATTTAAAAACATTATTCTGAAATACACACCATACAACATATGAAGTAAGCAAAAGTATGTATGTTGACATTCAAAAAGGTCGTCAGTGAACTAGCATGTTGTTCATGTTACCCAACCACAGCAGCTGATAAATGAAGTGCCTAATAACCAATCACAGCACTATGGCAAGCCTAACACTGATGTGGAGTAAGGGCAAAACGGGCCATGCATCGTCCCAGAGTGATGGTGTAGGTTACTGCAGTGTTTTCATTCAAAAGCATAAATGGGTCTTTAGGTGTAAACAACTAGCCACTGAGTAAGCAATCATTGTGGATCACAGGGGCTCCACACAGCAGAGTGGACATTACCCTGCTGCCGCATCTGGACGTAAGCAGGACTCAGCAGTTAACCAATCATATTGACTTGGTCTTAGCCAGTTTGCCATTGTCTGAAGCCACAGAGTCTGTTCTGCTGCACACTGAGAGTTAAGTTCAACAGCTCATTGCTCCCATTTTCATCACATTGCTTCCCTCCGCTTTTCGCTTTTTTACCCTCTGGATGCAATCCATTTGCTTGGAAATGGAAGTTGGCAGATAATGTTCGACCCACACAAACTGTGAGAAAGAATACCACTTGTCAGTGTAGCAGATGGGCTGAAGGCTTGAGCTGGTGTCTTCGTAAAGTTTCTGTATGGACATCCTGTAGGGGAAGGTGTGGTAGCACTCTCACTGCAGACTGAGCCCGAGCTTACTGCTTCTGAAGAAGTCTCACTTCTCATTGATTCTGTGTGGTAAAATTATCTGGGCACCATCACAGGCTTTATAGTTACAAAAAACTTCATATGCAAACACAATGCCATCTCCCCCTCACTAGTTCAATATATTAATAAGCAACAATTCCATGGAAGTGGACTAAGCTGGAAACCTTACATAAAAAAATAAAATCATATTATATTTGCTTTGCTTATGTTCTGTCAAATCCATAACATGAAATTACTATATTTAATGTGTAATTGTATGGAATTACGTGTATTTGTGTTATGTGATGAAATATTTCTTAGTGAATACTTCACAATTTTAAGTGTGTGTGTGTGTGTGTGTGTGTGTGTGTGTGTGTGTGTGTGTGTGTGTGTGTGTGTGATGTGTGATGTGTGATGTGTGATGTGCAGGCTTTCTCTAATGGCCTGATGCTCAGTGATGAATATGATATCCCCCCTCGCCACTCCCCCCCTCCTCCTGCTCTTACCAGCAGCCAGAGGTAAGTGTCCCTTTGCAGTTTCTCTCTCTCTCTTTCTTCCTTTCTTTCTCTTCCTCTCTCTATATTTCTCCCTTATAGAGTAAAAATCTTTGTTTCTGTCACACATTCACTTAGTCTTTTATTTTTTAAACACACAGACACACACAGACACACACACTTTCTGTCTGCTGCTTCTCTCTTACAACCAGCAAATCAGTCCTAACCAGCTCAATCTGGTCCATCCTGCTCCAGCAGAGGAAGTAAGCCCCACAGAACAAACAGCCACCCTAATGACCACTGCTGAAACAACCCTCCAACGCTTTTCTAACACACATATAACCATCTCACAACACTCCACTATCATACATCTAACCAAACATCCACCAAAACTGCACCGCAACACATTTAATTAGACATCCAACAATGCTCCTTTAACACACACGTAACCAACAATACTCGACTATGATACATCTAACCAAACATCCAACAACACACTGTTACCACACATCTAGCCTAATATCCAACAACACTCCACTACCACACAAATAACCAACAACACATCTAACAACAGTGCTCCACTATCTCACATGTAACCAAACATACAGCCACACTCCACTATCACACACATAACCAAACATCCTCTCTCAGGCTTGTTACAAAGGACCCCCACTGCCCTACTAGAGCTGCAAAAGAAAAATGTGTCATTACAGTAATTAGTGTGTAGAGTGGCTACAACTAACTGATGAAAGATGCACCAAAGGCAAAATGACATTTTGGATCTTAGTCATGGAACCCTCTGTAGTGTCTATATTATAACTTTTGTCACCTTTTGCTTCTGTTGTCCTCATTAGATTTTCTTCTGATGCTTAAATTATACATTAACTGTTGAAACTGTTTTAATTACAATATACGGTTAAGGTTAAAGTTGATGTCTAGGTTTGGTTATATTTATCTTCAGTCAAGAACTAGAAAGGCAAAAGTTAAATTCAACAAACCAGCTGTACAGTCTCTGTAGCTGGACTATCCAAGTAAAGTGTCACTGAAACTCCAAAAACAGTTTTTGCTAAATAAGACAGTGATTTTTTTGTATGCCAATTTTAAGAGGCATATTAACTCGGCACATAACACTTGTTTGTAGTACAGCATCACTTCTGAAATGGGTAAATGTAAAAATTGGAATTTTGAATTGCCAGTATCTTAAACCGAGAACATTTATCAAGTACAATCAGGAGGACAGCCTTTGAAAACATGCCAAGTACAATGAAATTTGGTGCATAGGGGGCTCTGTATTTTTACAAAGTGACAGTTTGGCTATTACCTGCAGAACTATATGGTTTAAAAACACTATTTTTACTCAAATTCCATTAAACATCGTGCATTGAAAACACCCATCCATTCCCCCTTTAACAAATAATTTACCACAATTTTTTAACAAACTCGTCATAGGGTGTTCATCCAAATCCCAGCGAATTTGGTATACATCATCTGCAGATGATGGCAACAAAAAGTTATCAAAGGATGTATCTTCAGCGGTCTCAAAATTACACCACAATCAAACTTTAACACATGGCTTAAAATAGCTTGACAGTCAATATCTTGAATTATAATCAGAAAACTTGACACATTAAATCTAAACAGTGTTCTTAGCATGCATGTCACATTTTGTGAAAATTTGTGATGGCAGCAGTGAGTCTGGAAAAATCTTCATTAAATAACTTACCAACCATTTCACCAGAGACGATTCATTTATTTTGGTAAGTCGGTGTCACAGAGGCGTATCAATCCTACCCATAAATACTCTTGTACCATAGCACCATCTAGTGAAATGGGTAAATGGAAAAATGGGGTTTTGAATTGCCAATATCGTTCACTGATAAAGCTGGAACTGCACAAAATTTGTCATGTACAATCAGCATGACAACCTCTGGAAGCATTCTAAGTACCGTGGCATTTCATGCATAGGAGGCACTATAATTTTACCATTTTTTTCTTACATTCAGTGGAACATAACTTATTATGTAGGGTAGTCAAAAATCAATACCATGTGGTGGCCATAACATGTACCTCTATGTGCTACCTCTAGTTTGTTTCCTTGCCACCTCAGCAATCTCTGTATTTTGAGAGAAAGTAGATGTCATTAAGTACATCTGTAATGGACACAACAGCTAAAACTGGATCAGATACTACATCAGGAAAAAGTAACAATGTAACAATACAAAGATTTTGATTGGTCCCTCAAAATGACACTATGGTGATGTGGCATTCCTTCCTGGACACGCTTACCTAAGCTGTATAGTGTCAGCGTGAGGTCATGGATGGCGGGGCTGGGTTGTGGAGGAGCGAGGCTGGTGAAGGGGCCTAGTCCAGCCTGACAGACAGAGAGGATTGTTTTCTGGGGGTGAACGCTTTCTCCGGTGCACCTCTGGTCACCCAGTTCCGCCAGTTGGCCAGAAAAACAGCACCACTGTTTAAACACATGTGCAGCGATTATGTAAAAGCAACAGAATCTCTCGGGCTCTGCTCGTCTCTAGACAAACACAAAGGGCTCCTCTCACTGGGCCTGCACTGGTGGCCTTCCTGTCCTGGCAGCAGCATACTCAGGGAAGCCCATCAAAGCAGATGTGTGTAGGGGGAGGGGGAATCCAACCCGTCAGTCACTTACACATACTTAATACTCAATTACATACATAATATTCTTGGTCATTTTTCTTTTTACTTAATAATTACATTATTCATTTACTTTATTTAATTTAGTTTTATTCTATTTATTCACTTTGGTCAACATTTGTTGTATGAAATGTGCTAAAAAAAATACAATGAACTCAAACTATAATTGAGCCTCCTTTCATACAACTGTCGCTCCTGTTATTAGTACTGCTACAGTCAATTGTGTCGAGGTTCAAACTGGCACACATTGTCAGTTCAACCACAAAAAACTATTATTTTGTCAAGTGTTCAGTTATGTATCGGTATTGCCTTAAAGGTGCTATATGTAAGAAATGTATGGTAAGTAATCATTAAAATGGTCCAAATATGTCACTAGAGATAAAGAAAGTATTTTAAAAATGGTACAGCCGAAATATTGGCATTTTAATTTACAGCCTGCAAATGTTATTCATGTTTTTGTGTTTTGCCTCTTGCGCCTAGAGGAGGATCAGTGCTTTTTGAATGTGATTGAAATACCAAGTTTAATCACAATCATACATACAGCTTTAATGTTTACATAAGTAACAAAACCAACTTAATTTCTATCCACAGAATTATAATGAAAGAATGTACCAGTGTACACTGATTTTGTTTGTGTCAGTCTAAATGGTTATGACTCATAAATAGTCCTGGCTGGTGTAATGGTTGTTTGGGCAATGGAGCAGCATTCACAGGCTCCAGTGTTGGAACACCTGACTGATAGTGGGAGGAGTGTATCATCTCTCCAACTGTAGTTTGTGCAGAGAGTAGGAGTATTGTAAGGCCACTCGTGCACTATTTAAGTGAAGTAGGTTTTATTGTCATTTCATGTACATAGTACATAGTGACACAAAACAACATTTCACCGGAAACAATTGGTGATGCACACAACTGTTAAAACACAGCAGAGACAAGGCAGATACAGTACAGTGCACACACACACTATTAAGATCCACACACACACAAACAGTACGTAAGGCCACTTGGGCCTTACACACGCATTTAAACAGTATTGTAAGACCACTAGTGTAGTATGTATTTAAAGAGTATGGTAAGGCCACTGGTGTAGTATGTAATTAAAGAGTATTGTAAGGCCAGTGGTGTAGTGTGTGTTTAAAGAGTATTGTAAGGCCACTGGTGTAGTATGTGTTTAAAGAGTATTGTAAGGCCAGTGGTATAGTATGTGTTTAAAGAGTATTGTAAGGCCACTGGTGTAGTATGTGTTTAAAGAGTATTGTAAGGCCAGTGGTGGAGGTGGTGCCTTCCCTGCAGCTGTGCATGCTAGACCGCCGGCTGGCTCAGAGGCACACTAGGCTCTTTGTCATGGGAAACATACACACACACACAGACACACACGCACACACAGACACACACACGCTACATCATACCACTGCTGTGGAATTGTTAACGTCATTTTCCACCTAAGCAAAAAAGGAACACGAACAGAGGAACCTGTTAGCTCTGGTTGGAATTACTCATGGTTCTGACTTCCCTCGTCTAGCCCCGGGAGAAAGGATGGCTCCTCTGTCGACATTATATCCGTAAAACTCTTTTCAACCACTGGATATTAGCCGTCTGGATTGCAGTGGTTTGCCCTCAAAATAAGAAATGATTTTTTGTGGTTTAATTTTGATGGATTTGTTCTACTTTGTGCTGCAGAAAAAGTTCATTTGTTGTTCAGCGGTTTCACAGTCACATCAATACATCCTATGTTTTTATGGTATCATTTCACTTTATAATAAATACAAAGCCTGTTCGTGTTTAACTACAAAGCATGTTAAATGTTAAACTTATTACACAGCTACCTACTGAAGATATCAATAGCCACAGTAATTTTTACAGTAATTTTAATAAAAAATTGTAATAAAAAAATAGTCTGCTAACTGGAACCTATTTGAATTTGGATAGCATTGTTCTACAGCTTAAGCATCTAGTATACTCGCTAATCTTCTCATCAGAGGTGTCAAGTGCCACAGTGTTTAAACAGTTTGGAAAACCTTGCATGTCAGAGGAGTGAAACATGACTGAATCTGAGTGTAAAACTAGCTTAACAGATCAGATGATGCTGCTTAGCCAAGGAATTTGTTGTGGGCTATAAAAGTGAGCATACTGCTGGCATCTTACAAGCGATATGAAAGATGTGAATCTAATGCAAAAAGTTTATTATGACCGCCGCTAGCAAAGCTAGCGATAGCGGTCATTATAGTGTTGCCGCGACTCTTTTCTCTTTTTTTTCTTTTTTTTTCTTCAGCAATTTTCCGTCAACGGTTCCCGGGACACTGGAAGTCAGGGGGACATGAATCTTTGTAGGCATATAGCCCTAGAACTTTTTCAGCGACTAGAAGCTTTTGGCCCCCAAGGGCCACCCCCCCACTGTGCCAGTGTCCGTCAAAGAGGGGGAGACCGGCAAAAGTTTTTGCTGAATAACTCAATGAATGTTTCACCCAACAACATGAAATTTTTGTCATATGTCGGTGTTACAGAGACGTATCGACCCAGCCCATAAACACTCACTTGAAACATAGCGCCACCTAGTGATATGGGTAAATGCAAAAATTGGGATTTTGAGTTGCCAATATCTTGGACCGAGAAGGAGGAAACTGCACAAAATACGTCATGCATGATCACCACAACGACCTCTAACACCACAGCACGTGCCATACAATTTGGTCCATAGGGGGCGCTGTAATTGTAAAAAATGTAATTTTGCCTATTATCTAGAGAATTCTAATGTTTACAACCATTTTTTTTTATCTTGAAATCTATTGGTCCTCACGCATTGAAAACACTGGTCGACGCCCACTTCCAACAAAAACTATTTCTGTGAAATTTTAACATTGCAAAAACAAATCTGAACAAACTCGTCATAGGCCGTTCATGTGAATCTCACCAAATTTGGTATATGCCATCTACAGACAATGCTGACAAAAAGTTATCAAAGGATTTATCTTGAGATAAACCATTTCGAAGTTACACGTCAATGAACATTTAACAGGTAGCTTAAAATTCTTCAAAAGTACATATCTTGGCTTTTATTTGCTCAAATTTGCTCAAAGTTGACATGCCATCTCTAAACAGCTTTCTTTTTATGTGTACTAAATTTTGTGACATTTCGTCATAGGGGGCGATGTTTATCGCCGAAGCTAGGTGTTGAAAAGCAGTTTTTGTTAAATAACTCTGCAACAATTTTGCCCAAGACAACGATTTTGTGTTAGTATGTAGGTGTTACAGAGGCGTATCAACTCAGCCCAAAGGCACTCACTTGAAGCATAGCGCCACCTAGTGATATGGGTAAATGCAAAAATTGGGATTTTGAATTGCCAATATCTTGGACCAAGAAAGTGGGAACTGCACAAAATACATCATGCACGGTCAGCACAAAGACCTCTAAAACCACAGCACATGCCATACAATTTGGTCCATAGGGGGCGCTGTAATTGTACAAAATCTGATTTTGCCTATTCCTTGCCTTCACAAATCACTCCTACACACTACACAAACACACACAATGTCATTCATTCAAAACCCACATCCATGCCCACTTCCAGAAAATCATTTCCGCAGAAATTCTCACCTCACAACACTGCTCTACCACACACTTATCATGCCAACAGTTCCCACATTTCAATATACTGCGGCGGTCATACCATGTACCGCTATGCGGTACATCTAGTTTTTTACAACAGTGGTCTGTTATACATAGCAAGAGTCCATTGTTCAGAAGTGTTGTGTAATAACGGTAAAATAATGTCATCTGTCCATAGCAGGTATCCTAACCCCTTCAGCAGTGTGTGTGTGGAGAAGCAGCGGCTGATGGAGCGAGTGGAGGATGAGTACCAGGTGCCCTCCTCCCACCCCGTGTGCCTTTCCCAGCCCCCCATCTGCATCTCCGTCTGCATCCCCAGCAGGTATACCTCTGCCCTGCCCTGCCCTGCCCTGCTTTCTCTGCTTTTGCTCAATTGCGGGGGAGGGGGTGTAGAAATGTGCAATAATCCAATTCGGAGGGTCGCGGGTTCTATTCCCATACCACTAGGTGGCGGAGTAAATAACAAGCACTCTCCTGCACCCTCATTCATGGCCAAAGTGCCCTTGAGCAAGGCATCTAACCCCACATTGCTTCAGGGGGACTGTCCCTGTACCTGACTCACTGTAAATCGCTCTGCATATGAATGATGCAATGTAATGTAATGTAAAGGAGGGAGGAAGGGGTGGCTCCTGTTGTTGTGGCTTAACTAGAGGGGTTGAAATGTGCAATAATCCACAGCAAAAGCCTTTTGGGCTCTCACCTTATAGCCGTGGTTGTCCATCTTCTTCTCACACTTTTGAGGGTAGGGACTATTTTAAGCCCCTCCTGTCTCTTATTGGCCTAGCAAAATAATATTGATATTAAAACGTCACTTACTGATGTGTGCTTGATATGTTTTAAGTCTAAGTGCCCCACACTTTGACAACCAAAGTGCTATACAGGGATCCCACTGTCATGGAAGTCCTGGAAAAGTCATGGAAATTGAAAATGTAATTTTCCAGGCCTGGAAAAGTCATGGAAGTTTGTAAATTCACTAAAAGTTTTGGAAAAGTCACGCAACTACAGCATTCTGTTCATTAGGCCATTAGAGTCAACAGTTAATGCACTGAGAGTATTTTGAATGATAAACATTTCATATTTAGCCCTAAAAGTATGCTAAATTCTACATACTTAGGGTGCCTTGAGCTCATGGAAAATTTACTTTAGGTCTTGAAAAAGTCATGGAAAAGTTTTGCAATTTTGTCAGTAAAAAACAGTGGGAACCCTGGCTATAGCAGCTAAATAAGCTGTGAACATTTGAAGAATGTAACCCTTTAGGTGGTTCTTATGTTTGTCTTGTCGGTTGTGGTATGTTCTGTGTTCAATGTTGATCTACTGATTCTGTATGGAAAGCAAGGAATTTGAAATATGCCCAAACCAAAAAAGATAAGAATGTGGGTAAAGTCTGTAGTTGGAGTTTGTGTGAGGTCACAAATTGGCAGGATCAGGTTAAAGTAGGGTTTGAGTTGAGGACAGGTTGTAGAGTTCTGCTTCAAAGTCTCACATTAAAGTACTGTGTTAGCTCCCTGACCTTTTAGTCTGCATACAGCCAGAATGAATGTTGAATGAATACTAGAGTCAACATTTGCTGAAGTCAAATTTCTTGTGTATGTAAGTATACTTGGCCAATAAATATAATTTTGATTTGGGTCATGTGTAGGGATTTGGAGAATGGTTCTTCTGATTCGTCTTCAGAAGGGAAGAGACACAAACCACCTGAGCCTGGTAAGGACAGCCCCTGAACAGCCTCCAAGGCCCTCACCTTCATCTGTCAACAGCACCTGCATGCTTCACTGTCATTATGTTTGTGTTTGCGTGTGTGTCTCTGTGTGTTTTTTTTGGTTGTGTGTAGTGGTGGGTGGTGTGTGTATAGGTGTATGTATGTGTGTGTGTGTGTGTGTGTGTGTGTGTTTAGTTGTTTGTATTGGTGGGTGATGTGTGTGTATCCGAGTGGGTGTTTTGAAAAGATATGAAAGAGCTTTAGGAAAGCTTTGTTGGATGGCACACATAACAGAACAGCCCAGGCTGAACATCTCACCTGTGTTCCTCAGGTGGTCAGTTTGACTCCAGCTCATTGCTATCGGGCGTAGCACCTTCCACACTCTGTCCTCTCCACAACAGGACTCCGTCAGACTACGACATTCTGCTCCCCCCTCAAGGTAGACACACCCATGATCACCCAACACCTGAATGTATTATTGAAGGGTGCCCTTCTGTTCATACTGTTTAATGTTTTTAGAGGTGTTGGACTCTCTAATTTGATTTAAACACTGCTTCAATAATGAACCCAGAAAATCTATCAATTGTGCCACCAGAATTCTGCAGTTGAGTTATAATTACACAAAAACGACACATTAGCAGCTTGGAGTGCACTTATGTGAGAGTATCTATGTGTGTGTTTGTGTGAGTGAGGTGGGGGGTGAGTGGGTGGGTAGAGTTGATGTGCATAAACATAGACTGTAAACTGGAAATAATTGTTGATTATTTCCCTTACACATTCACCTCCATCTTCAGCACTGACTAATTTGAAACATTGTCCTGGAAGGATAATTATAAAGTGCATGTTAGCTTGTTTTACAAAACTCACTTAAATCTTGTTAATGTAAAAATCACATCATGGTGTCAAATTTTTTTTATACCCCATCTTGGTTTAGCCGCCCTGCATGCAGTATTGTTGCTCCATCTAGTGGAGACCAGTGGTGGTGCATGTCAGTCCTGTATACAGCATCCTACACTAGGACTCCCTGTCCAGAGAGGGCTCTGAATGTTTTGTATTTGGTAACTGTGGCAGGGATAGATTGAGCAAATGCTGGGAGCAGGGGCAACTTATTCGCATTGTAATGCTGGTGTTGTCATGTGGTGTGACACTCACTCTTCCTCCTCTCTTCCCTCGTAGCCTCCCCTGCAGACGACCCCTTCAGCACGACCCCGCCCTCCCAGCCCCCTCCCCCTCCCCCCATCAGACACAGCTTCCCAGAGCTGCCTACTTCCTCCTCGTCCCCGTCCTCTTCCCGCGCTCCGCGGCCCGTCTCTGGACACGACCATTTCCTGCTCAACCCCGGTGAGCCAGCTGCCCATTATTCCCACTATACCCACCCCTTCCTGCTCCATCCAGCACTCCCTGAAGAAATGCTCAGTGCTATTGAATGGTTCTTAAGTGCGTGTGCTGCCCTGTGATATTGTATATATTGTTTTGTTATGTTTTTGCTGTTTTATGTGTACCCTGTGGGGATTGTGTGTTTATATGAATAGAATAGAACTTTATTAATTCCTTCAGGAGGTCTCCTCAGGGAAATTGAAATTCCAGCAGCAAAGCACCAAATCACAGTAGATACAGATAGATAAAAGGTAGTGCACAGCTCATTTTTGTATGTCTATTTTTTTGCCCTTGTGATGGTTGTTCTTTGCATATTTGTAAGTGAGTATGTGTGTGACCTCTTCTCTGTGCATACATGTGAATGTGTACCTGTGTGGGTTCGGTGAACGAACACCTGGTTATGGCTAGCTCGTTCAACACTGCAACATAAAAAGGAACACAACAACAAGCTTCAAGTTTTAAATCAGAGCTGCAGTTTATTAAAAATAAAAATAGTTAATGTGTACGGGGTAGTGAATGTAAAGATGCAGTGTAAAAAAATGTCTGGCGATGTGTAAAAATGAGAGTTTTTTTGCACCATGGTACTTTTGTCCTGACTCTGTGTACTTGTGTGTCAGCAGACTCCTTCATTGGTGTGCTGAGTGGATCCGCCCCCCTGCCTCCACGGAGACAGCCAGACGACAACATGAAGTGTCTCGCGCGGAGCTCTCCGGAGTACGACCAACTGCCCCCCACATCAGGTACCCAGTGTAACCCAAGCACTTAAGGACCCTCAAGCACTCAAGCGCTTTCTGATTTTAATGGCTCCATGCCACATGAAATATTAATGTCAACTTTGTAATAGCTATATGGACTAATGTGCGGATTAGCTGCACATACATTTAACCATCTGTCTCTGTCTCTCTACTCAACCTGGTCCTTTGTTTTCTCTTGCAGTAGCTGGAGACTGCTGCTTACAGGCACCCGCCAGGCCACCTAAGCCCTTTCCGAGGAAGACGCCCCCTGACATACACCACAGAAAGATTCACTCTCACGAATCGTCGAGAGAGAATGTGGATGCAAAAATTGCCAAATTGATGGGAGAAGGCTATTCCTTCGAGGACGTGAAGCGAGCACTAATGATTGCTCAGAACAAGGTGGACGTGGCGCGAAACATTTTAAGAGAGTTTGCGTTGGTAGCACCCAGGCTGAACCTGTAGCCTTAAAACCACGATGACTCTGGACTGGTGGCTGTGGCAACACGGGTGGAAGAGCCGCTTCACCTGTGCCAGTCAGGATGGTGTGAAGGGGTGAGAGAGGGGGGAAAAAACAAGACCTCGGTCTCTTCGACCGGGCGAGCTTTATGCAGCTCTGTGTTTTTTTTAGCCATAGCAAGAGGTTTAACAGGGCAGAGAAGCATTTACCTGTCATCATGAATCCTGTGAAAAAAAAAAACAAAAAAAACAAAAAAATTCAAAAGCTTGTTGTTTACAGTGAACAGGTGTGTGTTGGGTTAGCTGGTGCTAGTGCCTGTCTGTGATGCCAGTGTGTGCAGGCCGTCCCTCAGCGCTCCTGTGACTGCTGCTGCTGCTGCCTCTGCCAGACCCCCGCACCCCCTCACCTCCTCTCCCCTCCCCTCCCCTCCTCTCCCATGCTCCTCTCCCCTGCCCTGCCTTGCCCTCACCACCCCTCCCCTGCTCTCCACACTCACATCCAACTACAGCAGGACCCTGTTCTTCGGGCTATAACTCTGTTATTTTTGTACTGTTTTTTAATATAAATGTTATTCTTTTTTGCAATCTCTAGCTATTGTTTTAATCAGTATTGTACTGTTTGACCAGACTAACGTAACATCCTACAATTCTACAGCATAATGGATCCCTGTTGCATGTGGCCTTCACTACTGAATCTTCTCAGATATGATGAGATTGAAAAAAAAAGCCTCCTTTAACGTGCCCAGCCTAGAATGTAAAGTGCATTCTTCAGTCTGTCACCAAATTGAGTAGTTCAGTTTTTTTTTTTTGTGGGACTTTTTGTTGGATCTGCACCTACCAGAGCCTTCTGTTTTCATTTGGTTTAATTTTTTTCTGTCAAGATTATCCTCATCACCTTATTTCATGCACTGATGCTCAAGAACTCTGTGGATCATTTCAGATCTTTGCATTCACCATTGCAGGTGTCTGTACAGTAGGTAATATCTAGCTTGAGAGAGGAAGAATCCATGATCTGCTGGATCGGAATCATCCAAAGGTGAACAAATTGGCTTGAGAAAGTCCTGTCATGATTCCTTCTTCCTGTGCACTTAACCACAGGTGATTTTTACTAATTAGCCCATCTACCTGGCTGAAGACTTCAGCTAATTCAGATCAGCTGGTTCTGTAAATTGGAAGAAATTAACGGCAGAACGTTTACTCTCGAAGTCTGTGATGTCCACCTCTGCCAACATCACAGCTTAGGAGCAGGCGTACCAGCTGCTCCCTTCTGTGGGAAGCTGATTAATGTCCAGTATCTCTGGAGTAGCCCCCAAAGGCTAACAGAGAATGTATTCATTTATTTTGGGAGAACGTCCAAAGAGGCTTGACAGGACAGTGGCAGCACACTTTAACAGAAATCTGTAGATGCCTGTAAATCAAGAGTCCAACCAAAGGTGGAAATGTTGGGTTCAGAAAGTTAAAACCCTGCCATGTACAGTATTCCTTGAGCCTGTACACTGGGTGACCTGGCAGTTAGGGTTAAGGACCTGTGACTGGAGGATCGCAGGTTTGAATCCACCAGTTGCCAGAAGTACCACCAAGGTACACTGAGCATGGTACCGTCCCCACACTGTTCCCCAGGCACCGTTCTAATAACTGCCCCCTGCTCACATGTGTGATGTGTTGAATGCAGGTTGTAATTTCATTGTGTGCACTGTGTGCTGTGTAATCACAATGATAAATGGGAATCACTTTCACTCGACACAGCTGATTTCACTAATCAGCTGATCTATCTGACCCGTGTTTTGTATGCTCATGTGGACCAGCGGGTTCAGCAAAGGTTCGGAATCAAATGTGTGTCAGCGTTCACTCTCTAAAGCTGGGGTCTCCACTTCTGAGTTCAACAGTAATGCTCATACAAAATAAATACTGTATTCACTTTACATGTTTTTTTGAATAGAGATGCTTAGTCAGGACAGGGCTGTGCATTCAGAACCAAAAAAGGAAATTGTTTATACACCTATTAGCATCTAGTCTGGGGGATAACTAGTGTCTCATGTTGGGGTTAATTATCTCATCCATTTCGCTGTTAGCCCCCTCAAGGTCTTAGTGTGCAGATATGTCACTGCTAGTACCAACAGGCATGTGTAGTCTGCTCTGATCAACAGGTATATGACTCAGAGACTACTTGTAGTTGCTGTTACAAGATGTCAGTGGCCTTCCACAGAGTTAAGTAGCATCTATAAAGTGCTCGAGATTTATATCACAAGTTCAGATGATTACAATTACATCATCTGTTATGAGGCCTTTGAACACTTCAAACAACAATTTGATTGCTTTGATCCTTTTACCCGCTGTTTTACTTCTCGTCTGATCAGGTTTTTTGTTTATTTTGTAAGCTTAACTTGAAGCTTTATTTTGCACTGGTCTTTCTCTTTTAATCTTAAACTTGAAAGTCTAGAACTGCGTGGAAACACTTTGGCCTACATTTAAAAGTAAGTGGCCTTGTTCAGATTTGCAGGGGGTTATTTTCTCTACTTTCATTCTTATACAGAACATTTGTTCCTCAAAAAATGCCTTGTGAAACATGTAAACATAGTGATGTGTGCAATTAATTTATACATTGTTTAAGGATTCTCTTGAGATTATTTCCATTGTTTAAAGTAACCAGTAATTTGTTTCTGTGAAAATGTTTTATAAAAGCCAGTATTAACATTGTTTTTTGTAATGTTCTTTACAGAGTTCATGGGGTACAATTTCTTGTTGGTTCTCACTGAAGGTAACAAAATAGTCATTGAAACAAACTTGGCATGAATTTGTGTCATTTTCTTCAAAATGTACACTTTATTCTCAACAAAAGTACAAAAACAAAAGTTGTATTTACAATACTTGTATGGCCTTCTTCTCGTCACCCTCTTTGGTTTCACTGCTGACCTGATGGGTTTGAAGTAATATGAATCCTAAACCAAAGTACCCAAACACAAATTACTCCACAAGGGCTTAATGCAACCAGACAGGAAGCTAACAAAGCAATATCTTGCTTATCAGCATGTTGTCTATAGTAGTGTCTTCAGACCAGTAATTACATTCTGCAACTTTTTTGATGTTACTGATGTTAACTTGTCTATCCAAAAGCGATGCTGTACTAACCCTATCTCTGTATCTCACACTGTATAAATAGCAAAAAAAAGGAAAAACTTGGACCAACAAAATGACATATTTACAAAGTTAAAAAAAAAAGAGTAAGGTCCTTGCAACAGTTCCGCTTAACCTAGACTGTAAAAAGTGACCAAAGTAACCCAATTTAAAATGATTGAATTAACATGCTGCATTGGTCTTTTCATGTTGGTTTAACCTATACATTAAGAATTTATATGGCATATGAAGATTTGTATTCATTCAGGTCATGGTAGTCACAGGAACTAAGTCAAATGCAACTGGGCTTCTTTTTGCAAGCCCCAAAAAGATGTCCAGTTGCATACAACTTAGCTCCTTTGACAATTTGCATGACACTGTTAAGTTGCACCAACACTTAACATATCCATCCATGCAGCTGTTTGCCTTCATTTTTTTTTAGTTGACCCAAAGCAGTGTAGAGTATAGAACACACAAAGTCACTGTAGAAACAGGGGTGGGGTGAACATGGATAACTCTTATCACTACGCATTGAGAGTTGTGTAATGAGACAAAAAAAAAAACACTGGTGTCATTAAAAAAGGCTGTGTAGATCTTTCCCAACAGCATACCTGGGGCAAATAGGTTTTGCACATTCAATAGGTTTCACAAGTGTTAAGAATTTCTCTTTAAATACATACAAAGCATCATCTACTACTGACATGTACACTCTAGACCTCTACAACACAACACAAAAAGTAGTTCTCACTTAAGGCATAAGTAGGAGTGTCTGACATCTTATACATTAAGGTCTGTTCACACCAAGAACTATAACAATAACGCGAACTATAACTAACGACTTGAGCGTCCACACTGAACAACATTGTAATGACAAGATTGTTGTGTGTAAACAACAAATAGAATGATGTCTTGTGATTTCTAACAGATTTCAATCGTGTTTTTATAGTAAAAAATATCACTCTTAAAGTGATCCCAATGATATTGTTCAGCCCATTACTGTCGTTACAGTGTGAACACCACCACACACTAAAGTCAGAATGATTTATAAAAACATCTGTTGTAGTTATAGTTCCAGGTGTGAAGGGGCATTTAGTAAAATAAAGGGAGGCTGTGAAGTAGTCTCTGTTGATCCAAACATCTGAAAGGCCAAATGTTTTCAGTTAGTTTTCAGCTTAATTGTATCTGTCGTACTTAGTGGCAACAGAACTCCTTAGAGTTCGGAGTAAGCATCCCATTTGGGTAACACTTTATTTGGGTAGTCAGACATTTTACAGCTGGTTTGTTGAAATTCAGTTTTATTTAGTTTATTCTTTAGTGACTTAGTACCCTAATCGAAGCCAACATTTACTCAACAAGACACAGTTTCCACAGAAGCATCCTGTAGGTAGTCTACTGCTCCATCTATAGGACTATCCAAATGAAGAGTGACCCACATTCGTATTAGTAAACTTTGAGACCAAAGAATCAGCAGCCTGTAGGGTGGTGCCACTTAAACGTGAGCAAAACGGTGTGGGATGCCAGAACGCCATTACAGTAACCTTCAAGCCCCTTTGCAAGGATAGTGTTTTATATTTTGCCTTTTATGTGAGTCTCTATAACACACTTAAAACAATGAAGGTACTGCTGTAACAAAGCCCTAGAAAAACTAGCATTTTATTTGGATAGTCCACTCAGAGACTTTACAGATGGTTTGTTGAAATTCTGTTCCATTTTGTTTATTATGGCCTTAATCAAACCTAACACCTAACCCTATCTTTAACATAACACAGGATTTCAACAGGTGGTTTGTTAATAATCAAAGGATCTGTAGATAGTTCCATGGACTATCTATTATACTAACCAAATAAAGTGTGACCAAACAAAATCTTGAAATGTAACAACAGAACAATAAAGTGTAACAGCAGTGAAGACTTCAGGCCTCTTGGGCCGACCCACCCTACGAAAAAAAGCCTACATCAACCCACAGGCTGGCAAGTCCCAGATGGTGCAACATTCCTAATCTGAAGCACAATGACTTATGCTTTATGAGCTGCAGCTATTTACAAAGGCCTGAACAAAGACGTATCGGGAACGTAATACTTCCTGCCAAGGAAAGCAAATGCAGAATCCATCCAGACCAGTGATGTGTTGCTGATGATGAAACATCCCTCACCAGGAACACAGGAGAAACATAGGGAGCAGTTTTCAGTGCAGGTGAGATGCATAAACAAATAAAGTTCAGTCTGTCTTGTTTGTCTGGAGATTACTGTAGGAGTCTGTTCGTCTGCACGAGGAGCATATTCTGAGTAATGTGTTGCGTATGAGAAGGTTGATGAGGGGGTCAGATCGGATCATTCAGATGGTGTTATGACAATGTCAGTGTCACAAGGCCCTGCTACTGCTCAATCCCTACAGACATTAAAAAGAGCACCTTAGTATTGTGACTGATATGAGCAGAGGTGGAGATCCTACAGTAGCTTCATATAGTAGAAACCCTGCCATGTGTTCCTTCTGCCTGGGGACTTAACAGGTGAATTCACTAGTTGTTTAATCTACCTGTCTGATAATTTGTGTGCTCATTAGAATGGCTTGGTTTGGAAAATGGTTGGTTACAAATATGTGACAGGGTTTCTACTTTCTCAAGCCGGGATCTTCACCTCTCAATATGAGCCGATGATGATTAAGTAATAAATACATAACACACCAGTGATGGCGACCTAGCTTCACAAGCTACAAGCTAGTACCACATAGTATTTGTTTCAGCCACTCACTAAATCAGCTGATTCTAATCAGGGGTGCGTTTCTCGAATGCAAAGTTGCTAACTTCTTAGCCACTACCATTGTTGTTATTTCTAAAGTACCGCACCAAAAGCTACCTTGCATTTCTCGAAGCCTACTACGGTAGTACATGTACTTTACTTCGGAACTTAACAACTATGGTAGTGAGAACTTTGGTAGAAGAGACCCTCCTACGCGTTTCTCGAAACCTTCGTAGCAGGGGTAGTTCTGAAGTAAAGCCAAAACTTCAAAGTAAAGTTGTGAAGTTCTCACTCCAGCTCTCGAAGTGAAGTTAGAGCCTTACTACAAAGGTTGACCCCACCCACGGCAAAACTTGCAGTAGATCTTTGACTGTAAAGTGCCAATATCTCGCTACCGTTACTCAGCTTAAAATGTTGTTGTGAGTGGTGATTGTGGAACGTAGGCTAAATGTTACCATAGGTGTGCAAAGGCACACCAGTGCCTTCAGTGCCCACTATGGAAGTAACAACAATGATAGTTCTACCGAAGTACGAGTGCTTTGAGAAACGGTCGGGTTTCGCCACTGCGGTAGTAGTAACTTCGGTAGAACTACGGTAGTAGAATGCTAACCTAGGAAGTTGTTCGAGAAACGCACCCTAGGATAGCTATTTATCAGGTACATAGTTTACCAGCAAAATCACCTGTTAGCCACACAGGTAGAACCAGATGATTTGGAATATGTGGTACTGGATTGTAAGCTTCAGAATACAAGCTGTCCATCACTATAACACACACACTTCACAGTTTACAAGTGACTGTAACTGATATTCTGTAGAGCAATGATGGGCAACGTTCCTTCAAAAACTACAAGCTAGTACTACAAATTTGTTGCTGCCATTTACTAAATCAGCTGATACTACTGTAATTAGCACAACATTCCAGCACACAGGTTGAGTCAAGTGATTTGTATTATGTGGTACTGGAATGTAGCATCTGAGAGCAGATTTGGTCATCCCTGCTGTAGCAGCAAGCAGACATTAGGCAGGCAGGACCTACTTTTTATGTGCCTTTGACAGCTCTACACATCAGCTTTGTGATTGTTCTCTTCCAGCTTCTTCTCTTCCTCAGAAGTACCCATTTCCTTCTCTCTGGTTTTCCAGCTCCCTTGCCTAAAAAAGGATAAACATTACGGTATAAGAGAATGACCCAAACACAATTAATGGGTTAATATGTGCTGACCTGTGGAACGCATTCACACCCAGTTATGAGCATATGTTTTTTACAGAGTATATGGCAAAGTTTTCCTTTAAACATTGTTCCGACTTATGTAAATACACCACAGGATAAAGCCATGAAATGCATTAAATGACGAATTTTTGTTATTTAGATTATATCGGCTGTGCTGTTAGGCCAAAAGGATAACAGTGGTTATGGTTTTTCAGTACAATCTATATTATAGCATATGGAGTGTGGATAGTGGATCTTAAGTGAAATTTGTGTGCACATTATTAGATATTGATTTGTATGGCTCAATGCACTGGGTTGTGAGGAAGTCAATTTTTTCTTTCAAATGGTTATCATCCACATATGACTCAAGCAACATGTGTGGTTTACATTTTATCATTTGAAAAGAAAATCTGTTTGAGACCAACACAGTATGATGTTGCTACCAACACTCGAAAAACACAGCATGATAGGTTCCCATTTTGTTTTCTAAATATTTGCCTGTTTATGACCACCATTTTAACACGCTGTCATTTTCTAAAACCACCAAATGAAAGGCACTAAAACAACATGCAGTCTGATAACAGTGACACTGTTGGACTCACCTGGAGTTCTTCATGTAGAGCCAATAGATGAGACCTACAATAGCAGCAGCCAAAATAAGGCCCACCACGATGCCCACTATAAGTTTGGCCTGGTCATTACCATTGGACCTTTCTAAAACACAGAGACAAAACAGGAAGCATTGATTGCACTTTTGTCCGAACAGCCTCAACATGCAGCTGCAAAAAAAGTATGTATTACACTTAAAGACCCAGCAAAGTCTAAATAGTATCATCTCTGAGTACCTCTTATCAATGAAGGAGATGTTACTACTGTAATCGCCTCGTCAATTGGGAGCAAATATAAAAGCTAAATGAAGTCTTAAAATGGTTTAAATATACTTGTAGGTGGTACTTTCTGCGCTTGGACACTGTTTATACAGTGATTTAAAGTACTGAGGCATCAAGCAAAGCTATACTGTACTAAACATATTCTCATGATGTAAGCAGGATGTTTTAGTCCTGCCTTACTTAAACCAGTTTTGAAAAGCACAACACAGTCAACCTGACTTCATGGCTTTTCTGCATCTTTTCAAACACAGTTGTCTGATATGTTTCACATTTTCAAACCAAATATAGTTTTTACTTTTTGTCACACTGGGTCTTTAAGGTACAAAACATTACAAATAAACCAAACATCCATAAATGTGACCAAGAACCATATTATCACTACGCTAGAGCAAGACATCCAAAAAATAAACAAAGAATCACACTGATATTTAGACAAGTGTAGACAGACAGCCTTTCAAACACACAGCATGAATTCCAATAATCTCCATTTCTGAAAACCCATGGTTCTCAGCCTTTGAATAGAAAGGACATAAATACTTCATCAAATTCGACTAGTCTGAAGAAAACGGACAGAGGGAAAAATAAAATGGAGGTTTCAATGAGAGCCTTTTCATGGTGTTGGGCTGTTTGACAGCTTAGGAGTGAACTCCCTGCACTCCAGAAGTGTTTGAACTGCCACACACACTGTAAAAAGTGAAGTGTAGAGCCAATGCATGGATATCTTAATGTTAGTTTAACAGAAGAAGGCCAGGTACGTTATGAACATACATTGTTGCCACTGTTAAGTTGAATTAGTGTAAAAAACAATCCTTATTTTTGTTTGTTACTTCTAAAAAGCACTTTTTATGGTGTGTGGCTGAAACACTCACACAAAAAACTCTTCGGTGAGAGTTCCATGGAAGTTTAATACAGTAAATTCTTACCTCCTTCAGGCACACTCTCCACAATTACTGAAATTAGAATTGAAATAAAATTAACTTCCTTCGACCATAAAAACAACACACAACTTGCACTGTACATGTGTTACAAAAAACAAGTCCAAATCACTCCATCAAAAGGGACTCCATACCCAACGACAGTTGAGAGAAAAAATGAGTTAGAGTCAATTGCCATGAAAGGAGAAGTCACACTTAAAGGTGTAAGACGCAAGTAAGTTGAGGTGAAAAAACTTCAGCATGCAAATAAAATAAGAGCAGGAAAACAGCCCAGCACCCCAACACTGGTGAACATAACCACAGCGGAAGCAGGAGGAAGACATGACGGGAAATTAGATTTGCATGTACGCTCATCGGGCAGCCTTGAATTTTTCTCTCTCTCTCTCCCTCCCTCTCTCTCTCACTCTCTCTTGCTCACTCACTCACTCACTCTCACTCACCTCACATGCACATAGACATCAACACATCTCACACATAAACACACATGCTTATCACATTTTATAGTGCTTTCATTCCCTCACACAAATCACGTCATCACCTAAATAACACATTTAGTATAGCACCTTCACCAAATATAAACATTTCAAAAAGGATTCAGTGTCAGTTAGTGTCAACCAAAATCCGATTATTAATTTTGAGAAAGCCATGCTTGAAGTAATGGCCTTGAAAAATATCTTCCAAAAACAGAAAAAGCGATAGTCAGTAAAGCTCAGCCATAACAGCAGATGCTCCTCTCTCCTGCTGAGTAAAGAGCACTGAGGGAGAGGAGGTCGGTTAGTTTTGTGAGCTGCTGTCATTTTGGGTCGGAGGGTTGGCAAGCTATTTTAACACTTAATAGATATCCTGGATGTTTTATTCAGATATCTTCAATTCAATTCTTCCTAGCAAAAAAATGAACGATCTGAAAGATAGGAAGAAAGACAGAAGGATGCCTGAAATGGTCATTTTCACTAGGAAGAATTGAATTGAGGATATCTGACTGTAACATCCTGTATGGTCTCTTAAAAGTTTAAACAACCACATAATTTTATGTATAGATTTAATGTATAAATATCTTAAATTCAGTTTTAGCTAGCACAATACAAGTTGTACTACAAATACTATCTCAAGATACTACAAGTATCATTGTAGATATGATTGCCATTTTCACTACTAAGAACATCGTTTTTGTTAGGGAAATAGTGCTATGGATATCCAAAATGAAATGTTTGATTTCACTGTGGTTGGATTAAATGTTAAAAGGGCTTGCCATAGGAGGGGAGTGGGCACACTGCGCTTACCCGAGGCCACAACGATAGCCCTGCTGTCGTCCCCTAGGCTGTTGCTGACTGTGCACATAACAGTGAGATTCTTCCTGGGCTCCACAGTGATGGTGTGGGTAACCATGCCATTGCTGTGGGGGGTGGACCTTTCCTGTGAGTAGACAGACAGATCGGAATAAATCTGGGTGTGAAGAAGCACCAGTGGCACTACAACAAAACCCATGTAAAAGCATGTGCATATTTATTTATAAGTGCTGTTTTCCAGGCTAAGTACTGCTGACTGCTGATGTTTTATGTCTGTTTTTATGGTAACCCTATGCAATAGATATTGATTCTACACTGCGCTTCCTGAGGTGTTTTTGGAATGACAATGCAATAATCTTGAATCTTGAATTTGCATATAAATACATCTAAATAGCAAAAGCACATCTGTCCATTAGGGGGTGCTGCTTTCCCTTGATTTATGTTCTTTACTGTTGCCATGATCTGAGACTACCACACCCAATGCTGATGGGGAAAAACACTCCAGGATATTATGACACACTGAAGTTGTCTTTAATTTAATTAATTACAGGAAGCATAGCAAAATACTAAACTTAATTTGCTTCTCGTCTTCTACAAAATAAAAACAAAGGGCCCTAATTTCTCAAAGGGGGGCTTAAACTTCTGTTTTGTGGGACTACATAATAAACCTACAATTTTTCCAACTGCCAAATATATAACAAACACTTTCCAGAATTTCTAGTGCACTGCCAGCAGCAAACAGACTCTGAATGTGTCAGAGAAATGTATCTTTTTACCTGTTCCAGTATGCTCTTTATGTAGAAAGACAAAAAATGTTCCTTCTAAACAAAACTACTTCATTAATGTCAGGGGTGTCAACCCCAGCCAGCCCTGTCATATACGAGGGCCAGTCAAAAAGTAATGCCTTTTTCATCATAGTGGGTTTATCCTTTTGTGGAATTGATTGACATTTTGCATGTAAATTGAATGTTGAAATGTTTTATTTTTCATGAGGTAAATGCATGTGTATTCTTGACACCACAATTGACTCACTTTTGCAGTTATCGGATTTACAAGTGACTAAGCAGATTTCAAAATGGTTCCCCCCGGAAGTACATCACGCAAAGAGGAGTAAATGAATTCCTTGTCGCAGAGGAAGAAACCGCTATCAATATTCACAACAGGCTACAAAACATTTTATTTTAATGCATTATACAGTGTTTTTTGTTTGTGATTTCTCTCTAAAGCAAAAGGCAATAGTTTTTGACTGGCCCTCGTATTTGATCTAACCATTTCTTGAACCAGCTGATCCTAATGAACACACAAATCACAAGACAGGTACAGTACAAACCACCTGTGTTCTGTGCACAGGCATTATCACACATATCAGGGTTTTTAATATCTAAAACTGGGATTGACACCTGTCAATCATATAGTATTCTATGTGCATGTCCACTGTCTGGTGAGCTGCAAAACAAATTGCTCCTCTGGGATAATAAAGACACCTTGATCCTTCAACCTTAAAAAAGCAGATTATGAGCAGGCCTCCACGTGTTAAATAATAGTAACACTTACACACCTTTTTGTATTGCACTTCTTACACTTCTGTATTGTACATCTGTCTGATCTCAAAGTGCTTACAGGATTAAAAAAGTGAAATATATTCATTAAAGTGGACCTGAAATATACTTAAACACACTAAATTGGGATTTAAAAAGAGGGGAGAAACTAAAACTAAAGTTCATTGCTTTGTTAAAAAGATGTTACAATTGGACAAACTTACATTGGTGCCATTAATACTCCACTGTACACTGGGCTCAGGTGAACCCTCCGCCTGACAGCTCAGAACTTTAGTCTTTCCATCGGCGCTCAGCTGCTCAGTCAGGTAATTAATTTTAGGTTTACCTGTCGAGAAAAAGGTAGGTGTTTAGCCAGAGTTGTACCCAAAAGAGAAATGCACCAGTGCCTCGTCTTCATTCTACAATGGTCTTCCTCTAAAATCTCACTGCCTTGAAGTAATGTTTCGTTTTAGGCGCAGAAAGTTCAACTGGATTTTAGAGATGGCAGTATTGCTATTACACTAACAAAGGTGTGCATTCCTGGTGTAGACAGTACAAATCCAGCCAAATATGTAAAACAATGCATAGTGTTTCAGCCAATTCACTGAAGCAGCTGATCCTAACTAATACAACTCTTTAGCCAGGTAGATAAGCTAATTAGTGAAATTAACTGTTTAAAAAGCACAGGCAGAAGGAATACATGGCAGGACTTCTGAGCACACTGGACAGGCTGATATTTCATTGTGTCACACGTACACACACTATGCAAGTTTACAACAATTACAGAGATGCATAGCCTGATTGTAAGGGAGATAATACAATTAGCATACCCTGGACATCCAGCTTGAAGGACTCGCTTCGTTTAATTCCAGCCACAGACACCTCCAGCACATAGAGCCCAGCGTGGGCATATGTCAGCTCCCCAAAATCAGGCAGCTTATCCAGCTTTCCATTGTTCTAAAAGAGAAATGATTGTTTTGAGATGCTGGCTATGACAGCCTATTAACTGCATCAGAGCCAGGGATGCCATAGTAGCTCAACTGTGAAAAATGGCAGAGATGGGTTTGTTGCACCTTTACAGTAAGGCAAAACACATACATCCACATCTAAAGCCTCGGTGCTGGACCACGAAACATTCCTATAAATTTAGTGGATAAAGTCTAAAACATCAGTCATTTGCTCCCAAACTTCTTTTTATGCATGATGTTTTGTGATCCTCAGACATGCCATGATGATACCTGAAACATCATGAATAAAAAAGAATCCACTCAATAGTTTGATTTGTATCCTCTATTGTAAGTCACTTTGGATAGAAGTTTATTGTGAAATAATGTCATTTCCTTCTACCTTTCTCATTCTTCTTACCCTGGTCCATGAAACCTGGGCATCACCAGAGGTGTTCTTCTGCACATCCACCACCAAGGTGTCCCCAACATTCTTCAGCACCATCCCCGAAGGACTGAGGCTGAGATCCAAGTCTGGGGAAAGACAAAATTGTATTAACATACTAAGAAGGCTTCTATCAGCTTGCTACAGGCAGGTCCCACTCACTCACTCATCTGTCCTGCTTTTTAACTACGTTAGAACACTAGAGCTCCCATGCGAGTAGAATTCACCACCTTATGTGGGTGACTTTGTGTTTTAGGGAGGACATTCTCCACCAGGGACCTTCCTCCCACCCCCACAAAAGTCTTTGCTTCTAGCCACCTCATGTTGTAAGATTTAGTCATCAGCAACTCGAATCTGTCCATGGGAGAGTGTGAAATAAATTCGAATTGCCATTTGGGACACCACTTAACTCCATTTTAAAATGGCTTTGTCACAGCCTTTAAGCATAGCTGGCTGAGAGAAAACACAGCTAAGAGAGAAGTAATTAAATGTGGCCCGAGTTCTGTGCTTATCTCTGTTTGCACGAACCACCGCTCCTCACTGATATTAGCTGTCTGGCCACTGGATGTCAAAACTTCTAATTAGCTCTCCTCCTGCCCACAGGAATGTTAAACTTCTTTTCCATTCCCTTGAAGTAAAAAGTGCTGACCTTAATGTCAACTACTCACAAATGCCTGAATGCAGTATAAAACTCAAATCCAACACTTCTCAACATCATCTCTTTCTTCCCTCCAATGGAGCTGCATAGCACCCGCTCTGTTCGCTGACTGGTTGTTAGAATTTCTAGTTCCAAAGCCTTTACAAAGTAGTGATTTCCCATTTGTCATTGTGATAACACAGCACACCACAACACATCTAACCAGCATTTAACTCATCACACATGATCAGGGGGCAGTCATGATAGCGTTGCCTGGTGTGGGAGCAGTGTGTGTGGACTATGCTCAGGGTAACTCAGTGGCACTTCTAGCAGTTGGTGAATTCAGACCTGCGACCCTCCAGTCACAGGTCTGTTACCTTAACCAGCCCACTAGTGTCACAAGAAAGTTCACTGTTTCCGGACGCACTGCAATACCTGGTCGATGCATGGAGCGGACAGAGCAAGCCCTTCTTTCAGCTCCCTGTTCCAAAAATCTATTTAATATATGGTCCTCAGGTAGGGGACGCATCAGATATTAAACTGATAAGAGCAGATACTACACTTGATCCTAGCCAAAAGGCAGTGAAACCATACTGGCTGCTAACTGGTTGATAGAATTTTTAGTTGCAAAATCTGAAGCCTTTAAAAAGTAATGTAGCAAGACATAGTAATGTAGTGAAGCACAATATTGAGAGGAAAAGGCTGGGACTCACAGTTTACAACAATCTCTTGTAAGCCCTGCTTCTTCTCATCCTCGAGCAGAGAGCACCTATACTGGCCACTGCTGTCGCGTGTGACACTGGGCAGGACAATAGTGTCATTATCCTTCATAGGGACTTTGCCCTCCTGTCAAAAGAAAAAGGACAGATCCTTTAAATATGGTACAGATATTGTGTGTGTGCATGTGTTTTTGTGTGTGTGTGTCAGTTTGCACATGTGTATGTGCGTGCCTGCATGTGTCCGTGCATGCATGTGTGCACATTTGTAAAGGGAGAAATTGTTGTGTACATAAGTGGGGGCTCAGATCACAGGCTCTGATGCCACATGATGGAAGATGGGAAGCAGATAGAGGGTAGAGCAGCACACGTGCCTTCAGGAAGAAGGTGAAGCTGGTAGGGGGAGGATTTCCATCCGCGTGGCACCTCAGAGTCACATCATCTCCCTCTTTAATGGCCCCCTTGTTGAGAACCTGCAGGGTTACAATCTCTGTGGGATCTGCTCAGGTGAAGGTGAGGAGAAGAGGGAGGAAAGCAGCACAGACCAGACAGGTAAAAGATGAAATCAAGTCTTAGTTTGAAGCACTGAACAGCTAGCCTGGTAAACTGGCCCCTTGTACTTCATTTCATTTTCTACAATGAGTCTGGCAGTGCTGTATTGAAAAACAATTTCTTCCTGGAGGTAAGGCTGAAGATTAAAACAAATGGCTCTGCCTTTACCCAATCGCTAATGTCTGGTCGTGACATATGTAATTAGCCTGCCTACGCACTACAATTCAAAAGTAGCACACAAAGTCAACATCATCGCTCACGAACACTTCCTCTGTTAACTGATTGGCTGGGGCAAAATTCTACCTAATACAGACCCTCTGTACAAAATGAAATGAAGTACGAGGGGCTGGTTTACCAGGCTACTGAACAGCATAGAAGTAGTGTTTTTTTGTACTCTCCTCATGCAGTATAAGACAATGTCAACAAACATCTTAATTTCTGGAGTCACTTGCAGTGGCAAATTTATGTTACTCTCTCATTCACTTTGTCTCTTTTTCTTTCTCTCTCTCTCTCTATTGGTAGTGGAGCAAGTCATATTACATCTGCACCCATGTGGCACCACCAACAAACAGAATTTGTGTATGAATGCTAAACACACACATTTGTAAGACCAGACAAGTCTGAAAGACTTCCTTTAACAATGGTGTGGCCAGTATGTAAATGTAAATATTTGTATGTAACGTTTACACTCTCGTATACATGGCATTGTTTTACAACACAGGACTTTCCGTACACCTGTTTTCCCTGCAGCTAATAAGCTGGCCACACCCCTGCAGCCAGAGGAGTAAATCTAAGGATGACCACACATGGTCGAAACACCATTTTGTGCCATGAAATAAAACACAAAATGATTTCAAATTATGCACATGTACTGAAAAGCATGACTGTCAGCATTACAACATTTATCCTACAAATTGCAGAACAAGTTCTCTTACAAACACACACACATACACTCGAACACACACAACCACATTCACACTAACAGAAACACAGTGATACACACACACACACACACACACTGTCTCTCCCTCTCTTTCTCTCTCTCACACACACACACACCAGTCAAGTGTATGGAAATGAGTTCCACACTCAGTTTCACCACAGGGAGAATACAGGCACAGATGTCTCTAATACTCAAGAAGCCAAACAGCCATCCATCTCCATGTCAAATCCATTCCCTGGACGCCCCACCGAGCTGCTAAATCAATATGTGCCTTCAGCTCCCACTTTGTGGGAGGCCAGTGAGGCTGGAGGAGTAAGACTAGGCTTGTCCCCCAGGAGGCGCTGTCTACTCACAGTGGATGGTGAAGATCTCTGCAGCTGATTCCTGGTCGCCGGTCTCATGTGTGGCCCGGCAGGTGAACTTCGAACCCACATCTCCCTTGACTGCAGTGTACTGCAGAAGAGAGGAGGTCGTGGACAAGCCAGTGCCAGGGTCTTTTGTGACTTGGCTAATTATCTTAATAGCTGTAGAGATACACACAGACACACACACATAAAGAGGAAAGTTTTTTTGTGTTATAGATGTCATTATTAATTAACTATTAACTTTCAAATGATTTTTGTCTCTGAAAGTAAAACTTACCGGTGTCATCATTTTTTAGAGTATCGCCATTTTTCTTCCATGTTAATGTGGCAGCAGGGTTGGCTTCACTGGCAATGCATTCTCCAAGCTGAAAAAAACATATCAGACTAGGTCATTAACCACAGGTTTCACACAGAACTGACCTTTCATCTATTGAGTGAGAGGGAATCATATGGTAAATAAACGACTCACTCTTTACAGAGTAACTTGTTTCACTTTTACTTCCTCAAACTTGTTACATGTGAACAAAGGACAAGGCTATTATAGTTTACCACACAGACGGAAGAGGAAATTCCTTTTGGGTGACACAGTTTACAGAAGCTTCAGGACTTTACCTAGAATATCTAATGGCTCATGGTAACAATGACACAATGACTGAGAAATTTAGGGACATTCCAGGATGACTCCTGTCCTTGTGACATTAATGCTATGAACAACAAGAGGTGCCCTGGCTTGACTGGTACTGTCACACGTCTGAAGATCAATTTTCAGCACGTGCTTTAGTTGTCAGATGACTAAATCTTCTCGAGTCATATGTGTGGGAATAGTAAGGCCCTGTCACTGAATATGCTTTAGAGGAAAGTCCCATGGTGTCTGTGGGGTCTGACTGCCTGGTGCCCTGCCTCCTCCTAACTATGACTGATCTGAGAGCTGCTCCTGCCTGACAGCACCACATGGTTGAGGAGACATTTCTCCAGCGGTGTAGCATAGAATGCTCCTGCTGCTGTAAGAGAAATGGATGTGCAAAAAACTCTATTACAGAAAAAGCTGAGGAGGCATTAATAAGGATGTGACAGGATTAGGTGAGGAGTTGCTCCAGCTTTTGGAGAAATTCTTTGCCCTCAGGGGCGGCAGCGGCGACGGCGGCTGCTGTGTGTGTGTGTGTGTGTGCAGCAGGCTGTGAAGCAAGGCTGAGGCGTAATCGCTACTCTGCCAAAAAAACCCGGGGGGGGCTCAGGCCAGCAGACTGGCACCTGAGCCGGCATACATGGGGAATGGAGAGCAGCAGCAGCAGCCTTGCCGACATCAGATAAGGAAGTGAGCCTTCCCACCCCTTCCTTCCTCTCCTCCCAGGTTTTACACACAGCTATTTTGCTGCCGTCTCCGTTAGTGTTTCTGCCATAATAACCGCATTTACATTGCGAAGCCAGACCGGGGCTGGGCCTTAAGGCGGCTCCCTCTGTGCTGATAGCTCCAGGCTGCTAGCCCCATGCCCTGAGACCTGTGTCTACACTGCCCAGCTACTAGCCCCTCTGAGTTACGCCCTCGTTTGTAAAAACGTCACTGATACAACCCATTTTCAAGCAGGATAGGTGGCCAATTCAGTAGCATTATTTGTAGAAGAAAGTAGAAGACGATTATATGACCAAGTATCAGACCAGCAACTACTGATCGTCCTCCATGTTGTTCATGTTCCAATATATTTCTATATATTACTATAGGCTATAAAGCAAAAATACACTGTGCTTATGTTTTAATGGAACAAGGCCGACAGTCACGGAGAGTCAAATGCATGTTAGGGAATGCATCCCACATTCCCACACAGTGCTGCCAACAACATATAGCAAAATTACACAATTTACCGCTACTTTAATGTATAACAATGACAGAAACAGATCATTTTAATACTGTTTAGATCAACAAATTGCTATTTCTATTAGCCAAATATGAGCTAGGTCATCTATATTGCATTACTTTTTTTTACTGATGGCAACGGTTGCTAAAGGAAGAAAAGTCTGGTTTTAAACCAATGGCACCACTAACTTCAGCCCAAGCGGTTGGAAATAGCAAATATATATGAATTTAACAGAAAACCCAGTGATTTTGACCTACGTTTGACCTTGACACACGTTTTGAAAAGTTAACTGCGAAGTCACAGCGGAGAACAACATTACGATGCACAAAGCAAGTTAAGGAGAGACACTGGGAACTTTCGATTTTATGTCAGCAGCTGCACACTCTGCACTGTGAAACTGCATTAAAGTAGCCTAAAATTACACAAGGCAATGTTATGCCATTAGCCCCAGGACAGCCCCTGCAGGCCCCTGTTAGCACCTGGCCCTGAACGTGTGAAGCCCCGGTATGCCCCTGTTGGCTCGGCTTTGGCCCTGCAAATAGCCGCATTCACATTCCGGAGCCGGGCCAGCCCGGGCCTTTAGGGGCCACCCTCGGTCCTTGTAGCCCCAGGGCACTAGCCCCATGACCTGAGAGCTGTTGTGTTCACACTCCCTGGCTACTAGACCCTCTGGGTTACACCCTTGTTTGTGAAAACGTCACTGATACAGCCCATTTTCAAGCAGGATAGGCGGGCAATTCAGTAGCAGCAGTAGAAGAAAGTAGAAGACGATTATACAACTACTGCCGATATCTGACTGCAAATACTTCTTTGGAGGATAATAGACGCCATGGAACCTCTGTTGGCGCAGATCGTCCTCCGTGTTGTTCATGTTCCAATATATTTCTATATATTACTATAGGCTATGTTTTAATGGAACAAGACCGATGGCCACGGAGCGTCAAATGCTTGTTAGGGAATGCGTCTCACATTCGGATATTTCCACACAGTGCTGCCAACAAAACCTAGCCAAATGACACAATTTACTGCTATTTTAAGGTATAACAATGACTGAAACAGTTAATTTTTATACCAATTAGATCAACTACTTGCAATTTTTATCAGCCAAATGAGCTGAGGTCATCTATATTGCATTACTTTTGTTTACCGATGGCAACGGTTGCTAAAGGAAGAAAAGTCTTGTTTTAAACCAACGGTACCACTACCGTCAGCCCAAACGGTCGGAAATGGCAAATATATATGAATTTAATAGAAAAACAAGTGATTTTGACCTATTGGCTTGACACACACGTTTAGAACAGTTAACTGCGAAGTCACCGCGGAGAACCATGTTACGATGCACAAGGCATGTAAAGGAGAGACACTGGCAAGTTGGGATTTTATGTCGGCAGCTGCACACTTCAGCACTGCGAAACTGCATTAAAAAAGTAGCCTAAAATGACACAAGGCAATGTTATAGGCCTAGTCATTTGTTTGTTCCAATTAATTTGACAAGGAGTCATTTAATCCACGGCATCACGGTGGGCAATTGAAATGTTACCAGCCAAGCATTCACCACCAGCCACGAGACATACAGAGAATGTAGGATTAAGCTTGCTTGAGTATAAGCAATTCAGATTTATTTTATGTGGGGAAGGGGGATTGGTTTGTTATACCATGTCTTTATATACGTAGTTTTTTATGCTTCTCGCGAATCCGCGGGCTGTTGTTCGCTGAATGTCCAACTTCCTCGTTTCTGCAAACCTCGTCGTTTTTTTTTTTTTGGATTCACGTCGTCTTCTGCCCACACCACGGGGAGAGCACGGATATACTCAGCTGACCAGGGGCCTCATGTACAAAGCTTGCGTGCGCACAAAAAAGCACCGTACGCCACTTCTCACGCCAGAGTTCGGATGTACAGAGACTGACTTGACGTGAAAAAGTGCGGGCCTTCACGCAAACTTCATGGCTGGCGTACGCACGTTTCTAGTGCATTTGGTCAGTTGGCGGCACATAGAGGCAATGAGGCGCAACAACTTCAGGTGTACTCACTCACGAGTCATGACATAATATTGCAATTTGCGGCTAGGTAAAGGTGGTTTTTAACGTCAGGATGCATGATTTTAAACGCACTTCAACCATGGGTTATTGTTTACACGCACAATGTGACACTGTTGGGTTAACTTTAACAGATACATAAAACTATAATAGCTATACTGGAGTCAAGGAAATCGGAAGCCGCGGTAAAATCATATTCAGGGATGACTGCTTATTAAACATTGCATATTTTCAGGACTGTGGATGTCATTCATGCTAATAGATCTCCCATAAGATGTTTGTCGCTCAATTCTTGACAGTAGTATAATGAGACTAGAGTTGTTGGTGTTGCGTGGAGTAACCATAAGCCATATTTACTTGAAGTCAATCAATCAAACATTAAAGCGGAATATGCAGCGATAGCCGGTTTTCCAAATGTAATCGTAGCGATCGACTGTGCACACATATTTATAAAGGCCCGTCTGAGGGAAAATATGCGTATGTGAACAGGAAACATTTCCATTCAATAAACGTACAAATAATATGTGATGCCCAAATGCGCCTTACAAATATCGTAGCAAGGTGGCATGGGGCAACCCATGACTCCTTCATCCGGACTAACAGCGTGGTTGGGAATAGGCTGGAAGCTGACAGAGTGCGTAATGGGTGGCTACTTGGTAAGGAATTTAACACCTAAAGTGAATGTACTGGAAAATATACACGTGATGTATAGTTTATGCTGTAATTATTCTAATCACTCATAGGAGACAGCGACTTTCTTTTTCACATCCACTTTTATGTCGGACCATTTTTTTTTTTACATCAGCACGGCCCGTATTTCTGAACTTACCGCACTTACTGCCTTTGCCACATTTGTCCAGGCAAGTGTTTTTGTTTTGGTGCTGATTCCGGTGGAAAGTGAACCAAACAAGATTTTGTGTCTGGCCTCCACCTCCGAAATCAGCACATTCACCTCGCATGCCGAAAAGTTATTTTTCCTTCCTTTCTCCATATCCATTCTCTCAACGGGAGCACTACTACAGGCCTATTTATACTAATTAGCATATTCAATGTGGGGTACTTGAGGGAGGAGACAAGGCGGAGAGTCGGGCTCGTGCATGTGCGCTGGATTTCACATGGACAAAGAGAATGTGCGTGGAAACCTGCTTACGCACGGATTGATACATCTGAATTATTTTGTGCGTACGCATCTTTCCAGATTTTTCGCGTACGCACAGATTCAGTAGGAAATCCACGCAAGTGTTAGTACATGAGGCCCCAGAACTGGTGATCCATCCTTTTCATATTCTTCAGTAACAACGGTAATACAGGTGCAGATAATACTCATGCCATCTTTGCTTTATTTTGCTTCCAAATGTTGACGCCGCCCCGACCTTGACACTGCCTCTAGACCCCGTTTAGCCCCTGTAGGACCATCATTTTGGTTGGGCCAGAAATCGCGGGCTACTAGCACCCAGGACAGCCCCTGTAGGCCCGTGTTAGTACCTCCCCCTGAAGGTGTGAAGCCACTTAGCACTGGTACACCCGTGTCGGCTTGGGTTTGGCCCGGTAATGGGAACCCCGCTGTTGTAAACCCCAGTAATGACTGCCCTCTGAGGCTAATGGGCTGTGAGAGGCTGGCTCTCAGGCTTGGCTGTGACGGTGACCACAGGCCCTTTTTTTGCCTCCCGTTGTGGGCAGCTGTGGCCTAGTGGTTAGGGAGTTGGTATTGCAATCGGAAGGTTGCCGGTTCGAATCCTGCCCTACCCATGGTTGAGATGTCCTTGAGCAAGGCATCTTACTCCACACTGCTCCAGGGACTGTAACTGAAACCCTGTAAATATCTGTCAGTCGCTCTGGATAAGGGCATTAGCTAAGTGTAATGTAATGTGCTGCAGCTTCCCCATGTCTCTCTGTCCCTCCCGTGACTCAACTCTGACACTGTGTCGAGGCCTGACCTTTCACCAGCCATAATGTTTTCATGTTGGAGCGACTTGCGCCTCAAAGCGTGGAGCGCTCTGGAGGAGGAGTGCTCTTCCGCCGCAGCGGGTGAGACCCAGACGGTACTTTGAACATGACAGAGCTCAGAGGGCGGCCTCCCAAAACACCTCCCCTCCCCCTTTGCTTGCTATCCACCCCCTTAGTCTCCAGAAAACATCAGAAACAGCCCTCTGTGACATTCAAGGCACAGGGAGCATTCAGCAGCCAGCGACTTCAAAAGAAATGACAAGCCCTTCCTCCATGGCACATGTCAAATATATAAATTGCACTGTAGAGCTAAATGTGCTCATCTGGAATGATTTTTTTCATCCTGAAAAGCCCACATGAATGTTTCAAGTTCTATTTACTTTCTGCAGTTACAGATTGTTACTTTTGTTGAAATGCCAATAAAGTGTAATCCAAAACTGTTGTACATATAGTGATAGGAAGTAATACACTTCACCTTACTTTAGAGCACATGTAAAAGTCCAACAAGCTTTCCATATTATTTTAGTATTAACACATTAACACTTTCTCATGTCATTCTACATGTTCCTTCTGTTATGGTTTGTGAACTGAAGCTGGAATGTCATAAAAAGACTCAAGACTGGATTGAAAAAAAATATACATTTTACTTACTGTTGTAAGTTTTCCATTTTCCAACTGTTTTGCTTTATCTTTGATCAAGAGTGGTGAGGGTCTCTCTGAGAACACACACACACACACACACACACACACACACACACACACACACACACACACACACGCACACACACAAAATGTTAGTAATGACTGAATCAGTCATTCCAATGCAAAATCCCATTTGGTCTTACTGTGCCACAACACTCCAGACGTGGGAGAGATCTTAATTACAGGAAGGGGTGTTGTTACTATGTGGCTTTACTCATTTCCTGCCCTCTAGTTAGGCCCTTACAACCACCACCTAGTCATCACTTTCAAATCCGATGCAGTGAACCCACTTACTGTGTACTACAACTTCTACTGGGTATTCCTTCACGTTGCTCTCCCACACCAGCATACAGGTGAAAACAGTCTGGTCAGCCAGTGTGCCGTGGGCGATGAGCAGGCTGAAGTTGGCCGAGATGCTGACCCGGTTCTTAAAGCTGTCCGTGGCTTGGATGGTGGCCTCATCCTTGTGCGCCTGCTTCACCAACAGGTCTCCAGCTGTGCCATCCTTCTTCGTCTAAAAGATAGAGAGTGAGTGGAGAAGGAGATAGAGAGAGAGAGAGAGAGAGAGAGAGAGAGAGAGAGTAGAACAGCTGCTAATGACACCTATGGCTGAAGCTGATGCAGTAATTACATGAATTACAGAGTGACGCGATAATGCATGCCTGCTTGTGTAGTCTTCAGCTGTATTCACTACATACACCATATATTTAGTAGTGGAGGAAAACATGTTAACACTTTATTTGGATAGCTCACCAAAAGAGACTGTGTAGATGGTTTGTTAAAATTTTGTTTTATTTTGTTTTTATTTACTCACTTTAATCAAACCCAATCTCTAACCCTCATCTTAACAAGATACAAGCTTCAACAGATGGTTTCTTGCTAGTCTCAGCATATGTAGATAGTTTATAGAACCATCTACTGGACTATCCAAATAAAGTGTGAACAAAAAACAAAGTAACTTACATATTTCCACTTGGTGAATATAAGGTCATCAGATTGGACTGCACCACCGTTGCAGGGCACTTCAATGGTCTCTCCATATAAACCAACGATTGTTGGTATGCTGCTGGCTGAAACACAAATGTACAGTTACTAAGTAATGTGTTATCTGAAATACATTTTAAATACAAAACAGAAATGCCAGTACACACAAGAGGTTTTTAATTTACAAGGTGGTTAAGGTCTTTTATCAACCTCAAGTCCCACACAGTCCCACACAGAGAGTATAGGCTTGTCTTCAGAAATTTTAAAATCAGTCTGTTTGTATTATTAAGACTATAAAGTTGCACAGAGGTTTTAAAAAATAAGCAGCATATAACACATCTATAAAAAGACTTCTAGGGATGTGTGCAATTAGCTATACACAAAGTGTACCACACAGGGCATGACAGGCACGTCCCACTTTGTGTCGATGGCCATAATCTTCCAGAATACCACCCTGGAACCCTATAGAGACGTTGCCATGGCAATGGGGCCCAAACAGCAGTGATGAAGGGGGTCTAGGCAGATGAATGGGACAGGGCAAAGGATCAAGGTTGCGGGGTCTTCATGCTCCAATCACTTCCATAGGTTGCTCTGGTTTCTCTATGAGCTCTCAGTCAAAAGGCCACGCCATTCGGGGTTCAGATTCGGGTCAGATTTAAGTTGTGTGCCTGGAGCCAGTGGTAACACCCTGGATAATTAGCATCCAGTGAGTGCAACATCTAGGAGGCCAGTCTCCTGCTGTATGCCACGAGTCTTTTGATTTTATTTGTGTGGCCCCACTACTTCTACAGGAGACCCTATTCATTGATACCTGGCACCTTGTGACTGTAAATTTGTAGGTAGATGTGTATATCTGATTTATATTTGTTAGTTTAAAATATTGTTGCATATTTTAGAATCTATATTCTATTTAACTACTGTTTTTTAATCTGTGCACCAGTTGGCTTGCTCCAAACAACATCTCTCTGTAAGGTGGGCAGAGAAGAAGCAAAAGCTCACTGAAATAGAGTTGAGTGGCAAGACTCTTTAAGACAGAAGGCTTGCACTCCATATTTAGAAATGTTCATTAGTTTTGCATGACACACATTCACACGAGGGCTAACTAAATCCAGAGGTTTTTAATTAAGAGCTGTTTGTGCTGCGGACAGACTACACTACTGCCCAGGTGTGGCCTGAACTCTATGTACACAGCAGTCTTACTGCATTGAGTCCACTGCATTTTTTGTTTGCACAGGAGACAGCCAGTGCACAGCAAATAGCATGGCCAAGGTGTAACCGCCTGCTTCTCCTTGCTTTAACAGATGAGAGGCACCATGACAACAGATAATCAACCAGAAGAGAGGATTCTGTTTCTAAAAACCCAAGAGGGGTAGCTAGGCAGAATTTTTTTTTGGCAAGGTCGATGCTCAAAATAAATATTCTTGGAGGTGGAATGACTTAAACTGAGCAAGTGAAGAGGAAAACCAAACTTCCATTTATGACCCTTTGTTCTTCCTCATCATGATGGACCTGTTATCAATACTTGCTGGTTCTTTTAATGGCTTAAGCTTCATCCCCCAGCAATACATGAAAGTCTACAAATGTACCACAGACTTTTTAAAACGTCTGGCAAATCACATTTCTTATACTTTTTTCGTCTATTCCACTGTTTGAATAAACTAGTGCAGAGCCCATGGATGCAGCCATGATGTGTGAGAGGGGGGGAGTGGCTACTGGGCCCAGACAAACAGACAAAAGACAACTGAAGTTTGTTTTATCAATATATTTGGCATTTTTTTGTCCTATCAACATGAAAGCACTGCACTCACTTGTGCAATTAGCAAGACAACTACCAAATTTGAGCTCAGCGGAACGAATGGTTCGGGAGTTGTGTGTGGAACAGACAGACACATACACACACACACATGAAATGATGTTCCTTGCAGTTATAGATAAATCATTCAGGAATTCAAGGAGTAGCTTATTCAGGAGTAGCTTTTCTAATTGTCATAACTGTTTTAAAAGGCTGAGTGTGACAGAAAGTATTCACAAGCTACCTTCCTCTAACAAAATGGAATTGCTTTTGAATTTGAAAAATGTCTGTTGACTGGTTGCCACCCTTTGGAAATAACCTTGAGCAACGGCTCCTCTCCTGTGGTGTGTGTGTGTGTGTGTGTGTGTGTGCGTGCGCACTTTGGGTTTAGGGTCTTATCTTACCACTCTGACAGGGGAAGAACAATGATGACGATGGAGTTAACTCTCTACCTCCCCGTCACACACAGACAAAGGGAAAACATAAGTAGCACAAAGTCTCAGCTTCATGAACATTCCTTAACAAGGAATCAACAATGTGTTTGTGTTCAAAGTTTATGGTCATATGTACAGTTAGAAAACATGTTACCCTGCACAATGAAATTCTTTTTTCGCTGTAACTACGCTACTCGAATGCTACATACAAATAAAACACATTGACTTAATAAATGACAGAAGATGTAGTAAAACCATTATGTACAATTAAAAAATATGTGCAATGTGCAAACTGGTCTGCATGTACAATAGTGTCTTTGCAAAGGTGCAATGACATTTCAAGACAATGAGTCCAAGTAATATGATTCTGATTAAACATTACTTACAGTTATACAGAGGGGCCAAAGAAAACAAAACAAACTGGGATACATTTTAAATGATTATATCTCCTAAATCCACGTATACCATGCAAATTGAAGCTTTTTCATTTCTCTTTCCAATAATATCATGGTTTATTACCATGCAAGCAATGGTATGACCACCATGGCCATTTGAGAAAAAAAAAGTCAATTGCTTTTGGCTTCATAACGTGATAATTGTTTCCTAACTCACCACATCACTGAGGATGAGTGAAAAAGGCAACAGTAGATCATTTTCTCCCACAAATTTGAGAAGGAAATGTCCGACCAACTGAGGGCACCAGCACTCATTTAGCAAGATAGGCTGCACCTCCCACCAATTAGAGGCTTCATGGATGACATGACCCTGATAACAACAACAGTGCCATGTAGGAAAAGGCTGTTAGAGAAGATAAAAATGAATCTTAGGTGGGCAAGGATAAAGATAAAGCAGAGTAAGTCTAACCCTAGGAGCATTTCAGTATCAAAAGGAAAAGTGCTTGAACAGGCGTTGGGAGGAGAAGAAATCCCATCAATCAGGGTGAGGGCTGCAAAGAGCTTATGGAGATGGTATAATGCAGACGAGAGTGATTGTGAGCAGGTTGATAAGCTTAGGAAAGATGTGGTGGAGGGACTGGAAAAAAATATAAATCAGGGCTGCCAGGAAAGCTGAAATTGTGGTGTATGCAATTATGTCTGTTCCCCAAAGTGATGTGGGCAATGTAAGTATATGAAGTGCCATTAGCAAAAGTAGAGAAGCTAGAAAGGGTTGTTAATGCATATATCAAAAAGTGCCTAGGTGTTCCACAGTGTCTCAGTAGTGTAGCTCTGAATAGGACAGCCATACTCCAGCTGCCAATAAACAGCCTGGTAGATTAATTCAAGTGTGCTAAGGTCAGGACAGAGTTGTTGTTAATAGGGAGCAAGGATGGGATAGTTAGTGGTCTGGTCCCTAACCCAGGCCAAAGGTAGCAGTGCAGGAGGCAGAGGCAGAGGCAGCCCTTAGGCATGGAAAAATAGTTGGAAATGTGCAGTTTGGGCACACAGCCTTCCCCTTGGAGACACTTACAACTAAGGGGAGAAAACAGCTGAAACACTACTGGAAAATAGGAAGACGAGTGGCAACAGTGTATTTAGTGATCTATCAGATTTTCTTTCAATGTTAAAAAAAAACTTTTATAGTCCATTTACAATTCTAACACCACCAACTGAGTCACAACACAAGGTCTTGGAATGAGGGTCATTCTATTATTCCTAAATGTATGATATTCAACATTTTGTTGCACTAAGGGGTTGTTTGTATATTTTCAGAGAGAAAGTAACACCCTGCTTGTGCCACTGCAGTGGCTGACTTCATGTTCTTCATTTGCTCAAGCATTTAGGTAGATGGTCTCCACTACAATTCTTATAATAAAGAGGCTACAGTAATGCAACCTCAGGTTCTCAATACAAATGCAATGCACTGACATATCTATACTGTCTGAGATGGACACTAATGCTGCTGGCCAAACCATCTCAGTGTATTAGAGAGTCTTACAGAGCAAACATGAAGATGCAGGTCTATTTGTTCTCAACACATCCAAATCCCCCTCTCTCTCTCTCGCTTTTTCTCTCTCTCTGCGTATCTGTGTAAGTGTGAGTGAAAGTGAGTGGGCACTTGGGAAATCAACGTGGACCAACTCCACACTCTGCAGCCCCGTGACTCATCAGAAGGGAACTGTCATGGCTGTGATCAAGCTCCAAGTTATTGGCAACTTAAAAAAAAAAGCAGGCAGCAGAACTGAGCTCTGTCTTAGCAATCTGCCTTTCCACTTTGTTTTTGTCTTCACACTTCAGAACACATGAGGAAAGGCAACAATACCCTCAGCATGCCTCCTCAATCTTGCCCCAATCTGGCAATCACATCAGCAGCCCATCGCATCGTCAGACGAGGGAGGTGGTTTCACAGTTGTGGCCTGATGAATCTTTTGCTAGGTGTGTGGTGTGAGAAGCTTTTGGTGATTGTGGATTCATGAGTGTTGCAGCTCGACTCCCACCTCACATCAAATCCTGCCCAACCATCGCCAACTTTAAATCCCACCTGAACACCCATCTTACTACTGTTGCTTTTAGTTCAGTCTGACATAGTCGTCCTGTTTTCCTTTTTTTATTTTGTTTCTATCTGAATCTTATTTCTTGTTTTTTACCTCAATTTTTTTTATTTTAGTTGCCAATTTGATTTGTTTTTATTTACTGTTAAAGATTTCTTACTAATGTTAATTATTTGTTGCTTTGCTCTCTATTTTACATGTTATTGTTTTCATATCTAGCCTATCTATCTACTTATTTTAACTTGTGTATTTATTGACAGTTCCTATCCCCGAGTCTTAATTTTTGTTTTAATAGTGTGCTATTCTTACGCTATAGCCCATGTTCTACCTTGTCTTTGAATGTTATTACCTTTTTGTCTGTAAAGCACTTTGGGTCAACTTCTGTCGTTTTTAAATGTGCTACATAAATAAATTGACTTGACTTGACTAACTAATCATTGTACTAATTCTATTATATGGTGTTAAGCTATTTCATTGGGTGAACTAATAAACTGAAAGACTTGAAATGCATATAGTATAAAACCAAAGAAAACCATATCAGGAGTTTCTATGGTAATTGTGGATTTATGAATGTTGCAGCTTGATATTGCTTTTTGGAGATGGGATGGCAATAACATTAACCTTTAAAATAACCCCACAATGACAACACTTACTACGACTACTGCAATCTCACGGGGCTTGCCTGCTCATGTGACAAAGATACTGCAGTAGACAGCAGCCTAAATCCTAAATTCCATTTGTGTCCATTTGTGCTTGCTGGTGTTAATCTAATTCATCTCAGGACTTGTTCTATGATGTAAAGGTATTTTATTGGGTAAAATTAAAAACTGCAAGACTAGAAAGGCATACAATGTAAGACCAAAGTTAAACAACCAGAAATATACCTCACACGTTTTAAATGATCAGGAACTAACACTACTTTCATCTTTGGATTTTTTGGGTAAAACTATATCAGCATTCAGCTGAGAGTTGGTTTGGCATGGGACTTTCAGTGATTTCATTACCTACATTTGTGAGGCAATTGCAAAGGGTTGTAATTATGAGCATACACAGAAAAAAAGTGTTATGGTCACTTGTGCTATTTGAGACCCAGAGAGGAGCTTGCCAAGTTGACATGATTGCGATACTCCTTTCTTCCACCCAAAATAAAAGCTGTAATTTAGAAAGGAACAGAAGCGAGTAATTGAAAACAACTTGGCATGCAACACCACTGTAGTGCAAGTGGGCAGCTGGTAATTAGCATCAGAGTGATCCATGAGTCACATTACAACTGGTTACACATGGGCATGTACAGCTGGGTATGGGCCTGCATCCACTGGTGCTCTACTACTCCATGCCCGTGAACTCAATCACATTGTGGCAGAGTAGTGTTTACACCGACATTTGAGCAGATAAATCCAAGAAATTGTTAGTGGTGGTGGTCAAACATATTGATTTGGTTATTACCGAAGAACTTTGAACTCTGTAAATTATGGGCAATTGTGAAGACGGGGGGAGAGATAGGTCTGTTATACACTACAAACATTTACAGCGTTATTATTTATAATAGTAGTAGTAACAATCTTTAATTGCATAGCACAATTCATACAAGATGCAGCTCAAAGTGCTTTACAGTTTGGGAAGAACAACACAAGACAACATTTTTTGTAGTCTAGTGGTGCCTTAGTGGATGAACACAATAACGCAATGACTTAATGACGCAATGCCCCGTTAATGCGGGCTCTTGCATGACGCAATAATGCAAAAACTGGAAGATGTGTTGTATCTATATATTAATGTCCAATGTTATAATGCCAATATCTATATTGGGTAACGCATTATTTTAGGGTCCTTTTATAGTGTATCTAAATGTAACCACATGTAATATTATATACTTACACTGTACATACCTAACACTAACCCTCATCCTAATCCTTACCCTAATCCTAAGGTACAGTGTAGGTACATAATGTTAATTAATGTTGTTACAAAATTTGTTACACTGTACTTTATGATGTAGATACACTGTAACATGGACTGTAATACTGTTACCCTATATGGTATTTTCACAATTTGATATCCACTACAAATGTTCATTTACTTGCAATTAGGCATGGCAGCTTGAAAAGTATTACAATGAACCTTTTAAACAAAAAAAAAAAAAAAGATAATGTCAAGCCTCATTCAAAATAAAATCTTTCCAATCCCTTTTTGGTTAAGACCTAACCCAGAGCATTAAGCCATGAGGATTTACATTACTCTCTGGAGAACTATCCAGTGTCAGCACGTTAATGGAGACACTTGTACCATCTGCAACAACCAACACCTTACTCGCAGAATATGCCATCAATATTTCATGAGGGGAGCTAGAGGTCAAACGGTATCACGTTGCGATTCATAGAAGTCCTTTGTGAGATAAATATAGGCAGCATATGCCCAACCATTTAAAACATTAGCATATACATAAGTCAATTCCCTATTTGGTTCCTAATGCATAAGAAATCAATGTTATGATTTTATGTACGTTTATATTCCATGATTTCTTTAATTCTTCTTTAATAAGTAGACACATTATGTTTGAAGACACTAATGGAAGAGTAATCTGTACAATGATACAGGGAATTGTTTGTAACCCATGGCCAAAAAAAAGGTAAAATGCCACCTGGACACCAGGGTTTAGGTGTCTAACAATTTAATCCAACACCAAAAGTGTTGAATACACTGTAATTTTCAGACAGCTTTTACATGAAGCTAATGGTAAAAGTCAAATACATGTTAGTGCTTGGATATCCTTTAGTAACACTGATCACCATTTCATCTTTCATTAAGATTCATCCATAGTGTTTTCACATCCAAAGACCCTTCAAATGTCAAGGACAATCCATTAAACAGACAGTAGAGTAGTAAGTGTCAAGGATATGAAGACTCAACTGCAACCTGTGTGTAATAAATCATTAATTATTAATCTTGTTTGTTAGTGACTGCAGTTACAGAGCTTTGTGAATGTGCTGCCAAAAGAGGTTTTGCAGGACCTGACTGATGGCTGCCTAAATGAACTGATACCACTGATATACCTACTGTATCTGTGCTGAAAGTCATAACCCTATTCATTTGATAAACAGTCTGTTAAGTGTTTCTTGATTATGCTAAACAGGTCTGGCAAAAAAAGTTGATTACAGGATTAGAGAAATGAGAAATGGACAAGGGAAGAGTTGAGGTCTTGTCGGCTTTTAATGTATTTAAATACCATAAGAGCCTGTTTACTGCATGATAGGAAAAAGAGTGGTACGTGGACGTTTTGGTTATAATCAACAAATCTCCAGATAGGAGCAGTTGCCATACAAATATGACTTTATTGGGCTTAATCTTTAAGTATGACATGTCTTAAGTAGCAGGCATCTGCTGAAGAAAGATGTCTGACAAGGCCAAATTCAAGCGAAAAAATTGGCTTTAGGCGACATTTGCCTTAAGACTGGTCGAGAAAAATAGGAAAATATTTGTACTATCAAGCTTTGCACAGCAGACCAGTGGAACCCATCCAACAATAAAACTGTTCTTGTTCATTTCAATCTTATCCAGTGAATTTTATGGCTTATGAGAGCTTAAGTGAGTGACTCTTGTGCAGAAATGTTTTTAGAGAGACACAGTAACTGTATGAATCTGAGCTTGTAATAACTATAGCACATTATCAATCATTATCTTTAAAGCCACTGTGGACAGTAATACTCTTGTAACCCTGGCATGACTCATACAGGAACACACAGCAACAACAGTTCCATTCCTGTTCCTTCTATCCTTTTGTTCATGATTTGTTCATGATTCATTCTGAAATATCAGCAACACCAAAACAAAGCAAACAGCACAGAGCTACTGCTAGGCTTAGCATTCTCCAGTTCACTACAGTTAATATTACAGTGACTCTCCATGTGCTCATGTCAAGCCAGACAGAGACCACATAAAGGGCACACACTTATCAACCACTTAAAGGGGGTCTACACTTATTCTGCCATGCAAGTGAATACAAAAAAAAATCAATGTACTCCATCAAGTCCTCTGTACTACTGACAACAGGAAGCAAATATGGAGAAAACACATCGATCACATATAATCCACAGCAGCTTTTAGTCCCTCCACCCTCTGTTGAGGGAAACAAAGCCCTAGATATGTTTCCAAGTCTGAGAAACAACAAAGACAGAGCCAAACACTGTTAAGGGTGCTGCTGTTCTCACTAAGAATGATTTTATTACAGTATATATCCTGACTTTTAAGCTTGCTCAGGCATACATTCTGCCAGAGCACTGGGCCTAACTGAACAATCCAGGGTTTAGGCTTTTAGGTAGACGGCCACGGTGAGCCTAGAGTGACGAAATAATTGACTAGCTGAAACAATGTGCCGCTCGTCTCCATCAGTATCCATGCCTGTCTCTCTGCCCTGATCACACGGGCTGATTGGCTCCTGTCTACACACAGACACCCAAGATGCCCATTACTCCCTCCCAGGCTTATTTCACTCCAAAGAGGCCTTCCTTTCACTCTCTGTCCAATCCCCTTGACAGCATGTCAGAGACAGCAGCCTCTCAGTGGATGAGCGTGACCAGATCAAAGACAAATGGAGCAATGGTCCTGAGGTGACTGGAAAAGGCAGTGTCCAGACCAGTTTCCATATGTTATGCAACACTCCAAGCAGTCTAGAGATAGTGAGTTGGAAATGCTCCACACACACAGCCTTCTCAATGGTGCTCTTAAGGTTAATGCATAATGCTAAAAGTGGCTTTGACAACTATATATGAAAAAATTGAAAGGGCATATAATTCACCTTTGTCAGTATTTAAACTACAGATAAAGGATACATCTATTGTCCCTCAAAAATAATTTCTGGTTACACTTTATTTTGTGGTCCCTGTTACAGTGTACCTACCAACATCATAAAGTACAGTGTAACAACACATTACTTATGTATTAACACTGTACCTTAGGGTTAGGGTAGGTTTGGGGTTATGGTTGGTGCTAGATATGTCCAGTACATAATGTTACACTGTTATACTAGATAAACTGTATAGTTTTATATAGTTTATAATTTGCATGTCACATTCCACATAATATGCATGTTTAGTTAGTAGAGTAAAATGTGCTGTATGGATGTTATGTATGCTATGTAGTAAAGTATGCTGAAAGATTGGAAGTTGACTGTCATGAGGCTCATTCCTTGCTGATTTCATGCCTTCTCACTGTGTCTATAGGCAAGTTCTTCTGATTCCTAAGCAGGGACATTACCTTGGCACAGATATGTCATGGTGCCTGTTCTGACTTGTTGAAGAGACCGTAAAATGTCCATCAGAGGTTTCTGGAATGTGGCCTTCTTGCTTATAATGGCCTGAAGAAGAAGACTGACATGGACACTGACATGAAAGGGGGGGGAAATGTTGAGTTACTACTCTGGCCGTGTTCAAGCCTGCTGCACACAACTGCCAGGGACAAATGCCTAGAGGGGAACCTTTTGGCAGTATATCTATTGTTTTAATTATATGTTGCAACACCTGAGCAGACTGACTAGGTCACTCTTTCAGAAAAAAACACATATAGGCATAAAACAAACCAGCTTAGACCAGTTTTACAGGAGGTTTGCTTATGACCACCATGTCACAGCAGGGCTGGTCCATACCACAACAACAGTGCTTAGACTCATATGAAGGGCATAATGCATATGATTTTGAGCAATGTGTAGGTAACAACATGACAAGCTCCTAATATTCTGATCTGATGGCCTACTGGTTAGGGAGTTGGTCTTGGGCTTGGAGGGTCACAGGTTTGATTCCTGTACCAGCAGGAAAAAAATGTGGGTGTGGGCAGTGAATAACCAGCGTTGTACTGCATGGACCCTCATAAGTGGCTGAAATGCCCTTGAGCAAGACTTCTAACCCCACCTATTGTACCTAACTCACTGTAAGTTTCTCTGAATAGTGAGTTAAATGCAATATGACATGAAGTTGCATGCTGATGATTTAAATGGTCTAATATCAGTAGGAAAGTGCCCAAAAAGCATCTGTTAGTAATGTTGCCTGGCAACATTGCTCTGTTGCCCTGAGTCCTTCACCGTGAAGGTGAAAACATTAATGACAGAGTGAAATTATGGAAAAGGTCAAGTGGTCATCTGCTTCCATTTGAGGGTCAAGAGACAGGCCGTGTACTTGAATGAGGTGGTTGTGAATGAGAGGCAGATCCTCAAAAAGGTCTAAGTGTCAAAACCAGTGTGAAGTTAAGAGGCGCTGCTGATCGCAGTGTCAAGGCCCATTCACACCAAGAACTAGAACAATATCATTAACTATAACGACACTAAATAACAGCAGTTTAATGCCAAGATTCTCACCACAAGTGTAAACAACAAAGAGAATGTGACATTCTGTGAATTTCAATAGATTCCAACTGGCCGCCATGTCTTGATCGTTCATGACAATTGGCTCTCAAAAGTGATCTGAACGATATCATTCTGCCCTGTTGTTACAGTTAAGGTGTAAACCTTGCCATCCACTGAAGTTAAGTTTTTTTTTTTTTTTTTAAACATTGTTATTGTGTATATGTGTTATTGTATTGTGTATATGCAGGTGCTAATGGCCCTTCAGTCAGGGAGAAGGAGTAATACGACAAGGCAGTAATCTTAAAACCACAGTGAGATTGACAACTACAGCACGAGCATGGCACAAGCCTGGCACATGCCACCTATTCTCTCTCTGATTCTTCCTAATTGGCCATTGAACTCTTGGGTGCCTGTGAATCAATGTTGGCAGTCACAGCTCAGCAAAATGTAGTGAGCAGGCTGCACAGAGAGGTTTTTTTCTCTCACTGATAGTAGAGTTGTGCCCCTGCACTGAGGCATGGGCTGGCATTTCAAACGAGGCTCCGAGACCTTGCCAAAAAAACTCTCAAGGGTACTATTCATTCAGGTTTGTTTGCCAGCTGAAGGCTTCTCCAAACAGAAATAAACATTGAATTCACTCAAGTTGTTTTCCACATACTAAAAATGAAAATATATTACAAATAAATTAGTCTGATATGGGGATAGTAAAACACCTGCAGTGGAAATATTTGTATTGCACATTTAATATCTCTTGAGAAGATGCTGGAACACGCTGCCCACAGCCCTTGAACCAGGTTTCTCGTGTTCTGATAGGAGTTACCAAGCCAGCGGATTCCCTTAGATTCCAACAAATGCCTTATTTTTAAACAAGTATCAGATATCAATGCATTTATTAAAGCAAGAAGGGGGGTCGTTGCTACATCTGTGTTTACTATACAAACTGCATACGAAAAACACTCCAATATCTTCACATTTGCCGAAGAGAGAGGGCTAAGACAAGACTGATATGTTATTTAACTTGTGTCACTTCAGAAGTTTTGGTTTTGGTTAATGTCTTCCCTGCATAATCAATGGAATCTCACTTTACACACCAACTTAAATGCAGGAAATTAGAAAAGACAAAAATCAGACTCCAGACAAGACGCCGATGAGGATTAAGGGAATATAATGAATTATGTTAGTACCTATACACGGACTTGTCACTCTTTGGAAGATGCTTTGAGACAGTGATACATTGCTCTGCATTTTAAAAAAACACTAAATACATATTTTAAATGTTATGGGGACTTTAGGGCTACTATTGGCCCTTTTCGTGGCCTTTTCTGAAGTCAGAACAACAGTTTTTTAGCCATTATGTTTGATCCCCCATTTAAATCCCCCATTTAAAAAGAGAATGCACAATAAAGCATGGAGACCATCATCTGTCAGGGCAGCCAGGTAAGTGCAGTGGGGGTGAAATGCCTCCATAAATGACTCTGCATTCTAAATGAGAGGGGCCCTCAGGGTACGGGCGTTTCCAGGAAGTCTAAAGATGACAATGTCAACACAGGGGTCGCAAAGACAGCTCCTCCAACAAAACAACATACATTCATCTCCTGCCCCATAATGAACTGATAGTTCAGCACAGTGCAAAGCCATTTAGCAACAACCGGGAAGGAAAAAAGAGAGAAAGAAAATCATGACGAGAGAAGCGCCCTGCTGCAGGCTATCATTATGCTTTAATCTAATTTACAGGCAGCAGGTAGAACAATGGCTTCATTGCCCAGACTGTTTTCCATGCTAAAGAGATTAGGGGGCATTTTTGCAATGTAATCCTTAATGTAAACCAACAAAAGTACCCTATATAGTAGTGCATTTCAAGTCTTATCACGTTATGTATCATAAAGAACAATTTCAGAGATTGTGTCATTTTAGTGCTTACAAAACAAAGGCCCACAAACCTTTCCTGGTGAGCTGAGGGAGGAATTTGCTTAAGTAAGTATGAGTCAGTGTAAAATGGAACAGTAACATGATTGTTCACCGAGTATGCATTGCAATGTTATCAGCAATAAGCGCATGGTCTCTTGTGGAGGCCTCATGATACGCAACACAACTCATACATGCACTGCACTGCACTCACAAAAGAATTTTCTGTATGCTCAGTTCAAAAAAGGAAGAGCCATGTGTATCAGCACACAATGGTCCTAACTTTCACTGTCCCTGTGGTATAAAAATCTGGCTTTCTGCATATATTTGTCATGTATTACTGTTAGAATACATGTTTTGATTCAGGCTCATGTACAATTTGTTATGTTTTAACTGGTGTTCTCATTCAGTAACACATTTAATACCTATACTTTTTCATATGAAATCCTCATGCACAAAAAAAGCAGTGAGTTTCGGGGAGTCTCATCCCTGTGGTGTGCCATTCGAAAACATCAGTTCACATGCAACAGTGGGTAATATGAGAGATGCTCCTCTCCTCGCAACCATGTATGTTTGTTTTACTAGTGTTTCAAGGTCTCCAAGCTGGAGGCTATTATTCTTCACCCTCTACCTTAGTGCTGAGAGGCCAGCTATGTGCTTGGAATGGACAACGCACACACCCCTCCTGTGGTACCAGTATCTCTTTCCACAAAACTCCCCGCAGGATAAACCCACGGTTAAAGAATCATTTCAGACAGTTAAAATGAATCTTTCCAATAACTTTCACTCCAGTTTTTTTTTACATCCTGTGGCCATGTTGGCTGTGCAACAAGCTAACATAGGAGTGACTGACACACATCCTAAAACCCATCACATACATCTCCATGTCTGTCACAGGCCATTCTTTGCTATGAACTGAGCTCCTTTACAGTTACAACCCCAACACTTCCCAATACCCCAATATTGTTTTTGTATTGTATATTGCTTTTTGTGTATTACTGACTTAGTACATTATGTACATACACTATGCACAATATGTTTATATTGCCCAGTATGTGTATTATGTGACTTGCACATTGCTGTCCCTGTCGTACAATAGATCTTATAGACCACTTTTGTCTAGTGATTGATACACTACATGTCGAAATGTTAAATGTAGCCTATACTGGAGACTCAGTATCTGCAGGTCAAATTCCTTGTGTATTAAATAATAAATGAATAAATAAATTTTAGGTATACTTGGTCAAAAAATATAATAGACTCTAATTCTGATACCCCAGATACCCCAATATACAAAACACTGCCTGTGTAAAACTTTCCACTCCTTAGAGATAATTGCTCACAAAAGAACACAGATGTACAGGCCACATTAACATCAAAACCATATCACCACAAATGGGGGTATTTGACTAACACCAATGTGGGCTTTTTGACATACAATACAACCATGTGAAATGCAGAAAGATTTGACTTCCTACCTTTTAATGACAACAGACAAAAGGGACAGAAACCATTCATGAAACAAGCATCTTCTAACTATAGTGAAATATGGTCTGTCATTATTCTTATTATCATTATCATTATTCTCCACCAAGGCACTTTCATTTTTACTCTGCCCTTTATCTGACTCACTGCTCTACTGATACACTGACCAAAGCTCTATAACAAATAAAGCAACATGACTTTTTATGACGCATGAAGTTCTATGGTGCAATAGCTGTCTCGAAATAGATATGACTGTGGAGTTAAGGCAACTTCTGTAAATGCTGGTTTGGAACGAGATGTTAAGACAGCTAAAATTATATGAAACTAGCTTACTTAAACTAGATGGCTAGCTTTAGACAGTTGACTGACAGTACATAAATCATGCAAGATGCTACAGTATATTGCTTATTTTTCATCTAAGCGACACTTGTTGGTGGATTACAAAATGTAGCGTCTTATCTCATTAAGGTGCCCCATCCCTCAGTGTTAACTTGATTATTCAAGCGTCATGCCCACATCATAGTTGTCAAACACAAATAGTTTAGCTAGAGTGTAAGACACATTTGTATGACAACATTTTCACCAAATGCAAGTCTAAGCAAGGCTAACCATCTGTCAACAGTCAAACGTGAAGCCATGTCAGAAAAATAGGCCTATTGTTTTATAGAGGTGTACAGAGATTACTTTTATTTTATTTGCAAATATATTTATAAATGTATATACTTTGCAGGATCTTTAAAAAGAACAATGTAATTTATGTTTGTCATCAGGTACAAACTGAAAATATAAAAATGTGTAATTCATTAAAGAAGCTGTGTTTACAGACATTACTTACATTTAAATACAAATTCTCTGTTCCATAAATTGCTTTTGAAGTTCAAAACCTTCAGGTGTTCATGTTGGTACAGTTGTGGAATCGATTTTCATAAAATAACCATGGAAATTGTGAAACCGGGAATATTTCTCAGACTATAATTGTACCACCAAAATCTCTAATCACTGAAACCCTAGCTCTATGGTGTGATATTCTGAAGCACACTCAGAAACAGGATGGGAGGGGTCACATACTCCAGAGATTCTCACCCTGCGAGACTGGGGTTAAATGATGAGCCACTTAGTTTCCAACTTAATTAGAGACTGATTCACATAGTCACAGATTCTCATTTCAGGATCTTTTGATATGGCAACATCAGATGTCTATGGTGCCCTGTCATTAGCATTCCGCTGTGGGGGGTTACGATTACTAAAAGCATAAATGTTGAGTAATCCACGCAAACATTTCTGCAATTTCAAGTAAAAAAAAATGGATCCTCTTGCTTTTTTTTCTTGATTTCGGGAGAAGGACTTGTGGTTTGTCTCAAGCACCACCCACCCACCCAAAAGCCTCCTACACAGTCCTGGCTCACTACCCAGCCTTCAACACCATAAATCAGTGTGCCCGTGGCACAGCACAGCCTGTCTCTCTATACACGCAGCAGTCGGGTTGGCAGGCTGCGCTCTCACAGTAATGCCAGAGGTAGTGTCGGCCAGTGTGTGGAGATAATAGGATCCACTTATGGAGGGGGGTTACCGGCTGGTACTGAATCACTGGGCAACCGTGCCACTTCGTACCTCTCCCAGCACGCAGCGGCAGCATACTTTCTCTTTAGATAAAAGGCAAGGAAAGTAAAAAATGTGGTGGGATAATAGCCGGCCCCTCCTAGACTCGGCTCTCTCAAACATCATCTCATCATCATCATCTGTTGGGGGAAGCTGTGGCCTAAGAGGGGAGTAAAAAAAAATAGTGCTCTTCTGCACCCTCATCCATGCCTTGAGTAAGGCATCCAACCCCACAGTAAGTGCATGCAAAGTTACATGCAAACAAATAATCAGAGGGTGTGTTTGGGGTGTGAATAACCCGCAGCTCATACACTCTTGCAGCTTCATCCATCCATGCCTTAAACAAGGCATCTAACCCCACATTGTTTCAGTGACTGTCCATATACCTAACTCACCGAATGTCACTGTGGAAAAGGGTATCAGCTAAATGTAGTTCAAATGCCATGCTGGGCCTAAGTCAAGAACGCCTACTCTGGGCACGGGCAGCCTTGGCCTTGACCCCTCACATGCTAAAGTTAGAGCATGACACCATCAACAGCTCACTGCTACAAGAATTACGGGGAAAACCATTTAGGAGATGTATGGCAAATATGTCCTTTGTCATATCTGAGATTAGATGGCCTTTGGTCTGACAGCTGCTGCTACCAAAGCTCTGAATTCCAAAAACAGTACAATACAAACAGCTGGTGCTGCACCTTCTAAGACAAACAGATCCTTAGCGTCTCTAACAGCTGGGGGCATCTCTTCTGCCTTTCATATTTTGTTGGTGCACTATATATCACATGGTATTGTTTCATTCCTCACAGTACTGTTTATTTTTTCTGAGCACCTGTTCAGGGGTTGGAGAAAACATTCTCAGAAGTCCTCTTTGCTAAACTGTAAAAAGTGACTCACTATAATACTGTTTGGGCGATGAAGGTATTTGTGTATTGTGGAAATGCATAAATTCTTGTTTTGATTTATGCTGCACAGGTGGACAAGCACCAAAAAAATATATCTGTGACCTGTGACGAGAACGTTCTCGCCCAGCCTGTCCGAGACACCTAGTGAGACCACTGGGGGTTAAAGGTCATAAAGGGCCAAACAAACATCTTCCACGGTAGGGGGGTGGCGGTATCAGTTATCACATGCTGGAGCAGGCAGCTGGTGTGAGCCAGAGCAGAAGCTGTCAGAAGTTCTCTTCTCGTCACAGCAGCTGCTTTTGTCATCAAGGTGCTGGGCTGGTGTTGGGTCCAAAACGCATTGGACTGATTTACAAGGGCAGTTGACCATTTTTTTTATGCCCGCACACCCTGGAATGCTACAGCTCCACTTTGACCAGTTTAAAGAGGTCAGCTATTTTATTTTTGTTAACAAAGGGAATAAACAAAAGCGTTGAAAGGGAAGTTTCATCAGTTACCATTTCAGGCACACCCTGCCTTTAGTTTTAAATGTAAAAATTGTAAAATCTATTAAAACGCTATTTTCATGGAACTCTAAAATGGATTCTGACATGATAACTTTGCAAATGTTCAGAGTTAAGATACATGAAAATACATGACACACTCAGAATTAAATCAACGCAACCTTCCAAAAGGTTTCAACTGACTATTTAGTTGCCATTAAACCAACTAGCCTAAAAAATCTGATAGACATTCCCCTCAAGGTAATGTGGTGAACTGATTCTGCTTCAATCTACTTCAGTTTAGAGTAGCTATTGTGAGAAGAAAAGCTGTGTGTGCCTCAATCAGACATACTGCTCTTTTACTTCTGAACTTGGACAGGTCGGACTCTCAAAGAAATCCCAGCTGCTGTATAGAGGCTCTTAAAAGGAACAAAATGCTCTGTTCGCGATTCCCATGTACAGACACCATCAGTCAGATTGAGCCTGGAGAAACAGCCCATTTCATGCTCAGCAGAGGGTCACCATCCTCCATTCCTCTATGCCCTCTATTTCCACACAGTCACAATGGCACACAGACGTTTTTGCAGCCATGTAAGAGAGATAGATTATTTTTCTTCATGTAGACACAGCAACAAATACACACACAACACAAACACACACACAAACACATACACACACAGCTGGTATTATGCAGGAACTCTCTACAAGGACTACTCAAATTAAAGCGTGGTAATTCATGCATGAATCTGGTAACCTTTAAGTGTTTTGGCTCCAGCGTGTCTGGAGTCAGATCTGCAACAGCAGGAAGCATGCCAGCCAATGCACTAAGTCAATAAATAAAAACTGTCTCAATGATCTTTAATTATACTTCAAGAACATTCTCTTATCCCTGTGCTTCTTGACTGCTCAGACTGGGAGTATGTGGGAGAGGGCTGAGTGAAAGGAGTAAAACAATGCAGGGTATCTCTCATGGCTATTTACAGCTGCCTTCTGAGACGCATTGCTTAAGGAAAGACACGGAAAAAAATATCCATGGACATTCCCCAGAGCCTAGAGTTCTTATCAGTATAAGATTAAGGGACGCCAAAAGGTGCCATGCACCCAACCTATCTAATAAGTCATCTCTAACCAATCTTAGAATCTTTTCACCAATCCTAATAATCTACACTGCTGGATTCTTTTTCCTTTGTTATGGTAGGTGTGGAGGTCCTCCACCCCCCACTGCATCCAACTTCCACCCCCCACCACAATCCCCACCCAATCGCCCCTCTTGCTTCCCTGGTGTGCTTTACTACCATTGTGCAGTCAAGATGGTCAGCAGAGCCTGCAAAGAAGCTCCAAGAGAAGAGTGTCTGTCTGTCAAACACCAACCCAAATCACAGTGTCTGTTATCTGGGAGGACGCTAATGGAGGCCGACCACTAAGTGACACTTTCCAGCAGCCTCAGAATGGACTGAGCTGAGGGCACTTCTGAGCGGAAATGTTCTTCATCAGCAAGCACTTCCACTCGGCTGCCCTTAGGGAGTTTGCATCTGCATCTGTGGGGTATGACTTGCCATGCAAAGCTGTACTTCTGTTACAGAGCTTAAACAGACACCAGAGCACTTAAAGAATTAGCATCTGTCACAAAAAGGGAAGGTCTGCTGATATCAGTCTTCTTCATTCATTCCCCCACAACTAATCAAAACACACTAGACACAACGTCTAATCTAGAAAGGCCTCACCACTGACAACTTAACTGCACTGCAGTCTAAAAGTAGAGGTCACTCCCAAAATACATTCATCAGCTTCTCTCATGGCGCAAAAACTCAAAACGTAACCTTAAAGAACAATTCGTGATAATGTGTAGATAAATCACTTCAGGGAGAGATGAACCAAAGTAACTGGGGTGTAAGGCATCTGTTTTTACAGGAAATCTACTACCGTAACACTTTTTTATGAGCCCAGTGTTCATAACACGCTATAAACGCATTCATAAAGGGTTAAAATGCATTCATAAAGGAAGGCAGTGGTCATCTTGGAAGTGTGTTAGGGGCTGTTAATGTGTTGAAAAAACTGTTGTGTGTCCCAGTTTCTGAAGGGGGGCATCATGTTCTTCTTCAGAATGCTACAGCACATGTCAGAATCCATGATTCTTCCAATGAACTGCAGTTCTCCAGTGCTGGTAGCATTGAAGCAGCCCCAAACCATGATGCTACCACCACTGGGATTGATTGTAGGCAAGGCACACTTATAATGGTACTGTTCAACAGGCTGCTGCCACACAGTCCTGACACCATTTAAGGTAAACATTTATCTTATTCCAGTCAGACATGGTTTCAGGAATTCAATCTTTTGGACTGCATGTCTTCAGCAAATAGCTTTAAGGCTTTTTTGTGATCAAGCTTTACAAAAGGCTTTCCTCATGGAGGATGATCATGCAGACCGGGTTGTTGCACTGTGTGGCATATTTGAGCTCTGACAGGCTGACCTCCCACTTCTGCAACCTCTGCAGCAATGCTGGCTGCAGTCATGCATTTATTTTTTGAAGTCAACTTCTGCATTTGACACTGAGTGCGTGGACCCTACATCTTTGATTGATCCTGTCAAAGCCTGTACTGTGGAACCTGTTTTGGAAAACAACTTAATGACCACGATGATGTAACTCAGTTCCATGGTGTTGCGGACCTTTTATAGCATAGGCCATCATAGTGTAAAGCAACAATTCAATTTCTGAAATCCTCACAGTTTTTTTTTTGCCATGAGACGTCATGTTGGACATCTGGTGGCTAGTATGAGAGGATTGAAGCCAAAACATTAAAATGAATAGCTCTAATACATGACACACATATTTGTATGGTCCGGTTGAGTGGACCAAAACACAAAAATGATGAATTGGATAGGCAGCTTTTCATGGTTGAATGATAATTATCATTCAGGGTGTACTCACTTTTGTGGCCTCCTATTTATACAAAAATGTTTGTGTATAAAGTTGTTTTCAGAGGACAGTACATTTATACTGACTTATACTATACAGGATCTACACTGACTACTCAAAAACATATCCAAGTTTCATTTGTGTAGTATTGTCCCTTGAAAAGATATAGCACATTTTTAGCTGAAATGTAAAGGGTGTACCCACTTTTGTGAGATACTGTACATACTCATGACTGCACTCGTACTTGTGCATTATAATACTTTGTTATTAGCCTTTACAACGTTAAGTGACACTGCATTATAAAGCTTCTATGTCTTGATAATGATCGAGATAAAGTATTTGTTTTAAAGCTTTACAGCAGATTTCATGAATTCACCAGATGTTCTTTATGTATACTCAAATATGGCTCCATGCAAGTTAGATTTATTGTTTTGAAGTGATTTACAGGACTAATTGTTCATAACACCGCATAGTCATAGATGTCCAATGAGTCATAGGTGCTCAATTCCTACTCTAGGTAAAAGGAGATGAGCTCATAATTACTCATAACAATTCATAAGTAACCATTACTGCCATTAAGTAAAGTGGTAGCCCTGTTTCCCTATCCTTTCATTCATTTTTTGCAGCCTATATAGGGAAATAGGCCTACCACTTTACTTAGTGTCAGTAATGTAAGGAATTATGGTAATACTTTCTATGAACTTGCTGTTCATAAGACGCTATAAACACATTCATAAAGCATTATAATGCATTCATAAGGCTTTATAATCATTGACATAAGTTCACATAATCATGTATACATACTCATAACTACACTCATAAGGCATTACAATCCTTTGTTATAGGCATTTACAACTGAAAGTGACACAGTGTATTACAAAGCTTCTTTGTCCTCATGAGACCAGCAGTGTTAAGGTCAGTATGATAGCAGAATCCATGAATATTCCAATTGCTGCTTATGTGTACTTGTGTCAGAACTCCATGTCTTAGTTATATTTTCTTCAAACAATGGGAAATGGAGGATCGCACTCAATTTCTTCTTGATTTCTTTTATTTTTTAAAACACATTCATTGCAGGGTTAGACATGCAGGGTTAGACAGACGTGATGAAGGCCCTTGCCGAAACGTCTGTCTAACCCTGCATGTCTAACCCTGCAATGAATGTGTTTTAAAAAATAAAAGAAATCAAGAAGAAATTGAGTGCGATCCTCCATTTCCCATTGTTTGATGACTACAGTGACGCACCAACAAAGAAAGAGCGCGGTGTTTTAAAACTAACTTTTTAGTTATATTTTCTGAAATTGTCATTTTACTGCTCATAAGCATTAATTAAGAGATACAAGTGCCCATTGCATAGGCTAGGTAAAGTGAGGTTAACTCATAAATACTCAGAAAACTTCATAGAAATAAAAGTAACCATTGCAGAAAATATGGCTAAGACATTGAATTCTGACACAAGTACACATAAGCAGCATTTGGTATATTTTCATGGATTCTGCTATGAAGCCTTATAATACAGACCTCAACACTGCTGGTCTCATGAGGACAAAAAAGCTTTGTAATACACTGTGTCACCTTCAGTTGTAAATGCCTATAACAAAGGATTATAATGCCTTATGAGTGTAGTTATGAGTATTTATACATAATTATGTCAACAATTATAAAGCCTTATAAATGCATTATAATGCTTTATGAATGTGTTTATAGCATCTTATGAACAGCAAGTTCATAGAAAGTGTTACCGGAATGATGAGTTTATCTTACTTTACTTAGAGTAGGAATTGAGCACTTATAACTCTTCATAAATTGTTATTAACAATTAGGCCTGTGAAATACCTAGCACTTCAGGATAATAAATGCCCCTTCTAACTGGAGCCACATCTGGTTATACATAAAGAACATCTGGTGAATTCACGGAATCTGCTGTAAAGCTTCATAACAAACACTTCACTGCAGCTTTTATCAAGAGGTCAAATTAGCTTTTTATACCACGGCTTCATTCAATTTCACATTGTGATGCGTCCTTTAGAACGGTTATTAACTTTCTATATACGCACACCTATGAAGTAGTCCCTGCTTTCCGTTTATGTATCAATGCGCCAAGTTCGTGGTGAACTGTAAATAAACAAAGACATGACAGCTTTAGCAAATGACAAGCAAATGGAAGAACACAGCGTTGCAACAAGTTATATGCCTCTGAGATCGTCTTTTTGTGCTGTCACGCTGCATTTGGACTCTCTACTAACGTGATTTGCTAAGGAAGGCTTAACAGAACTTTGGAATAGCTACTTGACAACCAAAGTCATGGAACTAACGACTGGGTCTTGGCCATAGCAACCTCAAGTTTGGAATTAGCAATGGCAGTTTGTCCAGTAAGTTATGAAAAGACGGACGGATGGAAGTAGTTCTACTACTTCGCATCGTGACCACATTACCGCCTCGAACGTGCATTAACTTTCTGATATCCGAACACTGTGTCGTCCATTATCCCTTACATAATGCACTGTGTCACTTTCCATTGCCAGTCACCAGCAGACATAAGAAATTCCCAACTGTATGAAAAATATACAGCCAGCCAAGGCCAAGTAGCATGCTTGAGCTGTTAGAAAATAAGCTGTCTTTTTTCATGTGTGCATTTTGGTGAAGTCATTATGCTAACTCTGCATAAACATTGTGTAAACTTTATTTCAGGATGTCAGCAGTTGTTGACTGTTTAAGTAGTTCAAAATACTGTGACCTCAGAATGAGGGTAAATAAGCTCAGCATGCACCTAGGAACCAGGAAACAAGATGATGGACCTTTGTGTCATGGTCTCAGTTTAAGAGCCATTACCCTCCTATTCAGGATCCACATATCACATTCCCGTATCAGGTCAGGGTTTTGTTTTGAGAAGTGATTGTGATCTGCGCAGCTTTAGACCATAGATCTCTGGAGACAGTGTGTGTGCTTCCAGGCTAAATAAAATGACTACTGAGAGGCACATAACAGACACGAAGACGCAGGCGAGAATATCAAAAGCACTGCCCTTCAAAACAGTGTTGGATTCATAACCTTCTTAGAATTTTAATCTTGAATACACTACTGCAAGACTGAATAAAGCACAACCTGCAACTGTAGAAGCCTGAAAAACCTTCTCTTCCAGCTTCATTTTTCAATGAGACGGTAACTATATACAATACACTTGTTTAGTAGTTGGCACAGCATTTTTTTCTCGTTTTCTCTCATTTTGAAGTGTGCTTTGTCATGGCTGTGATGTCTGTAATATATCTGTAACTCCAACCTCCCTCCTCTTTTGAAAATCGCTAAAAACTTAGATCACAAAAAAGCACTGCCCTTGCATAAATAAATCAAACAGCCAGTGAGGTCACACTGATAGTGGTGCATTCTTATGCTGGGCTTTGGCTGTGCAACTCTGAAGCGGGCGGCAGGTGTGATTGATGCTGGCCACAGAGGTCTCAGTGTTGGGCATGCTGTCAGCGGGCCGTCCGTCTGTCGGATTGGGAGGGCGGGGCTGGAGGGCGGGGGACTGGAGCTGTAGCCCAAGGTCACCTTGTCTCGCTGTGTTACAGATAAAAGCACCGGCTGGGTCCAGGGCCACTCTGCAGCAGCCCCAGCCTGCAGGGCCCTGCTGTTGTTGACTTATCGTGAGGAGCTGTGCCGGAACTGTCCGTCTGCTCACAGCTACAGCGATAAGCCAGAGGGAATTGTGGGTACCTGAAGCCAGAGTAAGCCAGCCAAGCCTGTGAGTGGCCATGGCCCTAGCAAAATCTGCTGTCAGGCAGCAAACAGAGCCAGTCAGGCTTTACTCTTAGCAGCTACAGCAACTTACAAAAGTGAAGAACAAAATCTGTGGGTCTACAACATGGTTGGACCTTGTCTTGCAAAAGCAATCAGAAAAGTAAGATTGAACAACAGCTAAGAAATAATGAAGAGTCTTTCCTATCACTCCCTACATAACTTCTGGCTTATACAAAAGAGAGTATAATTAAAGTAGACTAATGTGATTTCTATGTTTGTGTCCAACATGCCATAGTCAATTAAAGGGGGGATGTTTCTCTTAACAGGCAACCAAAATGATAACTTACAATGCAAGTCATTGAAACGTTATGAATTAAATGAACTTTTCCAATGCACACAAATCTCTCTGAGGGGCATATTTTTCTTTTAAAAAAGAACTGGCAAGAAAATTACCTTGGAGAACAAATGCAAAAAAAATGTCAATCTCCATTAAAACTTACGTTTTCCTGTCAAGTGCTAAACAGTGTTGAGTAAGGCCATTTTCAGAGAAGCAGAGTCAACCTGTTCTGAGTTCACTTGCAAAGCACACTATAAAAACATCACAAACTACTGTTTTCTTCACTAAGTCTTATATTTTTGTCCAACTGACATGTACAAACTGATCTGGTGAGAATGAAATGTACAAACATGGCTGCCTCATATATTTCTAAAGCCTTATTTTGCCTTTGACAACAAGTAGACAGGAAAAGACATACTTTTGTAATGACTCGTGGCATATCTATATAAAAATGTCCTAAACATTTACTTTACAGTTCACTATCTTTCATAGACCTGTCATTTCAGGAGCTGCTGAATTGATTTAGCAGAGAGTAAAAACATGTGCTGTAGACTGTTCAAACCAACTTATCATGCACCTTTATCTAGCTTGAAGCTGGATAATGTCAGAGGTGCTGTGAGCAAAAAAAGAAAGTGTTAGTCTCTTTGTGTACTATCTGTAATACTGTCTGTAATACTTTCGGCTTACTCGGTAAAATACAGTCTCTGTAACTATCCAGCCTTCGTGCGCGTGCTTTACCTTCCTCACCTTTGTAGAATCATGAAAAGAAAATGTATGTGACAGGTGTCTAATTAGACCTTAGCCTATAAGAACGTCTCTGCCTACAAACATCAAATACAATGTAGCCTAATTACATTGCTGGAGCACATTTTCATGTCTTAAATAAAGAAAATAATGTCCAGTTAGGAGAACTGGCTATATGTTTAAGTCTGCTTTTATGGTGAGGTACACAGTTTATGAATTCAGTGGTAATATTAAACCAATATAAGATATCGACCAATACACAAAACCCAAATTTCAGAATCTGTATCGAAATGATCAGTCACAGCGGATCAGTGCAGCGGTTGGTTGTGGATTCGGCACTGTCCTGCCACTGCACCTTGAAAGAACCCTATAGGAGACACAGCTCATGGGTTTCAGATCAGGTTGTAGGGTTAATATAAAACAAGCTTGATTAGGAGCAACTTTCAGTGCCTACCAGTAGTTAAAGACAGGCAGACAACCATACGGTATCTGAAGAAATGTCCTCTGACTTGTGCTATAATGAGCACATCTAGGACACATGCAGACAAGATACAATGAACGGCTTTACACCATGCCCCCAAAATATTAACATACACACACACAAACCCATTTCTCACACAAACCCAATCATTCTGTTTAACAAGCAAAAGGCTAGATACAGCAAGAAAAACAGAGAGATACCTGAGAGACAGCAAACCAGGCAGGAATGCAACAGAGCAGGTATTTCTGGATCGATCACATGTTCAGACAGAGAAATACTCATCTCGTCATGCAAAGAATATGGCTCCAAAGAGGAGTCACAAACATATGGCACAAAGAGGGGTCTGTGCTGATTTAACAGCATGCCTAAAAGCACGTCAGTTATTAAACCACACATCCACTATTCCATTTTCGGTGCTACTCCACTTCCTTAACAAAGATATTAAAACCATTAATCAAGTTCTTAGCAGGTGATTCATCTTTTACATGACTTTTTATGTGAAGACCATCAAGGAGTGTATTTGTGGTATAATCACTAAAGCACTGGGCCTTTATTCACAAAGGAGGAGCTTATTTTACTGCAAAGAGCACTGAAATCACACTTTCTTCTTCAAAATGCTGTTCACAAAGCTGCTACTATTGAGACAAAGCTGCTAAAATTGACAACTCCTAACCTAAAAGTTAAAAGCTTTGTTGCTGGGGTTGACATAACAAATGTGAACTGATAGGGTTTTGGAATCATTAAACCAAAGATTTTCCACTGAGAAATGACAATCACATTTGAGTACCTCTTTAAGAGGCATGTCCAGTTGTAGCATAATGACTGGCTGCTGGGAGGCTAGCCTGCTAAGTGTAGCTTAGGTGCTACAATAAACATCAGGGCCCGTATTTACAAATAATAAAGCTAAAAGTAGCTCCTAATTGATGAGAGAAACTCCTTGTTGTTGTTGTTAAGCACTGTGGAATAACATCACATTCTTTTTTCCGAAATGTAGAGTATATCTGGTAATAACTGGGCCGATCAAAGCCTACTCCTTGTGTCTGCTCAAAATGTCTGCATCTGGGAGTGTTAGCACCACTGTATGTGAAAAACAATCTAATAAATAATTTAAACAGAAACACAATGAAAAACCTCATCTCATTCCAGAACACTGCGTACAGCAAAATTCGGCGTTCTGGCTTTCTTTGCAATGTATTGGATTGCTTTTAAGCAAGACATTTGTTAAAAATGACAGAGTTTACACTAGACTGCAGCCTAGTAATGTCAGGTTTAACAGTATTACTGCATTTCATAAACAGTCAACTTGCACAACCACTAAAGACAACCTTGATTACTAAAAACATAAGCACATCACACCCCAGTGCAACACAAATATTTCTCATGTTGACATCCTTGTCTGCTAAATTTGTTTTTGCTGCTGTGTTGTGTGGTGCACCAGGTAATACCTAACAACAGAGTAATCTGTGCTACAGTCCACAAAAATAATCATTTATTTTTCTGCATTAATCTTGGTCACAAACACACTAAGAAAACCATGCTATTTCTACCAATACACAAAAAAACAGACCTTTTCACGTTTCAGGATTGTTACAGGCTAAATAAACAAATGATTCATCAACAGAAAAGACATGTAAATCTCCACAAGCCTTTTGACAAGACACAATTATCTTATATGTAAGCTTGTATGGCATCACAACAAAGTCCTACTATTGGCACAGGCTAAACACAGTAAGGTTATACTTTATTTTACAGTCCCTGTTACAGTGTATCTACATCATGAAGTAGAGTGTAACCAAGTTTGTAACAATATGCAACGTTATGTACTTAAACTGTAGCATAGGGCTAGGGTAAGGATTGGGATTATGAATAGTATGCACAGTATACATGCATAACATTATATTTAGATACTCTGTAAAAGGAACTGTAAAATAAAGTGGTGATAACAGTACCTAAGGTTTTTAAGCATTCGATAGATAGATAGATAGATAGATAGATAGATAGATAGATAGATAGATAGATAGATAGATAGATAGATAGATAGATAGATAGATAGATAGACAGACAGACAGACAGACAGACAGACAGACAGACAGACAGACAGACAGACAGACAGACAGACAGACAGGACAATAACACAAACAGGACAATATGTTGGTAGCTGAAGCAGCAGAGTTTGCCATTTGGACAAAAAAGTCAAACAATAGCCAAGTAGCCCCAATACGTTTCATTCATTTTTTAATCAAAGTGGAACATGTCAGTGTGTTAAAATGTAGACAAATGCATCTTTGTGTTTGTAAAATATCTTAATTTAAAATAGAATATAACTGCCTTTTGTAATTTTCTTACAATCCAATTTAACTTCTTATTATTACCAGGTTTATAGCAAGAGAAAACAACCCATGCAAAACACACCTGAAATTCACTTTAAGCATGGCTCGGGGGCATGGTCTCATTTGAGGTCTCTAGTGTGTGTCTGAAGTTTCATTTTAAAGAGCAGATCTAAAGCCCAGGCATCTTCTGAAAGGAATGAAAATGTAAGCCTGGCTTTTCTTTGTTGTTTTAATCATGCTGAACTATGCAACTCAGCCTGTAGCGGAGCCTGATAAATGCAGGGGACACTTCAATACAGCTTCACCTCATAGCCGTTTTAAAGCTTTCTGAATGCTTCTTGTAAGGTCAAAATCCCATGATATCAAAGCACTTTCTGAACATGGTATTGCATGGAGCAATACATGCACATTCCATTCCTTGGGAAATGCTATGATCTTTGAGATTTCCTATACAGCAACACAAAGTGTTAAAACATGTATTTTCTATATTTTTGTGGCTACATATTTTCAAACTTGCACTGCACATAAACAATTATCAGTCAGATTTGTACTGTTAATGTTCTTTGTTTGGTGACTTTACCAAAGAATTGCAAAAAAGAGTACATGAAAGCCCAGAATGGGGGAATCTGTGCAATCTTGTCTGGACATCAGCTGTCAACATCTCTCCTACTCTACAAAGCAAAGAGTAGCCAGCCATAAGGAGGAATGCAATGCTCCAAGTCCATCAGCCATACATACTTAATGACCCCTCACAGGTGCTTGAAACATGAAAGACATGTGGGTCAGGAAGCCTGCCTCAGCTGTTAGATACAGCATGAGAACAATAGCTAGTTCATTGTTAAAAACAACAGCTGCTTAGCCTGCGATGAGGAGCCAATGGTTTCATACTCCACTCAGATGATGACACAAAGGGTCAGGGGTGAGCTGCTGAGGGATTCATTTGATGAATGGGGGGCTTCTAAATTATGATTTATTTCTAGAAGCTGGTGTGTCGCATCCATATTTCAGAAACATGAATATTCTGTTAATTAGCTCTGATGTCTGAGACTGAGATGTTAATGTGAGGTACTGGTTTGTGTGAAAAATAAATGATTTGGGCACTGAAAACATAATGAAACTTTGAATATATTACCAGAAACTAAATGACTTTGTGGTGTGTACACTGTAACTTGAACAGCTAATTTGTGCACCAAAAACATAATGAAACCTTGTATATTACCATAAGCTAAATGACTAGGCCCATATGTTTAATCATATACTGTACTGGAGTTCTCTGGCCCCCACATCTCTGTTATAACATAGCCACCAGTTCACTGATAAATAACGTGAGCTATCACAGTGGCTTATAAAGGTCTGACACCAAGCTGGCTATGTTTATACTGTGACATCAACAACTACAGAAAAAAACAATGGCTGAGCATACCTTTGATTACACAATGTAAAATACACTTGGAAGTTCTTTTTAAGAGATGCTTTCACCTTCACCATAAATTAAACGATCTCACACCCGAGCACAACCAAAGGATCAGTTTGTGCACTATACTGAGACTAACACAGCCACATTGTCTCAAAACAAGACTCAAACGGCAAAAGGCACTTAAACCATTAGGAAAGCACACAGTGAGTACAACATTAAGCAGATATGGTAAGAAATGAAAAAAACATTAGAGTTGTTAGAGTGATTAAAGGTTGATATTGTACTGAATTTCTACTATCAGTTACTTTATCCTTCTTCTAAAATGTTTGGTCTCCTGAGATCAGAGATCTTTTTATGGACATTATTTTTCTTTATCAGCAGGTTCTGACTGGAGAAACACAGGCATTTTCTGAAGCAGAGAGGCACCACAGTTCATGCCCCACGTTGGAATTGGTGTAACTAAGACTAAGACTTAAATGAAATTTAAAAAATGGTGACAAAATTAACCTGATCCAACACACCATTAAATCAACCCACGCAACTTATTTATTTCAGCATCTGGCTACGACAACAATACCGCTACTTATAGGATGATTTAAACTCCTCTGGTAAAATACCATTAAACATATGAGGAAGAACCTTCTCATTTGTGTGATAAGACATGTGATCTACATAAATGATGCAGATCCACCTTCCCTTCAACGTGCATGGCCTTAAAGGGGCATTTTACTCCTGATTCTGATTCACCTACGTAAACAAGTATAGAAATTCCTCCAGAACCTGACGACAACCACATCACACCACATTGCTATATTTTCTATATTGTTACTGTAACGCAGAGCAACATGAGATACAGTGAATACAAAAAAGCACATTGGCCTGAATGTATTACAATTTTTTTCACATATACACAGACCCACATTTAGCCTTAACTCATATGAATGCCCGCATTGTGTGGATCCTGAAAGAGAGTAATTAAGGTACCCAACCCCATTCATGACCCACTTCAGGCATTCCCAACCCCATCCTGCCCGTAATCATAATCACTTGCTTTCAATAGAGCCATCATCAGCCACAGAGCCACAGCCTTGTGCCACTTCACACGCGGTGAATTCACCTTAAGACAGAGTACCAGCCTTGACTTAGAGAACGCTGGGAAGTCCTTCACTCATGCACACACAAACACACACCCACACACACACAACCGTGAAAGATTTAGGGAAGGAAAAAAGTCCCCTTCTGTCATGGCCTCTACGCTTCAAAGGCTTATTTAGAGGGAGGATTGAGGCAGGCTGTGGTGATCCTTCAGGCCTAAGGAAATGTAATCTGCACATCAGAGACACCATCAAAGGGGAGAGACTCAAAACTGGTGAATCAGGTATGGTCTGCATGGTGAGCACAAAAAACAAGAAGTTTATAAAAAGAATTTAATATTTAGTAGTAGTTCAACTAAATTGCACACTGCAATTGAACAAGTTTTTACAACAGAAAAAACTGTGCAAAATGCCAAAATACTTAAATGTCTGTGAGTAGCATCTGAGGTTACCTGCTTTACTCTCCATTAATGTTTGAATATGTCTGGATGACTCACATAAATATTTGTATGCCAACTGTACTCCACAGTAAGAAGTTGCTGTTTTTCATAGTCAAGAACCAAAAAGTTATTAGCTGTTTATCTTGTTACTGAGGTAAGCTATAGGCCAAAATACATACGGTACCCCTGAAATGTGGTGAATTGTAGTGAAGTGAAGTTATTGGGCATACTGCCAATAACTGTTAATCTTTTGACCTAGCCATTGATTTAGCCATCAACACAAGTTTGGCACTAGGCCAATAATGAGAACCATTAAAGTAAAAACATGTATTTTGTCTCTTAGTCTCTTTAAGACTTCAGACATGTGTTTAAATTTAAGGCACAATGGAGTGAGAGACTATCTGTGTGACACTAAAGTTCCATCAAGTCCAAGCCTAAAAATATATTTAGGACATTTATGTTATGGGAGATGTTGAGCTATTTAGTTCATGTCAGACAATCTGACCACTGCACGGGCTTCTGGTGACTGACACTACAGACAGCCATAATCACCACTGTTAGTGCTCCGTTCTGGGATAAGGGGCCTTTCTCCTGTTGACAGACCATGAGTCTGTGACTCTATGGGTCAGTTAAGATTTCTCTGATGGCTATTGATTTTCCTTAAGTGCATCTTGACAACACGCCTCAGGGTTTCCATGACTCAATCGAAAGCAGACTGTTCGCTGAGTGTTTGGTGACAGCCGGAATTACAGGCATTTTTTATAAACTTCCTGACTTGGTTCATCTGGGCTGACCCTTGGAGTTAGGCAGGAAATCGTTGCTGCCACTGATTCAAACCATACATAATGTGTTTATTTAACGTTAACTTAAAGTTATACTCATACTGTTCCCCCTACACCAGTGCTTTTTTATTTTCTAATACTGTACTTAGTTTCAGTATGGCTGGTGGTGGTTTTGTGAAATCTAAAAATTGGAGCACACTAGGCAGGGCATAATCTTTTAAACTCACACCACCACACCTACTTGCCCATGTGTCCATTTTATGGCTGTGCTGGATAAAAGGAGGGATGAATTACTTTTATTGGTTTCATTCAGACAGTGGTGCTCGATGCCTGTGTACGATGGATATAATTGGTTTGGTCTTCTAGCACTCATTCAGGTAAATCAGATGGAGGGGCCCTCTGTAGCGGAGAAGCAGTGGCTAGGCCATTAGCAGATGAGGTGGCTGGTTCTACCCACCATATGAACAACACCAGAGGTGTGACCTGCTGCTTAGGGGTGTGAAACGGGGGGTGGAGCTTCCAGCAGTAAAAAAAAGCAGATGCTTCCTTCGCCTGTCACAAGCCTGAAGCAATTTGCCATAAAAGCTTTTTGTGACTTTGCTCCCCTCTTCTTCTCCTCAGTGCAATCTGGTCCCTGGTGATGTCTGCATAGTTACCGTAACAGACTCCAACTGACATGGAAGTGTGTAGCCCCCCCTCACCCACCTGGCACTGATGCCTGTCTTTTCAATTTATCAATCAGAGAAATTCATCTGAGTGGCTCAGTGTCTAGAGTTGGAATTTATTTAAGCCACTGAACTGACGTTTTAAGGATAATTTACTGTGTGCTTCTCAAAGCATCCTGTTGTAACACAAAGGTCTGATACACATAAGATAAGTCTTTTGATACCTAGCGCTGACACATAATATTATGAGGTGTTGTGAAATTGTAACGAAACTGTAAAAAGAAAAAACTCAATGGGCTTATTTGCTGAGATGATGTTTTGATGATATCATTTGAATGATGTAGTTGATCAGAGTTGGTAATTCCCCACAACAGCTATTAGTCAGCCACGATTTGTTTTTAAATTTCCAAGTAAGAAAGTACACAAGCTTCCTCTTCCTCCTTTTCTGATAATAAGCTTTTTCACAGGAAGTGACCAATAAGACCAACTACATCACATGATACATGCAAGCATCATGTCATAGTAGGAAAAAATTACCCTTTAAAATATCCCTTTGCCCTTGTCCTCGGCTACTACCATTTTAACCACAGGATTACATTTCTGTAATATATTAGAAACTATTAAAAATCAACAAATGATCAGCATCAAACTGATCATTTAAAATACAGGGCTAACAAATGCCATACTGTTTGTGAAGGTGTTTTTGCCACAGTGCAAGGGAGGTTTTCTGTATGATAACTGTAGCAAAATTAGCTGAAATTGTATTTAGTCATCTTATCCATGTGGAAAGCAAGAAAACCAGCTTGCACCAAAAATTGTAGGCTGTGCATATTTGTAGTCACAGACAACCTATCATATCCCCTGATGTAGACTATGATCCCCCTCGGTACACTTCTTAGTAGTCTATGCCTAACTGGAACAGACAATCAAACGAATCACACAAAATAAGTTGAGCTAATGCTTCTATCTTACACTAAGGATTCAAGATACCGTATTAATCGCTTAGCACACGCGCAACTGGCAGGTACGTTTTCACATGGAATTATAACATTTCAGACCAGGAAAGAGCAGACTGGATAAAGAACTTGTGTTCTTATATCCTACCCGTCCACCACTGTGAGTTCACAGCAAAAGCGCTTTGTTTCTGTTGTGACATACCAGACTGAACAAACACATTAAATTATTGCAGTCAATATTTCTTATAAATGGTTGCGATTGATATTATCACCCAGTAGAGCGCGCTCCCTATTTTCACAGACCATCGAAAGTCGCGCCAAAGGCGCCCGTCCATAATTGACGCAACGATGGTCAGCTCTAACACAACATTTTGCACTGGCAGTGGCGTGACTTACAGTGTATAGACGGGATATTCGTATACTTGTCATTTACGCAGCTTTTTGACGCGATAGACTATCGCATGCACGGGCAGCCGGAAATCAGAGGCAACTATAGACATATGTTCACCAAGAACTAACACTGCTCCCGGTATGGATCGTAGTGGGTCCAGTAACTCCGGCAAGTACAATGGCATAGTGACAGAGTTACCATTGTAGTTTCGTGACTACTGGCAACTTCATATTTCTCCACAGTCTACCAGGTCCGCCAGAGCCATTTTGAAGTTAAAGTGAAACATTACCAGAGACGAACAACCGAACACGGCGAACTTGGTTTAAGGACAGTGGACTAAACGTTAAACGGCGACTAAAATTCAGGCAACATAAATTGCTCTACAGCTTTAACAAAATAGCACGCAGCGGCTCAGTTAATCAAAGTGCAATTTGAATTTTATCTGTTTGGTGACACTTGTTGATTTTTTTAAGATACAGAATATAGGCTACTAAACCAAAACCAGGTTTATCTAAAAATACAACATGGTACAACACCAACAATAACGCGTAGAGTCCATAGACAAAAAGAGGGAAACATGTTTAAACAGATCACCGACATACCTTGCAGAAACATCACAGCAGTGATGAGGACAGGCAGCAAGTACGAGGATGAACCCATTCTTCCAAAATGAACGTTCGTCCTGAAGTGAACTGTATATGTCGTTTAATCTTCGCTTCGCTTTCGAAGACCCACAGTGTGATATTTTGATGTATTTGAATTGTTCGGCTATTTATGCTAAGAAAATGGCAAGAAAGAAAGTGTCCGACATCCACGTTCGCACGGAGAACAAGTGACAGCGCGTGTTCAGGTGAAACCAAAATGAGCTAGGAAAGCAGCCCCGAGGCGTGTGTTGTACTCCGCCCACAATCCGCCCTCAAGATTTAGATTTGTAAAGCAAGCTGGCTGCAGGTAAATTCACAATGGAAATGTTACTTTCTCTTTAATAAAACACACTCCAGTAAAAAAAACTTGGCGACATGCTTTGTTATTATAAAGCCCATAAAATGATAGAACAGCTACATGCCTAATTAGATTATTGCCTGATTAGATTATAAATATACATAAATTACGTGTTCTCTGATTAGCGGTAGGCCTAGGCCTACTACTTTACTGAATACATTTGCATTAGGCCTATCCAGCAGATTCATCATTAGGCCTACAACAAATGCATCACAACTTAGGGCTCATTTCCACCGCCTCGTTCAGCGCGTAGCCGTGTTCAGCGCGTGGGCGTATACAATAGGTTTGTATGGTGACAGAATACGCTCAGAACACGCTTGCGGTGGGAATGGTCTCATCCGCTAACGTGCATTCTAAATGAATACGGACAGAATACGGCCACGCGCTGAACACGCAGAGAGTGCGGTGGAAATGGGCCCTTAGCCTACAGTAGGGGAGACCGGGGCTGGTTGGATCACTTTTCACACTCAGTTATATTTCTCCGTCTTACAGTGCATTATAGCTGTCAAAGTGTGATTGACTGAAAGCTTAATATCTCATCTAAAAACAGGTATACAGTGTCAACAAAATATTTTTTTTGTTTTGAGTAATGTATGATATAACTGGCTTCGAGAAATTGTGCCAACCTGCCCCAGCACGGGGTTGGTTGGCTCAGGTAGGCGGGGTTGGTTGGCTCACATATAAGCAGAGATGGGTGTAACGCGTTACTAAGTAAGGCGTTACTACGCGTTACTAAGTAAGGCGTTACTGTACTCACATTACATTTGTCGGTAATGTAGTAGTGTAATGCGTTACTGTTATAAGTTCATTAATCACACTACAGTTACAAATAGTGCATATGCTGATTACTGAAAGATATCTGAGACTGATTCCCGGACCCTCCCCCAAAAACCTCAGGTGCACGCTTGCACAATAGTCGGGAGACATGTCCACACGCAACTGTGGCTAAGCCGTCTACCACGTTCAGGGGGTGGCGATAAGCTCATTGTTTTTAATATGTTGAGAGACGTTGCCGAAGTTAAAGCGCAATGGGTTAGGGAAGAGGAGAAGGGAGAAGCAGGGAGGATTTTTTTTGTGTCGTGTTTACACCGTGATGTGGGGTCGGTTGCGCAGCAGAATCAGAAACCTGCCGCCATATAGCACTGTCGCTGAGAAGGATAATTGCTTTTGATGAGAAGGAATATACAGCTTCCTTCAACTGACACTAAAGCAACAGAGAATTTGAAGTCAGACATTTAAGTCCTTAACCGTTTCCCTCATATTAAAAAGTATATGAAAATTAACACAGCTACCCCATCTAGCGCGCCAGTCAAGAGGCTATTCAGACTAGACGGTCTCGTGCTGAAGCCTAATAGAAATCGGTTGTCCGATGCTAGATTTGAAAGACTTCTCATGCAATATGATCATCGTTTTAGTGGGGAGCACCCCCAATTGATTTCTTAATGACTTAAGAAAGTGCCTTTGCCCTAGAGTCCACAAAACGTGCTGCTAAAACTCTGGACATTTAACCACATTAGATGATGTCCGGGTCATCTAATGTGGTTAAATGTCCAGAGTTTTAGTAACACGTTTTGTTTAAATGGTCTAGTTTACTAAAGGATTTATACTGTAGCCTATATGCCAGTGTCTGCATGCTATTTAATCCATTCTATTTTAGTGAGTGCTGGTATGAACTTAGCCTGTTTTAGACTTTCAGCTTGTTTTTTAATGGCATAAGCCTGCCAGCAGTGCTGATACGACCCTGTGCAGTGGCCTATAGATTTTCACCAACTTTGTGGTGTAGCCTGTTTTCGTTAAGTGGCATGAAAGAACGACTTGTCTTACATCTTACTCATTGCAATAGAAATTTATGTGTTTTGCTCAAGGCCGTTGATGAGTAACGCAAAGTAATGTAACGAGTTACTTTCCAAAAGGAGTAAAGAAGTAAAGTTATGCATTACATTTTTTAACACTAGTGAGTAATGTGTAATGGATTACTTTTTTTGAGTAACGACCCCAACACTGCATATAAGCTAATGTGAAAAAATACAGTTCACTCAATAAATGACTAAAAACGCGTAAACATATGGTTCTCTGCAAAGTCAGCTCTAGCACGTTTGATTATATATTTTTTTGATGTACTCGCCTCTTTTCTTCTTTTATACTGACAAACAGACAACAGAGAAGCAGACAGAATATAAATATGTTTATAACTGATTTATGGATGACAAATAAGGCGGAAAATAATGGTTAAAAATGGTGAACAAAGGGTTAATTAAGTGTTTGCAAATACATTATACATGATTTATAGGCAGTAGTTATTATAAAGTGTTACCAAATAGGGTTGTATTTGAATTATAATAGAACATTTATAATAATAATTATAATAATGCCTAATCCACCTTTTTAATATTCCCATTTCAAATTATGTCATTTTTTTTAAACACCCTGTATAAAATGCTCATTTTTATGAGTACCAATGGGCCTTTCTCATGTAAACTGTTGAGCCAACCAGCCCCAAAATTAGTGTGCCAACCAACCCTGCCCACACTGAGGTACAGATTTTTCCACACACACTGTTAGCCTGCTACCATTAGTCACCTCAGGATCTCAAACTTTATTTTACATTATAGCTGAGTCCCTTGACAATCATTTAAAACAAGTTATTTTTTTTTAATCCCTAACTGTTACCCTTCTGGGAGTTGTTAAGTGGAAGGTATAAAATCCAGGAATTGACCCCGCAAAACTAAAAAGTTTTACTCACCTAAAGGGTTTATGACCTTGAGACCTCTTACATAACTTGACTTACTCTGGTCCTAATGGGCATCATTTTAGTGTTGGAATTGTGTCTCAGCACCCTATAGTGGCTTGGAAATTAACACTGATTCAACCTGCCCCTGATCCAACCAGCCCCGGTCTCCCCTATATTTGGGGGCCACGGCACAATTGTTTTTCTATAGCCTTTGTTATTTATTACCTCCACCAAGGAGGTTATGCCTTTGCATTGGTTTTTGTTTGTCTGTCCATTTGTTTGTTAATAGCATAACTCAGAAAGTTCTGGATGGATTTCAGCGAAATTTTTAGGATAGATCAGAAGTTGGCTAACTTAAAACTGATTAGTTTTTGGTGGTGATCCGGATCACCATCTGGATGCAGGATTTTTAAAAAAGATTCTTCACCATTGCCAATTTGGATTCATTTTGCTCATAACTCTACACATTATGCTCAGAATGCTCATTTACCCATCAAACAAAAAGTCTTCAGGTGGGGATGGTATGAGATTTTAGCTGCCTTGGCGGAGGTCTCCGAGTGCCTTTCTAGTTTATTATTTGTTCTTCCGCCATGGAAGTCTGTGGGGGCCCACAGAACCAATTGGCTAACTAAACTTGACAAAGACACTTCTAGGTGATCTAAAGATAAGAAGAAGAAGAATAAGAAAGCGGCATACCAAAAATGTCGCCTTTCGGCCATTAGGGGGCGCTGTTAAGGTGAAAGAATATTTTTTTGTTTATAACTGTTGATGTGCTTACATTAAAGGTGTACTTCCACGAGAAACCGTTTAGTACTTGCTCTTTTGAAATATGATAGGTCAGCCCGAGTTGCATATGCATGCTGCATATCAAAATGTTTTTCTACCCCCATTTTCTATATCAGTCAAAAGAAGACAATAGGCGGAAAAACAACCCAATGCGAAAAGGGCCTGCGGCGTGATGTAGACATGCAAATGCATATAAGAGAAACTGACCGAATGGGCTTTGAATGATGTTAGCCTGTGACTGACTCGCATAAGATTAGCAGGCTAGTTGAATGACTGAACTGCATTTAGCCGGGCACTTGCACTGTTTTGTCATGTAAATATTACCATTCTGAAATGTTCATTGACAAACGGTCAGGAAGCGACGGTGCTTAAGCCATCTCTCCTTCCTCTTCGGATTCAGGATCAAACACATAAGGCTGTATCTCCGTAGACATTCTGTGTGCAGTTTTAGCGCTGTCAAGTTGACTTTTCCTCTTTACCTTACTCTGCTATCAAGTTGACTGTGGGGCAAAGGAAGCTGCAGGGAGCGTGTCACGCCTCTGGTGAAATCGTGTCGTTCTCCCGGCCCCACCCCGTCCACCAAACTAAAACAGCCTGAAACAGAAGCACTAGAATTTTTTTTTCATCAAAACCAGCGCACAGGGCAATTACTAATACTAGAGAACACCGCAAAATTAATGAAAACACGATGGAAGTACACCTTTAAAAACACAATTCTTGAGTGGGTTAATTGAGCAAAGGGTCCCAAGACCAAAACATGCAAAATTATCATGGCACTTGCCGCCATGCTGGATATTTTGAGAATGAAACTTCTTTTGCACAGGCCCCAAATTTTTAGCCTGGTAAACCCGCCCCTCGTACTTCGTTTCATTTCATTTTGTACAGAGTGTCAGGACCAGAATCTCTTGAGGGTCATTTAGTCAGGACCGATCCAATCAGCGAACAGAGGGTGTGTTCGTTAGTGGTGATGTTGTCCTTGTGTGCTACATTTGAATTGTAGTGCTTAGGTAGGGTAATTGCATACGTGATGACCAGGCGTTAGCGATTGGGTAAAGGCAGAGGCTTGTTTTAAATTTCAGCAGAGTCCACACCTCCAGGAACAAATAGTTTCTGACGGTGTCTGGTCCAGACCCTCTGTACAAAATGAAATTCAGCCACTAGAGGGCGCTGTTATAGAAACAAATGTTTAGGCTACACTACAGGCACATGCTTTATTCCCACATCGCTGCTTGCAGCTATATTCCTAGTGTAAGTTTTATTTTCATATATTACTCAAAAGAAGGATATACTCTATATTGTGAGAAGCATTCTTGTCGTCCAGGCATATCTGCCATTAAAATAACAACATGCCATACAACAACCGCTACTAGATTTTAAAGGGAATTAGAATATACGCTCTGATTGGTTTATTGCATAATACGCCCCAAACACACCCATGATTAATTCATGATAGAGAATAGAAGGTTTTAGTGCTGGAAGACCACCCCCATCTGCGCTGGACCCCAAAAAAGCCGGGGACATCGAAATCATTTGTCAGGGAATAACTCGCCAACCATTGCAACCAAGAAGATTTTTTTTATACCTTTGGCTTGAAAAGGTGTATAAACTCACACCACTTTCAGTAGCTACCTATGGAAAATTGTACATGTAAAAAGTTGCAAGTATTTTGGCTGGAGAAAGTCATGTTGTATTGAATTTGGTATAGGTATAGGTAGAAACACAAATGCTTTTTCCCAACACTGCCTGAGAAGACCCACATCAAACACATTAGGTCATGCCCCACATTTTACGCAGTTTAAAAAAAAAATTAAAGAGTAATTAAACTAACTGCTCCGAGGGCGATCATCCGGTTGTCAAGAAATTTGGTGTACATCATCTGCAGAGAGCAGCTTTACAAATCTTATCAAACTTTTTCATGCTGTGATTTTAGAGGTCTTTGTTGCGATCATACATGACATCTGAGATATGGACTTTTGAAGAATTTTAAGCTATGTTTTAAATTTTCATTGACATGTAACTTTGAAACGGTTCATCTCAAGATAAATCCTTTAATAACTTTTTGTCAGCATTGTCTGTAGATGACATATAATACATTTGGTGACATTCATATGAACGGCCTATGATGAGTTTGTTTGCTTTCGCTTTTGTGATGTTAAAATTTCATGGAAATAGTTTTCGTTGGAAGTGGGGTCGACCAATGTTTTCAATGTGTGAGGGTCAATAGATTTCCCGATAAAAAAAAAAATTGGTTGTAACGTTAGCATTCTCTAGATAATGGGCAAAGTGACATTTCGTACAATTACAACACCCCCTATGGGCCTAATTTTATGACATGTGCTGTGCTTTTACAGGTCTTTGTGCTGATCGTGCATGACATATTTTGTGAGATTTCTTACAAAGTAACTTTAGTAAACTCCAACTTGCAAACATTCTGATGTTTCATGTGCGCACTTAAAATAATTTTTTTACATGGCTGTTGTTTATAGAGGACTTGAATAAATGTTTGCAATTCGAAAAAACATTTGTGTATTTTTTAAGTAAACTCGTGCGTGTAACAATCTTGCTGTTTGATGTTAACCAAGAACCCCAAAAACCTTCATATCTGCACTTAAACAACATACAGGCACACACAGTAACCATATCCGACACCATGCAGTCTTTTAATGTCTATTGAAAAGTTCGTTTAGTCCCGTTTGTTTGGCCATTGTTCTCCGACCAGCGGAAATTCACTGATTACCGTGGCAGACACCAAGATATTGGCCATTTAAAATCCCAATTTTTGCATTTACCCATATCACTAGGTGGCGCTATGCTTCAAGTGAGTGTTTATGTGCTGGGTCAAAACGCCTCTGTAACACCGACATATTACAAAAGTTTCATTCATGAATTGTTTATTGATTTATTCAGCAAAAACGTTTGGCTGTTAGTTTTTCTTACTTTGCACAATCTGTGGAATACCAGTAGTACATAAAGACTTGAACTGTGTACAATTTGACAAATACAACACTTGGCGTGATTTCTGAGAGGAACAGCAGGACTGAGCTGTATAGTGACTGGATGTCACTCCTGTTTGTCTAATGAGTCTGCATGATACACCCCCATGCTAATAGCTAAAGGTCTAACTATATAAGAGTTACACTTTGCTGACTCACCCCATAGCTGATTTAAAAATGGACCTGGTTGATCTCTGCTTAGTTTATACTTAACATATTAAAGATGATAGCACTGCAGTCCCCACCCTGTAGATCTGGAGCTTCTGAAAATACCTCCCCGGAGTAGAAGCAGCATACGGTTATAGTAGAGCTGTTTTCTCTGATTCTACCATTGGGGACCTACAAAATATCTAGTAGTTGTAGCTAAAATGAAGATAAGAGTTTGTGTAGCTTTAAAAAACTAATTAAAAAAGTTATTTAAGACCAATGGAAATTGTTGTGACCTCTTGGTGTAACCATAAATATTGACATAAAATTATTTCTGGTAATGAACATGTTTGATTGAATTGGGAAAAGCAGCCCAATTTAATAGCAGATCCAACCAAATCCAGATGAACAAGGTCAACATAGAAGACCTCTAGCAAAATATGTATAAGTTCCAGAGAAATTAGCCAGTGGTCCAACTGGGCAAAGACCCAGGAGGGCAAAGTGAGAGCAAGGCAGAATCCCAAAAAGTACAACCATAAATGGAAATTAACTTAGTGGACCAAATGTTTTAGCACACCTTTTATGCAAACATGCCATCAGTTCCAAAGCAGACCTTCCAAAAAATGATATATCGCCCCCTGAGATTTCATTAAAAGGGCTTACACACCTAAGTTTTCTGTGACAGAGGGAGCAAGACAGTTATGTGCCCAAGAGCGTTTGAGTCCACAATCCGGCCCTGGTGACATGTGCAAGGAGGAAGTATCAGAAAGTGAGCCTTGAACAAGAACGCATGTTTACTCTTCAGCTGAGGGGCTATTCAGTGCAAATCAAATCAAAGCAACCTGTTCAAAAACACATTAAAGGAAATAGTCTACCCACTTCTGATTAGAGGTAGGCATCACTCCTTATTTGGGTACCCCCTAACGACAACTTCCGGTACACGTTGTCATGAATTGCTATCCTATGTCATGGCTCATTTGAAGCTGTAGAGGGCTGAGAGACATGTTAGGCTGTAAAATGCTACAAAATTTGTGTTTTGTTTAACTTAAAAGGGTGCAGTTACTCTTTAACAACAAACAATAAGTTAACAAGAAGCATATTTTGCTATCTTGTTTCATGTGGATCCATTATGTTCCTTAGAAAAAATATCCCTTAGGTAATGATCAATAGTATAAGCAGTATGAAGCCCCATTTTTTAAAAACAGAAGCAGGCCCATTCAACCATTTCAAGACACAGCTGAAACAACAACTTGCCACTGCAGGAACTGACCCTAGGACTTGAGAGAGTATAAGAGCAGGTGGTATTTGGCCATCAGGACGAGACAGAGAGCAGCAACAACTGACCACATTCTCTGGCCAATCCAGAGAATAAGCAAACACAGTTAGGACTTCAGCATTCAAACATTCCTGAGGAAAACCTTTCACATAGAGTCTGCCTTAGAGCAACTGTCTTTGTCTGCTACTAATTTGTAAGACAACCAGTTGAAATACAAACAAACCCATTTCCTTCCCTGACCTAAATCCATACTTAAAAGGAAGCACACATCCATTGTTGAGAGGAATACCAAATATTTTATTCTGTTAAGACTTGACGTATTTTATGCTTTGTGTTTATGCAATAGGAATTCATAATTTTAATTTATGATTAGTGCTTATGTTGTTAAGTAGCATGAGACGGCAATAAACATATTCTTTATAAAATGTCTTTTTTTCTGGAAAAAAGTTAATTTAAACAGCCAAAGTTACTTTGAACAGTGTTACTAAGACATTTCACAATTCTCCAAGTACTGTAAGCAGTGGTAATATAAATGCGTAAATGAAGTGCTCTTGAGCGAGGCATCTAACCCCACAATTGCTCCAAGGGTACTGTCCTTGTACTTAATTCACTGTAAGTCACTCTGGATAAGCCTGACAGCCTAATGCAATGTAATGTAAACAAATATGAAACCCTTTCAAACTATCATTATTAGAGATGGTGTTGTGTTCTCTCTCAGGAGGAATTCACAAAGGGTCTTGCTGCAGGTATAGAGGCTCCACAGGTAATAAGGCAATATTTTCAGAATGATATATTCACACTTACTTTACCCAAACATCTTGTTTTTCATTCTTATGTTCCTGACATTTACATATCTGACTAACTTTTGAGGTGAGTGTTGGCCCATGCTGTCATTTTGTTAGGGTTAGTGGATAGGAGTGAAAAAGGTCATGGGCTGATGGCTAAAGTAAGCAGCAGTTTGAAGTAGGCAAACACTGACTGGTACATACTCAGATTATTTGGTCAATGAGGTTTTGCCTTTCATTCATTCATTATTTCTGAAAACCAGGGCAGTCATTATTTCATACAGGTTAAAATAGTTATAGTCCCACAACTCATAAATAACATTAAAGAGATCATTTTGTGACCTTTTGTGAAATTACCCATCTCCCCCCCGTGAGATTACAGTGTACCTATTGCCCCTGTGTACAGTCCTTCCCCACCATTCATCTGCTTAGAAAATGGCTTCTTTTTTCTACATAACTCAGCTGATTCCCCAGACAGGTGGCACATTCCCTTGAGAATCTGTCCTGTTTCGTGGGATATATATTCTGTAGTTTATAATTAACTAAACTATGCAGTATGTAATGCAGCCAAACCAGGCAGTGCTGCGCTGAACTGAATTTCTCAGTCACAAGGCAGACAATTTGCATCTGCTATAAGGACACCTTCTCCTAAGGATAGGAAACCTGTTCCTTATACCAGGAGATCTTATCGTGAGCTGTAGGTATGTAGGAAGACGTTCAAGTTCAAATTTATTGTCAATGCACAGTCACAAAACATGTTTCCCCGCAGCATTCTTTCTTTGCTGTACACATAAATGCCATGCATAAAAAAACACATAAGACATAAAGCAGCACGTACAAACTCCACAATCAAGCAGGACTTTCTTTTGTGTGCTGATATTACAAGTATGGATACTGTACATTTCAGATTACTGGAACAGTTTTATCATGCAATAAAAATAAAAGTGATTCAGAGCTAAGCAGTCTGTAAAATCACTGTTAAGTTTGCACATTCTCATATAATTCAACAAAATCCTAAAAGGTTTAGTTATTTTTTAACTTATAAGTGTACATTGGTACTACCTTACAAAACAACGTATGGGTATTGTCATTAGTTTAAACATACACCCTTTAGGATATGTACCCAATGTACAGTGCATTTAATGAAACTGTCTCCACTGGCTTTATTGCTAGTGAACCATTTGACAGCCGTAGATTATGTTTCCCCCATACATGCTCTTGGCCACGGTCTTTTGACATATCTTCCAGTGTATCATAAGGTGAATATACAATGGTCTTCAATTGATGGCATTCTTAGTCCTACAGTCATCATTGGGTTTCTCATGTGGTGTTGTATTAATGACCATGTTACCCAGAGTGCTGCATTTAACCAAGGAATGTTAAAAAAAAAACCCTGACACTGCAACTACAGATTGCTTTGTGATATATGCATTACGGGTATTGTTCTGCATACATTAGAGTTATAATTATGTGCAGCCATGCAGCTAGTTTAAGGTGAACAATGTTCAAAGAGAAAATGCAACGTGTGCCTGCCCTAATGGTGCTGAGGTATTTTTACCATGTTTATGTATTAGGTTCAGTACATAACTTCGGCCAAAGTCAGAAATGGCATCATCTACCCATGTCATATAGTTACATAGAATCATGGTTAAATGGAGATGGAGAGATTGTGTGGGCAAATTACAGGTTGACATATGTTGAATTGTTGATAGAAGGAAAGAGAGAGAGAGAGAAAGAGAGAGAGAGAGAGCACTGCTCTGGCCATATGCAAGATAGCAGGGAACACAGACAATGTTCCCTTCTGAATTAAAGGAGAACTTCGGTGTAAAATGAAAATTGGAAGTGGAATGGAAGTGGTATGTGCCCTTAGATGAAGCATGACGACTACGCTATTTTTAAACCATTAAAACAGCTCGAAGAAACTCCACACTCCATCGGTAGTACAACAAAGGCTCTGGGATTCAAAACAAAGCACTGAGAATATTGTAAATGTACACAACGCTTATTTAAAAAACTGTTCTTACATGCAGTAATTTGCAGTTGTTTCTTGTCGCCGCCATTTTGAAAGTCCAAACAAGTCGACTGTACTACCTCTCCTCCTATTCTTCCTGCTGGTTCGTGTTCGTCAATCAACTTGTGCGGACTTTTATCATGGCGGCGACGAGAAACTACAGCAAGGTACTGCGTGTCAAAACTGTTTTATTAATAAATGTTGTGTACACTTACAAAGTTCTCGTTTTTAATGTCAGGGCCTTTGTTGTACTACCGATGGAGTGTGGAGTTTCTTCGAGCTGTTTTAATGGTTTAAAAATAGCGTAGTCGTCATGCTTCGTCTAAGGGCACCTACCACTTCCATTGTTAGCCTTCTGGGACAAACGATAAAAAATAATTCAACTCTGAATGCAACAGGCTAAATCAATTTTGCTCCTCAGTACACATACCAACTCGGCATGATGTTTTAACATGCCAGTTTTCATTTTACACTGAAGTTCTCCTTTAAGAATTTTGGAAATGAATCACATTTCACATACTAATCACCCATAGGTATGCTAACTGTCTGAAAGTGTATGTTTGGCTTGGTGGTGGGCCCCAGTACAAGATTGCCTTCAGACAGGATTGCTGAAGAGTGATGCCCCCTATATTAAAAAGGGGGATGAGAGTGTAGAGCCACTAGTCAGACGAGGGAGTAAGGGGAGGCAGAGGGATCATTTGCAATGCCAGTGCACATGACGTGTGAAGCAGTAGGCAGGTTTAAATCACCCGGAAGGTGCGGGACAGGTGAGTTAATTGCTGTCAATCATCCCTATGAGTTCTTCCCGAACTTTGTTTAAAATACAACATTGACAGCATGTACCAAACTGTTGCTATCCTTTATTATTACTATTATTTGCTCTTCTTTATATTGAACCACAAGTCATAAAATCCTTACTGGGGATCCAAATGCTTTTTAACTTGTTTTCAAACTGAACTAACACAGTAAAGTTTTGCCACTGACTGAATAAATATTATTGCTGTGTTTTCTTAATTGAATCAGCTCTCTCTTAACAGTTTGTAAATCGATAGTTAATTAAGGTGAAAGTGTTTGAAGTGAAGGCAGAGAGCATAAAAGTTGGAGAAGTTGTTCAATCTGGGTGACCTACGGCCTATGGGGATATCAGGGTGTGATTTCTTATGCCCCTGCTGGTCAATATCCCCAGCCTTTGGTTGCTGTGAATGTGCTTCATTGGATAATGTTATAGCAGTTTCAGGCTCAATGCTGTGTTTTTTGGTTGCTGACATTCAGTGTTCCGACTGTGCCTAGCAGAGCATGAATAAAGCTTGACTGCTTCCTCTGAAATTGAACTCAGGATAGAGAATTACACTGCTGGCATTACTTTAATATATGCAGCCAGGCCTGTACTGCACATCTAAAAGGAGGGATAGGACTTTTACTGTGATTCGAGAAGTTAAAATACTTATACATTAGAGACAAAGCATTATAAAATCCATGAATTAATGAGACCTTTTATTGCCCAGAAGTGAATTTGTCCTACACTCAGGAAGCCACAATACACAACACTGAGTGTTCAAATGCACACAGCAATAAATAATAATACAACAAGAGAAAACATTACAACATTAAGACATTAAGACATTAAAGAGGCAGAGAAATGTTACTTTAAAAAGGCAAAACTACTGCATAAGCATGAATAGGCCTATAAAAACACTGAAGTCAAAGTCTAAATGATCAAGTGCTTAATTTTAAGTGACTCACTGACATCCAGAGGTGGACATCCGAAAGTCAAAATCATGTCATTTATTCCTTCTGCCTGTACTTAAAGGGGAAATTCGGTGTAAAATGAACTTTGGGTATGTTAAAACATATTATTATTATTATTATTATTATTATTATTATTATTATTATTATTATTATTATTATTATTATTATTATTATTATTATCAAGGAAAGCTGACTGCACAGTATTGGCAGAGTTTATGCTTGACCCCTTACACCCACCAGTGTGGATCACTTGCTGTATTGTGCTTTGATAACTGATGAACACAGTGAATGATTACAAAAACAAAAGCACCATAAGAGCATGTGGATGCACATAGATGCACGCACACATGCACGCACTTACAGAGAGCAAGAGACAGTGACAAAGAGAGACAGACACACACAGACACACATATGTACACGCACACAATCACACCCTGACACACACACACACACACTGACACACACACAGTCTCACACTGACACGCGCACACACACACACACACACACACAGTCACACACTGACATACAAACACACACACAATCATCGCCGTAGCCAGCTAGGAGGCCACTGAGGTCCAGACTTCAGTCATTTTTAGAGCAAAAAATAAGTTTGTATGCTAAATATTCAACTGGGTAAAAACAATAAAAATTAACATGAATAATGCCTTCGTGAAAAGTGCATTGTTAATTCTGTTAAATGTTGATATTGTCTCTTCTGTGCTTGTTTAGTGCATGCGTGTCGGAGTGAGCAAGAACAAATAAAAGCAATGAATCAATGAAACATGACAGTCACAAAAAATGCAGTCCTCACTCTAGAGCGTGTGCATGGCAACCATCAGCGCTCTTCCATGACGCTGCTAAAATTTTGCCTATAGGTTCCGAAGCAGTACACATGCCTTGTTTGTGAAATTTAAGAATTCCTTCGGTAAGCCATAGCAATATTTGTAGGAAGTGTTCTGACTTGATTTTGCTGTGTGTAAAGAAAGAAGGCTGACACATTAAAAAATGATCTGGACACAGCTCTGGCCTTCCATTAAAGGTTGGGTTTTCTTTAGGCTATTGGCCTCGAATTGGATAACCAGTTTTTACAAAGCTAGCCTACACAATGTTTGACAGCACTGACTGAATTATTATTGGGTCTTAAAATTAGTGTCCAAACATTTGAAAGGAGAATTTGGGAAAATGGGGGAACTTTGATGTCTTCCATCCTGTATCAGTGAAGGTGATCGGGTTTTATTTTAGGGATTCTACAGAAGCCCCTGTTTTGTCACATCTCCAATTATCCCTCAGAGGTCTGATTAACTATCTATAGTCATTGGCTTACTCTCCGGGGATGATGGAGATGAATTATTGAAGAAGCAGCTGTTTTCCATATTAGCATATAATTCACACTTCATTGAAGTTGATATTTAATTTAACACACGTTACACCACATGGTTCCATTGCAATTTCTATTATTCACAGCTCTTGCAGTGACAGAGGGATTGTGACAGGACACATAGTGTTGAGGTACATATCTTATGCTACTGCAAGTGTTTTAAATGCATGAGTTGTAAAAAGCTTGTAAATTGATGCTTTCTAAACTAAAAACAAATATCTTGCAGTTGTTGCGGGACTTTCCCAGGCATGTAAAAAAAAAACCTACCACACATGCTGCCAGTCTCAACTTACAGAAAAAAAGGAAACCAATTAAATGAAGTTTCATCCCAAAGGGTACAGGGTGCTATGAGTAAAGCCTTTCTATTACACTAATCCTGCCTGGAAACTCAGCGTGGATAAGAAACACGCATGACACCCAGCACATTCCCTTCTGCTGCTGAGCTTGAAAGGACATTAAATTACCGATAACAGAGAATGGATGGATGCTCATGGATTCAGCTTCTTTGCCAAAGTAGCAAAGGGGATTACTGACCACCTCCCTCCATTCCTGCACACAAGCTCCATGGAAGGTCTCCCACTCCCTCTTTCGGGAGCTGGGAGTGTGGGTGGAGGGGATGGGTGGGCTTTTTTGGGGGGTGATGAGATGGTATGAGACAGCAATCCTGAGAGTATCCTTAGGGGGTGTATTCATGGCCTGTGGTCAGTAAAACACACACAGAAGGGCTATCATCACATGAACACATCACATAAACTAGATGTTTATAGAGGTACCTGGTATGACTGCCACATGGTATTGATTTTTGGCTACCCTACATTATCAACTATTTTAATTTGAAGTGGCTATTGGTACAGCAGCTTCCGTGCCCTAGAACTGTAAAATAAATAAAAAATAAATCATGTTCCTGTCTGCACTTCAGTATAATGCTGCTATTAATTGTTGAAATCAAGTCATATTCCCACTATAATATTGTAATTAGTTTGTTTTATTTAGTTAATACTGTATATTATCACAATGGATTTGAGACATGATATTTCATCTATATCTAACAGGAATGTTTGTTGCAATGAGATACTGTGGAATACTGTGGTTTAATGTCTCGCCAGTTGTATGTATAACGAGCAGGAAACACAGCTACCAGGACTTAATTCTTTTATTTTTCATCATCCTCAGGGTACCGGAATTACAGCAAGTATGACATAATTCAAATGTTCTTCATAAAATGCTTCAACAACATTTCTGCACACAGTATTCCTCCCTCAAATTAGCTCAGCCCTCCCAGCATGTCTGAGCAGATTCTCTCTCTCTCTCTCTCCCTCTCTCTCTCTCTCTCTCTCTCTCTCTCTCTCTCTCTCTCTCTCTCTCTCTCTCTCTCTCTCTCTCTCTCTCTCTCTCTCTCTCTCTCTCTCAGGATGTGAAATCACAAACTGGACCAGCACAGCACAGAACCTCATGACAGAACTGATAATACGGCTCTCTCTGCTCATGTCAGCCCACACACACTCTCTCTCCCAAACAATCCCATGACAGGACAAATATGGAACAAATGTGTATTGCAAATCCATTGTATGACTAAGCACCTCTGCTGAAGATTAGACATTCTCATACATTTCATCAAGTGAATGATTAAAATGTAGTTCCGTGTGAGATTTATGAGTTTTAATAGTGTGAGGAACACTAGGTAATGCTGACAGGGCTAGCATACATAATTTGTGACAGTATAGCCAATGTGCTGAGGTCTATAGATTGGGCTAAGTTGCATAGTTCTTCAATTCAATGTGAATGTGAATTTAGGAAAGATGTATATCTTAGTGTTTTCCACTACTGCCTTATAGATAAGGCAGCCACCTTAACAGTACATCACTCCTGCCTTAACTAAGTTGTCCCAATAGAAAAAATACACTTAAAATGTGTGCTTAAAATTAGGTGAGGAAATTATAAAAATATGTATAGATTGTTCATCAGTTACCTTCCATTCATTCCAGCTGGAAAGCTTAAAGGTGTCATTCCCCGAGAAACCTAGCAAAATATAGGTGAGTAGGTGTGGTTTTTTTAGAATGTTTAGATTTTCTACTTGGATCTTCTATGACCGAATGGGTTTTTAAATGATGGTAGCCTGTAATTAGAATAGCCGAGAACCTGTCATTCTCCCAGGCCCATCTACTCCACCAAACTAGAACAGCCTCAAACAGGAGCACAATAGCATTTTTCACCAAAACTGGCTCACAGGGCATTCATTAATGCTAGAGACCACTGCAAAAGTAATGAAAAAAATGATGCAATGACACGTTTAAAGCAAGCACAATGCAAAGGCCTACTATGAATAAGTAATATATATTTCAATTATATTCCTGTATTTTCTTTGTACAACCACCACCTTAACTAACAAACTCCCCACAAGAAACACTCTAATGTTTCATTTGAACTATTTTTGTGTTGCCTTTGGTTATGTTAATGTCGGTGTGTATCCCCTACCATAAACACACTCTGTAGCCTCTTGTAATAGTGTTTCACTATTACTGCATGGTCTGTAGTGAGAGCATTTGTGTTTCATTGTCAGCATCCTCCATCTAAATAAATTATGCGAGTGTCATAGAGGAGTCTGAAGAATAATGCCAGACCTTCAGACATTTGCAGACTGCAATTACACTATACCTCTCTGTATTTGTTTTCAGCAAGTCCTTGATCAGGTTAAGTGCAATCTTGCTTGATTAAGCTGTTATTGCACAAAGTACATTACCAATTGCCTTTTTGGTCACTGTTGATTAGGACTGACACAACCCTGCAGCATGTATATTACTTTGTAACACAACGTATTTTTGCAATGCAGCCTTATTATAAATTAATTAAAGTCATGTTAAGTTCTCAATATGGAGATTGTACCTCTACGTCAGACTGGATATGGAGGAAAGACTAATCAGTTTATCCACAAATCCAACTAAATGTTGTGCTTACTTTGGAGAATCCCGCAATGTTCCTGTGAATGTGTATTCCAAAATTACTGAAGAAAATGCTTTTTGTTGCTGTTGATAAACTAGATGCACTGCATAGTGGTACATGGTATGACTGCTACAGTGTGCTGTGAAGTTCAGTATCCTACATGACAAATTTGATGTGATAATGACTCTCCACCCAAAATACTGGCAATTCAAGTTTTCTAAGAATTTATCAGAATGTTTTCAAGGCGTGGTCTGCAGATGACGTACACCAAGAAGACCAACATTCCAACATTTTTTATACCTTAGGCACGTTCATCCGATTGTGAATATATTTGGTGTAGCAGATTGCATCTGCAGACAGTGCCTTGAAAAATTCTTAAACATTCTCATAAATTCTGAGAAAACTTGAATTGCCAGTATCTTGGATGGAGAAAGTCATTATTGCATCAAATTTGCCATGTAGGATCACTACTTATAACTACAGAATAGATACTTATTCTATAGGGGCACTATAACTCCCTTTGTGCTGAACCCATACTCATACCATGTACCACTATGCGGTGCATCTAGGTAATGATAACAGGGCCCAAAATTATTCTTTCAACCTGTCTGTCTGTGTCCCTGTTTGCATTACTGTATGAAAGAAAATGTAACTTAAACAACATAATATACTGTATGTGCAAAGCAAAAAAATACTAATGCTGAAGAATGCTAATATGTAAACAAATAGTTTCTACCATCTCATCTAGCCAAGACTGTCGACATTGATATTTTTTGCATTTTGTTTTAACTGTCTGGACTGCCAGCATAGAACTACCCATTCTGTAATCTGACAGTTTATATTACAGAGCTGGTTGTCAGACTGAAGAGTAAATGTCACTGCTCTAAGAGCTCTCTTCAAAATTCAAAAACTTCTGCAACAGTGCTGAGGCTGAGTACTCAGGCTTTTAAAATGCATACCTCTGCAAACACTGTCACTCCAGCTTTTCATCACTCTCACCACTCCTGTAGGCTTTGCTGCTGGCTTTAACCAAGATGGTGAAACAAAACTGAAAAAATGAGAGGTTAAAACTGCTACGTTGCTCAAAATGTTCTGACTGATTTTATGTTGGCAGCCTGTGTTAGATCAGTTAAAGGGTGACATATGATATAGCATAGGTAGAGTTAAAACGAAGCTGAAAGCTTTTCATATTACTAATTCAGTGTGTGGGAGGACACACAGTATAAGTATGCTTCAAGACAAGCAATTATGCAAAATACGGTCTAGACAAAATATTCCTAACACTCCAAGTCGTCTATATAACTGAAAACAGTTCACAACATGTGGATGGATCCTGCTAATTCAGTTATTCCTTTACTGCTGAGTGCTTTGTCTGACATCTATCACTTAAAAATCATTTGCACACCACATACAATATAACATGCAGTGCACAATGAAGCTGTGTATTTCCCCATTTACATATTTTTACACCCACACAACAGATGAAAACTTGAGTTCACTTTGGATAAAAGTGTATGCTAAGTGTAATGTAATATAATGTAATGTAATATTAATATATATGCAATGAGGGGAAAATCAACAGCATGTTGTCGTGTTTACTGTGGGGCTGTTGAAAAGTAGCATCTTAATCCTGTACCTTACCACCACAAAGCCAAGACTATTAGTTAATGCAAATTGATATACAAAAGTCCATATGCAGTACACCAACCACTCTAAAGTGTTCTGGTAGCCTAGAGGGAAGATCAAGGTTCCAGCAATGGCAAGATTATAGCTTTGATCTGTAGGGTGCATATCTATCTGAAGAAATGGAAGCCCACCTGGTGCTCTAAGTTGCTTTGAATTAAGTGCCTAAAAATGCATGGAATAAAGAATAGAGCATGTTGGTGTAATTGTACTGCTGGTACAGTATTAGCAAAAACTAACTTTAAAACATGAGTTGTTAAGCAATACTTAGTGTAAATATGGTATCATTGCGTATAAAAGTTGGTTGGTTAAGACCTAGAGATCCAGTTCCCCACACTGACACAAATGTGCTAGTTCTGTGTGCTATGTGCCAAGTTAACTTGTCTCCTGTTTGGATATAAAATATAAGATTGTGAAAAGTGACTTGACATGGTAAAAAAAAAGATATTTACTGTTAATCACAGGGAATTATTTGTTGTTCACATTGGGCATAGGTTTTGTGGTTTTAATTACTGTAGGTCAGACTTGACTGAACTAAATAGATCAGACTGGCTTTTATATTTCCAAAACAACCATGATTGAATTAAACTGTGTTCAACTGTGTTGCTGAGCTGAGGAAAAACAAACGACCCCGTTCTGCTAGTTGAGCTTTAGCAATGCACCATTTCCACGGCAAGACTTACAGTATTTACATTTCATTCTACACTGGTAGAGGTTTTAAAATCACCCACACACACCTGTTCCTTGCAGTTTTGAGCTTGTGACGAGCCTCAAAAGCTGGCTGAGTGGGCCTCAAAATGGTTGAATGGATAGTTTTTCTGCTATAGCTCTGTCTGTCTAAATCCAAAAGGACGTCCACTGTTTGACTATGACTCATTTTGCTACTGTCACTTTATGCGACTCCCTTAGAGAATGGAACAGGAGCTGCTCTGTGCTGGAACATTCACCACATATTGCCTGTGAAGCGTGGACTTGTGTTTGCCAATTGGTTAAAGGGCAATAAATAAGCCTTTATTGCCTCAGAATTTCTCTTACAAGCAGTGGGACCTCCCCATCCCACTGTACACTCTTAAAAAAAGGTTCTGTATCACTTGCTTCATGTATGGCACGCCTTAATGGTTCCATATAGAACCCTTTTAAAGGGTTCAAGTTAAAGAACACTAGGTGTTCTTGAAGCCAAAAAAACGGTTCTATATGGAACCCTTTAGTGGTTCTTTAAATATTCCAGAAGTTCAAAAATCATCATCATTATCATTATCATCATTATTATTATTGTCACGATTTGAGCTGGCATTTTCTACCATGCTGCCCTGACGCTGGTTGTCTCATTATCCATACATTTTCTCTATTTACTGTTTTAAGTTCTCTGGTTCATTGTACACTGTCGTTACCCACCATTTGCCATAACCTTCTTCCATTGTTACAAAGAGTGCAGGGAGAGGACTACCCGTATTTCTGGGTAACAACTGCATGTCTTTCCACTCGCATTTTAAACGTGCATTGCATATCGCCATGCATTAACATTTCATCTGTTTTAGCAATTACTTGGGTTTAAAGACACACAAATGTACACACTGGCTGTTCCCAATCATTACATTTATTGTGTTAACTTTGTGAAGCATCTCTGAAACCATACTTACCAAAGTAAGCAAGGGGGTAGGAGCATAGGTGGAAGTTGAAGCACCCATGGGGAAATCCCAACCCGGAAAGGGCCCAATAGCCTTTAGCATTCCGTTGACTTCCATTAATTTTAGCGTCACTTTGAAATCAACTCCACAAAATATATCATGCATGATCAGCACAAAGACCTCTAAAAGCACAGTACATGCCATAAAATGTGGTCCATAGGGGGCGCAGGGTACTAAATTTTGTGACATTTCGTCATAAGGGGTGATGTTTATTGTCGAAGCTAGGTGTCGAAAAACAGTTTTTGTTAAATAACTCGTCAACAATTTTGCTCAAGACAACGATTTTGTGTTAGTATGTCAGTGTTACAGAGGCGTATCGACCCAGCCCGTAAACACTCACTTGAAGCATAGCGCCACCTAGTGATATGGGTAAATGCAAAAATTGGGATATTGAGTTGCCAATATCTTGGACAGAGAAGGTGGGAACTCCACAAAATATATCATGCACGATCAGCACAAAGACCACTAAAAGCACAGTACATGCCATAAAATTGGGCCCAGAGGGGGCACTGTAATTGTACAAAATCTCCTTTTGCCTATTTGTTTCAAAATTCACTCCTACACACTACACAAACACACACAATGTCATTTATTCAAAACTCACATCCATGCCCACTTCCAGGAAATCATTTCCGCACAATTTCTCACCTCACAACACTGCTCTACCACACATTCATCATACCAGCAGTTCCCACATTTCAATACACGGCGGCGATCATACCATGTACCGCTATGCGGTACATCTAGTTTGGTTTTGGTGTTTTCTCTGTAAATATTTGCACTTTTAGAAAATAGAAAAACAAGAAAAAAAGAAATATTTTTAGTGAACATTGTCTCTCGTCTGCTCTGTTGCTGGTCATCCTGCCACAATTGTTATAAAATGATTATACATGCTTTTATCAGTTAGCAAAACTTACAAGTAGGTTGTCTATAAAAGCCCAAAAAGGGCTTTTAAAAGGAAAAATATTTATTTCATAATAATCAGAACAAAGAGTGGATAGTATACATGTGAGATACTACAGAAATGTGTTCTGTTGATAAGCAAGCAACCTAACAATGTGACAATATTTAATTAAGTACAGGGAGTGGATTTTCTTTTTCTGTGTGTGCTGTATCTGTCTGTGCCTATGTGACCCTTACATACATGGATGGCAAAAAGTACCCAGATGACAGAGACAAGTGGAGATGCATGCTGAGACCGTGGGGTCATCTGGCTGGAACAACAGGTACAGCTGGGTGTCATCATGATATGTTTAAACTTCAAAGCCATAACTCTGCTTAAGGAGGTCCATTTGCCTATGCTCACTGTAAACTGTTCACTTGGTTTAGCCAAAAATCGTTGTGTCAGCCCCTAGATACCGTGCGTGACATGACCTTGCCATTATAGATGAACATGTTAGAATGTGAAAGTTGTCTTGTGGTAAATTCTCATATAACAAATAGCCTACATAGGTGTTGTTCTGAAGGTTAACGGGAGAGGAAGAGGAGAGGAAGAGCAGAATAGAGGAAGAGCAGAATAGAGGAAGATGAGAGGAAAAGCAGAAGAGAGGAGAGGAAAAGCAAGGGAAAAGGAGAGATCTTGGAACTGGGGGGCCCATCTCAGATTATCAAGATTGTCAGCTGGATTGTCAGCTGGCCTGCCTGGTACTAGCTTGCTTGTAATGAGGAAGCTACTATCTTAATGATCAGGTGGGAAACAGTGCATATAGACAGTGCCTACTGAAGTTGCAAGAAGTGTCAGAAGCGTAGGAAGAAAAAGCAGCGAGGCATGGTGAAATTGTCAAACCATTTCTCAGCCGCATCGTTCCATTAGAAAACAATTGAATTGGAGCACCTGGCAGAGAAAAAAGCATCACAGTGCTCAGGTTCTTGCTCCTGGGCACCACAGCTCTGCAGAATACTGATCAGCTCTGCATACCTGACTGATAGCTTGTGTGTGTAAATCTCAATTAATTAACTGATGTAAACTCATTATTCACCCTTATTTGATTTAAGCGTGTCTGAAACAGGGATAGTGGATGGCGGGTACAGCAGATGGGGATCCCAGAGCCAGGTTGAGACCTCCTTGTCTAGAGTGAGCAGGTTTAGCATCATGGGTGTCACGAGGCCATGCCCTCAGCTGTGCCCCAGTAAAAAAAATGTGTCTTTGGCAGATTAATTAAGATCAACTGTAGGCTGTAGGACAATATTTATTTATGTATTTCTTACTTCTATCACCTCTACCTTCTGATAGGTCCGGGACATTCTCACAGACATTGCGTCTGTAAACTCTTGGATTGGGGGGACAGTGCCCCAGTAAAGCTTAATTCCTAGTAATGCCCCTGTTCAGCATTCCTCCTTCTCATTCTGAGGAGATCTGCTTTGGCCAGCACATTTCTCGCTAATGCGAATGTTTGCAGGCAATGAGAGGCTGATATCCCCCAAATTAAATTTCTCGGCACTGTTCCTTATTTATTTTGCCATTTTTTTCTTTCCACTTCAAACATCATTTATCTATATCTGCTGAACTGAAGCATTTTTATTTCTGTAGACACTGAATCCTATTTACAAACTGAAATGATATGACTAAGGTGAACAGCAGAGAAGAATTGGCAAAAAAATAAGCAAAACAACACCATCTCCATAAATGACTCACAATATCACACTATGCTGTGGACATATCCTAATGAGCCTAAGGCTACTCATTCTGCATATGGGAAACATGTAATTGTATAACCCATACCATTTCTAGAAACAAGTTTACTTGTCCTTTTAATTCCAGAGATGGCAGAGTAAAGCTTTTTTAGAGAATTATGTGAGAATTGTAACATTAATTAATTAATAATTAATTACTCCTGTCGTGTTCATCTCCCATCCCTTACTTTGGTGTGTAGTGTGTGTGTGTGTGTGTGTGTGTGTACTGTATGTGATTTACTCAGGTCAGACTGGGCCTTGCAAACAAAGGCATCACACTTGCAGCATCTCAGGCCTATGCCTGCTCATTGTGCACAGACTAAAATTAGTGCAAGGCAAACATCAAGCTATATTTTGGTGGTCTGTGTGAAGACATGATACATTAGTCATGAATGTGAATCTATAATAATTCCGCTTAATCAAATGCGCATCAGCAACTGTTTCCATCAACTGTTAAACTAAGTAGATATAGGTTACTGGAGAAAATAGACATCCTCCTTGCCACAGTAGGAATTGTCCATGTCACAGTTTTGGAAATATTTTCAATAATTACTCCTAGAAGGAGATGAGGAAGAATGCTGTCACAGCTCCTACAGCAGAGTTTTTGGCATTGTGAAGACTTCACTGAGCAGCTTCATCGAGTCAAAATTTGTGCAACTGTGTACATGGATAGGCCCGACACGCAGTCCCATCATAGTACCGTGTCCACAGACTAGTGCACAGCAATTGCGCTATATAAACTAGCAACCTGTGCCACTGAGCAGATACTTAATGCAAATATATGCAAATAAACTGTTTCCCTCAACTTTGTTCACATTACAGTCTATGCGCATTAAGAGTTAATCCACTATTCGGCTATTGATTAGTCTGGAAGGTGCAGTTCATTAGGGCGGGTCCAAAAGCACAGAAAAAAAACATGCGTTGACAGACAGACACCTGTCTAGTCTAATATAATAAATTGCTTCATCAGGTAGCTGGTTCCATGGAAGAATCGCACATTAGCACAGGAAAAAAGAGACCCACAAAAAAAATTGTGTGTGTGTGTCTGTGTTGGGGTGGTGTGTATGGGGATGTTTTCTTACCTGATGGATGAATATAATCTGGATAACCATTCATTTCCTATGGCGGTCACTTTTGACAGGAACACCACAGGTGTAACAAGGTTGAATAAAACACTCAAAATTCACTGAAAGTGGTGATCATCACTCTTGTATGTTCAATTGTATAGTGTGGAGGATATCATAAGGCCTTGAGGCAATCAGATGTGAAGCACAATATTTATGAGTGTTTTAAATCGGTCAGATTTGACCCGAACACGACAGGAGGGTTAATATATAATCTTTGTGTGCACTTAAACTGACCTTGTAACTTAGTAATAATGCAGAGGGCAGAGAGGGTGAAATCTCACTGCTGTTAAAAAATGGCAGGACATAGTAGTTTAGAGTTATTATGGGATGGAAATAGACAGCAAAGTTATCACCAAAATGTCACAGGAGTTCAGAAGATTATATTACATAGGGCTATCAGATGTCTGATAAGCATCTTTCAAAGACAATTTTGGGAAACTTCAGCAGTGTATTTCAAAGAATATTCCCAGTATAAAATTAATTCACATAGAACTTGAATGTTCATCAGATTTTTTAAAGCAGTCTGTTAATATTTTACTAAGACTGTCACTGGAAATGTACAGAGCCCCTAAGGGCACATGGGACTTAGAAAGAAGCTCTTTATGGTGTTTAAAGAAAGAAATCTGGTCTAACTATTTTAATAGCAGTACTGAAAGTACCAGAAACCATTAACATTACTATGAACACTGGGGAATATCTTTAACCAACTCTTGATAGGCTTAAAATGAAAGAGTCTGGTATTCTTGAACGACTTGCATAAGTTTCTGCCTGAAATTACAGATAACGTTAAACGTTATAAAATTAAGATCATTTTAGCCCCCACACTGACCTTCTTGTCTTTCACATCTTCCTTCAGAATCTTTGTGTTAGAGCTGACCCCTCCACTGCCCCCTCCCTCTCTCCCTCCCTCCATCCCTGCCATAGCACCACTGACTCTAGCACTTTCCATTTCTATGTTGTAGAAAGAACTTCATTTGGTCCCTTTAGCTATTACTATGAGATTATTACATTTGTAACTTTACATGAATTATGTCAAGCATGTCAGGAAGAAGCTCAGAATGTGACCATCTGTAAGTGTGTTGGCCGAGATTTTTCATTCCAAATCCTTTGCTCCCTTTCCCTTTCATGTCCACTCTGTTGCTGTAAAGCTTCAGTCACTTAAGATGTTAGTATGAAAGTATTGCATTTGTAACTTCACATTATTTCTGTCACGCATGTCAGGCAGACGTTCAGAATTTTACCATCTTTAAAGGTCTCACTGCATAGTTTTTTTTCATTCATTCTGCGTCGGTCTCTAGTATTAATGAATGCCCTGTGAGTCAATTCTAGTGAAAAAAAATGCTTTATTGTTGCTGTTACAGGCTGTTCTAGTTTCGTGGAGATCACAGGCCACAATCATTTAAAGCCCATTAGGTCATAGCACACCAAATAGAAGATTTAAATATTTTAAACAAACACATACTTACCTATATTTTGCTAAGTGAATGTGTGCTGCAAAGAGATCCTCCGGTAATCACAACTGTGACCTGGCTTTTTCTATTTAACAGACTTACATCACTATTGTTCGCCTTTTTCTTATTCGCTCGTTTTTCCGCCTATTTTCTTTCATTGACTAATGGAGGCAATTGGGGTAGAAGAAAATTTTCATGTGCAGCATGCATATGCAACTCAAAGTGACTTGTCGTATTTCAAAAAGAGTACTAAACGGTTTCTCATGGAATGAGACCTTTAAGCCATTAGTATTGCATTATTTCTGTCAAGCATGCCGGGCAGAAATTCTGAATTTTACCATCGTGTACACTTAGTCTTGAGGTCTGAACTCTTGACGGGAGTGTAGAGTGCACATACACTGCAGCACAACCTGTGAAACAGAGAGAGTGAACCATCCTTCAGCCACCATCATCACTGCCAAAGGCATCAACCAGAGACTGACACCTGACAGGTGGATGCCATGCTGTTAGCAAAAAGCGGAAGTAACAAGCTTGAAATATATGACATAGACAGCACTGCAGAGAAGTCTAAATATGTATCATAGACAGATACAGCTTTAGCATTTTTTGTTTGGTGTCAGAAAATCAGTGCACTGCCAATATTATTCAGATATTTTAGATTTTTGTGGACTGACATGGAATATTTGTTTTGTGTTTTTTGAAGGCTTCAGCCAGATAATTATCATCATCATCATCATCATCACCTATACCTCAGAGGAAAGCATGGCAGTATCTTTTATTCATGTCACTGCGTTTTGTTTTTGGTTTCTGTTTTTTTTAATCTCTTTGGTTGTGCCACAGGAAGATTTTTTTTTAATTACCTTCCTGTATGCGATAAATCTAGAGCTCTGACTCTAGCACTTTCCATTTCTATGTTGTAGAAAGAACTTCATTTGGTCCCTTTAGCTATAACTATGAGATTATTACATTTGTAACTTTACATGAACTATGTCAAGCATGTCAGGAAGAAGCTCAGAATGTGACCATCTGTAAGTGTCTGTTGGCCGAGATTTTTCATTCCAAATCCTTTGCCCCCTTTCCCTTTCATGTCCACTCTGTGCTGTAAAGCTTCAGTCACTTAAGATGTTAGTATGAAAGTAATGCATTTGTAACTTCACATTATTTCTGTCACGCATGTCAGGCAGACGTTCAGAATTTTACCATCTTTAAAGGTCTCACTGCATAGTTTTTTTTCATTCATTCTGCGTCGGTCTCTAGTATTAATGAATGCCCTGTGAGTCAATTCTAGTGAAAAAAAATGCTTTATTGTTGCTGTTACAGGCTGTTCTAGTTTCGCGGAGGAGATCACAGGCCACAATCATTTAAAGCCCATTAGGTCATAGCACACCAAATAGAAGATTTAAATATTTTAAACAAACACATACACGGGCCTGGTTATGTCTGTGACTGGCAGAGACTTCCTTCCTCCAAGAATCCGCATGAGAAGTGTTCCCTTGCCACAGTTGTTACCCGCAAACCTTTAACAGCAGCGGAGACTAAGAGGAGACTATTATTCACCAACGGATTCCTTTCTTCCCCAGTGCTGAGCTTCCTTCCCCCTCACACGAGACTAGAACACTGCAAACATGCACAGAAAGAGGAAATTTCCCTCAAACTATATGGACTTATCTGAGCTGGACAGAGCAATGGCTGGACTACTTTAAAAAAACACAACAAAAAGCTAACTAGACAATCAATCTTTTAAGTATTGTCTGTCAGGCATTTGCATGAAAGATATTTGTCCACTTTGAGTTGAATTGTAATGAGGGGAATGACATGATTTTCCCAATGTCTCTTCCCACTTAAGCCTTAAACACTGAACCAAGCTTGTTTAAAAAAACTTGTCACCAAGGGTGAGGGTTATACTTTATTTGCCTCTTTTTCTCCAGATCAACTTTAATCTTTAATTTCCATAACAAGTGAAGCCTTGAGGCATTTCCGAGGAGCATCTTCTGATTCAGATGCCCGTCGCCTGGCTGGCATTATTTATAATCTGCTTTCCAAGACGGAATGATAATGACTTATATGCTAATACCGCATGCTAATAGGCTTCTCACATTTAGCTCTTGCCCCACCGCTCTGACAGTGCTGTGACAATAGGTAGGACAAAAAGCTCATGTGCTGATTGATGCAGCCTCAGTGCTGGCAGAAGTATTGTTCCTGTTTTCGCTTATGCAAATGCCTCAGTCTCATCACTCACAGCCAAGGTGACAAGGACAACTTGTCTGACTCTTCTCAGTGAAATGTTTTAGAGAGACTTTAACCTCAGCAGCAGCCACTTACTTTGCTATAGTGTTTACTATATACATGAAGTGTATTTACATTATTTTTATATAATATGTTAAATATAGGTCTTGTCCTTGGTCATTTATATTTCATTTATGTTTAAAGGAATACGCCACCCCCAGATTAAATGGAGTCGGTCCCCGCAGTCCCTAGAGTTGGACAAGTGGGCAGAAGCGTTTTCTAGCAGACCCAGTCCGAATCTGGCAGCACTGACCCTAGCTTTGCTTAGCATAGTTGCTGTAATCTAGTGTTGCCAACTAGCACACTGTGGCAAAAGTGAATCAATTCACTCAATTTGTTTTACGAATTACTTCTAACTTACTAAATTGTGACCTGTCCATTCAGATCGAGTACAAATGACAATGCAAATTAACATGAAGAGATTAACAAAGTAGCATTTAGATGAGGGACTATATTCTGCGGAAGCACAGGCAAAGCACCGCTGAAAGGCGCAAAGACACCGCACAGTTAAAAAGAGCATTTGTCCTTTAAAGAATTCTAAAAGTAGAGATGCTTTTCATATGGACAGAGTGTTTATTAAAAAACATTTAGACACGTTAACTGCCCCAATCACACATTTAATTAACCTTTCAATTACACACAGTTGTTTTCCTGATAACTGGAAGCATGCAGTTATCTCACCCATCTTCAAATCTGGACACCGCCATGAAGCAACTAATTATAGGCCGATACACATATTGCTAGGACTGATACACATATTGCTAGTACTGATACACATATTGCTAGTACTGATACACATATTGCTAGTACTGATACACATATTGCTAGTACTGTCACGGTTTCACTCTGGACTTGGGTTTTTTCATGTGTGTTTTTCGCTGTTACTCACCTGTTAGTTAATTAGGTTCACTCCCCGGGTTATCTGCTAGTTCACGGCACCTGTACTCCCTTGTTTGGATCCTCATTAGATTATCTCTCTCACTTGTCCTCCCCGCTTCACGATCGTTGTAATCATCCGTCTCACCTGCACTTCCTGGTTTGTAACAATCACGAGTGATTCAATCATTCTATTCACCGGTACTCCTCGTTCACGCTCGTTTAGTTCCCGGGGTTTCCACTACTTATACTCGCCTCTCTCACTCACTCCTTGTCAGTCCGTCTGCGAACCACGGTGTATTCCCTCGGCAAGCTATTTGACTCCTGACTTCTCTGCGTCTGTTTGGCTGTGTATTCCTGGTGTTGCTCGTCTCCCGTCTGTTCCTGTGTTTGCCCCTGTCTGTCTGTCAGAATCTCCTGTCCTCCGGTACCGACTCCTGCCTGCCCTCGACTCTGCCCTGCTCTACTGCCCTGGTGAACGACTCCTGCCTGCCCTCGACTCTGCCCTGCTCTACTGCCCTGGTGAACGACTCCTGCCTGCCCTCGACTCTGCTCTGCTCCACTGCCCTGGTGAACGACTCCTGCCTGCCCTCGACTCTGCTCTGCTCCACTGCCCTGGTAACGACTCCTGCTCGGCTGACTCACCTGCTCCTGGTCTCGACCTCCGCCTGCCCTCGACTCTGCTCTGCTCCACTGCCCTGGTAACGACTCCTGCTCGGCTGACTCACCTGCTCCTGGTCTCGACCTCCGCTTGCCCTCGACTCAGCTCTGCTCTACTGCCCCCGGTATCGACCATCGCCTGCCTACGACTCTTCGCCTGCTTCCGAGTGTGGGTTCTCACCACCCGTCTGCCTGGGTGTTTCGCCGCGTCTTGGTGGATACCTACCGGCTCTCCGGAGCTGTTGACTTTGTCCCTTTTTCCCCAACCCTTAATAAACTATATTTGAGGTTACGCATTTGGGTTCATCTGTCTGTCTGTCCGGTCCCCGTGACAGTACGGACTGACCTAAGAATGGACCCAGCGGACCTCACTATGGACCAGGGCCATCCTCCTGAGCCCCTGTCCGCCTTACCAAGGCTGGAACTTTCCGACAGGGAGCTGGACCGCGTCTCAAGTGACGTGGCCTCCTTGAAGTCCACCACCGACCTCTTACGTCAGCTGGTGTTGCTGCTTCAACAACAGGGGTCTGACCAGGCTCAACAGCTCTCCCGGATCTCTGCCCGAGTCACGTCCTCGGGAGTCAGCGATCCTTTGGCTCCCTCTGCAGGACAGTCTGCCCCGTCATCTGCTCTGGCATGCCTGCCCGTTGCCACTGGCTGCCCCGAGCCCAGGATTGGGCTACCGGAGCGGTTCGGGGGGGAACCCGAGGAGGTCATTGCGTTTATCACTAACTGCCAGCTCACCTTTGACCTCCAGCCGCGGAACTTTTCATCGGAGGCGGCACGGGTGGCATTCACCATAAATCTACTGACTGGGCGGGCCAGACTATGGGGAACTGCTGAGTATCAGCGTCGTTCGCTGAGCTGCAGGTCTTTTGATTCCTTCGCAGCGGAATTAAAGAAGGTTTTTGGTGCTGGTTCTCCTGCGGCTGACGCTTCCCGGGAGTTACTGGAGATACATCAGGGTGATCGGACAGTGACTGATTTTTCTATCGACTTTCGAACGCTCGCCAGTATGAGCCATTGGAACGAAGAGGCTTTGGTCGACGCATTCCTTCACAGTTTGGCAGATTATATGAAGGAGGAGCTAGTTTCTCACGAGGCTCCCACTACCCTGGACGAGGCGATTGCACTCGCTATTCGCATTGATCGGCGAGTACAGGCTCGCCGCCGGGAGAAGGGTCGTTCCAGTCAGCCCTCTCGTCGTTCCACTGTTGGCGAAGCCGCTTACCCCAGTCATTTTACCACGCCCATGGAGGTCGATTACACATCCCTCTCTCCTTCTGAACGACAACGGCGTCTGGTGGGGGGACTTTGCCTGTACTGCGGGGGAGAGGGTCATCGCGTCACTACCTGTCCAGTTAAAGGAGCTAGCTCTCCAGAAGTAGGGGACGTGCGGTTGACTTCAGCCTCCACGAACGCTCCCAGGGGGGACAGACCCCTCCTGCAGGTCGTTCTTCAGCTCCCTTCTCTGTCTCGCTCACTCACTGCCCTCGTTGATTCAGGCTCGGAGGCCAACATCCTGGATATTACTCTGGCCCAGCAGATGGGGTTAGAGGTCCTTCGCCTACCGTCTCCAGTTCCTGCTCGAGCCCTGGATGGTCATTTGTTGGGCCCGATAACCCACATCACCGAGGCAGTGGGAATGTTGACCTCTGGAAACCACCAAGAGAGGATTCGTTTCCACCTTCTCTCATCCCCCCGTGAGCCCGTCGTCCTTGGTTTACCTTGGCTCCGTCTTCATAACCCCCGCATCGACTGGCGGACTGGAACGGTACTAGAGTGGGGGTCGGATTGCCATCAGTCCTGTCTTCGGTCGGCTGCCCCCTCTACTTCGCCAGCCCCCTCTACTACACCTCCGGACATCTCCCGGGTTCCGGATTGTTACCACGACCTGCATGAGGTGTTTAGCAAGGCCAAGGCCACCTCTCTGCCGCCTCATCGCCCCTACGACTGCGCCATCGACCTGGTGCCTGGAGCTACTCCTCCCCGTGGTCGCCTCTACTCCCTCTCTGGTCCGGAAAGGCGAGCGATGGAGGAGTACATTGCGGACTCCCTGGCGGCAGGCATCATCCGTCCTTCTTCCTCACCGGCAGGCGCAGGATTTTTTTTCGTGGGGAAGAAGGACGGCTCCCTCCGTCCCTGCATCGACTACCGGGGGTTGAATGACATGACTGTTAAAAATAGGTACCCTCTGCCACTACTCGCCTCTGCATTTGAATCCCTCCAGGGGGCCACGGTGTTCACAAAGCTTGATCTCCGTAATGCTTACCACCTTGTTCGCATCCGGGAGGGCGACGAGTGGAAGACGGCGTTCAATACCCCCAACGGACACTATGAGTACTTGGTCATGCCGTTTGGACTTACCAATGCCCCCGCCGTCTTCCAAGGACTAGTCAATGACGTGCTGAGAGACATGTTGGATAGATTTGTGTTTGTTTACCTGGACGACATTTTAATATTCTCCAAAGACCTGGAAGAACATAAGCAGCACGTCAGACTAGTCCTCCGTCGCCTCCTGGAGAACTCGCTTTTTGTGAAGGCTGAAAAGTGCGAGTTCCACGCCAAGACCGTGGCCTTCCTGGGGTACATCGTGGCAGAGGGTGCCATTCAGATGGACCCTACCAAGGTGTCTGCTGTCACCTCCTGGCCAGTCCCCGAAAACCGTAAGCAACTGCAACAGTTCCTAGGCTTCGCAAATTTCTACAGGCGATTCATCCGCAATTACAGTTCTGTTGCCGCACCCTTGACGGCTCTCACCAGTACGAAACTGTCATTTTTGTGGACTACCGCGGCAGAAGAAGCCTTCCGCAATCTGAAGGATCGGTTCACGTCCGCCCCCATCCTTCAGGTCCCCGATCCAGAGAGACAGTTCGTGGTGGAGGTGGATGCGTCCGACGTTGGCGTCGGTGCTGTATTGTCGCAGCAGCGCCCTGAGGACAACAAACTGCATCCCTGCGCCTACTTTTCCCGCCGCCTATCCCCTGCTGAACGAAACTATGACATCGGGGACCGGGAACTCCTCGCCGTAAAGTTGGCCCTGGAGGAATGGCGGCACTGGTTGGAGGGGGCGTCCGTGCCATTTATAGTCTGGACAGATCATAAAAACCTTGAATACATCAGATCCGCCAAAAGACTCAATCCCCGGCAAGCCCGGTGGTCACTGTTTTTCTCACGGTTTAATTTTTGTCTGTCTTTTCGCCCAGGTTCCCGTAACACCAAGCCGGACGCCCTCTCCCGTCAATTCCTGAAAGATGGCGACTGTCTCCTTGGCCCTGCCTCCATCCTGCCTGAGTCCCGGGTCGTGGCGGCACTTTCCTGGGACATTGAGGGGCAGGTACAGCGGGCCCTCCAGGACCAACCCGGTCCCAGCGCCTGTCCTGAGGGAAGGCTCTTCGTGCCTGAGGCCCTCCGCGCCCAGGTCCTGCAGTGGGGGCACGACTCCCTCCTGGCTTGTCATCCCGGAGCTACCCGCACCAGCCTCCACATCGCTCGGCGTTTCTGGTGGCCCCGTCTGGAGAGGGAGGTCCGGGAGTATGTTCAAGCCTGTCCGGTGTGCAACCGAAACAAGACCTCCAACCGACCACCCGCTGGCCTTCCCCAGCCTCTGCCCGTTCCCTCTCGTCCCTGGTCCCACATCAGCCTGGACTTTGTTACTGGACTGCCTGCTTCGGAGGGAAAGACTGTTATCCTGACGGTGGTGGACAGGTTCAGCAAAATGGCCCACTTTATACCACTCCCCAAACTCCCGTCAGCTAAGGAAACCGCGCAGGCAGTCCAGCAGCACGTCTTCCGCCTCCATGGCATCCCATCTGATGTGGTCTCCGACCGTGGCCCCCAGTTCACCTCTACCTTCTGGAAGGAGTTCTGCCACCTTCTGGGGGCCACGGTCAGCCTCACCTCTGGCTTCCACCCTCAGGCGAATGGACAATCGGAACGGGCCAACCAAGAGCTGGAGAAGGCCCTGCGTTGTGTGGCCTCCCGGGACCCCCTCTCCTGGGCCAGTCGGCTGGTGTGGGTCGAATATGCCCATAACTCCCTCACCAGTTCTGCTACTGGCATGTCTCCGTTTCAGTGCGTGTATGGGTACCAACCTCCCTTGTTCCCTAGCCAGGAGGGAGAAGCATCCTGTCCCTCTGCCCTCGCCAACGCCCGTCGCTGCAGGAGGACCTGGGCTCGGGCTCGAGCAGCACTCCTGAGAGCTGTCGCCTCGTACTCGGCCGGAGCCAACCGCCGCCGGACTCCGGCTCCTGTATATCGCGTTGGGCAGAGGGTCTGGCTGTCCACCAAAGACCTTCCTGTCCGGGTGGAGTCCCGGAAACTGGCGGCGCGCTTCCTGGGTCCCTTTATGGTGGAGCGGGTTATCAGTCCCACGGCAGTCCGACTCCGACTCCCCACTACCATGAGGGTCCACCCTACGTTTCATGTCTCCCGGATAAAACCTGTACGGGTGAGCCCTCATACACCTGCGGAGCCTCCACCACCCGCTCCACGACTGCTTGATGGGGACCCCATCTACACGGTGCGTCGCCTTCTCCGGTCCCGACGGAGAGGCCGGGGCATACATTACCTGGTGGACTGGGAGGGGTACGGTCCTGAGGAGAGGTCTTGGGTCCCGGCGAGCAGGATTCTGGACCGTTCCCTCATTGACGACTTCCACCGAGAGCATCCCGACCAGCCGACTCTCCGTCGGGGCCGTCCCAGGGGCCCCTCCCAGCCTGTCCGGGCTCCTCCGCCTCTGGCTGCTGCTCCGCCCGCCAGGGGGGCCCGGGATGCTGCGGAGGATGCTGCGCTGCTGTCGGACCGGTCCGAGGAATTCTGATCCCTTGTCTCTCCCTTCCCCCCCACCCGGGTGGTGTTTTCCTTTTTGGGACTTCTGGGGCCGTCCCTTGGGGGGGGGGTTCTGTCACGGTTTCACTCTGGACTTGGGTTTTTTCATGTGTGTTTTTCGCTGTTACTCACCTGTTAGTTAATTAGGTTCACTCCCCGGGTTATCTGCTAGTTCACGGCACCTGTACTCCCTTGTTTGGATCCTCATTAGATTATCTCTCTCACTTGTCCTCCCCGCTTCACGATCGTTGTAATCATCCGTCTCACCTGCACTTCCTGGTTTGTAACAATCACGAGTGATTCAATCATTCTATTCACCGGTACTCCTCGTTCACGCTCGTTTAGTTCCCGGGGTTTCCACTACTTATACTCGCCTCTCTCACTCACTCCTTGTCAGTCCGTCTGCGAACCACGGTGTATTCCCTCGGCAAGCTATTTGACTCCTGACTTCTCTGCGTCTGTTTGGCTGTGTATTCCTGGTGTTGCTCGTCTCCCGTCTGTTCCTGTGTTTGCCCCTGTCTGTCTGTCAGAATCTCCTGTCCTCCGGTACCGACTCCTGCCTGCCCTCGACTCTGCCCTGCTCTACTGCCCTGGTGAACGACTCCTGCCTGCCCTCGACTCTGCCCTGCTCTACTGCCCTGGTGAACGACTCCTGCCTGCCCTCGACTCTGCTCTGCTCCACTGCCCTGGTGAACGACTCCTGCCTGCCCTCGACTCTGCTCTGCTCCACTGCCCTGGTAACGACTCCTGCTCGGCTGACTCACCTGCTCCTGGTCTCGACCTCCGCCTGCCCTCGACTCTGCTCTGCTCCACTGCCCTGGTAACGACTCCTGCTCGGCTGACTCACCTGCTCCTGGTCTCGACCTCCGCTTGCCCTCGACTCAGCTCTGCTCTACTGCCCCCGGTATCGACCATCGCCTGCCTACGACTCTTCGCCTGCTTCCGAGTGTGGGTTCTCACCACCCGTCTGCCTGGGTGTTTCGCCGCGTCTTGGTGGATACCTACCGGCTCTCCGGAGCTGTTGACTTTGTCCCTTTTTCCCCAACCCTTAATAAACTATATTTGAGGTTACGCATTTGGGTTCATCTGTCTGTCTGTCCGGTCCCCGTGACAAGTACTGTTAAAGGTTACAGTGAAAGCTGTCATAGAGCAGCTGACAATGCACCTAAATAACTGCAACCCTGGCTTAAACTACATGCAATTTGGTTTCAGGAAGAATTATTGCACAGAAACAGCTGTCTTGCACTTCACAGAAAAAGTAAGAATGTAGCTTGACAAGGGAGTTGTTGTTGCAGTTTTTTTGGACTTGCGTAAAGCCATTGATACAGTGAACACATCTTTCTTATTTTAATATTTTAAAAACACAAACACTAACATGGCTCTCCTCAAATTTTGTTGAATAGGACGCACTGTGTTAGAGTTAAAGATGCATACTCCTGTTATATGAAGAATACAATCAGTGTGCCTTAAGAATCTGTTTTAGGTTCTTTACTTTATTAATGATCTTCCACAACACTGTCACGGGGTAGATATACAATTATATGCTGATGATATTGTTCTGCACACACATGCAAAATATGCTCAGCTAGCAGCTGAGAAATTAGGTCATACCATGCAAGGTGTAAAAAAGACGAGGCTAGACTCCAACTGCAGACATCTTTATTAAAAATTAATCTATTGATTCAGTCACTGAAATCAAATGGTATACTTTAGATTTAAATCTTAACTTCAAAAAATGCATCAAGAATATGACAAAAACTATTAAATATAACTTTTCTTTTTCAGATTTTAGACAGATTAGATCATCTCTCTCTATGGATGTAGCCAAAATATTTTTGCATGCTTAATCTTCTCTCATATCTCATACTCTATCACCTGTTGGGAGCAGGCCAGTGAATTCACCATTAGACCTCCAGAATCATTATATGAACAAGCTATAAAAACCTTGACAAAAAAATCAGTACCATCATTGCAAGATCTTAAACAGCCTGGTCCTTGCATGCTTACTGGATTTTGTCTGCTATTGCCCTGCTAGTCTGGTATGATCCATCAGAATAGTTTTTTGTTTATGACCTTTGGACAATCATTTATGTTAAAAATTGTACATGTACCCTAATAAATAAAATAAATCACAAATTAGATGACTTCATGGGATACTACAATAATAACTGTTATACAGTGTCACACTGTCACTACCCTAATCACAGTGGTCAATACCAGCCACAGATGGAAAATCTGGAATGATTTGTCACTCTGTGACACGTTTACACAATTTCACACGATTGTGTCATTTCAGTGAACTGTATGATATGGCTACTCTTTTCGCAGACAAAACTGGGACCCAGTGTTTTTCAGCAAACCTTTGTGTCAAATGGTGTTTTCTCACACTGTGGCAGCTCTCAAAGAGAAAAAAGTTTGACTGCCTTTGTCAGCCAAAGAATCAAGTGTGTGAACAACTTTCATATAACCAGGTAGAGATAGCTGCTCTGTTAGCCTGTATGTCTATCTTATCCTATATCTAAACCTGATTCACACACTTGGCATTGTTTAACCTAGGCCCTATTTTTTTGCAAAACTTGTTCAGTCCGGATATTTAGACAGGTTAAAGCACTGAGCACTGAGTTAGGCTGCATTAACCAGCAATCAGCCATTAAATAACTATATTGAGCAAGCAGGATCTTTAAAGTAAAGGGCTTGTTTTTGCTACCAACAGGCTAGAAGCATCATTACAAATGTCTGACAACATGGAATGAATTCATACAGAGATAGTGCTGTGTCTGTTTACCTTAATATCTGTAAAGAAACAACAGAAAATGGTTGCGTCTGTAGCCAGTTCTCCCTTTTCTCTCTGCTCTGATGTAGCACCCCATTTGCTGCAGTATCTGTATTGGAGTGATTACAAACATCCCCCTTGTGATATTTGACCATGATGGTGTGTGCCACATCAGAGCATGAAAATAAAGGTAGAACAAAGATAGTGGAAATGGCAATGGCAAGTTTATGTAGAGTTGTTGATGTAAACACACAGGGCTATCTCTGCTGGGATCCTTTTCATGGCCATAAAACTACAGTAATTATGCCTGCAAGGAAAACTGAGATATTTTACACTCTTGAATTTTAAAAGACAGCTGTCAGGGGTGTAGGAGTATGGTCAAAGCACACCACTGTCTACCTAACTTTTCAAGTCAAGTCAAGTCAAGTCAAGTAGGTTTTTATTGTCGTTTCAGCCATATACACAGTACATAGTGAGACGAGACAGTGTTTCACCGGGAACAATTGGTGGACACATAACTGTTAAAACACAGTATAGACAAGACAGATACATAATAGTGCCTACATACACTACTGGTATACTACTGGTACAGGTCTACTAGTGCCTACATACACTACTGGTACACTACTGGTACAGGTCTTAGCATGGTCATGGTTATTTTCAGTGGTAGTCTCTTCAGTGCATTTGACCAGTGCAATATGAGTACAAACAACAGGAGGCAATACGTTGCTCTTAAGAGAGCATTTGCTGTAGCAGCCCCTAGAAAAGTGCTGTCCAGAGTCTCTTCAGCTTCTTTAAAAATCACAAGGTTATGGCATCTCAGGCTTCCTGTTTTTTGCAGTTTGCTTTGAATTTGTCAGAAAGGATTTCCTTGTGTGCCTGGGTAACAAAAATGATTGGTTATGTCTGACGTGACAGGGTATTGTATTTGGATGAGTTTAGATGCAATGTCTTTTCTAACCTCCCATTGTCATAGCTCCCTCCCTGTGTATGGAACATTGCTGTCATACAGAAATCATTTGAAAACAGTTGCAGACGCCTGTCTACTGCTTCTGCTGTCGATCTGACAACTCTAAACAGTCGATTGCCCCTTCTGTCCAGACGTTGTCTCACATCCTCACAGGAAAGCATGATGCAAAACAGAGACACATTTTATGAGACCTGCTTTTCCTGAAAACCTGTCATTGTTGTTGTTATAGCAACATCTTATTTATGAATCCCTGGAGTCATGTCCAGAAAGATCCTGGCTTCAGAAAGTAAAAACCATGCAATATATTTGAAGCCTTGTGCCATGTAGTGAAAGGTAAGGGCAGTCTCCCCACCCGGCCTCAAACCCAGGTCTCTGGGGTGCACACACTCTGCCTGCAAAGCCTAAGAGACTGCTTGTTGGAATGATAGTCAGAACACATCCTCAACCTTCGTGATGGTACTCCTTACTCTTAGGCATGGCACTCCATCACATGCCATATCTAAAGTTTACTGCAAACATCAGAGGGACTCTAATGGAATTACCTCAGTACCAAACTCAAACCTCTTTTATTTCAGTGATCAGCTTGAGCCCTTTTCCACTGAGATAATTCTTTTATTATTGCACTGTGTTTTCTGTGCCAGAGTGTGTGAATGCAGTATGTCCTTCATTACAGTCAAATGTTAATATCACACATTGGTATAGGTATTACAGTTTTTGCCTATCATTTATACACTTGTCTCAATACAATTTCCACATTTTTAAAACTCTTAACACAATGTGCATTACCAAAACACATCCAAGCACATCAGTTAACATTTGCTGCAAAATGCAGCACAGCTACCAAAACACTATAACACCATGCACCTCCAACAATAGATGAATACAGCATATAGGCCTGTGTAAGCATGTGTAAAAGACAATACAAATCTAATTTTAAAAAATGAGTATATTTGAGTGGTTTTAATATATTTTCTGCAGTATATTTTTGTGTGGAAGACACATTATCCTGTATCAATCAAATATGCACAGCCATGCAAACAAAAAACAAATAATTGCAAAAACACACTTAGATGAACGTGTTGCCTTCACCCTGTCCTTACATATATGTATATATATTACAGTATGCCCTATTATAAAAGGAAATACATAACATATGTTGTAAATGTGTGTAAATATAGTTGTAGTAGAAGTTAGTTGTGGCTCTACATACTGTAATGCTGACCTTTGTGGCCCTACATACTGGTGCTGCTGTTGGATAGGCCATGACTTACAGTACATCCGCTGCAATTGAATACACAGCAACTTCAACTTTCTATATGATGTTTTGCCCAGATATATGCAAATGTAACCTCTTTATATACCTGGTAACATTTAAAAACTAAAAATACTATAACGTAATAGACAACTAAGTGTAAAAGTCCTAATTATTAGGTAATAATTATTTGGCTAAAAGATTATTCAAGTACATTATTTTATTTGTGTGACAAAATGCAAAATGTTGTGTTTTGTTACATTGTCTTTTATTTGTTTAAATTTTGTTTTAACCTAAAGTTAACCGTTTTGGTAAGAGTATCTAAATGTCTGCAATTGTGTTAAAGTAATGCGAACGAAAACACTGGCTCCCATAGTGTATGGCTGGTGAAGGTTTTGAAAAAGTAAGGTATGGTATATTGCAGCACATTGTGAAATCACATTTTGATATTCCATTATGATGTTTTACTTCTGATTCAAAACATTAGAACCACGTCTCCAGACTTTTGAAGAGAACGTTTATTATTCCAACCACAATCAGTTTCCAGAGAGGAAAACTGCAGGTGGGAAGCTGAGAGGACCAAATATTGAGCAAGATATTATTAACTATGTAAAGCTTTTCAACATTATTGCATCTGGGACTCAGATTTGCTCTCAAAAATTCACTCCATTAAAGAAGATATCCTTAATGAATAATGGTTGTTGTCAGCCTTAGTGTAACATTTATATAGCAGAATTCTCAAAGTTCAAAAGGCACTTGACTTTTCTGATATTGCACCTTGTTATTCAGTCTAGCTGTGTTTTATTTTGCAATACATACTGCAATACATACAGCATGTTACAAAAATAAATAACATAAATGTTTTTTTTTTGAGTACTTAACCTATAGAAATGTATTTCACCAAGTGGAAAAAACCTCTTCAGGGTCACAGTTTAAAATTCTACGTCTCTCTCTCTCTCTCTCAGTGTGTGTGTGTGTGTGTGTTTGTGCGCACATGCCAGTGTGCAAGTCTGTCTGTGTCCACTGCTCCTCCTGATTCATGTTGCAGCAGTTTCTCTTTGACCAGAACCACCTACATTCTCCATGATTTGATGGATTGACTGGTGTAAAAAGTGAACTTGTGTTTGGCATTGTGATGCTACCATGCAGAAATGCAAGCCTTGGAATTAAAACAGTGTTCATGTGATTGCAAGTGGCAAATGTACAGGCCAAATTGTTCCAGAGGAGTGAATAGACTGACCAACTGTCAGATGATGGATGAACTGTTTCGTGTCACATGATGACGAACATGTGTTTTAGGCAAGGTGCATACATTATTCTGTACAGTGATTCTCTGATCAGCTTTGTAGATATGTGGCTGCACTTACAGGTCAGACTCTGAAAGTCTGGTGTTTGTTTACCATAGCGAAGACTGGGCTGTAGCAAGAGGATCATAGGGAACAATGTGTGCTGCATTTGGTTAAATAAATTGGAATTGAACAGTAAAACAAACTTAAAACTACAAAAATATTTTTAAAAAATGTCTTCGGCACCCAGATCCTAACAATAAATAACCTATATTTATAAAGTTTGTTGAATATTTTATAAATATAACCTACCCTTTATGCAGTCAGAAAACAGTATGTCATCATGGTATGACAGATATGGAAGCTTTTAACCCTAGATGTGTCATGCAAGCAGTGAACATGGTAAAAGAGATTACTAAACATTTTTTAACAACATTTGTTTTGTGAAATGGCTAAAAAACTCAGTGACATCACCTGACACCTGACATCTCCCCAGGTCAGCTGACATGTCCTCTTGCATGCCCCGTGCTGCAGGGTAACACGGGCATGAGAATGGCAGGAATGTGAGAAATGCTCTGGGGGCTCTGACCATGGCTTTTCTTTTCTGCTCTGGGGGCTCTGACCATGGCTTTTCTTTTCTGCTCTGGGGGCTTTTCTATACACTCCTTTCTGCACCAGCGTGGAGACATGCTGCAAGAATTAAAGGTCTGGTCAATTTTTTGGGGGTCAGTACATCTTCACTCAGACAAATATGTGCAGCTTTTTGGCAATCCACAGCCTGCTGTGATCATTCCTCCAGCCTCTTCACAATGAGCTGCACCCACATAATAGAACCTCAGCAGCGGTAGCGCCACATAATGGAGAGTCAGGAGCTGGTATGCAGAGGGGAGGGTCCTTCATCCACAGAGGTACCGAGGGCTGAACAAAGAAACTCATACCAGGTCCTTTTCATATACTTGGGGGCATTTGAAAAGATTTTTTCTGGAGATGTTTCATTGACATCATCACACATGTCAACACCCAGAGTTCCAGATTCCAGCTTTCAGATTGACCTTAGGTCCCCCACAGTCACTTTGCTTCTTTCTTCAAAGCCCCCTGCTCTTCAAGGAAGTTTGTGATTATCTGCTGAATTGGAGATTGAAAGGCATTACAGTGGTATAGTGTTGGCCTCAGTGGGGAGCCTCCTCTCAAAGGGTGAATGTACATCAATAAAGGTCAAAATAGTTTCATACATTTTTGACCTTTATTCTGCTGCTAAAATCAGAGGCAACGTTATTTTCTTTCATATTTTATATACAGCTCTGGAAACAATTAAGAGACCACTGCAAATGTTCTTAAAATCAGCATCTCTACATGTATGACAGCCATTCCTTTTCAGAGTCAGTTGAATTTGGGATTTGGGAGAAATGTTGTCAGTAGTTTACAGAATAAAACAAAAACGTTTACTTTACTCACACATATACTTATAAATCGTTAAATCAGAGAAACTGATAATTTTACATGGTCTCTTAATTTTGCTCATTTTAGGATACAGCAGTGCTTCTCAATTATTTTCTGTTACACTGCTCCCCCCAGGAAGAAGAAAACATTTCGTAGTTTCACGTGATAAGAATAACATGTGATAAGAATAACATGTGATAAGAATAGCTTTTATAACACACACTTATTAATATATCAGCCAAACTGTGATTAAAATAGGTTTGGCTTATAAAACCTTTTTTTATATTATATTATATTTTTTCATTTGTTGTAAAATACATAAAAAGGTGTGTTACAGGCGTTGCACAATGTTATTTTCCTAATGCACTGGCAAAACCTAGTCTACTGTACAAGCTTAAAATTACTATTATTTAAACCATTTCAGGTTGTAATTCACCATTCAGACTTCTGATGTATAGTTTTTTTAGGCCTGGTTCAGATGCATCATGCCCATAACGCAGATATGTCACATCCATAACATTTCAGTTACAGGTGTAACCTTTGCTCTCTGAGTTAATAGACTCTTTCTCCACCCATTACATACTCCATATATGGGGAATTGACCGGATTGTGTAACATGGATACTCTTTAAGACACACCAGTCGTACCGGTTATGTGTGCTTGTTGAGGTAAGGTTTTGTTTAATGTGAAGCAAGCACACTGATGAAACCCTGGCACATTGTTGTTTAATGGCAGGGTCATATTAGACAAAGACATTAGATAAATCTGTGAAGGCATGAGGTGATTGGGACAGGAAAGATGACAAAAGAAGGTTCCAAAACAGAAATGTATTTTTTAAGAATCTGTTCCATAAAAAGCCTAGTATGTACCTTAATACTTTCTCAACAAGTTTTTTGATCTTTCCTCAACTGTACAGAAAACAAATTATCAAAATGAATGCATTAATTTGATGATGGGTCTGGTTTAACTTCAGAAAAATAAGCTACTTTAAAGAAAAGTCCTTGTGGACTAAGCTGAGTGAATCAAGCAGGCAGAAGTGGGTTTTAATCAGACAATGAAAAGAGCACAATGTGATGTGAGAGGTTAGTTGCTCAGGAAGACATTGCTGCCTCCATGACTCACACACAACTCAGGAGAAATTTGTGTTAATCTGTCAGCCTATATGTCATGAATTATTTCACCGGCACTGTCTTCCCTACCACTAACGCCTTCACACAAACTGTTGCTTACCATGCCATATAGTCTTCAAACACAAAGGTGACTATGCATTTTTGTGGCAGGCCTCAGCTATAGAATAGCCTACCATCCCACATCAGATCAGCCCCAAATATTGGCTGTTATCAGTCTGCACTAAAAAGTCACTTACTTACACTTGTTTTTAAATTAGATGTGTTTTAGTGGTCTTGTTTGTTTTATTATTATTTACAAAATTTGAACTTGTGTAAATGTACACTGTGCAGGTATACATAACATTTTTATCCTTTATTTTTTCTTTGGATTAGTTTTGCCATTGCTTTCCATTCTTAAGCGCTTTTGTTAACCTCAGGTTGTTTTCAATTGTGCTGTAGAAATACCCTGACTATGGCTATGAGAGATTCAGATATGTCTGTGAAGGTTCATTCAGGCTCAAATAGATACCACTGCAAAGACTCCATCCACTCACCTGTTTTTGCAGCCTAAACCAGCTTATTTTGTCATTGTCCGGATCCTAAGGCCTAAACAATATCAAAGAAAAATGACAGTCAGACGATCTCTGACCTGTCTGTGACTTCATGCAGATGCCTCTTTTGGATGATAATAAATCAGAGGAAGCATTCAGACCGAACAGACGTTAGATGATGGCCTAATCGCCACACTTCATGTTCAAAGGCCCCTCAGATGTTACTCAGGGAGAGACAGCGAGAGAGAAAGAGACAGAGAAAGGTGTATGAAGACAACGTAAAAGCAGGTCTTTCTCTGTTTTTGGCATTAGTGAAACATCAATATATCACAAATGCAGCAATTCATCATTTTTTTTTGGAATGAAACCACTTTTTGGGAAAAATACCCTTTTGCTTGTCGACATTCATGCTCATTATTGTAACACTGCTTGTGCTTGAGTATATCCTTTCATAGTCTCCATGTCAGACTGTTCTTTACCTCAGCACATTGGTATGTGTCATCATTAAAATACATGTACAAAGATGGATGAAGAATTGGACCCTTAGCTCCCTCAGTCCTCAGTCTTTTCCACGTGGTTTCCTCATTTTGACAGGTGGTGAGTGATGGCATAGTGAGAATAACAGCGCCAGCAGTTTCATTTTTTACTTTGAATTAAAAGTGAGAGGCAAGTTTAGGGACATCATGGGCTCAGACTCTTCATTTTTCAGTCTATCAGGGGGTGTGGTGGCGTTCCTCATACTCAGCAGATATCTGGCATAACATATTCAGTCAAACTGTCGGGCACCTCAGGACTTCCAAAAATAATCATGGCCACTGCAGAGACAGTAACAATCATAATGACCATGCTAACCCACATTTTAAAACTTCTGTTTTCAGGCAGGGGTTATTCAAATTATTCAAAAAGAAGCTTGGAAGTACTAATATAAATCCATCATTCTGTCTGGATTACCTTAGATACAGATATGTAGTATTTGGATCTCAACAAAACTCTAAAAAATAAACCAACACAACAGTGCAATAAACAGAAATCCAAGAACATTGTTTCATTGCACTACAATAAAAAATGTAATGCAAACAGATTAAATTAAATAAATACAAAGGAGGAATCTGAGAAATGATGTTGTCAAGGTAGCAGGTATGTGTAAATGTGTTCTTAAGCAGCCAATAATCCTCATGCTCTCCCAGCATGAATCAGAAATAACCTTTTGGGATGAACAGTTGTCTAAACACTCCTGGGTTGAGTTCGGGCCTCCCAACGGCACTGGCCTTCACCCTTGCGTAACAGAAGCATTCGGTTAGCGTGTGCTGTGATCTGCTCGCAGTGCCAGGAGCCCCGCGCCCAGAGATGGAGAACGCGCCTTCAGAAAGTTAAAAAAAACTCTCACTGGTATTCCCTTCTGCCTGTGCAATTAACACATCTGATATGAGTAATTTGCAGTATTTAGTAGTGGGCAGCTGTGGCCTATTGGTTAAAGAGTTGGTCGTAGGATCAGAGGGTCACAGGTTCGTTTCCCATATCAGTAGGGAAAAAGGTGGGTGGGTCTCTGAAATCCTTATCCACATTTTTACACATCCTTTGTTACATAACCTATAGCCATTTTCAGTCCCTTATAATAAATTAGGAGAGTAAGACCCTTGAGCTCATCCTCCCAGGATCACCTTTAAGGGGAAATGTCCATTAGAGCCCCTGATGTTTGCATTAACCTTCATCTTTAGGCCCCTTTTTATTATTAAAAAAAATGATACTAAATTCCACACTCACATTATGGAGGACAGGATAGTTAGTTAGTTCTCAGACTCAGGTTAGTTATGGAGGTTATTATGGAGGTCAGGATAGTTAGTTAGTTCTCAGACTCAGGTTAGTTCTGAAAGCTTATAAAAACACACTGCTACTTCCTGAACGAGAAGTGCCTATTCTTATTGCATTGGTGGTTTATTATGTTGGTGTGGGTTTAATACATCTGTGGATGTTATACACCTGCACTGTTATTACACCACCAGCTTCCTGCTAATGAACCTCAAGTATGAGGGTATGTTTTCATCTCCCTGCACAAGTAGTAATAATGTAATTTAACTGATTGATTGATTGATTGATTGATTGATTGATTGATTGATTGATTGATTGATTGATTGATTGATTGAGTTTGATGGATTGATAGATTGACTCAGTTCAGAACGCAAAAACCCTGCCACATATTTGATCCAACCATTTGAATGAGCTAAACCCAATGAGCCCACAAATCATCAGAAAGGTTGGTTGGCTCATTAGTTCCAATGCCAGGAGATCCACCTCTGCACTACAGCTAATGTATCTGTGGCTTCCTCATCCTTTCTCAGGCTCCTGCCTAGTGCAAAAGGTGACACCTATACAGGCTGAGAAAGGAGCCTTAAGCTTTCAGATTATGATCCTGATGGTGCATATGCCAGGCTCAGTCGCTAGCCCAGACCACCTTTCAGATTTATTGCACTGGCTCTCCAAGCAAACAGTCGCTGCCGGATGATGATTTTGTGCTGTGCAGGTTTTTTTTTCTCTGCAGAGCTGTTAGAGATCAGACATTTGGTTGGTGATAGAATGGAATGAAAAAATCAGCATAACAAAGGTCTGCTGCATCCAGGCTTGCTGTGTCAACCTTGTCAGGCAGCATGTGACGCACGGCGCAATCCACAAGCCCACTATGTGTGCATGTGCTGTCACCATAGATAACATGCCTGTACACCTGCTTCAGAAAAAAAATGTTGTAGCTCGGAAGAAATACTTCTTTCGGCATATCTGTGACAACTGACACCATAGCCAACAAACTGACAGAGTCCTGAGAGCTTAGCAAAAATTCCTAATTGACAGGGGAGCTAGAGAGAATGTACAGAGCAGCTTAAGAAGACTGGAGGCGAACAGAGGGTAGCAGATAGATGAGGCATCACCTATAGTGGCCAATGACACACACACACACACACACACACACACACACACACACACACACACACACACACACACACACACACACACACACACACACACACACACACACACACACACACAGCCTTAGCACTTCACAGACCTTTACATAGGCCTTCTGAGATTTATGTTAATTGCTGAAGTTATCTGCACAGTTGGGTGGAAGTAATCAATAAATTCAATTCTTTAAGACTCTTTTAAAAATAGAATATTCTATTCCTGTCATTAGGCAGATGCTTTTAAATATTTATCAAACAGAGAATCAAGGACAAATTCACATAGTGGGGAATTGGGATGATTGGACATTTATGTATGTAGCCCTCCGGGGCCCTGTTAAGACCCATAGACGATTACAGCAGCATAAGTATGAGATTATATCATGTGTTAATCTCAGGAGCCATAATGAGAGCAGGCATAACTGGCCCACTGTCCTTTGAGCAGGTAAATCAAATTCAGTGGGCTTACATCCACAAAGAGAATACTACCTCTACGGTAACTGATTTACATGGCCAGCCTGACACATGTCACATGCAGCCATTGTTCTGTTAAAATCAGATGAATCCAAGACATAAAAGGTTTCATTTTTCATCCTGGTGATAGTTTGGGAGCAAAAAGAAAGTCTTTTCCTTCAGAAGGAACTTTGTGGTCAAAAGTCTTTTTGGTGATTTGTTATCATGATGTTTGAGGGCTCCATGTTTCCAGTGCTCTGAAGGTTGGCAGTGGCTCTGCTGGATTGCTTTGTTGTGGGATGTTTTTACGCCATTGTTCTTTTTAACTGGGCTGCTTGTCAAGTTGGGCTACCATGTAAGCGCAGTCAGGGAAAGTTAGGTTAGGGTTATGGTTAGTAGTAGGGTTAGTTGGATATTAGCATTCTATGGAATTTAACTACGAGTGTCTCATCTTGATGAAGCAGCTTAACTCAGCATTACATTGTCATCATATTTTCTAAGGGTCCATAACTTAAAGTTAGGCCATACACTGCTTTTTTGGGTTGTTTTTTTTGTTTCTGTTTGTCTTGGTCTTGTTGAGTGATTGTTTAATTGTTTGCAAAGTGTATTGGGAACATTCCACATGGCGATATTTGCACTGTCAACCACACATTAAGTGATTGACTAATTGGTGAAAAAGTAAACAAGAACGGTAACCCTCTATTCTCTATTCTATACCCTCGGCTCCTTTTACAGTGCATCTAAATGCAACATGTAATATTGTGTACTTAACATTGTACATACCCAACACCAACCCTTACCCAAACCCCATGGTACAGTGTAAGTATATAATGGTACATATTGTTACAAACTTTGTACTTCATATTGTAGATACACTGTAACAGAGACAGTGAAATAAAGTGTTCCCAAAAAAACTTTGTGCTTTAAAAGTCCACTGGTATGGTTCTTAACACAACTAACTTCTGTTAATGAAACTGGATTGCTGAGGCATAGTGGGATGGAGAACATACCGCTAGAACCTGCCTTCTGTAGTGATGGCAAGTATCCTTCCTCTCTCTGTGGACTAATGGATCCCTCCCCACCTACAGATGTCATGCCTTCAGTTCCTGCTCCAATGCACTAGGGCTTGCTTTGTGCCCGTGGCCGTTTTTACTCTGCAAATGGTCTTTTAATTGAGCTCTAATAGATTATTAACAGTCTCATTAATCAAGGGGATTGGCTGTTAGCTGCTAGAGATTCCATTCCACGTGGCCTGGGTTGCAAGATTTCTGTTTGCATACAGAGATAACACAGGTTTGTATGCACTTTTCGAGGCACAGAAGTCATTTTACATAAATTTTTCTCCAGTTGTTATCATGCATTTAGAATTTCTTTCTTTATTGAAATTGAATTCATACACAAATTTCATACATGGTCCAGTTGGTAACTGAAAATGGACAAAAACCTGCTTCATGAGGGTAACCTTGTCATCATGACAAGGATCTGGTTAATAGGACTAGAGAAGGTTTTCTTCCTTTTGTATATTTTTTCATATTTGGTGGAAAGAGGCACCATACAGTGTCAATGAAAAAAAAATACAGTTATAAAGCCTGTCATTCTTCATTGCAGAAACATATATTTAGACACTTTAGACACAATGAATTTTGTTGATGAAAAGAGTAGGCTAAATTAAAATGAGCTACATCACGCTTCTCTTTTTACTACACCTGAATGACACAGTTCTATCATTGCATGTACCCAGTGCTCTTATCTAGAGCAACTTACAGTGCATTAGATACAGGGGTAGTGCCCCTGGAGAAATGTTGGGGTTAGATGACTTGCCCAAAGACACTTCAGCCATGACTCAAACACCCACATTTTTTCCTACTGGTATGAATCTGCAATCTGCAACCCTCTGAACCAACTGCCTCACCATTAGACCACAACTGCCCATCAGTCCCTATCAGAGAAGATGTAATGGTATAAAATATTGTGGATATTTCAGCTTATCATCTCGAGTTCAGAAAGCACAAGTCCTGCCACATATTTGTTTCAGTCAATTCACTAAGCCAGCTCATCCTAATAGGCACAACTCATCAGCCTCATAGACAAGCCAATTAGTGAAATCACCTGTGTTACATTACATTACACTTAGCAGATGCTGTTATCCAAAGCTCTAGTAGCAACTGTTAGCTTGTTCCACCATTGTGGAACAACAAAGGAGAACAGTGTTGTGTTAAAAGCACAAGCAATACAGGGCCTGGCTTTTACTTTCTTAAGCTGGTTTGTCCACCTGAGGTTTGAGGAGCTGGAAAAGCATAGAGCTTAGTTTGAACAGTGTCCTCTCCTCTGATGCTGCTGTGTGGGTGTATGGGTGTGGATGAGTGAGTGCTCTGAGGGCGTGGCTAGTTCTGTGAGTGAGAGGGGATGTGTTTGTGTAGGCTGAGGTGTGGCACTTGAGTTAGCTGCTGGGTGCCTGATGTGGCGCTGCTTATGAGGGCAGCCTTATGCAGCTGGCAGGTCAGCTATGCTAATTGGTGACACATTTTGCCTGGGCAGTTAGGGGGTGTTCACATTGGCAGTTTTTTTTTTCTCAGATGCGGGTGGATGTTTTACATTATAATCCTATGATACAGGGTGTTTGAAAAAAAAAGGTCTGGGCACTTTTCAAAACGCTGCCTCTGGTGTTTTTTTCCCTCCTTCCCCGGGTGGTTTTCAAGTTGAGAAAATCTCTACTCTCCAAGAACAAGCGTCCTACATCTGCTTTTTTTTCACAGCTGACCAATGAACGAGAGTTTGTGTCACAGCGGAAACTCGCAAGTTCGGCCAGAAAGACTCAGAGAATAAGATTTTCAATTAAAGCATTTTTATATAGATAAAATAAACAACTGAACATTAATTAGACAGTAGCTGTATGAGAGAGAGAGTAACAGAGAGACAGAGAGAAAGAAAGGGAGACAGACAGACGGACAGACAGAAACTGGGCTAATGCTGAATAATGCAGGAAAACACAATCATAGACACAGAATGTGTTATTCCACCCCATAAACTGACTCCTCATTTTTTAATGTCTTTTTTCTCTTGTCTCCAATCTTTTATCAGTGTTCATTATTCAGACAATAGCAGCTGTCATTTAGAATATATCTAGATAGCGTGGAGGACAGGGAAACACACTCAATGGAATTTTATTACTAAGATAGTGAACGAATTCCTTCGGAGAAAAGAGGAGGACATATTAAGGATTCAGATTCAATTCACTTCAAGGGAGAGTGAGTGTATTGTCTGTATTTCTGTGCTACCAATTCAATGCTTTATTTTCAGTCCTGTTAGCTACCATGTCCAAGCCCACTGATTTCATCACCTACTGTATGAATGACAGGACTGGCTACAGAATGACCTCTGTACTGTCAGGAAAACATGTCCTGATAGATTTAAAGTTAAAGGTTATGGCTTGGTATGAATCAAATGTGCAAAATACAAAAATATATTACAGTAACGCTTTCTTTTACAGTCCCTTAATTTCCACATATTTTCCTGGTACATACTTTTTACGTGGCAGTCAGGGGATATCAATATTAGTCCATCCAAAACATCAGCTTGTGCTGACATGTGAGGGAAGATCTGTAATAATACACTTCATTTGAAGCAATTTCTTTTCAAGCATTTTTTTTTTTTCAAAATGCCGACCTGTGCAGCATATGGCTGTACTAACACAACCAACAATGCCAGAAGCCTGGAGTTACATTTCACAAGTGAGTAAATGCTGACAGTTCCTATATTTTGTTGATTTAACTGCACATTCTGTTGTCTGTATGCAGCATGTCTCAAGTCTGTTTTCATTTCATATATTGTATATGTTACTTTGATTATTAAAGGTGTACTTCCATCGTGTTTTCATTAATTTTGCGGTGTTCTCTGGTATTAAGAATTGCCCTGTGCGCTGGTTTTAATGAAAAAAATGTTCTAGTGCTTCTGTTTCAGGCTGTTTTAGTTTGGTGGAGGGGGTGGGGCCGGGAGAACGACACGATTTCACCAGAGGCGTGACACGCTCCCTGCAGCTTCCTTTGCCCCACAGTCAACTTGATAGCAGAGTAAGGTAAAGGGGAAAAGTCAACTTGACAGCGCTAAAACTGCACACAGAATGTCTACGGAGATACAGCCTTATGTGTTTGATCCTGAATCCGAAGAGGAAGGAGAGATGGCACAAGCACAGTCGCTTCCTGACCGTTTGTCAATGAACGTTTCAGAATGGTAATATTTGCATGACAAAACAGTGCAAGTGCCCGGCTAAATGCAGTTCAGTCATTCAACTAGCCTGCTAATCTTATGCGAGTCAGTCACAGGCAGTAACATCATTTAAAGCGTCATTCCACGTCTACGTCACGCCGAAGGCCCTTTTCGCATTGGGTCGTTTTTCCGCCTATTGTCTTCTTTTGACTGATATAGAAAACGGGGATAGAAAAACATTTTGATATGCAGCATGCATATGCAACTCAGGGTGACCTATCATATTTCAAAAGAGCAAGTACTAAACGGTTTCTCGTGGAAGTACACCTTTAATAGTAAATTGCAATGACTGACCATCCTTATACATTTTGAATGCAGCATATATACATGTCTTTTGTACATGGCTGTAGTTGAAGAATGAAGATTGTTGATTTCCACTTCATTACATTTCAATAGCAACTTTAGTTCTTCTCATGTCTGTATAAAGACATGACACACATAGCCTACAATGTACACTGTACAGTTGGCTATTTATATGTTTTAGTGAAATACTTGATATTTCACATACAATTTCATCAAGTGTTAGAAATGTTATTATAAAGCACAGAAACACTGCCCTATTTTTATTTTTCTAAATGCATGGTAAAAGTCTTGCCATTCTGAATCTTCTTATTTTGTTAATGACAATATCCAATATTATAATATTTACAATATATATTTACAATAAAACTGCAAAATTATATATTTTTCACAATAGTAAAGTGTATGGTGCCCGTTGACTCTGCATGCTAAACACCATTGTTTTGAGTAGCTCGTGTGGATTAGTCCCACCACCTGCAGTTATACTACCTCCATGGTGGCAGCAAATATTCTGGCAGCAGGCACAGCTTGTTAATATGAGCAGGCGGGGCAGTGCCCTATGTGTTTTTAACTACTTTCCCTGTGGAATTGAATTTCAAATATTTTTTGGTGATTTGTTCTCATTTTATAGTTAATTGCAGGTATGGGGCAGGACCAGTGTAGCCTGGTAAACAAGCCCCTCATACTTAATTTCATTTTGTACAGAGGGTCTGGCCTTGCTGCCATTGACATTGCTGTATTAGGTACCAGCCAATTCTAGCCAACCATCGAATAGAAGGAGTGTTCATGAGTGATGATGTTGACATTGTGTGCTACATTTGCATTGTAGTGCTAATTGCATACGTGATGACCAGATGTTAGCGATTGGGTAAAGGCAGTGGCCGTCGGTTCTATTGAATTACTCCCCGGGCGAGACCCCCTCCTAGCGCCCCCACCCCCAGAGGCAAAAAAACATAATTTTGCACAAGCAGTCATGTTTGTAACAAACGTAAGAGTTATACCATGATTAACATTCTTCATTTATGGCATGGATAACTTAATCATGCAGAGAGAACAGTTGCATATCTTTATCTTTTGCTCGTTTCTACTCTTCTAATTGCTTTGACCTTTTTCTGTCCATCTCCTTCTGTTTGTCAATCGACAGTCACTGTACATGCCAAATTTTGTGCAGTTCCAGCCTTCTTAGTTGAAGACATTAGTAATTTAAAATCCCATTTTTACATTTACACATTTCACTAGCTAATGCTGTTACAAAGGTCTGTGACACCGACATGGCAAAATAAATTTATTGTCTCGGTGAAATGGTTGGTGAGTTATTTAATTAAAACTTTTTCTGGACTTTTTCACTTTTTACAAAATGAACTTAATGGCATTGTGATTTTCACAATCATTTGCGAATGACAGAATCAAAATCAGCGGCCAACAAAGAAGAAGTGAGCTCATATCTTGGCACATTGGCTTCTGACCCCATCCAAAGTATGCACAACTATTTTTTTGTCATTTGGCAACTAGGTGGCACTGAAATTACCAAAAATCATGTTTTCTTCAGTCAGTTGTCCTCTATTAGACTGTAAAGAGAATTCACTGTTCTTAAGTCTTTTTTATATTTTAGAGGTGTTTAATTTTTAGAAGCTCCTTTCTGGGCCAAATAGGCTGTGATCAGGTAAAATGGGCCACATGTTTAGATAGATAAAATGGGCCAGTGAATAGATCCAATGCAGGACTCCTTAAAAGGTAAAAGACATTTATTTTTATTTGAATTGATTTTAGACACTAGAACACATTAACCATTCTATTCTTTTATATTTATGTCAGCTCTTTCTTAGCATGGTCTGGGAGACATTGTCTCTGACCAGATGCATGCTTTGCTAGCCACCTTTCCAGTTCACTGCATTGTAGCTAGGCTAATTTTCATCTGCAGTCCCTTCAGGTCAGCCTCCTTGTTTTTTTCCCTTGCCTATTTCCTGTGCAATACAGCAATTAAAAACTTCAACTCTTCAATATCTTTTAATTCAACAAGACTTGTGTGTTTAAGTGCTTTGCATTGAGTGTAATAAACCTAATCTAATGCTTATGTAGTGTGCGTGCGTATGGTAGCCTGCTACCAATACAATTAAGCCTATACAGTATGGCTGAAGTCACCCATAGCTTTAAAAATTATTATAAAAAACTGTTGTCATTGTATATCTGCAAATATAAATTTTCTTATTTTAATTTCCTGAAAATGATGGAGCAAAGTCACTAAAATGGTGGCCCATTTTAGCTGAGACTAATGGCCCATTTTATCTTAACAAATTCAGGTAAAATGGGCCGGCAACTGAAAGGTGTTTTTAAGTCAAGTTTTGTGTAACTATAACCATGTTTCTCTGATAAAGGACATCAAGACAATATCAGTGATATCTTACTTTCATTACTTCATTCATTTCTTAACATTTTAACAACCTTATCAAAGTCATATTTTGCCTGCCAAAGCACTCACACTTAAAATGTTCCCACCAGTGTCACTGTAAGGAATTGGCCCACCCACCTTAGCAACATCAGATCAAGCAAATCGTTAAAAACACATCAAGCACAGTTATAGCAACAATTTAAAATTATTAACAGTGATTGCTTATTTAAATTTAAAAAACTATGACATGTCAACCTTATTTGGCCCACTTTAGCTGATGGCCCAATTTGGCTGAGTTCACCCTATATCATTTTTAGTTTTAAGATTTGTTATATCTTGAATGATTTGGTCCTAACAGTAAAGATTGCTTTTGTGTAGGCTTTGTCAGGAAGGCTTTGACAGTAAGCTCAGTATTTGTAGATTTATACTTCTGAAAGAGTCTGAAGTTTGAATATCCTTTGATCTTCTAGAACAGCTTGAGGTCCTTCTGGTCTGTAACCCTTTTCTGTCTAAAAACTCTCTGGGGCTTTGTGGATGGAGAAGCTCATACTATGTAACTGCTATTGTAAAATGGCTTCCAGTTCACTGCTGGTGAGTACCTGCATGCAATCATGTAAAATAGTATGCTGACCTAAGAGGCAGCCCTTGGGGAGAACTAAGAGTGAAGAGAGTTGGGAGCAGCGGATACACTTAGCTAAAAGTTGTAAGCAGTGTCTGAAAGCAGTGCCACTGAAAGCCTGTGTGGTGATAGGGGCAGACTCTTAAGTGCTGCCCATTAGCACTCTGCTGTCTAATGGGCATGCATGGAGGGGACACAGCACCTCTCTGCCAGAGCAATACATCCTTGTGAGCCACACGCCCCCACACACACATACACTACACACAGACACAGACAGACATACAGACACACACACACACACACACACACACACACACACACACACACACACACACACACACACACACACACACACACACACACACACACACACACACACACACACACACACACAAGGGAACACCAAGGCTTTGTGCCCTGATCCTATGTGCAGAAATCCCCAAGCCTTATGCCATAATGAGGCCCTTTATTATTGAGCCATTGAGGCTGTCATCTGTGCATGATCTAAAAGTAATTATATTACTTTTATTTTGAATGTGACCAAGATCTTACTGTAAACACAAACACAGATGGGTCAGCGCAATGCCTGTATAACTCTGTGAAACGACAATGGAGTTATGTGTATGAATGTGTATCTTCAAACAAATTTCTATAAAATGCCTAAAAGTTAATCTCTCATGTCAGGCAGACAACACACGCCTTTTCCATACCCACTAGCAATCAGAGCTCTGTTGCAAGGTATGCACTGTCTAGTGTGTTTGTGTCCTGTTCACTGTTGAATGTAAAAATGGGATTTTAAATTGACAATATCTTGCACTGAAAAGGCCAGAATTGCACAAACTTTGTCATGTACAATCAGCAAGACAACCTCTGGAAGCATGCCAAGTACCGTGAAGTTTCATGCATAAGAGGCATAATTTTACAAAATTATCTTTTGGCTATTATCTGTAGAACACCATGGTTTAAAATTAAAGGTGTACTTCCATCGTGTTTTCATTAATTTTGCGGTGGTCTCTAGTATTAATGAATGCCCAGTGAGCCGGTTTTGGTAAAAAAAAATGCTTTAGTGCTTCTGTTTCAGGCTGTTCTAGTTTGTTGGAGGAGATGGAGCAGAGAGAATGACAGGTTCTCGGCTATGCTAGTCACAGGCTACAGTCCTTCAAAGCCCATTCGGTCATAGCGAACCAAATAGAAGATCTAAATGTTCTACACAAACACACATACTTACCTATACTTCACTAAGTGAATGTGTGCTGCAACAAAACTTCTCTGTGGCATAGCTTTTTCTAATTTACAAACCTACGTCACTTTGTTGGCCTTTTTCTTATTCACTCGTTTTCCTGCCTACTTTCTTTCACTGACTAATGGAGGCAATCGGGTTAGAAGAACATTTTCATGTGCGGCATGCATATGCAACTCTGGTGAGCTGTCGTATTTCAAAACAGCAAGTACTAAACGGTTTCTCGTGGAAGTACTCCTTTAAAATTCAGTGAAACCTCTTGCATAAAAATCAACTGTCCATGCCCACTTCCAATGATGAAAATTTCAAAAATACTAAAACAAAATCAACTTGAAGTCAAAACAACAACCCCAAATAGGATTAAAACCTGCTTGATAGGGGAAATATCAGCACAGAATGCCATAGCACTAGCAGCTCACTCAGGAACTCCTCTACTGGTTTAAGTCCACCGGTACACAGCATACAGGATACTAGGATACTAGGATTTGTGAACCCGAGGCCCATTAGTACTTTAAGACATTGAACATTTACTAATGAAATTATAGGGTAGCCAAAACTCGATACCATGCAGCGGTCATACCATGTACTGCTATGTGGTACATCTAGCTTGAGAAGGGGTACTTGATTAGTGTGTGTGTGTGACACTGTACTACTATATCTGTCTTGTCTGTACTGTGTTGCATGTAACACCAATTGTTTCGCGAAACATTTTTTTGTCTCACTATGTACTATATATGGCTGAAACAACAACAAAGCCTACTTGACTTGACTTGACTTGACCCATGTCACCTCTTGATCCGACCTGTCAGTTATATCACAATGGGATATTTGTTGTTTGCTGCATTGTAAAACTGTAACTGAGGTTCATGGGAAGGTATCAAGGTATGGTTAATTCATTGTCATTGGCTAAAAATTATGGCCTGATAGGTATTTCCACTGATTAATGTTTGATGTCATTAAAGCTATTTAGGCCTGAATGTGTGTTGCTGTAATTCAAGAAAATTGGTCAACATTAATATCCTTGCCTATTTTATAGTTGCATGAAGCCTGTTCATAGTGGATCTTTCTGTGAAAGTCCTTCATCCTAAAATATTCTGTCTGATGTGTTCCTCCAACTCTGTTTTTCTTCACTATTCTTGGTAACAGCTGCACGGTCCGTGCTGTATTTTGTTATGCCAAGTTTTGACAAAAGTTTTGCATGGTGTGAAGTCAGATAATTCAAAAAACCCTTCTGACATTCTCAACTCAATCAAAAACGCTACATGGGAAACCAAACAATCTTGACAGCAGTCATACCTAAAATAGGGAGCAAACATGAATTCATAGAGAAGGTAAAGAGAATTTAAATGAGTCCAGCAGCATGAAAGACATGGGGAATTATTGGTGCTCCCAAAAGGGCCATGGTTTAAGTGTAATATTTTACAAGAGACTCAAACTAAACAAAACCCAGGACACGCACACACACACACACACACACACACACACCACACACACACACACAGCCCCATGCATTATTTATAGGAGTTAAATAGGGAGGGACATCATCCTCACTGCCTGTGACTCCAAGAGATGGACTGAGCTCACAGCTCATCCAGTAAGGGCAGGCACACACACATGCACACACACACATACACACATATGCACACACATAAACATGCATGCAATTACAAACAAACACACACACATACACCCATACAATTACACACAAAAGCACAAAGAAAACAAGGGAGAGAGAGAGAGAAAGAGAGAGAGAGAGAGAGAGAGAGAGAGAGAGAGAGAGAGAGAGACTCATTGTATTAATCCATCATGTGAGAGTAGATGCATTAATCATTGACAAGCTGTGCAGTGTAGTGGATGATGGACTCAGAGAGCAAAGTAACCCCAGGGGACATTAACACATGGTGCTGTAGCGCTCTTACTCCACAGCAGTGGCAGCGTCACACACCAGCAGACAGCAGCTTCTCTGTGTGTGCGTGTGTGTGTGTGTGTGTGTGTGTGTGTGTGTGTGTGTGTGTGTGTGTGTGTGTGTGTGTGTGTGTGTGTGTGTGTGTGTGTGTGTGTGTGTGTGTGTGTGTGTGTGTGTGTGTGTGTGTGTTGGCTTCTAAACAGCCTCCGCCCCTTTGGTGGATAGCCCACCCGTACACACCAGATTGCACTATTACAGCACAGCAAACAGCCAGACAAAGACACAGAGACACCCAGCACTCAGACACCATCGCTGGCCATTACACTGTGTGTGTATGGGCAGATTGTGGCTGTGACAGCCATCATCACATCCTGAGTTAATTTTAATGTTGATTTTAATTTTGTCATGTTATTAATTCAAGAGATTCTAAAAGTGCAGTAGAACCTCATTTTAAAAATTAATCATCTGTTTATTTATACTTGACAGTTAAAAAAAGTTTTATTAAACTGACCATCTCATTAAGGCAACATAAGTTAAGAACATAGTGTAAAATCATTGACCGTGTTGAAAATGATTTTAGGAATATCTCCATTTGTGCTGATGTAGACATAAGCAGTTCAATAAGGTTGATTGAAGAGCATGCTGGTCATATTAGTTTCTCTTAGCAGTCCTGAGATGACCATTTTGAGTCTTTGTGTCTGGCATGTTGTTAAACAGCTACTTTCCCTGTGTGCCCTTAAGAAGAAGTGCAGACATGAAGCAATCTCTAATTCAGAATTCCTTCATTGCAAACAACATTTACCAGCTTTGTTTTCAACAGACAACTGCAAAATCTGTCAATTGACATAAACCTCAGATGACAAAACAGGAGGTAGATTAAAAAACAGCATGTGTGTGAAACAGCACACTTTTTGACGATTTCAGTCAATCAGAAACAGGAGTGATTGAAAAACAGTATGGCAGCTAAGCAATTTCTTTAAGTGAGTTGTGAATTCCTGGCCCTCCATCTGTGTACATGTGTGTAATTTGCATAGCATGGCTGATACAGAGCTCAATTATGCACAACCCAATTCAAATCAGTTACTTGTCTGCTTTAGGCTAATGGAAAAAACAGAGCCAATTAAAAAAAGAAAATATTGCTGTGTAACATATAAGATTATACCCACAAAGTAGATTTCTCACATATACACCATTATTGAAGATGCATAGTTATTTGTTAATTTGGCATAATACTGTGGAGTTATATCAACCTTTACACAAATGTCCCTCACGATTCATATCTTTTAGCATTTTCAGTCTTTTCAATCTCTCATTCTGCCATTGTATTTCTACTTATGCTGTACATTGATTAACTTTGACCAGAAAGCACTTTGGTGCAAGTTGTGTTGTCTTCAAATGTGTCATATAAGTAAGCCGCACTGCATAAAAAACCCTTTCAAGGCTATTTTTGTCAGACAGTGTTTATTCTTTATTTTTGAAGTTAGAAATCTTTGAAAATGTTGCTTGCATAAATTGTGTACACTTTCTTTGAAGACACTGGCTGGTCAAGTTATGGGGTGAACTTGAGGCCTTAGTTGTGGAAAACTCCTTTGTCTTTGTATTCTTCCAATCAAGAGGTTAGAGATTTCTCAAATAAGGTATGCTATAAGGACATCTGTGGTATTTGATAAAGCTATGTAAAGTACACACTTTACATAGTAACATAGTAACTAGTTACTTTTGTAACTAATGGAATTGTATTAATTCACTTTTCTGATAAATGTCTTGACTAGTCCTTATAGTAGTAAAGCAAAGTTTATCAGCGGAAAGTCTTGGTGGAGTAGCAGAAATTCTTTCCAATCCACTCAGTCACAACCATTAATTAGGTGGCAGCCAAAAACCCAAAGGAATGTGTCCCCGGTGTCTGCAAGAGAATGTTTGACCGACCCAAAACCCAGGTTGGACATTGTGACTGACTGCTCATGAATGACTAGGAAAGCTCTTAATTGCTTGCCACAAAGGTAGACCTATTCTCCACTTCAAACTTTATTTTAGGATTTTAGCCCTCTGAGACCCAAGCATTCAATTTTTGGATGATTTTTGTAACCCCTTTTAACCTGTTTGTAGTAAGCCTCTAATGCAGAAAATAATCTTTTCATTGAGAAATCTCTGGAAATGGTGCAGAACTGCAGCAGTGGGTTTTATATGTTATATATTAGTTATTGTTCACTCAATAAAATAAAAACAAATCATCTTAAAATTTGATTTCATTGAAAAAAAGTGTTTTTTTGACTTAAAAATATACATTTTATTTCATCAATCTTGTATATGAACATGAACATTAAAATGATTTGGCATAGCACTCTTATCTTTATTGTCACACACCTCAAGTGTGAAACTGAAGGAAACAGTTTTCTCATGTGTGAAGCACAAACGACAATGCATGCGGTGGATGTGTATCCATTCTTGCAGTGCCTGCAGCGGCCTCTTTTTTCAACTTTCAGAGGAAAGTGCCCCATGTGGTTCTTGCGAACATCAGGAGGGGGAGCATTGTAGACCATCTGTTTTACACTGACCGGTCCTCTTTCCTCATCCACAGAGGGCCTCCCTCTCTTCAGGGTGTTGGTTTTGGCTAAGAGAGACTGCAAACTAGCTTCAAATTTCATTTCATTTTTTACAGAGGGTCTGGCAGTGCTTTCATTGACATTGTTGTCTTAGGCTGAATTTTGTCTAGCCAGTCAGCGAACAGAGGGCGTGTTTGTGAGCAATGATGTTGACTTTGTGTGCTACATTTGAATTGTAGTGCGTAGGCAGGCTAATTACATATGTCACGACCAGACGTTAGTGATTGGGTAAAGGCAGAGCCACTTGTTTTAAACCTCAGCAGAGTCCACACCTCCAAGAAAAAAATGTTTCTCAATACACCACTGCCAGACCCTCTGTTCCAAATATAATGAAGTACAAGGGTCTGGTTTACCAGGCTAGCGAGCTATGCCTGGAAACGTTTCCTGTTCATCACTTGCTTTACAGGGATCTGCAGGGTTCTACAGTCATGCTTGTATTGCAGCCAGGCATTTACCACTCCAAGGATGATCGTGTGTCAAAAATGTACATATACCACCATGTGGACCTCATGTGAAACTTGTATTTAGCTGTAAAAGAATACAGCAAGTCAATCACACCCATGAATTTGTTGTACGTCTTCACAGTTGATGGTATTCTCACTTCACTGTAGGCCTTGGTGGATTTGTTCCACGGGCCAACTTTGTCAAATGTGCTTGGACCATCAAGAGAAGTGTGACCGACCGCTTGACATGCCACATTACCGCACAGATGTTGTAATTTTGCTCCACTCTGAAGTCCAAGCTTCCTCTTTCTCGTTTTTTCAGCTCCTTCTCTTCTGCTATACTGAGGTTTGGCATACGCCCAGGACAAAACATACCAACAAAGTGGATTCCACACTCAAGTAGTTTGATAGGCAGAGGCACAGAGGTGAAAAAGTTGTCTGCATATATCTTGCAGTTTTGCCCTGCAGGTAATATTGATGCAAGCTTCATGACTGTATCTCCTGATATTCCAGCTCAGACCTAGCATGTTTACCATGCACACTCCCTTGGTCAAAGTCACACAGTATGCCGGAGACTCCCGTTCTTGCCCAAATCTAGAAGCCCCGGGGATGAGATTTCCCGTGCATGTATTGTCTGATTCCACTGAACTTCCCCTTGAAAGGAATCATCATTTTATTAAAGGAGTTATGCTCCTCTGGCACTATCTGTAGCCACTTCTCCCTAAATTAATCCAACCACGACCTACTTGCTTCTGTTGATCTGTAACAGTAAGGTTGTTCACAAAGTGGATGGATGAAAGCAAGCACTGGAAACGGTTACGAGACATCACATCAGCTACGGGGCCATAGCGCGTGTCCATTTTCCAGTAAGCTCTGACACCAGGCATTTCTAATATACCCATGTGCAAGCACATAATTTTTTCTGTCTCTTTGACAGATGACTGTATTCTTTGACTGTATTCATTGCTCTTGACCATCACATTGTAAAGCATATCTCTTGAGACACAAATCTCTGAAAGTACTGCAGTGGGGTTTGTTGTTTACAGTTGGAGGCGGTTGCAAAATCAGCACCTGTGAAGGTTGTTTCAGGCATTATAAGCTCTTTATTAAGCCAGCAAAGCTTTCCTCCCCTCTGCATTCTTCCTGTGCTGTGTTGGTCAAGGCACATCCTCACTGTCACTGCTCACACGTTCTGTCGGTCATAATAAATTGTGAAAGTGTTTGTCATAATCGAACGTGAAACCCAATCATAAATAGACAAAGAGTGGTTAAACAAAAAAATCTAAAAATTATAAAACATGGTGCAAGTGACCATATTTGACAGAGTGTACATTTAAAAACAAAAAGCTCACCCCTAAAAATAGTACTGCAAAATTTTGCTCTCTACTGTAAATTGTCTAGAAAAGAGAAAACTGTCTTGATTAAAGACACCATAGTTTGAAAACTACTAGTTTTCAAGTAATGTTTAAGTAAAAGTAAAAGTAGGAATTTGTTACTGGGTTATCGTTAGAGAAAGCTCATTTATTTACTTTTAGCCAAAAAAGACTGCACCTCAGTGTGTCTTCTTCCAATTAGCTGTCCTGTTAATTAAATCAGAGTTATAAGGAGTTTAGCCCAGAAAATGTCATTGATGGCATGTTTTGTCCACTTCATCTGACATGTTAATTTGGTTTCCTGGCAAGTGGAGCATAGATTGTTTTCATGTTAATTTGGAATTCAAGAAGTATTGATTTAACTTGGTATATGTGAGTGAGAGCAATAAGAAAATAAATTTGTCTCAAAAGTATGTGCTGTCTTTGTCATTTGTCTTACAGTAAGGTCAGTGTCAATTGACTTGCAGAAAATGCCACATTCTTTTAATTGACGAGGACAAATGAACAAGTGTAAAACACTAACCACATTGCTCTTATTTATAAAATCAATAGCTTTCACTTAACCAATAAAATGGCCGTAACCGGAACTCAATGCCACAATATTGTTGACCTGTAGAGCGATAAAAAATGCTTTTCTTCTATTACAGAGACATTTAAGTGGTATCTAATACATTGACAGCTTGCACACTGAGGAGCAGAACGAGGTATAAATAGGTGTTATGATAGCATCCCCAGTGGCCATCTTAGTCTGCCTGAGAAAATCTCTGGGCAGCTAAATCTGTAACCGAGACCCCTCATGGTCATATGGTTTGCTCTCCTCTGACCATCTGTGTATGACACATTATGTTGTATGTCATTGTTACATCCAGAGTAGATTTTATTTCTTTTACAGATGACTATATTTGTACTGTATACAAGTGGACCCTGTGCTCTGGCACTCTGGGGCAGTTTTAACAGGCAACATCATACAGTACATTCATAATCATGCTTTGGGAACATTGTCAGATTTTTCCATATATTTCATGCTGTTGGCACCACCTGTTGTCTTAACTGCATGTTGTCAGACAGATAATTCTCAGGGGCACTGCTCTGCATTTTAAGAGAAGTGATTTGGAAAGTAATGGGTTGAACAGATCAAGCTAAGGAAGAGATAAATGTGCCTGCATGCATGTGTTGATTACGCTTTAACTGTCTTTCATGCGGATGTGTGAAGGAAGAAAAGCATAGAACCGCAGAGAAAAAAAATCAGTTGATGAATCGCAGTCACCTTTGCCTCCCATAGCAGCTTCAGATGTGGCCAATCCACAGGCCATACCAGATTTAGTCTGTAATTAGACAGTAGTCTGCCGAAATGAAAAGCGCTGCTACTGTGATCAAATGTTCTGAGCATCTGGTGCATAGTGCTCACCATTAAAGGTCTCATTTGATCGTTTTTTCATTAATTTTGCAGTGGTCTCTAGTGTTAATGAATGCCCTTTGAGCTGGTTTTGGTGGAAAAAATGCTTTAGTGGTCCTTTTACATGCTGTTCTAGTTTGGTGGAGGAGATGGAGCACGGAGAATGACAGGTTCTCGGCTTTGCTAGTCACAGGCTACAATCATTCAAAGCCCATTCGGTCATAGCACACCAAATAGGAGATTTAAACATTCCAAACAAACACACATACTTACCTATATTTTGCTGAATAAATGTGTGCTGCAACGAGACTCCTCTGGTAATGGCAACTGTGGCAGTGCTTTTTCTAGTTAACAAACTTATGCCACTTTGTTTGCCTTTTTCTTATTAGCTGTTTTTTCACCTATTTTCTTTCATTGACTAACGGAGGCAATCGGGGTAGAAGAACATTTTCACATGCAGCATGCATACACAACTCGGAGTGACCTACAGTATCGTATTTCAAAAAGAGGTGGTAGGAGGGGTGGGAAGTGGGTGTTGGGGATTTGTGAGGTGGGGAGGTAGGGGTGGGTGGGGGTTGATGGTGGTGGGGCAAGGAGGATGGAGGTTGATGGGGGTTGGGGAGATGAGGGTGGAGGTGGAGGGAGTTAGTGGGTGACATGCGCTTCCATCTAGGCCCTGCCACGTACACTCTAAAAAATAAAGATGCTTAAACGGTTCTTAAAATCTCTGGATGGTTCCTTGGAGAGTGAAAACCATTACAGTATGTGAATGGTTCTTCACATTAGAAATGGTTCTTCAGAGCCTCAGATCATAATGGGCTATGCTGTGTCATATTGATGTCAAATGGTTCTCTAAAGAACTGTTGCCTCGGCGGTTCTTTGAAGTACTGAAAAAGGTTCTTCTACGGCATCGCTCTGAAGAACTGGTACTGGCCCCACTATTGACAGTTTGCACTTTCTCCTTTACCAGGTGCCACATCAGTTAAGTAGAGCATCATCACCCATCTAATCTTGAAAGGTATACGGCAACACCAGCATGACGAGAGTGTTTGAAAGTTCTAAAGAATGTTGGGCTCCATAGAACATAACGAAGAATCTGATATTGTTGTAAATGCATAAAATTTAAAATTCATAATTAAATTAAAGGCTAATCATGCCATTGAAGTTTGAATTTATCTTGAACACAGCATGTTCTAGTGAAAGATAAAAAAAAATATTTAAAACATATCATAAAATTTTTAAACATATCATAAAGATTGCTGTGGTCACAAAGTAATGTTTACAGCCTGCACCTGACAGAACAGGACAGCAAAGTGACAGATTCACACATAGAAATAGCAACTATATTACTATATAATATATTTCTATTACTAAAAACTACATAGAAAAATAACAAAGAAGCCTCAATAACTGAACATGCTGCTCAAGGAAAATGTAATACTGCTTGGATATTTGCCAGGTTTTCACTTTTGTTACTGAAGTTCTTTACACATTTCTCATCTTCTATAGTAACATAGCAAAAACATATTTAAAAAATCTCCCAGTCTGTCTAATCTTTATGCACAGCTTGTTGTATCTGTGGAAAATAATTTAAAAAAAATCTCCTGTGATTACTTTTGAGTTACATTTACATGGATCACCATGAACACAGCAAGACATTTTGTAGAATTGATGATTTCGATATCCCTGTCAACAGTCTGCATCTAAGCCAAATGTTTTATCAGATGTGAGCCATCTGACTTTCTCTTTCTTTCCCTCCCATCTCTCTCTCTTGCTCTGTATCTGTATCTCTGTCTCTCTGTGTATCTTTCTCTCTCTCTACCCATATCTGCCAATCTCTTATTCTTCACACTGTCTTATCTCTCTGCACCATTATTTGTCTTTCTTTTGCTCAGTTTCCCCCTCCAGGTCATTAAGCTGTATCTCACATACCTCACTCTCTGTCTCCTTCACTCCTTGAATTTATCGATAGAAATGTGGAGATAACGGATTTGATTTATACAAACTCGCTGCATTTGATTTTGCTATTCATCTTCATTGATTAGACGAGCATCAGTGGATCAAAGGAGTGTACCTATCAAATGGCGAGCTTGTGCTTAGTTTGGTGAGAAGACTTTTTAATAGTGGAGTAAATTATGACTTAATTTCCGTAGCACATTTCTGAACTACATTATCATGCCAAATTGAAGAGAATGCCAAATTGAATATGACTGTGTTGCCTGCTGATAACTGATCTGTGCTGCACATGAGCAGTACTTTGCGCATGTGCGGTCTATTGCATTGTTTTGCGATTATTTACGATAGTTGCAGTCTCTTCAGTCTGCAGTTAAGGCAGTGTCTCTGTGTGAATCCTCTCTCTCTCTCTCTCTCTCTCTCAGGCCAGCAACTTTATTTCTCTTCAATCCTCAATTTCAGGTCAGCTGCTCTTGCGTTCAGCAGCAAGTGCTTGTTGGGGCTTTGTTTCAGACCTTTAAGGGCTTGAGAACGGTGATAAATCCGACCTGCCTGTCGTCCTAGTTCCCCCTGCAGTAGCATGTATCTGTTGGGTGATGTGAGTAGTGTTAAGGGCCATGCCTGAGGGTTCACACTGGCGATGCATCACCTGGGATTTAAACTGCTGCACTTTAAACTGTGCACCCTCTGCACTTTGGGCCACATGATGGTGTTTTTGCAGAGTCTTACCAGGTGAGCTACCCAGTCACCAGGAACATATAATACCTTTAAATTATAAGGCACTTTACATTTAAACACAAATCTCAAAGTGCTTCCAAACAACAACAAAAATTACACAAACACATTGTATATAAATTTTTCAAAGACACCCAAAGTCCTAAATATTGCAGGACACTGAAATATTTAAGCATCTTCGAGCTCAAGTTAAATAACATCATGAGCATGGTTTACTAAAGCGTTGCGACGATTTATAACGCATGTTAACATTATTGAAAATCATGAGTACGATGTCATTCAAAATTGTGAGCACGAATCAGAGAACATAGCGGGTATGATTTACTCATAATAGCCCAATTAATGGGAACACTGTTACTCAGGGGTCTGCAACCTCAGGCACGCATGCCACAGTTGGCACGCAGAGGGAGTCTCACTGGCACGCCGGCGATAGTGCGCAGTCCATGTTTAACCTGTCATGGCTCTCGGTGTTGGGGGTTCCCTTCTACATCATTTATTCATTCAATTTCAGCGGCCAATGGGATGCTTGCGCGTTTCTTTAAAACTGTTCTGCCTAACTCTGCATCGGTAGTACAACAAAGGCCCTGGCATTCAAAACAAGGCACTGAGAACTTTGTAAATGTACACAACGTTTAAAAAACTGTTCTTACATGCAGTAGTTAGCAGTTGTTTCTCGTCACCGCCATGATGAAAGTCCAAACAAGTCAATTGTACTACCCCTCTTCCTATTCTTCCTGCTGGTTCATGTTCGTCAATCGACTCGTGCGGACTTTTATCATGGCGGCAACGAGAAACTACAGCAGGGTACTGCCTGTCACAACTGTTTTATTAATAAATGTTGTGTACACTTACAAAGTTCTCAGTGCCTCGTTTTGAATGTTGTGGCCTTTGTTGTGCTACTGATGGAGTGTGTTTCTTGGAGCTGTTTTAATTCTTTAATAATAGCGTAATCTTCATGCTTTGTCTAAGGGCACCTACAACTTCCATTGTTAGCCTTCTGGGACAAACGGTAAAAAATAGTTAAGTTCTGAATGCAACAGGCTAACTCCATTTTGCTCCTCAGCAAACATACCAACTCGATATGATGTTTTAACATGCCAATTTTCATTTTACACCGAATTTTTCCTTTAAGTGTGAAATTTGTAATTTCCCTTTGGTTATGAACAGTGTAAATGTTTATTTTAAAAAAAGTTGTTGCCACACCATGACAACATATTATTATAATTATTATTATTGTTGTTATTATTAATAATATTAATAATAATAATAATACTAATAATAAAGAAAACACTTGTGTATTTGAGTGAAGTAGATTGTTTTATTTACTCCTGTAAACATGTACTTACTCTAATTAAGAGCTTTGAAGATGCATATAAAATTGATTTATAGCATGTAATTCACTCACTAGGGAATTGTTGGCCATGGCAGTGATATATTCAAAGGGCCCTTCAAATATTACTTGGTAAGAGATGATGTAGTGAAGAAAAGGGGTGGATTTATTTATTTAATTATCTATGTCGCTTTTGTTGGACAAAATGTCTAGTACCCTGAGAGAAGAATTACGGTGTGGTCGCCTCTGTGCATCTGTAAATTACTTATTTTGAATTTCAAATTAGCAGTGAAGATGATGTGTCCCCCATTGCCTAGAAGACGTGGCTTTTCAAGGTCATTCAAGCTGCTAAGGTACTACTAAGGTATCTCATAGCCCACACACCATATGTTTTTCAATGACGGGACTGCAACATAGGAACGATGGTAGGCTTTACATGCAGAGTTATTTGCATTTTCAACAACAATAATGTTGGAGTAGAACACCCAATATCATGTATTATGGGCAGTGTGAGTAGACAAAAGTTATTGTCATGTTCCCTGTATTATCCATGTTTTCCATGTTCCCTGTATTATCCATGTTTTCCATGTTCCCTGTATTATCCATGTTTTCCATGTTCCCTGTATTCACGGTATTCACTGCAGCCTCCAGACGAGTTGATTTAATTTGAGTGACAGTATTTCTATCCCCTTAGGGTGCAGCTGAGTCAGACACTAAAGAAAGATCAGAGGAGCACAGACGTGTAAGGCAGGTATGCGCAGGCAAGTTGGAACCTCTCATCTGCCCTTCCACTCCTGCACAGCCCCTGTTGCCCACGGGGTGCATTAATGAAGAGCCAGAAGACATTTTGAACATGGCTGTTAATGTTGTTATAGGCAACAACAATTGATCACGATCCCTATCGCATTAATTAAAAAATGTTACAGTGTAATTATGTGTCAAATTGTGTATATTTTAATCACAATTTGAAACCCTAAGAAAGTTACCACATAAGAATTGGCTGTACTGCACTAACATAGAGTATCTCAACCATAATGGTTAAATGGTAATGGATTATTACATAATCAATGTTATTAACAATTATTTACAGGTTTCCCAAAAGAGCTGTTTGCAATAAAATTAGGAAAATGACAGTAGCTTAAACTACACCCTTCATCGCTGAAATAGATGTCACACTCATGTTGGACAAATGATTTATTACGTTAACCCATAATGTAATCAATCACTCAAGCTGCACTAATCTGCTCTGCTGATACCTTGTCAGTCTGGGCATGCTTGCCAGCAGCCTCCTGTTTGCACCCCACCCACAATCCTCTTATATTTGCACTGTCGGTTCAGATTTGGAACAATGCTCTTAAGCCTATGCAACAGTCAATGACACTGCATATTTCAGCACATCCAGGCCCTCAAGAGATACTATTCCCAAGCACAACACCCTCCCAGTATTTTACAGAACTCTCTTTTATGTTCTGAGGCATGACTGCCCTCTATTGGCAGCACCATGGTGGTACAGGTTTTAATAAGGCGTCCTAATCATTCATCCAAGAGTCCAAGGGTTATGGTTAGGGTTAGAGGTAGAGATTACATACAGTAGTATGTTTACAAGGACATATGCAAAGCTCAGGTGGCATCATGGCTAAGATGCACAGTTTTACATGTGCTGTCATTATCTAACCCCAAAAATGACTGATACAGTTAAGCTGAAAATTATTAGAAAGATATGTATTTAGACACATATTTAAATAGATAAATCATAAATGTATGCACAACTAAGTATGAATTGGATTGAATCATTTTGAATTGATTTTTTAATAATTTACTACTTAATAAAACACATCTCTTACTACAATCCAAAAGCTTTGTGATGTAATCTATTTTGACCAACACACAAACACACACACTCAATCATACAGGATACATAAAAAAGCAAAAATACGGTTAAGAACTAGGGGAGTTAACTGGGAACTGGGAATTATTTAACAAGTGGATTTTGAGGGACTGCTTAAAGGATGATAAGGGTTTTGATCGAAGAAGTCAATTCTGTGTCCAACAAAGAAGCAGTAGTTAGTCTCCATAGGGCTAATTAACTAACTTGCTGGCAAGCTACATGCAGGTTGTAATTTAACTCTTCAGGAAGGAGTAGCGGTTAAGGCATTGGACTTACAGCCAAAGGGCCACAGGTTCAACTCCCCACACTGACAGGTGGGTGGGGGTAGTGAATGACCAGTGCTCTTCTCCATCTTCCCCTGTGACTGAGAGGTGCCCTGAGCATGGCACTGTGTTCACATGTCGCTCCCTACTTGCCCTGGTCACATGTGTGATGGGTTAAATGCAGCGGTGAAAAATTCATTGTGTGCTGTGTGATCACAATGACAAATGGGGGAAACAAAAATGGAGAGCAGCCAGGGGTAGATACTGGTGTGTTTTACCGGTGTGCTTTTCAACTCCCATGACCAGCCTCTTTATAGTGCATAGCCATGGGATATCTGGGACTGGCTGTTCTAATAGCATATATATTCTGCCAACCTTGGCCGGGTTTCCCAGTTAAGAACCTTCTTAACGAGTTAAGAAGGCTCTTAAAAAGAGGTCGGCCAAGAGGAAGCGTTAAGATAAGAGTGTTTCCCAGACGCCTTCTTAACGCCCTTCTTACCAATGTCTTAAGAACCTTCTTATCTGCCTTCTTAACTGGAGCGCAATGAGCAATCGATTCCAGAATGGCCGATTGGAGCGCATAGTTACCATAGTACAATCAAAGATTTTAGAGCGTTACTCTAGAATCTTTGGTAAAATGCTCCCAACTGAAGTGGTGGTACAACACGTGGTGTCCGACTGAACTCATCAATAAAATACCAGCTAAAAATAAGACATTTGTCGTTATGCGCGCACAAAAACAAATTGACACATATAATAATTACCGAAACACACCGGGAGAGGGAGGTGGGAAGTGGTGTGTGTAGGGGTCAGATGGGGGAGGGAGGGCAGGGCAGGGAGAAAGTTCAGCATCCTGACAGCTTGGTGGATAAAGCTGTCTTTCAGTCTGCTGGTCCTGGCCCGGAGGCTCCTCAGTCTCCTTCCTGATGGCAGCAGACTGAAGAGGCTGTTGGATGGATGGGTTGGATCGCCCGCAATGCAGAGGGCTTTGCGGGTGAGGCGGGTGTGGTATATGTCCTGCAAGGAGGGAAGAAAGACACCCACGATCTTCTCAGCTGCTCTCTGTGTAGCTTTTTTCAGCAGTGCAGGTGCCATACCACACAGTGATGCAGCTGGTGAGGATGCTCTCTATGGCGCCTCTGTAGAAGTTTCTCATGATGGGAGATGGGGCTCTGGCTCTCCTCAGCTTGCGGAGTAAGTAGAGTCACTGTTGGGCTTTACTGGCCACTGATGCTGTGTTCTTTGACCAGGAGAGGTCCTCAGAGATATGCACGCCCAGGAACTTGGTGCTGCTTACTCTCTCCACAGCAGCTCCGTTGATGGTGAGGGGGGCATGCTGTGAGTACGCTCTCCTGAAGTCCACTACAATCTCCTTCGTCTTCTCCACGTTGAGAGGTTGTTCTCACTGCACCACTTGACCAGGTGGCTCACCTCGCTCCTGTAGTGGGTCTCATCATTGTTGCTGATGTGACCCAACACAGTTGTATCATCCGCAAACTTGATGAAGAGGTTGGAGGTGTGTGATGGTGTGCAGTCGTGGGTCAGCAGGATGAAGAGGAGTGAGCTCAGCACACATCCTTGCGGAGCCCCCGTGTTCAGTATGACGGTGCTGGAGGTGTTGCTGCCGACCCGTATTGCCTGCAGTCTTCCTGTCAGGAAATTCAGCAGCCAGTTGCACATTGAGGTGCAAAACTCAAAGAAAAGCTACTATGCCTAAAATTGTTTCTTGTCTTTCTCTGGTTTTCAAGAATGAGCTCAACAAACCTTTCCATCATCACCAGTGTATGATGGCAACAAATTACAAAAATGTTTGGTAATCCCTGGTTGTAGTCCTTAGAAGCTGTGGAGGAATTACTGAAAGGTAGCATTCAAACAGGATTCTTGCATGCACCCTTTTTTCCAATTAAGGAAGTACTGTACACAAGTGATGATGGGGCATAACAATGTATGCTACACTCACTACATATGATATCTGCTACCAAGGAAGTAAGACTTATGTATTCCTTTATAATTTCACCTCAGGAGGACCAACTAGTCCTAATCGATATATTGTAAAATGCTTACCTCTAGTGTGTAACTAACCAATCTCACAATGTTGCAGGGTTTCTGAATTTCAAAGTGAGGGTGATGCCACATTTGTGTCTCTCTTTTCAGACAGCTATCACCAGACTTCAAATGAAACACAACTGCTGTATACAACAACTGTGGTAGCGAAATGTGTCACATTTCCAGTATCGCATATGTAATTGTTTGTTAGAGGTACACACAAAAGATATCTTACAAAACATGTTTTTTTCTGTTTTGTTGATTTATTTATTTGTTAGCCTCATAATAGCAATTATCTGTTATCTGCTCAAAGGAAATTACCATCAAAAAATCTAAATCTGGACAATATGGTCTAAATCCCTATTGCAGTATGATTTCAAGCATAAACAGTCACTGCAATAAATTCTTTGGTATATAAATTCCAATATAACTGTTAATTATTAGGCAATATACTCCTATAGCAAAAGCGTTGTGGCAGCAAGATGTATGCAAAACTGTTGTTACCACAAATGGTATACCGTAAAATACCAAATAATAGCCGAGTTCCAATCAATCACCGGGTTCCCTTTGAATGCCGGGTGCAGGTGTATATTTTGATGAATAAAGGCCGGTTCCAAATAAATGCCAGGTCTAATTTATATAAAAACCAATCAAGAAAAAAGACGTGACCACTGACGCTGCACGTTTTTCTTCTTCGTCTGTTTTGTTTAGTGTTCACGTAGCATTATTGTGCTTTTTTTCAGTATGTCTTCACTACAAAATCAGGGGAGATATGTCAGAAGATGATCATTCATCCAGGTCATGTTATCAAAGGAGTTTGTAAGCCATAGTTGCATAGTTCGAATTACGTGGGAGCCAATGGGAGCTGAGCTCCCATACCCTCAGGCTCCAATGAAAGAAGCAAATTTCATTTACTGTGGAGGCTTCTCGAATATGTCATATTACCATGATAAGCTTAAATATATCACCATATACACATAAATAAAATTCGCTTCATTTACGATCACCATGCAGCCATCTTTGTATTGAATTACGACGTGATATTGATTCACCATCACACCACTATGCGCGCAAATCTGAAATTTGGGGCTTGCGAACGTGAAGTTCAGTCCGAAGAAGACTTCTCATCTACCTCCTATCTTATATCAATCTTCCTTAATTTTGTAATGCGTTTTTAGAAATACAAAAATAATACGTAGGTTGCCTAAACTTTCCGCCATGCCACCGAAAAAAAACAGCACTGGCTGGCCTTGTGTCGTTTGGCTTCAGTGCGTTTTGCTTTTTTTTTGTTTTTTTTTTTTTAAAGATAGAGACCCCCATAGGGTCAAATTCATAATTCGAACCCTGCATAGTTGTAAGCCATCTTTTGCAATAACCTTTCACTCATATAGGGGTGCAGGGAAAGGCCTACCGGCATTCCGAATCCGAAGTAACAATAAATTGTTTGTCAATCTCACGTGTGCAATGCACTTTTCATAGTCGTAGTCATTATCATCGCTCGTCTGTTTTAAGCATTTCTACTAGCAAAGAAACACCATTATACACACACTGGCCATTTTAAATATCAAAGTTTATTGTTGTTTAGCATTTTAAAAGCACAACTGTATTTCTCTTACTCACATAGACAGTAGAAGAGAATGGACCGTGGGATTGCATTGTTTTCAATGGGAGCCGTTGAAGCACGATTCTGAAAATTTTAATTGGTCACCAGGCAACTCCACAAGCGTGTGGTGACGTACGGTCACGTCAGCCAACGAACCCGAATACGATAAATTGAGGGGTAGATGCTCAATCAGAAATCAGACAGCGTACGATCATTTTCTTAATAAGTATTTTTCTACCATTATAGCTGCAATCACTTACTGGAGTGTGAGGCTAATATTGTACGTGGGGACTTGATTCTTCGTCAACTAACTTTGGTTCCAGGCAGTCTTGCAAGTCAGCATGTCACGGGAGCTAGCTAGTTAGCATGTACATACCAAGCTATAGCGTGTAGCTTAGCTTAGCCATCTATCTCAATTCACTTGCATCGAATAGTAAAATCCATAAAGATAGCGATTCTGCTTACAAACAAATACCAAGTTCTAAGCTTATGTTTTGAGAAATACTGATGTAAATGTTTCCCCAACATGAATAGAAAACCAAAGGGGCATGACTATGGCTACAGGTTGTTATCCAAACAGTACGGTAAATTTTCCCCTGTGCGACAGAAACCCACTTTACTTCAATGTTCCTATACAACAAACATCAATTACATGCACTCAGTTTTACAATGGTTAAGAGTGGAGGATAGGCTTCATGTCTCCTTATTAACATCAACCTGGGCAGTTTTACACAATAAAACTCCATTAAATCACTATAAGCTGCTCTATAAAAGTTGTGATATTCATACATATAACACAAGGCTTGCAGCAGCAGGGAGACTGTGTGTCCCAAAGATTAATACTAATGCATTTCTACGCACTGTTGAATATAGATCAATTAAAGCATGGAACAAGTTGCCAATCAAGTTAACTACATTGAATAGTAAAGTAGTTTTTAAAAAACATGCAAAAAAATATCTGACCCTATCATACATAAAAAAGGTCAATATAGAATTGAGGTAGAGATTTTTAAGGTCTAAAACCATTATTAAAGTAATTAAATGATATGTTTTTTTTTTCTTTCTTTTTTCTTCAATTGATGGTTGATTAAATAAATGCATTGAATTGTAAATTGTATAGAATTTTAACTGTATATGATTTTATTGTTGGACCCCAGGAAGAATAGCTGGGTCTGTGCCCAGCTAATGGGGATCCTAATAAACTAAACTAAACTGGCCGTAACATGATTTGTGACGCCATTTTTAGCACAATTTCAGATAAACGTTTCTTACAAGGCAATAACATGACAAATATGCTGTGTGCTGTGTCCTCTCTGGTTTAGGACAATGCCAATATCACACAGACACAGTGTCCTTCTCATGTAAAGTTATTTGATTTCAAAGTGACGCTAAAATGAATGGAAGTCAACGGAATGCTAAAGGCTATTTGGCCCTTTCCAGGTTGGGATTTCCCCATGGGTGCATCAACTTTCGCCTATGCTCCTACCCCCTTGGATTGATCAAATGACTGTATACTTTGGGCGGGAACTGTCGAAAACCTGGCCAATCAAATGGCGGACGAAATATGGTCCAACTTCCGGGTTATGGAGACGCCAAGTTCCAAACAGAATATAGAGCTCCATTGATTTCTATTGCTAGTTAAGAACAATCACAGGTCAGTTAATGAAATAACATCATATTAAATGTTTTTTTTTTTTTTTTTACATTTCAAGCATTTCATATCAGTACTCTTTTACAAAGTCACTTTTCACGCAGGTGAAAAAATAGCCCAAGCTAGAGAACAGTTAACATTAAGGTATGTTAACATTCCACTACAACTTATTTTGCATTCATTCACATGACTGTTTACAAGTGCGCAGAATTTTTTCATGTTTTTTGACTTTGACTTTGTGACTTTTGTGTACAAGTACGCAATTTCTACAACTGTACGAGAGTTTTGCTACTACAATACCTTCATATGCATCCTTCCTGCAGTGTTTCCAAGCATGCAACTTCTTCCTCATTCTATCTGACTGCCACTTTCTCTTTCCTTCTTGTCTTTTGTTAACACCGTGAGTGCGCCCTATCGAGAGTTGACTTTAAAATTTTTAAACAATCTTGGCAGCCAGAGTATGGAGGGCCAAAAATGACATAATTATTAATAAATATGTATGTAAAAATATGTAGCATAAATAAGTGAAATGGAAAAAAATGGGAAAGAAGTAATTTTCATTTATTGCTGCATTTATTTACATTTACATTAGTTCCACAATTTATTTATTTTCCACTTTCTGTTTCTATTTATTTACAGATATTTTTCCCTGTAATATTTTCTACATACTGTTTTATATGCCCTGCATTTCTTTCCGGCATATTTATTTATTGTCCCTCCTTTTTATATTTCTTCGTTCACATTTATGCCTACATTTCTGGCCAACAGAAGCTATCAAGCAAGATAGCCTACATCTAACGGCTGTCTTGTACAGAACTGCTTCAGGATTGCAAACTGCAGGGTTTACATGTGGGCTTATTACTATTGCTGGGTTGCCTAGATAACATTTAAGTGCTATAATATCGTTCTACAAATGCAAGAAGTGTACTAGTACAAGCTTGTGACTGTATATGTCAGCCAGCTTGCTAGTAGTTAGCTAGTCGTAAGCTAACTTTGCTAACTTAAAACTTCGAGTGATTAAATGGTAATCTAGAGTAGCCTGGCAGTCTTAAATCAGTTCGTGTTACATCTAACAACAATCTGTGATGGCACCATCACTTTTGGTCACCCAGAGACTTTAAATCATATAAACACTTTCACATTTCACTTCCACGAGCGTCCACCATGTTGGTCTGAGTTTTTTTGTAACTCCAGCCTCTTCAGCCAGCGTCATACACTAAACACATCACATGCTGATAAAATTGGTTATCACATAACATAAAGTTCAGGTTTCGCCAACTGTATTTCGCCTCCCTCAGCGAATTCGCCCTGCCTTCACCCTATCAGGCGACATTTCTCCTCCATTCAAAGTAAATGAGAGCGAGGTGAAATTCGCTGTATTGGAAACGCACCGTAACTACCATAGTACCTGCGTTATCTCGATCAACCAATGGGGGTGACGCCTTGCGAGACAGCCTACTTCATTTGCATACGGAGGCATAAATGTAGGCATAAATGTAAATGTAGGACAAAGAAATGTAAATAGGAGTGACAATAAATAAATATGCCAGAAAGAAATGCAGGGCATATAAAACAGTATGTAGAAAATATTACAGGAAAAAATATCTGTAAATAAATAGAAAGAGAAAATGGAAAATAAATAAATGATGGAATTGGAATTATGGAATGTAAATGTAAACAAATACAGCAGTAAATAAAAATGACTTCTTTCCCATTTATGTCCAGCTTTATGTGTGATATATTTTTCAAATGCTTTCCTAAGCACATTTTTGGTGCATTTTTTTGTTATTTTATTTATTTGTGCTATATATTTTTACATATGTATTTATTTTTTATTATGTTATTTTTGGCCCTCCATACCAGCGCGCCCAAGCCCACCGTCTCAACATTCCAAAAAAGAATGTTGAAAAGGAACAAGACCTCTAACCAAAACTGTAGCCTACAAGAAGAAGCCGTAAATCGCTAAAGTAGTCAAAATTCATTTCAGTACCCACAGATTAATGACACACACATTTTTAACCAATAAACACAAAGGTAATATAACCAAACAGGAATTTATCTGTCATTTGTCAGTCTCTCTATGCGCCGCATGTACCCTTCTTTTGCACCACGCCATGTGTAGCTTTTCTTTTAACCCAAAGATAGTTGGCCATGCATCCAAATGAGGAGGCTTTCTCTAAAGTTAGACTAATTAAACTGGTGTGTGGCACACCACGCCAGAGTCCAGAGTGCAGCCTGTCTCCCGTGTCAGCATTGGTGGAAAACAATTCTAAGGTCCAAATTCCTGTTAGTCTTTGTTCAACTAGCTGAGTACGACGTGGCTCTGTCTTCTCTGATTTACTGGTTTTAGTGTGTCTGAGATGACCAAGTGCAGGGTGGCCATTATAGGAGCTGGAGCCGCAGGTCTCTGCGCAGCGCGGCACATACTGGCACGTCCTAAAATCTTTGCTTCTCCAGTGGTGTACGAACAGACCGAGCACGTAGGTGGTACCTGGTTCTATGAAGACTGTGTCGAGACTTCAGATAGTGGGCGTCGTTTTCACAGCAGCATGTACAGAAATCTCAGGTGAAGGTTTTGTCTCTTTTGGCATTTAAGTTCTTGTTTTCAGGTCTTAGGTCAGGACTTTGATACTACAGTCAACCTGGAGTAGGCATGGCGGAATATCATTAACATTATCATGCATAAATGTATTTTATTTTGGTTAAGGTAACACGTAACTCTTTGCAGAACAAATCTTCCCAAGGAGGTGATGATGTTTCCTGACCTTCCCTTTGAGGTCCACCTGCCCTCTTTTCTGCCTCATCAGGATGTTCAGAATTATCTGGAAAGATACTGTAAACATTTTGAAATTACACCACACATTAAGGTATTGAGATGACCCCAATAATTGAATTATTCATGTAGTGGGGTGGATACGTTAATCAAAAGTGAAATAAGATACAGTAAAAGATTAAATGCAGTTAGGGGAAACTATGTGGCAAGTGCTGTGAGTCCACATTCAAGTTTTACTGTCTCAAGTGGCCTGAGTGTTTTTGAGAGGATGGGGCAAGCAGGGCAAAAGCACAGTAGGTCTGGGAAACAAGCTGGAAAAGAAGTCGAGGTTACGTATTATAAAGACTAAAAGGTTTTTAAGAAGTGTGTCAAATGTTAAGCTGTGGTGTTTTTTACTTAAATAGTCAAAATTGGGTGGTGATGACTTTATGACCAAAATGGAACTTTGCTTATGGTTACTGCTATTTGGCTAAATAGACATTTATTGATGAAGAGATGCATCTGCTTTTCGATACTTTACCATCATGTTCAATTCAAGAAGAGGTTCTGATGCAATGCATTCTATTTCAACATATTCCCACTGTCATTTAGCAATAATGGTTGTTAAAACTATAACACATACCAACCCCTCCCCCTGATTTGAATGTTAGCAAGCTACACCCTGTGTACCCCTCTGGTAAAGAGCTGATAGTGCAGCACATTCAGCTTAGTGGGCCGCCCTCAGTCAGGCCTGTGCAATCATTAATTCTCTCTCATCTATATGGTGTGCCTGTCAAATAGGAAGCTGGTCTTATAAAACTGCATATCTCCCAGTTTACGACAGCTGTGGCGGAGGTGAAGCCTATCACCATGGAGATGGGCGGAAAGACTACCCAGGCGTGGGAAGTGACCTCATGTGACAAATATGGAACACAGAACACTGACACCTTTGACTCTGTGATGATCTGTACAGGGTAAGCATGTTGTTTTTTTAATGACTAAATAATAATAAAACCAATGACAACCTTTTCACATTCTCTCCACGAAGAATTGTGTTTTTAAATATTTAAGGATTATAATATGATATTATAGTATTGAAGGAATTGGCAGAACTGATATCTTCGTAAACCTGTCCTTAGAGTGCAGCAAGTAGAGACTGAAATGTGTTTCTGATTAGTAGCAATGGCTGTGCATAAAAGCACTGATATTGTTAAGTGTGAATGACTGACACAGTATTTATTTACTGATAAGGTGTTATATCTGTTATCATTTTCAATCTCTAGGCATTATTCTGATCCACACATCCCTCCTATTCCAGGGTTGGAGTACTTTAAAGGTAAATGCTTACAGAGCTCAGTTCTCAAATCTGTATTCAGTCTTTAATTGTGGTATCTGGCTCATTGGCCTAATTCATGCTGCTAAACCTGTCCACCACACTACAGGAAAGGTCATGCATAGCCACAGTTACCGTTACCCCGAGCCATTTGCCGGCCAGTCAGTCATAGTCTTCGGAGCTGGAGCCTCAGGTATAGACATATCCATTGAGTTGCAGCAAGCAAAGGCACAGGTATGTTTTCTGTATGACACTAAATGTAGTTAAACACTTACTCCATTAATCATCTTACTGTATGGTAATTGGGTCAATAATCTTCATTATACATTGGCTATGTATAATGCTTTATCACAAATTTACACTCACAGTCAATGAAAACGCATCAGAAAACGTTCTTGTACTTTTTTACCATGACCTTGCATTTTAATGATCTTTCCTGACTTTTATTTCACCTTGTGTGACTGAATAATGTGTCATATTTCACATAAAAACTGTGATTTTCTTAATGTGCCAAAGGAAATTCAATTCTTTTTTGATAAGTGTTCTGATGCGTTTTCATTGACTGTCAGTTTATTTGAATAGCATTATCCTTTTTGTCTATTCAGAGTGCCAAGACTATTCATACTTTGCTGCAGATCACTCTTGCACAAACCACATTCCTTTTCATCTACTATCAGTCTGACCTCGCTCACCATCTGTTTGTCTGTGGTGTCTATCAACTCCTCAGGTGACTCTGAGCCATGCCAAGCCCATGCTGACCTTTCCTCTGCCCCAGGGCATCCTCCAGACCCCTCCTTTGACCAGGGTCCTTGAGGATGGCCGTGTGCAGTTCCTGGGCGGCTTCCTGGCCACGGCTGAGGTCCTGATGTTCTGCACCGGATACAATTTCAGGTTTCCGTTTTTAAACCCTGAGGAACTGCACTTGAGTATTCGGGACCATCTAGTCGCCCCCCTGTACAGGTTCATACTGCCCCCTGCATTCCCCTCACTCTTCTTTATCGGGGTTTGCAAAAGTATCTGCCCCTTTCCACATTTCCATTGCCAGGTAGCAATCTCACTTCCTTTTTCTCTCTCTCTCTCTCTCTCTCTGAATTTGCACGCAGTGCTTTTATCATCTGGCTTTAATATTTTCTCTAGATTTTTACAGACAGTGCTGTGCTCTGGCCACAGGTCCAGTTTGCCTTGGCAGTGCTTGATGGCGAAGTGAACTTGCCATCCCAAGAGGAGATGGAACAGGAGGTCCAAAACTTTGTGGACAGGAAGACAGCACTGGGTGTCCTGGAGAGACACCTCCTGAGAATGGAATCCGAGCAGTGGAGCTACTACCAAAGCCTGGCAGACAGTGGGGGATTTTCGCCGCTGCCTCCAGTGATTCAAAGCCTGTATGAGGAGGTGGCAAGGCAACGGAAGAAGCACCCACAGAATTACAGGAATGCGAACTATCGACTCGTTACTGACACCCAGTGGGAGTCTTTCAAGAAAACACATTGAACGGAAATGCATTACATCCAGAATGACGATTTCATTCCAGGATAATTCAGCACGACCTGGATCAAAACCTTATTGGAAGTACGTTTTTTTGTATTCTGATCACGTCTGATGAATGAATACCTGCAGTTTTATCCAAACGTGCTCCAGAATTCTTCATCTACTGCAATCCTTAAAATGAACATGAAAGTGAAATCATTTAAAGCTAATAAGTATTTAAGAAAGAATTGTATACCTAAATTGATTGATTAGATAGCCACACACAGTACCAGGCCATATCAGGCAAGTCTTGCGCAACAACTCCTGTATCAAACGTTTCTCAGACGTTTTTGAAAAGCTAAGTGAATAAACTTTCAGCCCATTATTGGATGACCGATGATCGATAATGGAAGACGGCATACTGGAGAGTTCTGTCAGTTGAACTACATTGGCTGGCGGCGTTCTTTCTCAGCAAGGCATGCATGTGTGAACCTCTTCCAAAAGCCTGCGCAAGAATCCCAGTTTTCCCATCTGTTTCGAGTAGACATAAGGATTGTGAAACTGGACACCTAAACTGTTGCTTAACCCTTTGTACCATCTTGTTCGTCTGTCTTATATTTTATGTTTTAAATAAACGGAAGACACCCCTCTCATGCATTGTAATTACGGCACTTAAAACTTGCTTGTATATTATTTACTTAAAAACGCAATAAATTAACGGTGTCCCCCGAAATTACATAGTCTAAAAAAGAGGTCTGGGAAGTGGGAAGGCGCACAGGGCGGGAGGAAAGGGAAGGGGGTATGGGTATTTCCTTGCTCAAGAGTAAGGCAAAAACATCTTTTTATTTTACGGTTAGTATTACACATCATGCTATCAGACCCGAGGCACTGGGCGTAACGCAACTGTTGCTGCTGAGATGTCAGGAATTCATCGCCACTTGAACTAGGTAAATGCCATATCTTACTAGTTATCATTCGTGTCGGAAAACACTGAAACAATAGTGTTTTCCTCCCATGTTGTGTAACGTGTGACAGCAGCCTGGTCTTCATGTGCTCTGTGCTTTTATTTTTGAGTGTTTGTGTACTTCAAAGTTCAGTCAGTGTGGAGACATTTTGGGGTGTGTGCATTTACGCTCGATGTTAGCTAAGAGGGAAGAGCAGCTGTTGCGAGATGACAATGTAACAATTCAGATACTACATTAAGTTTTAAAGTTACGACTGGTTATTTTCAGCTTGTACTGTCGTCTTAATTTGCCGATTCTTTGGACCTACCATACATTTACAACGCCAGTTTTAGACAATATTTAATTAGATTAATTTTGTCCTACTGTTTTCTTGTACTAACTCTCCCCATTATACTTGTAGCCCCGCTGAACAGGGTGTCGGGACTCACAGCCCTGAATGGAGGGAGATATAGAGAAGACTCAGAGGACTCAAGTTCAGGCTAGTGATGACATCAACCTTTCAGGTCATGGGGTTACTGCCGGGGGTTCTGCAGCTGTCCAAGACGTGGGCTCCGCGGCAGACGATCAATCTCTACCCATCATGCACTGGGAAGCACTGAGCTTGCGAATTGCAGAACTTGAGAAACAAGAGGAGGAAAGGAGAGAGAGGGCAAAGGTGAGTAAACAACTGTTAAGTCTTATAAATATACGATTGTATCAGGGATTTTGAACAACTGCTGCACTAATGCACACGAAAGCAATATGGTCTGTAAATGAAAAGTGGAATGTGAGCTTGCCATATACTTGCCACTCGTATTAAAATAGGCTTTCTTATTATGGGGTCAGTGCTGGACGGCACATTGTCCTTAAAAAATCTTCTCAAGTTGGTGAAATGTAGTAAAACAATTAATCCATACTGGTCTGCTTTTTTTCAGACGTTGAATATACCAGAAAGAGCGAGAGTGTTCGGGAGCTGGAGAGAGGACAAACAGCATGTGTTTCACATGGGGCAGTGGGCAGACTCGGATGACGACGACTGTGGAGGATGCCGATCGCCTCTCATCAAGTCTCGGTAGTGGATAATCTGTGCTTCATTTCACGCGTGGACCCAACCAATAGGGACCCGAACAGCCAATGTGATAACAAGTGTAGTTGGACTAGACTAGATAAATTGGACTGGTTCCTTTGTACATGGTCCAGTTTTTCTAGTCCAAAAACTACACTTGTTATCATGATCATGGATCAGGCTCATTTGTATTAATACTCTCTCTGTCAAAGTTGATTCTGCCATGGATCTGACAGAGAAAGCTTATGTCAGGACTTCATAAACTGTCAGGCATGACACAGTCAACATGATCTAACACAGCAGAAGTAGTGGTTGGGACTGTGTTGTTCACTGTCTTCAATCCTGACATGCCGATTTGCATTGGACCTTCCCAGAAATCTGGTTATTCTGCCCCATTTTCGGCTGGGTGTAAGGCTCTGTTTTGGCCCTCTGTGATGACTGACTTTAGGCAGCAGGGTTTGAGTTATGTTGGAGCAAAAGGGGACTGAGTAAGGACAATTATCATTACAAACATTCTTTCAGAACCAACCTTGAACTGTGCTGTTTGTTGTATGTATGGGGTGTGTAACATTTAGAAAAAAAGGCTGCTGTGAGTGTGTGAAAATGTTGTCCCACAAAATGAGCAATGAAATGTCTCACTCAAAGAATGCAGGCCTGTAAGACTCCCCATATCTTTGCCCCCAATATCAGTTAAATTAAGAGACCCCCACAAAGCTCAGACCATTAATCAGATGATGGTGGTTAGCATCTGAATCTTACTGAATCTGAATCTGATACTGATCAGGCCTGGAAAAGCTATCTGTCTGTCTGTCTGTCTGTCTGTCTGTCTCTCTCTTCAGAATTACTCATAGTTTGAATGTTTTGACATTTTTAGCACCATGTGATAAAGCTGTGTGAAATGTTGTATTGGCATGTTTTACAGGTTTAACAGTCAGAAAAACCTTCAGCTCTGCTTCATCAATAACAGTGAGAGTGATGAAGATGAGGATGAAAAATCTGGCAGTGAGGTAAGCAAATCTATTCAAGGGGACATGTGTGAAAAAATCACCCAGTTCTTAATATTTCTAGGTATTCCATTTGTTTGACATCACTGTTTATTCCACAAATATCTGAACAGCAGCTATTTCCATGACATAAGAGAGAACAGTTTTCTAAAAGCTCAATTAGTGACTGCTTCATTAAGTACAGAGCATGCAAAACAGTACATGACATTCCTGTTATTCTTACAATGCATGCAAAGCAGCACACTGTATTGTTCCTCTTGGACAGCTGTTTCCTATTATTTTCTAACCTATTTTCTGTTACATCTGGTAATTTAGAAACTTCATTCAATCTCACAACTATCTATCTATCATCTATCTATCTATCTATCTATCTATCTATCTATCTATCTATCTATCTATCTATCTATCTATCTATCTATCTATCTATCTGTCTGTCTGTCTGTCTGTCTGTCTGTCTGTCTGTCTGTCTGTCTGTCTGTCTGTCTGTCTGTCTGTCTGTCTGTCTGTCTGTTTATCTAACACTCTATATTACATCTCTTGCACCCATCTCTCTCCCTTTTTGTCTCTATCTTTCCTGAACCTCTCTCTCTCTCCTTTCTTTGCCTGTCTATTTGTCTATTTCTCTGCATGCATTATCTTTCATTAATCAAATAGGATACATTTCTAGCTGAGCTGCTTGCCACAAATGTCAATAATTGACAGTTTCCCTATATTTCTCTTATTTTGACTGGGAAATGTTTAATGGCGATGTTTAATGACCTCTTCGTAATTGTGACATTTTTCATAATTCAGATCTATAGTGTGAAATGTTCTTGGTTGTGTTTTTGTAAAAAAAAACAATTGGTTTTCCAAACCTATCCTTACATTTTAGATGTCTTTAATTCACTTCCAGAGTGGTGTCAAGAGAAATTAACTTATGTATCAAAAACTCCTGAATGTCAGCTTTCCAATGGATATATTTCTATATATATTACACTCTATCAGTTGTATATTTCAAAATATAAGCATTTAAAATGTGTCCCATATTTTTGGCTCACCTGGTATATAATTAGTATATATTTATAATATATAATATTTGTAATTTCTTCAAGTGCAACTCTGGAATGTTCTCTCATCCACAGTGTTCCAAAGAGTGTGAGGCGCGTGGAGGCCAGTCTTCAGGGTTAAAGCAGGAGGTCCAGGCTGCATTAAGAACTCTGCGTGATCAGCTTTTAGTTGAGCAGAAAGAGAAGGAGGTAAGTGTCACCTCCTTAAAGCAGCACTATGCAACTTTTTTGAGTGAATTAATCATCTTCGTAAGTCAGTAGATGCTTAAACGAGTCATTACTAGGAGAATGAAGACTTTCTCGACGGCCCCCGTTGTCTGTGGACAGAATACCACACTTGCAATATCTGGGGGTCCGCGCCGGCGTCTTGAATATTGTGAAAGCGGGATCATGTTAAATTCTGAAGAAATTCTGCATTTACTTACCTCGGTGGACATTGCTACTTTTGTATCTGCCAGCAATTCAGTTGAAAACACATGCACAGGATGAAGGGAAGGGAACACAGTCAATTTTTTACAAGAGTGTCTATTTACTTGAAGACACTGGGGGGAGCTCTGTTTGGAAAAAAACACTCAAAGTTGCATAGTATCTCTTTAAATGCCATGATAGTGTGATGTAAGGGGAGTAAACTAAGTAATTCAACAAAACCATAATTTCTTCTCATGCTCCCATCTTATTTTTCTCCCAAAAAATGATAATGACAAAACTAAATGTTTTCAAAGTCCACTAGTTTCCAGACCTTCCTTGATGTTTTTGGGTCCCTCTATATATTATGCCATGACTTCATTAGCAGCATTTCCTGCTGCCTTATTTCTGATACTCTTGATGTTTCTCAAATGGTCTGTGCCTTTACCCTATGAGTATGAGTCTGACTCACCAGTATGTCTACACACATGGAAATAGCTTCCAGTTTCCCCCAAGCGGTACATTCCAGGCTAAACAATGAAGCCAAAACTGTACGCTCTAAAGTTGGAATGGAAGCCTCACACGTCCATTGTGGGCTGAATGCAGAAGCGAGCAATTTCGCATGGACTCTCATATTAAAAAGTCAATTTGCACAGCAAAAATAAACTTAGGGGGTTTGTCTGGTTCTCTTATATACAGTCATATATGATTTTCCGTCAATAGTCAGCTACTAACATAGCACTGGTCATAACCCTGAATTGATACCACATAACACATTGTTTTACTTTAGAGGGAAGGTGCTTAAGAGACTGATTTATTTGCCACAGTGTATGTAGTATGTGTAGCCTGCTGTCAGAGACTGGTGCACAGCTGTTTGAGATGACCTGCGGGAACTCTTTTCCAGCGCCTGACTCACAGTGAATCTGCCATGAGGAGGAAGCTACTTGACCGCGGCGACCTCCAGACGTGCTCTATGGAGCAGCTAGACTCGCTCAGGGAGTCCCTTTACCGTGATATCCATGGTAAGCTCGCATTTTTCAGACTGCTGTCCCAACTTATGGCAATGATGTAACTCTGCAGGCATGATGGGTATGTGACAGTTGTATATGGCTCAAAATAAACACTGCAGTATTCCTGTGTAGTGTATGGATTTGCCTTGTCTGTAATAGGCTTTTTATTTATATAAGCTTGTGTAAGCTATGTGTTGTGTGAAAATCACAGAGTAATGCAAATGAAAGTGAAATCTGCTGCCACTGAAACATATATTAATTGTGTATTTTTTAAACCCCACTGTGTTAGTCCACTCTGCTACAGTCTGTTACTCTTTTAAAATTGTTAATTATAAACTTTCAGACCTGAGTTCCCAGCTGGTTGCTCAGCTCCTAGTCCGAGATCATTTACAGACAAAGCAAGACGCCATGCTTCTGGATGTACAGGATATGACATCATGACAAAGGAACAAGTTGGACAGAACTCTAACCCAAACAGTTTACTCTCTGTTACTTATCGCTTTACACTCCTACGCCTCTGTCAAGTCTGGCTGTGTTTTGCAAGAGCTTGCCATCTGATTAACTGTAGCATTCCACATACTCTAATGCAAGAGGACAGAATCATCTTCACAACCATTTCCTGTCTGTAAAAGGAAGCTTTGAGTGGACACGAGAAGGTAAATATTACAGGAGGTTTATAGTGGTGCTATGTGTACATACACTTCTTAATTATTACATTGTTGTCACAAGTTTTATTGTGTATTTTATTGTGCGCCCTGTTGTGTTTAATTTATATTATGGATGACACTAAAAATGAATTAAATTGCAGTTTTAGTGTCTTTGTCAAAAGACAAGATGGCATTTATTGTAATAGTATAACTGATGATTTGGTCAGTCAGTGTCGTGGTATGAAAAAATGCTGCAAATGATCGTAGACTATCACAGTTGTCGTTATTAAGGATAACATTATTACTACATTCATGTCCAATATTTTCTGCATATTTGCATTTAATAAATGTAATTTTCTATTAAGTTACTTGATTGTTTGTCATCTTGTTAATTGCTATACTGGAGATAAAAGAAATTGCAATATTAAGCGATTAAGCGTTACTCAAGTGTGTTTACACATATGCATGCTGTTAATGCACGAAGGCAGCTAACATCTCATCAAGACTCACTTAGTTATTTTTAAGTGGTTGTGTCCCCCTTTAGGGTTGAAAGCAAAACAAGCACAGGGGTGAAGAATAATGGGCCATCAAAATGAAAATTAAAAATAGCAGTGTCATTTCCATTAAGCAGCAGGAGGCCCTGAAATTTGTCAGCAGTCTTTACTTCAATTAGCACTTGAAGGTGATACAAATAGTGCTTTAGCTGCAATCTGTCATTCAGTTAACACAGTGTGGCACAGAAGGTCAGTTTGAAATCATAGCTGCAAATACATACACTGCTGTGTAAACACACACAGTCCATTATCTCTGGCAGATAAGATCCTGAAACGTGAAAGCAGGTCTTCAAGGTACAAGTGATGAACACAATGATGATGATGATGATGATGACTGGCTGACATTAGTATTAGTATTAGCATTGGTAGTTTGCTGAGTCAAACATTCACTCTTGAATATGTCCATGTCATGCATACCCCTGAGATAAGCTTCTGTACATCTAAGGGCTCTTTTCCGCCAAACACTCTGCGTGTACAGCGCGTGCCTGTTTTCTGTCCGTATTCCTTTAGAATGCACGTTAACAGATTAGACCATTTCCACCGCACGGGTGATCTGAGTGTATTCTGTCCCTATACAAACATATTGTATACGGATATGCGCTGTACACGCTCAAGTCGGTGTCCTTCCATCACACTACCAGAACCTTGTACATTTGTGGGACCAGGTCTGTTGTAATCCAAACCCAACTGATAATGGTTTTGGAGACGAAGGAAAACAGCCTGTGGTCAATTTTTGTTTGTTAAAATTAAGGTTTTTTTTAAAAAGTATCTACTATCTTTCCGTTTTGAGCAGCAATGTTTGAAGAAGACTAGTTACTTCTCCACAAAATTGTTCTTTTCATACCACTGCAAATAAAATAGAAGATACTGCACAAAATGCAGGCTAACATCCAGCCACTGAGGGCTAGGTCAGGTAACACTGGAAACATAATATTTGAAAAAAAAACTTAGAAGTGTCAAACATATGTACCTCACTGTACATGTTTTTCTTGCATGGCCTATCTACCATAGACTAAAAGACCCACATGAGCTTATGGTTAGGCCTACTGCTACTAAACTGAAAGTCCCCACAAGATAAATCTACCATGGTACTCTTTCAAAGGGCATCAAAAGGATGTTTTAGAAAAAAGGTGTGTTTTATATGTGGTGCACACTGATCCCGAAAATGGATGCACAAGTTCCTATGCCTTGGATGTGCTGTTTGAACCTCTGGCTTTTTAAACAACTTTAAAAGGTAGTACCTTCTCTAGCCTGTGCGAGGTGTTGTTGCATGCGTGACGAGTCACCACTATTTCGTTGCGAACTATGTCGATACATTTTTTTTCTTTATAAGTAAATTTCGATGCAATCTTTGGACTATGTGAAATATGACTAGCTGGCTTCGAGAAGAAACCCTTTGGGTTCGGATGACAATATTGACACCTACTAAAAGATCTTAGCACGGAGTAATTCTGAAGGACAGTGTGTGATATTTCAGCATTTTAAAACTGGTAACTGCAAGCAATTTGCTTGCTGGGTAGCCCTGGAGTACTCTTCGAAGTTGCGCAAACAAGGTTGTTGGAATTTTGGAATTTGTTATTTCAGTGTTCTGGAGGTACGCAGCTGTTAAGCTGGCTTTCATGAAAACAACTGATCAGCGTTGACTAGCGATACTGAGTTAGCTAGAAAGGTTACGTTGACGGACTGGATACTGCAACGACAAGTTTAAGAACATCGCTAAAAAGCTATCTTTTGAGTGTGCTTATTACAGCGTTGTTGTCATTTCCCCAACTGAACGTCGTTGGGCGATATGCCCATTAAAAGATATTTCCTAGGTGGCAGGTTTCGCAGACATGTAGTTTGCTAGCTCCGCTTCGCTTAAGTCACTGTGAACTTGACGCGATACGCTAACTGGCTTACCAGCTACATAAACTTGACTTGTGATAACGTTAGCTGGCTGAAATTCATCAAACACGGGCACAAGAGAAATCTTAACTTTGTTCCCAAAGCTTTAAACAACGCCCTGGGAGTCATCTAGTCATTTATTTACTAAAGAACAGAAATGTTATAGAACGGAAAGTAAGAAGGGACTGTTTCCCATTGAATAAGTGGCTGCAAGTTGACCCGGACACTAGGCGTAGGGCCTGCTGGTCAGGCTTCTGCGGGGTTTGATTACGAAGTCAAGCCGTGTTGGGGACGTCGTGTCCAGGAAGCACAACAGCTTGCCCTAAGGCCCGAAGATCTGAAATGGAGAGAATGGAAGTTGACCAGTGCGCAGGCGCAACTTGTGGGAGCGGAGGAGGGGCTCTTCGGAGGTCGAATAGCGCTCCTATGATCACCAGCGTCAGGTTTGCCTATCCACCTTGACTTCAGCCTTGCTGAACATACACCATCAAATTGCCTTCAGTGCCCTCCGACACTTTTATTCAACACCACATAAAACGCATTACCGTACTGATAAGTAATTGATAAGACAGAGACACAACATTTTGCAAGATCATACCAGACTCATTATTTACATTAATAAATAAATAGATTACCTGCTCTGAATTCCACTGTAATTTCTCATGACAGTGATGGCATGACAGTGTTCAGCCCTACTTCTTCAGCTCGGTATCGAAGGAGTAGTGTGTCAGTCAACCCAAGTTGCCCTCCACGAGTAAGCATTATTTCCTACTTTTAGTGTCCATGTTTAAGCTTTGCTATTAGAAGTCACATTACATCTGACTTTGAAGTGCACATACTGTACAAAGTTGAATTACCTTTTCAAATGCGTTATCACCCCATTTTCTTGTGGGCTTTCCATAGTTTTGCATACTCATTGAGTTCTAACGTGCTGACGTGTCTTATTGGTCCTAGATGCTTTCTCTCTCTCATCCCTTTTCGTCAGCAAATGACAGATCAGAACAAAAACGACAGGTGGGTTGAATTGGGAGGCAGTTATTACTCTTGCTGGGCAGGAATAATATCGCTTTCATGTCCAGCCAGCACAGTGTGTGTGAGCAAAACCATGATGAGGCATTTCAGACTTGCTCAATGGAGATACGCAATAAAGGCTGTGTGTTTTTTTTATCAACAAAACATATTTATGTACCCACAATATAAATATTATGAAGAGGGAAAATAACCAAACCAAGTCCACTGTCGGTGTGTACACTGATGTGGAGATCTGTATTTACATTAACAAAGAGATTAACAATGCCAGCAATCATAGAGATTTCATCAGTAAGTGTGGATCTGTATATAATTTAACCAATGACCTCTGCATTATCACCACTTCTTTGTAATTGTAGTGCTGTAGCCAGGTGTTAGGAACAAAAGCCAGCTGTGGTCACATTTGGTCAAGCTGATGAGAAGCACTTTTGGATTGTTTTTAATACTGTTGAAATATCAACTATTATTGTGTTATTGCATATATTCTCATTTAAGAAATATGGTTTAATTTGTGTATAAGATAGGCACTAAGACACTAAGTTTTGTTTATTTGTTTGTTTGTTTGTTTGTAATGTTTTCATCTCAGGCAGAGCACATGGAGCTGACACTCAGGGGGAGTCTGCAAAGACTAAGGTGAGGACAGTGCAGCACAGCACAGCTAGTCATGTACTCGCACCCTCATGCGAACTTACACAGCATTACTGCTGGTGCAAAAGTAAACACATCTAATTCCTGAAAAAAAAGAAAAAAAAATGCAGACGGTTATCTAGTGTGCTGTGAAACATTTGCGGTCCAAGTTAGACTGATGATGGTCCCTCTCTTTCCTTTTCCATGTAAAGTGCCTCCCAGCTGGTCCCTGTGCCCACAGCAAGCCACTGGCATGACCACATACCTGTGGTGAGTGTTCAGTATGCTGTGAGTTGATATAGTCATCACTGACGAGTTTTCAGTGTGATATAGACGTCATTGACTAGTGTTCAGTGTGATATAGACGTCATTGACTAGTGTTCAGTGTGATATAGACGACATTGACTATTGTTCAGTGTGATATAGACGTCATTGAGTAGTGTTCAGTGTGATATAGACGTCAATTACTAGTGCTCAGTATGCAGTAGCCGTCATTGACTAAAGCCTCGTTAGTGCTGCTGGCTCCAGTTAAACTTTCTGGCTTAAGTGCAGCTTGGTTACCTGTGTTGTAAGTAAAGATCTGTTACATGATAATCAATTTAGTTGAGTCAGTGTAAATACACTTCCAATGTTCTCATTGATATTTGTTTGGTCATAACTGCTGTGTTTTTTTCTTTGTAAGGGTTTTCACAACCAAGACAGTGGGGTGACACCCAATTCTTCTCCCAGTCCAACTAGACGGTTCAGAGGGTACGTTAACAAACTGCCAAGCACAGACACTTTGACTGCTTTTCAAAGCTGGGAGTATCTAGTAACAATAAGGTTTGAATTGTGGGAGAGGACAGTGTGTTATTTAAAAATGGCTGGAGATCAGGTTTATGCCAAAACATTTCAGAAGCAGCAGTTTTCAAGATGCAGTGCTGTAGTAGGGCTGCTGTTAAGACTGGCTGTGTGGCTGTGATATTGTTTTGAAGCTGTTTGCACTACGCCTGAGGTGTTATTCTGCTTCTGCCAGTTGTCAGTTAAAGAATTCAGTATTAAGGATTGCTTTCTTCACCAAATGTACAGAACATGTAGGAATCAAATGCAGAGCACAGACAACTTTAAGTTCATCAGTTAAAAAGAAAAAACAATCAACAGGTATTAGATTATATGATGTGTTTATATAAGATTATATGTAAGATAGATATCCTTTTTTGATTGGAATCTTAATCAGTGACAGCAGTCTGGAGCAGAAAGGCAAAGTATGGTGCTCTGGTCACTACTAGTCTGTTTTTTTTGTGTGTGCATGAGATTTACTTTTTGTAGTAATTACACATCAGATGTTGTGTTTCAACATGTAGCAACTTGTTGAGTCAGAGATTGACATGCATTTGTTATGTTTGTCAGACTGGCGTAGAGAGAGCTTAGCTGATTTGCAAAGGAAGTTTTAGAGTGTGTCACAGACAATTATACAGTTACTGAGCTCTTTGAACTCTTTTTCAGTACATTCAGTACGCTGCTTGAGTTAAACTCAGCTAGGCAGTAGAACTGTAAGATTTAAGGACAATTTCTTGCAATTGTTCTGACAGATTGTGTAGATTGATTTGCAGTACAGTTTTTGAAAGGCAAGTCTTAGTTTAGTATTTCAAATTTCAGTTAGGTTGACAGACTTCTAATTGGTCAGCATGCCTAGGGCATAACAAACACAGCATTCCTGAGCTTTACCATCACACAAGAGAAAGACATGAACATTAAAAATAATAGATATGACAATATTAACCATTTGGACACATTTGCAAGCTGCCCAATTAATCTAAGCTATTGCGACTATTACATGATTGCCTTATTTGAAAATTTCATTTTGATTAAATATTGATTTTAATCGTGCACCTCTAGTAAGCCCAATGGCTGCCCTATATCTCTAGCATCGCCTTAAAGTACTATTGCAATGAGAAACATATTGGATACACAAATTACATGCATTGTGCCATCCAGGCCTCATTGAGGAGACAGATTTTAGACCATTTTCGTAAAAACGATGGGTATTATTCTGAATGTATGAATGTTGTAATGTATGTCTATATCACTACTATAATTTCAAGCATCGTATAGGTGATTGCATATATCTACAATGTGCATATTTCAAAGGAACTTTGAATTTCTAGGATGCCAGTTCACACCTGGTTAACTTTGTGACTCATTGAGCTTACAAATTGGTCACCCAATGCGACTCTTTCCTTTCACGCCCTGACGAAGACCCAGTGTAGGTTGAAACCAGTTGGAGTTGTTATTGTCTACTATGCCCCAGCATTACTTAAAGGGTTTTTATTAACTCCTCCTTGTCTCCATGCAAGAGTCGCCTGGCATTTTTTGATTAAGAGACTATTTTCTTTTCTCTTCAAGAGCACCTGGCATATATTGGAGTTTATGGGATTCTACAACAAGAGCACACAGCTTTTCCTTCTTTTTTCAATAACATATTATACATTGTACCAAGGTTTCAGATCAGAGCAGGTTTAGTAATGGCAGGTCATATAAAAATGTCACCGTACTGACAATATTGACACAGCACTCACAGTATCGACACAGTATTGACAATACTGACAGTGTTCTCGCCTTGTTCACAAATGTCTCATGAGGCACTGTATGACTGTACGCTTGTTTGCACTGACAGAGGCTCGGTCAGCTCAGCAGTGAGGTGGCCTGCACTGACTCCACTGAAAAGAAAAGGTAAAGGTCTGATTATAAATAGACCTTTATAAAAAATACTGTATCAAATGTTTTTACTAATTGTTCATTAATGACTGAGTGCTGTTATTGTTTATTTTAGGAGGCGTGGAGTCTGACGGACCCCCCAAAAAGCTCTTTGTTGCCGGAGTGACTGAACCAGCTCATGTAACAAGTTACACAGTCAGGTATGGCTTCACATCAAAGCACACACTGTTGGTTTGAACTGCATTCTTCTCTCCTTTGTTCTGGAATGCATTCCATTTACTGCTACAAGAATTGAAACAATACTGTTCTGTTGTGTCTGCAGTGTTTCCCAGGGAGACGAATCCTCTACAGGAGGGCTTCCTGTCTGTACAGGTCCCCAGAACAGCCCCATATCCCTCTCTCCTCCGCCCCCCTTCTCCCCTCACCACCCCAGCCACTAGGGGCTCCAGGCCTGTGTTCAGCCCACCCAGTCCCAAGACGGAGTGTGGGGACCTGCAACAGGGTATTTACAGTCACCTGAGCAATACGCTGACCTGATGTCAGAGCTGTGCTCTCTGCTCGGGGCAGCACGTTGGTGCGAAGGCTTCACCCCAATTCTGGCAATCAGAGCTCTAGACCATCGCAGTCTTTACATTCAGCACAATGCTCTCAACGTTATTAAATTATTTTGGACACTTACCATTTCTTAAAAGCCTTAGTAGAATCAGTGATGTGCCTAAGAGTGACAGAGATTATGTTTGTAACGAAAGGTCAGAGCAGTCTTCCCACCTGTGACTGGAATCTAGGTCGGGTAACCAACACACACCCTGACCACAGTGTCATAGAGCCAGGTTATTTGGCGTTGCAGTCAGTGCGTGTGCATGAGTGCATGTGGAAGGGACCCTGTAGTCCTGGGTTCAAAGTCCTGGTGGGGTGACAGCTCTCTCCCTTTGCTATGGTGTTTTAAAGATGTACAGTATGTGGAGATATCAGAAACCACACAAGATGTTTCCGACACAGTGATGAGGGTCATGGCACTTAAATATCATATACACTTTTTGTCTGGGAATCCTACGGCGGGACATAGTTCTCTTACGGGATTCATACCTGACATTTTCGAGTTGAGAGTGAGTTATGTGGCTTTATCTCATAGTGTTAGCAAGTGCAGCCACTCAATGGTATAAAAATTGTGCTCCTGTCCTGATGGACATGAGAGAATGTCCTCTGTTGCACTGTCAACAGCTGTACCTAGCATGGTCCAAAGAGGTCTACCAATACAAAGTCCAGAAGTTAATTAAATAAGTTAGTCAGAAATCAGACAGTGAGGAAGTGATCAGTTCAAGTAGTAATGGCCGCTATACCTGTGTGCTTGTTTTATTACATGTACAGTATGTGAATATATAAATACATAATTATATACATGAGCCAGGTCAATGCCAAGCTCTTGGCTCAGTGGCTTGGCTTAGCTTTGCTTGGCAGTCTTTCATAGCCAGGAATGTCCCAATTGTTGAGCACAGTTGTAGTAGACATAAGTTCGTTCTGTACATGTCACCCCCTATGTTTCAGCGATGGATTTTGCAGTAAGGCAAAGGTGACATGGATTCAGTGGAGCGAATACGCTAGCTCTTTTAGGACGGGGGTTACCTAAGGACCAGATTTTGGAAATCTTGCCTCACAGTCAGGGAATTCTGGGTACTTGAGAAGAGGGAATCAGGGATTAGAATAGTGTAATATTTCAATTTACCTGACTCTTGGTATTATTATTATTATTGTTATCTTGAGGATCACACATTGGGAATATCACAGTGAGTGGTTCTTCTTTTCCCATCTTGGCTGTGATGAAAAGTATTTATAATCCTTCGGTTCGCGCATGACTCATATGTAAAAAATTGTATCATGCTGCTTAGAGAAGAATCATACACATTCAGGAATAACTGAAATAGTGATTGTTTTGTGTTCCTCTCGTAAGACCACATTTGAATATTCACATTGAAGGAAAGATGTGATTCTATTTACAGATACCTTGTTTTGCTTCCACCTTTGACTATTTGCACAGTATTTGTTGTGTGATCAATTGCTGTTACATGAGTGGGATCATATTTACAGTTATGTCCTTTCATTTTTTGTTTGTTTTGTTTTCACATTAAGATAATGTTGACTTTGGGCATTGAGCCTCTATCCCACTTTCTGTTGCTCTTTAAAAACAAAGAATTGTACAAAGACAGTTATACAAGACAAGTTAGATATTTAACCCATCATCAAGTCAAGACCATATCCAAAAATGTTAAATGGTCTCATGTGAAGACCTTTTAAGTCTATTGGCACTGCTAGGATCAACCAGAAGAACTATAGTCAGCTAACAAATGGAGCTCTCCAGATTTTGGCTAATATATTTACAGCTCACCATTCCATGTCTTTGTCCAGTATCCTTAAGCCATACCTTACCTTAAGTAACAAGAAAGAAAGGAATGTAAACCACAGCTGCAGAGACTTCTGTGCGAATTATGTATTTTAATTAGATGTTTAAATGATCTAGAATTACATTAAAACTGTCAAGGCATTTGTCTCCAGCACAAGAATTACGAGATGTAGAGAAAATGGCTGAAATGCTGCCCTGCAATAATTTAAACTTAGGACATGGCTTTAAAATACAATTCAGTTTTATTATGTAATCCAGTCTTTACTTCACTGCGTCTTTGGAACATGAAGAATCATAGAGTTCAAAACTAAAAGGAAATATTAGTTTAATATGTTGTGAGAAACTAATTGTTGCATCAGTAATCTTGTACATTCTTGAGGATGCTGCAGAGTGTAGTGTTAAGGACTTCCTGCTAACTCTTTCACAAAATGTAGACATCAGAGTCCATACCTATTATCACAGGTATAGAGAAAATGAATCAATTCTCCAAGTTTGCTGATTTGTTAAATGCATTGTTAGTGATGTTACTTTTTTTTGCAAATTTAGTAAACCTCTCCTCATAGTCCACCAGTTTGCCAATCTGTGTGAGCACTAGGAAAAACTGTTTCCTTTACTTTACAAGCCAGGTGCATGAGAAATAAGGAAGGGGGCCCCCAGAGCCAGCTTGTGTAAAGGGTCCAGAGTGAAGTGCTACGGTCCTGGGCAGAGGGGGTGCTGTGCTGGTGCAGAGGACCGAGAGGGTGGAGAGCTGAGGGGAAGGAGGGGGTGTGTTTGTTTGGTGGTTGCGTTCAAATATCAGCAGCCTTTCTCTAGCATCGCTTAAGCCATCCTCACTGTAGCAGGGCCATGTTGGTACCATTTTACAGGTTTTACACATTTACAGTATATGGTTTCACAGCCCAGCAGCATCTCACACTTTAACAGGAAGTAGCAATGCACAGAGGCTTCTTTTTGCTGGCTTCATTTAGTACACGTGTTAGGGCACAGGGCACTGTGCTTTCAAATACTATCAGGAAAACATTTGCACAGCTCTATTTATACAGTATAGTTTATGACTGTACATTTAGAAGTATTTCGACATGTTTTTCCCCCAAACCATTTAGTAGCTGGTTCTTCAGGCTGGTTGTCCACTTATTTTGCAGTGCCTTCATTAGTAGAAGTCCCAAAAATGTTGCCAAATATATATATATTTTTTTTTTTTCATTTAAACTTTAAAAAAGGAATATACATTTCTTGTTGCAATGTTATATTTGATCATTTCTGTTTATTCTCCTTGTCCTTTAGTTGGTGATTTTCTTTTCTGTTTTTTTTTAATTGTCTGTTAAATAATGATCAAGGTCTCCACCAACAGTATAACCTCCACAGTAATTACTGGTGTCTAAAAGTGCACACAGACAGAGGGCTTTCTGAGGACTCCAGAGCCACAAGCCTGAAGTACTAATGCTTGCTTGGTGTTTCGCCATTTCCTAACCCAGCTGTTCTTTTTCAACAACTGTCAAGTCTCTCTTTCCTGTTAAATTTGATTATGAAATGACTTACGAAACATTGGCATAATTGCATATCAGAGATTATTTAAAATATCACAAAAAACGACAACACTGTCATGTACCATTTTGACCCATTATCTGAATGCTTTGTAAACAATTGCAGATTAGTAGTTGAGAGACAGTCGGACGGGTATGTCTGAAGCTGTGTTGCAAGAGAGCTACAATGGCTTTAGGAATGGAATGTCACTCAAGAGAGGAAGGACTGGATGTTTGTTTGTTTGTTTGTTTTGTTTTGTTTTGTTTGGCGTTCACCACTGCCAGTGCCTCATGTTTGGCAGTTGAATTTATGTTGTAAATGCTTTTAAGATCCACATCATGAGAAGAGAAAAAGGACTTTTTGTGTGTATTTTTATGAAGCTGTAACATACAAAGCTGAAGGCAATGCAGATATGTTCCATTTCCTGTAATTATCTCATGATAAAGTTGACTGACAGGTAAAATGTCCATTTTTTTATTGACAAAAAAAGAAAGAAAAATGCTGCACACTTTTAGTACATATATATTGTATATGAATGCAATCATGTTAATAAAATTCTTATCATATCATGACTTTAATAACACACAAGTGCTTTATTTGGCGTTTGCATTTTGGATGATTTCTACACACTGTACAGCCTACGGTAATGACACTTGGCTTTGTTAGCATTGTGGTAACCTTGTATGTTACCACACTGCTAGACAGACAGACACCCTTCACTCAAAACCACCATGCTATACAAACCTGTTGATATGTAGACATATAGGTGTGAATACTATATATATACACACAGTAATGTGCAAAAGTTTTAGGCAGGTGTGAGAAAATGCTGTCAACTAGGAATGCCTTCAAAAATGCAAAAATGGAAGTGTTAATCATTTATGTTCATCAATTAACAAAATGCAGTGACTGAACAAAAGAAAATCAACCAATCAATATTTGGTGTGATCACCCTTTGCCTTTAAAAGATCATCAATTCTTCTAGGTCTACTTGCATAGAGTTTTTGGAGAAACGTGGCTGGTAGCTTGCACCAAACATCTTGAAGAACTGCCACAGATCTTCTGTGGTTGTGTGCTTCCTGACATATACAACCAATTTGGTGTAATTGGTTGATCATACACCTGACTATAATCCTGCAAAATCCCTGACTTTGTGTGTACCCCTTTGTATGAATTGATGCTGGTTTGAAGGCACCTGCCTAAATCTTTGCACAGTACTGTATTTTTTTTAGCCATCCACATGTTTAATGTTAAAACACCCATAAGGCTGAAAGGACTTGATGGGCATAAGTTGTTTTTTGACAAGTTTTAGGCAGGTGCACACAAAGTGTACACACACAGGGGTACACAATGTCAGGGGTTTTGCAGGATTATAGTCAAGTCAAGTAGGTTTTTATTGTCATTTCAGCCATATACACAGTACATAGTGAGACGAGACGTTTCACCGGGAACAATTGGTGATACACGCAACTGTTAAAACACAGTATGGACAAGACAGATACGTAATAGTGCCCACATACACTATTGAGGGACTACACAGATTCACTTGCACTCACACACACACACTCACACCCACAACTACACATGCACATGTATGTACACATGTGTACATACAGTACAACACAGTTATAAACAAGTCAGGTCAGAGTTACAGGTGACCTAAAACAGTCAGGTGTATGATCAACCAATTACACCAAATTGGTTGTATATGTCAGGAAGCATACATCCACAGAAGATCTGTGGTAGTCCTTAAAGATGTTTGGCACAAGCTACCAGCCAAGTTCCTTCAGAAACTATGCCAGCAGACCTTAAAAAATTGATGCTCTTTTAAAGGTAAAGGGTGGTAACACCAAATATTGATTTGATTTAGGTTTCCCTTTTGTTCAGTCACTGCATTTTGTTAATTGATGAACGTAAATGATTAACACTTTCATTTTTGAAGGCATTCCTAGTTGACAGCATTTTTTTCACACCTGCCTAAAACTTTTGCACATTACTGTATATACAGTAACGTTAATGTGCAATATACATATATGTAGACTACAACTGTGGTTCTGTACATTTGTACCATAGGAAACCGTGAGATAGGGGCCAGTCCAAGACAGTTCCAAGGGTGCTGTATGAAGAGAGGCCCACACAGTACATAATGGCCGACATTATTAGGAGAGGTCAATGTGATTTCCTAGGGCCTACAATGTTTTAGCAGAGGTTCTGCCTGAATCTGTATTTACCTTCACTAACAAGCAATTATACAACACGGGTAATCATTACCAGAACAGGCATGCCATTATGTTAGTGCTTTGGAAATTGAGCCTGACCCCTGTATTACAACTACCTACTTCTATCAATGGGGCTGTAGCCAGATAGGGCCAGTAGACACCTGGTCACATCTGGTCATACCGACAAGAGGTGGTGCTGCCTCAACCTGAAATGACTTAATGGCAGCTTCTGCACTGGAAGTTGTTTTGTTTCTGTGTTGGTCAGCTTGCAGTGGTCAGCAAGCACAGACAGCACGTTCGCATGTTAAAGGGCAAAACTTCGCTGCTGTAAATGGTAGGCCTATAGGCTACTACTGTTATGGGCTGTATACGTGACATTATTTCTATATTTATTCGTTCATTAATTAGTTCTATGACGCATGAATTAATTGCAAGATGAATACAAGGCCAACTGTAGGGACAATGTTATCACAAACATTGCCAGTAGACAAAGTCCAAGTCGTATAAGGCCTGTCAGATGGGCGTGTATGTGTCAATTTGTACGTCAGCTCTTACTTTAGAAAGGACAGTTAAAACAGCTCCTTGGAACGTTTCAATGCGGAAATTAAAGTGGCAACCTAAGCATTTTTTATAAACATAGCTGACCTTTTCATTATATTCATCTTCAGCTCCTCATCCGAAGTAGCGTCCAGAAACAATGCGCTCTTGCATCGTTTTGTTGGTAAGATAACTACTCAACTGCTAGGAAATAGTTTCACCCTGAACCTCCCCCATATGTGAGATAGTGGTCCGCTCCCTCTAGCGGAAGTGCGTGCACTCAAGCCCATGACTAAAAGCTCACCCTGGATGTCGAGGGGGAGAGCGAGAAAGTTGATTCTACCTGGAACAACTTGACGTGACTTGTCAACATTCAGAGAGAACTGAATTCGATCTGAAAATGAGGCGGAAAGAGAAGAGGTTGTTACAGTTTGCTGGTCTACTAATAGCAGCCCTTCTTTTTTTACCTAACGTGGGACTGTGGTCTTTATATCGAGACCGAATGTTTGAAAACTCGCCCGAATTAGTGGAAGGACCGGGCGGCAGCTCCCAACAACAACTGCAGGTGGGTGTTATGCATGGAATGCCTTCCGCGTTGTAATATATGTAGATGTGAACTAGTATGGTGTTGCAATTGTGTTTGTTCCTGACGTGTTGGTTAAGTCTTCTTGCCGGGTGTCAGTCCTCGGTCCTAGGTTGTTTTACTGTGGCAGCTATAGCTAACGCTGTGCTTAAGTGATGATTACACTGGCGTGAGCTTATGCTAGATGCATCGCTTTCATCTTCAGCCTGAAGTTTCAGTGACAAGAGTGTCTTGTCTTGTTTGTTCCTAAAAGTAAGTGTTAGGCTAGCTGCCCCCTTGACCGTTGACCGTTCTCTGTGTTATCCTGCACCATGCACTAACGTTGCATATAATTTAGTTATAAATCGGCAAACAACTGCATTTGTGAAGTCTAGTGCTATCTGAAAAGGGCATTGTTGAATGGCTGGGAATTGTGTAATTCACCGTGCAATGAAATCAGTTAAGGAAGTCATAAACGCTGGCTGCAGCATCCTTGTCTGTAAAATCGTGTGTGGCCAATTCAACACGGCCTTGTTCGATGTTGTAAAATTAAGCCCGAGTTTTCCTCACACCCATATTGAGATGTTTGTTTTACCGAAGCATGTAAACCGACCTCTAAATTACAACATAGAAAGCCCCATGTAAGAAAACCAAATGCCATAATGGTTGCTCCGGGTAGGAGGTCTCCTCCAGTCGCATCATGTGGAGACATGTGAAATAATTATTCTTTATGAAGTTGTCACCTGTTGATGTTTTTGTAGGATCTCATTATAAGTGTAGCAAAAGCCAAATACGGCCACGTTTTCATAGGCTACTTAAGCAAACAGATCTCATTTGTTATGTAGACTACAGTGCCACAGCCAGGTTTACGCCCTCCAAAGAAAATGACATTTTCGTTAGTAGTAGGCTAAATGTAATCTATTTGATTTATACGAAGGGCAGTTAAAATTAAATTAATAGAAGGGTTGAGGTAAATCTCTGGTCTGGCTGTGCAGCCAGTGGCAGTGTGCAACAGCAACACACGTTAAGTATGTACAGTATAACCTTTTTTCAGTAAAGATATTTCTAATGGATCTATTGACATAAAATTTTCACTAGATATTGCCATTAATCCAAGTGTGGAATTCATACAAAGAAATCAGAACATTTAAGTGTAAAAGTTATAAGAAATTAAGTGAAATGACACAGGGAATAGGCTAAGTATTGAACATACTTTATTTAACACTTAGCTTCTAGATGCCTGGTGTATGGAAAGACCGGTCCAGTGCATTGCTCATGAGCGATTCTGGCCCATTCTTCCACACAAACTGTGTTGAAATCTTCAAGGTTCTGGGGGCCTCTTTTATGAACTCTGATTTTCAGTTCTCTCTGTAGATCTTCAATTGGATTGAGGTTGGGTGACTGGCTGACATTCTACCAACTTGATTTTCTTTCTTTGAAACAAATTGTTATTTGAAACCATTACATTACATTACACTTAGCTGACGCTCTTATCCAGAGCGACTTACAGATATTTATAGGGTTTCAGTTACAGTCCCTGGAGCAGTGTTGGGTTGGATGCCTTGCTCAAGGGCATCTCAACCATGGGTAGGTGGGATTCGAACCGGCAACCTTCCGATCGCCAGACCAAGTCCCTAAGTTATTTGTTTCCTTGGCCTTGTGCTTGAGATCATTGTCCTGCTGAAATGTTCACCCTCTTTTCATTTTCAGCTTTCTGGTAAAAGGCAGCATATTTTTATCGAGAATGTCCTGGTACATTTCTCCATTCATCCTATCTTCAACAATATGAAGTCTGCCAGTCTCATTTGCAACATTTCTCAACAGCAGCCCCACACCATGATGCTTCAATCCCCAAATCTAACTGTTTGTATGGTGTTCTTGAGGTGTTTGGCAGTGCCATTTCTTCACCAAAATGATGTGTAGAATGACAGCCAAAAAGTTACATTTTGGTTTCATCCGACCCTACTATAGTCTCCCACTAATCCTCAGGCTTCTCCAAATTGTTTTCCAAACTTTAAACAAGCCTCAACACACTTTTTATTTAGCAATGGAGTCTTGCGTGGTGAGCGTGCATGGATGCCGTGGCGGTTCAGTGCATTGCTTATGATTTTCTTTTAAACAAAAGTACCCACTGATTCAAGGTATTTTTGAAGTTCTGCTCCTCAGTCAGAGATGTTACACCCAGAATTCTCGAAATGTGCCCATTACCAGTAAGCCAGCCCTTCCTACTTCATTTAATTTTGTACAGAGGATCTGGCCGTGCTGCTATTGACATTGCTGTATTAGGTACCAGCCAATTTTAGCCAATCAGCGAACAGAGGCAGTGTTCGTGAGTGATGACGTTGACTTTGTGTGCTACAGTTGAATTGTAGTGCGTAGGCAGGCTAATTGCATACATGATGACCAGACGTTAGCGATTGGGTAAAGGCAGAGCCAGTTGTTTTAAACTTCAGCAGAGTCTACACCTCCAGGAAGAAATCATTTCTCAATACAGCACTGCCACCCCCTCTGTACAAAATGAAATGAAGTACGAGGGCTTGGTTTACCAGCCTACATCACCAGTGCTATCAGAATGCTTTTCAACAATAAGATTACAAAGGTCTTAGGAGAGCTCTTTGCTTTTACCCATCATGAAATCTTTCCTCAGTAATGAGAAGCCTTTTTAGGCTATCAATTAGGACTAAACCAGCTAATATTTATTAGCACTCATAGAGGGTAGAGTTTCTCTCTAGTGTTAGAGTTTATCTTCTTGTGTTAAATGCTTTCTCCCTGTATCATTTCACTACACATAACTCAGTTTATGTACATGAATGTTTAGATGTCTTTGTATGAATGGAATACATGAGTTGATACTGATGTGGGTGAGTGTGAAATTCAGTGTCAATACACCCATTAAAAATAACTGTACAAAAAAATGTTGATATGTCAAATACTTATTCTTCCCGCTGTATGAAAGGCCATTTGTTCACACTCACACTTAGTTGCCTTTTCTGGCCAGATTGTCAGACAGGGCAAGTATACAGTCATGTGCCCTAGGCTAGCACTGTGTGTGTGTGTGTGTGTGTGTGTGTGTGCGCGTGTGTGTGTGCGCGTGTGTGTGTGTGCGTGTGTGCATGCGTGTGTGTGTGTGTGCGCGCGTGCACACTAAAGACAGGGACCTCTGTGTGTACGTGAATGTGTGAGCTTCTCTGTATGCCTCTGAGCAGGCACGTTTCACTTGAGAGAAACTAGAGTCCAAAAGAGGCAGGTGCAGCAGGCCTACTTGTGGATGGCGATGCAAATTTACTCTCCTTCTCACACACGCTCTCTCCTGTGTCCTTCCACACCATTTAATGACAATAGATGTTTTTAAAAAAATGCACACCAATGCCTATCCTTGAGCCAGACTGTATGACCATACTGTATGACAAACATTGTCGGTCATTGTGAAATGGCCTCAGCTGACTGTGGTCATAAAGCTGAAGCTGTGCATGGCTTCAAAAGGAATTCATTAATACAGACCTTGGCTGCCCTCTTTATCCAAAACAGAAGAGAAAATGAGATAATGGCTTGCATTATTTATTACAGTGCTGTCTTCATATTTGTGTGCTTTCAGTCCATGTCTTCTTCTCACACCTCACAATCTGAACCTATATCAATTGGACCACACTAAACAACCACTATCCCACAACACATATATTCAAACATTCACTTATTGACACACAAACTCATTCACTCACTCTCTCTTTCTCTCTCTCTCACGCCCCCACACACATTCAAAAAACACACGCCCATATTTACACAAACTGTTTTATCCCATTAGCAAAATGAGTAGAGAAAAAATACCTTCTGTTCACACCCACACCCAGCCTCTGTCAGACTTTTAGCTGACTTAGCTGACTTTTAACACTTACTCATGCCACCACAGTGGGAACCATGTTCCTGTTTCAAAATGAATTCAAATGCTTTTTTTGAAACGCTTTAAGGGGGCCCTAGACAGTCCTCAAAGACAACATAATTGGTCATTAAAAGTATACTCATCTATTGCTCTATTCACCTTACTTCTTGCGTAAAGAAGGGCGGCACAATATTTGTTTGTTTGTCATAGATCTTCTGGCGGTTGGACAACTCTGTCTATTGTAGTACATTGGCACATTAGCTACACTTCAAGATGTTGAGCATGAATGGCATAACAACTAGAAAAAAAACCTTGTGTTGTCCACAGGAAGAACAGGGTATAATGTTGTTGGGCCAGCTTATAATCTATTCTCCGCTATCCATCGGTGAGGAAATTATTTTTATCTCCATTCCATTGCATGTTAAGCTCAACACACATGTGGTTATGACTGCTTTTTGCTTCTCTTTGAGGTTTTTGAAAAAACCACTGTAACACCACTTACCACATTATAGAACAGTGGTTTGTAGATGCACACATGAACACCACATGAACCAATGATACAACAGAAAGAGTCTGTATCAGAGTAGCTTCCTGTCTGATAGTGTGTCTGGGATTTGCTTGCCATGGGCATCTACACTGATCCACATCTTTGCAGTGTAATTGAGTGTGGATGGCATGTAATTTAGAGGGCTTTGAAACATGACATGATGCCGAGGGGTTGTCTGACTGGGAAGTTCATCGTGTTGTCTGCCATGCCTACACGGCTAGCTGGCAAGCTATTGGTTTCGATGAAACTGTGTATGTGTTTGTGTGTGATAACTGACCTAAAATTGTATTTAATGTTAGCACTATGCTAAAGTTGTACTAAAGAAAGCAACATTTTAAGGGCAGATGTTGAACAGAATGAATATAATGTCTCCTTTTGTTCCCCAGTGAGAAATTGTGGAAAAGAAAACGTAACAAATTATTACAGACTAATATAATAATAATAATAATAATAATATTAATAATAATAATCTTTCCTTGTATAACACAATTCATACAAGATGCAGCTCAAAGTGATTTACAGTTTGGCAAGAAAAACACAAGACAACATTACTTGCAGTCCAGTGGCGTCGGAGAGGACGAACACAATAACTCAATGACGTAATGTCACCACGACGCAATGCCCCGTTTATGCGGCCTCTTGCGTGACATAAAAATGCAGTATAAATTGGACCACATAAAACAACCACCATCCCCACATCACAATACAAACATAGCTCACTCTAGAGATGCTCCGATTGATTGGACACTGATCATGATCGTCCGATATTGCCTAAAAATAGCTTGATTGGAGAACCCTATAAAGCGCTGATCAAAAAGCCGATCACGTTACTTAAATTACTCACAACTTCGCCTACACTACATACAACACTGTGCACAGTAGAGGTGCATCTCAACGGAAGCAGAATGACCTCTCCTGTCTGGAATTACTTCAAAGTATCTGAGAAAGATGTAAAATTTGCTATATGCAATGCATGTCACGATGAAATCCCTCGAGCTGGAAGCACCCCTCGACATTTCAACATCACCAACCTCATTAGACATCTTGGAACATGTTATTATTCACCTGGATATTATTATTCCACTGCACCGAGTAGGATAGTAAATGTGGGAATCACGCTGAGGTTTGTGCAAGGAGTTAGTAGTTGGATTTTAGCCATTCAACACTTATACTGGGCTTCACACCAAAGATTTGCCATGACACTGTCTGCAATGTTCTGCAACTCCTTGCAACTCAGCGTTTTAAAACTGGCCATTTTGACCGCTGCAACAGCTTGCAAGGTTTCCATCAACCAAGACAACACGGGGGGCAGGCGTAGTTTATTAATAGGTAAATAAGTAAATGTACAGTGATAGCGACCCCAGTTGTCCCTAAAAGAGCAAAACGAGAGCGTAGAAAATGCTAGTAGAATGTCTGTATGTCTGCAGTTTGTCCTGTTTTTTCTTCCTAACCATAGCCGCACACAAACAAGCATTAGTTCCTGTCATGTTAGTATCATGAGGAGAAAATTAAAGTCACAGGCACCTAATTAGGCCTTAGCCTGTAAGAACGTCTCTGCCTGCAAATATCAAATACAGGGTAGCCTCATTACATTTCTGGTGCACACTTTTTTAACACTTCATTATAAGTATCTATGAATTATTATTTATTTTTTGCCTTGGCTGGAAAATAATTTCCAGTTATGTGCACCCTCTGCTATAAAAGGTATGGAAGATTCCAATTCTTTTTGTGATCGGAAATCGTCAAATCATGATTTTGGTGATCGGTAATCGGGCCCCAAAATGCTGTCCGAAGTGGGATGGCTTGTCGTGAGGTCATCGGAGGTCCAGCCACTGTGTGAGCCATATGAAGGACCCCCAGGTTAGGTTGATAGATGGGTTCGAAGCCGGGTGGGGTGACTTCTCCTCCCCTTCTCTACAGTGTGTTTGGTATGTTGTGGCTGAATGGGCTTTGAATGATTGTAGCCTGTGACTACCATAGCATACCATAGCACCATCTCCTCCACCAAACTAGAACAGCCTGTAACAGGAGCACTAAAGCATTATTTTTCTCACCAAAGCTGCCTCACAGGGCATTCACTAGAGACCACCACAAAATGAATGAAAAAACCATGCAATAAGGCCTTTAAGTCAAAGTCTTAATCTTTTCTGGGAAAGAAGACCATTTGGCTACAGGGCTCCAAAGGTGGTCCATTTATAAGATTTTGCAAGGATGGTATGTCTGGTCTGATTATGAAGGTTGGATCATCTGCATACATTAATAATTTTGAGTTGATACTAGGGCTGGACGATATGGCTGAAATCTGTATCACGATATAAGTGTTTCATATCGGTCGATATCGCTAATTATTGAAACGTTGTGTGACCTATTTAAAATAAGTAACAGGAGGGAAAAAATCTAAATTTAAACATTTTTATTTTAAACTTAACCTTCCTCTGACAGGCAATAAGCATTCAGGCAAAAGGGCTGTCAACACGTTGCTAGGCACCAGAAGACGAGTGCCTTTGCTCTTGCAACCAAGCCTGCTTCGCAACAAAGATTTAAAGCGGCGCTAAACCAGAGAGGGCTCTGACTAAGCTTACGCCAGTTTCTTAAAAAAAAAAAAAACATTCTATCGAACACATTTTCTATTGATATCGACTAGGTGTCTATCGAGATACATATCTTTATCGTTTTATCGCCAGAGTGAGCTGTACACTGACTACTCAAAAACATATCCAAGTTTCATTTCTGTAGTGTTATCCCTTGAAAAGACTGTAGCACATTTTTTGAAATGTGAAGGGTGTACTTACTTTTGTGAGATACTGTAACATTTCAATATACTGTAACTAAGGTATGCCGAATTCAACGAGACCAGTTCCCAAGCTGATTTTATTTTTTTTATTTTTTAACCATCTAATTTGCATAAACAAAATGGTTGCCGAAATTGGCGATTTTTCTGCACTGTATTTTAGCAAGCACTGCTTTTCAATGAAAATAAATGCACATTATTCACATGTTTGTATCTTACAAATATTCTTTGAGCAAATGATCAAATATACAAGTCAAAAAAGTATTAAATGATTACTGCATTTTATGAATGCATTTGTATGCATTTTTATGCTGTAATATGCAAACTAGACATTTGTGGACCTGATGGCTTTCCATATTTAAGACAGGACTAAGCTGAAGATGGTAAAATGAATGCATCAACAATCTCTTACCACCTTCTACTAACTTTAATGAGGGCTCTTATGGCAGTCAGCTGTGAAGCTCAATGTCTGCATTTTAACTATATATGGAGCTGAACAGGATGGACTGGATCACCACACAAGTGTCAACATCCTTAGTAGCAGTGATAGATGACTGATTCTTTCAGGTGCCCTCTTTGTATGGACACTAATGTTACACTCCCCCCATCATGCATCAGTCTTGGGTAATGTGGTGTCTAGAATGTGGACTCTCTCCACAGTGTTGTTAATCTACAAAGCAGTAGCTGCACACTGCATTTCAACATGCATGCTCATTTTTTGGTAAAAATGTAATTCTGCTTAATGGTAAGGATACAACAGACCAGCGGTTCCAACCTTTTTTAACTCAGGGCCCACTTGAAAATCTCAAAAATGTTCACGGCCCACCTCCAACGCAATAAACAATATAGGTCAAATACTGCATTCTCAAAGACCTTTTTTTATTTTGATGAGAAATATGGAACATTCAAGACTGAACTGAAAGCACACTGAACATGCACAAAGCTCCACAGCACAGGGAGCACTTCATTGGCCTGGACAAAAACACAGTAAAATAGTGACATTTAATAGGTTCTCAGGGAATATATGAACAAACTGAGACTTAAAATCATGGAACTAACCTGCAGAACAGGGCAATTCAATAGACTGAGTGAGGGATATAACTGAGGGTGAAGATGGCTTGAATAACTTAGTTTGCAGAGGGTTGTGTCATAGAAGGCCCAAAGTCCTGCTATAACTGGTAGCTTACTGTGAATAAGCTGCATCGCATATTTGGCTGAAAACAAGCCATAGACTGTCAGACCCAAAAAAGATTAAAAGTAGAATGAATATATACGGAAATGTGCATTTATTTACTGCAACTACTAATAAACCACAATGACAAGTGAAACTAGATGTACCGCATAGTGGTACATGGTATGACCGCCGCAGTATATTGAAATGTGGGAACTGTTGGTATGATGACCTGGAGCAGTGTTGTGAGGTGAGAATTTCTGTGGAAATGATTTCCTGGAAGTGGGCATGGATGTGGGTTTTGAATGAATGACATTGTGTGTGTTTGTGTAGTGTGTAGGAGTGATTTGTGAAGGCAAGGAATAGGCAAAATGAGATTGTAAAAATTGGTTGTAAACGTTAGCATTCTCTAGATAATAGGCAAAATGACATTTTGTACAATTACAGCGCCCCCTATGGACCAAATTGTATGGCACGTGCTGTGGTTTTAGAGGCCTTGTGCTTGTCATGCATGACGTATTTTGTGCAGTTCCCACCTTCTCGGTCCAAGATATTGGCAGTTCAAAATCCCATTTTTTGCATTTACCCATATCACTAGGTGGCGCTATGCTTTAAGTGAGTGTTTATGGGCTGGGTCAATACGCCTCTGTAACACTGACATACTAACACAAATTCGTTGTCTTGGGCAAAATTGTTGCCGAGTTATTTAACAAAAACTGTTTTTCAACACCTAGCTTCGCAATAAACATCACCCCCTGTGACGAAATGTCCCAATATTTTGTACACATTGGGTGAAACGTTCACTGAGCTATTCAGCAAAAACTTTTGCCGGTCTCCCCCTCTTTGACGTATGCTGGCACAGCGGGGGGTGGCTTCGCTAGCGGCGGTCATAATGAAGGCCATGGAATTCCAGGTTTCACCCACTCTTTCAACTCAAATAGCCCATTATAAAACCCATTGAACAATATGGAATATATTTATAGAATTAAACGATGAGCTATAAAATTTTAAGTTAAAACTTTGTTAGAAGCCTAGCTTATGAAGTTTGTGTTGCCAACTCCAATATTTGTGAGCGAGCGGGAGTGAGACGAAAGAGCGTGTAGGACTTCTGGTGAAGCAACGAGCAAGAGTTCTTATTCAGGTATTACCCAGAGAGAAAACTCACAATCGGCTCCTGACTCTCTTTCTTTTAATTATCCCTGTTGCTAACAAGCAATCCATTTTGATACTGCAGGTTTAGCTGTTTGTCAAATGCACAGAGTAAACAAACACCGGCTTCATCACCATGACGACCAAGCAAATTATAACGCGTTACATTACTCTGCTAAAAGTGTACTGCTAGTGGAAAAAACAAAACGAACCATGGATAGAGAATTTAAACATTAATATATTTTAAAGTAATTTTGTTTAAACTTCTGAGACTCTTTCACATTGTAACTAAAAAAGTTTTCAAGCCATAAAACACCACTACCAGTGGAAGTATTAGTGTAGTTATTATTGTTATATACAACAAAAAAAAATGGATAGCACTTTCTAACTTTAAAATATATGAATGAAACCATGATAGGTTCATCTTCTAAAAGGGTTCATGTTCAGCAGCTCCCAAAAGAACAATTTATCATTTGCCCTATGGTAATTGTGGTGTTGGCTATTCATCTTTAACATACATAATACTTAGTGTGCTCAAGCAACAAATAGCTTTACTTGGTTACACTTACTGTCCCTGTTACATCAACCAAGTAAAGTGTAACAAGGTGTGTAATAATATGTAATTCTACACTGTACCTTAGGGTTAGGGTTAGTGATAGGTTTGTACAGTTGAAGTACATCATATGTTGTTGCATGTAGATACACTAAAAATGAACTGTAAAATAAAGTGTTACCCTTTATTTTGGATTAATTAAAAAGCAATGAAACAGAAGTAAAAATAATTGTATGGATAAATAATTGAATTTTCCTTGCATTGACACCTAAAACATACCCATGGAGAAGGGTGGGTTTGTGAGAACAGACCTCATGTTTGAGCCTTCTGCAGGTGTGTTATAGGTGTAACTCTGTGAAGTTAAATGTCAGTCTGACACCCACCCCCACTTGATGCTCACAGAATCTTCATTTTAAGGCTAACTGCATGTCACAACCAGACGTTAGCGATTGGGTAACGGCAGAGCCACTTGTTTTAAACTTCAGCAGAGTCCACACCTCCAGGAAGACAATGTTTCTCAATACAGCAGGACCAGACCCTCTGTACAAAATGAAATCAAGTACGAGAGGCTGGTTTATCAGATTAATCTAATACCACTCCACTAGATATTAGCAGGCATATCGGGATAGTGCCCCTTTTCTCTGAGAAAGACATTGACAATTACTTTCTTCATCTCTTCAAGGGTGGCTACCTCCTTGAAATGACCAAGTGAGATCTGGATGTTGCTTTTACAGTGTGTTTGTAGGCAGGGTGCAGAAAGTTTATGCCTCATTGTCTTATGAGCAGTCCATGTCCATGACACGATGAAGTCAGCTATACTCCATGCTTATCAGTTGGTAATGGAAGCATATTGACAGAGCTTCTGCCATTATCAGAAGTCAGATAAGCACTCTTATGTGGAGTTTGCACTTAAGAAACACCTTTTTGATCACTAGTGCACCTCCCAAAGAGTGGACTCCTTCAATGTACTTAGAGAGCTTATCCCTCTTGAGGAGTTTAAGAACCGTTTACCCGATGGGCTGACAACATACCTCAATGACCAAAAGGTTACTACCCTGGCTTAGGCTGCTGTGTTGGCAAATGTGTTTGGCTTGACTCACCGTGGCATGCGGTTCATCCAGACATGGTGACTGTTAAACCATTGCAGGGTTTCTTTTAGGAGTAAGCAGAGCCTAATGCAGGTTGTCCTCCAAGGACCCCTAGTAGTAGTTTGTCGTGGTAAAGCATGACATTGTGTGTTTTTACTGCAGGACACCCCTCTGCTCCACCTGCAGTCTGTATGGTACAGCAAGGTGGGTAGCTCACCTGTAACACAATAACAAGCATGGCTGAATTCAGCGTTTAAACTGTAGCCTAGATGAGGTAGTGAGAGGTTACTCCCAGTGATGGACAGGTTCTTTGTGTGGGTGTGTGTGTGGGTTTGTAGTATGATGAAGATTTATGTCTAAATGGCCCATCCCTTTATTCTGGTCTGTGTTTGAAGAGGTCAAGTACTGTTAGTCCTTCAGAAAGGAATGTGAACAAATGTACATTTGGAGCCCTGATGCAACTGAGAGACCAAGGTGAGAGAACAACCCAGCTCTGCTGTGACAGCGAATCTAGTGGAACAGCTGGGGACTGCTGACCTCTGCAGTAAGGATAACTGGAGGGATTAGAGATTACACAGACTTTAAAATAGATCATTTTCTAACCTCGCTTTCATCAAGCTGTCCGACAGCCTTAATCTGGCACACTAAGATTAATGCATAGCGCACTAGCCTATGCCTTTTGATAACATAACAAGTAGATACTCCTGCTGTCATGCATGGAAACTCTTCCCCTCTCCCACGCATTTATTCACTCCCACACTCTCTCTCTTGCTCACATGCACGCAAACACACACACACACACACACACACACACACACGCACACACACACACAGAATCTCTAGTCTTTTAGAGACACACACAGGCCTACTCACACGACTCACTATAGCACAGAAACCATTCCATTACATGTGAAGCTCAACACACATGTGGTGATTAGTGCTTTTTGCTTCTCTTTGAGGTTTTTGAAAAAGCCACTGTAACACCACTTACCACGTTACAGAACCGTGGTTTGTGGATGGACACATGAAACACCACATGAACAAATGCAACAGAAAGAGTCTGTATCAGTGTAGCTTCCTGTCTGATGGTGTGTCTGGGATTTGCTTGCCATGGGCATCTACACTGACCCACATCTTTGCAGTGTAATTGAGTGTGGAGGGAATGTAATATACAGGGCTTTGAAACATGACATGATGCCGAGGGGTCGTCTGACTAGGAAGTTCATCATGTTGTCTGCCATGCCTACACTGCTAGCTGGCAAGCTATTGGTTTTGATGAAACTGTGTATGTGTTTGTATGTGATAACTGACCTAAAATTGTATTTAATGTTAACATTTTACTAAAGTTGTATTTAACAAAAAACAACATTTTGATGGTAGATGTTGAACAGAGTGAATATATTGTATCCTTATTTTGTTCCACAGTGAGAAATTGTGGAAAAGAAAATGTAACAAATGATTGTAGACCCCAAAAACCAGGAACATGGGAGCAATGGAACATCCTATTGACAAAATAAATAATGATTTATTAATTACCTAATAAAAAATGAGGTGGGGGTTGGTGGGGGGATTGAACTGCTTGGCGGAGGTCTGCACTCTCCCGGTGCTTTTCTAGTTTTTCTCAGTCTGAGGCTTTTATTTGGGGCAGCAGGAGGGAGACAGGTTGTCATCTCTGATTGCACTTATTGTTGTTGTTGTTGTTCATTCAGTGACTGTAAAAAATGAAAAGTGGACAGTGCATGGTCATGGATTTGGTCTCTGAGGAAATGAAGCCAAAATACGTTGGCCATATTGGCAGAATTAGAGCCACAGACTGCAGAGTCAGTACTTTTAATGCCAGAGCATGTGTGCTGAACAGAACATTGGCCAGGTCCAGCCAAAAACAACCATATTGCTTAAATCGCCACCAGCTTTTAGTGCCTTAAACCAGGGCTTTTAACCTGAATGTTTGGCAATTGGTTCGTTCTGAATAGAAACTGTCTTTTAACATTTCCGGTTTTAAGTTCCACCCTAAAATTGACGTTCCCAAACTGGTTAGAACGCAAAAATAACATTCCTGAACCGGTTAATAACTGTGAGGCATGCAAACAGTTATGGTAGGCTTAGCTTTAAAACTTTGAAGTTGGCAGGACTAAAAGACAGGCTTATGTATTAAGGCTGCTCTACCCCAGAAATTTGCAACGAGTCTGCAAAGTTCTGAAAACCAAACTGCCTGCAGTTTGAGCACTTGCAACTTTACTTATGTTACCATAACAACAATCGTTCTGAAGGCAATCCGTATATAAGCTGTGTGATGTCACAGCTAGGACATACAACAAAACGAATTGTGATTGTGTCGTGCAGCATGTGCAATCTAAAAACAGTTGAAGCTACAAGAATTGCTAGATCATGCATAGGAGCTACTTGGAAATATAATGACTAATGATACGTTGTTGGCCTACAACAGTACAGCTGTTTGCTAGCAGTAGGTTTGCGCTCTGCATTATTAAAGCATCACTGTAGTTAATATGCCAACATTTGTATGTTGTAGCCTACATGAATTAAGATGGAATAATTTCTGCAGCCATCTATTGATAAATAGCAAGTTGCCTTAACACCAATTTTCTGTCTTGAAGTCCATTGAACCTCACGCATCGAAAACACTGGTTGACACCCACTTCCAACGAAAACAATTTCCGTCAAATTTAAATTGAAAGTGAAAGTAAACAAACTAGTCATAGGGCGTTGATGTGAATCTCACCAAAGTTGGTATATGTCATCTGCAGACAATGCTAATAAAAAGTTATCAAAGAATTAATCTTGAGATAAACCCATAAACACAGTTGTTTGTAGTTAGTGAAATGGGTAAATGTAAAAAAAAATGGGATTTTAGGTTGGCAATATCTTGGACAGAGAAAGCAGGCAGTGCACAAAATTTGCCATGTACAATTAGCAAGACAACCTATGGAAGCATGCCAAGTACCATTACATTTCATGCATAAGTGGCGCTGTAATTTTACAAGATCACATTTTGGCTGTTATCTGTACAATGCTATGGTTTAAAAACCAAATTCTTTTTCTATATACAGTATTTAGTGGAACCTTTTGCATGAAAAGCACCTGTCCATGCCCACTTCCAATGATGAAAATGTCAAAATGTAAAATCAAGTTGAAGTAAAACGGCACAAACAGGATTCTAACCTACGTGATGGGGGAAATATCAACATAGAATGCTACAACACTAGCGGCTCACATCATGATTTCTAACTCAGGAGCTCCTCCAGCTAGTCCACCAGCTAGTCCTATCCTCCAGCTAGTCAACCAGCTAGACCTACACGGCATAACCCTTTAAAACCGGGATTTGTGAATGCGAGGCCCATCATTTTACAGTTTACTAAAGTTCTCCATTCCAACCTATTAGCATTTGTAGTTCATATTTCAAAAATCAATACCATACGGCGGTCATACCATGTACCATTGTGTGGTACATCTAGTTTTTTAAATATCATTGAACAAACCCAATATGTAGCTCAATAAGAAACAGTATTTCCCTCTTTTTGACATGTTGGCTACTGTGGATAATAGTAAGCTGATGACCTGTGTCTGTGTGTTTTGTGGGTGTGTGTGTGTGTGTTGCGGGTATGTTGGCACTCCTATTAAGGGCTTTATGTTTGGGGTGGCTAACGTTCTGCAAATATTTGTGTTTGATTTTGTGTACTTTGCTTTGGCAGCAGCAAGCGCTGAGAGCGAACGGCCCGAGGAGGAAAGACTGGCATGACTACGAGGCCATCAGAAGAGATGCAGCACGTACAGGTGGGGATCACACCTCTGCTCACGTTTTTTTATTACCCTTTTTTGTTTGATGTAAAATGTAGTCATTTCATAGGGTTCAGTTCTTCTCCTTTGAACCTTCTCATGGAGTAAAAGGAAATAACTTCAGCCAGCCAAAGCAATTGTTAGAATATTTTCCTAAATAAAATAAGAATGCAACAGGTCTAATTTTTTTAAATAATTTGGTTCTAAATATTACAGAGTATTTGTAACAGTTCATTGTCAAAGCCATTATAGATGGCCTTAGCTATGTTTTGTGTCACATTGTTCTTTTGCAAAATGCAGTGCGGTTGATGGTTTTCATGCACTAATACAGTGAGGCATTGGTGAAAGTAAATGAGTTGCCAGCACTGTGCCAGAGTCGCCAGTGGTGTTGACATGGCATGTGTTTGCTGATGGGCCTACAGTATCCTGGTGTGTACACAGCTGTCTGCATCTTGGTCCTGGTCTTGGCCTGGACATGCGGTTGTCCCATCTCCTCCCTTTGTGATTCTCTGACGCATGTTCATTCCTGGGGCCTCATTTATAGGATGTAGGAAGTATTCTAAACTGTATCGTCTGAGTAAAATTTAGAATGTGCATAAATACAGACAAATCGGAAAGTGCGGTGGCTGGTCGTACACACACCAGTAAGTAATGAGCAGTGATAAATCCCACACTTTCTAAATCACAGTGCTCGTGCACACATAATTAAATGTTTGTTATTAAATGCCCCCAATTAGCCATATATGGTATTAACAATCCCTTTCAAAACCACGTGGATGTATTGCATTGTCCATGTTGTTGATGCATACAGGCGCACCACAGCTGCAACAAGTGGAGTACAAACCCCGGCGAATCTTAAAAAATCGAGAGGACACGACCAAGGCTATAAATTTACCTACATACCAACTAACATCAAATGCAGTGAAACTCAATCGGTTTGAAGAGGTTACTATAATACAGCTGTTAAAACTGTAAAATGGCCAATCATTTTTTCTGTTAAAACCATATGACATGACTTGATTTGAACAGCAGTATTATAGTCACATCTACAAATCATTTGAGTTTCACTGAGTTTGGACCGCAGAATTACGAGATATTTGTATTATAAATTGGCCTTCCATTTGAACTTTTGCCAGCTTCTACATCATATATGTTTAGTCAAAAACTGATATGAGCCAAATAGATAAACTGTTGTGACCATAGACTGCATATACAGTCATTGGTTCTGACTGTCAGTGGCGCAACTAGTAGAGCAGTCGCGGACAAAGGGAATCTGCAAAGATAGGCATAGGTTCGAGACTAAGAGAAAACGAGTATGATTGAAATATTTGTGTGGCCTAGCGTTTTACAAGCATATGATTTTGGATTTATCTCTGTAGTTTCTTTGAGTGAATACTGATTGAACGACTACAGGTATTAAGGATAAAGGATAAGGATAAATGCTAAATCTATTTATACCTTATACCTTCTACCTTAAAATGTTTACTCAGTAGTGACTGTAGTAAAGAATGTAGGTTAAATGCTACCAGGTGTGAGATTTGAACCTGTGACTGAATAAACCAATAGTGTCAGTGGAACACGACTTTGGGCTCTATTTTCATAATTATATGCGCATTGTCTGAAATCTGTCACGCAGGTTGCTTTGGGGGCGGCTATTTTGACGACGGAGAAAGTGAACATTGCGCCTGGCGCATGGTTCAAAAGGGTTTGTCATAAGTTACCTAACAAATCATACCTGTAGGTGTGTTCGGAGCGTAACATGCAAACCCACCAAAACCCTAATGCATCTGTTATTTTCACTTTTTCTTTTGTTTTATGTGGTTTCTTTAGTTTCTGTTTTTTCACTTGTGTGAAAGATGTCATTTCCCTTTGGTTATGAACAATATATATGTGTATTTAAAAAAAGAAACAGATTGTTCAATAAATGTGCATCATTGCAAAATATTTGTCAGAGTTTGTCTTTGCGTTTAGTGAATCATTAGATTATGCTACTCAAATAAGTGAAGTCGTATGCAACTGGACATCTTTTTGGAGCATGAAAACGTTTCACCTAGCTAACAACGGCAGTTCACGCACTGTTGTTGGCATGATGTATGTGTCATTAAACATGCCTTTAGTGGATAGGCATCGTCCCCTAACAGCCACTCATTAAGAGAGGGGATCCCTCTCGTTATATCCCAAAACGTTATGTGGCTATAACATAGCTTTTCAGCAATGCGCAACTGACTACAGACCAGGTTTTTGTTGGTCATTGGCGGACTTGATTTTTGTGTCCTTATTTTAGCATCTGGTGAGCTTTGCGCCAGACTACACCTCTTCTTTTCGCTGACACGTCCACGAGAGCGCAGTGTCATATCCTAACTAGACAACGTGAATTACTACCGGGAAAAAACGAACGATTTGTAAGAATATAATTAGATTTTCTATATACATCGGCATGCCATTGTTTTGCCAAGTGTTCGTTTTGCCAGATGTTTATCAAACCTTAATCGTTATCACAATCGTATCATTTAAAGGAAAAATGCATGTCTTCAATGAAACGGCAAAGGCGTGTGGCGTTATGGCATGTCAACAAACAAAATTAGCCATCCAATCAGAATGGCTTTCCCCACTTTTCCTCCATTGCTTCCATGCTTCACACACTACTTCAGTAGGACCAACTGTAGAAGCCACTATGGAAGTACCCACAATGGTAGTTCTACCGAAGTACGAGAGCTTCAAGAAACACTAGGATTTTGCCACTACCATAGTAGAAACTTCCGCAGTACTATGGTAGTACAGTGCTAACCTATTTGAACAGATTGTAAAATTATGGGGTTTCAGACATCTGGAAACACAAGGTTGCATTGAGCATAGAAAAACTTGACATGCACAGAAGATTTGTTCTGGAGCTAGTCTGATCACATAAGTTTAAAATCACATGGCCTCACAGTTCTCTCATCATGTTTAATGCATCATACCTGTGGGATCATCAGCAAAGCTATGACAGGCCTAACTTTATGCCCAGAAAATAAAACACCACATTGTCTAAAATAACATCTACTGCTAGTGTGGATGCTTATCTGACCTAGATATTGTTAAAGAATTTTCTGTTTGTTTATATTCATCACTGTGAATGTCACTGTTGAATATACTTAGTTTCATGACATTAGTCAGCACCTTTTGGTTTTTTTGCAATGACGGGCACACATGGATTTGCCTTGTGTTAATAAATAAATAAATAAATAAATATATATATATATATATATATATATATATATATATATATATATATATATATATATATATATATATATATATATATATATTGTGTGCCACTGACACTATTGTTGTGTGCCACTCACACTATTATAGTGTGCCACTGACACTATTGTTTTATTCAATAATGTATATTATATTATATTATATTATATATAATATATATATATATATATATATTTTTTTTTTTTTGTATATGTGTATTATTAGTAATAATAGTAATAATATGTATTAATACATGTTATTCTTAACTGACCATGGTTGTGTGTGTGTGTGTGTGTGTGTGTGTGTGTGTGTGTGTGTGTGTGTGTGTGTGTGTGTGTGTGTGTGTGTGTGTGTGTGTGTGTGTGTGAGTGTAGGCAACGGAGAGCAGGGTAAACCATTCCCGCTCACTGACGCAGATCGAGTGGATATGGCGTACCGGGAGAACGGCTTTAATATTTACGTCAGCGACCGAATATCACTTAACAGATCTGTGCCCGATATCAGACATCCAAAGTGAGTCTGATACCGCACTCTCTCACTAATCATTTATTGCACTGGGTAGGTCTTTGTATGTGACCTCCTCATCCCTGCACTATACAGTTTACAATACAGTACACATGACAATTGTCAATGGTTCCATACCTGGTTGGAGTTCAAAATATCCAAATTTACAGTTTTTTTGTGGTTTGAACATAGCAGTTTATTGCAGTTTTATAGGCTTTTTCTTTTTGTTGCAAATTACTGGATAACACCAACAAAAAAAATACCTCCACTAAATTTACTTTGAACTGTGTTTTAATTCAGTACAACAGCAGTTTTCCATAATCCACAACCAGCAGTGCATAATTTCAATAACCCAAGAGCTTATGGTATAAATCGGCTTATTAGTAGATGATGCGTGTTTGTGTTTCAGCTGTCAGAATAAGTTGTATTCTGAGAAACTGCCGAACACCAGTGTGGTTATCCCCTTCCATAACGAGGGTTGGTCATCACTGCTCAGGACGGTCCACAGCATTCTCAACCGCTCTCCACCACAACTCATCGCAGAGATCATACTGGTGGATGACTTCAGCGATAAAGGTTGGAACTCAGAAGATGGCCAAAGCAAAAAAAGAGACACACTTCACACACACATGCTCTCTCTCTATCTCTCTTTCGCTCACACACAAGCTTAAGCCACATCATAATTGATCTCTTTATATATAAATATGGGAAGGTATGTTTATGCATTGGATATGGGAATGTTTTGGTAATGTAGGTCAAATATGTCTGACAAACTGAATACATACAGTACCATGGTACATTCTGTACATGGCTACACCGATAAAGAAGAGAGTGTTGTGTTATCAATTGATGTCAAAAATCCGCAGCTTAAAACTGATGAAAACCAACTGATACTAGCGACTCAATGAGGTTGTCAGCTGAGAAAGCGGATAATGCTCAGGCTGATGACAAAACAGCAATGTGGGACAATGGCCCTCAGTTGGTCAAAAGACTGCGGCCCACGGATGTGGGAAAAGATTGCTTTTTCATTAATCAAATGGTTGAGTCTCCACAGCTACCAGGAGTGGGTCAGAGATTTCTGGTGTTGAAAAGTGAGCGAGGCATCAGAGTTGGTGTTTGGAGTCATTGAGTTATTTTGGCATACTCTGTAGTGTTGGAAGGAAATAGTGTAAGACACAAAAAGTCAATGGGTTAAGTAGCATGCACAACTTCGTAGTGACTGGTAAAACTCCAGTGTTAAAAAATAATTACCACAAATTCCTATTTTAACACCCATACAATTTGTGAAAAATCAGAAAATATGTCTAAGATCCCATTGGTTCCACAGTCAGGTCTGCAATGCTATTGGTGCTAATGAGTTACTCTATGTCCTGTGTTATGCCCCACCCTTGGGTGGCCCTACTGGGTTGAACAATAACCCCTACAACAGGTCATACCAGACAGCCCCTTTAAACAGTACCCAACAAGTGGGATTTATTAACATTGAGAGAAAAGGACAAGACACTAAAATAATATTACAAAAGAAATCCTAAAACACTGTACAACAAAAATCCCAGGCTGAGAGGCAGCAACACAGGCAGCAGTCCACCAATAAGGGCTCATTTCCACCAAACACTGCGTATTCAGCGCGTGCCCGTATTCTGTCCGTATTCGTTTAGAATGCACGTTAACAGATTAGACCATTTCCACCGCACGCGTGATCTGAGCGTATTCTGTCCCTATACAAACCTATCGTACACGGATACGCGCTGAATACGGTCAAGGCGGTGGAAATGAGCCCTAAGACCCTCCACAGTATCAGGAAAAAGAAGCTTTTAACCAGTGCTTGTTCACATGGCCCAGTACTCCTAATCAAGCCAATCACATGATCACCTGAGCAGGTAGTGGGAATAGAGAAGGAAAAGGGATAAACAGTACAGGGAACACAAACAGCCATAACACCTGTCTCTAGAGCACCTGAAGTCTTCTCTGGAGAACTACATGGTACTAATGAGCTCTTCTGTCATTCCTGTATTCTTTGCGCATTTACATTATGAAGCCAATAGTCCATGTACAGCATTTAAATTAAAAACAAATTGCAAACTTACATTAGGCGAGTTATACATGATTTGTGTGAAATAAACAGCGCACTTTGAGAGACAGTTTGCATCTTTTAAACCTTAAATGCTATACCACGACCCCCAACATGGGTTGGCGTGTTTACATCAAACCCGCCTGGCAAAAAGTGTAGGGTCTGAGGCCGGTTGGTTGGGATGTTGTTTGGACACGCGAACCCGTGATGGTCAATGTGAAAGGTACAAGCTTCCCACTAATATTGGTCGAAATTCAAACAAATTTTGGCGGCGTGAATAGGCCTAGTGTCTTCCCTAAAGGCCTACCTTGTGCTTATATGTTGTTCTGTTTCCCTCTGTAGAGCACCTCAAGTCTTCGCTGGAGGACTACATGGCGCGGCTGCCCAAGGTCCGCATCCTACGCACTAAGAAGAGGGAGGGGCTTATCCGCACCCGGCTGCTTGGGGCAGCGGCTGCAAAGGGCGACGTCATCACCTTCCTGGACTCACACTGTGAGGCCAACATCAACTGGCTGCCTCCGCTGCTCGGTGTGTGCCCAGTGCCCGTCATTCGGACACAAGCTTCTCTCAGTGGTGTATTTCAGGTGTTAATTTGGAATATGGTCGTGGTTTTTCAGTGTAAATTGCACACAGCAGGAAAAAAAAAAACAAATAAGCAAATCTTGCTAGTTTTATTAAATTTAAATACCTCACTAAATAGTGTTTGTGTATATACAGTATGTTCTTGTGACTGTTACTGACCACTTTTTGATTCAAAAATATAAAGACAATTTAAATTGATAATTTTATGTTTCTATTTAAGTACATGTGGGCACATGCAAACTGAAATATTGTTTTATTCATTGCTGAATGACAACCAAATGTAGCGTATGTGGGTCTCCATTGCTGCGTGATCTTCCCCATTAATTTCTCCTCAGTGCTCATTTCCCTCTGTCTTTCTGCTGGCAGACCGTATCGCCCAGAACCGGAAGACCATTGTGTGTCCCATGATCGACGTGATCGACCACGATAACTTTGGTTACGAGACGCAGGCGGGCGACGCCATGCGAGGGGCGTTTGACTGGGAGATGTACTACAAGCGCATCCCCATCCCTGCACAGCTGCAGAAGACCGACCCCAGCGAGCCCTTTGAGTAAGTAAGACCCCTAGTGGTAGAGTCGCAGCCAACAGCCAACTGATTGGGGCCCCCAGCCCGCTACAGGGCCTCAAGGTAACAACCTTCAAATTACAGAGGGGGCAGTGCAGCAGTGCTGGGGCCCAACGGAGTCTCGAATTGCCTCCGCCTAGCGGTTCCTTTAAGCAGTGATTTTTGCTTTGTCTTATGCAGGTTTCTTCAACAGGTGCTTTAGAACAGCTCTCTAAAGGGTTAAGAACTGTGTTCTCACACAGACACAAATGGAAAAGCTTTTAAAATTCATGTGAAGTCAAATTTCAGACATCTGGACTATCTGGTATAAAATTATGTTTCCCAATTTACAGCTCTGTAGTTGCTTAGTTTGGTTAGTCAGTGAAGTTGACTAGCTATTGATGTTAGACCACAACCTCCTATGAAAATAACCAGGCTAATAATTCTCTGCACATATTTAAATGTGTTTGTCTCAACTGCTATGTGTGGTAATTTTTTTTTAAATTTTCTATGACTTTTAACAGGTATAGGCAAATAATAATTTCTCATATGATATGGCAAATAATATATATAATATAGTGTTGTAGGTCTCAGCCACAATGATTATGTCAAAGTAGCTTTCAGAGGAAAAAAGTTCAGAGAGCCCTGGTCTAGAAGTAGGCAGCAGAGCAGTTGTGGAAAAAAATGTAAGGGTGTGCTCCACCTTGTTTGTTCGAGGAGAAGCCATCATTAACATGCATCACAATCATCAACAAAGTGTGATAGATTTTCAAGATGATGAGGGTTTTGTCTTTTTTTTTTTTAGTTTCTTAGTTCTTAATTTTCTTAGTTTTACCTTGAATAAGTGATCCTGTTCACACCCAGCTTGACTACTGGTGACCGTGTTGATGACATTCCCTCATTTTTGCTGCTGCTTGACAACAGAACTGTTACAACAGACCTTTCTAATATGAAACAAAAATATCTGGGATGTGATATTATTAAAAGTGTACTTTGGTCAGCTTTTAGCTCAAATGCCACACTTATCAAAGTGATTTGCTGTAAGACGACAAAATTGTTCGTGAGCGTTAATGATCACCTACCCACCATGTCAAACCCAGTCTAGGTGTCGTGTGTTGTTTTGCCATAGCCAATCTCTCCCAACCTGAACAAGTTCATAAACTGATTGTTTTAGAATGAAATATAATGACAAGTCTGTCTCTGTAGGTTGAAAGTAAGTGTCAGACCTCTTAATAAAAGACTACTGTTACCTTGTTTTGCATGGAGAACAAAGCCTTGGGGGCTATTCTGTTAAGAGGTTTACCACACACTTAACACGTGATGTTTGTTATTAAGGGGTTTTCACATTGCCATTGTGCGTTTTGGACCCGTCTCCTGTAAAGCCGGGTTCAGGAGGCGTAGCCTAGTGGCACTGTAACATTACGCCACACACATTCCTGGGCGTGTACAATGATGTGTAATGACCCATGCACCGGAGGTAAATACACCTGTCTGCAAAGTTTTCATTCAGTTTTTCAAAACAGCCAAGGCGGGACACAGAGGAGTTGTTGCTGGCACTTTGTACAACCATTCAAGTGCAAATGAAGTGCATGTACATGCTCCTGTACTGCACATGGATGCTTACATGGGATTGCAAACTTATGCAAAGAATACAAAGAATACATTTGATGCTGCATTACCGTAGCTATTTGTAAGCATATACCGTAACATTCGCATATGGTAAACACTAGCGCTATCATCAAACAGTGTATTCTTTCCACCCATTTTCGCCCACGGTTAAAAAGCACACAACACTTAGGGTGAAGATGCACTGGGCGAAAGGGGTCTTTCTGGGTATATTTGCAGTCACGTATTTCGGGATATTTACAGTATATGGAGATATATTGATGGATGCACTCTGGGCACATTTTATCAACACTAGTAAACAGTAGCAGTATCATCAAACATTTTACTTCTCTACAGTTTACTCACTTTACTCTTTCAACCCATTTTGCCCACGGTTAAAAAGCACACAACACCGTGATTTGTCTCTCAAAATGTGGTGTTTATTTAACATAAAATGATGTATAAATCGGCATAGAGTTTGTCCTATCATGTCCATTGTCTTGTCCTTGTTTTGTGTTTCTAAAAAAAGTTTCCCAAGAACCTTCCCGAGTTTTATGCAAAATAAACAGCATATTTAGAGAGACAGTTTGCATCTATATTCTTTTAAACCTTATAGGATGCAGGATGCTATACCATCCCCCATTACCCCATGTTGGTGTGTTCACATGCAATCCCATGTCGGCAACAAGTGTAGTGTCCGTGGTGGGTCGAATTGGCGTGTCGTTTGGACATGCAAACCTGTGTTGGTTTGTGTGAAAGGTACAGGCGTCCCACTAATTTTGGTTTAAATGGCCACTAATTTTGGCAGTGTGAAAAAACCTTACGTTCTTGGAATATGTGCCCTGACACCAACACGAAAACTCTTATTTCAACGTCTTTTCTTTAAGGGCCCATCAGGCATAAATCAGGCATAAATTAAGGTGTGTGTGTGTGTTTTTGCCCCCCCCCCCAAGTCAGCATGAAAAATAACAAACAAAAAATCGCTGCTGTGGCAAACTTGTGAAACAGAAAGCCTGACAGACTATCCCTTGTTTTTGGTGTAAAGAAAGCATGGTAACTTATTATGATCTCTTATCTAGGCTTGTGGGATTCATGGGGTACTCTACCTGTACAAGTGAGGGAGATAGTGTTCAGGACTCAACCTGTTGCCTCTGTGGAACAAGTAAATGGTTGAAAGAGGGGGTTTTGTTTTTAACAAGAAAAACTCACTTCCCATCATATAACAACACCACATAAGGCCAAAGAAATACTTGTTGCAGTATGTAAGGGAAATTCACTGTGTATTTCTGTTTGTTACTGTTGTTTGTTAGCAGGAATGCATTTGATAATTTTATGTGTGAATCTCTTCAGTTAACTGTTTCAAAAGTGGTGAAAATTTGGTGTTCAAGCACTGAACAACTGTTTATGTGTGTGTGTGTTTGTGTATGTATGTGTGTCTGTGTGAAACAGGTAAAATGACAGTCTGGTCGTGTCTCATGTCTGTAGGTCCCCAGTAATGGCTGGTGGTCTGTTTGCTGTGGACAGGAAGTGGTTCTGGGAACTGGGAGGATATGACACAGGGCTGGAAATCTGGGGAGGGGAACAGTATGAAATCTCATTTAAGGTAACACACACACAAACACATACTCACATACTACATGGGATGTGGAGTCACAAAGCTTTGTTTACGCTGACTTTGAACAATAATAATAATAATATATGGTCTAATTATTTTGTGTCAAATATTTGCAGCTATGTAACCATCGGTTGATTGTACTTTGATTGCTCTCTCTCTCTCTTGCTCTCTTTATACCTTCCTAATCTCTGGTCACATAAGGTGTGGATGTGTGGGGGTCGAATGGAGGACATCCCCTGCTCCAGAGTCGGGCACATATACAGGAAGTATGTGCCTTACAAAGTTCCCGGAGGTGTCAGTCTGGCTAAGGTATGGTGTACATCCTTACTGCAGTTGTTTGTGACATGGCTGTTAAATAGGGATGTCACCAATATCCTGAAGGATATTTTATTTTGTCTTCTTCATTTACACAGATATTAGAAAGCGTCATAGATGACTGCTCAGTATATTGAGTATCATAGAATTGCTGAATCTCTTTTGTTATCTGTGTGTGTGTGTCATGTGGCCCCCCTACCTGTAGAATCTGAAGCGCGTGGCGGAGGTGTGGATGGACGAGTATGCCGAGTATATCTACCAGCGCCGCCCAGAGTACCGCCACCTGTCGGCAGGTGACACCGCCGCCCAGAGGGACCTGCGCGCCCAACTGCACTGCAACAACTTCAAGTGGTTCATGACCAAGGTGGCCTGGGACCTGGCCCTGCACTACCCTCCAGTGGAGCCCCCAGCCGCTGCCTGGGGAAAGGTACACCCAGACACCCTGCTGGCCAGATAGCACTGACAGAAATGCTAGTGGCTAGTCAATGTTAAGATATTATAATGTTATTGTACTTGTCCTATTCATCATGACATAATTATTTACTGTTGCATACTGGCTCTGACAAGTGTTATTGCAGGTGCAATAGCAACATAGGACTGACATGAAAGAATGGTAGCTATGTTTGAAAACTGTATTTGCTCTGTTTTTTGTGTGTGTGTGTGTGTAGCTGCAGAATGTCGGCTCTGGGTTATGTATCGAGACAAAAAACTTTGGCTCTGGCTCTCCTGTCTATCTGGAGGCGTGTCGACAAAGCCTAGGAGACACCGGCTGGACGCATGGACAGGTAAGAGGAGCGTTGTGGAGCAATGTCACTCACTCCTTACCCCTCCTACTATGCTGACTATGAAAAGTATCACAGTAGGAGCATCCAGAGGGATAAATCTGGAACATGTCTACAGGGAGCCAGCATATGACTGTGTGCCAGTCTTCCACCAGGGGGCTCTCAGTAGTGCATGAGGCATCACAGTATTAAATCACTTTTCCTGAAACAGATGTAGGCAATAATAGAGATATGTAACCATAGTGAACTACATCAGCCAACACACCTAAAACGCCCCCCTTTTCCCATAGATTGACAATGTCTGACTTTGATTACCTGTGTACTGAAGGGATCCCAGGAAGTGTTGTTGTCTGTGTTAAAGAGATGTCATGTGCGTAACACGGCAGGTGTTCACGTTTGGCTGGAGGGAGGATATTCGGGTGGGCGAGCCACTGCACACCAAGAAGGTGTGTTTTGACGCCATCTCCCACAACAGCCCTGTCACACTCTACGACTGCCACGGCATGAAGGGCAACCAGCTATGGCGATACAGGAAGGTAGTCCATGCTTACATTACTCCTGTAATAAAACACTACATTGTTTTATATATACATGATATGTAATCCTTATAGTTCACAATACTACTACATTCTTTATTGATAAGTACATAACATTACATGTTGTTGCTTGTAGCAGCGCAAGCCTGGCCACCACCATAGTTGAGAATGATAAAGCTCAAGACACTTAAAGGTTAAACTCCTCCTGAAGTTATTGCATTCTGGTGCTGTTTCAGTCTTACAGTGCACTCACCTCACCGGCCACTATATCAGGTACACCTGTTCATTTGCTTACTAACACAAATAGCTAATCAGCCAATCACATGGCTGCAATTCAATGCATTTAGGCATGTAGAGGTGGTGAAGACAACTTGCTGAAGTTCAAGCCGAGGATCTGAATGGGGAAGAAAGGGGATTTAAGTGACTTTGAATGTGGTGTGGTCTGGCTGGTCTGAGTGTTTCAGAAACTGCTAATCTACTGGGATTTTCACACACAACCATCTCTAAGGTTTACAGATAATGGTTTGAAGCAGAGAAAATATCCAGTGAGCGGCAGTTGTGTGGACGAAAAGTCCTTGTTGATGTGAGAGGTTAGAGGAGAATGGTCAGACTGGTTTGAGATGTTAGAAAGGGAACAGTAACTCAAATAACCACTTGTTACAACCAAGGAATGCAGAATACCATCTCCACACACACAACACCTCGAACCTTGAAGAAGTTCTAAAGGCAAAAGGGGGTGTACCTAGTAAAGTGGCCAGTGAGTGTATATCGGTCTAGACTTGTTTTAAAATGTGTCTGGTTTATGCAAAGTTGTTGTGTTTACAGCATTATGGAATGTATTGTTTTAGGATTCTGTATCAGTGTGTCTGCTTCCTCCTTTCAGGATAAGACCCTGTACCACCCAGTCAGCAACAGCTGCATGGACGGCAGTGCAGCCGACAAGCGCGTCTCCATGAGCACGTGCAACCCCAACTCCCCCAGCCAGCAGTGGCAGTTTGAGAGGACCAACTCCACCGTGCTCGACCACTTCAACCTCAACCACGATTGACCTGTCACTGCCAGCACTGCTGAGGACCAGCCCTGACTGAGCGTGTGCAGAGAACAAGGTGGGTAGGGAGTATTGGCAGGGTGGGGGAGCGATGCCAGGACTACTGATGGTAGATCCCTGGAGATATAAGGGGCGAATGGACTCTGCTCTTCCCAACAGACACTACCACCTCCCCTCCCCTCCGCCCTGAAGGCTGTGGCCTTTACACTGGGGGCTGTCCCGCACCACTGATTGGTTCCTTGGTCTGAAGTTTGTGGATGTGTCGCCCACAAACATGTCCCTGCCGTTTCTTTACCGGTCATGAAGAACCGGACACCCTTTTTCAACATGTGCTTCATCACCCCCCCCCCCCCCCCCCCCCAAGATCGTCACTCAATGTTTTAGTCATCGTGTGCAGTATTGTCCCACCTAGTGTGTCAGTAAAAATGAAGCTTACAGAGAGTTGATGTTTGTGTACAGTTTATGTCAAAGTTTTTTATTTTCTGACAAACATGTTTTTCCCTAACTTTTACTTTTTTTAATGTGTCCCTTGCAGTACTGTAGCTAGAGCCAACATGAAAGCACATGAATGTACGCCCACCGTAGTCTGTTGGCACACAGAATGCAAAGGGTGTGTATTGTTTCTTCCTTTGCTCTCCTTGCCTTCTGGCCTTCCTTCCTTGTTTTGTTTTTCCCTGTGACTCTATATTCTATGCAGAACACAGAATGAGAGTAATAGCCCCAGAAGCCGGGGTAGAGAACAGTCTAGAAAGCAGAGAAGGGGGCATGTCAGTCATAGCTCTGTCAGGTCATGGGTATCACCTGTCTGGTGTTTAGGCCATGCTGTCCCAGAGCTTGATGAATGCTCACGTCCACCCATAACTGTGTCCATGTGTTTCTGAGGATTTCAAAAGGAATGTGGTGTGCGGTGTGTAGAAAATGTGTAGATTTAAACAACCTGATGTTATAAATTTGATGAATAAGGCAGGTCGAAGCTACGGTGCCTTACAACAATTACTTCTTGTGAAGTTTAGCACATTATCTTTTTTGTGTAAGACCGAGACTATTAATGTATGTGTTTCCTTTCTCTCTTTGTTTGAGGTTAAGTGGGCCGGTTTCAGTAGCCTGGTAAACCAGCCCCTCGTACTTCATTTCATTTTATACAGAGGGTTGTGCTGGCTGTGCTGCCATTGACATTGCTGTATTAGGTACAAGCCAATCCTAGCCAATCAGCGAACAGAGGGAGTATTCGTGAGCGATGACGTTGACTTTGTGTGCTACATTAGAATTGTATTGCATAGGCAGGCTAATTGCATACGTGACGACCAGACGTTAGCAACTGGGTAAAGGCAGAGCCACTTGTTTTAAACTTTAGCAGAGTCCACACCTCCAGGAACAAAACGTTTCAGCACTGCCAGACCTTCTGTACAAAATGAAATAAAGTGCGAGGGGCTGGTTTACCAGGCTACTATTTCAGTAAGAAAAAAGAGAACATTGGCTGCATCTCCTCATAGAAAGCACATTGGTTATGAAAAGAGATTGTGAGGCAACCCTAACAGCCTAGCAGAGATGCTGATAGTTATCACATGAAGATGTCAACAGTAACAATGAGTTATATTTTAATAATAATAAAAAAGGCTGTAATGTTTTACAGTGAATCTGTCCCTTTGAAACTTGTCCGTACAGTATGTGCAAGCAGAAGGTCTGTGTAGCACTGCAGATCCAGGTTTGAACCTGGATTCCTCTCCTGCCATTATCCCCTCATACACTCATACACCCTCCTAAATGTATCATTGTTATTTAATATGTTTTGTAATTCAATTTTTTTGAATTGGTCATCTTTCTTTGACATCTATGACATCCTCCAATTGTGTCTCCACCCAAAATTATTCTGTACTGTTTACAGCACAGTGTGAGCTAAACATGATACATTTACTATTGTGGTACGGCACTTTGTGCTTGAAATTTTGCTTTGGGTAGCATAGAGACAATAACAGTAATTTCAGTTGCAAAATGAGACAGTTAATGACCTGCAGGCTCATGTAATGGCATCTCACAGACAACAGACATTGCTTCATCGCTATCAAAATTCAACATTTTTTTTTCATAACATAAGCCCGTAGGTTTTGGAACGTACAAGAAACTATTGTTATGACTTCATTGTATCCAAATCATTAGTTTAATATTCTGTTTGTTCAATATGGCGACATAGGAGGTGAGACTTAGGAAACAAGAAACGAATGCTGGGGAAGAAATAGAGATCCTTTTACAAGCTAATAGTCGCTGATGATTTTCACCACAGTCATTAAATGAGATGAAAGAGCAGTGGTTTGTCTCCAAGATGAATCACTGGGATATCTGGCCATTTTCTCTGCTTTGTCAAGCAATTGGACAAATGGCAGTAAATGATGTAAATTGCCCTACGGTTATTGACGTGCATCCAGCATTCATGTTTCTAAGTTTCTGTTCTTTTTAGTGATATTTTCAGCAGTATTACCCTTTTGTAAAAGCTTTGCTCACATCTGTGTTCTGGGGATTTTACCTTGAAAGGAGTTCACCCCAAGTCACTGCATAGTTATGTTATACATTTGTATTGTTGTCTTTATTTTCAAGATGCCTGACAATGATATGATCAATTCATTATCTATGGTCTGTACCAGTCATAATAACACGTAAAGGATACTTTCATTAAGTGGTAAGCATGATGTGCAGGGTATTTACATTTGAAAATTATTTGATTTGAATCCAGTATTGTACATACTGTATTAAGCTAACTTTGGAGTGCTTAGCTATTTTACAACCAACGTGCACAGTGGTTCCCCCATTGAAGAAATATTATCCTAAAAGCTACATACAAAATCTTCATCTGCAAAATATAGTAAGCATTTTTTGTTCCCATTTGTAGTTTGAATGGGAGTATGCAAACATAAACGTTTACAATATTATACAATAAACAAAAGTTGTCTGTTCTGGTCTCAAATTGATCATCACAGCTCGCCACTCCTACACTTTCAGTGTATTACTGTCCTCCTCATCTACTACTACAGGAGGGACTGTGACAGAGGTAAAGAGACGTTAAATAAGTATGCAACCTTGAATCACACTCCTTTGTTCTGGGTCTGAAATACTCTCCGATGGAACCACTTCAGTCAAACCTACATATACAGCAGCACTAAAATACTGATTGGGGCCAGAATGTTTTTCTTAACTCTAACAAAGCAGACATGGTTATGCCAACTGAAAATGTCCCAAACATTCATGAAAGCCTTACAACTGCCTAATTTGAAAAGGAGCAAGATAAAGCGCTGAAGGCTCATGATCACGTATGGCGTCTACAGCTGTTGTGTAATATCACACTGAAATGCTGTGTGGACATTTGAGTACAAGCTATGTATGAAGGTTAGACACTTTTTTTTATTTATTTTTTTTGTGCTGTTAACTCCTAGGGTCTCAAGTTCAATGTCTGAGAAAGGTCCCCAGTCTGCTCCACATAGCTCTTTCTTCACAAGAGAACCAGAATGGGTAAAGGGCTTGCGGTCTCCCACCCTGGTATAAAAGTCTTCTGTGGATCATATGTATGCTTTGTGGGTGGTTTGTATGTTTTGTGGGTGGTTTATATGTTATTTTCATAAAGTACTCATCACTACAACAGTCAGTGCCACTTTCTGAGGCAGGGTCTATGTTTTGCAGCGTGTGTCTGCTTGGAGTGTGTTTTTGATAAGCATTTACCAATAGATTGACAAGACAGAAAGATGCTGAATGGACTTAAGGAACCTTATAGGTTTACGTGTGAATTTTATGACATGGGAATCTTGAAACAGGGTTATATCCTTTTTGGTAATTGTTGTTTGCTATGAAGGAATTCTTTTTTGTACATTGTCTTGATGCTCTCACTTCAAAATAAAGAAGTAGGGTATTACCTGCTGCAGTTTCATACATTTTAATTGCACATGTAAAGTATTTTGGAATTAAGAATTTTCAATGAAAATCCGAATGATCGGAAAGTGTATATATGTTTCCATAATCCTCAAGTCATGTATATTAATAGGGAAGAAAACCAGCTTTTTCTAATCTGAATTTTTATTTTTATTTTCATTTTAAAGGGCATTGTTGACCACTGAAACCATTGTACTGACTGCACAAAACAACCCATGTGATCTTTTTGGTTAAAAAGTATTTTTGTAAGAGTTTGACGATTTCCTTTGAAAAATAAAAAATAAACATTGCTTGAAGACTTGATTCATCACTGTGGTGAAGCTTTCTGTGGTTTGACTGAGATTACACTTCACATTGCATGTATACATCCTATCCAATCCTTCATCAACATTCTTCACCCCACAAAACCTACAGACGGTTTTTGGCAGGCAAAACATTTTTGGTAGCCTTCTGCTTTTTCTTTGCATTTATGCATAGTGAAAATCAACTGCATACGAATCCAGTAATTAATCTTCCCATTCAGTTGTTTGTCTGCAGATATATTGCTTTCTGATACTTTTGTTTCTTTTGTGAAATCTTTTCAGTTAAATTATGACATCAAGAGACAACAGATGTACGCATATGTATGAGGACAATAAACAGTAACAATGGCAGTGTTAATCCTGTTATAACGTGTTAGATTTATTTAGCTGATTAATGGCTTTAAATGACCTACAGAAGTCTGTCTGGGTTAAGCTGCATGGTGAAATTGCACTGCACTTAAACTCTACTGGGCCCAAATCTTGAACATGCATATGTATTTATATTTGCTTATATTCATATTTTGCACTTGATCTGTACTTTTTGCAGATGTGGAGTTCAGATCAGCAACCTCAGTGTAGATGGGCAATTCTACCAAATCGGTGCCATTTCTGTCTCCAGGACATTATGTCTTTAAATATGATGTAAAATAGGCGTAAAATGCATTTTATCATAAAATAGTATGTCCCACATACTAAATACTGAATTGAAAATGTAAAATAAATAATTTAAAACATTAAAAACTACCCAGAATACTGAAATAAATGCATTTGTTACCTGTGCCCACTTTCAAACACTACACTTTACCATGAAATACAGTTAATAAAATCCTTCCGATTTTTTTTTTTTTTTTAATGGTTTTTGTATAATTCTATATCCCTTATTTGCTTTAGATACATTTTAAAAATTGGGAATGTGAAATATTGTAGCTAAAATACACATTTTAGTCGTGTCCCAAGGTTTTCACTCAGTCCTGTTACCTTAACACATTACCCCTCTGAAAACTTTGGAACATTCCACAAGTCACATGTTTATCATTTGGAATATCTGAAGGACATGGGAAGACCAAAAGTAAGTTTTCTGATTTATTTTTCCACTGACTTGATGATAATGGAACTATAGCCAAGACAGATCTATCTCAACATACTGTCCTGTTACCTAAATTATGTCTTAGATGTTTTTCGTTTATTTTCTAAATATTAATTTTGGTAAATCACTAGAATGTGCAAAATTACCTCGCGCCATTAGCCTAGCCTCCATGTAGCTATATTTCATGTTTTTGCTAACTTTATGCTAAAAAGTCCTGCTACTTAAATGAAAACTCAGTCCTGTTACTTAAATGAAGAGTGAGTAATAGTTACAGGACAGGAATGAGCAGTTTATTCTCCAGTTTATTGTTTAATTTGTATGCATATCTATAAAAAAGTGCTATTTAGCTGGCTTTTAACGTTTACAGTTGAAATTATTGCCTGGTCCCCCGGAGGGGATTGACCGGGTATTGCAATGATCCTGTCCATGTCTGTGTCTGTGTATGCCCACATGGGGGACCATCTCTGATTGCACTTGTTGAAGTCGTTATCATTTAAGATCTGTTTTATGATGTGAATACAATATTTACAGGGAGCCAAACCACTATGGAGGTCCAAAAATTACATTATTAGAAATCAATAAATAAATGAATAAATAAATATAATTACTAAAAAATGCACAAAAATGAGCTCAGGAAAGAATGTGAAAAAAATATATGACACATAAAACTGGATTGTCTTTATTTTGTATTGTACTAAAACTTTACTGTCACTCCTTTTTACATTTATTTCTCCTACATTTGCATTTATTTCTGCATTTCTGCCTTGGTATGCAAATGAGGTGGGCTGTCTCACAGGGCATCACCCTCTTGCTCATTGGTTGATCGAGATTAACTGATACTTCCATAGAAAATGATAGAAGCGAGAGTTGCTTTGGTCATTGACCGTAGTTGTTTTATTGCAAATTTTGTAGTGGATATTTCTTGGAATACAGTTGTGAGGGAGCTTCGAGGCTTGGCTGACATGGCTGAAAACACAGCTCCAGATTTCATGCTTTTCCGAGTAGAGTCCCATATAGAAAGTTTGTATGTAAGTAAGACACAGCAAGAAAATAGTAAGACACACACATGCTCCAAGGTTTGCGGTCCCAAGGTCGCTTTATGAGAAAGCTATTGAAAAAAAAAAGTTTTCCCCATATAAAACAATGGTATTTTAATTTGATGTAAATATACATTGAAGGGGGCATAAAATCCCAATAAATTGTGGATAAATAATTTTGCATTGATTTGGATATCACATATACATTAAGCACAGATCTATTGCCCAAAATGCTGTTTGGGCAGTAATTTATGGATGGTCCTTAAGCTTACACTCATTCCTGTTACTTATATTTTCTCCTGTTACTTAATTGTTTTTCCTAGTTGTTCCATTATTTTTTTTTCATCAATTAATAAAATACATGCTCAAGCTTTGGATAGGGTTTTATTTTTTCATGTTCTTTAAAAGGAAAAAATTTGCTTCACATTCTTAGAAAAATACAACTTGGGTTCGAATATAGTGATTTTGTTGTCAGAAATATTAGTAATTTGAACATGTAACCAGCCCTTACTTCTTAATGTACATTTTTTCTAATGGACAACAAAGTGTTTGTTGGATATTTATTTAAACAAGGTCTTAAAATGTCATTTTAGTTTAGGTAACAGGACTGAAAAAAAAAATCCACGATACTCATCTTGAAAACTTTATAAAAATATTAAATAATAAAATAGCCTGAGATGGACCACTACTCATTTTGAGTAGTTAATTGTGTGTGTTACAAGATTCTATGTTCAAATTGAATACAATTTTAAGTTTAATTTTGAAGAGTTGAAACAAGCAAATGGCACTCATTTGGTGGAATGGCCCACATAGCAGCCTGCATTGTAACATGCAACCTGTGTAATAAATTCAGAATTGCATGTATATACATGTATTTTATATGTGACGTGGTGATTTAAACCAGTGTTGCTTTTAGAAACGTGTACTAGTAATACAGTCTGTGACAACAACAACAACAACAGAGGATGTCCGAATATGTATTATTCTGATCCACATCAGCCATTTTTCCCCAAACAAAAAAACGGCCCTAATGTCTGTTGTGGAAGGATTTAACGATTGCGTCATTCGGCAAGTGGAGGTCAACATCCGAACGTGCTGTTTACTCACACTTTTGATTATTGAACTGATTATTACACGACTGAATATTCAGTGCTCGGATGATGTTCGAAAAACGCATTTGTGCACTGTGTGCTTTAATAATGTCAATTTAACGACTGAGAATACCTCACATGACAGCGACTTACTCGACTGATTGCAGCAAAATACATTGTAAGGGCCCATTGTAAGGATTTCACCAGAGCCTGTTGAACCTGCTCTGTGATACACTTCTTGTTTACAATTCAAGAATATGTTTTCTAGTTTATTCGGCGTTAGCAAAGCAATTTCCTGACGAGCAATGACTGTGAAGAGGTTTTTTGGACAGCGATATACGGACAGAAACAATTTAGCAGCACGGAAGTACACTAGTACTAAAGAGTGACGTATTGAATAGGCAATCGCAGTTAAGAGTAACATGCAGAGGACCGCCTGCTCACAAAACTGGCCAATAGACGACAAGCAAAGAAACTTCCGCCAGGACTTCCGAACGTGTTCCATTGTATGTACAATTCGTTCAAGGGAGATCTTTCGTCGAATACCATACATTCACCCTGCCTGCTGGTGGCAAGTGTACGCTTTTACGCATTTTAGGAAAGTTATTTATTTCGACTTGACAGAATCGGGAAGGTTGAACTGATGTCAACTTATGTAACGTTAAACCTGCTTTTCTGTGTAATAGCAGTTTCGTAGCCAATGTGTTTCTCGCAGTACCAACCTGCATGGAAAGGTTTGCTTACTACAGGATAGTTAGCTAGCAACTACATAGCTAACATTCGCTACCTGTGCAACTATTTACAAACGGTAGCAAAGTTAGCCTTAGTTGATGAGAGTAGGCAGCTGGCAGTCAGTCAGTGGGTTTCTCGATGGTATAGTTGTTGATAACAATGAGTACTTGCGACGAACTCTAAAGATGCAAGGTTGAAGGGGCGCATTTTGAAAATTTCTGTCTCCGCTGCATATTTTCCGCCATTCAAAGGATTAACGTTTGCGTTTCTTGTGAGTTAGCAAGCCATCTTCTAGCGCCAGTTGTTTTATTAGCCTATACGTTCGAGTTCATTCAGGGAGGGAGGAAACATTTAAAGTCATCCATTATGAATGGGTTCAGTACAGAAGAAGACAGCCACGATGGTCCACCAGCTCCGCCGTTCTATGGCCAGAGCTGTTGTTTGATTGAGGATGGTGAACGTTGCGGCCGATCAGCTGGAAACGCCTCCTTTAGCAAGAGGATCCAGAAAAGCATATCCCAGAAGAAACTGAAGTTGGACATCGACAAGAGTGTAAGTGGCCAACATTACATATCAGTGTCTCAAACTGTATACGTTGTGCACTAATCATTCAATAGTTTAACTTAATAAGCTATCTACGTCAACATAATAAATATGCATTCGAACCGAGTGAGCTAACCGTCTTGATACAGTAAAAAGAACATTGAACTTGTTATATTGCTGCAAGCAACGTTAGTTCTGATTTGGATTAGCTATGTCGCTCAATACTTGGTGTTACCGTGAACATATAAGAATGCGGGTGACAGACAACGACCGCACCGTCAGCAAGGCACTTTGTAGTTAGCTTGCTAAGCTAACCAAATTTGAAGTCCGTCTGGCGGTGGGGTTTATCGTGAAAGTGACTTCATAACTTAACCTCAGTACTCGATAATGTCGCCAGCTAACCATTGTAGATACACGTGGCTAATTGAAACTGATGTGTATGTGTTTCAACCAATACATCTAGATTAACTTGTCTTGGTTCTATTTCAACGCTTACAACATTGCAAGTAGTTCACATGAAAATCTTGTTCGGCAGAAATGCATGGAGACATCATGTACTATGTATGTTGAATAGAGAGCGGGATTATTAAAGTGACAACCGCACAAGATATAGTGTACTTGCCGTGTTTTCATTTAATTTATTCTGATCACGTAAGCGATGTATTGTTTTTTTTTTTACCTGCTGGTGGAGGTTGAGCTCTGAATCACAAAACAGCGCATTGCATCCATGCTCCATCAGATACGGTTAGGAACCGTATTTAGCTTAATGCAACACTGCTACACACGTGTCTCGAGGGGTGGCGTAAGCGAACTACAATTTCAGGGATTTAAAAAAGTCAGGCAGCTGGTTGTAACAGTTGTCATGTTTTGCTGCTTAATATGTTAGTTTTGCTCCGTCCAAGGAAAGAAAATACTCATGTCCCTACATCAATTTGGCATTTGTACGTCATTTTATGTGTTTTCAGGTCCGCCATCTCTACATTTGTGACTTTCACAAGAACTTCATTCAGAGTGTTCGCAACAAAAGAAAGAGAAAAACCAGCGACGACGGTGGAGAGTCCCCAGATCATGACGTCGAGGTGCCTGAGGTGAGGGAGCGAAGCACGTGAGGCCAGTGAGCACCCAGCAGAGTGGTGAAATTTCTTTGGATGGGTCGGTGCCTTGTGTCGCCAGAGACTTCGCTGTGGCTGTCTGATCTAATGCAGTGAAAAGTTGTTGTAGCCGATAGACCGCAGACACTTCCCATGGCCCGTCCCTGTCCATTGCCATTAAGGAATGACAACTATTTGCTGCATACAAATAGCATTAGATTTAAATTTCAATTACATTTAACAGATGTGTTTAACTAACGCCACTTCCAAGTTACACACACCCTTACCAAACGTTGGGTCTTGGCTGCAGTGAAGAAGCTGAGTGAATCAAGGGGAACAATGTTTTTGTGTTGTTGTAGGTGGACCTGTTTCAGCTGCAGGTGAACACACTAAGACGCTACAAGAGGCACTATAAACTTCAAACCCGACCAGGACTCAACAAAGCTCAGCTGGCAGAGGTAGTTCAGCTATTCATGTTTTTAATTTTCTGGTAGCTTTTGCCACACCATAGCCTTAGCAGCCATTTTGACTTACACAAGTAGTGTATAGTAATTTGTCCATTATAGACCACATGTTGGAGGGTAATTTCAGGAAATGTCTTCAGCCATGTGGTTATTAATAGGCATCATGTATGTTTATAATTTTATGTTTTTCATTCATCTGGAGAAAAGTAAAGACAATGCTGTGAGTTTGTGGTCAACCAGCCAAGTCTTATTGGGCAGGGAAACATGTCAAGACTACGGTGGCCGAGGAGTGCCACAACACAACACGAATACAAAAGTCCACAACACAAAAGCAAAAGCCCACAACATGAACGCAAAACTCCACAACACAATTGCAAAACCCCACAACATAACGGAACTCATTCTATAACAGAAACTGATGTAACTATGGACTATCTCCTTGCCATAGTGGTACTAATATATAGCTAGTCATCCTAATATAGCTCCTAATACCTCCTAATATAGTAGTCTTTCTAGTCCTCCAATTTAAGAAATTTTCTGAACGTACAGACAGCGGAATACTAAGGGTGTAGGTAGGTACAATAACGCTTTGGTAGTGGCAGAGATATACCATTCTACTATTCTATTCTAAAGTTTGAAAATATTGCTATATTTCTATATGATATTAGCCTCGGGCTGTTATTATACACTCCAGTATTATAGCAATAATGGCTATGGCTTTGCAAAATCCCTATGTAAATGTATGTTCCCCGGTTTTTACAATACGAGAGAGCCAGGTCGACAAACGGGGCGAATTAAATACATCAAGCGTCAGCGTAGTTCTGGGCAGGCCATGGTAGTCAAGAGCTACGCACTTTCCCCTGCCGCTGAATTACATCAGCTGATCTACCCAGTTGATCATCACCTCTTGCTTCTGGTTGGCTATGCTCAAACCCCATGCCTTTTAAAAGCTACCCGGTTTCCTCAATCGTATGCTGCTCGCTTCTTAGCTGCCCGCCTCCTCCCCTGCTCCACCATGTCCTGTACTCTTGTCATGTTGCCTGCTCTGTTCATGGGGGAATAGTTCTCTCCCTGCCCTAAATTGGGTGAGAATTCCCTAACAATGCTGCTGTCCCCAACTTTTAATAAAAAACCATTTCAATTGGTATTTTCTCCTGTGTTTCTTGACTTAAAAGGTCCTGACAGAAATGTATTTTCTCTAGATCAATGCACTTCTGTTAAATGAAGTAGTCGGTACTAGCTTCCGTTGTGGAATAAGTTCCGTTGTGTTGTGGAGTTTTGCGTTCGTGTTGTAGGCTTTTGCGTTCGTGTCGTGGGCTTTTGCGTTCGTGTTGTGGGCTTTTGCGTTCGTGTTGTGGGCTTTTGCATTTGTGTTGTGGACTTTTGTATTCGTGTTGTGTTGTGGCACTCCTCGGCCACCGTACAAGACACAAGTATACCTTATATCTGACCAACTATTTCTCCATTTTAGCCTGTGAGTCTGTACTACAAAGCGTGGTTAATCAACTGTGACTTATCTCGTGGTTAAACTGAGAACACATGTTTATAAAAACACGGTTATCTCAGGTGGTGTTAATCGGTACTGATGCCATTTAAGATGTTGGTTTGTTGATGGTTTAATAATAGCTTAATCTTCATGCTTCGTCTATGGGCACCTACCACTTCCATTGTTAGGAAGGTAGCCTTCTGGGACAAACGGTAAAAATAGTTAAGTTCTGAATGCAACAGGCTTACTCAATTTTGCTCCTCAGCAAACATACCAACTCAGTATGATGTTTTAACATGGCAATTTTTATTTTACACCGAATTTCTCCTTTAATTGCTGCTAAATGATGTAATGCTCCCTAATTTAGCCTCTAAGTTACTTGGTTGTGCGTGCATGCCTGTCATGCCATCTGCCATATAAGGAGAAGTTGCTCATTCTGCTATTGTAACATCACAAAAGTCATGTTTATATAACACAGTTTGAATAAAAGATGAACAGTGCTGAAAGTTGAAAAGTGTTTCACAAGGCTATTTATAACAGTGATAAATAGCCTTGTGAAACACTTTTCAAACACACTTTCATTAACTATAAACCATTAAAATGTATTTTGCGATCAGCGGGAGCCAAAAAGGCCCATGGCCCTTAAAGTTTAAAAGACAATAAAATTTAAACCACTTGATATTTTGATCTGAAACTTTGAGATTTTCCATTGCTCCCACAGAGATATATTTGGTGCAATTTTGAGATGGTGCCCGTGGAAGCCCTGGTTGAGTTGGATGGAATGACCCTATTGTCTTAACTATCAATGTACAGTTTCAAGGCAGGTGGACACTGCCTCACTAAACCTCTCAGAATAGAAGAAAAAGCTATTTAAACTGTCTGAGGAAGGTGTTTGAGGGTGTATGTGTATGCCCACATGTGCGCACGCCCACACAAAGCAGTTTTAGTATTGATAACGAATGGTGTGAGGTTGTTAATGTCACCCATTAATTGAATGAAGTCACTTTAAATGTGACTTTTGTAAGTATAACACTGACTTCAACTGTCTTGCTGGAAATAAGTACTTTGAGCTGTGTGATAGGAATATGGTTAGTGGCACCAGGTGCAGAAAGAGACCATGTGTAGTGTTTGTGGGGAACTGTGTTTTGGTTGGTGGGGTATGAATTGGTTCAGTGAAGGTAGTGGTATCCCCAGGTGGCAGTGCAATGCCTTTAAATGAGCCCAACACATCGTTAATAAACCACAAGCTAATAATCGCAGCCAATTACTGCCCACTCCTAATGGCCTTGCCTTACTCGTTCAGAAGCAGTTGCAAAAACACAGTTTCTCTTTGTCATCTTGCTGATGTGTACTGTGCGTGTGTGTGTGTGTGTGCGCGTTTCAGACCGTGAGCCGTCATTTCCGGAATATTCCTGTCAACGAGAAGGAGACACTCACCTACTTCATTTACATGGTCAAGAGCAGCAAGAGTCGACTAGACCAGAAGCCGGACGGCAGCAAGCAGCTCGAATGAGAGTCCCAGCCCGCAACAAACTACCACAGTACAGCTCTTCTATGAGACAGCTGCCTTTAACTCAGTCGGCAGAGATGGGCTATGGTCTGCAAATGAATATGAAGGCCTAAGTATAAAAAAGAATGAAAAGGAAAAAAAATCCACATCCATTAGGGTGCAGCAGTCTAGAAATACTGCCTTAAGAATGTCAATATTATTTCCTATTTAGCTTTGACTGTTATCAGAGTATAATTTCCTTTGTCATACCATAGGGAAAACAGAGCGAAATGTCAGTGGACATACTTAACGTTTTACATATACATATATATTATATATACACACAAACTAAAGGGACATGTAGAAGTGGGTTAAGTGGGCACTGGCTGGCTCAGAGAGCTACATGCTTTTCAACACTATAACAAGTGTGCTTCTGTGAGTGTGTGTAAGGGAAACAGAATGAATGTGTGTTTGTGTCTGTGTGCGCGCGTGCATACCTTTACCAGATATGTCCTTTTTTGATTTGTCTTTCATTTGCATAGGAAGTAGCAGCATGAGTTACATATCTATTGCTTTGTCTTCATGGAACGTCAGTCCTTCTGTATGATGAATTACTTTGTAGGCAAACTAGAATTGCGGTAGAACTGTTCCAGTCAGATAAAATTTAATACTGATGTGCATCATAATTTATCTTTGTCTTTTCAGCTACAATAGACCTTATGTCACAAAGGTGAGCTTTTGTTAATGCCATTTAAAATTTACACAGGTTTCTTTAAGAAGAAGAAAATAAATAAAAAATCTAAAATAAATTAAAAAGCTACAATTCTGACGTTACACCCTCACATAGTCACAATGGAGATGCAGGGGGCTATTTATGTACCTTCAAAGGTGGTGATTGGACACAGCTAGGGGTATACAACAGAGGTGGTCAAACAATTAAAAACCTTGTTTACTTAACCCAGAGGTCGTTGTAAACCGGTTAGTAGAAGAGCCTAGGGATTCACTGTCCTAACCAAACAAATGCCAACAGGCTCCTCTACTGTGAGGCTTACAATTACCTCTTGGCTAAACCAGGTTTGTTCATTGGCTACCTTTTGTAGTATATACCCCCTGACAACAGATCTATTTGCACAGGGTTTGTCCTAGAAGCAGTTGCTCTTGGGTTATGATCATGTTGATTGCAGAAGTGGGTATAATCATGGAAACCACCCTAAAATGGTAGCCCACTCCAGCCCTCCCTTCCCAGTTCCTCTTTACATGGACCACATCCTGAACACTGGCTGAGCAGTCAGTGCCGTGGTGCTGTTAACTCATCTTTGCTTTCACGTGTTTTATTTACCATGACACACAGCAGCAAAGTCCTTCTCATTTCTAAGAGTTTCTGACGGCAGTGCTAACATTTCATAGATCGTGTAGTGGCATCATGATCTTTTATTTTCCAGCAGCTACTTTTTATTCATCTTTTTAACACATTGGTTGTGCTATGTTGACTTCCTTGAAAGTAGGGCACCTGTATGTACATGTCTGTGCATTGGTTTAAATAAACTGATTGTACACAAGGCTGGTTGTCTGTCTCTTGTTTTCATTATTGTTGTGTGTGTTTTTGTAAGTGAAGTACATAGTGAAGCATGTGCTGTAGTCTACATTTTTAGGCTCTATAAAAATCCCAGAACATTTTGAATTGTACACTATGCTGTTAAGTCGATCATTGTTTGGCTTTGATTTCCAATGTTACTTTAACTTATTCAGTGATCTTTATTTCTTTTAGAAATAACTATATTGATGCCACTGGGCTTGTTTCGTGTGAAATAGCTGTTCAGTTACAGGCCAGTAGCATCCACAGGGTATCTTCCTACAGGTATGTGTGGCCTGTAAATCATTGTTCTACAGAGCCAGCGTCATTGTGAGGTGTATCACAATGGTCATGTGTTTTTTTTTTTCTTGACATATATATCTATGTGAAACGCTGAGAATTCGTTTCTTGGTGTTTCATTGTCATTCCCCTTGAAATGTACTTATGATGTTTGTTTGTCTGTCCACTAGAGTGCGCCGATGAGAGAAAGTAAAATGTGTCAGGGGCTGCAATTATGTACAAAATTTATTAGGGTACCTCAGCGTTCTTGTAACCTATTAGTTAATAATGCAAAAATGTGATGTAAAATAAAGACAGTGAGCCCAGTTATCAAGTTTTTCTGTGGTGTTGGTTTGCTTTGGGGTTAATGTTTCCTAAACTCTTGCCTGAAAGGGATTAGTGATAGCCTTGAATAGGCCTATTACATTTTTTATTCCTTATTACTATACTGTAAAAAAAAAAACGCACATATACCTAATAGTGTTCATATGACTTTCCTACCTGGGTATAGGCAAATATGTACAAACAAACATTTATTTTAGGCCAAAGAATAGATTTCTTATTGGAACATGAAGTAGGCCTACACGCTAAGATGAGGTTGCTCTGTTCGCTTTGTCTCCAATGGATTTAATGAAATGTTGATTTCGTAGCTGTGCAATTCTTATTAAGACATCTATATTTTAGTGGTGAAAATAATTTTTACGTATGAACGCTGGACAATGCAATCCCTTTTCTGCGCATTTCGAAAGTTCAGAATTTGGCGTCATCAATTTGATTTTAACGAATTTGGTTTCCCAACGAGGTAGTAGATTGGTGACACCTTAAATGAATATTTTATATAGTGGCCTCTCTAGCTCTTTGTGAGGTGTTGTGGTATCAGTAAAAACGAGTCTTGGGAAACAATTCACAACATTTATAAAAGTCGACAGAAGACAGAACAACAGAGAGTAAGCAAATATTGAATAATATAAATAATGGTTGATTGCACGTAGGCAATTTGGGCAGTGGAAGTTTCCATAAGCCCTCACGGATTTAACTCAAATGCCCAAACTTGCTGCGGCCAGCCGGTTCGTCCTTTTAACTTCTTTTCTCGACAACATTCATCTGGCTTGTCTTCACTCTGAAAAAGGCAAAAATATATTGCATGTATAGATGTCCACACGAGTTTTAGTCCTCAGATGTCCTTTATTATTACACGTTAAAAGCCTATGCTATTTATTTTATTGCCGATGGCACTGATGATTGTTCTGTTATTTTCTCAGAGGACTTTGCATCTGTGCGTCAGCTGCAGAACTCTAGGCTAGCGAATTTATCCACAAAACTTACCTTTATGACTTCTCTTAGCTCTCGTTTCCTTTTTGAATATGCAGTGTCTTTATTCTGCAGTTCAGCCTTGAACCCATCAGTTGCATTTCCATTGGCTAAAACACTCATGAGGTAAGCAATGTAACTTGTTGCAAGCCTTAGAGTTTTTATCTTTGACAGTTTTGTGTCAGAGGGAACGTTTGGGATGCAGTCTCTCAGTTCAGCAAATGCAATATTAATGTTCTCCGTCCTGCGCCGCTCCTTTTTGGGAGCAGTCGTTCGTCTTTTGACCATCCGGGCTGCAAAAGAGTCTTGCTGGTCCCCGTTAACCGACGCAGGTTCTCCAAATTCTATCCAGGTTGGCGTATGTAATTGAAGATCTGAAGGGTGCTCGCCGTTATTTATCAACCAGCTACGGAGGTAGGGATTATTTTGGTGGCACCGTTGCGCGAAGGAAAACGTCTCATGCATCAGGTGGTGAGGGTGATAGCTTCCGATTAGGTTCATTTTGGAGAGGAGGTAGTCCAGAAATTGTTAAGAAGGGTACAGCCTGCTCCTTGGTGAGTGAGTCCTCTGTAAAATTTAAGAATCCTACAGTGGTCCACAGTAAAATCAACTTAGGCTTACATACCTTGGATATTGTATAGGCTATCACAACCTAAATTTAGCATGTATGACAGGCCCTATCAGGCTGTTATTTGAGGTAGTTAATGCAGAGCCAACCAGACTTGTGGAGAGGTGCCTGTTGTGGATCTTGGCTATTGCGAACTGTGAGCCAATTGGTCAGACGACGCAAAGCAGGGTGGAGATTATTAGGCTTTATGAACTTCTTAAGTAATGGTGTTTTGTGTTCTCGGCCATTAGAGCTCCAGAAATAATTAGGCGGCAAGCATATCTTTGTCAGCTCGTGTAAATAACTGGTCTTGTAAAAGTTTTACTTAAAGTTGTTAATTTGTACATTGTGCAGCCTATATTTTAACCTGTCCCACAAACAACTGTATTAAGATATTACTTTAATAGATAATAATAATAATAATAATAATAATAATAATAATAATAATAATAATACATTTGCACTGTATAGGGATTGTGGGATCAGTCAGTTGGCTACATAAGATGTAGCATCAGGAAACATTTTGTCAGGGGAAATATTCTTTTGATTCTGTTTGTTGGTTGAGGGTTATTATTATTATTATTATTATTTATTTTTATTTTTTTTATTATCAGGTCCATTACGGGAAGAAATTAATAAAATAATAGAGATCTAACAGTGTAGACAATGATTACTGTTTTTAAGCTCCATATTTGTATATAACATATTTGTGGTTACTTATTATGGTGATGTCTGCAACTTTGCCACAGCTATGTAGCTCACAAATTTTAATTGATTCATTGTGCATATTTGGGCAAAGAATCTGTGCATTTGCCATTTAGTTAGTAAGATACTTATTAAGTAGCTTCTGTCTGGTATTTTTTCAGTAGGTGTGGGCTTAGTTCACTGAAAGTGTTCAGTTCAGATATTTACAGTTGCAATCAAAATGATTAGCCCCCCTTATGAAATTATACAAAATTTGTGATTTCTCCACAGAAATGACCATTAACAACAACAGACAAAATGTCCACTGTTTGATTAGGATATTTTACTGATACACTGATTTAAAACAAGAAAGGGCAAAATGACATGTTTAAAATTATTAGTCCCCTGGCCATTAGGAGTCAACAGTTTACCCTTTCTGAGCCACAACCGACAAAAACCTCTTAGAGAAGTTCTTTACTAGGTTGGCACAGGTCTCCTGATGGATTTTGGCCTATTCTTCCATTGCAAATTGTTCCAGCAGGTCCAAATTGCATGGCTTTCGAGCATGGACATTCACTTCGAGCACCCACCACAGATTCTCAATAGGATTGAGGTCTTGTTTCTGTGCTGGCCACTCCAGGTCCTTGGTTTTGGTATCCTTGAGGAACTGTTGGACTAATTTCGATGTGTGCTTTGGGTCATTGTCTTGTTGGAAGACCATGGTATAAATGTGACAGCCAGGAGTAAGACAAGATCCAGGTCTGTCTTTGTGTGTGTGTGTGTGAGAAGAGCATGTGTGCATGTGCAAGTGAGAGTGTGGGAGAGGAACTTTGTGTGCGTGCGAGAGACAGAGATAGAGAGAGAGGTAGAGAGGAGGGGTCCAGGGTGTGTGAGAGCACAAATAATTGATAAAGGTGGCTCTCAGAGTTTGTACTTGGCTCTGGAGCATGTTGCTTGCGTCATCACTCACTGTACACTTCCCAGTTTCAAGATAGCCATCAAAGCAAGTGCAGTCAAATCTCTTTCCCTCTCTCCCTCTCTCTCACTTTCCCACTATCTATGAAACTCCCCCATACCCCTCCTGTTTCTCTCTCTCTCTCTGTCTGTCTCTTGTCTTCTGTCTGGGCAATGTTCTTCCTGCTCTTGTGTGTGTGTGTGTCAAGTAAGCTATTGACCTCTGGAATGTAGTTAGGCACCACTGAGCAGTGTTCATTGAGTCCTTATCTGCATATAGCTGTCTGAAAAGACCGGCCCAAGATAACCTCTGATCACCTGATCAGGTTATTTCATGTAGCGAATACATTTAGCCAAGGCTGCTGGCTGTCCAGCGACAAAGATTTGATGATTTTGTGTTGCTTAGCAACTGGAACGATATTTAGTGGATAATAGCATCATTAGCATTATACAACCATTAAAACAACATAAAGCATCAAGTTTGTCTATGTTACAGCTTGTCCATTTTAATTGACCGTTACTCTAGTTTTAATTCTGTAACCGAATGACAGTACTGCTTTAATGGGTTTTGCACCATTGACATTGTGTTTTGGATCATCAAAGCTGTTTGTACTTTTCAGTACACCCCGAAAAACAGGGAACATGAGCCACTGAAGGCCCCTTTTAAAATTAGGGTCCAGTCCAACCACCCTGACACAGTCTTTCCTCGGAAGTAAATGCTGCGGAGTAACCCCCGTCCTAGAACGTGCTTTGCCAAACCCCTGATGTGTGTTCTCTGGGGGAGCACCATAGCTTTCCCAATGGATTTAAAGATGAAAAGCTTGTCAGGAGAGACACTGTAAACTGAACCAGAGTGGTGTTTTAGATGGTAAAGGAGACCGGATTACACGGATGGTTTTCCCCTCTCTGTCTTTGCATTTGCTTGTTCCCCTTGCACAGGTCTGTGCATAGTGTTGCATAGTTTCCCCCTCTTCTCTGTGCACAGTGTTGCACTGCGTATGCATTCCTGTGGCAGCTGCTTTACATACTGCCCCAGAGATCCTAAATCAGCACACACCTCTGGGCATCTGGTCTGAAGGAGATGGGGTGGCCAGGGGTCGGGGTGGCAGCAGGGGGGTGCCTTTCAGCAGCCTAGTCACCAGCCTTATCAACACAGCCTCTGAATTACTACACTTACATGACATCCTGACTTCAGGGCGCCACATTGCACGGCTAACATGGCCGTCTGATTCTCAAATGGATTCATGGAAGGTGAGAGTGGTTGTAGGCCCAGGTATAGACTGATGGATAGATGTAACATGGACCTCAGACTGAGTGGGTGCATGCTTTAAAGCTCTGTCACGTTTGTCAAGAGTGTGCGTCTGTGCTGTGTCCTAGTCGTATGTTGATGATCCATTATGTTCCTCTGTTAGCCCGCCATCCAGTAATTTAGTGAGCCTTGTGTGTATTTATCAGAGTATCACTAAAAATGGTACATAGCAGAGCAGACACATACAGAAAATGCACATGTCTGTCCTCTGGGATAACAACTCTGTTTATTAACGTTTTCCACAAGATGTTTAGCTATTTGATGAAGGGTAAGTAGTGTTTACCAACATCTGAAACCTTCGACAACAGAGAACAGAGAGTAAGAGATACAGAGAAAGAGAGAAATGGTGCTTTCTCATTAGAGACAGACTTGTCAAATTGGCTCTCATGTTCACTCATGCACCTCCTCACATCTGGAACCTGACTGTGCTGCCCACGTACGCCTCCCAGGGCCTCCTTCAGGGCTGGTGGAGCCTCTCGGTGACACATTGTGCTCCGGTCAGTGACGCTCCTTAGCGGAATCACACATTGGGCTTCCTCTCATTCATACATTTTGTGGTCAAAACATTCCCTTGTTGTTGTTACATGAATACATTTGGAGCATACACAGGGTGCAGACTTTTTCCTTTTTCTAGTCTGCTGCCTTTGTCTGCCACCTGTAGTTTGTTTTTTGGATGTGCGCACCCTGTCACTTTCATCCCTAACTATACCGCCCACCAGTGAGTTTTTTATTACATTATTCTATGTCCACCTTTGAGGTATGCTTGTAGTAACATTTGCTCGTAAGCACCAGTTTCAGTTTTTGTAAAACTGATGCGCTGTTGCTTTGCTAATAAGTAATGGGTGTGTATGAGTGAGAATTGATGTGCAAATTTGTCAGCCCATGTCTGTTAAAAACCAAAGATACATCCACCTTTTTAACAGTGCCAAGTCCAGCGTTTGTCAGGCCAGACTATTTCATTTATCTCTGTCTCTGTCAGATGCTGAAGAAAATGTTCAGCTTTTAATGATGCAGGACTATATTGACCGCAGTTTTCTGAATTAAATCACAACATATTTTTCAAGCATGTGATTGTGTCTGCATCTAGAGGTGTGCGTGTGTGTGTGCGCGCCCCTGGCGTGTGTGTGTGTGTGTGTGTGTGTGTGTGTGTGTTTGTGTGTGTGTGTGTGTGTGTGTGTGTGTGTGTGTGTGTGTGTGTGTGTGTGTGTGTGTGTGTGTGTGTGTGTGTGTGTGTGTGTTTGTGTGTGTGTGTGTGTGTGTGTTTGTGTTTGTGTGTTGACAAGTCATCATACTGTTACCGCTCGTGTGAGTGAGTGTAAAGACCCTGCAGATCCAGACCCCAGGCACCTCGAACGCATGCTCCAGTTACACACATACACACACACACACAAAGACACACACACATTGCCCTCCTCCACAATTATTGGTTCCGTCATCCAACATTACTGGAAAATGGATATTCTTTACAGAAAGTGTCTTTATGCAGCCCCCTTCCGATAAAACAAGAGAAGGGATCTTCTCCGGTAATGTTCCTGAAAAAGGAAGTCAGCAAATACTTCCAGGGCTTAGAGGAGAAACATCATTACAGATCACAGCTTATTAATATGTTTTTCTGTAGCCATCTTAATGGTAGTTTTACACTAAAACCACCTTAAGTGTTTGAAGTCAAAGAAATTGATTGATTGTGTAAAGGTGAAGCCTTATGGTGGACATACAGACATGCTGAAACTGTGGCCAACTGTGCCAAACCGTTTCAAAGTTGCATGTCAAATCAAAATTGAAACAAAGCTTCAAATTGTTTGATAGTCCATATCTTGGCTTTTGATTGCCCAAATTTGGTCAAACTGTACATGTAAACTCTACACAGCTTTCTCTGAATGTGCACCAAATGTTGTGACATTTCGTTACAGGGGGCGCTGTTTCCCGTAAACGCTAGAATTTGCCAACCCTTTTACCCAAGGCAATGAATCTACGTTACTCAAAACAATTAAGGGAGCAAACCCATTTTTTCAAAATATGATATAAATGTAACTGTTTCTTTAGTTTTGACTAGCAGTGTATTTTAGTGAGTCAATTGGTGAGTTTAAGCCGAATCATGCGTAACCCTGTGTGCTCAAACCTTGTTATATGGCTGAGTTTGTGGTTCCTGGTTGTAACCACTGCTGCTAGGCGCTATCTGGATCCAGCAGACGTGGCCAGAGCAGCGCAACTGTTGGAAGATGGGAGCACTCATAGGGAGGTTGCTCATTGCTTTGCTGTGTCATGTAGCGTGATAAGTCAGCTCTGGACACATTACCAGAAGACTACGGAATATTCCAGACGACCGGGCTAAGGTCAAAACTGGTGCAACAGCTCAGCATATATCGTGCTTGCTCCCTTAATTGTTTTGAGGAGTGTATTTTGGTATGTCAGGGTCACAGAGGTGTGTCAACACAGCCCAAACATTCACTTGTAGCATAGCACCAGCCAGTGACATAGGTAAATGTAAAAATTAGATTTTGAATTGCCAATATTTTGGACCAAGAAGTTGGGAACTGCACAAAATGTGTCATGTACATGTGTCATGCTTCCAGAGGTTGTCAATTAGCAAGACAACCGCTGGAAGCATGCCAAGTACTGTGACATTTCATGCATAGGAGGCACCGTAATTTTACAAGATCACATTTTGGCTATTATCTGTAGACCGATATGGTTTAAAACCAAAACTGTTTTTACTTATATTGGGTGGAACCGCTTGCATGAAAATCACCTGTCCATGCTCACTTTCAGCAATGAAAATTTTCAAAACAGGTTAAAACATCTTACGTTTACTTCAGTTAAGTGGTTTAAGAGGTTCTGCATGCAATGTCTGGGAAATGGAAATGACCCAGGTAAAATTAATTTCACACTTATATTTGTAATGGCAGTGACTTTGTGTGTTTACCAGGATCATACCTCCATGCTAGATTCTGCAACTAAAATTAGTTTCCATTTCCAAGAACCCAAAGAGTGCACGTCAGAGGTGTACGGACTCGTCATCCTGTCCTCAAGGGTGCAGTTAAGCATTTGAGTGCTGAATTTCCTTTTCTGGAAATGTGCAATTATATTCCTATTAGAGTACTCCTTTGCGAGTAATACGGTGACATTCGTGCACTACTAAAGCAGCCACCACCATTTCTGTAGGTGGACAACAGGAATGGTCATGCCATGTTTTGTGGTGGCTTTTGACAGAGAGTGGATTGTGCATGTGTGTGACCCATTTATCTGAGTCTGTGCCCTGAGGTTGTTTGTAAGTGTGTAGTAGTCTGTGTGTGTGTTTAGTGTCAAGGACTCTACTGCTGACAGTAGTCTCTGTTGTTTAGTCTACTAGCCATTGTGAGTCTGGCATCTACCCCAACTAATTTGTTAACTTTCCATTTTATTTTTCTCTTGTATTGTTTAAGTTGACAAAAACATCCATAGTGATTTATTATAATGTTTTTTTTCCTGAACAGAGTAGGCGATGAATCCCCTTTATTTTTTCTCACCAATTTGAGGTAATAAAAGTCTTCACATTTTGTAAAGTTCCTTAATGTTCCTCTTGGATTTTACTTTTGCATTCTTTAAGGCTTCTGGTCATCAGGTAAAACCACCATGATTGTGTTATTATATAAGCCAGTAAGCCTTAATGGACTTAGCATTTTACAGCATGCTCCTGCCATGTGATGTCTTAGTCCACAGACAACACTATCTGTCCGCCATGTTTGTTCTGCAACAGTCTAAACTCTTAGTCAAGCTCGTAGTCTAAACAAGTAGTCAATAATAATAGTCAATAATAAAAAAACACATTTACTTGTGTTTTGTTTTTTGTGCCTGTCTCTGGATGCATGGACTGAAGGGAAGGTGTGTTTCTGTGAAGCCAGCCAGTATTTAGTTGGGGGTTAAAGGGGTCAGATTCACAGGCCTTAAATCAGGTGTGTGTGTGTGTGTGTGTGTGTGTGTGTGTGTGTGTGTGTGTGTGTGTGTGTGTGTGTGTGTGTGTGTGTGTGTGTGTGTGTGTGTGTGTGTGTGAAGGAGAGAGAGCACACATATGCATGTGTGCATCCTCTTAGATGTAAGCAGTCTCACCAATTAGCTACGAGTGCAGCCTCTCTCCCTCTCTCTCTCTCTCTCTCTCTCTCTCTCTCTCTCTCTCTCTCTCTCTTTCTCACTCTCTATTTCTCTCTCTCTCTCTCTCTCTCTCTCTCTCTCACACACACACACACACACACACACACACACACACACACACACACACACACACACACACATACACCTCATAAAAGTCATTCACATCAATCCTCTTGCACCATAAGTGTCATTTTAATCCCATTTAGGACATGCCAACACACTTAAAGCAGTGTTGTTTGAAAGTGAATATATCCGTCCATGTGGCCATATGCTCAATGAAAGAGAAATTTTATAATGTTTGTTTTTAATGTATGTTTTGTTTCAGATGGAGTCATAAGTATCTTAATTATGTGTATCCACTAAAAACTGGAAATATTTATTTGTAAAACTTTTTACACTTAGGATGGTGTTTGTACTTGATAAAAGCTTTTTATTTTTAAACAGGAGTGCTTTTTAATGAGCATCCTGTATTTATACTTATTATTTATATTTTTTTTACCCAAGGAAGCATTTGCCTTTCTTTTTCTGGGGCTTAAGATGGTATTTTTTCAATCACTCAACATCATTCAATTCAGTCATTCAATTTCATGACATACATGCTGACACACACATGCACATTTACCCTCATGCACACATGTTCGTGCATGCGCGTGCGCGCACGCACACACACACACACACACTGACACACACACACACACACACACACACACACACACACACACACACACACACACACACACACACACACTCACACTCACACTCACTCACTCACTCACTCACTAACTCACCCTTTCCCTGACTGGCTTAATAGGTTGTTCATTTCCCATACATGTCCCTGTGGCTGCTTCCCATGCGCTGTGTTGTTTGCTGGAGTGAGAAGGGCAGAGCTAATTAGAGCTGGCCCCTAGCCCAGGTGTGCCGTGGTAATGGGGCACCATGCAGACAGAGAAACATTTCAGCAAAGGTAGGAAACACCTTCCCAATATAAACATCCTACCATAGTTCTACCTGTTTACTTAAAACAAGTGACTTCACCCAAGAATATATTCTAGCGGAAAAGTTATCTTAATTATGAATTAACCTTTTATCTTCTTTGTACACATCACAGTCAAACTCAGTTCAGTATAGGTAAAATCTCAATATCAGTAAAATATCAGTCCTAATTCCCCAATATTCCATCACATTATATAAATTGATAAATAATAGATAAGTGCTAAACAAGTGGACCAAATATCCCTGATTAAAAACTGTTAATGAGTTAAAACATAAGCACTTATTCGATAAGCTGTGATGTGACTATCACAAAACAGAAACAAAAAAAATAAAAATAAAAAAAACATAAGAGTTGTTCTGTTACATTTAATGAAATGCACACAGTCTGTCGACATCTATAACAATGCTAACGATTTTTCAAGAATGCTGATAAAGAGAGTAAAATAATACATGGCAAAGTTAGTTTCTGTGTGACAATTGCAGTTGGAATACTGGTATACTTAATTCACATTCACAGTAGTCACTAGAGGGCGCTCAATAGCAGCAAACAAGCACGACCACTCCCTGTAAGACTGGGTCATGACTACAATACGTTATGCATTCAAAAAACAAATAAAGTGTATACAAATTGAATTAAAGGTCTGAATACCGTTCTTCCTATTAACTCGTTCCCTTTCAAAGTGATGGATATATCTGCTCTTTCTAGGCATACTCATTTTACAACATCCCGTTTTGAACATGGGCTATGTGAGGAGGGGCAGGGTATTTTATAAGCGTGCGTCACCTGGGGGGTGGAAATGAACAATTGAGGCCACCGAAGGTTAATGCATGCACGTTTCTCAGTGTCCGTTAACCAAATTATTAGCAAAGGCTTTCCAGGCCACCTGAGCCCCATAGCCGCACAGCCAGCTCTCTAGCTCCGCCTATTGTCAATTTGTAGTCCTTACGGGCTAGTGATTCCACTGTAACAACCCAGTCGTTCAAATAAATGTTTGGAAGATGACGGCAGTTATATGCCCATGGCTGCATTGTTTGTACAAATGTATAATTGAATTGCTCAGCCTTTATGTTCATCTGGGTGTACCATAAAGAAACTGTTTATTCATTCATGTATTTGTGTGTGTCTAACAATTACCTAATCTAAATACCAACTCGTGCCTGACTCACTAGCCCATTAGGAGTTTAACAGTCTTAAATGAAAAATAAAATGATAGGTCCAAATGTAAATACCTACTATCGCAGATTAAAAGTGTTTTTGTATGGTTCACCATATTGTTTTCTACAGCTTATACCACCACCTGGTGGCAATACTATTGGGTGGATGGTGAGTTCAACCTTACTGCATCTGTACATCTGACATTCCACATTGATTGGCATGCCATATTCACATGTAAATTGTGAACTCTGGCTCGTCTCATACAGTATATCCCTAAAATGCAGAGGCTCAGTCTTCGTGAGGATGCTCCACTCAGTAGCTCTGCACAGGGCTTGTTACATACTCACAATGTGTTCATGAGAGGTTTTTAATTATTTGTTTGTTTGACAGACAACCCACCAAACAGAACCTGAACCAGACCCCCCCACCTCCAACACACACACACACACACACACACACCCGCACACACATAATTAGATTCGATTACATTAGATTAGATTCAACTTTTATTGTCATTACACATGTATAAATACAGGGCAATGAAATGAAATGTAATGATGCAACTCCCTCTCAGCAAACCATTGACTATCTGCCATTACCTTTCTAAAATGAAGCTTTTGTATAGTTCAGCTGTGACTGCACTCTGGCTGTGCTGGATGACTCCTGCTGGATGTGCCGGGCAACCCACGGCTCCATGCAAAAGCCCATCTGCTTTGTCTAATGGAGGCAAGCAGGATGTACTTAAACCTTACTCCAGAATAGGTGTTAGCCACATATGCTATAATCTATTGGTGTTTTAGTCCCTACTCTCTGGGGTAGCATAACCTTAGGGTTAGGTGTGTGACTGTGCTTTTCAAAGTCCAGCTTAACAACTGTAATCGGGAGTAATGTTTGATAATGAACACATGCCTTCAGGTAGCCAGTATAGCGGACTAGCCCTCCTGACAACACAGTGACAAGAACACACAATAACAAGGTGCAGCACACCTGAAAAGGCCAGGGCTTAGCACTCATCTGCAGTCCATCCAGGCAGTGACACAAGTATCACTCCAAACAGATGGCCGTTCTTTAGCTATAGTTGGTATGAGGGGCTGTCAAAGATGGAATTGCTGGGGTTGCAGTGGCGCAGTGGGGGCCCAGGTTCGAATCCGGTCTGCGGTCATTTCCCAACCCTACCCCCATCTCTCTCCCACTTACTTCCTGTCACCATCTTCACTGTCCTGTCTCAATAAAGCCATAAAAAGGCCAAAAAAAACTTAAAAAAAGATGGTATTGCTCTTGATGATGTGATATTTTGTTATATGTGTGGGGCAGCTGTGGCCTAATGGTTAGGGTGTTGGTTTTGGGATCGAAGGGTTGCAGGTTTGTTTACAAGCACCGGTATGACAAATGTGGGTGAGGGGAGTAAATAACCAGCACTCTCCTTATCCATGGCCCAGGTGCCCTTGAGCAGGGTATATAACCCTACATTGCTCCAGGGGTTGTGCCATACCTAATTCACCTGATTATAACCACTGTGTCACATATCTATTGCTGCACAGGAAAAACATGCATTGTTACACCCAAGGATACTGCTAGAAATGTTGGGCCTTGGGCCTTATTAATAGCAATACCAATTGTGTTCACTCAAAGGGCTGCCTATCAATGCTAACCCTTAGCATCATCCCCATAGCTGACCCCCTGGTTGACCCCTCAGTGTGTCGTCTGCTGTGTGTGCAGTTGATGGCTTACTCGACACCATCAGGGCCTGATGCCATTGTATGACTGTGGGGGACTGAGAGTTCGAGGGTGGCATCTAAAATATGTGTGTCCCCTGATAAATAATCCCCACGTCCACATGGTCTTAAGAATCTGAATGAGGGTTTAAGCTTTTGAGATAGCTTCAGACTGACTCATAGCATTAGCTATGGTTGGTGCCATGAAGTTTATGTCCCAGTGCGGGCGGGCAGTCTAGGGCTGAGTGTAGTGTGCTCATCAGACGAGACATTTCAAGACAGCTCATTCATAGTTTTGGTACCCAAACTCAGCATCGCCAAACAAAATGTAGGTGACCATTTTTGTACTTCCTGGTTACTAGAATAGTGGCAGCCTCTGAAATGAATGGGGATGGTGATCTGTCTTTCATCCAAGCTCTGGAACTTTGCACTGCTGCAGTTTTGGTAATGTCCCTGGTTCCTGAGCGAAATGTAAGCATATTGCTGACACAGTACAATTTCTCTTTTCTATTATGTCCTATCCTTACATTTATATAAAACACACAATGCATGAAACATTGGGAATAGTTTCAGAAAATTATAACATTTTATGTCCACATGCATATTGCATTAATTATAGGCTACAAATATTTTTGCTTTAATGAGGCAGTGTTAAGTATAGTATAGTCTGTTTTATGAACAATTGTGTTGTTTTAGTGTGCAAAATGATCAACTGTAAGTATTTCAAATAAAAGGTATTTTTTTTGTTTTTTTTTTTTTTGTTCATACATCACTTAAGCTATTTACTATCTTGTGCAAGTGTAACAACGCTTATTTCTAAATATTTAGTGCTGGTTAACAGAGACCTTTAAATTCTCTATCGACTCCAAGCGGGTGCTCTGGTTGGCTTTACGTTTGTGGTGGGGTTGATTTGTCAGTCCGTGTTTCCGAGGGGAGCAGTGGCGCATCTCGCGGACCGCCGCTGGAATAAGGGGCTTCTCTATCATGTGAGCCATCCGGCCTTTTTTGCCAGCCACGGCAGTCGCATCTGAAATCAAGACTGCGTGGACGAGAAAGAAGAGATTAGAGAGTATAGTTCATATTTCGCTGTTATGTGAAAGCGAGACTAGGCTTTTGGATGCGTATTTGTTTTGCTAAGCGATATGAAGCAGGGGGTGGTCAATCGCCACCGAAACGCTGGTTTCTGGCCAAACACAATCCTATTCTAGCTTGTCCTCGGCCTTTTTCGGTTGTATTTCATTTCCTTCGGTGAATTGTCTTTTTTGTACACCCCAGCTATTTTCGATCAGAGAAGATGCAGCAAGCTTGAGGACATCCTTGGTATTCGCTGACTGCCGTCGCCGCTGCCATGACGAACGCAGGCTTTCTCTCGGGCATGGCTCAGCCGGCCGCCTCTCAGGCAGATTGACTGGGTCGTGGTCGCAGCCGCTGAGAGGCCGATGTCGACGGCTCATCGTAGGAGCTCGATTCTGTAAATATCACTCACAATAATCATCAATAATAGTCAAGAACCTCAGGGAAAATGTCCTCGCGGTCTGCATTACCACCTGGGAACGAAAGGAGCTCAGATCATGTAAGTCCAACCTTTTCACGAAAATTCAAAGAATTCTTAAATTGCATAGGCACAAATAGCACCCTTATTGTTTTGGAGGCTGTCGTGTTATGAGACATTGTGTGCACTTTGCATAGGCCCATCATTATTCTGCAGCGTTTTATCCAAGAATTTGGGGGATAGGAGGGATGACTTGGACAAAACCTGCGAACCAGCAGGTTCTTTTGCAAAAAGGCCATATTCTTGATTGTGTCTATGTGTGTGTATGTGCAACGAAGGTGGTAACGTTGGGCAAACAGCCGTGGTTAAACCCATCCGCATTTGACGGCTCTCGGCGGATGTGCGCAGAAGCGCCATCCTCACAGCCGTCACTTCTCATTATAACACCAAGCAGATAATGATGTCACATTCTGATTGTGTTCTGCTTTTGAGGCCGTTTTGCTTTCGCTCGACTGGCATGTTGCATCCGTTTTCTCCCATGCTTCAGGACAGTAAGGCGAGCGGTGGCCCGGGCCTCACACTGGCGCTTTCATGGCGAAGAATCTCAGCCGTCAAATGATCGACAAAAGAGGACTGAATTTCCCCAATGCGTGTCGTGCTATTCTAAACGCTGCTTAGGTCAAACAGCGCCATCCGCAAGTGAACAGCATAATTTAAAGACGCTACCTTGTGTCTGCCTTATGAAAAGATTCGACTGAATTAATCATTCGTAAATTTTCAATAGGTTACAGTTTGCAGATGGCAGAATAGCGTTCAGCACCAACAACAGCGAACAGGATCTCTGTCAGCGCGGATTGAGGGTGCAACACTGGCCTGCAACAGTAAACTGCTGCAGGCTCAAATAATAATAGCCAGGCTCAAATAATAATAGCCTAATGTTAGTATGTATTGTACTCTCCGCGAAAAAGCTAGTCCAGAGTAACTCTGCACACGGTAGCCTTAACAACACATAGAGGTTGTATACATAGGCTATTTTTCAAATATCAACTTGAGATAACATTTACAGAATAGTCGTTACATTGATATTTAAACAGCGGGCCTCTACAACTGGTGGGCCCCAATGAAATCTGCAATGGAGCCATGTGGATGTATATTGTCACAGGCATTTTGGTCCAGACGTTTCAGAATGCAGAACAGAAACAAAAACACGAAAATAAGTAAAATCAAGTGGATGGACAGAAGGCTGAAGATGAAGTTGCAGTCTTGAGAAGGCTGAGCTGTAGCTGGGGTTAATTTAACTGGCAGACCTACAGCTCTGTAAAGGCTATTATGCCATCGTCAGCTGTGGTTAATGGAAGTTTAAAATCTCAAATATAGTGCAACTGCTGCAATAAATAAATATAATTCAAAGAAAGGCGTTGATATTTGTGCTAAATATATATTTATATAAGTCTATATATAAGTACTAAATGTGAAAACGCACTGCAACATCAATAATTTAATGGTTAGTTAGGTCTACAGCAATCTGATTTTTCATAGCTTTCTTTGTGATCTCTGGATTTCTGTATGTCTTCATAAATGCAAATGCAAACTACAGTATATGGAGTGGGACAGCAGATTAGACTGTAGCTCATAAAGCATACTGGGAAAGCAAGGCTAAATACATACAACACATGCAACTCATACAATACATGTACCTCATATATAGGGAGGGACCCAAATGGTCTTTCTCTGAAAGATAAAAATAAATTAAAGAAACTTGAACAATTATCAAATCTTTTTTTTCCAGAACTACAGCTACAGCCTTCTGACAGTATGTCTGCAAATGGGAAATCTTGTTTCACCCACTTCAGCAGTATTCATGTTAATGTTGGTAGAGTTTAAATAAAGACTCTTTCTCTTACATCATCCTTCAAACCACTCCTCATGATATGCCGACACACACAGCTGGCCCAATACATCTGTCTTTTTTGAACACCTCCAGACTGTAATACCAAGAAAAGTTGATACATTGCGGTTTAACAATGTTACACTATTTTGCTATATCAATTTGACCAGAGAGGAATTTTAGCGACATTTTGTCTGAATTCAAAGTAGGTCTGTGTGCCTTATGGTGATTTCAATTTACAAGGCAAAGGATCCACAGAAAGCCAAAGAGCCAAAATGGTGGAAATCCAATATGGCAGACGTTCAGGATCTGATAAAGCAAAACCCTTCCGCTTGATGAAGTACATAAATATAACGGATGTAACTAATATTGGACAAGGCTCGTCTTGTGGTTCTACGCCATCTGAATTTGCTTAATTTAACTCTTGCTCTTGTCTCCCCTGCTAGTTTTCTTGCTCCTTTTTCCACATTGCTTTTATTTAATTGTGGACTCCACCATGCCAAACTTCACATAGTATTATGAGAGTCCTGCATGAACAAGTCATTGGTTGTCATGGCAGTGAGCAGAGCAATATTGCAACAAAATGACATACATCCATTTTCTGTGTATTGTGCACTATAATAAAATATGCTATAAAACAGTGTTAACCCTTGTTTTTGGATAATTAACAGGGAAATTATTTGCTTGTTAGTCATTCGTCACACACAACACAAGCACAGCTGCACAGAAGAAACTCCAAACCCTCAGCAAGGTTCTAAATCAGCATTTCTGACATGAGCATTTGCTCCGTCGTCTAAGTGTTCATGTACGTACATCTCTGATGGAGATGACCTGGTGGTGGGGAAATGAAACTGCTGCAGAATCTCTACCCAGTTGCACAGGATGTTGAGTAAGGGATGCATGCAGCCGGAATGTAGTTGTGGAGTTATGGAGTAGTACTGATTAACCTGACAGTAGCATTAGACTACCTTTGGTTATTTACTCGAACCAAATCTATAACTTAATAAAGACAATTAATCAGAAACTGTACTTGCTGCTTCAGCATTAGACAGTTGTGTTGTCCATTGCAGCTCCACGGCTATCTAAATCAAGTGGTTGCCAATGGCTGCAGTCAGCCGTCCAGTATAGTGGCCAGGTGGTCTTGAACCCCATTCTAGTGGCCAATAGAATTCGGTCTTGAGTGTAAACCGTTAATGCATTTTGTGCATTGCAGACATTGGAAGCATTCAATGGTTAATGTAGACTGAGCTTCAAGTAATGCTTTTAGTGTGAACCAGCAAAGGTGAGAGGTGATTCGGGCAAGTTGAAGAAGTGAGACCAGTCTAGCTGGATTTGCTTTTCTTTTTTCTTTTTCTCAAGTCTAGGCAAACATTTGTATAAATCATGTCCAATACTTGGCTGGAAGACTTGCATGCTAGCCATTGAACCATGAGTCATTGTATTTGGATTGCACAGCTTTGACTGCACAATGTTACGACGCACCCTAACCCAACCCATCGGGTCTTATTTGTGTTTTTACATTGTTGATAAAATTTTCAGTGGCCACTGAAATGTGTCTCAATCTAATATAAAGATCTGTAGTGGATTATGGCAGTAAAGAACATAGAAAAACAAGCTGTAGGTATCCATTTTAGGGTTATAACCCCACGCCTTTTAATGCCATTGGTTTCTGTTTTGCTCAGGGGACTGGGTGCTGCCTGAAAAGAACCAAATGAGAGAACATTTTGTCACCAGTGTCTATAAAGGTTCTCTTCAGCATGCCTTTTGAAATCAGTCTCTATCACAGGAACTTGTCAGAGAAACCTTTAACATTGCCTTAAGGATGTTAAGAGGTTTATATGGACACATATCTGATTATTCTTACCTTTAAATGAATGTGGTCATGCACACATACAGCTGTAAGCAGTGTGTGGGAGTTATGGCTATGCCTTGATATTGCATTATATCTTGATGTTTACCTGACTTGACTGATGGATTTAAAGTGTTTTACAGTGTATGATCCTTAGACTTTATTTCTGTTGTTATAGTATAGAACATGTGTTGTTAGGTGGTAGTAAATCCTGTGTAAAATATGATCATCATTCAGTATCAGTGTATTTTGCAGCACATATTACATTATGGCCTCTTTGTCTCACATATCATGTCATGAGGATGTAGGCAATACCCAGCCCTGAAGGCAGCCATTCCTGCACCCAAATTTAGCACTTTCTCTCCACACTCTGAGCAGGGATGCGCCTGCTTTTGCCATGGAAAGTGCGATGGAAAATGTGAGAACAGGCCACACAGATGGGCTGTGTAGAATCTGTCTCACATTTTTTTCCCTGTCTCCCATCTAGTAAGAGTACTATATGTAAAATTACCAACATTATTGTGAAATGGTATTTCAAAGCTCAGAAGATTTCTTTTAAACAATGAAAATGTTTCCCAGTTTAGTAGTGTTTGAAATCCTTAGATGTCTCCTGTTGTTGGTAGTATAATGATCAGCTTTGTTGGTTGTGGCAGAAGAGCTCTGGCAGGTAGGCATAGGCCAGTGTTTGCTTAATCTTGGATTACCTTTGAGACGTAAGAGATCTGGAACAGATTAATTACATGGAATTTATCTGTATTGACTGGCCCACCTACTGTGCAGTTGTGTTACTATATTGCTGGTTTTTATGGTCTAGGAGCATTTTTAAATCATTTTATGAACTTCAGAGGTCATCAGAATTTATGTCTAATTTCTATCAGAACCATTTTTTCTCATGGCACATTCATGATGTTTACCTCATAACCAGTGTGATTTTTTTCAGCACAATCACGAAATACTGAAGTGTTCGTAGTGCAAGTAGTAATCATGATTAATAGCGAAGTATTAATAACAACATATTTCTGATGGCAAATACTACATGCTGCTGAACAACTCTGCTGAACAAGTTTTTTGTTGTAGTTTTTGGTAGTTATGGCAGTTGTTTTATTTAATCTTTTATTCGGATTTTACCCGTAGTATTACATGCCCACCTTCCTCATCTCAGAGTTGTATCCAACACCTGCATTCAGATAGCCTATATCTGTGAGATCTGACACTGGCCCTACTCTAAAGACTCCATCCATCTGTTCAGTGACGTGCGGCTCAGCCCAGGACAGGTGTGGCCCACATGAGGCCCGGGTGTGGGCCAGAGCCTCCTGCCCTCTGCTGGGGATATCATCAGCCTTTAATCCAGACACCCATTTAAGTAGCTAAGTAGTTAAACCTGCACCACTGCACCCTCCGACCCAGCCTAATGCAGAAGTGGGTCTGCTTTAGCTAAACCGGGCCTCGTGAGCTAACGTCAGACCTCTGGTGCTGCCATGACCAGTCTGTGGCACTTACCTACATAATATCTAGGTTACTAATACCTACACTAAATACTACTAAGAGAGAAGGTAGAGAGAAAGTGAGGTATAATGTTATCTACTATTAGTGGATACTATTATTGTATAGTGTTTTTAGGGCAACCTTTCTGCAGTGATTGGGGCAAGCAAAATAGCACTGTAGTTATTTTTCCAAACATTTATTGTTGTTGACAAGATTGTAATACAAATGTAACACAATGCAATTTGTTCTTGTGGTTGGTATGTGAAAGCTTTACATATTATGTGCCCAACCACTTAGTGACCCTGTATGCTGGCTTGGAAAATGACACTTTATGAAATAGCTGCAGGGCCCTACACGCATATTTAGTTCTACGCAGCCGCTTGGCAGAATGCCATTTTGAGAGTAAAGGCCAAAACATTTAATGAGTCCAATCGCAACACGATCGCGTCATAATGCATATGACATGAGAGGACAAAGGACAAATAGGTTACAGATGTTCTTGGACTGATCACGCTATCAAGAGATCCTCATGAGAGTAATATAGTAATATATGTTTGGTTTAGCCAAGCAACCATCTTTTTGTTTTAAGTCCTTAGCCTGATGCAGTGACAGTTGAACCCAGAGATCAGTTTGTTTGACTTGACATTGGGTAAATCAAAATGACCAATCACACCTTGGTTTTGAGTCAGCTCTATTGCTGAGGGGTGTACTACAAACAAGTCCTAGACATAAACTTGATTAAGGTCATTCAGAGGTAGTGGTAAACCTCCTAATATAGGACTCCTGTGGCATTGTTTTGCTAGGAGAATAAAAACGTATGGCTCTTCTATTAGGAATTTTACCTCTCTTCTGTGAGTTAACTCACCCAGGTTAGCCAACTTATCTGGGTTTCCAGTACAAAGCCAGCTTGCTGAGGGCTTCCCCGGTCTTAGGACCCCTGCATGGTAATAGGGGCCCGTATATAGCTGACACAGATGTGACTCACCTGCACTGTTCTGTGCCTGGCAAGTATGGAGTATCTTACTGAGTAGTCCCTTACATCAGGGGTTTGTAGTGTACGGCCCCTCTGTGCATTGTGGTTGCCCTCCCCTTCTATCACTTTAGGTCGGACGTCTCTACTTTCTGTTTGCTTATTTGAAAAGCACATGGAACTACCAAATGTGAACAAATTGCACCACAGAAATAAACGAAGTCCACTTTGACTTCTTGTTTACTTATTAATAGAAGCATTACTGTGGGAAAAAATGGTAGTCTTGTGATCTTGATGAACTTATCATTGCTAAACTAATGAAAAGTAGTGACTTTAACTAGTTAAGCATGGAGAGGAATAACATCTCAGAGTGGGGAGGGTCTGAATAACCTGGTTATCCCAAATTTCCAATTCTCTATTTTATCAATAATCTTGTTAACCTGTAAAAATTGTACTTCCTATAACTCTTTAAAAAACTGTGTAAAAGTTTTTTTTAGTTATAAAAGTTCTTAAATTATGAGTTAAGGGGCAAGATTTTTGTACAGATTCTTTAACAGACTTGGACTCACTAAAGCAAGTGCAATGAAAAAATCTTTACTACTACATTACAGCATTACTACTACATTACAAACATTTACTACATTTAACTAATTCACTACAACTAGGGCATGATGCTCTTGAGGCGAAGGTGTTCTTGGAAGAGTTATAAATCCCGACCAATCATTTCTTAAGGAACAGTTGGGACCATGAAAAGGGCTACATGCCTGTTAACATACCTTTCCTCTTCATGATTGCTATTGTGCATACTTAACTTATGAAAAAGGAAGAGGAGAGATTTTTCTTTGCTGTATATTTTTAAAAGTGTATTTTTGGGCTTTTTCCCCCACTTTTAATCTGATTGCAGAGTGTGACAGGAAATGAGTCAGGATATGGGATGGGAAATATGCTCAGGTCAGACTGAAACCCAGAGCCCTGGAGTTATGCTATAGACACCTCAGCAAACTACACTTCTGCACCACTCCGCTATATATATACTTAGAAAGAAAAACAACAATTCTAAATACTGCTAGTTTTCCATTTCAATTTAAGACAGCTTAGCCCAGTCAAAGCCACAGGATGACAGGACTGCGTTAAGTCAACAACCGCCTACGTAATCTGGCCTGGGTTAAATCAATGAATTCATACATAATCTGGACTGGGTAAAGTTGCCTCCACCGATGCACACATAATTATATATAGGCCAGGCACTAGCAGTGCTGTGGTCCAATAGTTGGTCAGTGATCCAGGCATGTTGACTGATCCTGCAGTCCCCAATGCATCTCCATTCAGCTGCAGCCACAGAGGTTTCAAAGCCTGTGCCCTTAACTGTGTGTGAAGAAAGTGTCCTCAAAACAAGACCTAGATAGTATCGACACTTAGGTGCAGAGAGGACAGCTTCAAACTGGGCCCCTGCGCCTTTTCTTTTTTTAAAGTACTGGTTCCTAACCCCAGGCATTGGGCAAAGAGTGGAATAATGTGGTTCTACTGTGATTCGCATTCAGTCAAGTTCAGACCATCCATTTTATGTGGTTGCGCATGAGCACAGTGTTTGCTCCATGAATCCAAGATTTAACCATACATGAATTCTGGGATTTGTAGTGTTTTTTAATCATTTAGATGAAATAACACGATCAGCCAGAAGGTCACATTTTATCCCAGAATCCATGATGACAGTCTTGAGTGAAATATGTGTTTGGAATAAAGTTGAGGTAATTCAACTTTGTAACTTTCAGTTCTATTTATTTTAAAAAAAAAAAGAAACATTGGTGTGCAGCAGGTATTTAATATGTGTACATACAAAAAAAACACTAGACAGTATCAACAAGTTAAACAGTTTACAGACACATGGCCAAAATGGAGGTTAGCACCGCCTAGTGCTTGTGCTCAATTTCATTTACCTGCAGCAACTGCGTCAGGGAGCATGAAGATAAGTTTTGGTTCACTCGTTTTCTGAATGTGTTGCATGAAGTAAAACAATGTGCATCAGGCCAATACTCCCTCCCCCTGGACCAGTAAGAAGACCTCTGGGATAGATAAGCTGTCATTATTGGTTGAGTATTATCAAATGGCAATAATTACAGTGAACTGTATAACCACTGATAAATAATCGAATAGGCTCAGTAAATAATCATTAATTCATAAAAAAGTCTAGGTATTGCTGCAGTTATTCAAGGTACCTAATGACCGCTGGAATAAAAAAAAAATGTCCGGCACACCTAGTCCTTACTGTGGGCATTTTAAAAAGGCAGTTTAAGGAAAATAGACCAAACTCTCCAAAAACTGGGCATAGTAGTATTGTTCAGCTTTAAAATGTAGCTGCATCATAAGTTCCTCAAATTTGCTGTAGTGGGTCAAGAATGCCACAACCTGACTCCTTCTCTAACTGTGTCCATCTGGCAATTCTCTTCCCCATTACCCAGCATGCCTCACTGGCAGTGAGTCGCTCCGAGAAGGGCACGAGTGTGTCTAGCCGCTCACTGGGCGCCCGCTGTCGGAATTCCATGGCCTCCTGTTCGGACGAGCAGCCACACATCGGGAACTACCGTCTCCTAAAGACGATTGGCAAGGGCAACTTCGCCAAAGTAAAGCTGGCACGCCACATCCTTACCGGCAGAGAGGTAAGGCCTGTAGACACACACACACACACACACACACATGTACACGCGCCACAGACACACACAAGTACACCAATTCACATGCCTGCCATTGTCGACAGACAGATAAGATTGGGAAACAGCCACACATACTCGTACCTACACCCACACAAACACATTCTGTAACTAGACGTGTGTAACTATAACTGCAAGACTATAAGACTTACATGTTTACATGTAAACCTGGAAAAGTTACACATATATGTGCATACATACTTACTCACACATGCGTACATGCTCTTGATGGGTAGAGAGGTAAGACTAGCATACATACAAATGTACACACATGAAGACACACACACACATGCACACCACAGAATATGGAGGAACACAGTCACAACGCCACAAACAGGATCCATATATTCATTAAAAAAATCACAGTAAATGTAATATAAACTTTGAAAATGACTAATATTCTTAGAATGTGAAAACATTTGAAATGTTAAACCTAGGAAGAATCATCATAGAATTTCACAGCTTACATTAACATTATGGATGCAACTTTGTTTGTCAGGTCGCAATAAAGATTATTGACAAAACTCAGCTGAACCCAACCAGCCTACAAAAGGTAAGACAGACATTTTGTAAGATTTTTGTGATATTGCAGCATAATGAAAAGCACGAACTGTGAAGTTATTTTTAAGTTGACTTTGTTTTGTGTTAGCACTTTCATTTGAATATTTTCTCCCTAGAGTGGTAGTCTGCGTTTGATTCCATTGACATGGATAACTCTGGTAGAATCTTTAATCAGCAAACAGCAAACAAAACACGTTGACTTTGTGCTACATTTGAATTGTAGTGCATACACTGGCTTATAGCCAGGCTAATTACATGCATCACCACCACACTTTAGCGACTTTGGGTAAAAGCAGATCCAACCGTATTAAACTTCAGCAGAGTCTAAACCTGCCAGACCCTCTGGACGAAATGACATGTAGTAGAAGAGGCTGGTTTACCAGGCTAGTTTTGTGTTATCCTACATCTCAAACCTAAATATGGTATGCTAGTTACTAAAGTCATTTGAGCCATGACCTGTACTTTGTTTGGTTTAGCGTCTTACAGAGCATTTAAGACAATAAGATGTGCTGGCTGCATTCATTTTGGTGCACTGGAAACCATAGCCCATTAAAAGATAAAATGCGAAAGATACAGACATAGGAATGTTATTAACAAATCTGAAATTAATTGTTTGAAGATGGCTTCCATTAACCGAAGAATATACATTGTACAGTATATTGCCTGCGTACTTCCTAAATGCTATTGTTTTGCTCCTGGCAGTTATTTTTAAAGAGGACCCTACCTTGCACATGTAGGCTCACATATGGCCAGCGTCTCGTGGCCAGTCTGAGTTGGCTCACTAGCACCATGATATCCCAAGAATTATGTCATGTAGTGGAGGGCGCTGTGTGCACTCAGTTGGGTGGAGGGGGGAGGAGAAGCTGGTAGTCAAGGATTTTCAGCTTGGCCCAGGTTGGTGTGTGTGCGTGTGCGTGTGTGTGTGTGTGTGTGTGTGTGTGTGTGTGTGTGTGTGTGTGTGTGTGTGTGTGTGTGTGTGTGTGTTGTGTGATGGTGGTGGAGGTTGCTGGGCTGTGAGTCATCAGTGTGATGGTATCCCAGGCCAATTCTACTTTTGTCAGGGCTCGTCCACAACCAGGGTGTATGCAGACACACACACACAAACACACACACACACACACACACACACACACACACACACACACACACACACACACACACACACACACACAAAGATATATACACACACAGTGTATCAATCTGTGAACTGACAAGGGCTGTCTACTGAAAAATAATCAGTAATCAGTTTGTTTAGTATGACCACCGCTAGCGTTAGCATCCCAATTCCATATAAGCATATGTGCCTTCTAAACCGTAAGCCTTATTTCACTGTTTTTTATTCCCCTATTACCAGTAATAAAGGACGAGGCGGGGTATCATCTTATGGCCTTGGGTGTTACGGTTATTTTGTTAGGCTGCTGTCCACATAGGTATGAGGTCACCTAATTTACTGGTACTGGCCCATTTCAGAAGTTACACAGAAAGACCGATTTGTTATTGGGATAGAGTATAACTAAGTATGGCTAGCATTTACATTTTTCTGGCTGTATAGCCATTTTGTGTCTGCTTTTGCATAGGTAGCTGCAAAAACAAATTCATTTTGACACAAGTATGTTTGAAGCAGCTAAACAACTAGGCCAAATCGAGGATAATATAGCCTAGCGTCTTTCTTTTTTGTCTGTTTTGGAAGCAGCAGACACAGCTTAAACATAATTCAGTTTCGGTCATAAAGGCATGAATACCTGCCTAGAACATGAAAAACGTTTCACTATACAACACAAAAAAACGTCTTAAATTTGTGGTTTGAAACAAGATGACAGATGACTTAACATATGCGCTAATCTTGTGTTGTTGTTGTTGAGGCCTACTAAGCAAACTGACAATAACTGATTCCCTTAAAGTATTACACAATGTAATTTGGTCATAATTCTTTTGGTAGCCTTGTCAATGTACTTAGTTTGATAATGCAACTGATGTATGGTGATCAAAGCCTTGATAAGGCGGCTCTCTGTCCATTTGCTTTCGTGGTCTACTTGTACACGCATAAGCAGTGCCTACAGTGCTTAGACACAGTGACACGCCCATTCTAGGCAGGGGCGCAACTAGCAAGTGTCAGGGGGGTATGCAGTAAACATTTTGCCCCACCCCCCCCACCCCCCCATTTTTTATTATTTATTTTACTTTTGTTAACCATCGTTTTGGCGCCCCCCTGGTGCGGCGCCCCATGCAACGCATATAGCGCATACCCACTTTTTGCGCCACTAATTCTAGGCAGTGCCTTTGCTTCTCCATTGAACTTGACACAGTGAACTCAGTACGCATGTGCAAAGCCCAAATTCCATGCAATGCTAAGGTAGTGGTGAGATAAGCAGAGCCTAACCTGTCATTAAAAGTGAATGAAGCTGGCTGTAAACATTTTGTGTACATTTGTGTATTTTAAGTTAAATATATTTTGAGGACAATTTGAGGATTTTATCATTTTCTCAATCAGCCAGACTGCAGTTTCATGCATAGGAGGCACTGTAATTTTACAAGATCACATTTTTGATTATCTGTAGAACACTATGGTTTAAAACAAAAATTATTCAGTGGAACCTCTTGCATGAAAATCACCTGTCCATACCCACTTCCAACAATAAAAATGCAGAAATACAAAAACAAAATCAAGTTAAAGTGAGAAAAAAAGCACAAACAGGATTCAGGTGAATAGAACAGGCAAAATGTCAGAGTTGCGGGACCAAAGGTGTTAGGGCCCGTTACTGCCATTTGTGGCTATATTTTCTACTATTCTCTTAATGGATTTGTAAAGAAAACAGTCTAATGTGGTACACATGGTGGTGTGTGTGTATGTGTGTATGCCTGTGTGTGTGTGTGTGTGTGTGTGTGTGTGTGTGTGTGTGTGTGTGTGTGTGTGTGTGTGTGTGTCTGTCTGCCTATTCCTGCCTATCTGTCTGTGTGTGGGAGCTGTAGCACAATGTTTGATTGTGGTACCTAATGATGCTCCGTATTTTCAGCAGTGCGCTCCATCGTCTGTTCTTGGCTCTGAGCAGCAGTGTTTACGTGACCTAGTGTTGGTGTGTTGCTGCCTTTCAGTCAGAAGCAGGGCTCAGATTGACGCACAGTAGGGCATGCTGGTCCTGTGGAGGTCTGCAGCTGTCATCCCTGACTGGCCAATTACACGAGACTACCTTTACTAGTCATGTATGCTACGCTAGTCCTGACCATAAAGACACCAAAGAGAGTTGCACATGTATGCTACAAATACTACTGCGTTACTGCTCACCCAATACATACTGTAGATGCACTGCAGATACTCACTGCATCACGATACATTAGGCAGTCAAACAAATCTGTGCCTCACCTTTTCAAACCAAATGTTTAATACCGAACTGCCATCGGGTCATTGTTATAGTCGGAGGAAAAAGTTTGTACACCCTTTGGAATTTCTTACATTACTTCCTAAATTGATCATAAAATATGGTGTGATCTCTCCAACAACCTCAAGAATGAACAAAACAGTGTCTGCATGAACTAAAACCACTCAAACAATTACATGTTATCATATTTTTATTGGCCATAAGATAGAAATATTGACAGGATAGGGAGGCATAAATAAGTACAATCTTAGGGCGTATTCACACATACGTTGTTTTGTCCGGAACAAAGGAGTCCTGGTGCGGATCTTTTGGAGATGTGAAAGCAGACCGGACCTAATGCGAACTTTTTGCTGTTTTCTACCTCGTGAGCTTCCGTCGTTTGCCGTGGTGCACTGTGGAAACACGCAGCGCGGCAATATGTAACCTAGCAACTTATGTAACCTAGTACCCTTTCTCGTCGTCGTTGATATATCACTCACGCAACGGTATGGTAAGTACAACATTGTAAAAACAGTAAAAACTGGAAAAGACATAGATTTGATGATATTGAAAACAATAACAGCAGGGAAAGCATCCATGGCTATCTTGACTTTTTAACTTTTGCGGGTTGTGTTTGTTGCGCGTGTCATTGCTGACCAATAGCTGAACTAGCTCAGAGCGCGTGGCTTTGTTGACATATTTTGGTCCGCTTGCTAAAATGTACAGTGTGAATGTGAACCGCACCAAAATGAAAAACATTTGGTTCGGACCAAGCAAGTGAACTATCGGACTTTCCTGGTCTGAATACACCCTTAGCTAAGACTCCTCCAAGAGCTAATTAGACTAATTAGATGATTAGACAGTTTGACAGGTGTGAGCCAACCTGAAGTCCAATCACTGAGGTGTGTTGTACGCAACCGACCGCACTGCAAAACCAGTTAAAAGGTGTGCTTTGATGAGAGGCATGTTCTGTGCATCATGCCTCGCACAAAGGAGCTGTCTGAAGACTTAAGACAGAATGGTTGTTACTCTGCCAAGGAGTGGCCGCCCTGTGAAGATTACTCCAAAGGCACAGTGAGTCATCATCAATGAGGTAAAAAAGAATCCAAGAGTGTCTGCTGAATACTTGAGGAAAGTACTGAAACATGCAGACATCTCTGTTGACACGTCTACTATAAGAAAGACACAGAGGAAGCCATTGCTGTCCAAAAAGAACATTTCTGCTTGTTTAGAGTTTGCGAAAAAGCATTTGGATGCTTCCCAGTGCCACTGGAAAAACATATTGTGGACTGATGAAACCAAAGTTGAATTGTTTGGGGGGAAGACACAACATCATGTGTGGAGGAAAGCTGGTACAGCACACCATCACCAAAACCTCATTCCCATCATTAAGTATGGAGGTGGTAGCATAATGGTGTGGGGGTGCTTTGCAGCCTCTGGGCCTGGACAACTGGCTATAGTCAATGGGAAAATGAATTCTCAAGTATATCAAGATATTTTGCAGGAAAACCTTAGGCAATCTGTCAAAAAGCTGAAACTCAAAAGAGGATGGATCCTGCAACAGGACGACGACCCTAAACACAGAAGCAGGTCGACATTAGAATGGTTTCAGAAGAACAAAATACACGTTTTGGAATGGCCCAGTCAAAGCCCCGACCTAAACCCATTTGAGATGCTGTGGCATGACCTCAAGAAAGCCATCCATTCCAGGCATCCCAGGAATCTTGCTGAGTTGCAACAATTTTGCAAAGAGGAATAGTGCAAGAGTTCTCCTGATCGTTGTGCCCGTCTAATCTGCAACTACAGGAAATGTCTGGTGGAAGTTATTGCAGCCAGAGGAGGGTCAACAAGCTACTGAAAAATACGGTGTACTTACTTATGCCTCCCTATCCTGTCAATATTTCCATGATATGGTCAATAAAAACTATGATGACATGTAATTGTTTGAGTGGTTTTAGTTCAAGCAGGCACTGTTTGTTCATTCTTGAGGTTGTTGGAGAGATCAGACCATTTTTTATGACCAATTTCAGCAGAAATATAACAATTTTCAAAGGGCGTACAAACTTTTCCCTCTGACTGTATATGATATAAACATTAAGAACAACAACAACAATAATAATAATAATAATAAAAACAGTAATAACCTTATTTATTAAGGATTTTTATGCAGTGGATGTAGCTCTAAGTGCTGTGTTTCAGTTTATGTCATAATGGAAAATTTGAATCAAGGGGCAAGGAGCAAGCACATAGTCACAAGAAAAAACTCTCCATGTGTGTCTTTACCTATACTAGTGCAGAGCCCGTAGAAGATGTGAGAACACAGCAGCGATAACTTCAAAAATTGTTTGACTGAAAGTTATGGGTTGTAAGTGTATAGGCTACATTAGGATGGCTATGATGATAAGATATACCAGTAGCCTGCCTCTTGCGACGGTCTATGGCATACATAAATACATTTGCACTGAGTGACTTGTGATATTTTCATTCAGCCGCTCTTTTGCGATGTGGAATAACCGAAATTTAGATATGAGAGGTTTGTCTCTTCTACGTGTCGTCTATATGCACTGTAGGCCTATGTGTGCAGTGCTGTGGTTTGCTGTTGCGTATGCTAACTGTGTAGCGTCCTTGCTGTGGATCAAATGTTCACCCGTGTTCGTCTCCCCTGCGTGTCGTCTATACGCACTGTAGGCCTATATGTGCTGTAGTTTGCTGTTGCGTATCTTACCTGCGCAGCAGCCTTGCAAATGTTGAGTCGCTTTATGCCCAACATTGTAGCCTACCGTTTTGAGTCCTACCAGCCTGGTGTCGTCACCATGTATGCTATAGATACACAGCACAACATTGCTAACTCTCTAGTAACACATACTTGAAGATCTGTGCTGAAATAGTAATAGTCACAGCAAAATTCACAATGCACAGTTTCCAGAAACACTGTATTTCATGCCAATTGTGGCCACAAGTGGTCATTACAATAATATGTCATATTAATTATTGACCATCTGATAGTTGTTAACTAATTTGTGGATGTAAAGTGTGGCGCTGTGTGCATGTTTTGAGGTGCCCAGCAAAAGTGGGATTCTTCTAAACAAAAGGCGTGTTGCTTAGCTAGGTCTATTCTTCCGCTCTCCCACATGTCCATTCGACTGTACATCTAGTTAACAGGCAAACATGCTAACAACTTGCTACTTATTACAGCTCACTGACACATTGGGTGTGATATTACAGCTAACGGATAAACCTCACCCAACCTATTTACGCCCACTGATGTTTGGTAGTTTCAGTGTGATGAGTAGTTCATTGTATTTAATATATCTAATAATATATTATTATATGGCATTCAGTGAGCAGTCTTTATGTGTTGGTAGGCCTACAGTTTATTGTAGATAATACTCAGTGTACTTAATGTGTTGGCTGTGCTCTGTCACAGATTATGGTTGATGGTTGAACGTGTTTTGTGTGACGTAGCACAAAGCTTGTATTGTACTGGAGATTCGGCTAGCCTACTTTACCTATATGTCCACTGGTGCTTCTTTATTTTACGAGGCTGTTACCCAGAAACCTCTGTGGCATTCCCAGCGAGTGGTACTTCTGGGATGGGATTGCAGGACATTAGTCTTGTGACAGTGCACACTGTTTGGGCTGAACTGGCTGAGTGAGTGTTTTTATGTCTCCAAAGGAACAGTTCACAAACTAACTTCACATTGCAGGATTAGATGAGCATTTTGTTTTCTTAACAAAAAACAACAGTAAAGCTCATGGACATATTTTATTTGGGTAAATGTTCACAGTGATGTTTTTGCTGTGAAGTTTTATGTTTTTATCTAGAGATGATCTCAGTTGGTCTCAGTGACAAATTATGACAAATCTCTCAGAGGCCAACTTAGTTAGAAGAGCTTAAACAGAAATAAATAAATAAATTAACAATATAGTGACGCCATTCAGTACAAAGCATCCTTTGTTTTTATAGCTCAATAAGAGTAAGCATACAGTCCCTCTCTCTCTCTTTTTTCGCTCGCTGTCCCTCTCTCTCTCTCTCTTTTTCTTTCTCTGTTTCTGTCTCTCTCTTACAAACACACACACACACACACACAATAATTAAGTAGTTCATTGCTTGTGCATGGCTACCATGTGAGGCAAACGGATATGATGTTAAACAAACACAAAGCCTGACACAATTACACATGCATGCTTGTGCTCTTTGCTTTTTAGACACTGTAATCTATTGATTAACCTGACATTGGCAGCATTTTTTTTTTTAATTCACAAAAAAATCATGAGGTATTTGTGGGTCACGTGACAAAATCTGACAAAGAAAAGCATGAATAAGTAATGTGACTGCAGGATTTATAGATCATGATTAACTTGTCATCCCCCTTCCAAAGTCAAACACACACACACACACACACACACACACACACACACACACACACACAAACACACACACAATGAGAAGCTGTGTAGCTCCAGTAGAGTGGGCCAGTGCTGTGAGTGAGGAGCAGATTAAGTGGGGGAGGGACAGAGGGAGGGGCCTGCGCACAACGATGAGCCAGTGTGGATGCTCTTGTGTGTGCTTCTTGTGTGCATGTGTTTGTGCAAATGTTTGTTTGTGTGGATGTGTGTGTGCACACACATGTGTGTGTGTGTGTGTGTGTGTGTGCGTGTGTGTTTGTGCAAATGTTTGTTGGGGTGCATGTGTGTGCACACGTGTGTGTGTGTGCGTGTCTGTGTGTTTGTGTGTGGTCTGTCTGCATGTCACAGCACAGTGCATACAGCAGACAGCTGCCTCTGCAGCAAACATGGCACTTGCATGTCTGACTTGCATCCGCAGATGTGTTACTCCAGGTAGCGCACTGATACGCGCATGAAAAGTATTGAAGCATCCTCATTTGTATTTGGTACAGACAGGTGACAGGGTGCTGCAGCTGCACAACAAGGAAGAGGGGGCGGGAGCAATGCTGAATGGACGGTTTGGCAAGCGAGGAGCAATTTCATTGGTCAACTTGGGAAAATAGGAGCATGCGGTTGGCTGACACAGAGTAAAGATGCTTTGGCTAACCCGCGGGCATGAGAGGAGCTGCCACACTGATGACATTACCACAATGTGACCCTTTACGCATGAGAGAGAGAGAGAAAGAGAGAGAGGCACAGAAGAGGAAAAAAAGGGTGGGGGTTAGCCGGCAAAGCAAAAACTACATAGAGGTAGAGAGAGATAAAGAATGAGTGAGAGAGAGGCAGACTAAGGGGAGGGAGAAAGGGAGAAAGAGATGCGGAAAAGAGAGGAGGGAGGCAGAGAAAAAGAGAGGGATAAAAAGAAAGAGGTAGATTGTAAGAGGGGGGAAATGGGGGAAGGCAGAGGGAGACAGAGAGATACAGAGGGAGAGAGAGGAGAAGAGATGGCCAGTGAAGATTATCACATGATCCACAGGAACTCATCTGTTCTCTGCTTCCTGGCCCTCAGTAGACTTGTGTGTTTGTGTGTGTGTGTGTGTGTGTGTGTGTGTGTTTGTGTGTGTGTGTGTGTGTGTGTGTGTGTGTGTTTGTGTGTTTGTGTGTGTGTGTGTGTGTGTGTGTGTGTGTGTGTGTGTGTGTGTGTGTGTATGTGTATGTGGCATTTCCACTCACCCTCACACTGGAGCGGAGCATCCGTGCTGACGGCGGCCATGTCGCTGCTGAGGGCTGTCTGCGGCCAGCTGAAAATAGGAGGAGAGGAGCAGAGATATTTATTTGTCATAGCCAGCGTGACCTCACAAAGCTTCGGAGGGTTAAGCTTCATCAGAGCGAGGTCCGCAGAGAGCGCTCATTCCTCTTGTCGTTATAAAGTGGGTTTTTAGACTATGCTGACTGATGATCAGGCCCCAGCCAAGAGCAGGCCTCTGCTGCAGTATTACACTGCGTAGATTCTCCCTTAACAGAAACTTATATTGTGTGCCCAACATAACACTTCTCTTTTCAACTACGAAGGGACTTACTGAAGTTATATAGTGTGTGTGCTGCTGTGTATTAATCAAAATAATGTCATGACGGATGTTTGTTTTTAATCAATTATGTTTGTCTTCCCGTGTTTGATGTACCACAGAGGAGACTGCGTAATGTGGCACATGAGCACACACTCTTCCTATGAAGGGGTTCATTTTTCTGTTACTATATATGCCATATTGTTCTTCTTGCTGCTTCATGCAAAGCATTTATCCGCTTATCCATTAAAAGTGTCATCTTTGCACATTGAGAACTGACGAATAAATTAACATTATGTATGATTTACGCGCATACAAATGGTGAAATAATGGTCTGTTGTAAAGAATGTCTATGATTTCATAGGTGAAAGACAGGAAAAGAAGGCCGTAGCATGCATATACACCATTTATTCACACGGGCATGTTTTGGCGTTCTGCCTTCCTCGGTGTCTTCAAATACAACAGCAAAAAAAGGTCTTAAATACCCACACCCATTACACTCCCCCATCATCAACCAATGACATTTGAACATGATTTCATTTACTCTAACAATCCTTTTAAACAACATTTAAAACTATGGTATCGGTACATTGATGACATATTTTTATATACGGCAAGGCCATAGGAATGAACTAGATGCTTTTAGCGACTATGTGAACACCAGACTGATGTCGATTAAATTTACACTAAACTGTGATGACAGGGTTATGCCTTTCTTGAATGTGCTGGTGAAAAAGTGGGATAACCCATTGTGTACGGAGATTTATAGAAAAGAAGCAGACTATTTGCCTATTTGGATTACAGAAGCTTCCATCTACCCTCACTCAACATCGCCTACCATTTAGTCAGCTCTTAAGGGTACGCCATATCTGTGATAGTGCTGAAGCAAGAGACACGTGGGAGAGATGCCAGAGATCTTTGCACAGAGGGATATGATCCCACATCATTACAAAAGTGTTTTGAGTGGGTGCGCATGAGGGGGGGGTTCAAAGCTCCGACTTACCGACAGATCACCCACACAGATGCACACTTGAAGGGGGCATATTATGCAAAAATCCCTTTTGTCACTTTTTTATTATCTGAAGAGCGCTGTGTTTTAACTTGTTTTAATGTTTTTTTACTCAAATTCCATTGAAATTGAATTGAAAACACCATCCACGCCCGTTTCAACAATCAGAATTTCCCATAAATTTTAAAACAACAAAATTGAAAGTAAACGAACTTGTCATAGGATGTTCACCTAAATCCCACCAAATTTGGTATACATCATCTGCAAACAATGGTAACAAAAACTTATCAAAGGATATATCTTCAGATGAGCTGTTTCAAAATTACACCACAATCAAAATTGAATACATAGCTTAAAATAGCTTGATAATCAATATCTTGTCTTCTAATCACTTGCATTTCAGAAAACTTGACAGATTAAATCTTCACAGCATTCTAAAGCCTTGGATATACTCCCCGTGCAAAGTCTTGCACGCGCAAAAGTGACGTCACTGATGCGCCAGACCCTTTATACTTAATTCGACACACACGGCAATCGTCTCCTCATCAGAGGTGTCAAATGCCACAGCAGTTCGGGAACCTTGCGTGTCAGTGGATTGAAACATGACTGAATTGCAGGTTTACATCTTAATTCGGGAATAAACTGGATGAATCCGAAAAGGTTCGAGTGAGTGTGTATATTTACGGTGTTTTCAGCTGTATAACGTTATGAGTGATGATAGGATAAGACAAAATATGTTAGTTTAATAAACAAACTGCAGGTTTGCACCTATGTTGGTTTGTCCAAAATCCTAAAAGTTTTTAGTCAGTGTTTGTATTTCTTGTGAGTTTCCAGTAATATTAGCTGATTTGTAGCAATGGAAAATATGCTTATGCCGGTAGTTACTAGGCTAAATGTAGCTGAAACCAGACTAGCCATTGCCTATTGTTTTCAATGGTCTGCTGTGCGCAAGTTACAGAAAAACGGTAAACGGACACCAGAAAACGCGGTGGCAGATGTGCACCAACGTCATTTTGACCTCACTTTTGTGCACGCACGACTGCGCACGGCAAGTATATCCAAGCCTTTAGCATGCACACAAATTTTTGTGAAATTTCATCATGGGGGCATTGTTTCCCCTCAAAGCTAGTTTTCATTAAATAACTTGCCAACCATTTCACCCCCGGCACTTTAGAAAATGGGATTTTGAAAATTTGCAAAATGTTAGACCAAGAAGGCAGGAACTGCACACAATTTGTCATGTACAGTCAGCAAAACCACCTCTGGAAGCATGCCAAGTACTGTGAAAGTTCATGCATAGGAGCTGCTGTACATTCTTTTTCTTTATATTCAGTGGAATCTCCTGCATCAAAATCACCTGTCCAGGCACACTTACAATGATGAAAATTTGAAAATATATAAACAAAGTGAGAAAAACAACACAAACAGCTTGATGAGGGAAGTATCGACATAGAATTCCATAACACTAACGATTTCGAACTCAGGAGCTCCTCTAGTGGTCAAAGTCGACTATTTAGACCAGGGGTGCTCACTAATTTTTGGCTGGCGAGCTACTGAGGATGATGATGACGAAGACGATGATGGTGATGATGAAGACGATGATGATAAATCACTCAGTATGCGTTTCATATGTACCTTTATGCAGTTTATTGATATGTTTGTTTATTGATATACATGTTGCATTACACATGCAACATAGTTAAAATATATGCATCCATGCATAAACCTTCACAGCACAACTTTAATGCAATTGTATTATGACAATAATGGACGTTTACAGCACAATTATAATAATACATTTGCATTACTTTCGAATGAACCTTTAGAGCACAACTCTAATACATTTGTAATTATCTATTGCCAGGACTTTATTAATCTGATGATGACCTGCACTGGAGGGAGTCAGACAGGGTTGCATGGAGCTGCTGTGTGTAGCGCGCACACTGACAATTTGCGAACACGCCCTCCCTGCTTTCTCCAGCTCCGATGCAAGGTTTCGGAAGTTTCCCAAATCATAGCGCTGCAACTTTGAGGACAGCAATTTTATTTTTCGTTTGAATGCATTAGCTGAGCTGATCATGTCTCATGTCGACCACGCTTTTGTCTTCTCCTTGCAGCTCCAAATTAAGTTCGTTCAACATGTTAGTAAGATCAGTTACAAACGCCAAGTCTAGCAGCCACCTATTGTCATTAAGTTATGTTTAGTGACAGGAAGAAACTCCTTAATCAACAGACAGAGCTGTCGAAATCTCTGCAAGAATTTCCCCCTACTAAGCCATCTCACGTCGGCGTGTAGCAAGAAGTCAGAATAGTTAGTAAGCCTCTTCCAACTGTGCACGGAACAGACGTCTTTGAAGAGACCTCGCTCGAATACAGCAGGCTATTTTGGTTGCGACATCAACGATCTCTTTCATGCATTTTCCGCATAATGAAGTGACTGCTGCCCTGTAAACGGCATTTTTATTTTCCTTCACATTTCTCAGTTCGCTTTTCACGGAGAAGTCACTGTCATAGTTTTTTTATGAACAGTATGGGCTAGATACAAGTTAGTGAACTAGCTAGGACTCTTTGCTGCAGTTTTCCAGTAGCCGTTCTAGTTGTTATGATAACCAACCTAACAAAAAATTTAGACAACAGGCGATCTACCAGCACTGCCTTCGCGATCGACTGGTAGATCGCGATCGACGTAGTGAGCACCCCTGATTTAGACCTACACAGCATAGCTATTTATGACCGCCGAGCGAAAGCGGTCATTATAGAGTTGCCGCAACTTTTTTCCCTTTTTTTTTTTTTTTTTCCCCCCGATTTTCCGTCAACGATTGCCGGGACACTGGAAGTCTGGGGGACATGAATCTTTGTAGGCATGTAGCCCTAGAACTTTTTGAGCGACTAGAAGCTTTTGGCCCCCAATTCTAATTTGGTCAAAGGTGACATGCCAACTCTAAATAGCTTTCTTTTCATGTGTACTAAATTATGTGACATTTTGTCATAGGGGGCAATGTTTATCGTTGAGGCTAGGTGTCAAAAAACAGTGTTTGTTAAATAACTCGTCAACAATTTTACCCCAGACAACAATTTTGTGTTAGTATGTGGGTTTTACAGAGGCGTATCGACCCAGCACGTAAACACTCATTTGAAACATAGCGCCACCTAGTGATATGGATAAATGGAAAAATTGGGATTTTGTGTTGCAAATATCTTGGACTGAGAAAGTGGGAACTGCACAAAATACGTCATGCACGATCAGCACAAAGACCTCTAAAAGCACAGCACATGCCATAAAATTTGGTCTATAGGGGGTGCTGTAATTGTACAAAATGTCCTTTTTCCTATTATCTAGAGAATGCTAACGTTTACAACCAATTTGTTTTTATTGTGAAATCTGATGACCCTCACCCATTGAAAACACTGGTCGACGCCCACTTCCAATGAAAAAAAATTATGTGAAATTTCAACACTGCGAAAACAAATCCAAACGAACTCGTCATAGGCCGTTCATGTGAATCTCACCAAATTTGGTATATGTCATCTACAGACAATGCTGACAAAAAGTTATCAAAGGATTTATCTTGAGATAAACCGTTTCAAAGTTACATGTCAATGAACATTTACCATGTAGCTTAAAATTCTTTAGAACTCCATATCCTGGCTTCTAATTCCTCAAATTTGGTCAACTTTGACATGCCAACTCTAAACAGCTTTCTTTTCATGTGTACTAACTTTTTTGACATTTCGTCATAGGGGGTGATGTTTATCGTCAAAGCTAGGTGTCGAAAAACAGTTTGTTAAATAACTAATCAACAATTTTGCCTAAGACAACAATTATGTGTTAGTATGTCGGTGTTACAGAGGCGTATCGACCCAGCCAATAAACACTCACTTGAAGCAAAGCACCACCTAGTGATATGGGTAAATGGAAAAATTGGGATTCTGAGTTGCCAATATCTTGGACCAAGAAGGTGGGAACTGCACAAAATATATCATGCATGATCAGCACAAAGACCTCTTAAAGCACAGCACATGCCATAAAATCTGGCCCATAGGGGGAGCTGTAATTTTACAAAATGTCATTTTGTCTATTATCTAGCAAACGCTAATATTTATAACCATTTATCACCTATTGAAAACACTGGTTGACACCCACTTCCAACAAAAACAATTTACGGGAAATTTCAACACTTCGAAAACAAATCCAAACGAACTCGTCATAGGCCGTTCATGTGAATCTCACCAAATTTGGTATATGTCATCTACAGACAATGCTGACAAAAAGTTATCAAAGGATTTATCTTGAGATAAACTGTTTTGAAGTTACATGTCAATGAACATTTACCACATAGCTTGAAATTATTCAAAAGTCCATATCTTGGCTTCTAATTGCTCAAATTTGGTCAAAGTTGACATGCCAACTTAAAGCTTACTTAAAAACACTTCCAACGACAACAATTTTCGTGAAATTTCAACACTGCGAAAACAAATCCAAACAAGCTCGTCATAGGCCGTTAATGTGGTCCATAGGGGGCGCTGTAATTGTACAAAATCTCATTTTGCCTATTTCTTTCACAAATTCCTCCTACACACTATACAAACACACACAATGCAATTCATTCAAACCCCACATCCATGCCCACTTCCAAGAAATCATTTCCACACAATTTCTCACCTCACAACACTGCTCTACCACATATTCATCATACCAACAGTTCCCACATTTCAATACACTGTCATAGTATAGTTTAGTACAGTAACATGCCATATAGAAGTATATTATGCTATGATGTAGTATAGTTATGGCATAGTATACTTTAGCACAGTAAGGTACAGCATATCACAGAGTAGTATGGTGCAGGGCAGTGTAGTACACTGCAATGTGGTGTAGTGCAGTATTGTATTTTTACAGTATAGATTGGTAAGGTTTTATTTTGACTGCATGATTACACTGCATGATTTGTTGATGCGGGCCTGCACTCAGCAGTGAAGTCGGGCAGCAAGAGTGGCTTCAAAATGGCATTGGTTAGAGAGGATGAGACAGAGAGGGCCAAAGACAGACGGAGAGTGTGTCAGAATGTGTGTGTATGTCAAATAAAAATATAAGATATCTTTTTACAGATGAGCAAATGGAAATAGTCCAAAATAGCTAGACCACATTTTGGTTACATGTTCAGTCTGTTATTACCAAGATCAGGAACATAGCATTTATTCTGCACTTTTTTTGCCTTTAATCCCATGTGAAGAACAAGCTGCATTACACGTCTAGTTTGGATTGGGAGTAACATTTTCCTCAAAATGGCAATGATGATATTTTTCTATAACTGTGCAAACAATATGCACTGTGCATGTAAATAATTCTGTTTCAAAAATGTAATTAAATTAGTTAATGTTTATTGTAACTTGCATTATTGTCTGGATAAAGCTGTCTTGTCACAGCTAAGCCCTGCCACTGCATGTGCAGTAGACAGCTGTAGTGACTGTAGGGAGTTTGTAAGAGGTGGCTGGACTGGTGCTTTGAAATGTCACGTATTCCTGCACTTGTGAGTTCAGCTGACAGTTTTGTCTGACGGAACAGCAGATACCCTTGAATATCATGCAGCTAAGATGGATGCATGTAGCTTAGATTAAAGATGCCTTGTCATGTGCGGGCTGTCAGGTTATCAAACAAGAGATCTTAACAGCACATGATCTATCTTTCCTTGGAATCAAACTCGTGGTTTGCCAACAAGTCTAGATAAGTTAGCTCAAGAGACAAACCTCCAGGTAGAACAACCCTGCAGTTTTGTTTAACTGAAATAATGAAATTAGTGAAATTAGATCTTGTGTTTGTTGAGCTAAGACCGAATTATTGTTGAGTATAGCAATCGTAGCATCATAGCTAGAAGGCTAACAAACGTAAGAGTTATACCATGATTAACATTAGCCTTTCATTCATGGCATGGATAATGTAATCATACAGAGAGAACAGTTGCATACCTTTATCTTTTGCTCGTTTCTACTCTTCTAATCGCTTTGAACTTTTTCTGTCCATCTCCTTCTGATTGTCAGTCAACAGTCAGCATACTGTATTTCCCATCCCCGAACACTGTCACTGCTGACCAGGAGTTAAGACTAAACCAATTCACCTTGGTGACCGCATTTTTTATTAACCCTTTCACACAATTAAAAACGTGCAGGAATTATAAACCTGTAAATATAATATTATGAATGAAATGTGCATTATTGGGAAGAAAGCTGATGTGTGACTGACTTTTGCTCACTAATTGCAGAGTATTGCAGAGTCAATTGAGAGACCCAGAGGTGAACTGTCCCCCGCGCCCCCACGCCCCCACGCCCCCTCCCCTTTCCCCTTCTCACACAGCTTCTGTGTGCTGGGCATTATCAGTAGGGGCACCTGCAGCCAGAGGGGGCGCCAATTTGCCAATTTCCTACACGGTGATATAATAGATAATTAAGCATAAACATTATTAGATTTTTTTTTTTTTCAAGTGCTTGTGAGGTCATTGGCGCCCTTCACAAAATGAAAAAAATGGCGCACAGGGTGGCTGCCCCACTCGCCCGCGTCAAGAACCGCCACTGGAGACAGCCCATAAAAGGGAAGCTGACCAGTTTTCCAGCTTTCCAGTTTTAAATAACCTAACTCCCTGTGTGCAAACCTTGTAATCTCAGCATTGCTAAAATCTTTCTCTATCGGAGAAAGCTCAACAGGTTGAGCCCATTTCTATTCTTACACTCTCATTCTTTAGGAGTCAGTGTGTGCTTCTCTGAGTCACTAAGCAACTATTTTTTTGTCCCTACAGCTCTTTCGAGAAGTGAGAATCATGAAAAGCTTACATCACCCAAACATTGGTGAGTCTATCTGAGCTTCATTACCCTGAATACCACCAAGCAGCGCCAGCAGCATGTGCTGCTTATTTATCAGTGCTAATGCATTATTTATGCCTCCTAAATGCCACCTACCAGACTACCCAGGGATGCCATTGTAACCATGTGTTGTCCTCCTTGCATTGCAGTGCAACTGTTTGAGGTGATTGAGACAGAAAAAACACTTTATCTAATTATGGAGTATGCCAGTGGAGGTAAGTAACACATTTAGACATCACAACGTAGCATAACATGAGATAACACACATAGCCACATGAAGAAAAACATCTCAAATAAGACTACTGTCTAACCATAAGTAGGGGAAACTAAAGAACTAAGAATGGCACGTAATCACCACAGTAGCAAAACAGTTAACATGACAACCCAAATCCAATAAGAATTCCAAAGATGACAAACACCTCTGTGATTGGTTAGCATTATTCTATTCAGTCATATATGTACCTACTGATGAATACGCTAATGCTGTCTTGTCCCCATATACATTATGGGTCCTTGCCTTTTTTTTTATCTTAGCAGTGTTTATTATAATTATCCCCTTTTAAAATCACTTTCACCAATCATAAATTAAGCTACTAAATAAAATAATATAATAAATAATAAACCGACTATGTCATCAGCAACATCAGTGTTGTTAAAATAAAGCTCTGAAGGAGGGCACCATAATGGCATTTGACATGTGCGTGTGTCCTCCCTGGTGGTGGCTGACTCTTGGTGTGTGTGTGTCTGTGTTTGTGTCCGCCAGGTGAAGTATTCGACTACCTCGTGTCACATGGGAGAATGAAGGAAATAGAAGCCAGAGCCAAATTCCGGCAGGTAGGACACTTTTGATTCCTAATTTCGATTAAACCCAAATTTCTACAGGAAGATGTTAAGGGAAGGCCTGTCCTTAACAATAGAACACTAAGTTAGGTAGCATATGAAAAAACAGAAGTATTCTTTAGGGCACACTAGTTATTACTTCATACACACCCACACAGACACTAGCACTCAGTATTTAGCCTTTATTTTACCCAACAGTGTTGGACTGTACAAGGGAAGGGGTTACTTGGAATAAGTTCCTGTTTTGGAAAAAGTAGAGCGATTAAAGAAAAAGCATTATGCTGAGCAGTCTCAGTTCACATTTTCTGGCAGGAGTGCATCTATTTACCAATATCTTTTTATCGTTTTTACCGTACACAAGAAAGTATATTTGAAAATAGCCTTTATATTACATTATTTTACATTACATGTAATTTATCTGTCCGTGTATGCACACAGTAATTTACAATGAAATAGATAGTGAAACAGTTTCCCTGGAGCAATGTGTGGTTATATGCATTGCTCAAGGGCACCTGAGCTGAGGATAGGGGTGCAGAAGATTACTGGTTACTTGTTTCACCCACATTTGTGCACTGGTACAGAACTCAATCCCAGGACCAACTCCTTAACCATTAGGCCACACCTGACCCTTTATCCTGGGTCACTGAGCCTGGACTGTCTATAGCTAAGCTCTTGGACCCCCATGCCTTGTCTCTGCTTTAGGAATCAGGACTGGTTATGTTTGGGGAAGTTGTGTTGAACTCATGTTGAACTGGTGGTCTTCTGAGACTAATAATCCTTGTTTTTGTTTCAGATTGTGTCTGCTGTTCACTACTGCCACCAGAAAAACATAGTCCACAGAGATCTGAAGGTGAGGCGCGTTCACCTTTTTATTTAAACACAAATGGCAAATTACGTTGAAATTAGTCGATATTACTTAGAGGATTTTTTCCCTAATGTACTCTTAAGCCCATAATTATTTTGCTGATGACAAATTTGAATTTAACTGAAATACCAAATGCCAATTTTTAATAATTCTTATCTAGCCAGGAAAAAGTCCTAAATTGTCTATTGCAGTGGTCTCCAAATGGCAGCCTGTGGGCCAGATGTGGCCTGCACAAGCCATATATACGGCCCTGCATCATCGTTGGTAACATGAGCTATGTTCCTGTGCAACTGCGCAGACACGCAGAACACTTGACATTTTTGTGTGATTTACATAACTTGATGGAGAACACTTTTCAATGTTCGACACTTGCCTTCATCTTAATGAAGTGATGTAGCCTCTGTGCATAAAATGCATACACAATACACAATTATTTTATATTTGGTATGCTAATAGTACATAGGGAGGATGTACAAGGATACAAGGATATGTGTCTGTGTGTGTGTGTGGAGGGGGGGGGGGGGGTGAAGCGAGGAGCAAGGCTATGTGCTGCGTGGTGTGTGGAGTGTGTGTGAGAGGACTGTGTGTGAGGGCAGGTGGGCATGAGGCGGGGGGCGCAAGGGCTGTATCCTGCATGCTTTGTGTGTGTGTGTGTGACGGGGAGGGGGTGGGTCTTGAGCCATGAGGGCTGTGTCCTATGTGCTGGTGTGGGGGGTGTGAGGGCTGTGTGTGAGGGGAGGCGGTGAGGGGGCATGAGCAAGTGAGCATAGGTGTGTGTGTGTGTGTGTGTGGGGGGGGGGGGGGGGGGGGGGGGGTTGTGTTGAGCCACGAGGGCTGTGTGCTGTGTGTGTGTGGGGGGGCCACATAACGCAAGGATCAAGGCTATATGCTGCGTGCTGTGTGGGGCGGGGGCTTGAACCTCGAGGGCTGTGTGCTGTGGGTGTGTGTGGGGGTGGCATGAGGTGGGGAGTGTGCTGTGTGAGTGCGTGTGTGTGTGTGGGGGGGGGGGGGGGGTGGAATGTGTGTCACATATAACATTTTTGCATTCCTGGACTGAATTTGTATTATAAAATCTTCAAATTTGGGTCAATTGCCAACCTTTATACATTTTACTATATAAGTTCTGTGGGAGGTACAGTGAAATGTCCCTTGATTAATACACACACACACACACACACCATTCATGGAAAAGCAAACCATGGTTTACTGAAATATAAAAGACAGAAAAGGACATAAACAAGCATACATATATACAAATAATGTACTATACAAACTACTGCACTACTGCACTAAAGGACCCTTCTATAACAGTGGACAATTTTACTGGGACACTGTAATCTATCTACCACAAAGCACCTTATCACGACACTTGTTTACCTCGTGGAATTCTTATTACCTTACTTATTATCATTACAATGTTTTTTCTTCCCTCAGTTCAGTGAATGTTGTATTATGCAGACGTGTGCAATAGGTTTGATCTGTTTTTTGCAATATGTATTATGTGTATGCTACTGGACATCTTAATTTCCTTCAGAATCAATAAAGTTACTCTACTCTACTCTACTCTAAATAATGCAATCCAGGAATAAGCACAATACAATAAACACAAAGACCATAATGATCATATATACACTATGTACAAAAGGGTTGATAAGTACTGCCTGCAGCACTTATGTTAACTGAAGGAAGGAAAGAAGTACTGTTCCTTTAAGCACTACAGCAAGGTGTGTCCGTGTGCACCAAGATAGAATGTGGCGCGGGCTATTCAACTGACGTGTAGCCGCTATACCGCCTAAATGTCCGTTCACACCAAGAACTATAACGGTAACAACTATAACTACAACAATATGGGCTTCCACACTAAAGAATGTCATTTTAATGGCAACATTCTAGTTGTGATTTAAACATCTAATAGATCATGACGTCCTGTGAATTCTTATGAATTCTGATTGGCTGGCTGAACTCTAATTGGAGTGCTTTTATAGTTCATAAAATCGAACATGATCCCTCTGAAAGTGAGTTCTGAAAGTGATCCCAACGATATCGTTCAGCCTGTCGTTCATGTTATAGTTGATATGTGAAGGGCACCATTCACTAAGGTTAAAAGTTATAGCTATAATAATCTTTATAGTTATCGTTCTAGGTGTGAACAGCCTTTAAGTAGCAAGTTACTAGACCGAGGTGCTCCCTAAAGAAACAGTTACATGGAGAATGATTGTTGCTAATATTATACAAACAATGAATGATGCAAACATAGAACAGATCAAGCTGCAGGCATTGACACTACGAAGCTACAATAACAACAAGTGAACATGGTACATGACATAGTAACAACATAATAATAGCAACACTTCCTTGCTCATGGATGAGTGTTGATAATGATGGATAATGATAGATTTAGGGATGGATGTAGGGATCCTGATATGTCCATGAAAGAGTCTGACGTGAAGAGGGTGGATCCACTGATGTGTCTCAGGTGGCATGGATTCCCCCTCCAATGCACTGCTCTGAAAATCCACCTTCAGGGTGCTGGCTTTAACAGCTGGCGATCTCCAGAGGGGGTCCGCTGATGGGTATGCTAATCAGGTCAGGACAATAGCCAGCTACAAGGCACACCTCTGGCACCTGAGCAAAGGTTGTTAGGTGCAGATGTTAAATTGCTGACGCCCTAATCACGCCCAGCAATGAGTCTCAGGAGAGAATGATTGGCGGCCTCCCCAAGACTCTGCAGCCCCTTTCACACTGCCAAAAAATGTAGAGAGTAAAATGTTTCTGTTTAATAGTATTAAGTATTAGTAAAAGTAAAAGTATTAGTACTTTCGCCCCGTGCATCTTCACCCTAAGTGTTGTGGGCTTTTTCACCGTGGGCAAAAATGTGTGGATAGAGTAAATTATTTGATGATAGCGCTATAGTTTACCATATGTTGATGGTACCGTGTACAAATAGCGACGGTAATTCGGCATCAAATGTATTCTTTGCATAAATTTGCAAACCCATGTAAGCATCCACGTGCAGTACAGTAGCATGTAATTTGCCCTTGAATGGCTGTACAAAGAGCCAACAACAACTCTGTGTGTCCCGCCATGGTTGTTTTGAAAAACTGAATGAAAACTTTGCAGACAGGTGTATTTACCACCGATGCATGGGTCATTCACGTCATTGTACACGCCCACCAATATTCTTGGTGTAATATTACAGTGCCTCCTCAACCCACCTTTTCAGAATAGGGGTCAAAAACACACCGTGCTTACACATTGCGGTCCTGGGGTAAATTAGCGCGTTGTACCGTGTCACCACCCAGTGTTGTGCAGTGTAAAAGGGGCTATATTTTGCACACAAATAGCATAGACACACACACACACACACACAAACACACACACACACACCAGGCTCTGATCTAATCTGTGTCTGGTGTGTGGCGGCTCTAGGCTGAGAACCTTCTGCTGGACGCTGATGCCAACATTAAGATCGCCGACTTTGGCTTCAGCAACGAGTTTACGCTGGGCAACAAGCTAGACACATTCTGCGGGTCGCCCCCCTACGCCGCCCCAGAGCTCTTCCAGGGCAAGAAGTATGACGGGCCCGAGGTGGATATCTGGAGCCTGGGGGTCATCCTGTACACCCTCGTCAGTGGCTCACTGCCCTTCGATGGACAGAACCTAAAGGTATGTGTGTGTGTCTGTGTGTGTGTGGACATCTGGAGCCTCTACTGAGAGAGAGAGATAGAGAGAGAGCCAAGCAGACAGAGACAGAGAGAAAGGGAGAGACAGATGTTACAGACCAATGTTGGACATCCTTTTCAACAAGGCAGAGTGGAAGGGGTGTGTGTGTGTGTGTGTGTGTGTGTGTGTGTGTGTGTGTGTGTGTGTGTGTGTGTGTGTGTGTGTGTGTGTGTGAGTAAGTGAGAAAGAGATTGAAACAGACCCAAGATAGTTATCTGGACTCTAAGCATCACGTGCTGGTCCATGTAGTGCCGCCCACGTGTGTGTGTGTTTGTGTTTGTGTATGTTTGTGTATATTACGGTAAATGCGTCTATGGGTAAGGACCTGGAGGCACTGACAATCTGGTCTAATACTCAGTAACTCAATCAGGGGCTCAATTACCTTTAGTGAAGATTGCAAGTCATGAGTCATGTTGTTCAATAATGTTTTTCTGTGTGTGTGTGTGTGTGTGTGTGTGTGTGTGTGTGTGTGTGTGTGTGTGTGTGTGTCTGTCTGTCTGTCTATGGGTTTGTGTGTGTGGTGTGTCTGTGTGCATGCATACGTGTGTCTGTGTGTATATGTGTGTATATGTGTGTATGTGTTACAGGAGTTGCGTGAGCGTGTTTTGAGAGGAAAGTACCGCGTGCCCTTTTACATGTCCACTGACTGTGAGGGCATCCTTCGTCGCTTTCTGGTGCTCAACCCAACAAAACGCTGCACCCTGGAGGTGGGAGGAACACACTACACTATTTTGTAGTAGTTAATAGTTCATGCTCAGAAATACCATTGTCTTAATGTCATCATTCAGTTTGTGTAAAGTTCAAGGAGCTAGAGCTCCTCGAGACAGAGCAGTGATACATCCACAAAGTTGACTTATTTTGAGGAAGTCAAGAAATTTGTCAACAAACTAGTCTTTTTGACATTAAATGTTGGTTTTAAAGTCTGTACAATATTCTTGTTTGCTCAAGGCATTAACTAAAATCTGTGGCAAACATGTTTTATATGTCTTATTTCATACAATTTATATGACAACAGATGTATGCGTGAAGGTGAAGGGGCGGCGATGTAATCGTTTTCAAAAACCTGCGGTTTGCTTGTTTGTTTTGTTAGCAAAATAACTCAAAAAGTCATGAATGTATCATTCTGAAATTTTGACAGTATATCACTGCCTCAAAGTTTTGGTGAAAATTGGTTTGTTGGTCACCTCACAAAAAAATTTGCAACATTAACATGGGAACATGGACGGCTTAAAATAGGGAGGGGGGATTGAAGTGTTTTTTTAGTTAAAGTTTTTTTCTTCTACAAAATTATTATCATTATTATTCTTATTATTACTATTACAATATTTATCTACACATTTTCTGAACTCTTTAGCAAATAATGAAGGACAAATGGATCAATGCTGGTTATGAGGGCGATGAGCTGAAGCCTCACACAGAGCCTGTGGCCGACTACAGCGACGCCACCCGCATTGGTGAGCAAACTCACTACTCATACTACTCACACTACAGACACACACACAGCGACGCCACCCGCATTGGTGAGCAAACTCACTACTCATACTACTCACACTACAGACACACACACAGCGACGCCACCCGCATTGGTGAGCAAACTTACTACTCACACTACAGACACACACACACATACACACACACAGGGGGTATTCCAAGTAAGTGTTTTAGTGACTAACACAGACAAGTTAACTCTGAGTGAGCCGTAAGCCTCCTAGTAGAAGAGTCTTGTGGCTTTATTCGCCTACGAATATGAATATGAACACGAAAACATTATTACCCACAAATATGGAAATTTGCCTTTAGTTTCACCATAACAAAACAAAGCCATGGGACTCTCCTTTAAGGAGGGCTACCACTTGCTCAGAGTTAACATAGCCAGGTAAGTGACTAAACCTGCTTTCTGGAATACCCCCAGAGCCTGTGGCCGACTACAGTGATGCCACCCGCATCGGTGAGTATACCATCGCCACCTCTACTACCACTACCTTTGCTTCACATCTTATTAGTGTACTGCAGAAGGCAGTGTAAAGAAACATGAATCTAGTGTGCATTTCAGGTGATATGGCTTTTATTTACAAAGTTTATGAAGATGACCTTCAGCAAGATTTGTGACTTATGGCCATTGTTTCTCTCATTCTTTCTCTCTGTCTCATCGTCTGCCTCTCCTCTTTGTTTCTCTCTCTCTCTCTCTCTCTCTCTCTCTCTCTCTCTCTCTCTGTCTCTCACTCTTCTCTTCTCTCATTTTCTCCCCCTGCAGAGGTGATGGTGGGAATGGGCTTTACTCTGGAGGAGATCAAGGACTCTCTGCTCAATCAGAAATACAATGAGGTGTCTGCTACCTACCTGCTGCTGGGGATCAAGACTGAGGTAATGCTTAGAGGTGGAGCACTAAGAGTTTAAGCCTAATCTGTTGGTTATGGCAAACATTCCTGACTGGAAATACTACAAGTGAAGCCATGACGAGATAAATTCCCTCGAAGAAAGACTTGTTTTCCATTATTCAAAATGCACATATACATATCCAGGCTCACTGACTGGATACACCAGCATACTCTACAACAATACATTTTCCCTATAATTGATGGATGTGGCCACACCAGACTTGACAGTACTGTGCACATTGATCATGTTATTACTAAGTTATAATATGCTTTGTGGAAAGTAGTACATGTAAATATAATATACATGATGTAGTAATTGTTAGCAATCTTTATAATTTTGTGGGGCTTTTTTTTGTTTAGGATGGCACTGAGATATGGTCTGGCAGCCTAACGCTATATGACTTATGTGTTATTTGTTTATTTATTGTTTTTATTTAGGATGGCGCTGAGGCACGGTCTGGCAGCATGACCCTGCCCCGTGTGCGGCCCAGTCCCATAACCAACGGTACCAATAAGCACTCCTCCGCCACCGGCTCCTCTTCATCCTCCTCCTCCTCCTCCCACAGCAAGACACAGCGCAGCAGTTCCACCTACCACCGGCAGAGACGGCACAGTGACTTCTGTGAGTGCAGGGGACTGACCTGCGTCCTTGTGATGCTTTAAAGGAACACTTTAAAGGAACATTTTGGACATAAGCTTATTTCCTGTTTATCCCAGAGTTAGTTAAATAATAATCAGAATAATAATGATATGTATTTCTCAATCCAGTCTCTGACATGGCAGGTAGTAGCCTGGTGGACCACACTTGTAAAACCATTGGGCCTGCCTTTAACCAATCGCTGCAGACTTCGAAGACTACCTGAATTGGTTGCTAGAATTTGTAGTTGCGGAATCAGAAGCCTGTGACGAGTACCCTGAAGTAGTAATCTAGTGGAATACATTATTGAGTGGAGGTGCTACTCTGGCTAGGCAGATAGATCCAATGTACATTTCCTTGATTAAGAACTCCCTGCTGATGTACAGTGGTTTCTCGTTATTCGCGGGAGTTACGTTCTAAAAATAACCCGCGATAGGCAAAATCTGCAAAGTAGTCAGCTTTATTTTTTACAATTATAATAGATGTTTTAAGGCTGTAAAACCCCTTAGTACACACTTTATACATTTATACACATTTTCTCACATTTCTCTCTTCTACTCTAAAAGTTCAAACTTGCAAACATACAGCACTTCAGTCACACAGCTAGCGATGGAATATTTATGTAAATTTTACAAGCTGAGCGCATTCTGTACTGTACAGGAGATTGATTGACAATGTTCTACAGTCCCTTAGCCAATCAGGGCGCAGAACACAATGCGCTGTAAAAAAAAGCATGCACTAAAAAAATCTGCGAAACAGCGAGGACGCGAAAGGTGAACTGCGTTATAGCGAGGGACCACTGCATTTCATGACCATATCCTAAGCCTTCTCCTGTGTGTGTGTGTGTGTTTGTATGTGTGTGCCTGTGTTTGTGTGTGTGTGTGTGTGCGCATGTGTGTATGTGCATGCATGCATGTGTGTGTGTGTGTGTGTGTGTCTGTGTGTGTGGTCTGGCAGGCGGGCCCAGTATGCCAGTGATGCACCCCAAGCGGAGCCCGACCACAGGTGGGGACCGTGACCTGCGTGAGAACCGCATGCCCCCGCGCAAGGCCAGCTGTAGCGTGATGGGCAGCCGCAGCCTGCCCCCCTCCAGCCCCATGGTCAGCAGTGCCAACAACCCCAACAAGGCCGAGATCCCCGACCGTCGCAAGGAGATGACCGCCACCACTGTGAGTATCAGCACAGGGGACGGGAAGCAGTGAGGATGGGGAGGGTGTGTGTGTGTGATTGTGTGTGTGTGATGGAGAGATGGAGATGACCGCAACCACCATGACTATTAGTGGAGAGGATGGGAAGGAGTGGGAACAGAGGGACACTGAATTTGTATGAATCAAAGAACAGACAGAGCGTACACAGCCAGAGACAGACAGACAGAGAGAGTGAGAGAGAGGTAGGGAGAGAGAGAGCAAAAGAGAGAGAAAGAGGTAGGGAGAGGAGAAAAATAGAGAAGGAGGAAGAGAGAGAGATGAAAAAGTACCTTGCATAAAACCAAAAGAGAGACACAGAGAGAAAGCAAAAGAGGGTGGGGGTGGGGGTGTGTTTGACAAAGGTAGCTCTTGTGAAGGAAAACACTAAAAGTGACTGTAGCGAAAGAGGAGAAGTCTCCAGGGTACCAAACATGCACTTTGACCGCAACGCCAAAGAGCCAGGCTCGTTGGTATGGCAGTCAGAGCAAACCCACAACCCTAGTGATGGCACTCCATCACAGTGACAGAGTAAGAGACAGAACGAGAATAACACAGAGAATAGGATAGAGGAGTAAAACAGGGATAGAGAAAAAAAACGAATAATGAAGAAAGCCTCTTTGAGAGGAAGACAAAGCATAAATACAGCAGATACAGAATGTGAAAGAGAACACTTTCATTAGACACAAATGGAGTGAGAATGCAAAGGAGAAGGAGGCACATTTAATACATTTGTGGGAATATTCTTGCTATTTTAACCTCAGCGCTTTCAACCCTGGCACCGGAGCCATCCTCTAGAACTTCACAGGTGTTGCCATGACGCATGTGTGCCAGCTGGCCATAGTTGCGTCTCTGCTAAAGTGGCAATACGGCGATGCAACGCATGTTGGCTCAGGCGCCATTTTCTAGGACGGTATCCCAGACACAGGCCTCTGCAGGACATGCTGAATGTGTTAGAATGTGTGTGTATGTTAAAGATAAATTGAAATTACATGCAAATGAGACTGCACAACAGCCTGTTGGGTTACATAAGTGGCTACTGAGTGTGGCAGGGGGTCAGGAGGTGTGCAGCAGTTAAAAGCTTCCCCCCGCACTTCTGTTGCTGCTTTTATGACTCATTTCCAGGAAGTCATCCAAAATACTTCTTGCACCTTTTTCTGTGATATCCTGTTATAACTGGTTGATATTCTGATATAACTGGTTGATATACAAAGTGCAGCTCTGCCTTACATACGTATTTATGCAAAAAGCTGTCCTCTTAAGGTTCACTTAAGCTGTTTTTTTTCTTTATTTTTCTTCATACTATTTAGCTTCTTGCTGCTATTAGTTGTGCTACTGTACCCACCGTATCTCACATGCCCGAAACCTATAAACATCAGAAAAATGTTTTGTTATTTTGATGTGTTCAACGCACTGAAAAATATGAAAAATCTAACTCAGCCTTGGTGTTTGTGTCTGTGTGTGTGTGTGTGTGTCTGTGTGTGTGTCTAAAGAATAACATCCCAGGCAGTGCAATGACTCGCCGAAACACGTATGTGTGCACAGACCGTTCCAACACAGACAGACACTCACTACTGCAGAACGGCAAAGAGAACAGGTGAGTCACACACTGAAGTTGCACATCATAACACACTGGGTTACTTTACCAGTACTAGTATTTTCATTAGAGTGACTACTACTGGTTACAGCTCACTACTGCAGTATGGCAAGAGAACAGGGTGGGTCACTACAGTTACACAAAATGACACACTAGATTTGCTCACTTGTATGAGTATTTTATCAGAGACAGTAGTGTTGATTAAAAAAAAGACAAAGTATTGGAATATTAACAAACAGTCTTTTGTTCTACAATCACCAGGACACATGTCATGCAAGTTAATGGCATCTAATTCAAATAAATAGTTAATACATGTTAGGGAATTCATATTTTCTTCAGGCAGACTCTACCATCGATAGCTTGTACTGCTTAGCAGTGCTTACAGTGCCTTAACGTCTCTTCCTCTCCCAATCACTCTTCTGTCCTCTCTTCTCCTTTTTCTCCTGTACTTTATTTCTTCTCTTTTTCCCTTACTATTATTACTGTAATAATATGACTTTTTCTAACTCTAACTTTTCTCTAACTCTAACCGTCCCTCCATCTCCTCCCCTTGATTTTCTGTCTTTTCCTCTCTGTCTTCCTCCTCTTCCTCCTTCTCTTTTCCCTCTCCCTCTCCCTCTTTTTCTATCCTTTTCTTCACCTCTCTTTTTTCTTACTAACACTCTACTCCTCTTTCTCCCTCTCTGTCTTTCACACCAATCCCCCTCTTCTGTCTTCCTTCTCTGAATCCCTGTCTTTTCTTCCTCTTGCTCCTCCTCTTCTGTCTATTCCTTCTCCTGTCTTTAGTTCTCTGTCCCACCGGCTGCCCCCCACCTCTCCGTCCACCCTGAGCATGGCGGGCGCGGGCGCGTCCTCCTCCTCGTCCTCTGGGGAGCGCTGTCGGCTGACGCGCGGCTCCACCATCCGCAGCACCTTTCACGGGGGCCAGCTGCGCGACCGCGTGCCCCCCACCTACGGCCCCCCCCCCCACCTCCCCGACGCTGCCCCACCACGAGGCCGCCGCCCTGCCGCCCCACGCGCGCAGCCGTGCAACCTCCAACCTCTTCAGCAAACTCACCTCCAAACTCACGCGCAGGTAACGGGCCATGCCAATGCCGAGACCAGACTAAACCCCTCCACCCCACTCCAGCCACCCATGCCCGTGCCCCTCAGCAAAGACAGAACTCACACACATGCACACACACACAGAGACTGAGAACTGAGCGCCCCCTACATACACATACACACACTCACACAAACCTGTCCTTATATTGAAAAAAAAAAACATTACGCCATTTTTAACATATTGGAAAAATAATGGCATTGTAGGAAGTGTGCTGATGTGTATGTGTGTGTGTAAATGTGTGTGTGTGTGTGTGTGAGAGAGAGAGAGAGAGAGAGAGAGAGAGAGAGAGAGAGAGAGAGAGAGAGAGAGAGAGAGGAGAATAAGAGATTGAGACCAATGTTAATTTCCAAGAGTGCCAACAGCGGAGGGGGTGCTCATGGATTTCTCCCATGATTGGTTCCAGGAAGGGCTTTGTAAAGCAAAGGATCTCACATGTGTGTTGATTAACTGGGGGGAGCAGGTGATTCATATGTGTTTACTTGTTTACTGAAGGCACAGGGTCAGCTGACACCTGGTCATGTGGATAATGTGTGCGTTCACTGGCATGGGGAAGCTGGGTGGCCACATCTGCCACCCACAGCAGGTTTCTCTGTGGCCATTAAAATGGTATGTCTGGAAATAAAGAGTTAATAGGGATTGTGTGGGGAATTGGAATAAAGGGTATTTGAAGGGTTATTTTGAATAAAGACTAACTAGACAGCTAGCCAGAATCAAGGAGTACTTAAGGAATCAAACATAGAGAATAGGGTACATTTAGAACAGCAAGGGCTCCTGACCTACTGTATAGCAGATAGCTGGAAACGATTGGCTCCTGCAGTTGTCTGTCAGAGTTTGTCATTTCCAGTCTCCATAGTAACTTGCCCATTATGAGGAAATGGTTTCCCTCCTGGGTGGGCTTTAGTGACACTTGAAGGATTTCTGATGTGGTATAAACTGTACAATACTCCCATGTAAATCCTGTCCATTTACTACAATAAAACATGTGACACCGTACCTGTAACTGAGTCGCCAGTCTGAATTCCAGTGTTCTCTTTTCCTTGCAGTTGTGATCTTTTGGGGGGTGGTTCAATCAAGCACCAGACCCCTTTCACCTGATGTGTGTGTCTAAGCCTCTCTAGGTCCTCGTAGGAGTCTGTGTGAAGGCAAAGCTGCTTTTCTAGATGTAGTCCGGGCCTCTTGCCTCCTTTTTCCCCTTCGCTCTCAACTCATTGATGCCATTTACCCGTCTCTCAGTCCTGCTCTCATGGCTGCTCTATCTCTGGCTTCTCCTCCCTGGGAATACTCACTTCCTGTCTTTCTTTCTTTTTGTGTCTCTCCTCTCTTCCTCTCTCTTTTTGTCTTGTTTGTCTCGCTGTGTCTCTCTCACTCACATGCTCTGTCTCACCCTCTCTCACATACACTCGTCCTCTTCGGCTTTTCATTCTTTGCTGTTTTTCCGTCCTACCTCTCATGCATACTTGCTCTCTTTTCATCTTGTTCTCGGTCATGCTCTTTTTCTATCCGCCTTCTTTTCTCTGTCCTTCTTACCTTACTTTCTTTCTTTCTTCATTTCTTTCTTTAATTCTTTCCTTTTTTCTGTCTTTGTTTCTTTCTTTCTTCCTGTCTCACATTTCTCTCATTCATGTCTTACCTTCTCTCTGTCTGTTGGTCTGTCTCTCACTCTTAATCTTTCCTTCTGTCATTTTCTCTCACTTACTCTCTGACTATCATTCATCCCCTCTCTCTCTCTCTCTCACTCTCTGTCTCTCTCTCTCTCTCTCCCTATTACTCACCCCTACCCCTCTCTCTTTCTCCCTCTCTCACCTTCTCTCTTTCTCTGTCCTGTCTGTATGTGTCAGGGTCAATCTTGACCCTTCTAAACGCCAGGGCTCAAACAAGTCAGTGTCGGGTTGCACTCTCCCCCAGGGATCAAAAACAGTTAGTAAGTCTCCCCCTGTCTCTTGCTTCTTTGCCTGCCTGCCTGTCTGACTACTTGCCTGCCTGTCTGACTGACTACTTGCTGTCTGCTGCCTCTGGTTGCATGTCTATTTGTCTGCTTGCCTGTGGGTCTGTTTCACTGCTAGCCAAATGTTTGTCTGCCTACCTGCTAGCGTGCATGCAAGTAGTGAAAATTTGTTGTGACTGCCTGACTAAGTGGAGTGTATTTTGTATAAAGGACTGTTGCTAAATGAGTCGTGCATTGCTAGGTTTATTTAGTTGTTTGTTTGTTGATTGGATGGTTTGTTTGTTCCGTTGTTTTCATTGCAGCAAGATATCTTGCATCAAAAGATGTTCTTCCACTGAGCTTAGCAGAGAATGAACAGACAGGCCCACACAAACAGGCCTGAATGGACTGGCCTGAAAAATAAAGGTCCGAAAGAACAAGCCCGAATAACCAGGGCTGAACAGCCCCAAGTGACCCTGTCTGCCCCACTGTTTCAGTGGGAGGGCTGTTCCACATGTATGTTGAGTGTTATCTATGTCTCAAAATATCTGTCATTCAGCACAAGACAGTTATTCAGAGTCCTGTGTAGAACCATTTAGTCCAGTAGTAGAGAGGTATACAGGGCCATCTACTATTCCTGCCAGACAAGACCTGTAATGTCCGGAATATATACAGTGGCAATCCATTGCTTTGTACAACAGATGGCAAAAACAACTAATCTTACAACAGATCTTACCTTAAAACCCAAACCTCTCAGACAACGCATTAGCATCCTAGGCACATGCTACAAAGAAACAGTTTTTTAAGTGTAGACCAGAGGATCTGCAGTAATGCAGTCACACTTGTTATATACAGATGAACACTTAACGTACAGTAACAGTTTTACATCAGGCATGTGTTGAGAGAATTGTGGCATCTTTGCTCAGCTCATTGGTTCAAAAAGCTGATGGTCCCTTTATCTCTCTTTGCAGGCCATGCACACTATATAAAATGTGTCGGTCAGCAGTAATGTTATAACAGCAATTGTCATTCCATTCCTCAGGTGACAGTGTTGTCATGGAGGGTTGTCTGGTTTGTGCAAGTGTATAGTATGTGCTTTAGTCATTGAGTGTGAACTTCATGTGCATGATAGTGAAAGCATGCTAGCACAGGTGATCAAGTCCGCACTATGCCATTTTGTGTTGAATTTCTGCAAAATAGAGTAATGATTTTATTTTTTTCCTTTTTCTATTTCTTTTTCTTTTTTCTCTTCCTCTCAGGGTCGCAAATGAACCTGAGGGAGTCAGCAGACCTTCGGTCACAGGGTAAGTATTTGTTCTCATTCACGTAGACCATCAGATGAATGATCATGCAGCTGACACACACAAGCATCTCTCTCACAACAATATTTGACTCTCTCATCAACAAAGCTCCCTTTGAGTATATGTTCGATAATGTGAAACATCTAAAGAAACAGCTTTGATTGTGGTCAGCAGCATAACTACTGGTCAGGTGTTTCTGTTTATTTAGTGTGTTCTGTCTAGTGTGTTAAATCCAGTGTACACACCTGATGGAGTAACAGTATTTCACAGAAACCATTTTTCATTTTTCCATTTCTCGCTTGCCTAGAAAGGTGTCATTGCAGTTTATTTTTCTCACTTTTCTTCACCTTGTACTGTAGTACCTTACTCAGAATAGAAAAAAACATGTGTGTTTTCGAACTAATCACTCTAAACCTCAGCAGACCTAAACCTAAATATTTATAATATTTATAAACCAGTCAGATCAGAGTGTGTGAGCCGTCCAGCAACAACACAGTTCAGGTGAAGGGTGTACGAATGTTAGGAGGATGAAAGTTGTAAAGAATATTGGGGTCACTTACCCATAAAGGTTAAATGAAGATGTACAATATTGACATGACATGATGACAAGATGACATGGAATCATCAAAGCATGTAAATGTGGTGTACAGTAGTATATATTACATTAAGCACAGTAGTAACATTAAGCACAAAAGGTCTTTTTTAATATCTGAGCTGTCTGTTAATTTTGCTTTCTGTTTGTCTTCTCCTGTGGTGTGGCATCTAAACCTGCTGTCACTCTCTCTCTCTCTCCCTCTCTCTCTCCCTCTCTCTCTCCACAGTGGCCATCTACCTGGGCATTCGAAAGCGTCCGAGTCCCGGTGCGTCGGAGGCGGGGGCGGGCGTTGGTGGGGGGGGGATGTGAGGGGCCGAGGGGCCGTGGCCCCCCCCCGTGCGCCGGCGGAGGTGGTGCTGGCAGTGCGGGAGGCGGCGCGGGGCTGCGGCTGCCAGGTGCGCCACACGGGGCCCTTCCTGCTGTGCTGTAGCCGCCAGGCCGAGGGCGGCGCCACTGTGGCCTTCCAGGCGGAGGTGTGCCAGCTGTCGTCCGCCGGCACCGCCCCGGAGGCCAACGGCGTGCGCTACACCCGCCTGTGGGGGGCTCCGCTGGCCTTCCGTCACCTCGCCACACAGATCTCCAAGGAGGTGGAGCTCTGAGAAAGAGAGAGAGAGGGAGAGGGAGGGAGAGAGATAGAGAGATGAGGAGAGATAGAGGAAGTGGAGTGGGGAGAGGTGCATTCTGGGGCTGGGCGGTCAACACACTGAGGCCAGACTGACTCCTAAGAAGGCCTCACTGCTAATGCCACCCCACCCCGCTCCCCCCTCCCCATCCCACGCCCATTTCGCTGTAGAGAACTACCCCCCCCCCAACCTTCTCAAAATTGACAACCCCCCAAACACCACCCCAACCCCTCCACCCCTACCAAACCACTTCAAGGGTATATAAACTTTTTAAGACATCCTCCTACTTCTCCTTACGCTCCTTACAAGCCCTCTCTTGCCCAAACACACACACTTGAACACTCACACACACACACACACACACATACATTCTAGAGAGAAACTTCACTAGCGTACATGCCACACATAGAGAGCTTACACATGATTCTCTGTTTGACATGCTGCAAGCACTGGTTCACACACAGACACACACACACACATGCACACACATACACACTCCCTTTATCCTGTGTTTCTGCACTCAGATACTCAAGTCACACACACACATACACACACACGCGCGCGGGCACACACACACACACACACTAAAGAAAACATGCCTCTGAGCAACCTCATCTGCTGGACTGAGATCCAGTCTCTTCTTTTTTATAATTTTATTAATTTATTCATAATTATTAAGACCTTTGTTAGACATGTTTTTTACCACCTCTATTTATAATTCCTTCCACTGTTGTCATCTTGGTCATCCTCATTCATGTTCCTGTGGATTTATGTTGTGTTTTCCTCTTCTTATGTTGTAACACTGACAGCTCAACCCTCACAAAGGTGTGTGGATACTAATATGCATAAGTGATGCCAGAGAAATAGTGCATTCTTTACATTGGCTTTTTTAGCTGAGCAACACCGAGGGTGTGTGTGTGTGTGTGTGTGTGTGTGTGTGTGTGTGTGTGTGTGTGTGTGTGTGTGTGTGTGTGTGTGTGTGTGTGTGTGAATAACTTCATCATGCTAAGACCCGACGAGGATATATATTTTTTATACATTTTCCCCTTTTCTTGGTGGGGGTGGGGGGCATTAAATCCAATTTCTTATTCAATAGTATCTCAGACAGGCTTTGATTGGTTGTTCTGCAGTACATAGAGTGTTAATATAGACTATGGAGCTGCTGGAGAACTCACAGCCTCCTGTTGTAGAGCCGTCCTTGATCAATGTGTTGATATGAACATTAGCCAAGCATCTAACAACTTATCTGCCAGTGTGGTAGAAATACTAATCACCCTTACTCGTAAAAATTGCAATGTCATACTGTTAATTGATGAAGTAAAATTACCTGAGAGATACTTATGAATGTTGTCAGAGAAAGTGAAATTCAAACATGGTTTGGTTTATTGGAAAGTAAGTGTGTAGTTGGTTGGTTGGAAAGTAAGTGATTGAACGTTTATACTGAAGATTTGTTAAGTTGGTGTATGTGTGTGTGTGTGATGTGTAATCAGTTACTCCTTTTTCTTCAGGTTTATATGGTTCCAAGTCATCAGGGTCATTTTGTATGTATGAAGTGATGAAAAAGCTGGAATGTAGGTACAGAGTGGTATAATTAAGGAGCAAAAGCTTTGCTTGACAGTCTGTCAAGGAGATATGAGAGGAGAAAAGATATCTGAGGACATGTGAAAGCAGTAGCACTAATATGGCATCAGTTCTGTTGTGGTGCTGTTTAATTATGTGATTGATGAGACTGTTGTGTTTTTCAGACTTGTGAAACTTATCCACTGTATTTATCTACAACAGGAAAGGGATGGTTTGCATCCTTTAAAAAATCCAACCTGCACAGTAATTCCAATCTGAAATTTGAATTCAAATGTTCTCATTCAGTGTATCCAGTGCCAGTGTGGCATTTTCTGGTTTGCTCAGTTGCAGCATTGGAAACTAGGAATTCACTTTTTTCCCAGTAACTGATGGCTGATTTTTTTTCTGTGAAGAAGCTAGTTCGAATAGACTGATGCAGAGAGTCTGAGATTCCGGAATGCTTAGCATTCCAGAATGTGTAGGCCTCACTTCCACAACTACAGCCCCCTTCCCACATTCCACCATAGTGCTCTCTCTCCATGGCAACCACTCCAGACAATACAGACAATCCACAAAGCCTTCAGATTATGCAGATCCACTGAGGACCAAGCCAGTCCCCTCCCCCTCACTCACCCACTTCGCCTCCTCTGTGTCGGCCTTTGTTGTATCCACATGATGCCAGAATCACTCTGGTTACAAACACAGGGCCTACGCCGGGTCATCCTAGCAAGGTCTGTTATCGCTGTCAGGGCCCAGCCATTTTTTTCACCTTGAAAGTTGGATTGACTAGAGTGATGAATATAACTGAACTTTATTTTTTTCCCCCATACCAGTTATATAGCAGTAAGCTAGACATGTGGTTCTGGCCTGGCCCTTCTCTGGCTGTAACCCAGCCCTGGGTTGGCCTTGTCCTGACCCCCTCTTGGGTTAGTCTGAGTCATCCCAAAAAGCAAACAATAGGGAAAAGTTTACAGGTTCGTGAGGGCTTACCTAGGAGGAAAATGCATACTGACTCAAGACAGGTTGTCTGTCGGTGCTGCTAGAAATGTTAGGCTCTATGAAAGAATGCATTTTGGGCCCCCATCCATTAGTAATGAGAATAACAGTGTCCTCATACAGCCCCTTTCGATGCTTTGCCCTCAGAATTGTGCTAACTTCACCCAACTTGGCTGCAACCTCAGGTCAAGGCAGGTTGTTTTGGCAAAACTCTCCACCCACAACCTCAAAAGAGAGATGGATTTGATTAAATGCTTCTATTCGTGTGATAGGAATTTGCAAGTGTTATATCCAGAGTGTCTTGGTTAGCACTGAACGCTTTTGTGCACCTTACAGATAGACTGGTGTTTTTTTCATGCTATCATATTTATTATGTGCAATCTTACTGTTTTTCAGAGAAATATTTTGTCACATTTTGCAGCTGTATCCATCCACTCAAGATGCCCTTATGGTAGATGAGAATTTTCAAAATGTTAACTACTGAATACAACATCTCCATTCCGCTTAGTAAGGGATCAGCAGTAAACTGTCCTAAACAAGTGATGCTACTGTGATCCTCAGCCAAAACACACTAGTAAGAGCATTACCTAATAATTCAGAATTCATTGTCACTACCACCTCTCCTAACGCTTGTTAATGAGATTAATGACTTCACTGCTGTGTTAATCTGTGAGTGGAGAATAGACTGGCCAGCACTGAGGAAGAGGCCTGGCTGGGTCCTTATATATAAGGTTTACTACAAGACTACTCCTTTGCCTTTAGGTTCGGTTCACAAGAGAACTGTTGGAGTGTGTCCAAGACAAGGACAACTTCTGACAACCTCTGCATGCAGTCCTTCAATGGCATTACTGTACTGTTTCAAGTGTTAACAATTGTAAAATAAACAATGAAGTACAAATTAAACTGACGCATTGTGCACACAATGTTAGCTCTTCAATGCAGCCAAAACACATTTCCTCAAGGGGTTACACTGTGTATGACACAGAAGTAAAGTCACACAGAGTAGAAGTATTAGTGTTGTTCTTACCAGAATGGCAGGACTAGTCAAGTGGCCAGTTATCCATTTTATAGACCCTAGTCTGTTCCATATTGAAGCCTTACACCATGCATACACACAAGAAGCTGAGTGCTTTGGCAAACTCTATTGCTTTCATGCACATAGAGGTGCCTATAAGGTCTGTGTATCATAATCTCTCCTAACATGAGAATTCAAGATCTACTCTTGTACTACACATTTCAGTTATTTCAGGGTTAGAGTTTAAAAACAAAATATTATTGCACTTTTGTCTGATTGGTTCACAAAACACAGTACACCAAAGAAAGAAGATTATATCAAATAAAGGTTTTAGCATGCCAGTAATACTGTATAACACTATAAATATTACATAAGAAGTCAACATTTTAAATGTGATATACCGTATTACATTTTGACTCTCTGTACAACCATAGGCTTCAGTTTGACAGTCTTATTCAGTCTCTTTGCCAGGGTAATTCTTAATTATGTTTTAATTATAGTACATCCTAACAGAAGTCTAGTCCTGTATAAGCCTAAACAATTTTATGTGTATCATTAACTACAGTTACGATTTTGAACTTTGAACTTCAATGTCATCAGCATTATAATGTCTAGTTGATTTCTTTTTCACCAGATGATCAAATGCAGCTATCTTCAGTTACAGTACAGGAGCATCATTGCAGGACTGTATGCATGTTTATGATCCAAACCATATATAAATGTTGTTGAACACTGAATTATTGTAATAGTTGACATCAAAACAGAACATGTTGAGGATTAGAAAGCGCAAAAAAGCACAGTTAACATCATAGAACAGAACAGAAAACACAGTGAGGAACAGAACTAACATCATAGAACAGAACAGTTAACATCATAGAACAAAACAGCTAAGATTATAGAACAGAACAGGTAACGTTATAGAACAGAAAAGCTGCCACAGTGAGGAACAGCTAACGCCATGGAACAGAACTGCTAACCTCATAAAACAGAACAGCTAACGACATATGAACTGATGTCATGGCACAGAACAGAAAAGCCATACATCATGATGGATTATGTATCATTTCCACCTGTCTACCATTCCATCTCTACCTAATGCTGTAAACGTTACAACATTATCAAACTAGCCAATGAGAGTGTCTAAAATTGGCTAGTTTATCAATGCCCATTAGACACCGCAAGATGATTTACCACAAATGCATCTCTGATTTGCACTGGAGTTTACTTCCTATCACATCACTCGGTTTTTGTTGATTCCTTTGTTCTAGAAAAGGCCTTACTGGTTTGTTATCATCTATTTGCCACCGGTCGAATTGAGATACAATATTAGGGCCTGGTTGTGTCCCTCTCTGCGTGTTCCCATCCAAGCCCTAGCTCATGTAGGGAGACAAGCTTTCCCCAGCAGTGATGGTATGTGGTTAGAGATGTACCTAAATCACAAGAAAAGACTAATGAACTAATCATCAGCCAAGCAATATTGGGTGTCATCCTATTGTTTTTGTTTGACCTTTTTTGTTTATTTGCCACATTCTTTGGAATAAATATTTAACTTTCTGGTAAGTCAAAACTCTGAAGTCATTACAGAGATTCTGACACCAAATAGGATGTGTTTCTGTATTCACAATCTTGTCTCGACACAGTTTAAGTGCAGTGAATATACTAAGTTTCCTGCCTTAATATTTAGAAGTTTTGGAGTAAACATTCAGATTTTTAGATCAATTTACAAAGAGTGACTGGGCTGTCAACTCACACAACACAGCCACAGGATGTCCACCTGTGTAGTCCTGTGTGTGTGTGTGTGTGTGTGTGTGTGTGTGTGTGTGTGTGTGTGTGTGTGTGTGTGTGTGTGTGTGTGTGTGTGTGTGTGTGGTTACATGTGGATGAGGAGGGAAGTGTTGGCTATACGTTTTGTAATGTTTCTGTTCTACATTGATGACTCGTCTTCTAGATCCTTTGGACTGTAATCCCAATCCACCACAATCCTGAGATCTTTATCACTCTTTCTCAGTCCAGCACTATTTGTTTTTTTCCTGTTATTTTTCTTTGCCCATGCATCTTTTTTACCACCTTTTCCTTATGTTACTCTCTGAAATGTCACGGGCACACTCATCTGCTCTGCTCAGCACCCTACTGGATCATTGGGGACTTCTGTGTCTGGACTTCTGCAAAAGGAGGAATTTCTTCTGCGCAAAGCCACCTCCACACAGCCAACACCTGACCCGGTCCTTAAGGTTTCCCCCGTCTTTAAATATTGTTCATTCTTAGATCCCAATGCACTTGCATTAACTTGAATCTGCTGCACTCCACGACGTCATGGGCTGCAATGCCCGGATGCTACCGCAGGAGGGCGACATTGTCTTAAATGTGAACACTTCAAGTTGTGGATATTTGCACAGGTACTTAATTTATTTTCTAGAATAATGTCTTTAACGAACATGATTTATATCAGTCGAAATAAGGCTGTATATAAAAAAACATATGATTATAGTCTGTAATTTAGAACTCCAGGTATCCTCTTAGCTAGTGCAGAGGAAGTACATTTAGTTCCTATCCAGTTTCTGTCTGTGAATAAAAGGAGGCGGACTTGATTTGCAATCTTGCATGACTTCAGAGTGCAGTTCAGGCAGGGACAAAGCAGTGTAATTTTTTCCTCACACAATAGTCAGACAGGGCATGTATGGGCAAACCTAGCGAACAAACAAATGAACAAACACAAAAAGAAATGTCCTAAAGCTGTCTCCCCAAGCTACCCAAAGTTATATGTTCTCTCTCTTTCTCTCTCTCTCTCTCTCTCTCTCTCTCTCTCTCTCTCTCTCTCTGTCTCCTCTGTCTCTCTTTGTCTCTCCCCCTCTCTTTCTCCCCTTTCCTCTTTCAGTAAGTTTTTCTTTATTCTATCTGTCTCTCTCTCTCATGTGCTGTGTGCATGCATGAGGAAGAATGGTGAATCCTAGGAGTCTCTGTAGCAGCTATACCTTTCCTGGAGCAAGCTGATCCCATGCATGAACAAGTGTGTGTGTGTGTGTGTGTGTGCGTGCGTGCGTGTATGTGTGTGCGCGCGTGTGTGTTTGAGAGAGAGAGAAAGAGAGAGAATGAGACCAATTATTTTGATTTAGCAATTGCCTTTCTAAAGATTTGTTGAGTGTACACCCTGCAAAACCAATATATATGTGGGAGGCCAATCTTTGGAGCAAGCGTCTATTTCCTTGAGGCTTAGTATTATAAGTGACGTGCACTGTTTGCAATGCTCTTTTTTGGGAAAAAAAAAATTCTAATATGCAATACAGTATAAGAAGCTTGAGGGAATGAGCGGGCAGTAGTTGAGAGTTCACTAACAGACCTGCTCAATGCTATTGTGGTGTGTATGTAGACACAAGGTACCCAGGGCCCCTCTGTCCTCAGCCCCATACTGTGGAAGGATGACAAACCAAGCAGAAGAGAAATAAACTTCACAAATGTTGGAATATGTGGCGTCACCCTGGTCTTTTTTTTATGATGTGTGATGCTGTTCATTTTACTTTAACCCTCTGCAGTGGAAGTCCCTCAGGAGGGACTGTTTAAGTTTGTAAGGTTGTGTTTACAGAATTGTGCAGAAAAAAATATCTTTACATTCGCTTTACTTTCACATTATTATTACTAATGTCTTCCAGAATATAACCATATGTGTCACTTTAGTTAGCTTTTAGCTGAAAAAATGTAAAAATGTCCCAGACCCCAGAGAACTAAACTGTGTCTGGAGTGTTATTTTGTTTACGTATGATGTGTTCCCTGTTTTATAAGGTGGCTTGAGTGGGGAGGTCATAATTGTGGGTTGCAAATAATTTTTCTAGCTTAAATATCTTTACTTGTCTGCTGCATTGCTCTAATGACATGCACACTTAAGGTCAAACACAAAGTCTTTAGTTTTTTATGGGGTTTCAATTTATTGTTTCACAGTTTGATTGAATACTTTACAACCAAATGTTACAGGTCAAATTGGAGGTGAAGTAACCACATCAGGCATGCCTGTATCTGTGGCGTCTGATCCCAGGATGTTACCAACTGAAAGAGAACAAAATGTGGAGGAGGAGGAGAAAAAAAAGATGCACTGAGAAAAGAAAGGAAAAGAAAAAACAAGTGGAAAAAGGGTGTCAGCAACAGAGCAGAGTCAAGAGTCTCTTGTCTGGAGGCGCGGTTTCCTCTGCATTCTGGCGGATTGCACGATTGACTGTAGAAAACAAGCAAAAAAATGGCCACGCACAGGTCCCAGTTTACTTCTGGGCTGGGATCATGCTATCGATGGCCTCGCCCTTCTCCAGCTTCTTCTCCATCTCAATCATCAGCTTGACACCGTCAACAACACACTGCACCTGGTCGACCTCAGAGGTGCCAAGACGGTCTGCGTTGGAGATGTCGAACACGCCACCGACGGAGGCAGTGTCCACACCACCTAAGGAAGGCAAGCAGAGGCAGAGGCACAGGGAGAAGCGTCACGAACGTGTGTGCTTGACAAAACGAAAGCATGATTATTTCTGAAAAGACAGAATTTTAAAGCCATAGAGCCCATCTCACACCTGTGTCACCCTTAGCATTACTCAGCTGAACGCTGTGCGTCATTTGTCACAGGTGTGTGGGCGCCAGTGTTGACAGGTGTGGGCGCCAATGTTGACAGATGTCCTGCACCAAATGCCAAAAGTCCTGCCATCTAGATCAGTTGGCTCAGTTGGTGACTGGAGCAAATATGTGGCAGGACTTAACTTTCTGAATCCAGGATGTCCACCTCTGTGTGTGATCTTGTGTGTGGTGTGTGTGTGTGTGTGTGTGTGTGTGTGTGTGTGTGTGTGTGTGTGTGTGTGTGTGTGTGTGTGTGTGTGTGTGTGTGTGTGTATGGGTGATGACGTGTATGTTGTACCTGTGCCACGCTTCTGCAGACGCAGCCTCTTGAGGATCTCATCGAACTTGGGGTGCTGGCTCAGCTTCTCCAGCTTGACGTGGACGCCACCACGCAGGCCAGTGCCCAGGTTGGAGGGGCAGGTCAGGATGTAACCCAGATGCTCGTTCCACATGAAGCAGTGGTTGTGCTTCTTGAAGATCTCCTCAATCTGAATCAAGAGAGACAGAAACAGTTATACACTACACTACACAATATTCTAACCTGCACTACACACTGTCTACACACTGACTTCCTGGCTTCTACCTGTTCCTATACCACAGGATTTTACTAATTAGCTCCTCCACCTGACTAAAGAGTTGTGCTCATTAGAATTAGCTGGTTTAGTAAATGGCAGATTACATTATTAGATTACCTTACACTTAGCTGACGCTCTTATCCAGAACGACTTACACATATTTACAGGGTTTCAGTTACAGTCCCTGGAGTGATGTGGGGTTAGATGCCTTGCTCAAGGGCCTCTCAACTATGGGTAGGCCGGGATTCGAACCGGCAACCTTTCTATTGCAAGACCAACTCCCTAACCACTAGGCCACAGCTGCCCTATGGCTGCAATGTACATGTGGACATTTTCCACATAATTCATAATTCTGCTTCATGGCATATCGGGAAGGTTAAATCTGAAACCCTGTGGGAACACTAATAATCAAACTCTCTTGAAACGGTCTACATTATTACTAATCCACATTAGCAGCTGCATTGTGTGGTGCCAGCCAAGATGGTGCCTACCCTCTGCAGACCAACGCAGAAGCGCCTGAACACCTCCTTCATGTTGCCACCCTTCTGCATGGAGATGACACGCAGATGATCCTCCTCGTTGACCCAGACCAGGAAGGTCTTGTTGTCGTTGTGCCTGAGGGGGGCGCACAAGAGCTGTTTAGTGGAGAGGCATAAGGCTCAAGCACTAGCTTATGTCAGATGAGTATGGGCTACCAAACAGGTCTAATGCGATGCCAATTTTGGCCCACAAATATTAAAAACTTGGCCAATTGCTGTGTGAATGTAAAAATGCACATATCCAGATCTGTACAGAAATACTTGAAAGTTGTGTTCACAGAATCGTTTAACTTATTTAAATTGAATCTGAAAGCAAATTTAAATTCAATCTGATTTGTGCTGGACCCATTATTGGTTATCTGGGGGTTATATTCCAAACAAAGTACACCCAAGTTGACTGAAGCCCAACTTAATAAACCCCCACAGAGTACTGAAAGCTGCTTACCAGATGCCTCTAGCGTCGGGCCAGTCACGGGCCATACCAGCGCAGATCAGCAGGGGGGACACGGGCTTGTCAAACAGGAAGTGGTCAGCGATCAGCTGCTCCTGCTCAGCATCGGTCATGGCCTTCAGGGGGTAGTACTTGCCCTTGAACTCTCCGTCCAGGCTGTTCAGGGCTATAAGGGGCAAGGAAACACTGTCAGAAAAGGCTTTGCTCTGAGAGAGCTGTCTATGCCCTGTCTGTGTCAAGGTGTTTTAATGCAAACAAGTAATGTCTTTTATTTCCTGTTAACTATTTCAATGTATTTTTGCTGCTGTGTTATTGGTCAGATCTCCCTTGTAAACAAGATCTTTGGTGTCAGTGGAACTAAAGTAGTTAAATTAAAGTAAAATCAGGCAAATAAATGTGTCTAAGGGAGCAACGGGCATGGCAGCTCAGAGCCGTTACTGGACTCACCCTCCACGGACAGTCTCTCGACGGCTCTGCGCTCAGCACGGCTGTTGTGGGGGGGCAGGGCGTATCCCTTGATGCTACGGCCGGTACGCACACGGCTGGAGAAGACGTAGTTGGGGTCCAGGTCATCACCACCCTATGTTTTTAGAAATAAATCAATAGAAGTAAAACACTAGAGTATGTTTGCTTCTTTTGGAGAGATCATATTTGACTGTCAACTGGGTCTCCATGACTTACATTTATCGGGGATTGGTTCTATTTTGCTTTTTTTGTCAATCTAGCTGAAAGTTTGATATAACTATTTAATATATTAAGTGTTACAAAGTGCTTTTAACAAAGGACCACTGTTACACAATGTATTAATTATATACTCAAGAATCAAACAAACAAAAAAACCTTTGGAAGAAGTCTCTGCTGCTTTTTAATCTCACACAGTTTAAAGCCCCTTTAAAATTCTTACCTTCAGGTTCTCGAAGTTGAGGTCGGTCTTGTGCTTGTCGGTGGGCTTGTATCCACCATGACGGTCAGAAATGACGGGGTCAAGGAGATCCTTGAACACCTCGTAGGACTCCTCATCACCAGCAACACAGCCAACAGTCATGATGAAGGGGTGACCTGATGGCAAACAAGTTATAAAAACACATAGAATTATTACGTACATGCATACATACATACAATTACTACTACTACAGTACTACTACTACTACTACTACTACTACTAATAATAATAATAATAATAATAATAACAATAATTATAATTATAACATAATTGTTGTAATGTATGATGTAATAAAAATAATGTAATGTATAATTTTATTATTGTGGCAATAAATTAACTCAAAAGTGTTGTAGTAAGTGTTGTAGTATCTTTCAATTCAGCTCTAGGTTTCAAAAAGCATAGCTTCAAAGAAAAAAAAAAACAGTAACAGCTGTAGTTCCTGCTATTCATTTTGACCAGAGATACAGATGAAGACAGCGTTTGTCTGTACAAGAAACATGACCTGGGTAGTTTGTGGTAAAGAGTGCATCCCCAAGGCCCTTGCCAGCCCCTTGCTTGGTTAAATGCTTGTTCTTTATCAGGCAGTGTAAGTTTAATGAGAGAAGGCTATCTGGGATGGCAAATGAATATAGAGGACAATCGTGGTCACTTCACTTTCTTTTGTTTTTGTCTTTTTAAATGGGTATATGTAAGAAATGTACAGCAAGTAATCATAAATTAGTCCTGATATTTCCCAAGAGATCAAGGTAACATGTTAAAGTGAAATACTGATTTCACTGACAACAATGATGCAGCCAGAGTATTTGCATTTAAAATCTTAATTCACAGGCCGTTTGGGTTTTGATTTAGTGTTTTGCTTCCTGCCTGTGGAAGGGGAAAACAATGCTTTACAGCATTTTTATTTGATTGCAGCAGCAGTTTTGGCCACAGACCTAAACATAGCACCTTTATGTGGTGGTGTTCTTACCAGGGTTGTCAACACCAGTCTGGATGACATCATCCAAGGTGTAGCCAGTGGGGGTCTGCTTGTCCCTGAGCTTGGCGTACATCTCCTTGGTGAGCACCTTGGCCATGTGGTTGTTGTGCTTGGACAACTCGGGGTACTCCTCCTCCGACTTGAAGTTCATCTTGAAGTTGTTGTGTGTGTTTCCGAAAGGCATGATTGCGTTTCTTTACTGCAGAGAAGAGGGACAAGGAAAACCGGGGGGAAAAAAGATTCAGAGGTGATGGTGTCGCTGTACCTCTAGTGAGAGGGTGGTGTCAGTGCATTAGCAAGAAGCCCAGAGCTAAAAATAAGTGCCCTCCAGCCTTCCTCCCTCTGCTCTCCTTGACCAGATTGTGTTTCCTACAAGGGCATCGCCAGTAAAACTCTGCAAGCATGGTGAGCTTTTGATAATGTTGTTTTTCTATCCTTTGTAACATGCTAATCTTCCAAACAAACACATGAACAACCTGCACAATTGTCATACCATAACCCCCTAATAAACTCAACGATTACAATTCCCTGCTAATTTCTCTGCTAAATTCATATTTCAGCATTGCTATTATTTCTTTCTTTTGAGGCATTCTGCAGTCAGAGGTCGTGTCTTACTGGGTAGCCTACTCCAGTCAGACTGACTCCAATGACAAAATGGCGTCCCAGGAAATCAAGTTTTAGTTTTATTAACTAAGTATTTGTGTCAGTATCCATACTAAGTGCTACTATTACAGTTAATTCTACAACACGCCTTAACAAAACATGTTGAATCACATAACCACAAGAAACAGGAATATTTTACAAACTACCTTCAGAAAATGTCAGCACAAATTAGCATTTTTATGTTGTAACTCAAACTGACTATCACTTTGCATGCATCAGATTGGCACATGCCCATGCACTGTTTTCTTCCATAGCTTATTAATTACACCATTAAATGTGTATTTGTTCTTCAAAGTCGCTATCAGCTTGACTTACAGACTTTACCTCCTTGTAATTGACCCAAAAAAAAAGCATCTAGCTGCAGCAATTACTGTTATAAAATCTCACATTGGCACTCCAGTCTTAAACTTAAAACGTTACTCCAAAAGTCTTCAGTAATCACAAAAGATTTATGCAGATTTTTCCACATACTGCTGCCATGATCACCAAAGTTAGAGTACCTGAGTGTATTCCAAAGACCTTTACATTAATGACAAATCCACACAATCTCTATCAGGCACAGGAAAGTCAGGACACTGAATACCCCAGTAGAGGTAGTGCCCCCTGTTTGTATTCTGAACTGCCTGACAGGAGCACAACTTCACAGTCTTGACTGTCAGATTTCCTGAAATCCTTTAGATTTCCCCTTTCCCTCTCAAATCCTGCAGTTACTGGTGTTACACAGACATGTGTCTTTTTTTTTTACCTTTACACGAGACAACAGAAACGGTAACAGTCCTTGGGATCAGATCCTGTTCACCAGAGCCAAAATAGGGGTCACCCAGCTTGATACTAGTCTGCCCTCAGCTTATATACCAGCCACTCCCTCTGTCATTGGTGGATCCATTTTAGTGCCTGCTGCTGTGGGATTGGCCCCTGGCTGTCTCTGATGCCCAGTTTAGTTTTACAAAAGGACTGGGTGGTGGTGGCAGCTGCAGCCTGAAGCAGAGCACCCCCCATCACCCCAGCACCTCACCACGTGGCCCACCACCATACATAGATACATAGATAGCACTGCTGCAGGGTGGGGACTTGGGTGACAGGCTCTAAAAAAGCTGAATGCTGCTTTTGCCCGACGTGCCACGGATAGCGCACAGGCACACGTCAGTCGTGGTTGGTGCTGGAAAAATCACTCTTCGTCTTTCCCTCTGCTCTCACACACTCTCACACAATCTTTCACTCTCGCACTGTCTCACTCTCTCTCACTTTCTGTCTCACTCTCATGACAACATAAAACCTCAATCACACCTTCTAAAACCCTCCCCAGTGGCGGTGCGTCATGCATTTAGTTTTGATCCAGCTGCGCTGATGTCAAGTTTTGTGCAGGCAGCCATCAGACTTTTAAATAGCTGACCCCCATGTGAACTATTATTTTAAATATTAAGGTCTTTTTTTAAAATAAACATGTTTTATTTTCCCTCCAGTAAGAAGGTGTTATTTATTGAACTTCAGGTTCTTTTAACATCTGTCTTCGGTTGCTTGTGTGTGGGTGAGCGTGTGTATATGTGTGCTGTTTCTCCACGCATGAAGTTCCTAATGAAAAAATAAAGTTCTTTGAATTGAAATTGAATTGAATCTGTGCTGTTATGAGTCATTAAAACACTACTGTTAGACCAGAAGCATTTTCTGTGGCCTGAATGTGGTCTGGTCCAACCATTCTATTCTATGGGAGTGTGTAGTGTACCTGAATGTTTTGGAATGAATGGACCTAAGTGTAGCATTCCTTGCTGGTGCCATTAACTGTCAGTATGGCAACACTTAAATGCTCAAGGACTCTCTGAACAACGGACACAGAGGGCACTACCCTGGGTGCATGGGAATTTCCTCCACCCCTAAGCTTACACTATACTCAAAAAATGCATGAAATTGAGAATGCAAGTAAAGATGCCATATGGTAGCCTGGTACACCAGCTCGTACTTAATTTCATTTTGTACAGAGGGTCTGGCAGTGCTGTATTGAGAAACAATTTCCTCCTGGAGGTGTGGACTCTGCTGAAGTTTAAAACAAGTGGCTCTGCCTTAAACCAATCACTAGCTTCTGGTCGTCACGTATACAAATAGCCTGCCTATGCACTCCAATTCAAATGGAGCACACAAGTCAACGTCACCGCTCACGAACACGCCCTCTGTCCGCTGACTGGCTAGGTAAAATTTCTCCCTAATACAGCAATGTCAATGAAAGCACTGCCAGACCCTCTGTGCAAAATGAAATGAAGTACGAGGGGCTGGTTTACCAGGCTATCATATGGTATATCTTCTGCAGTCCCATACTTGCCCATTTATATTTCTAATTTTGGCTGCATAAGTGCATACATACTAACAATCACAGAAACATGCAGTGCACTTTACATACCCAGCAGTTGCACTCATACTAGTCAAAACATTGCTTGCCATCTTGGCTACGTAACTGAAGGGGAGGACTACCAACCAGGTTTTCTACAAACATTAGACATCCACATTCAGTATTTCTGTTTTTCTAAGAAGGGCTGCTATTTTTGCTATCAAAACTTTTGTCTGCGATTTCTGCTAATTGCACAAATTGAGTATAGCATAAGTTCTGGCAGGCCACTGAGTGAGGATAAACTGCCAGCCCAGTCAGTCCCATTGATCATTGTGATCACATGATACATCACAGCACACACAAGAAACTCAACCTCTGCATTTAACCTATTGCACACGTGAGCAGGGGGCAGCCATGACAACGGCACCCGGGGAGCAGAGGGGGGACAGTACCATGCTTAGGGTATGGTACAGGGTGGCTCTACTGGCAAACCTGGTTTCAAACCTGCAATCCTGCAGTCACAGGTCCGATACCTTAACCGCTAGCCACCACTGCCCTGAGGTCAGCTGACTGCCTCACCTAGTTGATCAGATTTTCTATTAGCTCATTGGCTGAGATGACACCAGAAACGATTTCTTCCTGGAGGTGTGGAGGTGTGAAAAAGTTTAACACAAGTGGCTCTGCCTTTACCCAATCGCTAATGTCTGGTCGGTCAGAGTCAGGTCTGCCAGCATCACCAGCTGCTAGTTTGGCAGGCGAAGTGTTTGGGAAGCTGAAGCTGACTCCATTAGCTCTCCTCATTTTCATCATCTTCGTCCCAATAGGAGTTGACATGAGAGCATGCTAAGCCCAGACCGCTGCCTGCTCTCAGACATGTGTGTCTGCGTGGCCTTGAATCAGATAACTCACATTACAGGTTTGAGGGAATGGAGAGGTATCCTGTGAGTCCGCCTCACAGGTGCTCCTGCCACAGGGAAAGACCTCCCTCCTGGAAAATAAATCACAACACTAACACACATGCAACCATACTGTTCCTAACATGAAACTTGTTTTCTGTGGTATTAGTAAATATCAGATAATAAATACCAGAAGTTAACTTTATAAACTCAAGTGAAAACACTATGTGCTTTATTGATTGCTTTAAATCACTTCCTGTTACACACCAAAATATGCTAAATAGACACTTAAATCATTACTGATTTGCAGTGCTTGGGTGGCAAAAATATAGTCAAGCAGTTTGCAAGTGGTGCATGTTAATGAATACATTGACACACTGAAATATTATATAAATAGTTATGAGTAGACCATTCCAAGATGTAGCAGTGTCTGTTTTTTATATTTTCTAAAAAAAAGTGATGAAGTACAGTCAAAAAGTGTATTTTGACAGAATTGGCCTAATAACATGGAATGTGAATGTTGCTCTTTAGATCAAGCATTTGTTTTCGTTTGAAACTGTGTTTGAAGACCCATGTTCTGCTGGAGCACTGACTTGTCTTCTTGTAAGCACAAGGAGAGAACTTGTCAATTTGTCGAAAACTCTACCACCTTCCCCCTGCCCCCCTCTCACACCTGTTAGCTTCTACCACCAGCCTCCTCTCCCCATCTGTGGTACACACACACACACACACACACACACACACACACAGCTTTTTTATTTTTCTCACATTCCTAATTTAATTTGACAAGTCATCACAAAAAATAATTATCACACATCTGCACATCTGCCTTTCTGCCTATGTCTACTTTCCCATGAAAACCACAGAGAATTGTTTTGGTAGGTCTCTGTGAAGTCGCAGATAGTCATCTTGGTGTGAACACTTGGGTACAGGCGTGCCTATGTGTGTGTGTGTGTGTGTGTGTGTGTGTGTGTGTGTGTGTGTGTGTGTGTGTGTGTGTGTGTGTGTGTATTTGTATGTATGTGTGTGTGTGTATGTGTGTGTATGTGTGTGTGTGCGTGTGTGTGTGTGTGCGTGCATGTGTGTGTGTCCGGAGTGTCGCTGTCAGTGTGCCCTTTGCCCTGAGCGAACACCCCCGTGTCCTCTTACACTGTTACGCAGCTGTCTGCTGCCAGTCCCACTTTAATGGGGGAGGGAAGAGCCCAATTTAGCCTCTGGCTCTCCCTCCCACTCTGGCTCAGCTGACCACTCCACTCTAGCTCTCTCTCCAGTGGCCCCTGCCCTCATCCCTGCTCTGACCACACTAGTGTTGTGGGCTAAAACTATTATTATTATGTTTTGTACAGCACTTTGGACAGCGTAATCAGTATTTAAATTTGCTTGATAAATAAGTTTTACTTATATCCTTACTTACTATTATCCATCTTTCTAACCATGCCTATTTACCCATTTTATCAGCCAGTATCAAAGCCCATGTGAGGTTTCACAAGATGTGATTTTCAAACTTTTCAGATTTTTAGTAAATTAAGCTTTTGCCAACAAACACACACACACACATTTGATATTCAAGTTATTAGGGCTAATATAAGACGTTAAATGGGAATGAGAGTGAAGACAACAGAACATCCCAGGAACTGAGGTGTCATCTCATTGCTTGAGCCACAAGGGCTGTTCCATGTCCCAACTCATTTGCTCTTGTGTTGTCTATCTTTGTCACTGTGCATTATATAATATTACATCAGACTGAGATAAGACAGGGATAGGGGTTGGGTAGAGGACTGGTTGGATGGTTGTGGTGGTCACAGAGAGCCATTGGGGGGACGAGGTGTGGGTAAAGGTGTGGTTGGGGGGGTGAGGGGCAAGAGCGAAGCCTTCCAGGATCAGCTGCCCCCCTCCTCAATATACTACCCAACCACTGCCCCACCACCCAACACACACACATCACCCCACCCCAGAGGAGCTAAGAGAGGTGGAGTTAGTACATAGAGCCTGCTTTGCCTCAGGAGTTATCCAGCTCACTGGAAGGACAGTTATGCAATCAGGACTTCCTGACAGCAGTGTCTATCAGAATGACTAACCCCCCCCAACTCAATGTATGGACAAGATTAACAGTTTAGCATGTCATTCAGCAGACCCTCTTATACAGGGTGACTTACAGACACTACAGTACAGAGTAACTGAGGCATAGGTAAACAAGCAGTGGTGCCTAATACTTATAGTTAGCTGCTGATCTGTGTAGTTAACTATAAACAGATCACACTGCTCACAGAGAAGAAGGTGCTTTGGTGACGTATGATGGTCAGGTGCAGCCACAGATCAACAACCCACAGGGACACTGGCAGGTGCTTCCTCAGATGCTTTGGAGGAACCATCTGAAAGTTCCCTTCTTCATCACACTTGTGTGAGAAATTGGCACAGATACATAAACACACACACAAACGCATCCATGCACACATGCACACACATACACACACATGCACACACGCATGCATGCATGCATGCATGCACATGTGTGTAAACATACACGTAAATGCATATGCACACCCACACACACGCACACACACACGTATACATATATATATAAATGAAATGCACATACCTAGAGAACAACCCCCGAGATACAGTATACATGATGCATGCATTTATGGAATGGCACATAATATGTTTGTAAATACTCTGCATTTCTGCTTTTTTATTGAAACGTTCTGTGAATGTTTTGGCAATACAATGTATAATTGAACTGAAGTGAATTGAACTAAAGTGAACTGAACTGAAATGTATTAAAATTGAAAATTTTAAATTGAACGCTGTCACTGAAACTTGACAATGTCGGTGTGACATACGAGCTTAGAAATATTTGGGAGTCAGATGATTGAGACCAGGGTGGTACCCATGAAGATAGATGAATTGTAAATTTTATGTTTCGCTTGAACCTTAGTAAAGATAATGACAGAAGTAAAATATAGGATGGCAAACCACCTACAGGTTCCCTTCACATTTATGTAATGTGAAACATGCATAACTAACATAACTTGCCTGAAACGTCATATAAAACAAGTCTTGTTTTGTCGTATGGGAAGATTTTAAAATCATTTATGCAAATAATCAGTAAATTATTATTTTGTTCCATGTGTAGCAGTATATCCCTGTACTGTTGTCTCACAGGTTTAAATTTGATGCTCTAATGCTTTGAAGACAAATTCTTTTTCGCTAAGGTCCAATAATCATAATCTAGCTTTTGAGTCTCCTCTATGATGGTCCACACCAGAGATGATTCTAGACACCTTTGCCACAAGCAAAATCCCACCACTTTCATTGAAAACATAAAGGTTGTCAGCCATCCGAGGCCCTTTAACGGCCTTAGGGCTCCAAGCAGTTGCCTGTGTTGCATGTTGGGTAGCTATGCTCCTGGCCCTGACCACTGTGAGCAACGTACACAGGAAGTCAGAGTTAGGACAGGTCTTGAGGAAAGGTCTCTGAAATCGGTGTGAAAGCCTGTGGCCTTCCCCATGATCTTTTTCCCCCTCTGTTCCTTAGCGCGTGAGTAAGAAGGGCTCGCCCAAAATACTCATGGCCTTTACAGAAGCATGAAATCTTACCCTGGCCACTAATGACAATTTCAGCATTGGAGGGTGTTTAGAGTGCCCAAGTGTACGTGGCACACAGGGAGGGACATTCCTCTGACAGGATTCCCTGCTGCTCACACCTCTGCACCACTGTTTCAAAGGGCGAACGAACAGCGTTTAAAATTCCGGATCTTCACCATAGTTGTACCTCGCACCGTATTGTATTGCATGTCGAGGCAAACGGCAAAAGACCAAACAGAAGTCACATGCAAGCATGTGTGAATCGAGTGGTTGTTGGTTCTGTTGGACAGTTTTTCTGACTGAGACATGTTACAGGGCAAGGGCATCCACTAGTAAAGAAACCTTGTGTGTGTCGCTTGTGAGGTTTGCAGGCGCAATCTTAGCTGCCGCCTCTCCTCAGCCTGTGCTGAGACTGCTCCAATTTCATTGAGTCAGCCTACAGTAGCCTGGTACTAGATTTACGGTGGCGGTGGTCAGTTCACCTTCTCACATGGGCCTTGGAACATCCATGTTCTCCACTCACTTTCCATGGTCTAACGCTTAGAACACCCTGTTATGGAGCAGCTGGGGCCCAGCAATACACAATAGACATTGCTTAGAGGGTTTCAAACAACTGGACCCCATTATGTAACTTAAAACAGAAAGTGTGTGATTGCAAAAACCCACATTCTGCAATGAGACTCTATGTTCTAACACTTAGAACACCCACATTCTGCTCGCAGACTGCATGTTGTAATGCTAAGAACACTCACAATCACAGCATGTTTTAACATTTAACAAATCCACAGTCTCAATGTTGTAACATTTTGAACATTCACATTCTTCCCACAGACTACAGGTTGTAACATTTACAACATTCACATTCTGCACCAGGATTACATGTTCTAACATTTAGCACACCCAGAATCTCTAACAGGACTTCATGTTGTATCACGTAGAACATCCACATTCTCTGCACAGAGTTTAGTTTAGACCACACAGCCATTGTCTAAAACTAATGTAAATATGTAAATACTCCAGATTTAGCGCATCTAGATATTGCTTAACCTCAAATGGCTGATTTTCAATGTGTACAATGTAATGAGGTGTTGGCTCATGCTTATCTCACTGAAATGCATACCACAGACATAAGCAAGGTTCAAAGGATCAATGTTTAATGAGGCTCAAGAGCATTCATTCCTGGATAACCGTTCCATAACCGTAATATGATCAAGAATTAGACGCTTGATGTACTGTGTGTCGCTGTTTATTTTCATTAGCATGTTCAGGATTTTATCAAATATAAAGTTACATGGGATTAGCTGTGGGCATGAGGCACAGTTGGCATCTTGTGCAAAATTTAACACATGCGGCCATGGAGACCCAGGTTTGGATTTGAGCCTTGGACATTTCCTGATTCCACCATCCATCTCTCCACAGCATCTAGTCCGAAGAAAGGTGGAAATTGCCACCACTTAAGGAACATTTATCATATAATATCGATCACCTTATATCAATTAACATTACCGAAAATCAGGTATGTGCACTCCTATCTCAATGCCAACACAAATGCATGCACGCCTGCACACACACACACACACACCCACCCACACACACACACACATACAGAAAAGGCTCTTTCTCTCCTGAACACAGACAAAACAAATAACTGGACAACAACTGAGAGGGCACATCAGAGACTTTCACAATATCAGACAAAAATAAAATCTCTGGTCTCATATAAAGGATTCACACTGTTTCAATTTGCTCCCCAATTGACTCCTGCAATTCGTCTTGGTCTTCTCTTAACAAGTCTGATCCTCCCATCTTCAATGACATCTGAGTGCAGCATGCAGGACTGCTCACTCTCACATTACCCTACTCAGTTTCCTCCACTGCCTCCTTGTGACTTAAACTGTTCAAAGTCCTCACCCAGATAAATCTGAATTTTGTCTTGCAGCTATAGCATAGCATTGGACCTCTAGTTGTGGAGGATAAACATACAATACAATACAACTTACAATACATGTACATACATGTGGAAGAGCTAATCCAGCTCCCAACTCATCTCTGCAGTGGTTCAAATTTACATTCAGTCCCAGGTACCAGCCTAAAATGTGTATCATGTACAATCATTGTGTGTTTTTGGTTACTCTCACATGAATTTTTCACATAAAGCAGTAGTGATTTTGGTTGGTGAAAAGTGTTACATAAATAACAAGTGATAAAGTGATAAATTACAAGTGACAGTGGCCCAAGAGTGCAGGAGTCTACTAGCAATTTGAGGATCGCTGGTTCAATTCCAGCTCTTCCTGCCTAGGTCACAGTGTCCTTGTGCAAGACACTAAATCCCATATTGCTGGTTAGCACCTTGCATGACAGCCTTTCGCCATTGGTGTGTGTGGAGGGATAAATACAAGGTGCTGAATTGAGAGGCACTCTGGGTACTCTACTGAGTGTGAGGAATCATTATACAAATGCAGCTTTACTGCTGCTTTCACTGGAACTTAATTGTGCATTTTCCTGGTCAACTGAATTTCCCCATGGGGATAAATAAAGTATTTGTGTGTCTGTCTGTCTGTCCCAATCTTTCTCATTTCTATGCAATCTGTGCACAGACAAACTATCCCCCATACCCTCTCATACTACATGGCCTGACACTGGCCACACTGGCCAGACATAGAAAGTTAGAGTACAACACACAAGTAATAATAAATAATAACAATACATTTTATTTAAAATGCATTTTACATTTGGCAAAATCTCAAAGTGATTACAAAATTAAAAACAAGAAAATAAAATAATTTACAAAATAAATAATACATGTATTATTCAAATAATAAGTAAAATTAATTAATTAACAAAAAAAAAAAAAAGAAATGAACGGTGAGTATCTGCCATGAGTTGGGAGAAGTTGGGCACTGCTGGAGCCGTGTGTTGCGCTGGTCTGAGGGGACAAAGAGAGGCAGCAGGAGGCCTCCATTACAGGCAGCTGGTGTCAGCTGCCTCCAGGGTGTCAGCTAACAGCTGTGGGGGGCTCTGGGAGTATGTGACATCGCATGTGTATCAACGGCAGTAGACAAGCTTCTTCTGGACAAGCCAACTACTTCTTTCTCTCTTTCACTTTCTCTACTAACCTCCCCCTAGCTCTCTAGCTCTCTCTCTTTTCTCTATTTTTCTCTATCTCTCTTTTTTTCTCTCTCTCTCTCTCACTTTGTACACACACACACACACATACACAGGCTCAACATACATACAAAGTGCCCAGTAATAAAAACAGACACAGACAGACTTATGAGCTTGCATGCAAAGACACACAGACACACAAACACACACACACACACACACACACACACAATCTGACATACACACAAGTATCAACAGTATTCACACTAGCAAGAGCCAGTAACCAATTGGAAATGAAGATAACACCACACTATGAATACACACTATGTGTTGGCAGTTGATAGCACACAGTGTAGTTACCTAGTGTTGTCAGAAATAGTAGTCTTACAGTAGCCCTGATAGATGCAGGGGATGCGGACCTGGTGGTCTATATGGGTAAGTGCACACCGCTGTTATGTAAGGCTGCACTGAGCATGTTCCAGACACACATGAAACCAGTCGCACCAACCCACTGGCATCCAGGCTTAGCCCCCTTCCACAGGCATGTGTGTGAGTGTGTACACACACACACACACACACACACACACACACACACACACACACATACACACACAAAATCATCCAAAAGAGAGCGATAGAGAAAGAGTAAGAGTATTCATAATGATATATTAATACATTATATAAATAAGAAATTTACTTATCCGTAAGACTGCACGCATGCAGTAAATTACAGCACACCTGCTGTAGTTTCTAATAAACATGCAATGTTTACTATGACAACAGTCACCTTGCAACTTACTCTGCACACAGGTCGTGTTACAAATATAAATTTAGAGAGCATAGATTGCTCTCAAATTAGCAACATTACCTATTATCTAATTGTTTGATGTGTTTCGTGGGGTATTAGTCTTGGCTGTGCGAGGTATACTGTGTGTAACATATGCAAACAGCATTATCACAGGAGCACACAATGCATACTGTTGTTTTTTTCCCCATCTTTTTTTCTTCTGTTTTCTTCTTTTTGGCAAGTGATTCCAGAATTATAGCATACAGATCTGAAATTTACATGTACTATCTTCTGTATGAATATGCCAATATGATTCTCATTTTTACTGACGTTTAAGGCACAATAGTCTTTATAGTCTTTTTTGCAAGATAAAAAATGAAATAAAAAAAGACAGAACTTGACAACGGTAGTCAATGGTGTGAAGAAGGAGTGTGTGAGTGAGTGAGTTAGTCTGTCTCCCATGTCAGACAGCGGTGGCAAGACATCATGCCCTCCTGCCTGATGTGGTGTGTTTACATGTAATGCAAAGCCCTGCGGTAATACTGTCTGGAGGGAATGTTCTGTGCTCTGAAGCAGCTCCTCATTTTGAACTTCCTCTCTCTCTCCGTCTCCTCTTTCTTTCTTTCTCTCTTTCTCCCCCCTCTCTTCCTCCCTCTCTCGTGCTAGTTTTTTTTTCTGTCTCTCTTTCTCCCTCTCTCTGAGTCTGTGGCTGCATCCACAGCTCACTATGCAGCCATAGCTCACACCCACATGTCTCACAGTCATATAATATATTATATATTTATCACAGCTCTGCCTGATGTGACAGCACCGCAATAAATTCACTGTGTGTGTGTATATGTGTGTGTGCTTGCCGTGTTGTAGTGGCAAAAAGAAAAGCAGGTAAATGAAATGTGCCACAGTAAAAAATGTAGTCATACTTTGCATATCTTTACAGTAACATTAGCAGTCATAAAGAGACAAGTAAAAACTGTTGTGTAATTTACAGAGGTGCATACATGGTATTTATGTGTGTTTACAATCCACTAAACTACTCTGCGTGTGTGTGTGTTACGCAACACAGTTGCTCAGCCACCCCTCTCTCTCTCTCTTTCTCTCTCTCCCTCCCTCTCTCTCTCTCTCTCTCTCTCTCTCTCTCTCTCTCTCTAACAACATTATTCACATCCCATAGGTATGCAGGGACCAGACTATAGCCACTACAGACACTCCACCAGACTGCATTTCACTTTGAAATCTGAAATTACACAACTTGTAACTGGTCTCAAAATTCTAAACGTAAGTTTATAAGTAAGTACTCTGACTGCATTGTCAGCTGTCACTAGTATTCTACCCCACTAGATGGAGACATTTGTCATATCTCATTGTCTGCCGGGTCCGGCGTCTCACATACTAGTTAAATTGTAAAGGTGTTTATTCTCGATTCAGGTACTTGTGGTGGTTGATAGCTAAGGAGCCGATAACGCCGACCAGTAAAGTGAAGACTGCAGTCTGGCACACACAGCTGCTCTCATGGGGACAGGACTTCTGCAAGGTGAACAACATTACAATACTCTTCTGGAAGGTAAACAACATTATAGCATTCTTCTGGAAGGTAAACAACATTGTAATATTTTTCTGGAAGGTGACCAACATTACAATATTCTTCTGGAAGGTAAACAATATGAGATCCATCTGGAATGTAAGTCACATTATAAGGTCCATACAGATGTAAGGACAAAAAGAAAGCATGAAGAGAGAGCTGACACCATCTGTCAGTAAGTGTTGTACTGCAGCAAAAGGGCAAAGGAACCATTTACTTTATGAAACAAGCAACAACTTTGGCACAAAGTTCTCTTCTAAACCTTATTTTCCCAAAGGCCTGTTAGCCATGAATATAAACAATATGGTCACTATTTTCCAAAAAAATTGCTGCCTGCTTTTTGTAATTGATTGTGACTGGATAATCTATTTTGAATAATCTTGGCAATCGACGTGTAACTATTTTAGCAAGTAACCTAATATTACCACTTTAATTTAGTCTATGTACAGTAGGCCTATTATACACCTTGAATTTTTTTTTTTTTTTTTTTTTTTTTCAGTTAACAAAGTAATCAGTGCTGTAAAAAATAAATAATGCTATTGTATGCATCGGAATGTTGTGCTTTCCATTTTTTGGTTTAGTGTTTACTAACTGCTTCATTGTGATTTCATTTTGACCATGTTGACACGTTTTCGGGCAATAGTTTGCTTTTGCAACAAGAGTCAAGAAATGGAAAATGCTTTTTGACAATTGGAGTTTGTGTTTACAGTTTTGAGAAAATGTTGTAACGTTTTGGAATTTGAATTGTAGCGTTTGAGAAAAACGGTAATATAAGCAAAATTTGGTTTTTGGTCAGTTAACCCATCACAGCCTTTCAAAGATGCATGCGAAGAATTGAGGCCTAAAGAGATCTGAAAAATGTAAGATGCAATATAAATAAAAATCTTAATAAAATTATTATTATCATTATTATTATTAATAATAATAATAATAATAATAATAATAATAATAATAATAATAATAATAATAATATTATTATTATTGTTATTATTATTATTATTATTATTATTAATAATAATAATAATAATAATAATAATAAATGGAGTATGTGTCGATCCATACACACACCGACAGTTTCAGCATCAAGGTTATGCAGAAGCATAAGCCAGGCTTAAGGCCAAAGTGATAGCATTTACACCTCCCAAGGCATTCAGTCTCATACCTGCACTTTGTCAACTGCTGACAGCCCTAGGCTACTGTTGGCAGAGTCGTCCAGACCGCTTTCACCTTTTAGCCTACCACAGTTGGGAGCTCTCTGTCTGGGCCCAGAGACAGGCAGCTTAATAAGTGGCACACTTCACATGCTGTGCAAGAGACAGGCTTGCAGGTGGAATGTCCTAGTCTTGCATCCTTAACCCAATCAGCAGTGCTGTCCTTGTTGTACAGTGGTATGAGAAAGTTTGGGCACCCTTGACAATTGTCATTATTTATATTGACCAATCATTGGGTGTTTTAATTCACAACTTAATTTTGATATATCAAATAACCGATGAACACAATCATATTCAGCAGTGAAATGAGGTTTATTCGGTTAACAGAAAATGTGCAATATGCCCCAAAACAAAAAAAAGGCCCGTGCATAAATTTGGGCACGTTAATAGAAAAATTATATTAGTATTTAGTAGAGCCTCCTTTTGCAAAAATAACAGCCTGTAGACGCTTCCTGTAGCCACCAATGAGTGTCTGGATCCTGGATGATGGTATTTTGGCCCATTCCTCCTGGCAAAACATCTGCAATTCAGTGATGTTTGAAGGATTCCGAGCATGGACAGCCTGCTTCAAGTCATCCCATAGATTCTCGATGATATTCAAATCTGGGGACTGGGATGGCCATTCCAAAACATTGTACTTGTTCCTCTGCATGAATGCTCGGGTAGATTTTGAGCAATGTTTGGGGTCATTGTCTTGTTGAAACACCCATCCCCGGCGCAACTTCAACTTTTTGACAGACTCTTGAACATTATTCTCAAGAATTTGCTGATACTGAGTGGAATCCATGCGACCCTCAATTTTAACAAAATTCACAGTACCAGCACTGGCCACACAGCCCCACAGCATGATGGAACCTCCACCAAATTTTACTGTGGGAAGCAGGTGCTTTTCTTTGAATTCTGTGTTCTTTTGCCGCCATGCATATCGCCTCAATTGTTGTGACTAAACAATTAAATTTTTGTTTCATCAGTCCAGAGTATCTTATTCCAAAATGATATTGGCTTGTCCAAATGTTCTTTCGCATACCTCAAGTGACTCAGTTTGTGGCGACTGTGAAGAAAAGGCTTCTTCCGCATCACTCTTCCGTACAGCCTTTCCTTGTGCAAATTGCGCTGTATTGTTGACCGATGCACAGCGACACCGTCTGCAGCAAGATATCCTTGCAAGTCTTTGGAGGTTGTCTGTGGGTTGTTTTTAACCATTCTGACCATCCTTTGTCTTTGCCTCTCTGGAATTTTTCTTGGCCTACCACTTCTGGGCTTAACAAGAACTGTGCCCGTGGCTTTCCATTTCCTCACAATGTTCCTGACAGTGGAAACTGACAGCTGAAATCTTTTGGACAGCTTTTTGTAACCTTCCCCTAAACCATAATGCTGGATAATCTTGGTGTAGAGGTCATCACAAAATTGTTTTGAGGCTCCCATGTTGCAGCTCTTCAGAGGAGAGTCAAACCGAATGAGAACTGGCATTTGGCCACCTTAAACACCTTTTGTCATTATTGGATGCACCTGTCAATTAAGTTCAAGGCTTAAGTTCGAGCTCACCAAACCAACTTTGTGTGTCCAAATATCTTGTGATGATTAGTTACAGGCCATCAAAGCAACAAAATGACAAGGGTTCCCACATTTTTGCACAGCCTATTTTTTACATTTGATTTAATTTCATACAATTGCATAGTATGAATACTTAAAATCTGTGTTTGGAAATCAAGCTAACACTTGGCTCTTATGGCCAAATGAAGGAGATGCCACCAAGATAATTTTGTGTGAAGTCAGAGTCCATTATTATACAACCTCAGAGGGGGTGCCCAAACTTTCTCATATGTCACAAATGTCTTAAAGGAGAACTTCGGTGTAAAATGAAAATTGGCATGTTAAAACATCATACTGAGTTGGTATGTGTACGGAGGAGCAAAATTGATTTAGCCTGTTGCATTCAGAGTTTAACTATTTTTTATCGTTTGTCCCAGAAGGCTAACAATGGAAGTGGTAGGTGCCCTTAGACGAAGCATGACGGCTACACTATTTTTAAACCATTAAAACAGCTCGAAGAAACTCCACACTTCATCGGTAGTACAACAAAGGCCCTGACATTTAAAACGAGGCACTGAAAACTTTGTAAGTGTACACAACATTTATTAATAAAACAGTTTTGACAAGCAGTACCTTGCTGTAGTTTCTCGTCGCCGCCATGATGAAAGTCTGCACAGGTCGATTGACGAACACGAACCAGCAGGAAGAATAGGAGGAGAGGTAGGCCTAGTACAATCAACTTGTTTGGATTTTCCTTATGGCGGCAACGAGAAACAACTGCAAACGACTGCATGTAAGAACAGCTTTTTAAATAAACGTTGTGTACATTTACAATATTCTCAGTGGTTCGTTTTGAATGCCAGAGCCTTTGTTGTACTACCAATTGAATGTGGAGTTTCTTCGAGCTGTTTTAATGGTTTAAAAATAGCGTAGTCATCATTCTTCGTCTAAGGGCACCTACCACTTCCATTGTGAGCCTTCTGGGCCAAACGATAAAAAATAGTTAAAGGAGGAAGAATGGCCCCTACCCAACGCAACACCGCACCATTCCAAATATGCAAGACGCGCAGATGAGGAGGAGGAGGCAACAAGAGGACGAAGAAAAAGACAGAAAGAGACGGTAATAGCGAGGACGGGTCTGAGAAGCCGAACGAGGACAACTTATCCACAGTAATCAATCTGTCTCCTGTGGAGCTTACGTCAAGTCAAATTAAGGTACTATCCAGGGGCTTATCCTTTGCCTCAACCTACAGGCATGAAAATGGGTCAGGGGTGAAAAAGGTGAGAAGGGTGCACGAGGGGCAACGTGGCCTGTAGTGTGTGTGGGTCGGGCGGGCGGGGGGGGGGGGGGGGGTCACATGGGGGAAGAGGGGTGGGGGGTCCTCCCCCTGAATAAATAGCAATGCCTACTTACTATGCAAGCCATTTCATGCAAGCCTGTCACTTAGTCTAACATTTACAGTATGTGAGGCACAATGTGGTAAGGGCACAAAAATGGCTAGATGCATAACCCCCACAAGAGTTAGGGGACACACTGTAACTTAACTTAACTCATCCATCATGACTGACAGCCAAGAACTTTTTTTGGACAAAGAAACCAACCTAAGTGTTTTCCACCATTATGAAAACATACCATCAACTACAAATGCAATTGCAGAAAAAATATGATGTTTGATTTTACAATCAAAGTTTCCCTTTGCCAATTTCACAGTAGCCAAATGAGTTGAGTGAATGCAATAATAAGCCAAGCATAGATTCTGAAAAAAATATTGTATTGATATTTGCACAAGTCAAATTACAACAGTCAATGTATGCCCTGTAAGAATAATACAAATAAAAGAAAGAAAGTGGAGAACAATAATCTAATGCCACTGCTGCTCCTGCTTGTTCACCTTCTGCTGTTCTTTGTATGTGGCTGCGGCAGGGTTAATGTTCTTGCACATTGTTCTGTCCACCTCCCCAAACTTCACGTCTTCCCTTCTAAAGAGCTGAATGGCTTCCAGCTGCATTTTAACCCAGCATCCAGCTGTTTAACAAGAGCTGCATCCTTCTCTCCTAACACACTCATGATTCTGCAAAAAAGTTTGTATTAGTGTTAACGGTATTTCAGTGTTATTGTAACCCACACTCTTAAGCCTTTCGTGACACATAAACACCATGAATTAGGGGGTGTTCACATTGGCATTTTTTTCTCAGATGCGGGTGGATGTTTTACATTATATTCCTAATGATACAGGGTGTTTCTAAAAAAAAAAGTCCATGGGCGCTTTTCAAAACGCTGCCGCCGGTGTTTTTTCCCCTCCTTCCCCGGCTGGTTTTCAAGTTGAGAAAAGTTCTACTCTCCAAGAAAAAGCGTCCTACGTCAAGTGTTTTTTTCACAGATGACCATGAACGACAGTTCGTATCACAGTGAAATCTCTGACTGCTGTTCACAAAACAGGAATGTTTGTTGCCATCCTCGTCGGCATCTAACGCCAAAACAAGGGCTACTTTTCTCATCCTCGGCATTGTAGAACACGTCAGGGTTCATTACAATGTTTTTTTATTGTGTCACGAAAGGCTTCAGACTGGGTGGGTTACAGTATCTACTAGGGTGTAACAATAACAGTAGCGTTAGCTAATCATTTTCCACCGGAGCTTTAAATAACTAGCTAGCAGTTGTGTTCTCTCGCTGTTTTCAATAACTCAATTAATTAAGCTCTAGCTAACGTTAACTAAGTGTATGTCAACAGAGCTCCTGGGTAACTTACACATACCAGAAAATATAAAAATGTTTGAAACCATCACTCACCAAATTCAATCCAGCTTGTAGCTTCTGGTTGTCTGTACTCTGACTCCTCGATGTGCGCGCTCTGGTCAGGCAGCACGAGCGAACTCAAACTTTAGAGCTAACTGACAGGCTACTGCATGGCAACCACACTGCAGTTGCTACTACAGGATAGCAACATGCTTAACCCATAGGCTTAAACCTATGGCTTAAACACATAGGTACGGCAGGATAGCATCATTGTTGCCGTTTTCGCGACCACGCCCCCAGGCGAAATTCACCTAGTAGCCTATTTAGATTTCGTCCTGTGGAAACGAAGCGCATATTTCCCGCAACCACCCCCCCCCCCCCCCCCCAAACTTTTCTTATCGAATCTACACGATTCACGTAGGTCACCTGTTTTGGCTTCAAAACGGCGAATTTCGCCGAAAGGTGAGACATTTTCATGCCTGCTTCTCTGTTGGCTGTTTGTCAGTATAAAAGAAGAAAAGAGGCGCGTACATCCAAAAAATATATAATCACAGGTGCTAGAGCTGACTTTGCAGAGAACCATATGATTACACGTTTTCAGTCATTTATTGAGGGAACTGTATTTATTTTACATTAGCTTATATGTGAGCCAACCAACCCCACCTACCTTAGCCAACCAACCCCGTGCTAGGTCCTATTGTACAAATTATTTTGACACTAAAATCGACTTGTTCAAATTTTATAGAAATTTGCATCTCAAAGCATGGCACGCTCAGAGACCTAGCACACAAAACCAATGTGAAGAGATTCAGTTTTCCAAGTTCAGACCAAAATCCACCTTTTTCCCCCTAAGTAGGGGAGACCGGGGCTGGTAGGATCACTTTTCACACTCAGTTATATTTCTCCGTCTTACAGTGCATTACAGCTGTCAAAGTGTGATTGACTGAAAGCTTAATATCTCATCTATAAAACAGGTATATACAATGTCAACAAAATATTTCTTGTTTTGAGTAATGTATGATATAACTGGCTTTGAGAAATTGTGCCAACCTGCCCCAGCACGGGGTTGGTTGGCTAAGGTAGGTGGGGTTGGTTGGCTCACATATAAGCTAATGTAAAATAAATACAGTTCCCTCAATAAATGACTGAAAACGTGTAATCATATGGTTCTCTGCAAAGTCAGCTCTAGCACCTGTGATTATATATTTTTTGGATGTACGCGCCTCTTTTCTTCTTTTATACTGACAAACAGCCAACAGAGAAGCAGACAGAATATAAATATGTTTATAACTAATTTATGGATGACAAATAATGTGGAAAATAATGGTTTAAAATCATGAACAAAGGGTTAATTAAGTGTTTCCAAATACATTATACATGATTTTAGGGAGTAGTTATTATAAAGTGTTACCAAATAGGGTTGTATTTGAATTATAATTGAAAATGTATAATAATAATTATAATGATGCCTAATCCACCTTTTTAATATTTCCATTTCAAATTATGCCATTTTTTTAAACACCCTGTATAAAATGCTAATTTTAGTTCCAATGGGCCTTTCTCATGTAAACTGTTGAGCCAACCAGCCCCAAAATTAGTGTGCCAACCAACCCCGCCCACACTGAGGTACAGATTTTTCCACAAACACTGTTAGCCTGCTGCCATTAGTCACCTCAGGATCTCAAACTTTATTTTACATTATAGCTGAGTCCCTTGACAATCATTTAAAACAAGTTATTTTTTTAAATCCCTAACTGTTACCCTTCTGGGAGTTGTTAAGTGGAAGGTATAAAATCCGGGAATTGACCCCCCAAAACTAAAAAGTTTTACTCACCTAAAGGGTTAATGACCTTGAGACCTCTTACATAACTTGACTTACTCTGGTCCTAATGGGCATCATTTTAGTGTTGGAATTGTGTCTCAGCACCCTATAGTGGCTTGGAAATTAACACTGATTCAACCTGCCCCTGATCCAACCAGCCCCGGTCTGTCACGGTTTCGCTCTGGGCTTGGGAATTTTCGTATGTGTTTTTCATTGTTACCCACCTATTAGTCTATTAGGTTCACTCTACCGTGTTTCACTGCTCCTTCCCCGCATTATCTGATTATTTACTGCACCTGCACTTCCTTGTTTAGACCCTCATTAGATTATCTCTCTCACTCGCTCTCCTCGCTTCACGATCACTGTAATCATCCGTCTCACCTGCACTTCCTGGTTTGTGACTATCACGAGTTATTCAATCATTCTACTCACCTGCACTCCTCGTTCACGCTCGTTTAGTTCCCGGGGTTTCCACTACTTATACTCGCCTCTCACTCACTCCTCGTCAGTCCGTCTGCGAACCACGGTGTATTCCCTCGGCAAGCTATTTTGACTCCTGACTTCTCTGCGTCTGTTTTGGCTGTGTATTCCCGGTGTTGCTCGTCTCCCGTCTGTGCCTGTGTTTTCCCCTGTCTGTCTGTCAGTATCTCCAGTCCTCCGGTGCCGACTCCTGCCTGCCTGACTCCGCCTGACTCTCCAGCCCTTGGTTTCGACCCCGGCCCGTCTCTGGCTCTCCCTGGCTCTTCAGCTCCCCGGTATCGACCTCCGCCTGTCCCTGACTCGGCTCTACTCTCCTGCCCCTGGTCTCGACCTTCGCCTGCCTTCGACTCTGCTCTGCTCTACTGCCCCGGTAACGACTCCTGCCCGGCTGACTCACCTGCTCCTGGTCTCGACCTCCGCCTGCCTTAGACTCTGCTCTGCTCTACTGCCCCGGTAACGACTCCTGCACGGCTGCCTGCTCCTTCCGAGAGGGAATTAGGGCGGGTCTCTGGCGACGTGGCTTCTTTGGTGGGCTCGACAGACCAGATGCGTCAACTGGTCTTGCTCCTGCAGCAGCAGGGGGCTGCACACTCACAACAACTAGCCCAGCTCGCCGCTCGCATCACGCCCTCGGGGGAGAGCGGACCGGCGGCCTTGTCAGCTGGGTTCTCCGCTCCGATGCCTGCTCCGCCTAGCTTGCCTCTCGCCTTCGGCGGGCCCGAACCCAGGATTGGGGTTCCTGAACGTTTCGGGGGGGATCCGGAGGAAGTTATCGCTTTTATAACAAACTGTCAACTTACCTTTGATCTCCAACCACGGAACTTCGCGTCGGAAGCAGCACGGGTGGCTTTTGCCATCAACCTGCTGACAGGGCGGGCCAGGCTGTGGGGAACTGCAGAGTATCAGCGACGGTCGCCAGCTTGCTCCTCGTTTGCTCTGTTCGCTGTCGAACTGAGGAAGGTGTTTGGAGTTGGATCTCCCACAGCTGACGCCTCCCGGGAACTTATGGAGGTTCGACAGGGCAGGCGCACCGTTGCGGACTTCTCTATTGACTTCAGGACGCTTGCCAGTAGGAGCCGTTGGAATGAGGAGGCTCTTGTTGACGCTTACCTCCACAGCCTAGCGGACTATATCAAAGATGAGCTGGTTTCTCACGAGAGACCTACGACTCTGGATGAGGCTATCGCTCTCACCAGTCGCATCGACCGTCGGGTGCAAGCTCGACGCCGAGAGAAGGGTCGTGTTAATCCCCCTGTCTGTCGTACCGCTGATGGGAGAGCAGCCTTCTCCACTCCTCGCCAGCATTCTCCCGAGGCCATGGAGGTCGACCGCACGTCTCTCTCACCCTCCGAACGTCAACGCCATCTGGCGGAAGGGCTGTATCTATACTGTGGAGGAGAGGGTCACCGTGTGTCTTCGTGCTCGTTAAAAGGTCGAGCTCACCGGAAATAGGGGGCGTCCGGCTGAGCTCGACCTCCATGAATGCCCCCAGAGGAGATAGACCCTTCCTCCGGGTCGTCCTCCAGCTCCCGTCTCAGTCACACACACTCACCGCTCTCATTGACTCTGGTTCGGAAGCCAACATATTGGATACCGCTTTTGCCCAGCAGATGGGGATACAGACCCAGCGTTTACCCTCCCCAGTTCCCGCTCGAGCCTTGGATGGTCGTCTGTTGGGGCAGATCTCTCACATCACCGACTCTGTGGGGCTGCTGTCCTCAGGGAACCACCAGGAGAGGATCCGTTTCCACCTGCTCCCCTCTCCAGGGGAGCCGCTTGTCTTGGGACTTCCCTGGCTCCGACTGCACAACCCCCGCTTGGATTGGCGAACTGGGACGGTGTTGGAGTGGGGAGTGGAGTGTCACCAAACCTGTCTTCGCTCAGCTGTGCCCGCGTGTCAGTAAAGCCAAGGCCACATCCCTGCCTCCGCATCGCCCCTATGACTGCGCCATAGACCTGGTCCCTGGAACATCTCCTCCCCGCGGGCGTCTCTACTCTCTTTCTGGTCTCGAGAAACGAGCCATGGAGGAATACATTTCTGACGCCTTGGCGGCGGGTATCATTCGCCCTTCGTCTTCCCCGGCTGGCGCGGGGTTTTTCTTCGTGGGGAAAAAAGATGGATCCCTCCGACCTTGTATTGACTACCGTGGACTGAATGACATCACTGTAAAGAACCGGTACCCTCTGCCCCTGCTCTCCACCGCCTTTGAGCTCCTCCAGGGGGCCACGGTCTTTAGCAAGTTAGACCTAAGGAACGCCTATCACCTAGTTCGTATCCGGGAGGGCGATGAGTGGAAGACGGCCTTCAATACCCCAATGGACATTATGAGTATCTCGTCATGCCTTTCGGATTAACCAACGCCCCTGCCATCTTCCAAGGGCTAGTCAACGACGTGCTGCGGGATATGCTGGACCGGTTTGTCTTTGTGTACCTGGACGACATTTTGATCTGTTCTAAAAACCTGGAAGAACACCGGCAGCATGTCCGACTAGTCCTCAACCGCCTCCTGGAGAATTCGCTTTTTGTCAAAGCAGAAAAATGCGAGTTCCATGTCAAGACCGTGGCTTTCCTGGGGTACATTGTGGCAGAGGGTTCCATCAAGATGGACCCTGCCAAGGTATCTGCTGTCTCCGCCTGGCCCGTCCCCGAGAACCGCAAGCAGCTACAACAGTTTTTGGGGTTTGCAAACTTTTATCGACGGTTCATCCGTAATTACAGTGCTGTTGCTGTCCCTCTGACCGCACTTACCAGCTCAAAGATCCCTTTCGCGTGGACAACGGCCGCTGATGGTGCCTTCTCCGACCTTAAGGCTCGGTTTACGTCAGCTCCCATTCTACAGGTGCCCGATCCCGAACGGCAGTTTGTGGTGGAGGTCGACGCATCAGATGTGGGAGTCGGGGCGGTCCTCTCTCAGAGGCGACGAGAGGACGACAAAATGCACCCATGCGCCTTTTTCTCGCGCCGTCTCTCCCCGGCCGAGCGCAACTACGACATAGGGGACCGGGAGCTGCTCGCCGTAAAACTGGCCCTGGAGGAGTGGCGGCACTGGCTGGAGGGGGCGTCCGTCCCCTTCATTGTTTGGACAGACCACAAAAACGTAGAATACATCCGTTCTGCTAAGAGACTTAACCCCAGACAAGCCCGGTGGTCTCTGTTTTTTTCAAGATTTAACTTTTCTCTCTCTTATCGTCCAGGGTCCCGTAATGTGAAGCCGGACGCCCTCTCCCGCCAGTTCCTGAAGGGAGACGACAGCCTCCCGGGGTCTCGGGTCGTGGCAGCCCACTCCTGGGACATCGAGAGGCAGGTACAGAGGGCACTGCAGGACCAACCCAGTCCCAGCGCCTGCCCGGAGGGCAGATTGTATGTGCCTGTGGCTCTCCGTTCCCAGGTCCTGCAGTGGGGGCATGACTCTCTCCTGGCATGTCATCCTGGAACGACCCGCACCAGTCATCTCATCGCTCGGCGATTCTGGTGGCCCGACTTGGAGAGGGAGGTCCGCGAGTACATCTTAGCATGCCCGGTGTGTAGCCGCAACAAGGCCTCCAACAGACCTCCCGCTGGCCTTCTCCAGCCTCTGCCCGTTCCCTCTCGTCCTTGGTCCCACATCAGCTTGGACTTCGTGACTGGACTGCCTGCATCGGAAGGGAAGATGGTGATCCTCACTATTGTGGATCGGTTTAGTAAGATGGCCCACTTCGTCTTACTACCCAAGCTTCCGTCCGCTAAGGAGACCGCGCAGGCAGTCCAGCAACATGTGTTCCGCCTCCATGGCATCCCCGCTGATGTGGTATCTGACCGTGGCCTGCAGTTCACCTCTTCTTTCTGGAAGGAGTTCTGCCGGCTGCTGGGGGCCACGGTCAGTCTCACTTTTGGATTTCACCCGCAAGCGAATGGTCAATCAGAACGGGCAAACCAAGAGCTGGAGAAGGCCCTGCGCTGCATGGCCTCTCGGGACCCCCTCTCCTGGGCCAGTCGACTGGTGTGGGTCGAGTACGCCCATAACACACTCACCTGTTCCGCTACCGGGATGTCCCCCTTCCAGTGTGTGTATGGATACCAGCCGCCACTATTTCCCAGCCAGGAGGGAGAAGCCTCCTGCCCTTCGGCCCTCGCCAACGCCCGCCTCTGCAGACAAACCTGGGCTCGGGCACGGACCGCCCTCAGGAGAGCCGTGGCGGCCTATTCCGCGGGGGCAAATCGTCGTCGGACCCCCGCACCAGAGTATCGAGTGGGGCAACGAGTTTGGCTGTCTGCCAGGGATCTCCCCATCCGGGTGGAGTCACGGAAATTGGCGGCCCGTTTCCTGGGACCGTTCATGGTGGAACGCATCATCAGCCCTACAGCCGTCCGTCTCCGACTCCCTACCACCATGAGGGTCCATCCGACCTTCCACGTGTCCCGGATTAAGCCGGTACGGGTGAGCCCTCATACCCCGGCAGAGCCTCCGCCGCCCGCTCCTCGTCTTATTGATGGGGATCCCGTCTACACGGTGCGGCGCCTTCTCCGGTCCCGGCGGAGGGGGCGGGGTCTCCACTACCTCGTAGATTGGGAGGGGTATGGTCCTGAGGAGAGGTCTTGGATTCCGGCCAGCCAGATCCTGGACCGCTCCCTCATCGCGGAGTTCCACCGAGAGCATCCCGATCAGCCGGCCCTCCGTCGGGGCCGTCCCAGGTGCTCCTCCCAGTCTGTCCGGGCTCCTCCGCCTCTGGCTGCTGCTCCGCCCGCCAGGGGAGCCCGGGATACTCAGGAGGATGCTGCCCTGCTATCGGACCGGTCCGAGGAGTTCTGATCCCTTGTCTCTCCCCTCCCTCCCACCCAGTTGGTGTTGGTTTTTTTTTTTTTTTCTTTCTTGGGGCCTTCTGGGGCCGTCCCTTGGGGGGGGGTTCTGTCACGGTTTCGCTCTGGGCTTGGGAATTTTTGTATGTGTTTTTCATTGTTACCCACCTATTAGTCTATTAGGTTCACTCTACCGTGTTTCACTGCTCCTTCCCCGCATTATCTGATTATTCGCTGCACCTGCACTTCCTTGTTTAGACCCTCATTAGATTATCTCTCTTACTCGCTCTCCTCGCTTCACGATCGCTGTAATCATCCGTCTCACCTGCACTTCCTGGTTTGTGACTATCACGAGTTATTCAATCATTCTACTCACCTGCACTCCTCGTTCACGCTCGTTTAGTTCCCGGGGTTTCCACTACTTATACTCGCCTCTCTCACTCACTCCTCGTCAGTCCGTCTGCGAACCACGGTGTATTCCCTCGGCAAGCTATTTTGACTCCTGACTTCTCTGCGTCTGTTTGGCTGTGTATTCCCGGTGTTGCTCGTCTCCCGTCTGTGCCTGTGTTTTCCCTGTCTGTCTGTCTGTCAGTATCTCCAGTCCTCCGGTGCCGACTCCTGCCTGCCTGACTCCGCCTGACTCTCCAGCCCTTGGTTTCGACCCCGGTCCGTCTCTGGCTCTCCCTGGCTCTTCAGCTCCCCGGTATCGACCTCCGCCTGTCCCTGACTCGGCTCTACTCTCCTGCCCCTGGTCTCGACCTTCGCCTGCCTTTGACTCTGCTCTGCTCTACTGCCCCGGTAACGACTCCTGCCCGGCTGACTCACCTGTTCCTGGTCTCGACCTCCGCCTGCCTTTGACTCTGCTCTGCTCTACTGCCCCGGTAACGACTCCTGCCCGGCTGACTCACCTGGCCCTGGCTTCGACCCTGGTCCGTCCCTGGTTTTCCCTGGTTTTCCAGCCCTCCGGTGTCAACCCCTGCTTGCCCTCGACTCTGCTCGGCTCGCCTGCCCCCGGAATTCGACCTCAGCCCGGCCTCTACTGGGTTCGTCTCATCACGGGCCTGGTCGCGGGGCTGTCCCTGCCCGTCTGCCTGGGTGCCTCGGCGAGCGATTAGTCAGTGACTTTTCCGCCCTTTCGGGCTTTTGACTTTCTCCCCATTTTCCCCGAACCCTTTAATAAAGCCTATTGTGAAGTTACGCTATTGGGTCTGCATCTGTCTGTCTGCTCCCCGTGACACAGTCTCCCCTACCAATCCCAGCCTGTTGGCATTCACAAAGAAGGTCGATTATGACGTACAAAAACTCTTTGCAACACCACCTCCACTAATATACAACAACTTAACTGTCCCAGAACAAAAAGCTTTACAAGAACTCCAACAGAACAATGACATCATAATAAAAAGAGCAGATAAGGGTGGAGCAATTGTAGTGTGGCACTATAAAAAATACATTAATGAAGCTCAACGGCAATTACAAAATAAAGGCCTCCGCACACCGGTTCCGAAAGCATTGCAGAGCACTTTCGAATTCGACAATTTCGCTTGCTCCCGCACACTGGCGGCGCACTGCGGAGCCACGGTCGTCATAGTAGTCTTTTTGGAATCACCGTCTTCCAAGGATTATCAACGGTCACTATGGGTAAGTATCTGCTATCCTGTAATCCTAGTTTTAAAATCAACCAACAACTGTGACATATCATTGATTTAGTGTTTTTAAAATGTATATGAATTAGGTCTACGTGAAATCAATGTAAAATAATCTTGTCATGACGCTTCGCCCATTGGTGTTTTAAACTAGTTAATGAAGCGATATAAACTCATCTTCCCCAGAGTTTTGTTGCCTAGCCTACAAGGTTACGTTTCTCAATGGTTTTCTGTTTGGAAACGATCGTCTAGGTCTATAGCTTAATAAAATAGTGGGCCTCTTCCCTTTCTTGACAGCACATCTGCTGACAGACAAACGCGCAGTAGCTGCCCTTCTGCTTCTTCGCCGCAGACGGAAGGAAAGAGCTCGTTTATGGGTCCATCCAGTAAATGAGAGACGCCAGCAACAAGGAGCCTATCACAACTTGGTCCAAGAGCTGGCTCTGGATTCAGAGAGGCACCAAAGATATTTTAGAATGACACCAGGGCAGATGGACGAAATCCTTAACATAATTGGACCAGATATAACAAGACAACATACAAACTTTAGACAACCGATTGAAGCTCGACAAAGATTAGCCGTGACTTTAAGGTAAGTAGCAAACAAACAAATACGTTAAGCTATTTAAAAAAATACTTAGGCCGCATCCAATTTGCCCACATTTGTGTCTTTGGCCTACCTGTGGCCTTTTTCTTCTTCCTCATCTCAAATGGTGATGTGGCAAAGAGATATTCAGACCAATTTAATGGGCAATGGCAAACAAAAGAACGAAAACTGCCATTAAATGTAATTTCACATTGCCTCATGATAACATAATCACCATTATTTTTGGTTCATCCTACGTATTTTGCAACAACTATTTGAAGACATGAAATAAAGACAATGCTATAACTTTAGCAACATGCAAATTTATTTGAGCTATGCAGATATATTTGAAGACATTGTAAAGGGATCAAACAAAAATTACAGCTCGTAATTCTCCCAAGGCCGTACGCCTCTGAAGTGTGACGTGTAATGCGCTTGGGGTTCCCACGGCATGTTTGGCGCAAGGGATCCTCCTTCAAAGCTGTTATTTACGGGCGGTGAGGGTGTTTGATTAGGCTGTCTAAACTCCTGAAGTTCCAAATTGCTTAAAATTGTCAACATTTGTACTTTGGCCGCTGTTTGCTGTCTTTGGGTGAGCCGTCTCATTTGAGGTGCCAGACTTAATAAAAACAATTCTACTTCATCTTGTTGTTTTGGAGTTGGTGGGGGCTGGTTTAGAATCTCCAATAATTTTTCGTCTACTACATCCGACCTTTTTTTATTTACTGACTTTTTTGGTCTTTTTTCCGGAATTTCTTCTCTGGTTTGGCTGCTATTCATGCTGTCCAATGGTGAATGCAAGTCCACATTTGCATCTTCATCTTCATCTTCCATATTTGTGATCGAACTGTAAAATGAATGTAAAATGAATAATATATTTAGTTATCTCAGCAATACTGTACCAAAACATCAGTGCTAAACCGTCTGGACCTATATCTGCTGTAAAGCTGTAAATAATAGCCGTGCCCCGCATGTCCCTTAGCCCGGGTCTTACCTTCTGCATGCCAGGTAAGGTGCAATGAACCCCATAGCATCTGCATATCTCCAGTCTTTTGGGGTTACTGCTCCAGAACCACTTGGCTGTTGCTGTCTCTTTTTCCACTTCTGATATGCTTCCCGTAGCTGTGTCCATCTCAGCTTACATTCGCTTCCTACACAGAAACAACAATAGGCTATATTATCAGTGCCACCTGTCTTTTTTTGTGCAAACAAATGGGCCTCGCTGTGTTTTGTCATAGTGTAAACCTTGTGCTAATTGTGTATAACTCTTTTTTTTTTTCAGATATCTTGCAACAGGAGAGACATTTAGCAGCCTGGCCTTTAGCTACAGGTTAGGAGAGCGAACCGTGTCACAGGCAGTCCTTCAAACCTGTGACGCTATTGTGTGCCATTTAAAGACATCACAGCTGCCAAAACCAACTGCGGACACATGGAGGGCAACAGCACGACGGTTCCAGGAGAAATTTGATTTTCCTCATTGTCTTGGAGCGCTTGATGGAAAACATGTCAATGTTTTTGCACCTGCAAATTCGGGTAGCCAATTTTTTAATTATAAGAGAGCATTCTCAATTGTGCTCATGGCGCTTGTCGATGCCGATTTTAAAATTTTGGCCGTTCAGATAGGGGATTATGGAAGGTGTAGTGATGGGGGCGTTTTTGCGAACTCGGCCCTAGGAAGAGGGCTTCAAAACAAGACATTAGACCTCCCAGCACCTGAATTCATCCCTGGTGCTGAAGACCTTGGAGAGCTACCATACGTTTTTGTGGCAGATGCTGCTTTTCCTTTAAAAACAAACCTGATGCGCCCATATCCTGGTCACAACCTTTCACACGCCAAAAAGACATTCAATTACAGACTGTCAAGAGCAAGAAATACAGTGGAAGACGCGTTTGGCATTTTATCATCTCGCTGGAGGGTTTTGCTTAGCAGAATTATGCTAGAACCACACAAGGTTGACAAAGTTGTTATGGCGACGTGCATCCTTCATAATTACTTAACACAGCCCTCACATCAGACAGGCACTGAGACAGACAGACATATAACTGAACTGAACTCTGTGCCAGCAATGGGAGGCAACAGGGGAAGCAATGCTGCCTATGAAGTGCGGGATACATTTGCTCGATATTTCAACTCACCAGTGGGCAGCATTGCCCGTATCACAGAATAGGCCAGACTATAATGTCAATTTAGGTTTACGGGCTACGCCTATTTCTAAATGTGATGAACATTTGATTAAAGAGAACTAACTTAAATGAACTTAAAACTTTGAGACCTTTTTAATTAAACAATAAAACTGCTTACCTGTAGCTCCAACAGCTTCACTGACTTCATTCCATTTGTTGTCTCTTCTCAAATTGTTTTTGTAGTGCTTATCCCTTGGGTTGAATAAACATTCATGTTTTTGAACCTCAATAATAAGTTTTTCGTCGTCCAACATGTCTCCAACACGGGTAGGTGAAAGTAGTAGTAAACAACGGTCTAAATTTAAATTGTTCGCGTGCATTCGGCAAATAGAATTCCAGGAAATATTAGGGAAACACTGTATCACTGTTGTTTCAGAATAATTTAGACAATTAATTACAGGCTAGACATTACACTTAACTGTCTATAGGCCTAGGCGGGCTGTCACGTTGATATCAATAGATAATTAAAGATATCGTGATCAAGGCAATGATAACCGAGTCTATAGCCATTTCGAGAGAGGAAATCCATCAGAAATCTATCAGAATTTGTCAGAATATATCATAACTTTACCATTCGTGTTTTTAATGCATTTACCCATCGTATGGACCTACAGAAATGGTTAGTTTCGTCACAATAGAGCATGGATAAACAGCGGGTGGCTCCGACAAAAATAGAGCTCAATCGTATCGACACGCCAGCGGCGGCAGAGTTCGGTGCTGGTGTGCGGGGTTGCATTGAAACCAATAGAATGGAATGTTGGAAGCGCAGTGCTCTGCACTTTGTCGGAACCGGTGTGCGGAGGCCTTAAGGAATACTACACTGAACTCTCAAGTAACCCATTACAGAAAATGAAGAAAGAATTGGAAGTTCTTTTGACTAAAGCTAAAGATATGGGATGGATTACTGACATAGAGCATGCCTTCCTATATTGTGAACACAGCAGACTGTCCACTTTCTACATGCTCCCAAAAGTTCATAAGGAGCCAAAGGATAATCCACCTGGGAGGCCCATAGTAGCAGCAAATGGTAGCCTGACTGAACCTGCCTCTCAGTTCATTGACCATTTTTTGAAGCCTTATGTTCAGAGATTACCTTCATATGTGAGAGATACCACACGTGCTGAATAAAATAAGTGAAATGGCAGATATGAGTTGGGACTATTTGATAACTATGGACGTTGAATCTCTATATACGAATATTGATCATGCCGATGGTCTAAGAGCAGTGAGTCGTTATTTATCTGACAGAGAAGGAATGTTACCTCCTTCCTGCTTTATCGGGGAACTTACCGACTGGGTATTGAACAACAATGTGTTTTTGTTTCAGGATACTATGTATAGGCAATGCAAAGGAACAAGTATGGGAGCATCTTTTGCCCCTGAATATGCGTGTCTATATTTGGGATTATGGGAATTCGAGTATGTGTTAAACATAAATAATTACTATAAAGACAACATAAAAATGTATTGCAGATTCATAGATGATATCCTAGTCCTCTATAGAGGTAGTGAAAAAGACCTAATGGGTTTCTATAATTATTTGAACACTACTAACAAAAATATAAGATTGTCGTTGGATTTCTCCAAAACTCAGATCAACTTTGTAGACCTTACCATATAAAACCGATCATGGACTGCATACCACGTTATAGCCTATAGGAAATCTACGGATCGCATTCAATCATTACAAGTCCTACCACCCTCAACATCTTAAAGACAATATCCCATATGGGCAATTTCAGAGACTAAGGAGGATATGCGATCAAGACACCGAGTTTAAAAAGCAAGCGGAGTCGATGTCCAAACGGTTTTGAGACAGGTCATACAAAAAAACGGCCAGAGCTGCGTCCACTAACCGCCAGAACCTCCTCCAGCCCTCAAATAGAAAGAAAAAGAAAACGCCAGGCATCTGTTTTGTTACAAAATATAGCACACGTGCTAAACAAATCAGAAATATTATACGGTCTAATTGGGACATTCTAAGAAGTGATCAAACATTGAAAGAGATTTTTAAGAACATACCAAACTTTTGTTACAAGCGAGCCCTTAGCCTACGAGATAGATTAACGCGAAGCTATCTGCCTGCGAGGAAAAAAGACCCGTGGTTAAAGAAACCAATCGGCACATATAAGTGTTTACAAACACCATGCAACCACTACGTAAACATTAAACAACACAAAGATTTTATAGATTTTAAAACAAAAACAAAAAATACAAAAGCAAACACTTTGTGAATTGCAACACAACGCATGTGGTATACCGTCTTGTATGTCCATGTAATTGTTTCTATGTAGGACGAACAAAAAGACGCCTGAAAGAAAGAGTGGCTGAACATAAAAAATATGCAATAAGAACCAACAATGAAAGCTACTCGATGGTGCGCCACTTCAATTGCGCACATAACATATGCCAGTCTACTAAAAGTAGAGGCGTTGGAACATGTACAGATGCCCCCTAGAGGGGGCGATCGTCTTAAGAAACTTTTACAAAGGGAAACATTCTGGATACATACATTAGACGCACTGACTTATCCAGGTCTTAACGAGGAGATTGATTTTAGACCATTCTTATAAAAGTGGTTATCTTGCTAAGTAAACTGGATGTAATTATAAATGCTGATAGAATGTACTAAACTATGTGTAGAAACATTAGTACGTATTTATTTATTTTCCTATCTCTGCTATTGGGTTATTTTACCACCAGCTGTAATCTTCATTATTATTATTGCTGTTATTATTGTGATGTATTCATTTCCTTTTCTATGTTACTGTAAAGGTAACAGTGTATAGAGGCCTATTTAGAACATATGGTATACATTAACAATCTATGTGCTTCGTTGATATGAGTTCATCAACCATGTGACCTTCTGAACTGATAAATAGGTCACCAAGTTGAACTCCTCCTTGTTACGCCCTGACGAAGACCCTATGTGGGTTGAAACCGGTTGGCGTTTTTAGAGCTACCATATGCCCCAGCTAAAATAAAGGGTTTTTAACGTAGTTTTACTTGTATTTCCTTGTCTCAATGCAAGAGTTGCCTGGAGGAGGCCCAGAGGCCGCAAAGTTTACTTAAGGGACTGTCTTTTGACTTCAAGAGCACCTGCATTTTGGAGTTTACTAAACAAAGAAACAAGAGCGCTCAGCTTGCTTCCCCTCCCAGAAAAAATAGTTAAACTCTGAATGCAACAGGCTAAATCAATGTTGCTCCTCAGTACACATACCAACTCGGTATGATGTTTTAACATGCCAATTTTCATTTTACACGGAAGTTCTCCTTTAACCATGCTGATTTCTGTATCTGTATCTTTATACGTTTTTGGACATAGGACACTTCAGGGTATACATGTTTGTTATGCGGTCACTTCGCTTTTGCCATGAAAGGCTGATACAACATCCTGTCACATCATAAAACAAAGTATTTCTAGGGGTGATTCAAGTGTGGCTATATCTAACTACAATACTACAACTATCTACACTACTAGTTGATACAGGCCTAATTAGATAGCATTTGATAGCATTGGATAGCATTTGGGACTCTGATAATAATACAGTGAGTATACTACTTTGCAGACACTGAACCCCACGCCTTTTTAAGTATATATTTTTTGGCTATTTGTGCCTTCATTGGACGGGACAGTGAAGAGATGACAGGAAACAAGTGGGAGAGAGATGGGGTAGGGAAATAAGGCAGGCATGATTTCAACCTGAATCACCATGGACACTTTTACATTATATAATATTGCACTTAGCAGACGCTTTTATCCAAAGTAACTTACAAGAAATACAGGACACAAATCAAGCTACAGATGTGCAGAGGAGAACAGGGTAAGTTAGTCCAGACATGGTACAGGACAGTGTAGTTAAGTGGAGGTTATCTTTACTCTCATTGTCCAATATCCACTACTTATAGCACAGGACCATCATTACTGTGAAATATTTAATTGTGCAATAACCCACACTACTTATCACTATATAAAACATCATTTATTAAACTTATATGTAAAGACAATTTATTATATGTAAATAACACCTCAGAACTGCGCACCATTTTTTTTATTATTTTATCTTTTCTTGCACTATTATTCAATTTTATTTTGCACATATTCTACATAGTAAATTTGTGTCATTCAAACAGTTATATTATAATAGTATTGTATGGTGTAGCTAACACATTGCGCAAGTGCATGACAAAGGGAAGCAAACTATGTAATATTGCTAAATCATCAGTCTGACATGCAGACCACTGATGATGTGAAATCCTTCCCACTCCAGTCAAAAAACCAAGACATGACCAAAAGTTGAGAAAACCAGTTTTCATAACCTTGAACACTTGAAGGCTTTTGAAATAAGCAGACCTCTGAGGTTCTGGATTCGTTATACCGAGTAAGCTTGAATTTATAAGAGAGATTTCATATTTCCCAAATAGTCACTCACAAGAGACAGCCCTGTCAAAGGCGAAAATAGGCAAAAAATGAGTTACAGGTTATATGGTGACAGGCCAAGGAAACTTAACCGTGGTTTTCAATAATCTCAAGGTCACAAAATGTCAGTAACTGGCAGGGCAGCAAAACCAGCAAGAGACCCTTCTGAGCAGGACACGAATCTGGCAGAGTGTTACTCCTGCCACGGCTTTTAGAGTGGTGGCTGATGAGGAGAGTGGGTGCAGGTGTGACAATCAGCCAGGGGGCAGGGAACCAGAACTAGGTATGGAGACACTGGAGCAGGCTGTGACACATCAAGGAGTACTACAGCAACCCCCCAGAGGACCTAGAGAACTATTTCCGCACCTCGAAACAGGCAAGTCACACTTGGAACCCCCTAAAGGCATGCATATGTAAAGGTTTATTACACAAGGGTGGCATAACATTCTTTAACTCGCTCATATGAGCACAAAAGATTTTTTTTTTTTTTTTTAAGTCAAGTAGGTTTTAGTAAGATGGTGTGTATGTGTTCTGTGCATGCACTTTTGCAGGTTCCCCACATCTTCTCAGGCTACAGCCCAGGACTTACATACATACACTGTAAAAAATGATTTTGTGGGGTAGTACATTCAACTGATAAAAATTGTTTAAATATTACTCAGGAATATTAGTCCACAAAGACAATGTAATGCAAGGGGTAGAATATACCTTCACTACCTATTATTAAACAGTATGAACTGCCACTGGCAAGAAACGAGTAAGGTTTACTCAGTTTGTATTTATACACTGTAACAAATAATTTTGTTTACAGTCTATGGGTAGTACATACAACTCATGAAAACTGTTTAAATATTTCCCAGGAATCTTAGTGAGCAGAAAATGTAACATAATGGGTAGAGTATAGCCTCATTACCCATAATCAAACAGTATTAACTCTAAGTAATGAAACATGAGTAAAATATACTCAATTTGTATATATACGGGCATTTCCAGGGAGTGAACTTGCATGCTCGTGTGTGCAGTCAGTTAGTGCTGCATGAAGGAACAGAGAGACAAGTTGTCGACCAGTCGTGACCAATTGTGAAGGTAAGTTGACCCTATTGTGTATTTAACCTTGAATGCAAAAAACCTAACTTGTTCAAGAGGAAATCTATCACATTCGAGTTGTAGTTGCCGTGGTCTGAATAAAACTATTGTAATTCAGATTTCACGATATTTAAACATTGAGATAGCTATGCAGTGAGTGTGAGGTTAGCTATTTTACCACCCTTCTCACAATCTAAAAACGTCACGAAAACCACCACAACAACCATGCCTTTAGTTCAGGGTTAGCTATTTTACCAATACCGTTCTCACAATGTAGAATCTGCGAGAACCGTCATCAACCAAAGACGTTTGCAGCCCAGTTTGCCTAGCTTGTCAAATGCTAACTGGTTGGATTTAGTGGTAGGTCTGCTTTCCATGGTTAACGTTAACTGTTAATCCATAACAACAGGTATAGCTGTTCTTTGTGACAATGTATTATCAAAATAAATTCGAAGATGGTGCAGGAGGTAGCTCAAATAAAATGCCAACGTCCTAAAGATAGCACTTTAACTTTACTTAACATTTAGAAGCCCCAGTGATGGCTATTGTGAATGCGCCTGCACGTTAGCTCTCAGCCGTTGAATGCCTATTTTTTCATAGTTCACCCTATGGTTAGTTTTCCGATTTGTTTTTTTTTCCCTTTCACTGTTAAGAATTTGGAAGAAAAAAAAACTTTACATGTTGCGCATCTGAAAATATGCTTTTGTTTTGTCCTTTGACAGGTGCTGACCTCCTGTAACTGGGCTACAGGCGTTGATGAACCCATCTCTGAGTATTTTTTTCACATCATCATCTCTGGTTGCTTAATTAAAAACAAACTTACATTTAATGTCTCTTCTGTGTCTGGTCAGTTATTTTATTCTAATAATAATACCACTACTAATAATTAATAATTATCAAATGATAAATAAATAGTAATACTAAGAGATTATATTAAAAAGGGTTTATTTTACCCAATTTTTATGAATAGTATTCCTTTGAGATACTGAGTAAAGACCATGGGATTTTTTTTAGTGTGTCATAGCTGCTGAAATTGGCTTATCTTTACTCAAAAATATGGGGTTAAATGTACTCAAATGGAGTGAGTGCAAATTGTTACCTCAATTTTATTGAGTAAATTCTATAGGTTGTTTTTTATAGTGTAGGTTCACTTTTTGCACCGAGTGAACAGCTTTGCGGCTAAATGGTACTCCACTGACTCACCGGGAGCTCTGTCGTTGTAAAGCCTGACAAATGAAGTTAATGAAGAGTGACTGTACCTGTTAGGCAAACATAAAAAAAGCAAAATCCCATAAGTTTGTAGTAATTCCAAAAAGTTCGACAAACCCCAAAAGCTCTTTCAAAAAGACAGACACAGACATGAAAATCAAAAAGCACAAAATAAAGATAAACCAGGGATAGAAAAAACGGCAGAGCAAAGACACGAAAGAGAACTTACAAAAATGCAGAGCTACCGTGCTCCGTGGAAGGAACAGAGTGACACAGGAACAGAGGTGACAAAAACAGACAATCAGACAATGAACAAAGGAAACACAGGGGCTTAAATACACAGAAAACTAATCATGACACTAATCAAACAGAACACGCGATAGGACAGGGAAGAACAGGACACAGGTGGACATGACGGGCAGACAAACCGGCAATGAGGGAAACAGGAGACAGCAGGGAATCATTAGAATCAATGTAACAGGCAGGACAGGTGTGGCACAGATGAGGAGGTGGGTACGAAATCAAAACAAAAGCACATAGGAAACCAAAACACAAACTGACAGGAGACATACCACCAGATGACCAGAAGGGGGCTGAATGAAAACAGAGTCAGGACAAAATGCAAAACACAGAAAACACAAGAAACCAACCAAAATACCACATAACAGGACAAGACAGACACAGAATCCTAACAGTACCATATTGAACACAAATCATCATTATACTATTGAGCACTTTGGTTGTAAATGTACAAATAAAACTTACTCACTTACTGCATGCTCACATAGCGGCAAACATAGGGGAAAACAGACATCTCTGGCCTTATGGTTAAGGAGTTGGTCTTGGGACCAGCACGACACTGGTTTGATTCCTGTACAAGTAGGAAGAAATGTGGCTGGAGTAGTGAATAACCAGTGTGTGTGTGTTTGTATGTGTATGTATGCATGGTGTGTTTGTAACACAGGTGTTTATCCTCTGTCTCTCTTTCTCTTTCTCTCTCTCTTTCACTCTCCTATCTATCTATCTATCTATCTATCTATCTATCTATCTATCTATCTATCTGTCTATCTATCTATCTATCTATCTATCTATCTGTCTGTCTGTCTGTCTGTCTGTCTGTCTGTCTGTCATGTTCTGTTTTGATCACATTAAAAACACAATGATTCCATGGGTTTTACAACTGGCTGAACAAATTACCAGAGGGGACAGCAAGCCATTATTATTCATAACCAATAGGCAGAGACCAGATTATATCAACTGTAGTGTACAGACTACAATCCACTAGATTGCACTTTCAAAACTCTTTCCTTCACTTTACAGCAAATCTTTGCAAGAACAATTGTTTTTAAATTGACTTGTAGAGCTTTACACATTAGTGTTCTCAGTACACTTACTACAATGTCAGCTATCACTAGTACTCTTCCCCACTAGATAGAGACATTTGTCATATTTCCCATGTTGTTGTCTTACAGTAACTCATTTACAGGCAGGAAAATGTATGCTAGTTAAATTGTGAAGATATTTATTTGGGTCTCAGGTACTTGTGGCAGTTCAGAGCAAAGAAGCCGATGACGCCGACCAGTACAGTGACGACTGCAAGCTTACGCACACAGCTGCCCTCCTGGTGACAGGAATTCTGAAAGGCAATAAACATTATGATATCCTTGTGAAAGGCAAACAACATTATAAGTTTCCTATATAGATGTAAGGCAAAAAAGGAACAGCACGCAGGGAGTGGGCAGAGTACATCTTAATTACTGGTGCAATAACAAATAACACAGGCCAGAACATCTCTAGCCCTCTAAAAGAGAGGGTTTTTTGTTGCTGTTGGTCATTTCGGACATACATAGAGTAGATCTAAAATTTACATTAAACCTGGTGCTTGAACTTAAACAGTAGAGGTTGTACATTGATGTACTCCCCAGACGAGACCCCCTCTGAGCCCCCACCCCCCAAAGAAAAAAAAAAACACAGTTTTGCACAAGCAGCCATGTTTTATTATGACCATATAGTCATTCTCATGATCACAGCTTTCAAAAAAGTATAAGTTATCATTAAAAAAACAATGAAATACACTATAAACATAGTGGCAAAAAATATATATATGCAATCAGATATACAAATACTAAGTAATATAGTGGCAGAGGATGCTCCGAAATATTTTAGAAGGGCCCCTGAAATTGCAATTGAATTGCAATTGAAACAAACATCAAAATACTGCAGGCTGCAAAAACTCTTATACAAAACATCCATAAATTGCTATCTTTTAGGGAGGAACAATTAGCTCCTCGGTTACTGCCTCAAATTGTATGCTTGTTACATGTTCAGTTATGACTGGTTAACTATGCTAAATTATAGTTAAACTATGCAAACTATGAGTTGCAGCAAATTGCAAATGTTAAAACTACCATAATAACATTCTGTTGGCTAATTACAGGGTTCAACATTAACCCAAATTATGGAAATCAATAATAACTGAACTTGTAGCAGTCTTCCTGCAAAGCCAAATCATATGGAAATTAGATCTTGTGTTTGTTGAGCTAAAACCGAATTATTAGCAAGCATCATAGATAGAAGGCTAACAAACATAAGAGTTATACAACGATTAACATTAGCCTTTCATTCATGGCATGGATAATGTAATCATGCAGAGAGACCAGTTGCATACCTACAGTACTGTGCAAAAGTCTTAGGCAGGTTTGAAATGCTGTCAACTAGGAATGCCTTCAACAATTGAAGTGTTAATCATTTCTGTTCATCAATTAACAAAATGCAGTGACTGAACAAAAGAGAAACCTAAATCAGATCAATATTAAGTGTGACCACCCTTTGCCTTTAAAAAAGCATAAATTCTTCTAGGTCTATTGCATAGAGTTTTTGAAGGCGTATGGCTGGTAGCTTGCATCAAACATCTTGAAGAACTACCACAGATCTTCTGTGGGTGTATGCTTCCTGACATATACAACCAATTTGGTGTAATTGGTTGATCATACACTTGACTATAATCCTGCAAAATCCCTGACATTGTGTGTACCCCTGTGTGTGTACACGCTGTGTGCACCTGCCTAACACTTGTCAAAAAACAACTTATGCCCATCTTATGCCTTAAGTCCTTTCAGCCTTATGGGTGTTTTAACATTAAACATGTGAATGGCTAAAAAGATATAGTACTGTCCAAAGATTTAGGCAGGTGTCTTCAAACCAGCACCACCAGTTCACACACAGGGGTACAAAAATTATAAATAAAATTATAAACCTGTAAATATAATATTATAATTGAAATGTGCGTTATTGGGAAGAACGCTGATCTGTGACTGACTTTCACCCACTAATTCCAGAGTATTGCCCACTTGGGCGTTGCATTTGAGAGACCCAGAGGTGAACTGTCCCGTGCGCCCCCTCCCCTTTCCCCTTCTCACACAGCTTCTGTGCACTAGGCCTTCTCAGCAAGCAGGGGTGCCTGCAGCCAAAGGGGGTGCCAATCTGCCAATTTCCTACACAGTGATATGATAGATAATAGAATTTTTTTTAGATAATATATATTTTTTCAAGCACTCGTGATGCTTGCCCGTATCAAAAACTATTGCTCAAGCTACCCAAGACTTGCCAGTACTGAAGACATGAGAAATTCTGGTGCAACCAATATAGCGTTGGCACTGATAACTAAATCCAATGGGGTCAGATTTTTAAACTGTGTTTTTATCAACTTAACATGCTCCAAATGTTAAGATGATCAAAACACACCCCAAAAAATCTCTCCCCAAAAATGATTTCAAATTTGATTAAAACAGTATGTTTGTGCTAGCAGCCACATACCAGTTTGTTTACATACCTGGCTAGTCCAAACAAGTCAATCCGCCGAGCTTGTGGTTACTCCCCCGCCAGCCCAGCGGTCAGTGACAACCAAAGCAGAGCTTTGAAATAGTAGTTTGACTGTATTAGGTTTATTTTGTTAAAATGGTTTGTGTTGTACACTGTTATAACCCCTTTTTAAACCATTTTGAGTCACATACACTACAGTGTTGTGTTGTAAAGTGTTTGTTGATGTTGCATAACTTTTGAGCTGAAATTTGGAGCATGTTAAAACGCAAAAAAAAATCTGACCCTGACCATTGGGTTTAGCTGTCAGTGCCAACTCTCCATCCAAGAGAGACCTATATGGGTGGCACCAAAATTTCTTGCATCTTTGGTACTGGCAAGTCTCGATAGCTTAAGCAATATGAGGTGTGTGTTAAAAATGACCCAGCTAGGCTTAAAGGAGAACTTCGGTGTAAAATGAAAATTGGCATGTTAAAACATCATACCGAGTTGGAAAGTGTACTGAGGAGCAAAATTGATTTAGCCTGTTGCATTCGGAGTTTAACTATTTTTTATCGTTTGTCCCAGAAGGCTAACAATGGAAGTGGTAGGTGCCATAGACGAAGCATGATGACTACGCTATTTTTAAACCATTAAAACAGCTCGAAGAAACTCCACATTCCATCGGTAGTACAACAAAGGCCCTGACATTAAAAACGAGGCACTGAGAACTTTGTAAGTGTACACAACATTTATTAATAAAATAGTTTTGACAAGCAGTACCTTGCTGTAGTTTCTCATCGCCACCATGATGAAAGTCCGCACCAGTCGATTGACAAACACGAACCAGCAGGAAGAATAGGAAGAGAGGTGGTACAATCGGCTTGTTTGGACTTTCATCATGGCGGCGATGAGAAACTACAGCAAGGTACTGCTTGTCAAAACTGTTTTATTAATAAATGTTGTGTACACTTACAAAGTTCTCAGTGCCTCGTTTTTAATGTCAGGGCCTTTGTTGTACTACCGATGGAGTGTGGAGTTTCTTCGAGCTGTTTTAATGGTTTAAAAATAGCGTAGTCATCATGCTTCGTCTATGGCACCTACCACTTCCATTGTTAGCCTTCTGGGACAAACGATAAAAAATAGTTAAACTCCGAATGCAACAGGCTAAATCAATTTTGCTCCTCAGTACACATACCAACTCGGTATGATGTTTTAACATGCCAATTTTCATTTTACACCGAAGTTCTCCTTTAAGCCTAGCTGGTGGTGTTTTCACTGGAGTGGGCTAGGCTTATATGGGGCTAAACATAGAACTGTTGCCTGGCAGCAGTTCCACCTCAATGGCTAGGGCCACAGGCAAACTTGCATGTCACGTCAAATTAGCTACTGTTCTGTTTACTCCAGCAGAGTGAGATATCACTAACTGCTAACTAGCCACTAATTTTAATAACAAGCAACTTTTACAAGATCTTACTTAGAGAGGGAGAACGTTAAGCAGAGTTCAGTTGTCTCATGAGAGAGGTCAGTGCATGTGTGGGTAAGGGTAGCGTGAACATTTGTGTGCCATTAGGATAATTAGCTGGCTTAGCTAACCCCAAGATTGCTGGAGTTGACTAGAGTTTTTTTTTTAGAATCAGAAAGTTGTACACCATTTCTATAGCTTCAGTTCTGACCATTGGCTTCATGGTCCATACCATATAAACACAACAAGTTGCTTGTACCCTGGGCTGAAGTTCTTGGTCTTAGCTTCCTAGGCTAATGGCCCAAAGTATTAATGGGCCTAACGGGCACCTGATGTTTGCTTGAGTGCACTGTTACATCATCACATTGAATCATCAGTAAGCTAAATTCTAATCACATGTTTGTAATCTCAAATGGCTAGAGTCAGGTGTCACAGAGAGTCACCTTTTTTGCAGTCTGTCTGGGGCAATTTGGCGACTTTGTGTGGTTTGCCCCCTCTCCGTCTGCCCCATATGCTGTCAAGCCAGAACAACATTTCCAATATAAAAAACAAACTGTACAGGTATGACACCATTCATTCCTGTGTAAAGTAAAAATCCTTTAAGTATCCATAATCCATCACTTGGGTGGTGTTTATAAGAATGTCCTTTTGTCATTCGAGCCATAGGACTTTACACTTCAGGGCTAAATCCTCTAGTAATGACCTGCTTAACTCCCTTATTTACACATCCACTCAGAACACTTACCCCTTATCTACACTAAGCAAAACAGTTAAAAGAAACTTCACACATTTGCTTTGGTACCTTCACATATCTGTTGCATGTGTTGTTCATTGTGAAGGGCACCTGCAGTCTCACTGTATCCTGTGTATAGTGACAATAAAGGCATATTATACCCCTTTAGAACAATGGCAAGTCATTACACAATTTATTGTTAATAACTATTAAAATGCTGATGGACATCTATAGTGATGATGAAATTAAGAAAATATTACTGACCCCTGCTTTATATGTTATCACCCAGAAAAACAGTTAAAATAAACATGACACATTTGCTTTGGTACCTTCGTGTATTTGTTGCATGTCTTGTTTGTTGTGAAGGGCATCTGTAGTCTCACTGTATCCTGTGTATAGTGACCATAAAGGTATTTAATCTTATGGTATCTTATTTTTTACCCCTTTGAAACAATGACATGTCATTACACAAGTAATTTTTGACTGTGAAAATACTGATGAGCACCTATAATGATCATGAAATTAAGAAACAAACAGTGTTAATTATTACTGTGGACTTCACACTCTTGTTTCTTTCTTCAGCTTGGTTGTATGTGTTTTTTCTATGTCCTGATCATCAGAAGTATAAATAAATGAATAAATAAAGCATAACCAGGCACTGAGTAATAAGGGCAGAAATCCAAAGTATTATACTTTAGTTACAAGTTACTGTGGGTTTACACATTTTCATAAAAGAACAAGCTTCAGTGAAAAATATTTTCAAACTGTTCTGCATGAGAATTAATTTTTACAATGAATATCCCAATTTTTTCTGAGATGAACAAATATGGGAAAATAAACATATCGTCATCAGAAGACCATTTTGAAAACTTTAACTTGAATTGAGTATCTTTTCTCACCTGGTGTACTGCGGCGTGGGGATGTCAGTGTGCAGATTTTGGTCTGGGAGGCCACGTCGTGCCCACCTGTATGATTGGGTAAGGGTGTGTCTATCAGTCTAGGCATGACAACAGGTAATGTGTGTTTGCTCTGTCTCTGTGTATTTGCTGTCTTTTTCTTTTTAGTGTGCATACAAATAGCAGGCCACATGTGTGGTTTTGCATTATCCAATGGTTTCCCAGTGCTGGATAGGTGTGGGCTGTGGTTTATTACTTTTCCCAGAATCTGTCTGTGTTTGCTTGTGCTGTCTCTTCAGATTCTGTGCTGATGTGGAGCCATCATTTTTCCCCAACTGAAAATCTACACACAAAATAAATGAATAAAAAAACATTTGTGGGGGAAATCTCACATGTCATTAAGACATCTTCCCACAGAAATTACATATGGAGCTGGTTATTACTATTAAACCATTGAAAACATATAATGCATTGTTTACCAAAATATAACATTCATATATGAGTTATATCTTTTGTATAAATGCTGGATTTACTGATTTTAGACGAGACGCTGGGTATGTCTTTCAAAGTTAATTATAAACCACATATCCACAAACACACAGAGAAACAGATAAAGACAGACAGACATACAGAGACAAAGACATAGACAGACATAGACAGACATAGAGGCAGAGAAAGAGACAGAGAAGCTGCTTTCAGACTTGGCCTGAACTACTGAATTTTTCTGGCCTTACTAATTTGTGTAAATGGTCAAAGAAATGTTATGTTGTAACCGCTGCTTTGTTAACTTCAAATCGTCTATGTGCTGTAAACAAAACAGTGCACCATGAATACATCAGGTCTTGCCCTGAATGTTTCACCCAGTTGCCACACCCCACCCAAATCTCCAAATTGTTTTCAGACTTGCACAAACACTTCTCTCTCTCTCAATTCTCAACTCTTGTTGTGAGCCTTAAGTGTGAAGGTTAACTATACGACAAAAGTCCATACCTACATTTATGATTTTTTTCCACACTTCAGAGTAAAGAGTAGAGTTCGGACTTAAGGCATTTAGTCTGTAAGCAGGTATTGTGTGTGTGAGAGAGAGCGAGAGAGAGAGAAAGAGAGACGAGGGTAGAGCTTCACACACTATCATTAATTTTAGAGTATGAGTGAAGACCTGTAGGGCTGGATGAGAGACTTGATGAGGATGGTTCTTTCCTGTGCTTGAGCTGATGAGTGACGCCTCCTAAAGTCATACGGTAGTGGCCTGCAGATGGCTTTAGACAGCTTTCACATACCTCCGTCCTTTGGCCCTGTGTGTTGTCAGGATTTTTGCCTTTCATTCTTTTTGCAGGTCTATTACTCTCTTCTAACAGCAATGCTGGTGCACTGTTCTCACTGACTGCCTGCTGTATTGTGCTCAGTGCTGTGTGTGGGACTTGTTTAATCACTATGTGTGTAAGGCTTGTAGTTTCTGTTTTCAGGAACTCTGTTTTTGGCAATTCATCCCAAATGAGCCTGCTCGATGAACAGGACACTTAGGGGGGGAAATAATTGATAAAACTAGACTGTATTTCTGCAGAGAAAAAAATGCAAAGTGTGCTTGCCTAAATGTTGCTGAGAGTAGCTTTTACATGGACTATGGACACATGGACACATTTCAAATACACTGAGCTAGTATTACCAAAAATGACAAGAAGCCGTAACAAACTAGCCTGGGTAAACCCGCCCCTCGTACTTCATTTCATTTCGTGCAGAGGGAACCATAGACAGTAGAAGAGAATGGACTGAGGGATGGCACCGTTTTCAATGGGAGCCGTTGATTGAGCCGCTAATTGGACCGTACTTTCTGCGACTTGCCAAATGCTCCTCAAGAGACTCCGGTCTAGACCCTCTGCACGAAATGAAATGAAGTACGAAGGGCGGGTTTACCCAGGCTAGTAACAAACACCTTCTATCTAATTACACAAATCCCACCTGAAAACAGGAACACTTTGAATTTTCTGGGGTGGATTTCTCCATCAGGAAATGACACTGGAAACAGCACACACTCTCATAATGCAGTGGTTATGGCCCACTTTGCCCCAATAGCACACAGCTTGGCAACATGAGCTGTGAATTATTATGTGAAAATTGTGAGAAACTGTGTTAATAAAATTAACAAAACTAAGAAAAATGTACCTTTACAATAAGCCGTGAAAATCGTTAATTTACCTGGCTGCAAACAGAATGATGAATCTTCTGTAGCAGATTCCAAGCTTCTGTTTATAATTCTGATCCAATGATGACACAACAATGAATGTGTCATAACACCTAAGTTGCCAACACACACTTAATAAGCTTCACTCTACAGTTTAGCCTAATTCAAAATGTATTCATCTCAGTTTGCTAGTATAGGAGAGTACAAAAAATTGGAATTTGTAAATTTGTATTTATAAATAATAGTAGGTGCTAAAAGTGAGTTAATGAATTTGTGTGTGTGTGTGTGTGTGTGCTACTATTGCTACTACTGCTGCTGCTTTTGATGATTCTGGGAGTCGTGGAAAAATTGCCTTTTGACTTTTACGACACAATGGCTCAGACCTGACCTGAGAAGACTGAGAATGACTGCTTTTCAGTACAATATTAGCTCAGTAAATCTTACTCAGTGAGAGGGCACGCCACTATATCACTAGATGGTTTGGTCCTTATACAACAGGTAAATCTTTACAGCCTGACCAGTCATGTTGTTATCTGGTTGCTATGTTTGCATAGGAAGGACACATTCTATCCATCCACACGCCCCATGTGTTTGTACATGGCTTCAGGTATTGCCAGAAAAGGACTTTGGCCTGTCTTTGCTTTAGGTGTGTCATATTGAGCATGTGACGATCTAACTCTGTGCTTCTTGTCTTCGTCCAAATACAAGACAAAAAATATCCATTACAATTGAATGCCTAATGGCAGATATTTCCTGGCTTTCCATTTCTCTGCTCATTATGTATTCTGCAGGATGGTATATAAGTAATTTTATTAGGACCTTTGGCACCTTAACACATGAACTTTGAGTTGACTTTATTGTATTAGGGTAAGTCTTTCTTGCAATGAACTTTTCCCTTACCTGGGCACTCTCTTCTAAGAATAAAAGCAACAAAATCTCTTTTCTTTTAAAGTGTTCTCTTCTTTAATGGCTGATAATGTAGATCGTTTCTGTGTTGCACTGAAGTAGCCAAGCCTATGCCTATTATTCTACCTATAATCTCAACAGTTCAATTTTTTTTTTCAATAACCAACAGTAGCCTACTTCTCTCTGACCTGACTACGGGCTTCAGTAATGTCCCCATGGACAGTAAAAGAACTGGACAGAGGGATCACGTCGTTTTCACGCGTGTCTACTGCGGGTATAGACAGTAGGCCTACACGTTACAAAGTAGCCTATCTCTTATGGGGAGAATAAATGTTGAACAAAAAAGTTTTTTTTTTTTTAAGTTAGTAGTAGCCTTATTTGCTCAAGTCAGTTTGCTTTCACTTCTTCGCCTTAATGTAGCATGCTTATTCTAAGAATACCCTTACATCTCAATACATTTGCATTTTTGTCTCCACATAGGCTAGACATCCACATTTTTATGATCAGGTCGCCCACGGTTTTGGGGTGGGGCAGGGACTGTAAAAGGAACGATGATACACGTTCTGATCTCATTACAGCGAGCAAACTGCTTCTGGCTGATAGGCAACGATGGCGGAGTGGAAGGACAAATGTGAAAATGAGTACCATCTGAAGTCCAGCGGAATTTCGATGCCCGACAGTGTTGACTGGAAGGTTGTCTATGAAAATAAACCTTTAGGAAGAAATTTACTGAAGAACCCCGCGCCTCACGGTAATGCGTTGACTCCTATTAGCTACAACTTGGTGGTTTTAAAATAATGGTGTGACGGCTACTAGTGTACCGGTTTGGTGTGTTAATCTGGCATCGATAATCGGATGCTAATGTACAGCAATATGTAAAGCAATCATTTGTCCTGTTAAGTGCATATTTACAACGAAGTTTTAATATGTACACAAATGCTTCCGGGAAGGTGGGAACGCAGGCGACATAGATTCCAATAGGCTCTACACACGTGTCACGTGACACGAGCTCACTTTCTATGTCTGTCAAAAAAGCCTAGGCTAAGGACAAGCTACAACCACAGTTCAATTTCTTGCCGTGTGTAGCCGTGTTTGTGTATTTTGTGTTTGCATTCTGAATACTATTTGGAGTGCTTTCGGCTGCTTTTCAGTAGTCTAACTGAAGTAGTAAGAACTCAATTCGCTTTGACAGTTGGTTGTAAGTAAGCATGTTCGTCATTGGGTTGTGTGATCTGTAGGCGTGACTCACCATGAACCACCACCAGAGCCTGAGCTGTCAGAAGTTCCTCCAGACTATCACAGCGCACCTCCACCCACCGAGCCCAAAGGTAACCCCCCCGGTCTGCTTACTCTGTAATTCAGATGGACAGTAAATAGGTAGGTATATGTTCACACCATATAGCTACACAAACGCTTGAATAAGGCAAAGGCTACAATAAAGTCGAAGCCTCCCTTGCCCCCAAAAAGCTGACTGACATGTGGGGGGCATCTGTGTCTCATAGGTGATTATTCAGGATGGACCAAAACTGTTGGGGAGATGATATATGAAGATGTGAATGCACCTCCAGGTGCTGTAGTCTGCTATGTTCCCCAGTTCAGGTGGGCAAAATGAAAGAGACCCATAACCACATACAACAACAACATACACACACTGCTTCTGTGTGTCACACATTGAACATTTAACCAACATGACCATAGAAGATAGCCTGATGTATGAACCACTTTCACATCATGGCATTTGTTAAAATAAATCAAAACATGTGTTACTATCTTCAGTGATATCAGTACTAAAACAGTTGCGTCTGTTGTTGTTAAACCATTATAAGTTGACAGCATAAGGCTGCTGTCATAACATGTTAATAAGAAGTACTAAAGTTAAAAAGTCATTCCTGATATTTTGCTTGGTGTGTAATGGCAGCTGGCTAACTTTGGAGCAGCGAGTAGACCTCCTGGCAGAAGGGCTGTGGCCAGAGCTGCTAGATGATTTCCAACCAGCAATAACAGTTGAGGACTGGTGAGTGGATTACTTTATGCTGTTTCACACAGCCAGCATATTACTTATTGGGTGCCAATGCATGGATTCCTCTGTGCTGTACTTTAAACGCTCACTGTATTTTCTTGAAGCTTCTGTCAGTGTTATTGAAATTGATATGGACAACTGATGTTTTATATATTTTATTTATATATTTTATGATGTTATATATATTTTTATATATAACACAAATACTGCGAATACTGAGCTAGACCTAATCTAACATCACTTTGTGCAAAAAAATATTTATGTGGCAAAAGACTGTCTATTGTTTTAATATTCCTGTATGATATGATTGTATGGGTAAAGCAAGGATAGGAGCAGGCTTCACTCGACGTGTAATCTTAAAGTTTTTTAGAGTGCTGGCCTAAATCTTAAATCGAATGAAAACAACAGAAGAGGCCGCACTTTGCATAATTTACACTTTTAATTGCACAGAGGTATTTGCCTTCTTCAGTGTGCAACAATGTAACAGGGGAACCAGACTTAAATGCCCACACCCATTAACACACCCAGTTTGCAGCCCCCAATGACATTTAAACACTTAGTGAGTATTGTTGCAAACAGTACACAATTTTTTTTCAAAATATACATACAACCATAACCATAACTTATAATGAGCAATGATGACTTATAAAAAACAACTCAGTGATAAATCTTCATTCATCCCATTTGGGATGCAGGTGTTTAGATTAAAGATACCAAGCTTCTCGCTGTAAGAGGCGGTTTTCACAGTCTCCCCCTCTTGGAGACGGACTGACCATTTCTAGGCCCATAAATTTGAGCATATTGGCATCATGACCTGCAGAGTGGAAATGCCTAGCCACAGATGATTTCTCATCGTTTCTCCTTATAGCACATTTATGCTCAAAAATTCTGTTTTTTAACTGTCGCTTGGTTTTCCCCACACAAGCAGCCCACAAGGGCACGTCAGAAAGTACACAATAAAGGTGGATAGACAGGCGATTCGACCCTTTACTTTATACTTACTACCTGTTTTCGGATGTGTAAACATTTTTTCTGTGATCATGAAATTACAAGCTGCTCAGTTAAAACACTTAAAATTGCCTTGTGTGATGTTAAAGGGGAAAGACGACTGAATAGGTACAGGGAAGTAGCTTAGGCTAGGTGCTCTTTTATAGCAGCTCCGTGGTGGTTCCTGAAACACATTGCCAATGCTCGGATCGCTGCGTAAAATGTGCCAGTGGCGATGCACAATGTTCTTTAAGTTATTTGAGATATGGTCATAAGTAGATACAAGGATGACTGGATTGTTACTAAAATCATTCTGTCTAGTCCGGTTGGTCAATAGGTCGACGCGCTGAATATTGCGCACCCGCAGTAGACAGTTACCCACCAAGGTTTCAGCATAGCCCCTATCACGGAACCTTTGACAGAGTTCCCCCGCTTGTCGCTCGAATGCTACGTCGTTATCACAGATGCGGCGTACTCTCAACAGTTGGCTGTAAGGCAAGCTGCGTTTGAGAGAAAACTCTGGGTGGGTGAAAACTCTGATAATGTAAGAATGAGTTACGATCCGTTTCTTTACGATATATTTCGGTTTGCAGTGAATTCTTTACCTTTCTCATTAACACATCCAGAAAAGGCATGGCTTCATCATCATAACTGAGTGTTGCTCATTATAAGTTATCATGGTTATGGTTGTATGTATATTTTGGAAAAAAAAAATTGTGTACTGTTTGCAACAATAAATGTCATTGGGTGCTGCAAACTGGGTGTGTTAACGGGTTAATAGGTGTGGGCATTTAAGTCTGGTTCCCCTGTTACATTGTTGCACACTGAAGAAGGCACACGCCGAAACGCGTCTGTGCAATTAAAAGTCTAATATGCAAAGTGCGGCCTCTTCTGTTGTTCTCATGATTGTATGGGTGTCATGGCCTGAAAACAATGCAAAATAGGAACAAAATGGTTAGAAACTTAATATTGCTAAATCATCGGTCAAACATGCAAACCACAAGCATAACCAGCAGTTGAGAAAACCAGCTTTCATCACAGGAAGCCTATGATACAACTTTAGATCTTACACGAGGCTGGTGAAATATGCAAACCTCAGAGGCTTCTGAGTTTTGGACTCTTAGATTAAACGATGAATAAATAAACAAAACCTTTATTGCCCTGAAGGGAATTTGTCCTGCAGCCAGTCATCTGAGATTTAGTTTAAATTTGGCCATTTGTTGGATACATTTCATGTTTGCAAAACAGTTACCCAACATTTTTAGAAGGGAGTTTATGGGTGAGAGAATTTTGCACACCGCATGATTAGGACAAAAGTCTTTGCAAAAATAGTATATATATTTACTGACAGAAACTAACTACAAAGAGCAGACGTTTCAGCCTGATTGCTTTTGTCAAATCTTATGCGACGCAACTACAGTCATTCACATGGATCACATTCACAGAGAAACTTTCATCAGAGTGCAACAGCGTCCTTCTACTAGAAGAAAGTGTATCCCAGGTGTGCTGTCTACCTTGCACAGGTATGAGGAGAGTCAGCTGCATGAGTCCATCTATCAGCTCCAGGTGAGGCTGCTGGGGAGTGATGGTCAGACAGTCATCAAGGAGTTCAGCAGCAACCCCCAAGAGGACCTGGAGAACTACTCCCACACCTGGAAACAGGTGAGTCACACTTGGAACCACTACAGGCATGCATATGTAAGGGGTCATGGAATCATTCAGGTGGTATATTCCTTAAAGGAGAACTTCGGTGTAAAATGAAAATTGGCATGTTAAAACATCATACCGAGTTGGTATGTGTACTGGGGAGCAAATTAGATTTAGCCTGTTGCATTCAGAGTTTAACTATTTTTTAGCGTTTGTCCCAGAAGGCTAAAAAATAGTTAAACTCTGAATGCAACAGGCTAAATCAACTTTGCTCCTCAGTACACATACCAACTCAGTATGATGTTTTAACATGCCAATTTTCATTTTACACCGAAGTTCTCCTTTAACTCACCCCTACGAGCACAAAGATGAAAATAACCTACAGCTCAGACTGGTTAGAATATACTGTTACATTTGCTTTAATATATATTCAGAAACTCATGCACATTCCAGCACAGCACGATTTCACACTACAAGCATTATAAAATAATAGGAAAGACAAAATAGCCTTAGATTCACAGATATGTGACACTGTGTAATACACCATCACTAATGAGACCATAACATTGTGTGTGTGCTGTATTTGTTGGGAGCAGGTCAAAAGACAGATGTGTTTCTGCACGAAGCAAATTCAAGTAGCTTTTTAGGAAAATATGGCTTTCTGTGTCTTTCATTCCCCCAAAAAACAGTGACAAATCATATGGGTACAAACTGATGTGATAACATGTTGTTTTGCAGGTTTCCCATGTCTTCTCAGGCTACGGCCCAGGAGTTAGATATGTTCACTTCCTGCACAGAGTGAAGAACAGCTTCATGGTGGAATTCCACTCCACCTTAGTCACTGGCAGCTCTGTTGTTGTAAATCCATCCAAATGAAGTTAATGAACAATGACTGTAACATACTGATTCCAAATGTGCCTTTTACTGTAAAGCATGCTGGTTAGAAAGGGGCGTACCTGGCACACCATGCTTATACAGTGACAAACATCGGTGGGAAAAACACTCAGATATCTTAACTAAAAATCATCAAATAAACACTTCATTTATGACTTTGTGTTGCTTTTTCACTGTAAATGTTCAAAAATATTTATGTAATTACATGTAATGCTTATCTTTTAAAATAGGCAGTAATATTTTGCAGTATTCTGGAACAGGACCAAAACCAGCAGTTTCTTGGACAGTAGTGGTACCACAACTACACAACTGTCCCAGATTTGGGGAAGAATGCATTTCATCACACAGCTTGAACAATGTTGTTCAGACCACAATTCTGTTTTCCCTCAAGTGTTAGGATAAAGGGTACGCTTACGAAAAACAAAATCAGAAAATTAAAGTTTATTTAGAGTACAAAAACAGTCACTTTATACTGCACATATAGTAAAGAATCTGCTGAGCACACAAAGATCCATTCTTTATTGGCCTCCTGTCACACATCAATCAGGGTTTCAGCAATCATATACACATCACAGCCATTACATTTAAACACATCGTCCATTGCAGTACTCTGATACATGTCTTGGTGTAGCTAAAAAAACAAACAAACTGTCAAACAGTATTAAAACAAAGCCAATGTCATACGATGATGTTGGAACAGTCTGCAGCGCAATCTTCCTTGTGGTTTGGTACAAATAACAGTGCATAGTGTGAAGGCACAAGCTAGACTTAGGTGTTTCAGGCAAAATCTGAAAAGTAATAAACATTTTGCTTATGCTGGTTAAATATTACTTTAGAAAGGCACAGTGAAGATTTGACTGGTAAGGTTAGATCAGGTTTAAAAAACAAAAAGAGTCCCTAAAATAATGAGTTGTATCGGCCTTTTGGTTTGTGGAGGGATGGCAAAAATGTTGTTTTAGAAATGTTTATGGAAAGTATTCCTGGAAAACAAATAAACACACCCATTTCAAAAAGGAAATATCCATTAAGAGCTTTGTACAAATACATAGTAGATTCCTCAAGAGGTTTGTTCTGATCTAACAACAGGTGCACTGGTCTTATCCTGAGTTTCTCCCTTTAAGCAGAGGACGCTTTTATTCACTGTGTTTAAAGATGCACTCACATTTAGTCCACATTTCACCATGGTTGCCAAGCATGGATATGATGCTAAATAATAATGATGTCAGCATGATCCTGCCAATGACAGCCCAGTGAAATAAATTCAGTACTATCCAAGAGCAAAACCCTGTCTACACATTGCTCATTGGAGACCATGCTCTAAGGTCATTTTCAGTCCTGCAACTCTAAGCCAGCTCAGGCTGTTTATCCAAGGTGGCGTTTGGACTGACATAACAACCACAAGCCTTCACACGTGCCCATTCATGCCAGCAAGCCAATACGGTTGTCTGGTTGACACATGCAATGAAATTCTTGGCTTTTCAAAAATAACTTTTCACAACCCTTCCCAAGACCTCTGAAAACTTTCACACAACTTCCACGGACTTTCTGCCAGACGTTCATTATAAGCTGAGGATGCCTAATGATGCTCTGTCTTCAATCTTAATTTAAACATCCAGGCATGTTTAAGACTCTTTATGCATAAAAATACATTATCCTCACACAAAACAGACAATTGCAGATGACCCAAGGTATGATTATTTGTCTACAATGAGACAATACTGCATCTTGGAAAATCTCCCAAGACAACAAATCAAAACAAGAAAACGGCAATGTTCAATCCACAACAGTATCCAATATTTTTAAATTCACCCACTCATTCTCTCTGCCTACAAAATATACTACTGAGTTGAAAACATTATTATTATGTTTTCTTTGGCTGTTACAATGGCATTCTGGCAACAAGGCAAAATGATTCACCACTGTTTCTTTTCCATTAAACTATATGGAAAAAAGTGCTACTACACTAAAAATGCTTTACTGCATCGTAAAGTAGTACAAGGGATTTTTTGTTACCATGCAACACCTTGTTGCATTCAAATCTTTTGAAGCACTCAACGGGCCTAAAACCAGCACAAATACCATCTCCATCCCTTGGTTTTTAATATGGATGCATGACATATGACACATCTCTCTTACAACACAACAGGACACACAGCAACATGTTTGATGCATCCCCACATATCCTGGAGATGGTAATCCCCAATAACTGGGTGGCTAGGAACATGACATTTTACACAGACTCATTATGTAACATCTTGTGTTTTCTTCAGTCCGTCAGGGTTTTTTTTAGTATTGTAAATAAATCAACAATCCAAAAACAACTACAGAGAAAAGTGGCCAAGGCTTACACTGGCTTCCCAGGGTGTTTAAATAACAGAGAAACATGGACATAAACAACATTAGTGTTGGAAAAAATAAACACAAACAAGCAACACAATGCATATGTGAGTGAAATGGTTCAACAGTTAGAGAGCTTGAATAACCCAAAAAGGTGGAGGTAAAAGGCTCGACTGGCTCATCTGATAACATAATACTGCTCACATCAGAGACAAGGTAGATTCCCCAGGGACAGGGAAACTGACTCATTCATGCACATTTAAATAAGACCATAGAAAACTATGTGATCAGTGTCTGTGTAGTGTCTCCATACAACAGGACGTTTATGTTAGCAGAGCTGCACTTATGGTAAAAACAGGGCAGTACTCACAAAAGTAGCACTCATGCAAAAGCACCGTTGCAGTGTGCAGAAAATGTTTACATGTATATCCATTATTTTTTAGCATTCTACAAAACAATCCCTTAACAAAAGCAGTTCAAGGCAAAGCCTGAAAGGCTTAAGGCAAAAGGTCAACAGTTTTAGTGTACAAAAAGCAAATAAAAGTCTAGCTAACAGGTAACATATCAGACATAAGACAGGACATGGACCTTTAGTGCAAACTACCCTGGTCTTGGGGACCTTCAAGTTCAGGGTGGGAAAAAACAAATTGCAGAACTGCAGGGTTTTGAATTTCAATGATGGACATCAAGCAAAGCCTGATATGCCTGGACTAAAGATATAGTGTGCTGTAGGGGGATCATTGCATTCACCAACACGCTTGCATTTAGGACCCTGCAAATGGTCTTCAGAGGTAACTAAATTAACCTTACTTTATACATTAAGGCACATTATGCAATATCTCTACCTTAAACTGGCTGGGACTCACTTTTAAGTGTTTTGTTACTACACAAAATGTCAATCATCTACTTGTCTGCTCACTCATCACAGATGACAAGATATTTAAATATTTCTTAAATTTCACAGCAACACCACGCCAAAAAGAAACTGTCAGAGGATGTAAATAGTCAAACATCCTGCTGGACATTTGTGAAAGATACCATAATCTGATTAAAATATACGTATGTACACAGTCACACTTCCTTTCAACACTAAAGCACAAGGAAGGAAGTTGCACAAATTAAAACCTTGCTTAAGATACGTTGACCTTGAAATGCAACAAAATAAGTTTGTTCTGAAGAGTTCTTTCAAGACTCAGCATGAGAGTTAGTGTGGAGTGGGGCAGTGTTCTGTTTCATGCGTGTGTGAGTGTGTGTATGCCAAATCTGTCTCTGTTAGTGTGTTGAGTGAGTGATTGAGAGTTGATGGCTTCAAACAGTACACACATCCTGGCTAAGGTGGATGTGTTTTCCCTCTCCTTCTCCACATGTGGAGTCTGCTCACACCTCCTCAAAGTAGGCCATCTGACTCATATATGCAGAGTTGCGCTGGGAAAAAAACACAAAAGGTAAAAAAAAAATAATAATAACACACTTGGTCTGCTGACACACAACAAACTACTGTACAAGCTCACATGTCAGCCATTCAGTGTGGCAAACCTTTGGCCGTATGATAAAGTCAGATTTCAGTTCAATTCTCAATGTACGTGTAAATGCTGTAGGCTTCATGCTAACAGTGTGGGCATAGGAGTGAATAGGTGTGCTGCGTGGGGTGGGCTTACATTGCTGTAAGGTAAGTACATGGGCTAATGGTATGCACATAGGAGTGTAAGTAGGTGTGCAGTGTGGTGGGTTAGTGTGGCAGGCTAACAAGTATATGGGCTAATGCCAAAAGTGTGGGCGTAGGAGTGAATGGGTGTGTGGCGTGGTGGGTTAGCGTCACAGGCTTACATTGCTGTGAGGTAAGTAGATGGGCCAATGGTATACGCATAGGAGTGAATGGGTGTGTGGCGTGGTGGGTTAGCGTAGCAGGCTTACATTGCTGTGAGGTAAGTACATGGGCTCGGGGTAGCCGCGACCCTGTGGGGGGCCCAGGCTGAACAGGCCGGCCTGCTGCTGCTGCTCCTCCAGCTTCAGAGACTCAATCTCCGATTTCAGCTCCTTCAGCTGGTCCTGCAGGTGCTTGCTCTTCTCCATGTACTCCAGCCTGCAGGTCACAGGCAGACATTCATTTATCTCTCTCTCTCGCACGCAAACACATTTCAATTCTTTATTTGGACTGACAAACGCACACTGGTCATATCAAGACCTATATTTGGCTTGTATTGTGTGTGGCTTGGCTAAGTATTTACAGTATCTATTCATAAGGCACATAAAGGTTAAAGGTGACACCTGCGTTTCCAGATGAAAAGGCTACCAATTGTAACTGACAATGAGTAGTTTGGCCCTTTTTTTTTTTACACACACACACACACACACACACACACACACACACACACACACACACACACACACACACACACACACACACACACACACACACACACAGTATTTGAGTTAAGCACCATGCTGAAGTAACAAGCACAATCAGAGATGGCAAACTGGTCCCCCATATGGGCGGACAGACACACACACAGACGGAGAGACAGACACACACACAGATGGACAGGGCCATTGCAATACCTGGTCAACCCCTCCAGGGGCCAGGTAATGACAAACCTGAAGAGAACAGTACTAGCCGCCCCCCCCAGCTGCACAGCTGAAGTACACAACGAGGTGCCCATTTTCATGACATTTTAGAAAGATGAACTCTACTACCTCTTTATTGAGTTTATAGTTCTGACACTTTTCACAAATGAAAGGTATCCATCCTCACTGCCACTGCCTATCCATCTAGTATGCCAAGTGGCCACATCAGAAGTCATTTCCTGGGTAGAAAGGTGCAAGTGTGTGCGTAAGGACACAACCTCTCCATACCGTTCCCTTTCAATCTCCATAGACAGCCTCTTCATGTCCGAGTCCTTGAAGTCCATTCTGAGGGAACCAGTCTCCGCGGAAACATCCGGATATTCAGTAGCAGCAGGAGGGGTGGAGTAAGAAGTGATGACCTTCACATACACAGGCCGGCACAAACACAGATGCGCAAGCACACACACATAGGAAATCAGAGGTTCAATCTCCAAGAAATGTAGTATCAACATAAGTACACGGCCAGTTAAGAAAACACAAACACACACACACAGATATTTAACTGCACAAACCGGGTATGTGGTTTTGGTGATCTCCAGAAGCTTCTGCTTTGCCCTGCGTTCCGCATCCTTGGCCTCGTTAAGGTCCTGCTTTAAGTGGTCAGCCTCCTTTAACCTACAGGATAATTACAGGTAAAGTTTAAGTTTCATTTCTTTGTCTCTCAATGGGGAAATGCGCAACTCTTGTTCCGGAATGCAACTCAACTGATATTACTTGAAATCTAAAACATCGGTCCATACATCTAGTATCGGAGTAAGCTATGCAATTAGACTACTGCTCCGTGCTTCTAAATGTAATGTTTCTGAACGTCACCAAATACAGTATTAAACACTAACATTTACGTGGGGGAACTTGGCTCAGCCAGAGGATAGGCAAATATACAAAGCGTTCAGAGCAATACGTCGTATTCCACAGGATCCGCACCCATAACAACTAGATTAACACATGAGAATGATAGCACAGGAAATTATGATGTTGAGAGAGTGCACTGAATCCATACGCTTTGCCAAATGGAGAGAGCTGGGTCATCAGTGACCTGCTGTCGGCGCAGACGGGTCGGTCAAGTGCAGGTGTAACTATCTATTAAACAGCGCAAAAGGCTGCTCATTAAGCATGAAATTATTGTGTTGGTGGCTTGCATAAGCTAAATATGACATAAAAGTAATAAAAGTACTTTTAAGTTGAATTTGGAGACTCAGTCAGCCTAGTGGTTTCGAATCAGGAACAAGGTTTATTCTTAACAATAAGGACATCACAGACAGACACACACACACAGGACGTTGACAAGGACTAGACAAGACAAGACTCACTCAAACAGTAGTTATTCTGACTTAAATGTTGTAGACACCCAATGGGTGTTTCAGAAGGTTACCACCCCAAAATGAATGTGCAGTGGTCTTTTGTTTAGTACAGTGTCTTCTAATCAGATACGAAAGGTGCCAAATTGTCTGTATGCTAATCCACCAGACAGGGACGGTTATTCAGAAGGCCACCAAATGGTTCAGGAAACCCGCTGTTCACACCTCCTAGCTCAGCCAGAGACACATACAAAGCTTTTGATCCTAATACAAGAGTTCCAAAACCAACCAAGGGATTTGAAATAATAATAAAATGTTTCAACATTAAAATGCTATTTACAAGATTATTATTATTACTCAAATACCATCAGTCCCCCTTTTCAAGTCTAACTGACTTGACACAGTCATAAAAACAAAAGGTATTTGAAATAAAAATAAAATGTTTCAACATTAAAATGTTATTTACAAGATCATTATTTTTACTCAAATACCATCAGACAGGATGCTAGAAAAACAGTAGCTTAAGCAACGTGGTCTGCATAGTTAGGGAAGTTAAAAATACAATGGCCATTCCATTAATAAAAAAAAAAACACCCACTTTTCCACAAATCGCCCACTCCCTACTGCGCTGCGCTTCTACATTAAATGTTTGTGAATGTCACCAAACACAACATTAAACATTGTAACATTTTCGTGTATGCACTTGGCTTGCGCAGAGAGGTAGGAGAGAGCTGCGTAGTCAGTGGCTTGGTGTCAGCGCAGACAGCACAGTCAGATGTGTGTGTGTTGTCTAGCATCTTAATCAGCATTGCCTAAGAGAAAATTACTGTATTGGTGGCTTGAAGAAGCTAAATGTAAGATGCTGGTGGAAAAATAGTATCCTACGCAACGTCTGCATAGTTAGGGAAGGTAAAAATACAATGGCCATTTCCGTGAATAAAAAAACGTGCCTTTCTGTACAGACTTTTTTTTTTTTTTTTGGACAAATCGCCCCCTGCCTCAGCCCACCCCTGCCTCAGCCCACCATCCAGCCACCCAGTGGAGTACCATTATCCTCGAGGGATGAAGCAAAATCTCTCCATCTAATCTTTTTAGGTGTCTTTCTGAGTAAGCTATCCATCTTTTTTCACAAGGTTTTCCAATGTAGCTGACTTGCTGTAGCAAACCGACCGGAGGTTATGTTACAAACGTGGAAGAAGAGCAACTTTAAATATGGGCGTGTCAGAATAAGGTGATATTCACCTACTGTGCTAACAGAGAGTTTGGAGCTTTCAAAACAGCAAAGGACTGCAAAGAATTAGTAGTCCCAAAATGCTTGCAACCAAGGCCTGCTGATTCAACCTGGCCAATCAGTGCACTGCAACTGAGCTGATACTAGCGGTCAGAATTTCTCACTGATGTTACTCTGCTCCCATCTGTCACAGCTGTCCATTACTTGTGGTTGTATTTCAAGATCAATAAAACACTTTTAGAACAAACAACAAACACCACGCAAACAAACAAACAAAAGAATTTAAACATCCTAAAACATCCTTAGTCATCCTTTTTCATCCGTTTTTGCTCACCCACTGTGGTAGATTTTCATAATCAATAATTCGTCATCTTGTAATTGCTACACTGAGCATAAGCTCATCTAACCATAACGAAAAACTGTCCTAAGGGTCAGAGAAGTATAAATAATCAGAAAAGCCTCACTTTGCCTCTATTAGAGTAAAATGCTTGTCTGTGAAAAGCTGCTGGGTCATTCCATGCTAACTAAACCAATACTGAGAAAAGTTCCATAGACACCATCTCAGATTTTGCTCAAAGTTGCACCAAATACACCTCTGTGGGAGCAATGAGAAACCCCCAAGTTTCAGATTAAAATGTCAAGCGGTTTAGATTTTATGGTGCTTTAAACTTTAAGTGCCATGGCCCTTTTTTGCTTCCACTGATCGCTGCATTCATTTTTAGAGGACCATAACTTCATTTCTATGCAAGACATAAGCCTGAAAATTGGTACTCTTGTCAATTCGCACTCAGAATTTGGCTAGCCAGTGTTGAATAAAAGTTACAGGAATCTCAAAACTGGATTTTGGTTGGACAGAAACTACATTTTTCACTTTCTGACCATCAGCTGAGAGACCTCCAACTGACAAAGACCAAAGTATTCACTTGTTTAGTGTCATTTAGGAATGAATGTTTGAGTAGAAACAAAATATCATGATATAACCCATTAAATAATGGTACTGAAAATGGTCACAGAAAATACCCCTCCGACCCTCTTTTTCAGCTGGGTAGATGACCACGTAGATAATGAAACTTTTACCACCTAAAGATATAAGTCTTGACTATGCCTGATGCGAATTAGAATATGTCAATGCATATTTCATATTTTACTCAGCTTGTGCAAAGAGTTTTCCCCTGCACATATATATTTTCACTTTTTTGACTATCAGCTTTGAGACCCCCAATTGACCAAGACCTGATTATCCACTTGATTAGTGTTATTTAGGAAATAAGAATGATGGGTAGAAACAAAATATCTTGATATAAAAACATTAAATTGTGGTTTTAGATGGTGCTGAAAAAGGTCACAAGTCACTGGCCTATGACCATAAAATCTAAACCACTTGATATTTTGATCTGAAACTTAGGGATTTTTCATTGCTCCCATACAGGTATATTTGGTTTAATTTTAAGCAAAATCTAAGATGGTGTCCACTCACCTCCCCTCAGACTGCTCCCCCCCACCACCTCCCCTCACCTCCTCTCTGACTGCTCCACCTCCTCTCACCTCCTCTCTGACTGCTCCACCAGCTTGACAGCTAGCTGCTCAGCCTCCCGCATCTTCTGCTCCATCAGCCTCTTCTCCTCCTTCGTCTTGAGCGCCGTCACCTCCAGCCGCTGGCGCTCCTGCTCCGCCTCGGCGGCCTTGTGTGCCAGCAGCTTGGCCTCCTCCTCCGCGATCTGGGCCTTCTCTGCCAGCAGGTCCGCCGTCTCCTCAGAGCGAATCTGGACCGCCCACAAACAATGAGTTACCATTTGTGTTTGTTTGTTTGTTTATTTCATGTATTGCCATTTTGAGTAACTATGGCTATTTCATGGCCAAAGCAGGTAAAATTAAATATTACACATTTTTTTAAATACAACAATGAAATAAATACAGTATCTCACAAAAGTGAGTACACCCTTCACAATTCAGCAAAAAATGGACCATATCTTTTCAAGCGACAATACTACACAGATTAAATTTCAATATGTTTTTCAGTAGTCAGTGTGCACCTTGTGTATTAATTTACTGTCCTCTGAAAACAACTTTACACACAGGCATTATTGTGTACATAGAAGGCCACAAAAGTGAGTACACCCCACAGTGAACATGTCCAAATTGTGTCAAAATTGTAATTTTTTTTGAGTGAGCACCATTGTTATTTACCACTGCCTTAATATGAAATTCACCAGAGCTGCACGGGTTGTTTTTGTCATCCTTTTCTATTCCTCCATTATGGCATTATGGACCTGGGAGATGTTAGACACAGGTGCTCCTTCATCTCCTGTTTAAGGATGCCCCACGGGTACTCAATACAGTTCAGGTCTGGAGACATTGCAGGAGACAGGCCACTGCATTACCTTCACTTTCAACTTCTTCAGGAAGGCAGTGGTCATCTTGGAGGTGTGTTAGGGGTTGTTATCATGATGAAAAAAAACTGTTGTGTGCGAGTTTCTGAAGGGGGGGGCATCATGTTCTGCTTCAGAATGCCACAGCACATGTTGCAATCCATGATTCCTTGTGAACTGCAGTTGCCCAGTGCTGGCAGCATTGAAGCAGCCCCAAACCATGATGCTACCACTACTAGGCTTGATTGTAGGCAAAGCACAATTATAATGGTACTGTTAAACAGGCCGCTGCCACAGATGACTGACATAATTTAAGCCAAAAAAAGTGTATTTAAATCTCGTCAGACCACAGGATATGGTTTCAGGAATTTATGCTTTTGGACTGCATGTGTTCCGCAAACGGTTTTCTGGCTTTTTTGTGATCAAGTGTTAAAAGAGGCTTTCATCTGGAAGGACGACCATGAAGACCGAGTTGTTGCACTATGTCCCATATTATTTTAGCTCTGTCAGTCTGACCTCCCACCTCTGCAACCTCTGCAGCAATGCTGGCTGCACTCATGCATTTATTTTTTAAAGCCAACTTTTGCATCTGACACCGAGTGTGTGGACCCAACTTCTTTGACTGATCCTGTCAATGCCTGTTCTGACAATGTACCCGTTTTGGAAAACCACCTAATGACTCAAGCCATGATGGTGTAGCTCAGTTTCATGGTGTGGCTGTTTTTTGTAGCATAGGCCATCATTCTGTAAAGCAACAATTCCATTTCTCAAGTCCTGAGTTTTCTTTTTTGCCACGAGGAGCCATGTTGGTCATCCAGTGGATAGTATGACAGAATTATAGCCAAAACAATAAAAAAATAGCTCTAATACATGACACACAAATTTGTATGGTCCAGTTGAGCAGACCAAAACACAAAAATGATAAATAGGACAATTGGGTTTTTATGGTTGAATGATATGTACAGTTATCATTCAGGGTGTACTCACTTTTGTGGCCTGCTATTTATACAAAAATGCCTGTGTGTAAAGTTGTTTTCAGAGGACAGCAAATTAATACTGGCACACAAGCTGTACACTGACAACTCAAAAACATATCGAAGTTTCATTTGTGTAGTATTGTCCCTTAAAAAGATATAGCAATTTTTTCGGTAAAATGTGAAGGGTGTACTCACTTTTGTGACATACTGTACATAAAATAAATAAGTTTTCACATTAATATATGTAAAAAAGTTACAAATGTTAATTGCAGTGTTTTCTTTAAAGAACTGCTGCCTTTTAATTCTATTTACCATTTGTGTGAATATGATCTAGAATATCAATTTATTAATTTATGCAAGTCTTTGTATGGTTGGTTTGTACAAGTGCGGTGCTACCCTCACCAGGGCCTCATTGGCCATGCGGGCTTCGTCCTGCAGCTGGAACAGTCGCCGCTCCATCTCCTCCTTGGCCCTCTCTGCCTCCTCCCGCAGCTGCTTCTCCCTGGCCAGTACCTGCCTCTCCATCTGTGCGCGCACACACACACACACACACACACACACACACACACACACACACACACACACAGCCATCAGCTTTCGCAATGCCATTAGCTCTAAAACTTTCAAAAAGGCAACTGTACTTGCTACTTTATCATTGTGTCACACTCCTGTTTCCAGTTTACTAGCTGAAAAGTGCTGCTGATCCCCACCTCTAACAGTATATCCATTGGTAAATAATTTCATCAGCACAATGAGTCTAGAGTAAGAATCCAAACCTTTTTTCTAGCCTTCTCCTCCTTGGCCAGAGCCTTCATCTGCTGTACCTCTATGGAGTCCACTTTCCTTCTCCTCATAAACAGGTCATGATTCCCAATGCACAGCTGCAGGATCTGCAAAAAAGGCATCCCATTTGCATTGATTAATTTAGCATTTGGCAGAAAGAGTAAGCCAGGCAAATTAACTAAAAAGACATAAAGTATTCCAAATACAGCTGTTTACATACCAGCTTGTTGACACGTAGTTGAGAGGAGTAGAACTTGAAAACATCCTTCTTCTTGTCAAGGGGCTTTATTGTAAACTTTCAGCAGGCATATGTAATAGCATTAGTGGAGAACAGCACTGTAATATCAACTCCACTGTAAATGCACTGATATTACTTGGACTTTTTACATGCAAGGTAGTGAGACATCGTTCAGGGACACATGACCTATCACATCCAATGCAATGGTGAAATTAAATATACAATGTAAAAACAAGACAAAAAACAACAGATACCTCACACAGACATCTTATCAACCATGTTTTGCCACCGCTTAATCTACTTGGCTTTCATAAGGTATTGCTCAATATGCACCATCTTTCACTGGATAAAGCTGTGAAGTGTCACCAGCACCCCTTTATAAATGAAGACATATCCACCTCTTACCAAACAGGAGGTTGTCATTACTGTGACTAGTTTAAAACAGTGAAACATGTACTGCTACACTGCAAACAGTATGATGAGAAAAGGAACCAGCTCTTTCAAGCTAGCTGTTAAGCAATCACAGTAATCACACTTTGCCAAGATTGTTAAGGAAATCATCCAGCCACATATATCACTTCATTCTCAGGTTGATAAAACAAACGGGGCTAGCCCAGAGACTTTTTTTTTTTTAATGTTTTCATTTCTGTTCTTTTACTTCCCCTACAAAAGTACTTCTACCTGTTCCACACTCCAGCCCAGTCGGTGGTGGTAATGCACCCTCCAGTTGTTTGCCAATCACCATAAAAATTGAAAGAAGAAGAAGAAGATATTCACCTCTTTCTCGCTGTAGGAGATGTTTCGGATGCCGCTCCAGGGGAAAGACTTGTTGGGGGTGAGTTTGCTGTTGGGGCTGTAGATGTGCAGACCCTGGGCATCTACACCCAACAGAAGCTCCGTATCACGCTTGTTTTGCTACAAAACATTATATCGCAGTACATTACGCATGTATTTATCCAAAGCAGCTTACTGTTGAGAAAATTATCAAATTATCAGGCACTGCCACCAGAGTATGGGTTGGGGGGGCGGAGTAAAAGACAACAGATATGTCAGCCATTTGAACCTGACACCCAAAAGCAGACATAAGTAACCTGGGGGGCATGAGCATGTACAAAAACATTTAGGTAATAGGTGAAGTGCCGCCGAAAACATCTTATCATCTTGATCCTCTGATATGCCCTTAACACCATGCATGACAAGGAACGTACTGTGATGGAAAAGTAGCTGACGCCGTACATCTCAAGGTCCTGGGCAATTTTCAGGTACTCCATTTCTGCCTCGTCCCTAAAGAAAAAAAAAAAAGACACATTAGGACATCCCAACCACAAACACAGGTACAACACAGACTGCACAAAACACTGTCCGCATACAGAATTAGGAGTACTTCAAAGGGGGGTGGTGTTGTCGCAGAGGGTGCCTAGTATGCAGCCAATAAACACATACAGATGAATTGTTACAACGCTCATGAAATCTTGTAAACTCAGCTTTCAAGTGTAATTATTGTGTTATATAAGTAACTATCTATTAAATAAGTGTAAACAGCATCATCAGAACCAGTGACTGAATTAGTCATAACATAACACTGGTGTGCATTACAGCTCAAGGATTTTGTTAAGAATGACAACCAAAGTCAGTGAGCAAATACAAGTTGGCCAGCTTCAGCAGGAGAGAGTGGAAGGTGCTTCAGCAGGAGAGTGGAAGGTGCTACCTGGCGATGCCTCTGTGTTCTGCGTACCACGCAGTAATCTTCTCCTCCCACATGTCTGGGGTCATCTGGTACTGCATTAACACCTGTCCTCACACAACAAAACACATTGGGTTCACCTTTCGTATTCATCTGGTACTGTATCGGTCCTCACACAACACAACACATTGGGTTCAAATCTCAGTCTACACCTCTACTATGCATTTGTGCCTATTGTATAAAACTAGATGTACCGCATAGCAGTGTTGTGAGGTGAGAAATTGTGTGGAAATGATTTCCTTGAAGTGGGCATGGATGTGGGTTTTGAATGAATGACATTGTGTGTGTTTGTGTAGTGTGGAGTGATTTGTGAAAGAAATAGGCAAAATGACATTTTGTACAAACAGCAGCTCCTATGGGCCCAATTTTATGGCATGTACTGTGCTTTTAGAGGTCTTTGTGCTGATCGTGCATGATATATTTTCTTCTTGGTCCAAGATATTGGCAATTCAAAATCCCAATTTTTGCATTTACCCATATCACTAGGTTATGCTATGCTTCAAGTGAGTGTTTATGGGCTGGGTCGATACGCCTCTGTAACACTGACATACTACCACAAAATAGTTGTCTTGGGCAAAATTGTTGAGTTATTTAACAAAAACTGCTTTTCGACACCTAGCCTCGACGATAAACATCGCCCCCTATGACGAAACGTCACAAAATTTAGTACACATGAAAAGAAAGCTGTTTAGAGTTGGCATGTCAACTTTGACCACAACTGAACAATTAGAAGCCAAGATATGGACTTTTTGAAGAATTTTAAGCTATGTGGTAAATGTCCATTGATATGTAACTTCGAAACGGTTAAGATAAATCATTTGATAACTTTTTGTCAGCATTGTCTGTAGATGACATATACCAAATTTGGTGAGATTCACATTAATGGCCTATGACGAGTTTGTTTGGATTAGTTTTCGCAGTGTTGAAATTTCACGGATATTGTTTTCATTGGAAGTGGGCGTCGACCAGTGTTTTCAATGCATGATGGTCAATAGATTTCACAACAAAAAAATTTGGTTGTAAACATTAGCGTTTGCTAGATAATAGACAAAATGACATTTTGTACAATTACAGCGCCCCCTATGGGCCAAATTGTATGGCATGTGCTGTCTCTGTGCTGATCGTGCATGACGTATTTTGTGCAGTTCCCACATTCTCGGTCCAACATATTGGCAACGCAAAATGCCAATTTTTGCATTTACCCATTATCAGTAGGTGGCGCTATGCTTCAAGTGAGTGTTTATGGGCTGGGGGTGCGTTTCCCAAAAGCGTCGTTGCTAACTTCCTTAGCAACTTCGTAGGTTTGAACGATGGTCTTACCACACTGCTGTTTCCCAACACCATCGTCCAGACTTAGCAACCAACGATGTTTACAACTACAGTAGTCCGACGGATCGTTCAACGACGCAAGTGTTTCCCAACAACAAAGTCTGGACGAACCATCGGAAGTTCCATCGTGAAGCTGTGCAGTTGGAACGATTAGCATGGACCTGTCGTGAGACCGGCGTGTTGGGTCACCTTTGGCCTTTTTGTGGCGGATTAGGCGGCTGTCTGTGCGTTACTGCCACCATCTGCATAAATGATGTTACTCCCAATTCACTTAATTATCGGTATTGCATTGCCAGATCATGTAAAAAGAAGGTAGAAAACACACCCGATAACACACAAAAAGCTGTTGCAAAATGTGGTTGGATAAAAGTTAATGTGCGTCAGTGATGTTAATGATTACTGACCCACAAGCACGGTTATTCCATTGCCCCATAGATCATTTTCACCCGTTACAAATTGATTACTCTTCGGCAGGATTCGAACCCATATCTCACAGAAAAAGACAACACTTCCTTTGACAGACCGACGAGCTAACCACTCATCCACCTCACCACTTACCTGGAGGGAGGGAGTGGTTATATTTATAGCTGTTGCTCCATGCAGTATAAATTAAATATACAGACATATGATACAAACTGACAGTCGGTTGTTACTTTTAATGAGTAGGGCACATGGTTGTGTTTACGAAGATATCCCAGAGTTTCTACAGCTGTCATACCGGCTTAAATGAAATGGGACTACGTTTATGTCCTGTAGATCAATCGTTTCTGTCGTTATCCGCAACGAATGCATCCGAATACTCTCCGAGCACTTCCGAAACATCTGGGTACTTTGCAGTTTGAACCACCTAAGTCCAAACTAACAACAGTTCAGACTTCCATCGTACTTTGGTGGTTGGAGATTTTCGTGAAACAGTCGGTTGTGGGGTGCTGAGTAGTTTGAACCTACGTTGTACAACGGTGGTTTAATGCTAACCTCCGTCGTTGTTTGGGAAACGCACCCTGGGTCGATACGCCTCAGTAACACCAACATATCACAAAAATTTCATGTTCTTGGGTGAAATGTTCATTGAGTTATTCAGCAAAAACTTTTGGGCGTCTCCCCCTCTTTCTAGTCGCTCAAAAAGTTCTAGGGCTACATGCCTACAAAGATTCATGTCCCCCAGACTTCCAGTGTCCCGGCAATCGTTGACGAAAAATCTGTGAAAAAAAAGGGAAAAAAAAAAAAAAAGAAGGGGAAAAAGTCGCGGCAACACTATAATGACCGCTTTCGCTAGCTAGCGACGATCATAATGAAGCCTAATTCTGACAAGCCATTTGGTTCAATTTGGTATACCACACAGTTCCCTTTGCATAAGCAAAACAGACACACATTCCCAATCTTGTAGGTTACTATGAACACCTGCACTATGCATATGTACATAACGACCAACAATCACACCCATACTCACTCTTTTGGGTAGCAGTTCGTCTTGGGCCAGGAAGCCAGGTTTGTGAAAGTTTGGGTCATAGTCACCATACTGAAATGAACAAAGAGCCACAGGTTAGCATTTAAATACATTCTGCATTTAGCTTCTTACACAATTACTCAGTGGGCAATGTATGTTTAAGAGGACCAACCTTTGCTTGAACAGCATAGGAGGCCAAAAGTACAGTTGCTTCAGGAGAACAGAATATCTCTTCATCTAATATCTGCTTTTTAACCTGTGGGATTCAATTAGAACATTGGCAGCTGAAGTTAGAGGCACTCTATAAACACTTCTTTTCAAGACCTGAAGGCATGGAGATTTTAAAAAGTTAAGTTGTGAAATCTATATTACATGCTTACATATAACATACACTTTCATACCATTTTAGTTGTTACAGTAAGCTAAGTCCTGCACACCTTGGAGGAGTATATTAGAGGTGGCCACTATATCACTGTACACAACACAGATAAAACAAACAAAAAGTGCAACGCTGCTTCATAAAATGGACAAACCCCTTTAATGAAAACCCTTTTACAGATAAACTGACATTACGGTACTCAGACCCTCATTACAGCTGTTACAGTAGACATAAAGATATGATAATGCACAGTAACAAGACCTAGTGAGGCTGAGGGAAAAAAGGAAAGACACTGACACTCTGACATGCCACAGGTGACGCCACCCACCTGCAAAAAGAAGAGATGCTGCGTGATTTCCTGAACTAACTCTTCTTCCACCTTCTCAGGGAAAAATTTTGCTAAAAAATGAAACGTTATGGGAGAATCCTTGGGAACATCTTGATCCAAGACCTATCATAACATATCAACACAGACAGAATCACACCCCATGTAATTAGTGTGTGAAAGTATCACAACCACCCCTACTACCACCTACAAATGACGATATTTCTGTCAGTAACATTCCCTGTGCATGAAACAGACCAGGCTAAGAAATTCTCCCTCTGTAACTTTACCATTTTCTTATGCAATTCAACTTTTTTTCCTGCCATACACAGCTTGCAGGTCATGTGTAGACACTGACACGAGATTGCCACGTTACAGTCATTGTTTTTGCAAAGCTCCTTTTCTACAACTCAGATCCCGCAATCTGCCAAAATAGCATGTCCATGTGCTCTCTGATGGCAATGGTACAGAACTGCAGAAACACAGGCGTAACTGCATGTTGACAGTAGACCTACTCACCCGTTTCTCTGTTTTCAGCCAGGCGTTGGTGTCTTTCACCTTGTATCTGAGCCCAAAGAACCACGTTTCCCGAAGTCCAATGGTTCGACAAACAAGATCAAATAAGTCTTTCCCTTTCCACTTGACCTAAAGAAATCGAGATGTTGCTGTTACCGATCAGCTGAACTTGTTTCACAATGTCGTTAAAGACCACAAAACGGGGTGACTTGCCTCACAACTGAACTCCATTTCAGCATCCATAGTGATGACTTTGACTTTAAAAGTCTTTGGTTGTTTCTTCTTTAAGCCCAGGATAGACATTTTCAGCTCTGAATCCTAGAAGACAAAATAAAGGGCCCTTGTAGTTTTGTTCCATACACTCAAATTCGACTTGAGTATTCACATGTCTGTAGGACATGACCGGAGCCTATAGTATACAGCTTAACATAATACCAATCTGTACGCGCTACATGCACATTTTGTTGTCGCGAGCAATGCGCATCGGGAGGACACTCCGCAAGTTGTGCAGTTTCAACAAGTACTTTACAGGCTAGCCAAGTCAAACTACACAACTGACAATCAGACCAGGGTAAGCCACATAGCCAGGTATTGTTCAAACGCGAAGCATTGTCCCCAGAGCTAGCTGTAATGTTACGCTGCTAGCTTGCTAGTAAAAGGACGCTAGAACATTTCAATTACTAAATCTGTGGTTTACAACTAATTGCCCTTCCTACATTAATCAACCAGCCACCAATGTTTTCGCTTTAAATGCCCAGACAATTCGGCGAGGGAACTGGGTTATATATGGAGAAACTCAAGTCCCCCCAAAATACATTGCTTCATAGGGCAAGCACATAAGCTACATTAGTTCAAAAATCAAAACAGCTAAGGTTAGCTAGCTAGGATAACAATTAGGATAAATTAACTAAATAGTCCTCAGCTGGCTAATTAAGTTAAACGTTGGGCCTCCACATACACCTGTGTATTGGCCTTGTTCTGAAAGTGAACAGAAAAGACGCGAACGTGAGAAGTTTTTCAATAACTCAACCATGAATACAACTTCATTACTTCAAGTCGTTGGTAAAGTTAAGCAGAGCTGGCCATTTTGCTGGTAGCTAAAGTTGGCTAGCATAGCCATAGAACCAACTGGACATCTATGCTAAGTTAGACACATCGAAAACTGAGTAGCAGAATCGTTGCGAAGTATAATGACACCAACATTCCGAAAGGTTGTAATCAGATTTCATAGCCCTCATCGTCTAATTTAGATATGTCACGAGAAACAGATGTGCAAAAAAAAACTTTAAAACAACTTACAGTAGCTGTGTGCCTGAACTGTGATTGACGTTGACTCAGCTGAGTGAGTTCCACACACTCCAGTGGTAAATACGAGAATTACAATCAAAAGTCAGTGGCTTTAGCACCCATGCACATTCCATTCGTCCTCCATATCAGGGGAAAAATACAATCACTCTTTTTTTCTTACTTCTTCAATTAACCCCCTCCTACATATATATTTGTATATAAAAAATATTTTTATACTTTATACCTAGGGTGAGATCAGGTAAAATAGGACATCATCTGAAATGGGACAAATAAGGTTTTAAACCTTTATCTCTTTAAATATCAGCAGGAAGTGAAAGGACATGTTATTATATTGTTACTGCATTTGTCATTTACAATATATATATAATTTTGATTGAACTAAAGTATCAAAGATGGGAGGAGACATGGTTTTAAAAACCAGTGGAGCCAAAACTTGCAAGGTCAGCCCCCTGACATGTCAATTTTGTCTTCATGATTATAACAATATTGTAGCTGAAGCTGTACATTTTAGCATGTTTCCTCTATGTAAACACATACAAATGCCTCCCACACATATGCATGCACGCGGACACTCACACCCACACTCTTTTGCTGTTGTGTGAACACACACACACACACACACACACACACACAAAGTAGTTTGTTTTATTGATGTTGGACATCATAACTAATAAATCCGATTAGAAAATAAAAATAAAAATATAATAAATTAGTATTATTGAGTTTGTTGCAAATTCTTTATACTATACAGCTCAACCAATTCTTCATACAGCTCAACCAATTCCTTAATGAAAACAACATCCTAGAAAAATTCCAATCAGGCTTTAGAGCAAATCATAGTACAGAGACTGCTTTAACCAAAATAGTAAACGACCTCAGACTCAGTACAGCCACAAACAAAGTCTCTGCCCTAGTCCTCTTGGACCTAAGTGCCGCCTTTGACACAATCGATCACAACATACTACTACATCGTCTCAAAACTTGGGTGGGCCTCTCAGGCCATGTACTAAAATGGCTTGAGTCATACATCACCGGAAGACAATTCTATATTAGTTTAGGAGATCATATATCTAAAAATCACGACGTACCCTTCGGTGTTGCTCAAGGCAGCTGTCTTGGCCCCCTCCTTTTCTCATTATACATGCTACCGCTGGGCAACATTATCAAAAAACATAATATAGACTTTCATAGTTATGCCGATGATACACAACTTTATATCTCAGTTGAGCCAAACAAAACCACAGCTCTACAGTCTTTAACCTCCTGTTTGTCAGCTGTCATGCATTGGATGAGCAATAACTTTCTAAAATTAAACGAAAGCAAAACTGAACTACTACTTATTGGCCCTAAAGACAAACGTGAAGCTCTACTCCCCAGTCTAGGTAACCTAAACCAATATGTCAGAGAACAGGTAACTAGCCTAGGTGTCATCCTTGACTCTGCCCTAAGCCTTAAACCACACATCAACAAAGTTACTAAAACAGCATACTTCCATCTAAGAAATATTGCAAAAGTTATTCCCTTCTTGACCCAGCCAGACGCTGAAAAACTTGTTGGGGGTTGTTGGTGTGAGAGCTGTGTGTGAGGGAGGCGACGTAGGACCGTGTCTTGCATGCTTACATGCTACTTGCATGCTACTTGTGTATGTGTGTTAGGTGGGGGTGGGGGGGGGCTGTGTGTCCTCTGTATGTATTGGGGGGGCATATGCTGCGTGATGTGGGGGGGGCTGTATGTGTGGGGGTCTATGTGCAGTGGGTGTGTGGGAAGGGCATAACACAAGGAGCAAGGCTATGCTGCACTGTGTGTGTGTGTGTGTGGGTGGGTGGGGGGGGGGGGGGGGGGGGGGCTTGAACAACGAGGGCTGTGTGCTGTGGGTGTGTGGGGAGGGGAGCATAGCACAAGGACCAAGGCTATATTATGCATGCTGTGTGGGAAGGGGGGGTTGTGAGGGCTGTGTGTGAGGAGAAGAGGGGGCAATGTGAAGGGGCATGGGGCGCACTACAGCTGTTTCCTGGGGGGGGGGGGGAGCTTAGGGCTGCGTGTTGTGTGTGTGTGTAGGAGGGGGGCATGAGTCAGGGGAGGGCTGTGTGTTTGGGGGGGGGGGGGGACTTTGCCGAGGTGGGGTTGAGGAAGCAGTGGAGGATGGAGAATGGCGAGGCTCCGATGACATCTGGGGGGGGGGGATGTAAAGTTAGGTTGTGTGTGCTGAGTGGTGAATGTGTGCAAAGTCAGTATACTGTGTGTTCAGGGTTCTGATGGCCTGGGGATAGAAACTCCTCCTGAGTCTTTCAGTCCTAGCCAAGTGGTTGCGTAGGCGTCTTCCAGACTTCAGTGGTTTAAGCAGCCCATTTCCAGGATGAGAGGAGTCCTTCAAAATCTTTTGGGCCCTTGAAAGTACTCTTCTGGGATAGATGTCTTGCAGAGCAGGGAGTGGAGTTCTAATGGTGCGTTCAGCTGAACGTACTACTCTCTGCAGAGTACTGCAATCTCTGACTGTGGAGTTCCCATACCAGGTGATGATGCTACCTGTTAGTACACTCTCTATGGCTGAAGTGTAGAAGGCCTTCAGGACAGATGAAGAAACCTTGAATTTCCTTAGCTGACGAAGGAAGAAGAGTCGTTGTCTGGACTTCTTCAGTACATATTGTGTGTTAACAGTCCATGTAAGATCTTCAGTGATGTGGACACCAAGGTATTTAAAACTTGGGACTCTCTCTACAGGTTGCCCGCTGATCATTAGTGGAGTATAGCTGCTAACCCGCTGCCTCCTATAATCCACCACCATTTCCTTTGTTTTACTGACATTCAGTGTCAAGCTGTTAGACTGGCACCACTGTGCCACCTCCTCAACTTGATCCAAGTAGGCCTGCTCGTTGTTGTTGCTGATTAAGCCCATGACCACAATGTCATCAGCAAACTTGATAATGGAGGTGTGACTACTGCTGGCTTTGCAGTCATGAGTGTAGATGTTGTACAGCAGAGGACTCAAAACGCAGCCTTGGGGAGCTCCAGTATTGATGGTTAATATGTCAGATGTCAGACCACCTACTCTAACCACTTGTGAACGGTTAGTGAGAAAGTCCAGTATCCAGTGGCATAGTGTGGAATTCAGTCCCAGGGCCTTCATCTTTGTGACCAACTTGAGGGGTATTATGGTGTTAAAGGCTGAACTAAAGTCAATGAATAGCATTCTCACATAATTCCCCCTTCCTTCCTCCAGGTGAGTTAGGGTGCTGTGCAGGAGGTTGGTGATGGCGTCCTCTCTGGACCTGTTGGTTCTATAGGCAAATTGGAAAGGGTCAAGGAGCTTGGCAGGGTTGAGCAAATCATGTTTTTGACAAGCCTCTCAAAACACTTCATGACTGTAGACGTTAAGGCCACTGGTCGATAGTCATTTAAACATGATGGACTTTTGTTTTTCGGCACGGGCTTCCCTGGGAGAGGTGGTTCTGACTGAGGTTTCTTCCTAGAAAAACAGGGAGTTTTACTCACTGATTCCTGAGGTTTCTTCCTGAATTCACGCAAAGCAAACAAACAGGGAGTTTTTCCTCACCCCTGTTGCTCCCTGGGGACACTAACAACCGACTGCGCCTAAATGAACTTTCCTCGTCTAGTGCCTCTGGTCTGCAAAGACTGCCGACCTATGTTCACGTAAGAGCCCACATTAACAGGGCATTGCATAGTTCTAGCGCCACTGGACTACAAAGATTGCTGACTAGGGCCTACAAGGACTGCCTACCTGTGTTCATGCAAGAGTCAGTTTGCTACTGTATTTATCTGCTCCGGCACAACTGAACCGCAAGAAATGTTGTCCTGTAACAACCCTGCTAAACTGTAAAGCACTTTGAGCTGCATCTTGCATGTATGAGCTGTGCTATACAAGTAAAGTTTATTATTATTATTATTATTATTATTACCACTGACTGTCCCATTTTACCTGACTGGGTGTCCCATTTTACCTGAACGTTCACCCAGATCTAACAATGGTGACTAGTGGTCTTTAAAGGTCAAAATCTAAAATAAAAATTCTTATTGCCAATGTATTTTCTGCACATAAATGCTTTAGAGGCCCATATGAAGCTATACAGTTTATCACCTTTACAATCTTTAGCATTTTAAATGGTTTTAAAAACTGCCCCAATTATTGCTGTTATTACCGTTATTACAGTTATGATTATGATTGTTATGACTGATTTTTTTTTCTTTGCATCAAACAAAAGCTGCTTTAATTTCATTTTGCTTTTACAATGACAATTCTGATTCTGACTGATGTCTGATGTCTGTCTGATATCTATGAAATGAGTGTGTGATTTTAAATTGACATTTACAAATGTATAGCATATCTGTTAAGTTTTTACTCAACAAACAACTCTCCTGTTTGTTAAACCACCTACTTTCATGGCCACTCTGGACTTAACGTTGTGGTTCCAGTTCACTTAATCATTAAAGCCTACATATACTTAGTGTTATTATCACTGTAGGCCTACCATAAGCAGTTGGTAGACCTATATATCTAAATAATTTGTATTTTCACTATTCTGCTAGTATAACAGGGTGACACCATAGAGTTAAAACTAGAGAGAGAGCACTGGTGACGTAATCCTGTGATTCCATGGAGACCCGCCACCATGATCAAAAAGGGAATGTATCGTCCATTGATCGCATAGAAATCAATGGTGTAGTCTTCCTCAAATACAACATGCCTGAGTCCTGTGCCTGTTACAACTGCACCATATATACACACTGTCAAATCGTCAGCTTCCCTGCTGGCTTCTGGCTCTTCACTGGCTTTTTAAACTTTTATTTTGTGAATTCAGTGTAGCTGACATGATTTTACACCACTGTGTTGAATTTCAGGATAATCTAGTCTATAGCTGACGACCAAAATCATTTTACAGACAGCATGTCTTTTAATTGACGCACATTGTGTTTGTTGACATCATTCCCATTTTGGTGGCCATTTTTGATCCTCCACAAAGTCACAAACTCTGATTAGACAATGATAGGGAGTCCTCTCTCTCTAGTTTTAACTCTATGGGTGACACACATCTTTCTTAAAGCCATACTGCCAGTAAATCCCTTAGGTCCAAACTAAATTATCCCCTCCAGCTACTAAACTGTGTGTTAACACTTAAGAGAGAGTCATCCTTCTGATCTGAACCTCAAAGTGAAAGCTAGCAGAGCTTGCTCGGTGGGGAAAGGGTGCAAGCAAACTTCCACTCAGGGCCCCTAAGTGTTTGTTGTCATCCTTCAGTCATCTGAGATAGCATGAGATTAAGAATTCACGTGATCAGGAACCATGTTATCTGTACCGCTGAGAGTGACCTGCAGTCAGCCAACTTTTTGTTTATGAGTTGCCTTACAAAATACTGAAGGAGGATGTTACAAATAATGTTGTAAAGGGTACAGCTAGGGTAGGCCACATTGTACCTTCAGAAAACCTCTTAAACTGTGAGATTATTTGACATGGGAACCCTGTCAGTGTTGGTTATGTCCAAACGAGTGGTTGACAACTTTGTTGTTACGACAAAAGAGGAAGGCAAGCAGTTGGATTTTAAATGAAGCATTTTACTGGCTTACAAATAAAAGTCAGATGAACTCTAAATTACAACCACTTCCAAATATTTTTCATACAATTAAATAAGACTTTTGTGTTAAAAAGCTATGTAAATTATGTAAGGATTTTGTATGCAGTTCACCATCATATAATTTACTGTCTAATGTTTAGATAAACATGTATACAATGTATCTATACATATTCCATATTGGCTGTCATTAGTAATGTGTGACTGTTGATAGGAGTGAAGTTTGGGCTGTGTCAGCTGGTGCAGAATCTAAAGTATGAATAGCATTGAGACAGTAAAAGGAGCAGCCCTTAAAAACAGGTGAGACACCAGTCTACTAATGCAGCCCATTCAGGACATTAGTCTACTAATGCTGCCCACCCAGGACAAGTCTACTAGTGCAGCACAACCAGGACAAAGGTACTAAAGCAATCTTTAAAACAGACACCAGTCTATTAATGCAGCGTACCTGCAGTTAGTCACTGACACCCACTGATTTTAAATCTCCCTCTGAAAGACTGGTGGTTTGTCAAAATGATCTGTCCCCCCTTCTTTGCATGTTAGTAGTGCACCGTCCTATTTAAAACCAAAAGAAACTGAATGTAGATTGTGTTAGATTATATTGACCAAACACCTTTCAACACTTTAGTTCAAATGTGGTCTGAGTATAGTGCGTGTGTGTGTGTAGCCTGGCAAACCAGCTCCTCATACTGCATTTCGTTTTGTACCGAGGGTCTGGAACAGACACCATCAGAAAGTATTTGTTGGAGGTGTGGACTTTAAAAAAAGTGCCTCTGCCTTCACCCAATCGCTAACGCCTGGTCATCACGTATGCAATTAGCCTACCTATGCACTACAATTCAAATGTAGCACACAAGGTCAACGTCACGGCTAACGAACACACCCTCTGTTCGCTGATTGGATCGGTTTTGCTGGGGCCGACTAAATGACCCTCAAGAGATTCTGGTCCAGACCCTCTGTACAAAATGAAATGAAGTATGAGGGGCGGGTTTACCAGGCTAGTGTGTGTATACATATGGTATGCAAAAAGATATTCTGGATTGTTAATGAGGCTAAAACTGACAAGGGTTTCATCTGTTCATTACACCTGTTTAAGAACATTACTGCAACAAAGTGTTTCACCCAAAAGAAAAGGAGTAAAGGTGAGTAAAAATAAAACAGAAGTATACTATATGAATAACAACATCAAACAATAATATGACATAAAAAGTAAGGAAAGTCTATGATAAGACTGATTTTGCAAATTGGAAACTAAATGAAAGCAATTACATGTATTTCTTCTTGACAGAGAAGACAGAAAGAGTTCAACGATATTCTCATGGGACTGCCATGTTAAAACCTGCACATTGCATACTGCATATGATTACATTACATTACACTTAGCAGACGCTTGTATCCAAAGTGACTTACAAAAGGAGGACATAATAGCTAACAGATGTGTAGAGAACATCGAAAGTACCTATGTAAAGAGATGGTTAGAAATAGTAGAAATTAGTTTTGTTAGGAAGCAAAGCAGTTTTGGAAGAGAAGGGTCTTCACAAGCTTTTTGAAGGTCGAGAGGGATATTGCTGCTCTTGTAGCGACTGGTAAATTGTTCCACCACTGAGGCACAACAACCGAGAAAAGCTTGGAGTGACCTCGCTTTGTCTTAGGAGAGGGTACGGCCCGGCGGTTTGTATTAGAGGATCGCAGCACTCTGGACAGGATGTAAGCATTTAGTATGACGTTGAGATAGGTGGGGGCAGATCCGGAAGTGAGTTTGTAGGCTAGAGTCAAAGCTTTGTGTTGAATTCTGGCAGCCACCGGTAGTCAGTGCAGGTTATGTCTCAAATTTGGCAAGGTACAGGGGTGGTGATGACTAGAGGAGAGATATTTTGGCCGTTCTGATCATTGTACGGATTAAAGACAGGGTAGATTGTACCATTGAACTGAGCACCTTTAAATGAATACAGCAGATCCCAGTGGCTGGCATTGTAAAAGGAGACCAGTCGTGCCTCGTAGTCCACAAACACTCCCACTCTCTCAAGATGGTTTGCTCCCTCCTTTGCCCTTAACACCCAGTAACCGTTCTGTGGCATTTCTTCAATACTCCCCCTCCTTTCACTGGATTCTCTGGTTACTCCTAAAAACCAACCGGTCTTGTGCTTGACCTGAACCTCATAATAAAACCTACCAGAGGAGAATCCTTGTTTACCCAAAACAGAAAGACCTTTATTAAATCTCTTAGGGTTGTCAGGGTGACTCCATTGATTTCTGGTATACCTCACTGTTTCCCATCTGAAGACAGCACAAGGTTAGGATTCGCAGTCTCTGGGTCCAGAGAGACATCCACTACAGAAGCATAAAGGGGGTAGCTTGGAGTATGTCATTATAACCAGCATACAGTTTATTACATGAAACATCTGTCACATACAGTACACTACATCTTACACTACTGTGAAAGCTACCAAGAAAATGTAAAGGAAATGTATTTACAGGAAAAGAAAGACTTACCAGCATACTGTTTAACATCCATTTCTAAGATGGAAAAGAGCACATAATTATCATCAAGCCCACCTTAATCTGCCTATTCTGTTTTGCACATTCAGCTAAATGCTTGCAAAGGCATGTTTGAAAGATTCAAGTTTGTTGTGAAACAAACCCCATGTGAAGTTTCTCCAGTAAGCATACAGGCAATATATATTTTTAGGCAAATCTTTTCTTCTTGACTGAACATTTAGGGCTTGAGTACTGGAGGCGTGAAACCCTACTGCTTTTCAAAAGATTATTGTTTATTCATGAAACTCATTAAATTTTGTACACACATCAGAACTAATGACCGCTTCTCAAGGACAGCGGCTTGGCTGTAGGTGTTGCCCAGAAGCTCCATAGCGCCCCCTTATGCCTTAGTGCCCTGTGGTTGGCATAGTTTCAGCTACACTCACTCCTCTTATCTGGAGCATGCCAAATACTGTGACATTTCATCCATAGGAGAGTGTAATTTTTACAAGATGACATTTTGACTATTATCTGTAGAATACTGTGGTTAAAAAAAATCTTTTCCCTTATATTCAGTGGAACCTCTTGCATGAAAATCACCTGTCCATGCCCATTTTCAATGACGAAAATGTAGTAATTCAGGCGAACAGAACAGGCGAAATGTCGTGGCCGGTGGGACTGGAGGTGCGAGGGCCCATCATTGCCACTTGCGGCTATATTGCAACATATTATTTAATTTAGCATACACATTTTCAATCAATGTGATAAGCTTCAAATATACTTCTAGCCTTACATAAATGTGCCAAAATGTCTTGTCAGTGCAATCAAGTCAGACTGATGGGGAACCAACTAAACTTCTAATTTCATGCTCTCTTCATATTCCTTACATATTCCTTTTTTTCCCCATTTCAGTGAATGTTGTATTATTGCAGATGTGTGCAATATGTTTGATCTGTTTGGCAATGTGTATTATGTGTATGCTGCTAGACACCTTAATTTCCTTCGGGATCAATAAAGTAATTCTACTCTACTACATTTCCCAAAATTCCCATTAAGTAGATAGGCTATAATTTGTGACAACACCAAACAAATGTAGGCTATTCATTTTACTAAATCAACAAGAAAAATATCTAAATAAATATAGATGTTATGAGAAAGACACCTCACTACATAACATGATTAAACCTCATTACATGTCATTTTAGACATAATTGTGTTAAGTAAAATCAGTGTTTGTAGTGTTGTTTCTCTAGTTATCAGTAAAAATCCAGATATGATAGTTTCTTACCCAGTTTGCAAAGCCGCAATTGCAAATCATTTTTCTCTGTAGCTGTGATGTCGTAACTGGTCTGCAGCTGGGAATTCTGTAACTTCAACTGGTTGCACTGTTCACGAAGTTGGTCCCTCTCTATGGTCGGGTTGGTGTTTTGCTCTTCCTTAGTCTGCTGCAGACTGCTGTTGTTGCAAGTCTTGGCACACAGGCCAATGATGATCAATAGCAACACAATGCCCAGCAGACCCGCTAGCACCACAGTCTTCTTGTACCAGTCTGAGAAAGACAAAACATACTTTTTATATGAACACAGACACACACATGTTCTTTGAAAGTGAAGAATACAAAAAATATATATATTTACTGTAAGATCCTCTTCCTTGTTTGTTTGGTGGATCTGCATTCTGAGATTGTGCTTTGTCAAGACTATTTCTGACCATCTCTTCATATATGTCCTCTGACTGTTCCATTTTACTCTTCTCGTCCTCAGTGTTGATCTGACCTGTTACTAGGCTGATCAGGCTGTAATACTGACAGAAACTAACAGGAAGTCAGAAATGTCTTCCTGTGTTATCTCCTCTGATGGAGAAGGAGAAGGAGAAGGAGAGCTGCCAGTGGTTAAGGAGTTGGTCTTGAGATCTTACCACTGTAGAAACTTACATTTTGTGTGCCTGCTGGTTTAATCTGCACAACTTTTTGGCACAGGAAAGTGAGGCCATCTTGAAATTCTTTGAGATTGTTTTTTAGCATGTTAATGCCCTAATGTCATATAGAAGAAAGCAGTAACCTGGCAACTTTATTTTTAAAGTTGATCCTAAAATTATAACAAAAATGAAAGTGCTAAGTGTTCTGTCAAACTGTTAAGGTCGGCTCGGGGATTGAACCCGAGTTGCCAGTTAGGCAGGCCAGTGAGGTAACCACTAAGCTATAGTCAATGAGACCCAAATGCAGAGATTCAAACTAGGAGTTTTAATGTTCAACAATAGGTCTACTCCACAAACGCTCAGAAGATACAAAAAGGCAAACCAAAAAATATTCCACAAAAGCTCAGAAGATACAAAAAGGCAAATCCAAAAATAATCCACAAAAGCTCAGAAGATACAAAAAGTCTTAGGAAGTCCAAAAACTAACAAGAAAGTTCGGCAAAAAAGGAGACTTTCAAAAAGCACAAAGAAACTAAGGAGGTAGCAAACCAAGAACAAAGGCAAAGATTTAGACAAGGCAAAAATATCAGGGCGCTTACCAAAGACGCAGACTTGTGACACAAAGACCCAGTAATGAACAAAGGAAAAGGCAGAACTTAAATACACAGACCAATTGATCACATGACAACACAATTGACCACAGGTGGTAGGGCAACAAAATGGAGGGAAACATAATGAGAGGGCGGGGCAGGGACACAACACAACTGATCAGGCACATGTCGTACCAAGACAGAGTAAAAATCTAAACAAAGAAAAGTGACATGTGCTCAACAGTGATCCCTAGTGGCCAAAAAGAGTCAAAACCTTAACACAAACAATAGTAGGCTATGTTACAATAAGGTTTGTAGTCAGGAAGGCTTAAATCTATTGTGCCTTAGGTACTCCTCCTAGGTGCACAAATAAGGTATCGTGTTTTCTCTAAACTAAAACAAAGGCAAACTGCAGCATCTCACTGGCAGTTACTGCACTCTGACTTCATTCTCAGGGCAGTTTTGCAGATATACTGCAAAGTAAAAAAAATGCCAATATCTCAAAAAAAATGTTAGCAGGAACCCAACAAAAGTTTCACAGATCGAAGAGCAAATATAGTACTTCTGATTACTGCATTTTTTCATGCAGAGCAGATATACTATACCTTGCCTTTGTAGGCCTTTGAAGGGCAGCAGTGACTGCCATTCATTTCTCCCTTCAAGCGCTGACGGCTAAACCAGTCCAGTTGGTGGCAGTAAATGAGCTACGAGTATACTAAAAACAAACGAAGAAGCCGTCAATTTGTCAGTATTCGCCATAGACATACTATACATATGTATAGTATGTCTATGGTATTCGCTACGTGCACAATAGAACTTCCGGTTAACTTCCCTATGTGAAGTGTACGGTCGACTACTTCCGGTAGGTGTTGTGGAGATTTTGAGCCGTGGTTAGCAGTTTGTATTTTCAGTTTCAATGAGTGGATTTCGTGTGAAAGAGAGGCGGTTAGCTTTTCAACGTGTGAAGAAGGCTGCAGTTCATTGTTGTGTACCCCTTTGTACAAATTCGTCGAGATATAATAGCATTGTAAGCTTTCATAGCTTTCCACTGGATGCGTCGGTAAGAGCCCAATGGAAGGCAAAGGTTCGGCGGCAAGACTTCAGCCCTAGCAGGAATAGTCGTATTTGCAGCAGGCATTTTAAAAAGGACAACTTTATAAGCAAACCAGGAAAATTGAGAAGGCTGAAGAAAGGGGCCGTTCCTAGTCTCTTTTCTTGGAACAATTTCCAAATACCGGCACCGAGGCTGAGCGTGTGGGAGCAGAGACCCAGAGCGGAGAGCCCTCCTCCTCTTGTGCATGACATTGAGATGGAGGTGGCTACACTGGCACCGGATCACGATTACTGCGTTACTCATACAACAGCAATGGTTGCAGATCAGCTGGCTGAGGAAAATGATATGCTTCGACAGAAAGTAAAGGAGCTCGAACTACAAATACAGACTCTCCAGCTCCAGAGTCTCCAGAGTCGTTTTGGACTGAGGCGCTTTGCAGGGTCAGATGAGGACATTCGATTTTATACCAGGTAAGTCATATCGAAGGCGTGTTGAATTGCAGAAAGCTGATGTCTTGTAATGTTACCTGTAAACAGTGATGAACGAAAAATCACGCAAGTCCCGTACTTTAGTCAAAGTACAAATGGGCTACACATTGTAAAATTTTGCTCCACTAACAGTCTACCTTACAAGAGCATTCTCAATCAAGTGTACACTAAATATCAAAAGTGAAAGTACAGTAATTTATGACAAACATAGATAAGGCCCAGATGTATGCTACATACATACATGCTTAGACACAACCTCCCAGTAAGTATTTTCTTAATGTAAAATAAATGTAGTAAATCAAGTTAAAAGTAACATCATTGACTGTGTAACTAAATTAGTCTACCATAACTAACAGCATTATTTGTGTGTGTGTGTTTTAAAGATTCCATTCTTATGACCATCTGATGGCATTCTGGAGGCTAATCGAGCCAGCAACGTCAAGGATGATCCGTGTGACAAGTGTGGCAACAGAGGCATCGGTCTCTGTGGCAGAGAAGAGAACATCGAACAAATCAACCAAGTTGCTGCCTATAGATGAGTTATTTCTTTTTCTAATTTATCTATCAACTGGATGCACACAGAGAGAGCTTGGCCACCAATTTAACATCCATCGGACCACAGCAGGATCATCACAACCTGGGCCAACTTCCTTTACTGTGTACTAGGAGCTGTGTGCATCTGGATGACACCTGAAGAAATCACAGCCAACCTACCTTGTGAGTTCAAGGAATATGCAGACACTCAGGTCATTGTTGACTGCACAGAGCTGCGGTGCCAAAGTCCATCCTCACTTGTGCTGCAGGGTGAGGTGTACTCACACTACAAGTCACACAGTACCTTCAAGGCCATGATTGGAATGGCACCACATGGTCCTCTGACATTTGTTTCTGCGCTCTATGGGGGTTCTATCAGTGACCGTGAGCTCTTTAGACTGTCAGGCATCATACCTCTCCTGTCCCATAACACGGCTGTGATGGTAGACAAGGGCTTTAGGGTGGACAACCTTGTGCCAGGAAAACTTTACAGACCTGCCTTCCTCTTCAATAAGGAGCATAAATCAACTTTTCACTGTTGCTTGTAGTGAAGTAGTCTGCTCTCTCTCTTATTTTGTGCATCACACCACTGTCCCGGTATATTCTTTGAATCAGAGTGTCTTCCTCTGCAAACACCACAAAATCACACCACTCCATTCCTGTTAGGAGCAGCTGACCCTGCACCTGCCAGTAGTAGCCATGACCCTCCTTCAATTCCAGGTTGCCGTCTTTAATTTTCAGATGTGGATAATCCACATAGCTCTTAACATTTGGGCATTTTATTTCCACAAGGCCGAATTCAGTCCTTTCTTTTGGGTCAAACACAACCCCATCTGGGGATGCACCTAGCCATGGCGCATCGGGATGTATGATGAAGCCACAAGGGTAGTAGTTCACCCTCTTGAGCCTGCAGTACTCTTCAATGGCATCAGCTTCCATTTCGAGACCCCTCTTCATTGCTGCTGTCTGACGGATCCCTTTTATCAGCCGGTCCGCCATCTTTTCTAAGGTGCATGGTTTAGCATGGCATATTTCCCTAAAGTGTGAGGAAGTGAGTCTGGGTTTTCTTAGTTTATGCCAGTCTGCTGATGCACTTTGAGCCCTAGTAGCATTCTCTATTTTGTGAGCCATCTCCCAGGTAACCTCAAGTGACTTGAAGTGCTGGTGTTGATGCTCAGTGAAAACAAACATACTACATGATGTCTGCAGCCGGCAGCCAGCCAATGGTAAATCTGGGCATGGTGAAGCGTCATGGTGAGCAACAGGGTAACTTCTTGCCTTGGGTTGTTGGTATGACAGGGGACTGCCTGCTTGTACCAAACCGAGTGCAGAGTCCACTAGTGGCACCTCAGAGGTGATACCCATTGTACAAATGGTTGGTCCAGAAAGAGGGGTGAAGTCTTTGTAGACATCTGACACTCTGAGAACGGACAGGTCCAGCAACTCTCCACTGATGGCTTTGTACAGTGTGGACCTATTTGTAAGAAATAGAGAAGCATTAAAATTCATCACTTCGTAACTGCAATTAACAAAACTACAGGTTTCTTATAATCATCATAATAATAATCTATAAACATTTTGAGATTTTGAGCCTGTTAAGGAAATACCATCTCTGCCTTTAACCCAAATGTGATTTAGTGAATTACACACAACAAAGCACACACTAACCTAGTGTATTTGGCTGTCTGCGTACAATGAAATTCTCACCTTACTCCCTCGGCCATTGTCCTCTGCTTTGGCTTCGCAGACATCACTGCCATCTTCTCGATGGGACCTGGTTTAACACCCTGTGAGTATACGTCATAAGCATTGATGAGCGTATGTGATGCGTGTATAGATGTAGTGTTGAAATTGTTGTTACATTATTCCAATACTTGCCAGGGTTCTTGGCTTGTGCCACTGTTGCTGACTCTCTGTACAGCTCAGCACTGGTGGAACAACTTGAACGCCAAGCTGAGAATAATGCGCAGACTGGAAAAGTAGAGCCACACAGTGGTTACACAGCACTGATCCAGCTACACATGTGCAGCTGTGATGGGCCAGCTCTACAGGAACTGAATCCTTCAATGCCACCTGTAACAATATATTAGAAATGTTAAAACAATATTTAGAAGAGTAGCAATTTATTAAGTGGGCTACTATTTATATTTGTACACTGTTAAAATAAAAACTTTACTATTTTCTTGGTAAAGGGGTTAATAATCTTTTTTTTGTTCAGTGGTGCAGTCCATTTGATTTACAGGTACACTCAAGCTCACCTAAGTACCAAGATTGCAGTATAGGCCTATCTGCAGGTTTACATAAACTTTTCTCCTATCTTATGTGTTTTAGCTATCTGGGATGTTTAGCGTACCTGGAAAAGCAAACTATACTACACCACTAGGTTGCTGATACTGAACACACAGCAGTAACGTAGCACTAAGTGGACACTGTTAATTTTTAACGTGAACAGAAAACATGGTCAACCAAATGAATATGGTTAACCTAGACTTAAGAACCAAAAGAACACGATTAACCCAGGAACATGGGTAACCATCTTAACGCTACACTCATCATACACTTAAACTGTGAGGTGGTTTGGATCTGTCCATTGATGGATAACATAAAGCCCTCACACACACTACAACTGTCACTGGATCTTTCTTGGACACTGAGGGGAAATACAAAACCTAAATTAAAACACACACACAGCCAGTTGATAATCATACCAACAGAACATAATATTTAGTAAGACTAAAACGGTATGCCGTAATATTGTCACAATGTGATATAAGTAATATACTGTTGTATGCTAGGCTAGCTGCTAACAGCTGAGGTGACGTTAACTCTCGCGGATTGCTACTCACCTTCAAAGTTGTGGATGTAACTTGATATGTACAGTTTAAATCTCTTTTCGCGCTTGGAAAGGGGTGCAGGTGAACAGTTGTCGACAATCCTGTGGACGTCGTTCACATCTATTTTCGGGAGGCCTTGCAGACAACGGGTGAAATATGCCATCTTTCGCAATGAAAACCCGAGACGATGACGAGCGTTACGCCAGCCCAAATAAGCCCAAATAGCGAGACCCCAAGAAACGAGCTTCCGGTGTCGAAAATGCATAATAAAAGCCGCAGTCAAAACGTGAGGGCAGCCCAAATAAACCAACGTGCGCACAAAAGCGTATTAACAAAGCGCTTCGAATCGTGTGAATAAAGCAAAACAAAACTGCAATTCCTCAACTGACTGCCGTTTGTTGGAGGTAGCCTGTTTAGAAGTGTTGTAGCCTAGCAATACAAGTTAGTCCGGGTGAAAACTGCTAAAAGCTAAGTGACTAACACTGACATTTGTTATTTTTGGGATTTGGGAACGCTACAGCCGTGAATTATTTATACAGTGTATAGAAAAATCTTGTCTGCTAAAATATCTAACCCATAGACTGTATATAATAACTAAAATATCTAACCTCACAGACAAGCTGCTCATACATACAGTACGTTAGCCATAATCAGAAGTGCTGACATAGATCCATCAGTTGCCTAATGCTTTGAAATTAGTATGTAAATAGGCAATATTATTAGCTCAATGCTCAATTGTAATCATGGCTTTCTTTCTAATATCATCAAAAGGAAAACATGAATGTATCAGATTATCATACTTATTATGACCGCCGCTAGCGAAGCTAGCGAAAGCGGTCATTATAGAGTTGCCGCGACTTTTTTCCTTTTTTTTTTTTTTTTTTTTTTTTCAGTGAATGTCCGTCAACGATTCCCGGGACACTGAAACTCGGGGGGACATGAATCTTTGTAGGCATATAGCCATAGACATACTATACATGTATGTATAGTATGTCTATGCATGTAGCCCTAGAACATTTCGAGCGAATAGAAGCTTTTGGTCCCCCGGGGCCACCCCCCCGCTGTGCCAGCGTACGTCAAAGAGGGGGAGACCGGCAAAAGTTTTTGCTGAATAGCTCAGTGTACGTTTCACCCAACAACATAAAATTTTTGTGATATGTCGGTGTTACAGAGACGTATCGACCCAGGCAATAAACGCTCACTTGAAGCATAGCGCCACCTAGTGATATGGGTAAATGCAAAAATTGGGATATTGAGTTGCCAATATCTTGGACCGAGAAGGTGGACACTGCGCAAAATACGTCATGCACGATCAGCACGAAGACCTCTATAACCACAGCATGTGCCATACAATTTGGTCAATAGGGGGCGCTGTAATTGTACAAAATCTCATTTTGCTTATTATCTAGAGAATGCTTAGGTTTACAACAATTTTTTTTTTATGTTGAAATCTATTGACCCTCACGCATTGAAAACACTGGTCGACGCCCACTTCCAACGAGAACAATTTCCGTGAAATTTTAATATTGCGAAAACGAATCTGAACGAACTCGTCATAGGCCGTTCATGTGAATCTCACCAAATTTGGTATATGTCATCTACAGACAATGCTGACAAAAAGTTATCAAAGGATTTATCTTGAGATAAACCGTTCCGAAGTTACACATCAATGAACATTTAACACGTAGCTTAAAATTCTTCAAATGGCCGTATCTTGGCTTTTAATTGCTCAAATTTGGTCAAAGTTGACATGCCATATCTAAACATCTTTCTTTTCATGTGTACTAAATTTTGTGACATTTCATCATACGGGGCGATGTTTATCGCCGAAGCTAGGTGTTGAAAAACAGTTTTTGTTAAATAACTCGTCAACAATTTTGCCCAAGACAACGATTTTGTGTTAGTATGTAGGTGTTACAGAGGCATATTGACCCAGCCCATAAACTCTCACTTGAAGCATAGCGCCACCTAGTGATAAGGGTAAATGCAGAAATTGGGATTTTGAGTTGCCAATATCTTGGACCGAGAAGGTGGGAACTGCACAAAATACATCATGCACGATCACCACAAAGACCTCTAACACCACAGAACATGCCATAAAATTTGGTCCATAGGGGGCGCTGTAATTGTACAAAATCTCATTTTGCCGATTCCTTGCCTTCACAAATCAGTCCTACACACTAAAACCCACATCCATGCCCACTTCCAGGAAATCATTTCCACAGGAATTCTCACCTCACAACACTGCTCTACCACACACTCGTCACACCAACAGTTCCCACATTTCAATATACTGCGGCGGTCATACCATGTACCGCTATGCGGTACATCTAGTTTTTACAGACTATCTTGAAAGGGATCAATCTATTCAGCGCTATGCCTACCTAGTATAGTATTTTATGGAATCCCAGCATAATAAAGGCCTGGATATACTCGCCGCGCGCAGTGGTGCGCTTATAAAGCTAACTTTTTGCCTTATCCTATCATCATTCATAAGGTCGTATAAAGCTGAAAACACTGTAAATATACACACTGACTCAAACCTTTTCGGATTTATCCAGTTTAATTCCCAAATCATGATGTAAACCTGCAATTCAGTCATGTTTCACTCCTCTGACACGCAAGGCTCCCGAACTACTGAGGCATTTGACACCTCTGACCATAGACAGTAGAAGAGAATGGACTGAGGGATGGCGTCGTTTTCAATGGGAGCCGTTGAAGCACAATTTTGAGATTTTTAATTGGTCACAATGCAACTGCGCAAGTGCGGGGTGACGTACGGTCACGTCGGCCAGCGAACCCAAATACTATAAATTGAGTGGTAGATGCTCAATCACAAATCATACAGCGTACGATAATTTTCTTAATAAGTATTCTTCTACCGTTATAGCTGCAATCACTTAGTGGAATGGGGGGCTAATATTGTATGTGGGGACTTGATTCTTCGTCAACTAACTTTGGTTCCAGGCAGTCTTGCAAGCCAGCATGTCAAGGGAGCTAGCTAGTTAGCATGTAAACTACAAGCTATAGCGTGTAGCTTAGCTTAGCAGTCTTTCTCAATTCACTTGCATCGAATAGTAAAATCCATAAAGATAGCGATTCTGCTTACAAACAAATACCAAGTTCTACGCTTATTTTTCGGGAAATAGTGATGTAAATGTTTCCCCAACATGAATAGAAAAGTAAACGAGCATGACTGTGGCTACAGCTTGTTATCCAACCACTACGGTAAATTTTCTCCTGTGCGACAGAAACTCACTAGCCGTCGCATGATTTATGGCGTCATTTTTAGCATAATTTCAGATAAACGTTTCTTACAAGGCAATAACATGACAGATTTCTGATCGAAGCAAATATGTTTTGCTGTGCCCTCTCCGGTTTACAACAATGCCAATATCAAGGTACGGATGGCTTCTTATGTAAAGTTGTTTGATTTCAAAGTGACGCTAAAATGAATGGAAGTCAACGGAATGCTACATGCTATTGGTCATTTTCCGGGTTGAGATTTCCCCATGGGTGCTTCAACTTCCGGATATATTCCTACCCCCTTGCCTCTGACGAGGAGAAGATTGCCGTGTGTGTCGAATGAAGTATGTATGGGCGTGCGGCGCTGTGACGTCACGTTTGCGCGCGCACTTCTGCATGCGGCGAGTATACACCTAGCTTAATGTAGGCATGGTTTATTTTCTCCATTGTGACTATGTGAGAGTGGAGAGCAGACTGTACATAAAACGAGTCGTTTGGCAGCCAGCAGTATGTCTATGGCTGCAGACACATGGAGAAGTGGAGCTCCACCGGAAAACGTCAGCCCCACTCCCGGCAAAAGCATAGACAGTAGAAGAAAGTTGGAGAAGAAGTTGAGGAGTAGCGAACTAAGCGACAGAGTCAGCGACAGAGCTCTTAGACTTTCAATAAACGTGAGTAATGTCAATTACAAACGCTTACGTATTTGTAATCGTAATTAATTGGAAAGTATATGTGCAGCATTTATACCTACGTTAAACATTTACAACGGATGATTGATTATCTAGCTTGTTGGTATCGGCTATCGCCATGTTGGATCGTAGTTGTGGTTTTCTACATTGACCTGAAAAATGTTAGGTTTGTCATATCTTTTTACATACCGTAAAATACCTAATAATAGCCGAGTTCCAATCAATCGCCGGATTCCCTTTAATTGCTGGGTGCAGGTGTAAATTTTGATAAATAAAGGCCGGTTCCAAATAAATGCCCCGTGTAATTCATAAAAAAATCAAGGAAAAAGACGTGACCACTGTAGCTGCACGTTGTTCTTTTTCGCCCGTTTTGTTTACTGTTCACATAGCTGTGGTTTCTTTCAGTACGTCTTTACTACACAATCAGGGGAGATGTGTGAGAAAATGATCCTTCTTTCAGGTCGTGTTATCAAAAGAGTTTTGTTGTAAGCCATCATTTGCAATAACCTTTCATTCATATAGCAATGTTACGAGGGGTGCAGGGAGGGCCTATCGGCATTCCAAATCAGAAGTAACGATAATGTTTGTCAATCTCACGTGTAGCCTACAATGCACATTTCATAGATGTAATCATTATCATCTATCGACTGTTTTAAGCACATCTACTAGCAAAGAAACACCATTATACACACACTGCCCATTTTAAACATCAAAGTTTATTGGTTTTTAGCATTTTAAAAGCACAACTGTGTTTCTGTTACTCACCACCATGCAAACTCTCCGAACTTCCTTGTTTCCATGGAGAAACCGAGGGACTGTACCATATGGGGCAGTTTCAACTATTATGATAGGGGTGTTTTACGGGTGAATGGGAAACGGGTATTTTATTCTGCACATAAGGCTTTTTGGTTAATGAAAATGATTTTGAATTATTGTGCATTTTGTATGTTTCCTTTAATTATTATTTTTGGTCACAATGTTATTTAGTTAATTTAAAACAGTGAAAGTTGTAGTTGTATTGATTAAAAGAATTTGAATACCATATTTTACCAGTTTTGTTGAGCAAGATTTTTGTGAGGAAGAAATTAATCGCCTGTCCCAAATAGCCGCCTGTTCTCAAATAAATGCCTGGTCTGTTAAGTGATTGAAACAAATAATAGCCCCGGCTACTATTTGGTATTTTACGGTAGCTTGAGCCAGTGTAGAAAAACAATTATAGTAAGCTGATGTAGGGTTCTGTTTTAATGTTATGGATATATGTATGTTCGAGTTTGGGGCGGGTTAGTTGAAAACGTCGGTCGGGTGCGGGTCGTTAAAACATTGACTGCTGCATATGTCCCTTACATATGTGGCTCATCATCTATAGTGCCCGTCCTGCCATGCATAGCAGGTCCGGCCCAGTTTTAATTGGTCATGGGGTCATGATTGAGGCCATGTACACATGTAGCCGGGTACTTTTAAAACCGAACATTTCCCCCAATTCGTTTATAAAAAATGTTTTATCCACACGTACCCGGGTATCTGATAAAACGAAGATGTTTCTCTGTGTTTAGACCTGTCATCCACACGAAGACGCGTCAAACGAATATTCAGAATATTTTTGGCGCAGATAGTGACGTTCTAAAACGCAAATCTCCGGTTATCTCTGTCCACACCAGCATGCATAAACGGAGTTTTCAAAAATCTTCACTTTGGCCGGAGTTTTTCTGAATATTTGTTTTTGACGCGTTTTGACCGTAAATAGGCTCTGGGCTAGAATAACGCATCTGAGACGATGCCACCAACCGGAAATGGTCCCGCGTACACTCAAGTTATTACGTGCACGTAGCAAAAAGCATCTGGTGATAGTGCTATGAGGTAATTTTACCCTCTACTTTTGTTTTTTGTTTTGAATATTTCACAGCCAGACATTAATAGACAAGCCATAATGGGAGACCACAAGAGGACTTTCACCGATGTGAAGAATGTCATACTTTCTGCTCACGAAGAAATCGGACCACGGGATAAAGTGTCCTTCTACAACAAGTGGGCAGAACAGTATGAAGAGGTGAGGAAATAAATAGCAAATGAGTAAGACTCACTAAGTTTTTGTTTTTGTGAGGAAGCCGAGGCGTTTTCAGTGGGAATCACAGTAATTTGAAAGGCTTTACAGTATTATTTCCCTCCGATCTTTTTGTTGTAATGTGGACACTATATGGCACTACCACTGTTCAGTATCACCTGAACCGCAAACCTAGATGTTGTCTTCAACAGGACGTAGCCCTCTTGGACTATCGTGCGCCAGGTCTCGCCACAGAATGTATTGCTTCACACTTCCAAGGTGACAAGGGCAGTGCCAAGGTTTTGGACGTGGCCTGTGGGACAGGCTTAGTCAGTCTAAAGGTGAATAGGTTAACTTTATAATTATGTAATAATTAAACCATATACTTTATTTTATTTTACTTTATTTGAAAGCTATATTTATATAAAGTGCCCATGAAATGCTAATTTTAATAACATATTAAGTAGCATTGTTCTGCAGATTGTAACACCACTAACTGTAACCTCACCTTGAATTAGCCTATAACACATGGTACAAAAAGTACATTGTATTTGAATGACAACAGTGTATTCAGCAGACTTAGGCCTAATTCTGTATGTGTATTGTGTCATTAAGTACACAGGCTATTCTGATGTTAACAACACCATAGATAAATAGGATTTTAGACGCAAAGTTCACACAAAGTCTTTTATGATTTTTACAGCTGAAAGACAGAGGTTTTCAGTGTTTCAGCGGAGTGGACGGCAGTGACGCCATGTTGGAATTGTCTAGAAGGACTGGGCTGTACCAGGACCTGTGGCAGTGTTTGCTCGGGCTAGAACCACTTCCTGTCCAACCTGGTAAGACTCACTAAGGACAACACAGCTTAATGAAGTGTAGTTTTGAACCTCTCAGCCTTTAAATACAAGACATATTTTATGTCATTGTTTTAATCATCTTGTGAACATGCCTTTGTGTGGACCATGCTGTAAAAATAGCATGGAAATAGTATACTTAGTATACTTCATAATTTAATAAATCAGATCTTAGTGTCTTTGAATATGACAGAGATATAAAATCATTTATAATGTGTACATAAGAAATAAAAATGTATACAACACTACATGAGCCTGTCACAAATGGTACACTAATGTTGTGACAGTATTAAAAGGCTAATCATGGTTACTTTTGTCTCACCTCGTCTTTTAAAGACACTTATGATGTCATTGTAATCGTGGGAGCACTGAGTGTTGGGCATTTGCCAGTGTCAGTCATTGAAGAGCTGTGGTTTGCCACAAAACCAGGTGAATGACACAACTGTGACACCAATCTGTCATCAACTGAAAGTATTTCCAGTATAGAATAATGTTGTCATTACATATCTATCAATCTGTCATTACATGCTATTTTATAGCCTAGAAAAACATAACTTAACTTGTCAATCATTTGTTAATGATGTATATTTGTTTGTTTGTTTGTATAAAGGGACAGATTACATTAATTCAGTTCAGTTCGTGTAAATGCACCGGATATAGCTATTCAACGTTATTTTAAAAATGAATTTACCACAAACCCAAGGCACCTGTGGACACGTGTTTCAGGTGGGTACATCTGCATGACAACAAGGGCAAACGCGGAAAACCTACAGTACAAAGCTGACCTGGAGCTCCTGCTGGAGGAGATGACCAGAGACAGACGGCTGTCCCGGGTGTCTGTGACTGAGGTCCAGGACTGGGAGAGGGCAGTGGAGGACCATGAGACTGGATATGTACCTGGGGTTGTGTATCTGTACAGGAAAGCCTTAGCCAAGCACAACTAAGGACATGACATGTTGGGACCTGGTTATGGGCTGTGAATGACCAGTACTGTTAGTGGAGAGTGACTCACTTCTTCAAAACAGTGGAAAGCTGAGAAAGAGACTGGTTTCAAAACGTAGAACTCCTTATATGTATTCTAATGCACTATCACACAACCACTTGAATCTATTTAACACAACTCTTTAACCAGAAAGATCTACATACTAGAAAATTCACCCTTTCTAGGTTCACAGGTTGAGCCAATTCATGGTCGGATTTTTACTTTCAGAAGCTAGAGTGTTCACCTCTGGTGGTAAGGTACTATAATCTAAGAATACAATTTTTATTAGGGTGAGATGCACACACATATTTTTCCACTGTTAATATGGGATAAACAAATGACATTGCGAGTAGGAAATTATTTTGGTTCATTTTATATTTTAGGTTTTGTGATATACTAGCTACCAAGGACCATGTTGTTATACACAGGACTACAGCTAGGTGGAAGCAGCAAATTACCTTTTAATGAAATAGAGTGTAGGATGCTTCTTTGGCAAGTTGAGTGGTGTTGTCATCATGTTTCTATTTTAAATGGCATGAAATTGTGTGGATTGTATTATTGCAGCACAGAGTTTAAACGTTTAGAAGTTTGGGCCTCTACAGTTCTACGTGTTGGGATAAAAAACTGAAAACTCTGATCAGCCATGTCAAAGGCAATGAGGTAAAATAAATACAGCTTTTACTCAGGACTCAATGACAATTTATCTTGTACAAGGATGTTAGATATGTTCATTCAGATATATCTTGTGTGAATTATGGGCTGGGTCATAGGAGATTGCATGACAAGAGTTTAGCAAAGAACATAGAACATGGTGGAGGGAAGTATCAGAAAGCAAAGTAGAATTTGGGGAAGGCATGAAAATGTACCAAGCAGTCACAGACTGTAATGTTTGACATTTATTGTGGGTGACTATTGCCCTTCTGTTCCCCCTGATGTGCTTTTTTGCTCTCTTAGTGTAGATAGGGGTTTTTGTTACTGAAACTGAAAATGTGCTTATTACTTATTTACTTTACTTGCCATTAACACATACTCTCTCACTCACACACACACACACACACACACACACCAGTTAATTCTTTGGCCATCATATTGAACAAACTATACATAACTAAATGTCCCCATAACATTGGCATGTCAGAGTCTAATGAAACCTGACATTTAAATAGAGACATGACTCAAAAAAACCCCATGCTTCACAGTGATACTAGATTTCAAATACACAAATTCTCGCCAGAATGCAAAGCATCCTTATTTAGTCATTCTCTGTCAAACCGGTTCCACCAGCTTCTGTTTCACTTCGCTGAAGTCAGGAAGGTGATACCAGGAAGAGAGTGGATGTGGGTATCAGTGTAGTTTTCTTACAAGCTCTTCAACAGGTGCTGTACTGATGTTTTGCCCATGTGTTTGATGTATTACCATTGCATTTGGTTATTGCACATTAATAATCATTTATTGTGGTCCATTAGTCTTTTTGTTGGCTTCGGCTTGGCTTTTAGGCAAGTTAGCTGAAATACACAAAACTACATTTAGCCGTAGTTTCGAATTTTTATTTTTTGCACGCGCAAATTTTAAAATGCACATTCAAATAGATGAAGAGATCGAAAAAGACATTTAACAAAAACAATTCCAGGATGAGTTTTCAACACATAAAAAAGTGATATCAGTAGAGAAACACAATTCACAGTGATTGCTTTGAGCTGCTTATGTTTACATCATACATCACTGCAAAGAAACACACAAGAGGGCTGTGAAATGACATTAAGGAGCCTTCCTTGATCTTACCAGCATATACTCAAACATTAAGGAAAAATAAAGCATACTGTATATGTTAACATAATTAAATACATATATACATATATACATAATCACTCTTCACTGGCCCATATCAAGGTCCAAGTGCACACCTGGTTTAAACACACATCGTATTTAACAGAAAAGTATTTCAGTGCCTTGTACAAACGTGATCAGAGGTAAGTCTTTGTTGGCGTTAGTGGTGGCTCATCAGTGACTTGCTTTGTCACATTCAGCTCAGACTTGGAGATGGACTCCAGGCTCCTGGTGGAGTCGGCCCTCTTCAGCTGTGACTTTGTGGAGGGCCCTTCACTCACTTCCGACTGGGCAGACACAGGTCTGGGCAGCTGAGACTTAGTGGAGGGTGCTTTGCTGTAGTAGGATGCTGTGGAGGGTGCCTGGCTGCCTGGGGGTTTGGCCGTATCTGGTTGGGGGGTGGCCCTTGGCACCCCAAGGGGTTGGGAGTGCTCCGACGGGCCTGGGGTGCGTCTGGAGCCCCCGCTGGTGGATGAGCGCACCAGGATGTACTTCACCGAGGGGGTGTTGTCCTCGGGGGGGTTTTGAGAGCAGGCCGTGCTGCAGAACATCCCCCCCGCCAGGAAGAAGAGGATAGCCGCCCCCCACCCCATGTAGATGGCTGCCCCAAGCTCCCTGCGCTGGGAATCGGTCATCTGAGGGTTGTAGAAGTTCCGCACCACCGACCCCGCCGTCCACGAGACTGGGATGATGCACAGGACCCCGGCAACAATCAGCGTGCCACCGGCCGCAACCAACACCCTCTCCTTGGTCTTTCTGCCCTCGCCGTCCAGGAACCGGGTGCACTTGCCCCCCACAAAGGCGAGCAGGAGGGCGCCGCTGGCCACAAGCAGGGCGATGACGGTGAGGGCGCGGGCGGCCTGCAGGTCCTTGCCCAGTGCCAGTGTGGATTCATACGGCTTGCACATCACCGTCCCGGTGCTCTCTGCCACGCATGTCATCCAGATGCCCTCCCAGATGACCTGCGAGGTGACAATGGTGGTTCCGATGTAGGCCGTCACTCGCCACATGGGCATGACGCACATCAGCAGAGCACCCACCCAGCCCAGTAGCGCCAGTGAACTTGCCAGCATGTGCATGCCCAGTGATGCCATGGTGTTCACGGTAACGGCTTTCTGCAGTAAACACACACCTCCACTCCCTTCTTCGTAGTCCCTCGGCTGAGATGGGGTAGAAAGTCTTGTGTCACCTACTCTCAAGCAGTCCTTTGGAAAGATAATTGTTTTCCACAGCTCTTCTCTGACCTACCTGAGCTACGAGGCCAAGCCAGGGAACACCTGTGCATCTTTCTCTCTCTGGTGTGTGACTCTTGACTAGGCAAGTTTACCAGCGTCTTTGCCTTCTCTCTGAGGCGTGCTTCTTCATGGCATGGAGAATCTCTTTGGTGACCGAGATGAGTGGTGGCAAACTAAAACAGAAAGAGAGAGGGAGAGAGAGAGGCAGAGTGAAAAGGTGTGATCTAGCTTTGAAGACCACTCCCCCATTTGTTCCAAACTGCAGTGTTCCCGCTGAACAGGATTTTCCTCCAGCAAGAGGGCACCATGGGTGTGGCAGGAGGATGGGCTCTGCAAACAATGGCCAATGCGACAAATGCACCTCATTTCTTCAAAACAATTTCTGTTTTGGCTAGCCCACATTATAGGCTAGTCATGTTTTGGATACAAACCAGTTGGATCTGATATGTTTCAAACATAGTTACTTTGTTTTATTTACAGGTAAATAAAAAAGAAATCCAGATTCCAATATTTACTGAAATTGGAAAGTAGAAAGTATTGCGGTGTGACGGATATATTTAATGTATTTTATTGTAAGTGAAATCACTGAAAGGAATTACTCCTTAAGAGCATGGCTTTTTAGCCATCCAAAGGGCTTGAAGATAAGAGTGGTTGAGGTGATGCTGTCACCTGTGACCTGTTACTGAAATATGAGACCTAATTACTCCTAATGTGATTCTCAGGGTTGTCTGCCAGTACACCCAGTAGTATATTTCATTTAATTATTTTATATCACTCCAGCACTTTTTGTTTGTCACAGAGACTTGGTTGTTCTGAATTACTTTTTTGTACATTACTGCATTCAAGCACAGCACTTTGGTATGTGTCTCTAACTGAAGACAGTCAGTTCCAGTTTCATTTTTCCTATCTAATGGAAATTCGTATTTTTGCCACTGAATGTTTTAAAGAAGACCTTGCGTACTACATGCAGATTGTGTGTTTTTTGTGCAGAACCAGTATATGGGTGAGAAATAAGGCAGTTAGTATTCCCATCACGGCCCTTATCCTTGATTCCCAGGTGTTTTACCCCCTTGTTTCTCTTATCTGGGTCGAAGGCTACTCCCTTTGTGTTTTAGCATGCAACATATGTTCATGTCCACAACACAAAGGGGCTGTGTTATTCCACCAGGGCTAGAGAAGTGTCTTTGCAGGGAAGTGTCTCAGTTATACAAGATATCAAACACCAACTTCCAAAAAACAACAGCATTGATACAAGGTGTTTGTGTCTACCTACCATACATTTCCACAACAAAGTCCATGATGCCTTTTGTAGGTTTTATTCCACTGCATATTTGGCTATTATTGGAGTGCACTGAGGCTGAGGATTGTTATTGTGGTTGACCCAATATATAGTCATAGCCATTACTGAAAAAAAAGGTTGGAAGCTCCAGTGATCTCTGTCTACCTAAAGCAGTGTGATTTGCAGGATTAAAAGTATTGTAACAGACAGTTTACAATAGATTTCCTTTATTTCTTTCAAGGATAACAGCTGCATTTAGAAAGTACTTACTAATGTAAACTTTACAAATTCATGTGAGTGCAGTTAATTAGAAATGTAGAAATACAAACATTCGTTTTCATATAAACATTTGATTTCATAAAAACATTAAACTTCATATAAACATGTGACTTCATATAAACCTTTGACTGCAAAATGTACTTGGATGGCTAGAGATTAAAAACTGTGCCTTTTCTCTAGTCATTCAAGTAACATACAACTGACTCCTTCAGTTTCTGGATAGATCATGCTCAACAGCGGAATGTTACAGTCTTGGGTCACAATCAGTTACTGTCATGGTGGACAAGGCAGTAATTACTGTTGCTGTAACTGTGTGCTACTTGCACAGTGACACAAACTGTTACAGTAGGCCATGACAAGAGCTGATGACATAAAACATGGCAAGACGATTAACCAAGTGACACTATGATAACATGTCTGAAAGGTAGAATAAATGGTTAACAAAACTATACACATATGACCTTAAGTAAAATAATGTTACATTCAAATGTACAGTAGATTTTCCTAACAGGATTTCTTTTATCTCTTTCGTGTCTGATTAAGTCTCTCATCCACCAGTCTTCACAGTAAACCACAACATACATTTTGACTCTAAATAAAAAAGACAAGGCTTTATCTTTATAAACTATAGTATCTGTGATATATCCAGCTTGAATAGCATCAGGTTTATCTGCATCAGCATCAACACTGGTATCAGAGGTTGGCATCAGAGGTTGGCATCAAAGTGGCGGCAAAGATAACTGCTGACATTGGTTGGATTTCTATTCAACATGGGTTATCAGTTATGCACATTCATAGTAATTGGATAGCAAGATCCCCAGCAGCAGCTGTTTTAGACCTTGAAGATAAATGTGAAATTTAAAAATAAAATGAGCATTGGATGGAAACTCAGTTAGTGGTTCTTCTTTTTAGTGATGGTGAGATCAAGATCATAAAACCACACCTCAAACCACCACCTCTTAAAAAAAACAAACAAACAACAAAAAAAAAGCATCTAAACCCTTCACTCCCTGCCAAACAGAAAAACAGCGCCCTTGTGAAAATGTCCTGCCATTTTAACTGCAGATGCAGGTTACTGTATAGTCTTGGCAGTTGCTTTGATGCTCAGCAGCATCTGTGTGAGTAGGTGCTGCAGAACAACCCTCCCCCCAGGAAGAGGAGGAACCCCGACACCCAGCCCACATAGATGGAGGCCCCCAGCTCCCCCCGCCTCTCGTCCGTGGCCAGGGGGTTATAGAACCCGGTGATGATGACATGTGCCGTCCAGCTGACGGGCACAATGCACAGCACCCCAGCCACCATGAACACTATCCCCGCTGACAGGCCCAGCTGGTCTTTGGTTGTGCGGTCATGCCGAAAGAAATTGGTGCACTGGACCCCCAGTGTGGTCAGACATATAGCCACCACAGCGACAGCGATGGAGACGCAGACAAGGGCGCGAGCCGCCTGCAGGTCCTGCGGAAGAGCCAGCAGGGAGTCGTAGGCCTTGCACTGCATATGCCCTGTGCTCTGCAGTACGCAGTTCATCCACAGGCCCTCCCAGAACACCTGCGAGGTCACGATATTGGCACCTACGAATGCCGTCACCTTCCACATGGGCAAAGCGCATATCAGGATGGTGCCGAAGAAGCCGATCATTGCCAGTGAGAAGGCCAGGAGCTGTCGGCCCATCCTGCCTCCGCTGTGGCGTCCGACACTAACTTCGCAAAGCGTCCAGTGTGAAACGGAGACGTTGCAGTGAGACACAATCAGTACCTTTACTTAGTTGGACTAACTTTTTGTACAACAGGTCTTGTTTGTGTGTGTGTGTATAAGAGAGTGAGTGAAAGAGAGAGAGAGAGAGAGAGAGAGGAAAGGGAGGGGTAGCAAAAGAGAGAGAGGCTTTAGTGAGGGAGGAGATTTCCTTGTTGGTTCTCATATTTCCTGTTAGACAGGATTCTTTGTTATGCTCTGCGACTAAGAGAGGGGGAGGAGCCTTGGCTAAACAGCAGGTAAATGCATCATAGAAAATGATTTAAACAGGTTCAAGTCTTTTGAATTCTTGTGGCCAATAACAGGTTGCTGTCCTACACTTAGTTCTTTACATCCTGTGTGATTTCTGTTGAGGGCAACGTTTTAAGCTTTGCACTGTTAAAGATACTAAGGATACATTTTTGTTGTTGTTTTATGAATGGGGCCAAGGGGTGTCACGGTAGTCAAGAAAGGCTGATGTCTCTGATTGACTGTTCGTGTCAAACATACTGGAGAGTAAAGGCAGGGGGATGGGATGGGAGGTAGATGGAGCCTACTAACCAATTATCATACAGGAGACAAAGAGGGGGGGGGGGGGGTTGGCTTTTAATCCCTTGAGCAGGAGACGTGACACTGGAGCCCAGAGCACCTGCTGCTGTTTTACAGACAACACAGGCACACCCTCCTTGGTGATTTACTATAATTGTTAGTTCAAGGGTTATAAAAAAGCCTAAAAACCCTGATTGTATGCAGAAGCCCCTTCCACCTTCCCATTCTTGAACAGGTAGATTGACCTTTAACCCTTCAAAACAAAAAGGCCTTTCCCCAACTAAAGATGGCCTTGTTGCTTGGGTTCAGAATGTCATTCTAAACTTCATTTCCCCAAAAAAGTACAGTGTGTTCACTCAACAGCTGCGAATAATCATTTACCTTGCCCAAGAAAGTGACCAATTGCACAGCTCTAATAGCCTGGGCCACCCATACTGCCTGTGACGCTACACTGAATTTTACATTCAAGTCAGTCTGGCCAACCTGCCTGCTCTCAGTTCTTTCTGGAAAAAATAGGGAACCAATGAAAAATGAACACTACACATAGATCATTGGAATCAGTGGCCTGATTGGTTGTAGCTCTGTCCAGAGGTACACAGAGGCATTTGAAAGACACCCATTCATCCCGCCTCTGAGAACTTCCTGTCTATGGGAGGTTTGCCAGACCAAGCTCCGTCTACAAGCTTGGTGCAACAGCCAGGCTACAGCTGTAATACATCGACATACAACACACACAATAGCCTTTTATAACCTTTATGGTTGACTATAACTACTCTTAATTTATTGTGTTTAAGATTAATATCTTACTTCAACACAAAAATGTTATGACGTGTCTATTTGTTAACCGTGTCCAAAAGGGGATGGAGTCTTCAAGGGTTTCCAGTGTATCCATATGCACCTGGAGTGATGCGGTGAAGTGCGTCACATATAGTACCTGGAGACAGATTGTCATGGTTCAGTTGTGAGGCTCAGGAGACAGCAGAAAGAAAAGACCATTGTTTTTAAGGATTACAGCGTACCTGTGTCTTGTGAGGTGGCTGTAGCTAACCCTGTTGCGACTCTTTACACAGACTAAATTGACCTTCTTTGACCCAAAACAGGAATATAAATAGGAAACAGCTATTTTAAATGGCTATTTCAACAGCTATTTTATTCACTACTAGGGCTACATGCCCAAAAAGTTTTATGTCCCCCACTGTGTCAGTGTCCCGCCAGTCATTGAGGATAAATTGTTGGGGGGAAAAAGTGAAAAAAAAGTGAAAAAAATCTGACAAAACCAATATGACTGCTAACGCTAGCTTCACTAGTCACAACAACGAATAATGTATGGCCTTCAAATGGGTTGTTGTTATTTAAAATGACAATGTGCTCAGTCCTTGCTTTTGTCTGTAACCATTGATGTATTAAGCTCAGGACTAGACTCACAAATCATTCCCAGCATTCACTTGAGTAACAACAGGCCACCTGTGAGTGTGTGTGATAAAGAGGGGGAGGGAGAGAGAATGTGATCATTCTTAACCGAAACTCCAACACAATACTTCTGTGACAAAGGATACCTATCCACAAGCAGTCCATGGTATTACCTGATACACACAATGTATATTAAACTCTAATAAGCCATGCAGTGTAAATCAATGTCCCCCTTTTCTCTGTGCCAAAGTGCCAAGAAAACAGGAACATCAAAGATATTTTAGTAGTGACATTTCTAAAGAAACAGGAAGTTCCAGCGCAAAGCTACATGGTAGATCAGGTGTCATGTATGACACACTTACAGCAATATCTGTCCTTCACATACCGGTAATACAGTGTCAACAAGGTCATTTTGGACAACAGAGATTTTGTCACAATTCAATGTGTGTAAATTAAGCAAACAGACATTGCCTTTCAGAGTCAGATTATTATTTTAATATTGAAATGAGCAGGAGAAATAAGCAGACTAAATAAGTGGGAACAATTTTAGGCTATATTTAGTAATTAGCATATGCCACAAACAAACAAAATCAAAACTTATACAAATAGGAAACAGACTTAGTCAGAGTCCTCAGACACCTCTGCACCCTGGATCTCCCGGTTTTGCTGGCCAAGTGGCTGTCTCTCACACGTAGTCTCCTGAGGCTTTGGACCTGGCAGGGGCATACTGGGCCGCCCCGTACGCCTGGTGGTCCCTGGGGGGGCAGTTCCAGCAGAGGAGCCCCCCTCCGAGCAGCAGGAGCCCTGATGTGCCCCAGCCAATGTAAAGTGCCGCACCCAGTTCCCGACGCTGGGCAGCAGTGACCAGCGGGTTGTAGAAGTCGCTGATGAGCGTGTGGGCCGACCAGGACACGGGTACCAGAACCAGCACGGCGGCGCAGATGAAGATGACGCCAGCCACAATGCAGGCCTTGGCCTTGGCACTTGGGTCCTCCAGGCAGTTGGTGCACTTGCCCCCCACGATGGCCATGAGGATGCCGAAGATGCCCACGATGATGGAGATGATCACCATGGCGCGGGCTGCCTGCAGGTCCTGAGGCAGAGCCAGCATGGAGTCATAGACCTTGCACTGCATCTGGCCAGTGCTCTGCACCACACAGTTCATCCACAGGCCCTCCCAGATGACCTGTGCTGTCACGATGTTGGCACCGACGAACGCCGTCACCCGCCACATGGGCAGCGCACAGGTGATGATGCTGCCCAGCCAGCCAATCATGGCCAGCATAACGCCCAAGATCTGGAGCCCCTGAGATGCCATGGTGGTGCGCGATGGATTCCTTCTCCGTCAACGTTGAATTGGATTTTTCAAGGAAACTCCCGGATCATCACTGCAACAGCAGTGGCAGCGGCAGGAAGGGTTCACCTGAGAAGCAGGGTCTGGTTTTATGGATCACTCCAGTGGGTGTGGTTCTTATGGTCCTTTGTCCTCCAACCCAGAAGAAAAGCTGAAATGTGATATCCTGGCTCCCTTTTCTCTACTGTTGAGCTTACCAAGGGCTGACACCACAACCCTGGAGCCCTTCAGTTTCACCCACCAACCCTGAGACATTTCAGTTTGCACATGCGCTAATGACAGACAGGGACATAGTAGAGCCAGCCAGGGGCCAAAATTGTGTTCTGCACCCTGATTGGCTAAGGGACTGTAGAACATTGTCAATCAATGTCCTGTACAGTACAGAATGCGCTCAGCTTGGAAAATGTACATAAATCTTGCATTGCTAGCTGTGTGACTCTGAAGTGCTGTATGTTTGCAAGTTTGAACTTTGACAGTAGAAGAGAGAAATGTGAGAAAATGTCAATGCCTGTCTGAGAAAAGTGTATTAAGTGTGTAGTGAGTGGTTTTACAGCCTGACTACGCGGATTTCACCTATCGCGGGTTATTTTTAGAACGTAACTCCCGCGAGTAACGAGGGACCACTGTACTGTACATACTAAAAAAGATTTACACTATAGCAGTGTTTCTGAAACTTTTTCAGATCAAAGGCCACTTCAACCCCTTAAAAAAATCTCAAAGACCACTTCCCCATCTGAGGCTAACAGGGCTTTGTAAATGCATAAATTGGTGGATACTAGGGAACTATGGAATGGCATGGAGATGATATACATGTTGTTTAAACACACTGTGCATAGCATAAGTAGTTTAAGAAACATATAAAAAAAATCACACCTGCTCGCAGACCACTTGGGATTCCTTGCGGACCACCAGTGGTCCACAGACCACACTTTGACAAACACTGCACTATAGAAAGAACCGTTACAGTTTATGCAGTTAAAATTATGGCAACAAATGAGATAGTTATGAGCCTCACTCATAGTGTTCTCATTTCATCACATGTTTAGCCACAAGATGAGAGATCATTACCCTGAAGCTCTATTGTAGCTTTGTGCAAATGCTTTTACTGTCATCCTTAAATGTTATGACTTATATCTATTTATAAATGCTGTAATGCCCAGTGTGAAGGACAGAGTAGGAGAAGCTGTTTTCTATTTTTGTGGACAAAAAGACTGCTGCTGACGCTTGTTTGTTTCTACACACAGATATGGACCTACTGTAGGCTCACTGCCCACTTCATTCATCATCCCTCCCACACACAGAGTTTAAATTGGAAGCCCTCTGGAGCTCAGCTCCCCCTCCTCACCTCTGCAATACAGCCAGCCGGAGCTGAGCTCCCTCTGCTACAGTATTTATAGTAATACAATAGAGTGAGATATTTACCACTGTGAGTAAAGAAGGGCTCCCCCTCCTTACAAAAGCAAATTTAACCACTGCCCACACAGAATGGGCAGAAGGGCAGAAGGTAACAGTACAGAGACAGCAGAGATAATAGGGTTTCTCGTGTCTTTTTTTTTTCTTTTATGTACCAAAGTATATGAAATACGTTGTCATTTTGTTTGTCGGGCCATAGATGCTAAATCTTTTTATTATTTTTTTTATTATTTTTTTTATTTATTTATTTATTTTTATTATTAATTTAACTCAGTAAATTTAGTAAACTCATAAATGCACTGTGTTGAGATTAGGATTAAATGTAGGTTTGTAAAACATACAGCAGAGTTTAACATTTAGGTGTACTGGACACAGGTCATCTAAAGTATGATGAAGAACATCAGAGATCAGAACTACTTTACAACTCCATCCCAAGGTTACACTGTGCCAACTGAAAAATCACAGGTGCGCACATTGCATAATATATGAGTCGTCGTATCAGCCAGCCAAACATAAACCAGAACCTGTTTTTAACCTAACTAAACCCCTTCACAATTCAAAGAATGTTATTGATTATCATTGACTTGTCAGTGTCATATTCATTTAGAAAAAATCTGTGAAGTTTATTGTTAACAATGAATGTTTATGTTATGTGTAGGTACATATCAAATCCAATCGCCTTCATAAAAAAATATTCATTAACAAAGGCCCATTAAGTACCACCAAAACATGAGCTTTGTATAAAAAATATGTTCGGAATTAATACAATAAAAATATTTACAGACTTCCTATTTAGGGAGGTTAATACATGTGACTGGAGATAGATAAAAGGGAGTTACATTGACTCGCTTAAGGCCTGTGTGTTAAACACCACTAAGTCATGATTGCAGTATGACTGGCTAATTCAGCTGAATATGGGCAATCAAGGCAGATTTAAACATAACAGTTTTGTGCTGGTTTTGTTAGTACAAAGGTAAACACAGATGTCTGACCAGCTTCTACACACAACTAGGTAAAAATTCTTTGGAGGAATGATTATGTAGAGACACAGACATTACATTATGCTTGCTCCCCTAGGCAGTACTAGCCATAGTGAAACTGAGTATGCTCCACTTTAAGAGTAACCATGTAAATCTGTGAAAACATAGAACAATACATAAAAATGTTTAAATGTAACTGAAACCAACTGGATTGTCCCAAAAATACCAACTAACACTCCTAAGAAAGAGCCATGGCTCCTCCAGAGGGTGATCACACATAGTCCTTGTTTGAGGGTGCGGAGGCCTGAGACCGTGCCGCAGAGTACTTGGCAGAGTAGCCGCTCTCTTCGTTCTTGGGGCAGTTGCAGCATAGCAGGGCCCCTCCGATGATGAGGAGAGCAGAGGTCCCCCAGCCGATGTAGAGTGCGGCTCCAAGCTCATTCTTCTGGGCCTGGTTGACCAACGGGTTGTAGAAGTCTCGGATGATGCTGTGGGCTGTCCAGCACACAGGAACCAGGCACAGCACGCCGGCGATGATAAAGATCACCCCTGCGGCCACCCCCACCTTGGCCTTGGAGTGCTCGTCCTCAATGCAATTGGTGCACTTGCCACCGGCCACAGACATGAGGATGGCGAAGATACCCACGATGATGGAAATGACCATGAGGGCGCGGGCCGCCTGCAGGTCCTGGGACAGTGCCAGCATGGAGTCGTACACCTTGCACTGCATCTGGCCCGTACTCTGGTGGACGCAGCTCATCCAGATGCCCTCCCAAGACACCTGCGCTGTCACGATGTTGGTGCCGATAAACGCAGTGACTCTCCACATCGGTAGGGCACACACTATGATGGTGCCAATCCAGCCGATGATGCCCAGGGCAGAACCCAGCATCTGGAACCCAGCAGATACCATGTTCTCTCTTTGTGTTGGTAAAAGTCTCCCTTCGTTTAAGAAAATATCCTCAAAAAGTTACGGTGTGGCAGTTGCTCTCTCTTTGGCAAGTGTCGCTTATAGAGTGTGAGCAAGGTCCTCAGTTCCTTTGTGAAGGGTGGGGTCTGACACACCAACACCATCATCCAACCGGTTAGTCTGGTTCCTCAGTTTCTTCTTGCTTTTAACAAAGGGGGTAGGACTTTGGAGTTAGGCATTAGGCAAATATTTCACCTGGAGGGAAACAAGGAATGCCCAAATATGGTCACCCCCTTAGATGATGTCTTTCAATCTTTATTCATCTTTCTATTTTTTCACACATCAACGTCTGGGTTGCTGTCATTGTGAAGTTACCGTTTGGTACAGTTTTTTTTTAGATAGGTCAGGAAAGACAGTGATATAGGCTGTGAAGTTAAAATTCAGCTTTGAACTCATCAAGATATTCTTTCCCTCATGACACTATACTTTCCAACTTCACTGAGATATCTATCTAGCTACTAAAAAAATGCACACACAACACGCATGCACGCACGCACACACACACACAAGGTGAAATACACATTCGGACAAACGCTTAAATGTTTAATCAAAGAGTAAACAACAAAAGGTAAACATACACAATTACAAGTTCAACAAAGAGAACAAGATAAAACCAGATTGAAACCAGATTGTGTTGAGTGTTTCTTAGTTATTATGTCCCATCATGTGAAAATGCGCTGTGACGTGTGAGCTTATCGGTGGAAATGACACTCTTGAGCAAGCATGGGGGAGGAGGGGTGGAGGCGAGGCATCGTGGAGTCTGTCTGGCAGCGTGCTCTCTCGCCACACAGCTGTCTCTGAGGCAAAACAAGTCTGTCAGGTTGCCCTTAAAGGAACTGAGTGAGCAGCTAATTAAGTGTGTAAGGTGGGGGTATGCATGTCAATGGAAAGATGACAAACATCAAATGCATTTCTTTGTTTAGGCGCGTTTCCACTACAGTGAGTTCCGGGTAATTGTTCGGCCTTCTCACGGTTGGCGCGTGTCTCCACTATCGGGCAGTTCCGAAATGGGCGATCTCCCGGAACTTTTACAGGGACCAACGGAGTACCTAAAGGGATTAGGTACTCCGTTCGGCCCTGAAAAAGTTCAGCTTGTAGCCTGTGGTAAACTCGATGCTGATAGGCTGTTGTTAAACACTACCAGCCATAGGTAATCTAAAAAATCACTATGCCATACGAAAATGTTTTTTTTCTAAACAGACAAAATGAATTTCTCACAACAGAGTTCATTACAAACACAGTTGCCCATGTAACTATATTTTATCTAATCTTAGAGGTTAGTTTGAAGACAGACTCGTATTATTTTTAGATTAGCAAACTAAATTCAGCATGCTAGCAGACTAATACGCTTCCTATGGAGTATTTTCATATGCCTGTTAGAGGAAAACGTACAGTATATCAAACCCAGAGTTAGGAGAGCTTGTTTTGGCCGTTTCCACGATAAAGCATTTAACTACTTGCTATGTGGTGCACAACGATTTCCTCAGGCAATTAATTACCTTCTTAAAACATGTTTACTTGGCTAACTTTAGCCTGCTAATCTTGTCATAACGTCACTCGGAACATCTAATCTTATGAAACATAGTAGACATAAATGGACTGGAAACTCACAATAAATAGGAACACTAACCACTTTTAGGATTTATCCGGTTTAATTCATAAATTAACATAGAATGCAAGCCTGCAGTCAGTCATGTTCGCTGCTCTGAGACACCGAAGTTTCCCTTTGTTTACTAGAGGTCCGATAAAACATTAGTGTAGTGGAGACACGCGAGGTGAGAGGACCAACCAAACAACAGTCCCTGAAATGTTCCCTCTCCCTGAATTACCATACCTCCCCTAATGGAAACGCGGCTTTTGTAACAGTGGTAACAGGTGACTGGAATTAAATGTGGATGTGAATGGGAGAACAACAGGTAGAATAAGACCTGGCACTAATCCTATGGCCATGGAACTTTAAAGCAACCTTGTGTGTTAGTTTTCAGTGTTCATTGTTTTCATTTTTGGAGCATACTAAAATAGATAATCATGCTTCAGCTATCCAGAACACATCTCAGTAGTCTATATACATGTATCAGTGTGTCTGATACGCTCTTGCTCAGAGCTTCAGTCCACCCTCTGCACCAAAGATTCTAAAGCGCTCTAGAATCTTTGCTCTGCACTGCCCTTTCCTTTGTCACCTCATCTCCTGTGCTGGTTGTGATTGGTTGTGATAGCAACAGTGACTTTCCACCACAAGATTAAACAGAATTGGTTCAGATAGATTAGGTGAGAAATAAACATGTTTTAATGTACAGTATGTGAAGTCCAAAACATTAGTTTATTTTTATTTATTTTTTTAGTTAAAGTGGTCTAAAGTGTCGTCTAAACAGCGTTGCACTTTTCATGTCTTACCCTATTTTTTACTGCTAAAGAAACTACTTTGAACACTGAAAGGACCGTAGGCCTTTAACTGTGTAATATGATGCACTACCTGTCGTCCTTCTATTTCCATTCAGAGGTCCTTTATTTGCATTGGATTTAAGATATGAAGCAAAGTCATGTTACAGTTCCGGAATCTCATAGTGAAAACGGATACAAAAATAAGGAAGGCTTAAATGCCAGCAAAAGTAATTGTCTGATCAGGAGGAACAGAAACTCACAGCTCAACACCATTATCTGGACCATAACATGGAAAGTTTTAGACAAAACAGGTACACATGATTAAAAAGCAAAATGATGATTTTCAGTGGACCACCATGTGTATCAGTAAGGTTGTATGGTGGCAGGTATCTGTGCCACCTATGTTGGCCATTAATGTTTTGTCATGATTTATAATTTATAATGAGTATTATAAATTACAGTCCTAGTTTAGGGTAGGAAACATGTTTATGGAAGATGTGACTCAGGGCAAAAAATGACCACGCACAGGCAGACTTCAATGCGAATGAATGTTGTTTTTATTCCAATGACCAACGTCATATTTAATAGGTACACATTCACCACCCTGTTCACACCAATTGCCACAATGTACACTTCATGTGGGAACCAATAATGTTGATTATTTTTTTATTATCAAATATTACCATCTAAAGTATACACGCCTTCCATGTCAAACCAATATCATATCAACATATAAATCATTATCAGATTTTACAACAAAAAAAAACGGTTTATAAAACATTGCAGTTAATTAAAATCCTTGATGTTATCAAAGGGGAAAAAGCAAAAACATGTCCAGTAGCCACTGCAACGCTGTGTTAAGAGACCCTCATGTTTTTAGCTCCATGGTTTGTGCTACTGTCAGGAAGTTCTTTTAAAAACAGAAATGAATGAAGGGTAAATTCATACTTGTCACATTGGGCTTTTAATTTATGATTTATGATATAATTGCAGTGCACTAGATTTAAAACTTTAACAGTGTCGATGACATGACTGTGATTTGGGTGTTGATTGGCAATGGACATTTGGCTTGTAATGTTGTGTCTCTCTGGAAGTGTTTTTTATGCACTGGTCATTCAGAACTAGGTAGAAGCAGTGTCCTTGTGTGAGCTCACTTAGTGTTTTTTGTGCTGTGTCCTTGTGTGTGCACACAGTAATTCATGAGTGATACCCTAGTAGTGCATGAACAGTCAGTGATGAAACCAGACAAATCATGTAACAAGTATAACAAGTGCTATAAGTGAAGTACAATTGGTCAATTGATTCTTTCCCTCTCTCTTCACCTCAAGCTGGTGTGTGGTGAGTATGCTGACACATAATGGCTACTATGCATAACCCTGTACATGCTACGAGCTTGTTCGTAAAGCACTCTGTGTGTCTCGAAAAAGCTTTTTTTTTTAATAAAGTCAGTTGATTTGGTAGTGGTTTCTGTGCAGTAGCCTGGTATGGGCATGCTCAGTGCTTCCAGTGCAGTAGGCTGGTATGTGGTACTGGTGTAGTACCCTGGTGTGTGCATGTGTAACAGCATTTAGAATGGTTGCACTTGCCATTGTATTTAGCTGTGTAGGGAAATTGTGAAAAAATCCATCCCTTTAAGAGATGAGTAAACTTTCCTATGTGGATAATCTGTGGATAATGGGCTATGTGATCTCAGAGCTATCAGCAAAATAGAAGAGGCTAGAAGAAGGTAGTGGGTGCTTTGCCATGCCAGTGCATGTGATATATGGACAGTTATGGATAATTCCAATCCCCTAGAGGTAAAAGTGGAACAAGTAAGCCATCAATTAATCCTTTTGGACCCCCCAAACCTCAGTTTACCAAATAGCATTTGTCTTTAAAATCATGTTAATAAAGACAAAGAAGGTTCTGATAGACCTAAAATATTTACGTTTTCCTTGTTTTGACATTGATCATTGAGATTGCTGCCAGGCTTAACTCTATCATTTACATTTGTGCATCAATAAGATACCTTGGTCTATGATTATGAGTAACCGTTAAGTGGTAAAGCCAGTTGAAGAGATAAAAGTTTATGTTCATTCAAAGCTCCACACACTGTCCCACCATTCCTGAAGCTACAGTGTTTACATGTTGACGTTACTGATGTAAAACGTGTACATTCAGAGAACACAATGGTACATATTTTTTAATTAAAAAATCAACCAAGTCATTGATTTACTGATTATTTTACAATTCTCCATTTACAAAGCATCCATACAAATGTTGAAGATTCTGTTTTCATTCCTCTGTGATTTCTGTCTGGGAAGGGTGACCAAGTGACTGGCATATGTGCTTTACCCCAAACCCTGAGGCATCATCTTTCAGAGGCAGCTGTACGTGTTGTCAATTGCGCTGTCCTCTCCTGTGGCACTGTCACCTGCTGTCAGGCATCGTTTACATAGAGAAGACATCAGTTTGCTTTTGCTGCCTCCTCCTACTCTTTGTGATGTCACAAAGAGCCACCTGCCCTCGTCCCCAAGAGTATAAGAGCAGCTCATTTCCCCCGTCACCTGAAGCATCACCACTCCCACCTGACAGAGTCCAACGGGAGCACAGGCTGCTCGCTTGCCATTGTTTGCCATTCCTGAAGTTGACACTGGTAACATCCCTTTTGCTGGGACACACACTGAAATCTGAATTTTACTCTGATCTTGGACACAGTTACATCATGTCGATGGGGCTGGAGATTGGAGGTATCAGTCTGGGTTTGATCGGGTGGATCATTGCCATCGTGACCTGTGCCCTACCCATGTGGAAAGTGACTGCCTTTGTCGGGGCCAACATCATAACGGCACAGACCATCTGGGAGGGTCTGTGGATGAACTGTGTGGTGCAGAGCACGGGCCAGATGCAGTGCAAGGTCTACGACTCCATGCTGGCTCTGAGCTCAGACATGCAGGCGGCCCGCGCCATGACCATCATCGCCATCATCCTGGGTGTCCTGGGCGTGCTCATCGCAATCATGGGTGCCAAGTGCACCAACTGCATCGAGGATGAGGCGTCCAAGGCCAAAACCATGATCTTCGCCGGCGTCATGTTTATCATCGCTGGCATACTAGTGCTCATCCCAGTGTCCTGGACAGCTGATCAAACCATCAAGGATTTCTACAACCCTCTGGTACCCGCCACCACACGTCGCGAGCTGGGCGCCTCCCTGTACATTGGCTGGGCATCTGCTGCTCTTCTGATCTTTGGTGGCATAATGCTGTGCTCTACCTGCCCTCCGCGAGAGAAGAGGTACAAGCCCCCAAAAATGGCATACACCAACCCTAACTCAGCAAGCGCGGCTGGGTATGACAGGAAGGATTATGTCTGAGAGGAAACAGCTTTCATGTCATGTCTTCATCTCTTGGTTTCGCGCTGAATCGTTTTTTTTTTATTCTCGGTTTTGGATGAGAAATCAGATGAAATCTGATGAGGTCTGTAAAATATGTATTTTATACAATATACTTTGTCAAGTTATTATGGCATTATGGTTTTAATTCTGCTTTGGTACATATGCAGTGTGTCTTTAGTGTAAAAACTGGTTTGAAAAGTTGGTAGTTAGTAATTGTGCAATTGTGAGAAAACATTTGTGAAAATCTGTCAAAAGTATTCTGTATTTTAATGTGAACATGTTCTTTGTCAGAAATCGAATGTTGAAGGGAGGCTTCGTGTTTTACATAATATTTGTATAGTAAAATCCTGACATGGAAAAAAGGCGGATACGAAACCCAAACATCTAACTGAAACTATATGATGTTTATCTAATGTCACTGAAAGGGTGCCTTGGGGATTCACCACAAATGGCTCACAGCAAATCTCCGGATTAATTTAGGCAATGTGAAAATGTTGTACTTCAGCAATATTTCAAATATCAGCTTGATAGCATTGTTATAGTTTAGCCATGAACAATGCCAGCAATTGATTGTACATTTCATATTATGTACACAGTTAAAACATTAAAATATCCAGTAGTTACCAGCAGTTTATATTATTAGATGTTTCAGGGCAAAATTTTATTTGGCTGTTTTACACTAGCCACTTGCTACTTTTATTTGTTCCATTGTGTTCATTTGCTTTGTGTAAGTTTGTAACAATTGCTACTTTATAACTTGCATTTTTCCTAAATTATATGTTTTATTTCTAATAATGAAATATTTTTATTATTTAATGATATCATCTTATTCATCAACCCTTCAAGTAAGGGTTGGTGCAAGTTAGTCTGAGTTTGCGTACAGCCTACATCTAGTCCTTTAATGTCTTTAGCACACAAAGCTGTCAAATGTTTGCCAGTGGAGGTGGCATTCACTCAAAGTGCCTCTGTATTGTCACTCTGGGAGCCAACAGGGAAACAGACAACGCAAATATACTAGAGGAGCTTAAGAGGGTCAGATTACAGAGCTGTTCCCATTCATCACTTCATTAACTTTGTAGTCCATGTTTTTTCATTTCAGTAACGACGATTTATATGTAATATGATAACACATATAACAAAACTTTTTAATATCTCCATAATAAACCAGTACATAGTTTTGTTGTGGTATTTCATTTCAATAACATCTCAAATGCATAATAAGACATACCATAAAAACATTTTCTTGTTATCTTCTGGTTTTCCATGTCAATATCAATGTATCAATACAGCAAAACTTATTGTTGTAGTTTTTCATTTCAAAGTTGACTTGTAGCCCAAATGTTTCAGACATCATAAAGTTAAAACATATGGATAGCTACGTAATGGACAACTCCATAGCTTTTATTTATACAATGTATCATCAGCATTCTGGTGTGGTTTAGGTTTGGCAAAACTGATTTTGTACTGTAAGACTGTATTATTGTTGCTGTTTTTTTCGGTTTAGTTTGAAATGCAATGTTTGTTTAAAAGAATGAGACCAAACTGAGTGCAAAAGCCTTCTAAGGACTGGGTGTAGTGACCCGGAGTTGTATATATATTGTTTTCATGATGAATTTACTAAATAAATAAAGATAACAATTTGTCTAGTCTGTGAATCAATGAATGTACATATGACTTAACATCAGCTTGGATTTACTGTGTGTGTGCGTGCGTGTGTACGTGTGGGTGTGCGTGTGTTTTAAGAAATGTGATCAGCAAAAGAGGAACAAAAGTTTATTTTAAACACAGTGCAGACATAACTATCTTTAAAGTATCAAAATAGTGTTTTCAAAGAGAAACTTTGTAACAGCTGAAAATACACTCCCACTCCCAGAAAGGGTGAGCTGTTTCATGGGCTTTACAGAGCTGTAGATCACTTTCTGTAGAAATCGTGGACAGTAGTGCTGGTATTTGTAAGCGTCTATAAAATGTGTGGTCAGAGGCAGGAATAATTTCCTGTTGCACTCTGCGTTTGGTGGTCTCAGTCTGAATATGCTCCAATATTACATTACATTACATTACACTTAGCAGACGCTTTTATCCAAAGCGACTTACAAAAGGAGGACATAATAGCAAACAGATGTGTGGAGAACATTGAAGGTACCTATGTAAAGAGATGGTTAGTAGAATTTGGTTTTGTTAAGCAGTCTCGGAAAAGAAGGGTCTTCACAAGCTTTTTGAAGGTCGAGAGGGAAGTTGCTGCTCTTGTAGGGACTGGTAGGTTGTTCCACAACTGAGGGACAACATCCGAGAAAAGTTTGGAGTGACCTCGCTTTGTCTTGGGAGAGTGTACGGCCAGGTGGTTCGTATTGGAGGATCGCAGCATTCTGGACGGGATGTAAGCATTCAGTATGACGTTAAGATAGGTGGGGGCAGATCCAGAAGTGACTTTGTAGGCTAGAGTCAAAGCTTTGTGTTGAATTCTGGCAGCCACCGGGAGCCAATGCAGGTTGATGAAGAGAGGAGTGACGTGCAACCTTTTGGGTTGATTGAAAACCAGTCGTGCTGCTGCATTCTGAACCATTTGCAATGGTTTGATTGCACAAGCAGGAAGGCCAACCAGAAGGGCGTTGCAATAGTCGAGGCGAGATATGACCATAGCCTAAACCAGGAGCTGAGTAGCATATTGGGTCAGGTACGGTCTGAATATCTGACCAGTATTTCATGTCAGAATAGCATTGCTCCAATGATAGTGTGGTGGGTGGGAGTAACAGAAGCCTCAAAATAATGATGCAATTAGGCATGCAATCAGAACCCAGGTAGGCGCGAAGTCTAGCGAGCCACCTGAAGTCTAGTTACCTCACGTGATGAGGAAACGCAGGTAGATTAGTGTAGCCTGTTACACACACTCACTCTTTGTTTAAAACCTAGCAGCATGGCCGTGGTGAGAGCACTGTTGGCGTGCAGCTTTGTTAGGCAGTGATATAACACAGCGGTTGTGCATAGTGGAGATTTTAAGAAGTCACTCATGCAAAAAGCCTAGTCTGCCCGTGTGGTCCCAATTCAATTGGGAACAGCCAAAGGATCCAAGTGTAGCCACTGTTTTTCCCACTGTTGGTACTTACCAAAATCTTACGTAAGCCTGGACAATGCTAGGCCTACAGTAAAATGCCTTTTTGTGTGCTGGTGTGCCTTAACTGTGTGTAAACCCACATCCACTTGTTGTGTATTGTTTGTTTTCTTTATTTTATTTTACTGACATATTATTTGGCGAGGCTTATTCCCCTCTTTATTTTGTCAGCCAGGGTAGATCAGTACGCAGGTGTTTGTGTATTCTTAGCATATGCCATTTGGGCTGGACGAGTGTGCTGGTCATACAAGCCTGGGTGGTGTGGTGGTGTGCAGTTAAAGTAATGACATTGTGTGTGTTTGTGTAGTGTGTAGTAGTGATTGGTGAAAGAAATAGGCAAAATGACATTTTGTAAAATTACAGTACCCCCTATGGGCCCAATTTTATGGCATGTACTGTGTTTTTAAAGGTCTTTGTGCTGATCGTGCATGATTTATTTTGTGCAGTTCCCACCTTATCGGTCCAAGATATTGGCAACTCAAAATCCCAATTTTTGCATTTACCCATATCACTAGGTGGCGCAACGCTTCAAGTGAGTGTTTACGGGCTTGGTCGATACGCCTTTGTAACACTGACATACTAACACAAAATCGTTGTCTTGGGCAAAATTGTTGACGAGTTATTTAACAAAAACTCGACACCTATCTTCGATGATAAACATCGCCCCCTATGACGAAATGTCACAAAATTTAGTACACATGAAAAGAAAGCTGTTTAGAGTTGGCATGTCAACTTTGACCAAATTTGAGCAATTAGAAGCCAAGATATGGACTTTTGAAGAATTTTAAGCTATGTGGTAAATGTTCATTGACATGTAACTTCGAAACAGTTAATCTCAAGATAAATTCTTTGATAACTTTTTGTCAGCATTGTCTGTAGATAACATATACCAAATTTGGTGAGATTCACATGAACGGCCTATGACGAGTTTGTTTGGATTAGTTTTTGCAGTGTTAACATTTCACGTAAATTGTTTTTGTTAGAAGTGGGCATTGACCAGTGTTTTCAATGCGTGAGGGTCAATAACAATGACATTTTGTACAATTTTATGCCAAATTATATGGCATGTGCTGTGCTTTTAGAGGTCTTTGTGCTGATTGTGCATGATGTATTTTGTGCAGTTCCCATCTTCTTGGTCCAAGATATTGGCAATACAAAATGGGTCTGGGTCGATACTCCTCTGTAACACCGACATATCACAAAAATGTCATGTTCTTGGGTGAAATGTTCATTGAGTTATTCAGCAAAAACTTTTGGGCGTCTCCCCCTCTTTGATGGACACTGGCACAGCGGGGGGGGGGGGGGGGGGGGGTGGCCCTTGGGGGCCAAAAGCTTCTAGTCGTTAAAAAAGTTCCAGGGCTACATGCCTACAAAGATTCATGTCCCCCAGACTTCTAGTGTCCCCGCAATCATTGACTAACATTCCCTAAAAAAAGGGACAAAAAGTCGCATCAACACTATAATAACCGCTTTCGCTAGCAGCGGTCATAATGAAGTGCTTTATTTTTGTACTACTACAGTCAGAGATACATTCAGGGTTGACAGCAATGCATGATCTCATGCTGACTATGTCAACTATATGACTATATCTTTACCACATTAGTGTTTTCACAGCAAAACCTATTAATAGCTTAGCCTAAGGGGTGCTCACTACGTCGATCGCGATCTACCAGTCGATCGCGAAGGCAGTGCTGGTAGATCGCCTGTTGTCTAATTTTTTTTTTGTTAGGTTAGCTATCATAACAACTAGAACGGCTACTGGAAAACTGCAGCAAAGAAGGAGTCCTAGCTAGTTCGCTAACTTGTATCTAGCCAATACTGTTCATAAAAACTATGACAGTGACTTCCCCGTGAAAAGCGAACTGAGAAATGTGAATGAAAATAAAAATGCCGTTTACAGGGCAGCAGTCACTTCATTATGCGGAAAATGCATGAAAGAGATCGTTGATGTCGCAACCAAAATAGCCTGTTATATTCGAGCGAGGTCTCTGTTCCGTGCACAGTTGGAAGAGGCTTACTAACTATTCTGACCTCTTGCTACACACCGACGTGAGATGGCTTAGTAGGGGGAAATTCTTGCAGAGATTTCGACAGCTCTGTCCGTTGATTAAGGAGTTTCTTCCTGTCACTAAACATGCGGAACACAAGCAACTTAATGACAATCGGTGGCTGCTAGACTTTGCGTTTGTAACTGATCTTACTAACATGTTGAACGAACTTAATTTGGAGCTGCAAGGAAAAGACAAAAGCGTGGTCGACATGAGACATGATCAGCTCAGCTAATGCATTCAAACGAAAAATAAAATTGCTGTCCTCAAAGTTGCAGCTCTATGATTTGGGAAACTTCCGAAACCTCGCATCGGAGCTGGAGAAAGCAGAGTGGGCATGTTCGCAAATTGTCAGTGTGCGCACTACACACAGCAGCTCCAGACTATGCAACCCTGTCTGACTCCCTCCAGTGCAGGTCATCATCAGATGAATTAAGTCCTGGCACTAGATAATTACAAATGTATTAGAGGTGTGCTCTAAAGGTTCATTCAAAAGTAATACAAATGTATTATTATAATTGTGCTGTAAACGTTCATTATATCATAATACAATTGCATTAAAGTTGTGCTGTGAATGTTTATGCATGGATGCATGTACAGTATTTCAACTATGTTGCATGTGTAATGCAACATGTATATCAATAAACAAACTGCATAAAGGTACATATGAAACGCATACTGAGTGATTTATCATCATCATCTTCATCATCACCATCGTCATCTTCATCATCATCATCCTCAGTAGATCTCGGCGACATGGCTGTTTTAAAAGTAGCTCGCGAGCAAAAAATTAGTGAGCACCCCTGGCTTAGAGTATACTGTCCCAAAAGGGTTGCCCTGTTGCATGAGCTTATCAGAGCTGTAGATCTCTCTCTGCAGCTGATGCAGCTGAGTTCTTTGCTTAGCAGATTTGTTGTTACAGTAAGTTGTTGTGGTTGTTACCTGAGGAGGGATATCAAATCTCTGTTTCTATGAAAAGTGTTTTAATATCACAGACAACAACAGACCTCCTTTAAACCTTTCTGTGTTACATCAACATTTTTATGTTATCATGGAAAGTGTCCGTCAGTGTCTCATGATATACAAAGGAAGACAATTAAACAGAGCATTCGGGGAACAATGCATACTCAATTTGGGGAGGAGCTGATGGGTAAACACACAGGTACTCACAGGTAGCTTAACGAGCTCCTTCTATCTCTCCCCCCCACAAGCACAACCGCTCCCTCAAGACTAGCACCATAAGGGGCCATGCCTGCTCTTTGGCTGTTGTTTGCCAGTTATTACTAGAACTGGTACTGATAACATTGAAGTTTACACTGATAGCATTGCTGGAAAGCAGTCTTAAATCCTTTTAATTTTTACTCAGATCTTAGAGGGAGTTACAGCTGGGAGGACATCATGTCGATGGGGCTAGAGATTGGAGGTATCAGTCTGGGTATGATCGGGTGGATCATTGCCATCGTGACCTGTGCCCTACCCATGTGGAAAGTGACTGCCTTTGTCGGGGCGAACATCATAACGGCACAGACCATCTGGGAGGGCCTGTGGATGAACTGTGTGGTGCAGAGCACGGGCCAGATGCAGTGCAAGGTCTACGACTCCATGCTGGCTCTGAGCTCAGACATGCAGGCGGCCCGCGCCATGACCGTCATCGCCATCATCCTGGGTGTCCTGGGCGTGCTCATCGCAATCATGGGTGCCAAGTGCACCAACTGCATCGAGGATGAGGCGTCCAAGGCCAAAACCATGATCTTCGCCGGCGTCATGTTTATCATCGCTGGCATACTAGTGCTCATCCCAGTGTCCTGGACAGCTGATCAAACCATCAAGGATTTCTACAACCCTCTGGTACCCGCCACCACACGTCGCGAGCTGGGCGCCTCCCTGTACATTGGCTGGGCATCTGCTGCTCTTCTGATCTTTGGTGGCATAATGCTGTGCTGTACCTGTCCTCCAAGAGAGGAAAGGTACAAGCCCCGAAAAATGGCATACACCAACCCTAATTCAGCAAGCGCGGCTGGGTATGACAGGAAGGATTATGTCTGAGAAAAATGGCTTTTCTTCCCTTTGCAGCTTTGGGTAAGAAACCAGATAAAATCCTGTGGTTGGTGAAAATGCTATTTTAACTAATACTTTAGTAATATACCTTGTTATTTTGTTATTGTATTTGTTTTAGTTATACTTTGGCATGTACCATTTCTACATTGTGAGGTTATTGGGAAAGGTTGGTGGTAATTGTAACAACTTGTCAAAATTAATATTTTCATGTGAACATGCCCTTTATTTAAAAAGTGAACGTGAGAAAGATTAGATTTACATTTGTTTTATCTTAAAAAGGGGAGGCACCTTGTTATATGTAATATGGAGGGAGAAAAAAACCTTAAACGAAACCCAAACATCTGACAATGTCATCACTTCTATCTGCGTACTGAAACGGTGCCATAGTGACTAAACAGAAATGACTCACAACAAATTATCACAAGTCATTTGAAAATATGGATATCAGTTATAATACATTAACACACATATAACACACATTTTCAAACATCCACTTACATTTATAGCATTTATTAGTTTAGACATTACAATGTAATCTATTTTGTATTGTGTATCAACATTATTATGACTGTTACCAGCTGTTTAACAGACTCTTACCTTAATTTCTGCGCAAAATTCTGATTGTTTGTTAGTTACACAGTCACTTGCTATTTGTATTTGTTACAGTGTGTTGCTCTGTTTCATGTAAATTTGTGACAATATTTCAAACTTCGCCATTAACCACTGTCGGGTATGAGTCTGACACCGTTCACATATGTCACGTCTACATGTCTTTGGCACAAAAAGCTGTGAAATGTTTGCCAAAGGATGTGTCATTCACGCAAAGTGCCTCTGCATTGTCATTGTGGTGGCCAAGAGGGGAAACATACAGCATACAAATGTACTGGCCACATTAGTGCTTAAGAGGGTCAGATTACAGAGCTATTGCTCTTCAGCACTTCATGAGCCTGGTGGCCAATGTTTTTCATTTTAATAATGACTCATGGCCCAAAGTTTAAATACAATACAGTATATTGCAAAAGCTCTTGATATCTACAAACAAGCACATAGGTTTCATTATTCACACAAGACTCGAATTCATATTTTGTTGTCATTTGTCATTGAGAAAACTGTTTTGCTGCTTTGCTACTGCTGCTGTTTTTTTTTATTTGGGTTAGTATGAGCCCATATATAAGGTGTCATGGCAATGAGCTTTACATATGGTTATCATTAGACAATTTACTGAATAAACAAACATAATAATCAATGAATGTGTATCTTTGTACGTCTGTTGTAGAAAAACGTGGTCACTGTACCCACAGAGGAAAGGTATAACTAGCCAGCCATGAAGCAGTAACTAACCCCTTCAGGGTTCCCCCCCTTCATCATCCAATTAAATGTTAGATTTTGGGCAGCCATAAACAGACATACTCAATTATGTCACCGTATGCGATCCATAGAGGAACAATACTTTAAACATCATTGCAAATAGAAAGCCAATCTCACTAACAGACTAAGGGCAAGTCAGTAGGAGAATAGGAATAACTCAGATGTGCTCAACAATTTTTTTTTTATTGCTTGTTTGTTCATTTGGTTGTAAATGGTATCTGACAAGGGACATCTCAACTTGGTTCTATAAATTGTTCCACAAATTGTTTTACAAGAAATCCATTGGGCTAAGTCACTACATGCAAACTTTCTGGAGTGAAATTTCCCAGTACACTTAATGACACCAGTTTGGAAGGCTGGCCATTACAATACAGACTTTTCTATTTTATTTCGGATAGTGCTTACAGACTATTTGATGACTTAAATGTACCCAACAAACTATTTGATGTCTTGAACATACTCAACAAGCTATCAGATGACATGAATTTACTGAAATAGCCTGAATATTAAGGCCAGGATAGGGTAAAAATCAGTTATTAAACAACTTGTGACATATTGACCCACATTATGATTAAATTAAAATGTGATAGATCTTAGTTACTGCAGATAGCCTATATATGATTTGCCCATTTTTGAGATAAATATATAAATAAACATACATAGTATAAATATATTATAAAAATATAATAAAGCTTTAAATAAATTCTCTCTCAGTAATACAATAAATGCAGAGGAGATACACTGACTGATACAACAGGACCACCAACAATGCCATGAGGTGAAAGATGATACCACAGAGAGCAGCTACAGCTGTCGCTATGGAGACAGCATGTGTACCAAGCACCGTCTACCATCTCCGTGGAAACCTTGTCCCCTGGCACAGCCCTTGCTCTTCTGAGAACACCTGAAGACAGGAATTATTTCAAGATTTACCACACTGACTAATTCGCTTACTTAGTTTTCTTAGTTGTACATAACAGACATAGTTGCAACCCAAGTGACCTTTATGCCTGACAGTTAGGACCTTTTCTGTAAAGGTGTTTTGAGAAAATGTGTACTGGCACAATATACACTGTACTGGGATAAAACTGAAGTTTCTCTACAACATAGTGCTTCACTCCTGACTCCATGATATCAAAGATGTGAACTACAAGCACCACACAGTTGTAGAATATTCAGTTTAGATGCATTAGGTTTGTGTTTTACCAAATGGTGGAAATACTGACAGATAAATGCTGTCTCAGTGTTCAAAGCTGACAGGGTGACTTTCTTTGCCAGAGTTGAACCACCAAAGTGTATTTACAACTTCTGTCCAGTAGGTGACATTGATTCATTAAATAGCAATCTTATTAAAGGTGTACTTTCATCATGTTTTCATTAATTTTGCGGTGTTCTCTAGTATTAATAATTGCCCTGTGCGCTGGTTTTGATAAAAAAAATGTTCTAGTGCTTCTGTTTCAGGCTGTTTTAGTTTGGTGGAGGGGGTGGGGCCGGGAGAACGACACGATTTCACCAGAGGCGTGACACGCTCCCTGCAGCTTCCTTTGCCCCACAGTCAACTTGATAGCAGAGTAAGATAAAGGGGAAAAGTCAACTTGACAGCGCTAAAACTGCACACAGAATGTCTTCGGAGATACAGCCTTATGTGTTTCATCCTGAATCCGAAGAGGAAGGAGATATGGCACAAGCACAGTCGCTTCCTGACCGTTTGTCAATGAACGTTTCAGAATGGTAATATTTGCAAAACAGTGCAAGTGCCCGGCTAAATGCAGTTCAGTCATTCAACTAGCCTGCTAATCTTATGCGAGTCAGTCACAGGGTAACATCATTTAAAGCCCATTCGGTCATTTTCTCTTATATGCATTTGTACACGTCTAAGTCACGCTGGAGACCCTTTTCGCATTAGGTTGTTTTTCTCGTCTATTGTCTTCTTTTGACTGATATAGAAAATGGGGGTAGAAAAACATTTTGATATGCAGCATGCATATGCAACTCGGGGTGACCTATCATATTTCAAAAGAGCAAGTACTAAACGGTTTCTCGTGGAAGTACACCAAACGTGAGCAGGAAAAAAAGAATTAACCACACAAAAAATAAAATTAATAAATAATAATAATAATAATAGGCCTAAACATATAAAATAAAATAAAAACAACAACTAAAACAATAACAGCAAAAACAAAGATACATCATAAAATGTAGAATTAAATCTTCTTCTAAATCTTAAAAATTAGAATTTAATTTTCTTTATTTTTCAATTCCAACCACAAAAATCCACCAAGCTGTATCTCGTGTGCGCTCTGAAAGATTTTCTTGGAAACACTGGTCTTAGATTGAGCAAGGCCTAAGAGACGGCCTCACAAAAAGCTTAAACAGTACTTCTAAAGCAGCAGATGATGATAAAACACATTCTGCAAAGCATGTCACCTCCATTGGTAAACATGGTAAAATTAACAAACTACTTCTGAATTCTCAGGGATGACAGGATTATGATATTTCTCTCCACAACCATCACAACCAATGGGCAGGTTTCCCAGATGCAGTTAAGAAGTTCTTAGCGTTAAGAACTTCTTAAGACCCTTCTTAAGGCTCCCATAAGAAGCAACCGCGTTTCCCAAAATGCTTCTTAGCCTAAGAAGACCTGCCGTTAAGAATGATCTCTAAGAAGTTTCTGGAGCCTTCTTAACACACTTCTTAGCGACAAAACAGTGAAAACAGCACCCCGCTCAGGCAGGTAAAGCAATGTGACACTAAGCAAGCACATATGCAGCACGTCCATTTCTCCTGATCGTTCATGACAAGGGGACGCCAATTTCTCAGTTTTTCACATAATTACTCCTCATATTGCAGATTTATATCAGACAGATCAGAATATAGGCTACACGTTAAATGAAATGACGTACTGATTTCATTTTGTGTTTCGATTTTTATTTCCCTGGTTTTTGTGTGTTTCGGTAATTATTATATGTGTCAATTTGTTTTTGTGCGCGCGTGATGACAAATGTCTTATTTTTAGTCGGTATTTTATTGATGAGTTCAGTCGGACACCACGTGTTGTACCACCACTTCAGTTGGGATTTTGCTATGGTAACTATGCGCTCCAATCGGCCATTTTGGGATCAATTGCTCATTGCGCTCCAGTTAAGAAGGCAGATAAGAAGGTTCTTAAGACGTTGGTAAGAAGGGTGTTAAGAAGGCGTCTGGGAAACACTCTTATCTTAACGCTTCCTCTTGGCTGACCTCCTTAACTCGTTAAGGCCGACCTTCTTAACTCGTTAAGAAGGTTCTTAACTGGGAAACCCGGCCTTTATTTATGGGTGATTCTACAGAATTGGTGCAAATTGCTATCCTTGAACCAAACACATAGTTCAAAACCCATTTTTGTAGGAAAATTTTGATGGTATAAAGATGCAAGCAAATAACAATCAAGATAAGACGGTTCTTAAGACGTTGTTAAGAAGGGCGTTAAAAAGGCGTTTGGGAAACACTCTTATCTTAACGCTTCCTCTTAGCCGACCTCTTCTTAACTGCCTTCTTAACTCGTTAAGAAAGTTCTTAACTGGGAAACCCGGCCAATGTCGTTTTCAGGTATGTTTGTTTTTATAATTATTTTACATATTTTTTATATAGGCCTATATATATTTTTTAATCTAAGTATTTTGTAACATAGTTTAAAAGAGAATATAATGCTAGGCGTTGTATGTCAAAAAGCTAAATTTTAAACATATATATATATTTGAATGTCAAAACTTTGTTTTATAGAGCTATTTTAACCAGTAATATTTCAACAACAAAAACAGCTTATAAGCAACAACAATTAAGCAACTAAAACCATTTCCATTTAAACATTTTATTTCTACAATGGCCGGGTTTCCCAAATGCAGTTAAGAAGTACTAAGTACTACTTAAGACCCTTCTTAAGGCTCCCGTAAGGAGCAACCGCGTTTCCCAAAATGCTTCTTAGCCTAAGAAGACCTGCCGTTAAGAAGGATCGCTAAGAAGTTTCTGAACCCCTCTTAACACCCTTCTTAGCGACAAAACAGTGAAAACAGCACATTTTGTGTTTCCATTTTTATTTCCCTGGTCTTTGTTTCGGTATTATTATATGTGTCACTTTGTTTTTGTGTCGTGACGACAAATGTCATACCTTTAGCCGGTATTTTATTGATGAGTTCAGTCAGAGTGTTATACCACTTCAGTTTGGAGCATTTTACCATAGAGTCTAGAGTAGCGCTCTAAAATCTTTTAATTTACTATGGTAACTATGCGCTCCAATCGGCCATTCTGAGATCGATTGCTCATTGCGCTTCAGTTAAGAAGGCAGATCAGACGGTTCTTAAGACGTTGGTAAGAAGGGCGTTAAGAAGGCGTTTGGGAAACACTCTCATCTTAACGCTTCCTCTTAGCCGACCTCTTCTTAAGGGCCTTCTTAACTCGTTAAGAAGGTTCTTTATTGGGAAACCCGGCCAATGACAGTTTCACAATTGCAATCACACCAGTCTCCATCCTCCTCATCATCAATTCCCACCATATATCCCTGGCTGACATTTCCACAAACCTCTTCATCTGCTCCACACATGCACATCTCAGAACAATCTCGACAATTTCATGGCTACAATGACACACACTGATACAGATACAGATTTCAGAGTCAATAATTCCTTAGTTAAAAAATGTATCTAACTAAAAATGAAGAGATATTTTCAAATAACAGAAACATTTTATTTTTCAAAATATACATATAAATTATATAAAAATGTCAGTTAACTACTTAATATTCTTCAATTTCCTTTCTTCCCTTCGTTTCTGATGTCTTTCTGTTAACTTTCTTAAAGGAGAACTTCGGTGTAAAATGAAAATTGGCATGTTAAAACATCATACCGAGTTGGTACGTGTACTGAGGAGCAACATTGATTTAGCCTGTTGCATTCAGAGTTTACCAGTTTTTTATCGTTTGTCCCAGAAGGCTAACAATGGAGGTTGTAGGTGCCCTTAGACGAAGCATGACGACTACGCTATTTTTAAACCATTAAAACAGCTCGAAGAAACTCCACACTCCATCAGTAGCACAACAAAGGCCACAACATTAAAAACAAGGCACTGAGAACTTTGTAAGTGTACACAACATTTATTAATAAAACAGTTTTGACAGCCAGTACCTTGCTGTAGTTTCTCGTCGCCGCCATGATGAAAGTCCGCACAAGTTGATTGACGAACACGGACCAGCAGGAAGAATAGGAGGAGAAGTAGTACAATCGACTTGTTTGGACTTTCATCATGGCGGCGACGAGAAACAACTGCAAACTACTGCATGTAAGAACAGTTTTTAAATAAATGTTGTTTACATTTACAATATTCTCAGTGCTTCGTTTTGAATGCCAGAGTCTTTGTTGTACTACCGATGGAGTGTGGCGTTTCTTCAAGCTGTTTTAATGGTTTAAAAATAGCGTAGTCATCATGCTTCGTCTAAGGGCACCTACCACTTCCATTGTTAGCCTTCTGGGTCAAACTATAAAAAATAGTTAAACTCTGAATGCAACAGGCTAAATCAATTTTGCTCCTCGGTACACATACCAACTCGGTATGATGTTTTAACATGCCAATTTTCATTTTACACCGAAGTTCTCCTTTAAAGGTATAGCTTAGTGGAAAATGAAAATTGGCACATTAAAACATCATGCAGAGTTTTCATTTCTAGTGAGGATCAATCCCGAACTAGCCCATTGCATTTCGAAGTTTTAAAAATTTGTAACATTTTGATCGAAAACACTGCAAATGCTATTGCAAAGGGCATCATGTAAAGCTTGAGGATAATGTTGTTTTTAAACCATTAAACTAGCCTGAAAAAAAAAAAAAAACTAAAAAAAAAAAAACTTATCGGTTGTATAACAAAGGTCCTGGCATTCAAAGCGAGGGACGGAGATTTATAGGTTTACACATCATTTATTAGCAAGAGTGTTTTCCATAGACAGGAGAACAGAATGGACAGAGGGTCACCTCTGGTCACCAGGCAACTGCGAAAGGTCGCAGTGACGTCGGCCAATGAACCCGAATACGATAAATTGAGTGGTAGGTGCTCAATCACAAATCAGACAGCGTAGCTGCAATCATTTACTGGAGTGGGAGGCTAATACTGCACGTGGAAACTTGATTGTTCTTCTACTAACTTTGGTTCTAGGAAGTCTTGCAAGCCAGCATCAAGGGAGCTAGCTAGTTAGCATGTTCATACAAACTATAGCGTGTAGCTTAGCTTAGCCATCTTTCTTTGGGCTTCACTAGCATCGAATAGTAAAATCCATAAAGATAGCAATTTCGTTTACAAACAAATACCAATTCCTAAGTTTATTTTGCGAGAAATACTGATGGAAATGTTTCCCCAACATGAATAGAGTAAACTGACATGGTTAGGGCTTGTTATCCAAAGAGCACGGTAACTTTTCTCCTGTGCGACAGAAACTCATTAATAGCCATTGCATGATTTGTGAAGTCATTTTTAGCGTTATTTCAGATAAACGTTTCTTACAAGTCAATAACATGACAGATTTCCAGACTATATGTGTTTTGCTGTGTCTTTACGGAGCGCTTCTCATGTAAAGTTATTTGATTTCAAAGTGACGCTAAAATTAATGGAAGTCAGTGGAATGCTAAAGGCTACTGGGTCCTTTCCAGGTTGTGCTTTCCCCATAAGGGTTTCAACTATGTTCCTATTCCCTTGGTGTTTTCAGAGGCAGTATCTTGGTGTTGTTTCATGGCGGTGCCGTGATGAAAGTCCTAAGAAGTCAAACCATTCACAAAATTTTGTCAATCGACTTGTGTGGACTTTGACCACGGCGCCAACATGAAAATGTATCCCATTTTTTCTATTCTATTTATATTCAATTTATTTCCCAAAATGAAGAAAACAGTGCCATTTTGTCTCTACCGAACAATGACATCACAACCAAAATTTCAACACGTTTTGGTTAATTCGGTTCATTTTCATCAATATTTTCTACAATAAGCTAGCAGCTACATCAAATATTACAATGGGTTTTGATTGTTATTTGCTTGCATCTTTATACCATCAAAATTTTCCTACAAAAATGGGTTTTGAACTATGTGTTTGGTTCAAGGATAGCAATTTGCACCAATTCTGTAGAATCACCCATAAATAAAGGCCGGGTTTCCCAGTTAAGAACCTTCTTAACGAGTTAAGAAGGTCGGCCTTAACGAGTTAAGGAGGTCGGCCAAGAGGAAGCGTTAAGATAAGAGTGTTTCCCAGACGCCTTCTTAACACCCTTCTTACCAACGTCTTAAGAACCTTCTTATCTGCCTTCTTAACTGGAGCGCAATGAGCAATTGATCCCAAAATGGCCGATTGGAGCGCATAGTTACCATAGCAAAATCAAAGATTTTAGAGCGCTACTCTAGAATCTTTGGTAAAATTCTCCAAACTGAAGTGGTATAACACGTGGCGTCTGACTGAACTCATCAATAAAATACCGGCTAAAAGTATGACATTTGTCGTCACGACACAAAAACAAAGTGAAACATATAATAATACCGAAACAAAGACCAGAGAAATAAAAATGGAAACACAACATGAAATCAGTATGTCATTAATTTAATATGTAGGCTATATTCCTATCTGTCCGATAGAAATCTGCTACATGAGGAGAATATGTGTGAAAACCGAGAAATTGGCGTCCCCTTGTCATGAACGATAGGGAAAAGGGGGAAAACACGATCAGGAAAACTGGACGTACCGCATTAATATCTCCTTGCTTACTGTCACATTGCTTTACCTGCCTGAGGGGGGTGCTGTTTTCACTGTTTTGTCGCTAAGAAGGGTGTTAAGATTGGGTTCAGAACTTCTTAGAGATCCTTCTTAACGGCAGGTCTTCTTAGGCTAAGAAGCATTTTGGGAAACACGGTTGCTTCTTACGGGAGCCTTAAGAAGGGTCTTAAGAAGTTCTTAGCGCTAAGAACTTCTTAACTGCATTTGGGAAACCCGGCCATTATGTGAACTGTTCTAATAAAAATATTAATACAGGCCATATTTATGTAGTCCATTGCAGCAAAATATCAAACTTGAGGGAAAAAAGAGTAAGATTAAACTGGGGTAAAAAATGGAGGCATATTTTTCTCAAAGTTCAGGGACCCCAGAAGACATTTCAACCACTTTCCAAAAATTAACATTGAAATCCCACAAAAATACATAGGCTCCCCCACTATAATATCTCCTTGCTCAGTGTCACATTGCTTTACCTGCCTGATGGGGTGCTGTTTTCACTGTTTTGTCGCTAAGAAGGGTGTTAAGAAGGGACCGTTCTTAGAGATCCTTCTTAACGGCAGGACTTCTTAGGCTAAGAAGCATTTTGGGAAACGCGGTTGCTTCTTACGGGAGCCTTAAGAAGGGTCTTAAGAAGTTCTTAACGCTAAGAACTTTTTAACTGCATCTGGGAAACCAGGTGTTCTGAAATTTGTTCCTACCTATAATTTCTTCCTACCCGTAGTGGAAATTTATAGCCAACATGAAAATGACGATGCTTTGCAGTATTAACTATTCAAACTGCATTCAGACACAATCTCATGCACATGGCAAGTTGAAATACGATGTACGCCTGCAAAGCCTAGGCTAATTTCGTAGGCTACATGAGCAAGTTTTATGATAACATGAAAATGACAATGCTTCGCAGTATTAACTATTCAAACTGCATTCAGACACAATCTCATGCACGTGGCAAGTTGAAATGATTTGACTGTCAAACCTAAGCATTGAATACTGGTCATATGAAGTATTCAAAATACAAGAAAACCTAGCCTTGTGTAACGGTCCTGCAGCAAAAAATTATGGCGTGTGTGCAGTCGCGAATTGTCCATAGTACGCATGCGCAGTTAACTCGGGTAGGACGTTTTCATGGGTAGGGTGAAATTTCACAACACCGGCCATTATCTGCTACAAGTCCTTTCATGACACCATACGTCACATGTCAGTTGTAAGTATTTGAGAAGCTACATGTATGTACGGGTAAATGTCATTTTAGCATAGGCTAACATGCCATAACATATGTCATATTTGACTCGTTCAACTGTCATAACAGTGGCTAATTATGGTGACATGATGCAGTGTGTAGACCGTCATTAGTATGGAGGCTGAAATGTGCCACGGATAATTAATTAAATAGACATTTAAATAATTAATTAAATGTGTCATTAATTTATTTAAAGTTTAATTAAATTATTAAAATTGACGTTAAATATATATATTTATATATATATGATTGAATCCCGATTTATTTAATGTAAATGTATACATATATTTATTTATTTCTCAATTTAATTAATTATTGCTTTCTATTTAATTATTTCATAGCCCGTGTGGTGCAGCACTTCATGAAATAATTATATCTGTCAACCTCACCCATCAAAGTCAGTAGGCGGGTCCTAACACCTGATTGGTTTCCCTGCGAAATAAGGCATAGCCGATCGATAGTGGAGATGATGATCATCGGACAGAATAATGCTGGGAACACAATTACACGCAATTATATTATATACACTGGGTGGCGCTGTTCGCTTGTATCAGATTCAGCACTACGTGCTGCTGCCCGCCAAACTGCTGCAGTTGGTATGTCGAACACGAAATTCCGCAACAGTACCTCGCTAAACACCACTAATTTTAAACTGGCTGTATCGCTAGGCTATAACAAAGGCTACTTGAAGGTTTTCATTATTCTTAATTAATTAAAGAGCAACTGTCGCTGCTTCCAAATCCCCTCAGTAACAACACACATAGATAAAATAAACATATGACATGTGACAACTGCGAATAATTGAGCAGTTGTCTCAAGTTTATTTGCAGCCCCTTCTATTTTTTTTTTCATTTTCTGCTCCGTATAGCTTGGTGGGTTAATTTAAAGACATGACTCAACAGCGTCAAACTTTTACAATCAGGTTGTTATGGGATAAATCGCCTGCAGTGTAGGCTTGGTGCAACTGTTTCTACCTTCTGACATTGAACTACAGGCTGTTTTTTGTATATATCGCTAGTTCAGCCCAAGACTTTTCGTCATGCTTATTAAATAAATCTGTCACTGCATCCGACCCACCTAAACGACAACACAGCCTATTGCTAAAATCAACATACACCTGTTTAATGTAGCCTGAATCAGTGATTCTGGTCGCCACATTTTTTTTTATTCATAGGCGCTGTTACTGTACGTTCACACCAGTTGCTTTTGGTGTGAACGTACAGTTAGTGTTCAGCTTATAGAGAGGGCCGTGGTGCAAAAGGGCAACTTACGGCGCATAGAGAGACTGACAAATGACAGATAAATGCCTGTTTGTTTATATTACCTTTGTGTCTATTGGTTAAACATGGCTAAGTCATTAGTCTGTGTGTATTAAAATGAATTAAGACAGCGATTCAGCTTCTTGTAGGCTACAGTTTTGGTTAGCGGTTCTGTTTTGAAAAGTTGAGACGGTGGGCTTGGGCGCGCTGGCTGCCAAACGAGTAGTCTGCTCTCCACTCTCGAGTTGCTAAACTACTTTACGTTGCGTTTTAGTTTGCTAACTAACACTGGCTGAAGTGTTTTGTAGATAGTGTTGCAATAGTCCTTGTTCAAACGTTTGACGTCGTTCGTGTTGTCTTTCTGCATTCAACATCCATCCACCTGCTAGCTTCATATTGAAGTTAGCACAACAGGCAAAACTGCTATTGTGCTGTTGTTTAGTATGTAGCATGTCATCCTAGTTCTCGTTTGAAACTTGTTTTAATAAATGTTCATTGTTAACATTAGCTGTTACATTCGGTGTGGTCTCCCTTACGTTATCTCCGCTCTGAGCCAATTGGGCATAACAATACATAGATATCTATATATAAACACCTGAGCGCTTTTATATCAGCTGAAACCACCATCTCTTTCAATGCAGTAAAAACAAATTCTATCCTACCCAACAACATTAATGAATATTGTTACTTGACTTATTCATGATCACAAATAGGCTTCGCTGTATTGCTTAGACCATAGACATACTATAGTATAGTATGTCTATGGTTTTCATGCTGTAGTCTGGTAGTCCTGCTAGCTAAGCGATGGAGTACTTCCTCTAAATTTGCCGTCACTCTCCTGTTAAAATCGTGGTCGGAAAGCGCGGAGACAACTCCAATAGTCTCTATAGACTGTTCAATTTGATTGATCACGTTATCTGGCTCAATCGTATCTGCTTCTACACTATCTGCTACATTTACCGTGTATAAGGTCTCTACAGACTTCATGAACATCATCTGTACCCTCCATGTTTTCTGTACACCGTCGTCAGACTGCAAGGTGAAGACCAAAGCAATTGATCAAACCAGATTGGTGTTAGTCCCGCCCGAAGACGGCTTTGCCCCCGCCCACCGACTTTGATGGGTGCGGTTGACAGATAAAATTATTTCATGAAATGCTGCAACACATGCGCTATGAAATAATTAAATAGAATGCTAGAATTAATTAAATAGCGAAAGAAATATATATAAACAATTACATTAAATAAATCAGGATTCAATTAATTATATAGGCCTACATATTTAATGTCAATTTTAATAATTTAATTAAACTTTGAATAAATTAATGACACATTTAATTAATTATTTAAAGGTCTATTTAATGAATTATCCGTGGCACATTTCAGCTTCCATACATTAGAACCATGGCTGTAATGGAGTAAGCACAAGTAAACACAGTTTACCCCCACCTTTGAGAAGAGTGTATCCACCTACAGTGCATTTACTTCATAATATAGCTTATGATCACACTATATCATTTATATTGACAGTCTGTGCACTAGGAACCATTTACAGTACCACTAGTAGCTTATTGTTCATATATATTTTGGATATCTTTTTCAAACATATGATGCCATACAGCACTAGCCTGGTAAACCCGCCTCTCGTACTTCATTTCATTTCGTGCAGAGGGTCTGGACCGGAATCTCTTGAGGTACATTGCGATGTTCCAGACACATCGATCCAATCAGCGAACAGAGGGTGTGATCATCAAATTCATAGTTTACCCACCTCTTATTTTACCACCCCTGATTAGAACATATGACAACATGTCCCAACATATGACAGGGTTGTGAAGTTTGGAAACCGTTCCATTTTGCACATGTGCGGGACATCTGGAGAATCTGCAGTTTCCAACAGCAGTTTTTAAATCAATAGTTTATTTAGTGCTTGCATTGACAACACAATCACAACATCTATATAATAAGCACATATGCTTTTAAAACACTAAAATGGTAAGTAAGGCCTAAAACAATTTACTTTGGATGACATTGCTTCGCAGTGTTACAGTGGCAGTAGCAACCATTTAATTGTTCAAACTGTAAATAAAATGTAGCCTAATAAACAGACTCTGGAAAATAAACTGCCAGGTGTTCTGTTTTGAGGTCAAGCATTTTAACGCTGCATGTCTGTTACAGATCAGGCAGGCAATGCCATTTTGCACATGTGCAGAACGGATATTATAAGCAGTACAGATCGGGTACCCACACCGGTCCTTTTACGGGCTATGGAAATGCCCGGAACTACACAGTCCATTCTCATACATCACACACATAACAATTTCTAGCCAATCAAAACACAATGCCATTAGAGATAACTGAGTGGGCAAAGGTAGCTGCTCATACTACAATAGTTGCCTAAAGGAGTTTAAAATAGAGGACTACCCAAGGATATAAGTATGAGTAGTGTACACTCACTGGCCATTTTATTAGGTACACCGCGCTAATAAAAGGTTGGACTCCCTTTTGCCTTCAGAACTTCTTCAAGGTTTGAAGTGTTGTGCATTCAGAGATGGTATCCTGCATTTCTTGGTTGTAATGTCGATATTTGAGTTACTGCTGCCTTTCTATCATCTTGAATCAGTCTGCCTATTCTCCCCGGATCTCTCACATTAACAAGGCATTTTCGTCCACACACTGTTCACTGGATATTTTCTCTTCTTCGGACCACTACTGTGAACCCTAGAAATGGCTGTGTGTGAAAACCCCAGTAGAACAGCAGTTTCTGAAATACTCAGACCAGTCTGTCTGGCAGCAACAACCATAGACATACTATACAGTACTGTATACTGTATAGTATAGTACTGTATAGTATGTCTATGGCAACAACGATACCATGTTCAAAGTCACTTAAATCCCCATTCTTCCCCATTTTGACCCTCGGTTGAACAGCAAGTTGTCTTGACCACTTCACATAATGCACTGAATTGCAGCCGATTGGCTGATTAGCTATTTGTGTTAAAAGTCATCTCCATAATCTCTCACAACGAGTCAAAAATTATAAACAAGCTGAACATGTTGGCTATCGGATGGGAAGCAGCATCAACTTATCGATGATTGGTGGAAAGCAGAGACCAATCAGGTGAGCACCGCCCCTTTTTCTCTCACTTCATGCCAGTTATTTTTGCATCTTTTGCATCGCCTATCTGTGTGATGACACTAGGCCCTCTGGCTAGGAAATTATCCTATGTTATCATGAGTGTCGCTTGCCGCTTTCTTTCAAGTGTTCTACTGCACAGGGCGACAGCATGTCTTTCTATGACTGGATGTCGGAATTCTTGCTCCAACAACCGACAGATGCACTGGATTCGTCAAATCGGAACTGTAGCGAACGCTCCTGCTGTGTGTGCAAGGTACATTCATTAGCAATAATTAGCTACTTGTGTGTCTTATGCTGTTAAAAACAAACACATGTCAGTAGTCCGTATGAATCTAACATCATTCCCTACGACTCACGAAAGAACTGCCATGACTTCTTGCCTTATGCTTCCATAACTAGATAAATATGTACTGTATCGTGAGTTAGCATAACTGGAAAGCTGCACCAATGGCAGCATGTTAGCCTGCTAGCGGGTTAGATCTGGTATGAAAACTAACACAACTTGACGTCATGCTATTCAAATTCTAGCTGATGAATATTAGTTAATGGTTTCTGTCCTAACTTAATTGCGAAGATGTGGAAGTTTGCCTTTCTACAATTCTCTCAAGTGTATATCTAATTCTGTAGAAAGTCACTCAAGGTGGCACGGGTGCTGTGGTCCTGCCAAGCTAGCAGGCTTTGCAAACCCTTGTTACAGCCATAGTCGTTTGTAGTCTGAAGAGCCTCTTCTATTTTCAGACCTGTGAACCTGACCTATGACGTGTTTGACGGAAAAGGAGACAAGACACCACTGGTTTTTCTCCATGGACTTTTCGGCAGTAAATCCAACTTTCAGTCCATAGCAAAGTCCTTAGTTCAGCGCACAGGCAGAAAGGTATTGCACAACATGCCATGTGGTATTCAAGAGCCTTTACTTTGGCCTAATTAATGCCCCTAGTTCTGCACTGTCTTGTTGTGCTTATGGTGTTTTAAAAAGAGTAAAAATTGGTTGCACATGGAAGCTTTATATGTAAGTATTACTATGTAGTATAATACACTAAATCAGATATAAAGAATATGTGAACACCATAAGTAAGTGGTGTACTGTTACAGTGCATGTTTTGAGGTAGACTGATGGTTGATGTAATGATTACTGAAATATTAGCCCGTATTCTAGTTGGTGTCCTAACTGTCCCTTGTCCAGTCAGGTGCTGACAGTAGATGCACGTAACCATGGCAAAAGCACACACAGCCCCATGATCACCTACGAGGCCATGACCAATGACCTCACACAACTGCTCGCTCAGCTGCGGATCGGGAAGTGCATTCTGATTGGCCACAGCATGGGAGGCAAGGTGGCTATGACAACAGCACTCACACAGGTAATGCAGCAAAGCAGGAGTAGATATATGTATATGTAGTATGGAAGCATCTTTACCATAACATTTAACACATGGTGAAGAGACATCCAGTGCATGTGAATGTGTCTTGTGAGAAGACCAAATATTCATTTCATTTAGCAAAACAGAGTACTCCAAACTAGTGCATTGTACACATATGGACATCAGTTTGTAAGCCAGGCTTACTGTGTAGAAGACTTGGTACGGTTTATAGCTAGATTTAGCCTTCCCGACAACAAGACGAGACTCTGCCCTGGGACCTTGTTTGGTGCCAAGATAATGGCTGAGAGTAGTAGTGTGAGGCAGTCACTGAGCAGTCATGATGCATCCTGATCTAACCCCAACCCTCAGTGGCCCGATCACATCAACTTCAAACGTAATGGAATGTAAAGCAACTAAAATCCTATGGTGTGTCACCATCTATTGCTTGAGAGTCCTATAGTGTGTGCCTGTTCACGGTCAGAAAGCAAATCATTTATAGAGTCTCATTACATGTGTGAACTTAAAACAGGTTATGTAATGTGAGGCTGGCTTTGAAGTGGCATCAGCGGTGTTAGCACTTTCCTCTAGCTGTCAAGCTAACCAGAACACAGCGTTAGTGATATCCTTGAAACAATTAATAATGACATTCAACTCTACTTACTTTTTGTCATCTCTGTTTTGTTGTCTCCCTCCCTCTGCCTGGTTTCGGCACAGCCAAACCTGGTTGAGCGTCTGGTGGTAGTGGACATAAGTCCTGCACCCACCACACCACTGACCAACTTCCCTGCCTACATCCAGGCCATGAAGGACGTCAAGGTGCCAAATGACGTGCCCCGATCCACTGCACGCAGATTGGCTGAGGACCAACTACGCAAGCACGTCAAAGTCAGCTCTCCAGATACAGTTTGCCTGCAAACATTTTGTTGTTACTTATTCATAAAAATAATGACAATAAACAACAAATAATAACAAGAGCATTTAAAAGCAGTTTAAAAAGCTGAAGCAATTCAGTGCTAAACCAGAATTTTTTTTTTGCATTTTTTTAGCTGTTTTTGAAGGCAAACACAGTTATTGTATATTTACTGACATCCTCCAATGTGTTGTCATGGAACATGTAGTATAGAAAGTATATGTATCAACACGTGCCATTCTCATTCTTGCCAGCTGTTTAGGCTGCTGTATGCTGAATTGCTGGTGAAATTGAAAGAGCTTTTGTAACACATCATCAAGTAAGCTAGTTAGATTTTTATCAGTACCACTGGCACTGAAGAGGCTGCTGGTGTTTACAAGGGCAGCCGTCTAGCTAGTTGGTTCTCTGGTTTTAGACCAAAAAAAATTTTTTTTTAAATGATTTTTGATTGATTTTCTGGTGTTTGGGGTTTCTGAAGGAGCGCTCTGTGCGGCAGTTTCTCCTGACGAACCTGATTGAGGAGGACGGTCAGTACTCCTGGAGGGTCAACCTGGAGGCCATCGGCAATCATCTGAAAGACATCATGAGTTTCCCAGCATTCAACACCAGCTATGAGGGCCCCACACTCTTTCTTGGTGGGACCAACTCTGCATACATCAGGTAAACAGCAAAGGGATCGAAAGGAGGAGTTTACAGACTGATTTTGTCTGTCACACACAACTGAAAGCGTACCATTTCTGGAAAGATACTGCACAACTCTGTAAATATGATTCTACTTAATGACATCCTTGACATATGTTACAATGTGGAAAAAACAAGGCTCTAGTCCCCTCGTTTAACAACTGCACAATGTGCAAAAACAATAGAGGCCCCTGTTTGTAGTACTTGGGTGTATCTTTACTGCTCTCCCCTAGCTCTGAAGACTATCCAGAGATTCAGCGACTCTTCCCATGTGCCGACATCCAGTACATCCCAGATGCCAGCCACTGGATCCATGCGGACAAGCCCCTCGACTTCATCAGCTCCCTTGTCGCCTTCCTCCAGTCCTAGTGCTGTCCCAGCCACAGGGGGCGCCAGAGGGACAAGTGTGTTTACACTCATAAGCAGAAATGTATGAACAAGTGTCTTTTTTTCTGTTATTTCGTTTTTGTTCGGTGTATGTCTGTCCAGTATTATGGTGTTTTTTTGTTGTTTTTTTTTTTTTTTTGCTTTAAAAGTAGTTTATATGTGTTGGGCCGTTTATTTAAAAGGCTGCATTACCAAGTAACAGCAGTGAATGCATGTCAGTAACTCTGCTGCGTTGAATACTACAGCGTCCTTCTCATTATATAGCCAATTATTAACTTATCCAAAGTAGATGTTGTGACCACAGTGCAAAACACTGTGCCTAAGAGTCGCATAATGGCACACGTGTTTGTGTGTAGTGAGCAGGGCAGGGTTTGTGTGGTCCAATAGCAGAGCAATGGAGGGGAATCTTAGTAACAGAACTACACCTAGGTGGGTACCATTGGACTCCAGTAAGTGCTTTGTAGTTCTAATAGTGGTTTGGTGTTGCCTAGAAACAGATAGGCTTAAGCTTTAACACTCTCATTAGTTATTTTAGGATAGATATACAGTAATGTGCAAAGGTTTTAGGCAGGTGTGAAAAAATGCTGTCAACTAGGAATGCCTTCAAAAATAATAATAATAATAATAATAAAACTTTACTTGTATAGCACAGTTCATACATGCAATATGCAACTCAAAGTGCTTTACAGTTTGGCAGGGTTGTTGCAAGACAACATTTCTTGCGGTTCAGTGATGTCAGAGCAGATAAATACAGAAGCAGACTGACTCTTGCATGAACACAGGTAGGCAGTCCTTGTAGGCCCTAGTCAGCAATCTTTGTAGTCCAGTGGCGTTAGAGCTATGCAACGCTCTGTTAATGTGGGCTCTTATGTGAACATAGGTCGGCAGTCTTTGCGGGCCAATGGAAGTATAATCATTTATGTTCATCAATCAACAAAATGCAGTGAATGAACAAAAGAGAAACCTAAATCAAATCAATATGTGACCACCCTTTGCCTTCAACAGAGCATCAATTCTTCTAGGTATACTTGCATACAGTTTTTGAAGGAACTTGGCTGGTAGCTTGCTCCAAACATCTTGAAGAACTAACCACAGATCCTTTGTGGATGTGGGCTTCCAGACATATACAACCAATTTGGTGTAATTGGTTGATCATACACCTGACTATAATCCTGCAAAATCCCTGACTTTGTGTACACCCCTTTGTGTGTACACTTTGTGTGCACCTGCCGAAAACTAGTCAAAAAACAACTTATGCCCATCAAGTCCTTTCAGCCTCATGGGTGTTTTGACAGTAAACATATAGATGGTTAAAAAGATACAGTACTGTACAAAGATGTAGGCAGGTGTCTTTAAACCAGTATCAATTCACACATAGGGGTACACACAAAGTCCAAAAGGTCTGTGGTTAGTTCTTCAATATGTTTGGTGCAAGCTACCAGCCAAGTCCCCTCAAAAACTATGCAAGTATACCTTGAAGAATTGATGCTCTTTTGAAGGCAAAGGGTGGTCACACCAAATATTGATTTGATTTAGGTTTCTCTTTTGTTCAGTCACTGCAGTTTGTTAATTGATGAACATAAATGACTAACACTTCCATTTTTGAAGGCATCCCTGGTTGACAGCATTTTTTCACACCTGCCTAAAACGTTTGCACATAACTGTATATTTTAACATTCATTCATTCGTGACAATCAGCATTTGTGTATGCTATTTTTTTATTTCCATACAGGGAACCAGTGTTGGATATAGTTCGCCAGATGAGAATGCAAATCTAACTAACTGTGTATAACACCACCGGGGCCTCACCTGGGACTTGGGCTCAGCCAAAAGAGTTTGCATTAAGAAGTCAGTTTGGCTCATTGACCTGAGTGAGAAGGGGTCGTGCCATGGTATTCAGCAGTAACATAAATGTATAACTGACTGTAACATCAGCATTACAGTTTGCACACAAATCGCACTTATGCATTCACAAATTGTTAATGAAAGTTGTATTGTGTAGTTCTGTGTATAGATCTAAATGTGAATAAATTTAAACATTAATTGAGGTGCATAGGCAGGGTAATACTCAACAATACTTGAGTAATGTATAGTCACTACTCATGTACTAGAATTGACCAGAATAATGGTGTGGTTTTAAATGGTGTAGTATAGTGCGCGGACAGTATGTTTAAGACTGTTCAGTAAGAGCATTGCAGTGTGACTCGTGTAGCTGGTTGTAAGGCAGTATACTCTTACTGGAGTGTGCATCACAGTGTTTTAGGCTTTCTCGGGACACATATAAACTACTGTGTCCTAATACTTGAACTGCCACCTTTTAATGTACAGTTTGTACAGAGTGCTTTTGTCTTGTATCTTGACCTCTGTTCTTTGTTAACACATACAGGTTATACATTCGGTAATATACCGGTAATACTTACACTAATGAAAAAAGGGACACAATATGCACTGCTAACCTCATCATTGTAATCTGTAAACGAGTCGCTGTTCTACTGTAGGTGTAATAGTTGTCCAAGTCAGGTACAATGGTATATGTGTAAAATTATTGTGCTGGACATTTTTTGTTATTGTTAGGTAAAACTAATATTATTTTTGTAATGACAGGTGTCTTTGATATTCTCTCTCAAAATCTCAAGCATCATCCGTTTTGTTCTCAGCAGAATGTAAATATGTATTAACAGCATGCGTTTGTATTCCATTTTATGCTTTTTTGTTTTCCCAGCTAACAGTTGACGGTGTTACGATTTGCACAAGAATGGGCCAAGAGTTGTCCTGGAGTGAACTGCATCGATTGTAGTTACAGGACTTCCTTGTTTTCCTCTTATTTTCATCTGCCATTGGTTAACAACAGAGACGAGTTGGGATGAATATGCAGCTTAAGCAGAATGTAGAAAGTGATGGTTTTCACTGTGCCATTATCATAAATGCATAGATGTTTAACCAGCAAGATTGTTAGATTCAGAAGGAGATTCATTTTTTCAAAGGTTTTATTGAACTGAAACTGTATCTTGTAATATTTTTTGACATATTGCAAAGTAACCTATATTTGTTGACAATAGCCTTTATTTGTCTATGCGCGTCTGTGTGTGTGGTGGGATCAATGGTGATCTGTGGTGTTCGTACTAAAATATGTTGTAGCTATTTATTGTATATAAAAAAATAAACTAAAGAAAACTTCTCTCATGTCATTATCTGATTATGTGAATTATGTCAAACAGATTTACAGATTAATTTGGTGATTGTCACATGACTGAGTGCAACTGGAATATACAGTCATCACTGGACCAGGAATATACAAACAACTCACTGTTATGAACTAACAACAAAGTTTGAGCCCGTGTTGATTTTGCATCTGTGGTTTGGCAGCATAACTCATCAAATGCTGCTTTCATCAGCCCATAGTGCATAGCGTGAAGGTCCAAAGTAGGTCAAGGTGTTCATGCTGAGCACAGGAAAGATCACATCCTTGCATGAATAGACGTAATTTGCCGGGGGCTAAAAAAAAACAAATCCAGTCGAAATAACCCCCCTAATAATCACATCACACTCCACTGTACCTTCTACTGTACCTGGATTTTAACCCTGCTGCAATGTTGTTCAACCCAAAGTTATGCCCTTGCTTACACGCCTGTCAGTCCAGGGAGATGGTATGGAATTGGCTGCCTCTGCTGCCCCCTGCTGTCTGAAGGGAGTATTGACTTTTACTGTTATCCACTGGTGGTGTTGATTCATCAGGCCCTCTGCTGGTGCGACCTCGCCTCAGCTTGATCCTCCAGCGGTTGGGGGTCTCTCTATCTACAGGGGCCTTGGGCGCACTGGTGGCCAGGGTCGTGGGGGTGGCGGCAGAGGGTAAGCAGGAGGTGGAAGGGGATGGGGATGGGGGTGGCCTTGCAGAGGCCTTGCCGGTCTTCCTACCCAGTGTCCCCAGTAGGCCACCCCTTTTCTGAGACTGCTCAGCCTGCTGCTGCTGACTCAGAACCTGCTGCTGGAGAAGCAGCTGAAAGTCCTCCTGCCGCAGAGAAAGAGCGAGCGAAAGAGAGCAAGAGAGGAAAACACAAGAGTCCATATGTGTCTCTTAACACGAGACTACTCATAACATTCTTAACACGTGAGACCACTCATAACATTCTTAACACAGTTGAGACCACTTGAAAATGGATTTGGTAGCTAATATATTCCCTAGGACCATTGTCTTGCTGAGTTGATGTGGAAATGTGTGATATCAGATATCTATTGAGGTATAGCATAAAGCTCCAGAAAAGGGGTGGGTGAGTAAGCCAGGTAGGCAGGTGTTGAAAAGATAAACTACACATTTTTACAATCATCCCATGTGACTAATGTACACTCATTCTGACTGTGTATGTGTGTGTGCGCATGTGTGTTCCAAAGGGAACTGTGTACAGTAAAGTGCTATAAAAGTGCACCTTCCAGGCCTCCAGCTCCAGGCAGATTTCCAGACGATGCTGCACAGCCTCCAGTAGCTGGTTGTTTAGCAGCATCATCTCTGTCTTACTGTTCAGCAGCTCCATCTCCATGGCCTTCTTCCTGTTGGGCACAACACACACACTGTAAAACCCACTAGATATGCCCAATGAATGTAGCCTGGTAAGCCAGCTCCTCGTACTTCATTTCATTTTGTACAGAGGATCTGGGAGTGCTGTATTGAGAAACAATTTCTTCCTGGAGGTGTGGACTCTGTTGAAGTTTAAAACAAGGGGCCTATACACTACAATTCAAATGTAGCACACAAAGTCAACATCACCACTCACAAACACTCCCTCTGTTCGCTGATTAGCTAGGATTGGCTTGCACCTAATACAGCAAAAATCCTAATTAGACACTAAATAGGGATTATTGGAAATTGTTTATCCCCATTAGCCTTTCTGCAATGGCTGAGACTGTGGGTTGGTGTCCTATATGCCTCCATCTAGAAATCAGAAGTGCCTTGTATTTGAGTTGTTAAAGTACCATCAAAAATAGTGCAATAATGGCACTATCTTACATATAACATTCTTCACAAAGTAATGAAGTAGCTGCAGTAACATTGATGTTAAAGGGTTACGTTTTTCGTTTTCCATGGTGTTCATAGGGCTTGAGGCTCTGCATAAGCACCCATCTGTAGTCTGAAACTCACTTTGCAACAGCCTCGTCTCTGTCCCGCAAGGCCTGCTGGAGAATGGCACTGCCCTCACCCTTAGTGTTTTGCTGTAAATCATGGAAAACAGAGTCTTTTAATGAGACATCAAATCACTGTACAGTGTATAAAGATGATTTTAATCTCGGAGCTGATCAATTCAGCTTAGCTCTCCTTCTTTTCTGACTTCCCCTTTCCATCTGTCTCACTCACTCACCAAGCTCAGTGACACAATAGGTTTTGTCCCATAATTACATGTATTATTATAGGTGACCTTTCACATTAAAGGTCTCATTCTGGAAGAAACTGTTTAGAACTTGCTCTTTTTGAAATACGACAAGTCACTCCGAGTTTAATATGCATGCTGAATGTGAAATGTTTTTCTTCCCTGATTGCCTCCATTAATCAAAGAAAATAGGTGGAAAAACGGGCAAATAAGAAAAAGGCACTTCACTTAGCGAAATATAGGTAAGTATGTGTGTTTGTTTAGAACATTTAAATCTTTTATTTGGTGCACCATGACTGAATGGGCTTTGAATGATTGTAGCCTGTGACTAGCATTACCGAGAACCTGTCATTCTTCCTGCTTCATCTTCTCCACCAATCTGGAACAGCCTTTAACAGGAGCACTAAAGCATTTTTTTTTCACTAAAACTGGCTCACCGGGCATTTATTAATGCTAGAGACCACCTCAAAATTAATGAAAAAATTATGCAATGAGACATTTAAGCTTAAAAGTAGGAAAAAGAAACTTCATAGCGAGTTCGTCTTAGTTATTATTTCTTATTTGAGGTATTTGTATATTATTCCACCCACAATCTAAAGTCATCTCACCACAGCAGCCATATACAACAAACACCCCTTCACATGCACGCATGCACACACACACATGTGCATGCACGCACGCAAAAAAACCATACTCTAGGATCATACGCACCCGTTTCACAGGCTCTTCACTTTGCTGCCACCCGCCAGGTGCTTCAGGACACTGCACCAGCACTACGAAACTTAAGAACAGTTTCTACCCACCATCATCAGACTCTTGAACTCCATGCTTCAGCTGCCCCCCCTCACTACCCCAGGTCTTGCTGCACCCACTCACCCACTCCCTTCGCAACCACCTTGTTCACCCCCCTGCGCGTGTGTGTGTGTGTCTGAAGTGACTTATTAAAGGCACATCTATCTTCTTGTGTGTTCCCTCTTCCACTGTTCAAATGTAATTTCACACAGTATTATCCGCATACTACTGCACTATGACTCTAACATCCTCGAATACTTCAATCCCTGCTGCTAGGGATTATACTGGACTCCGTACAGTGTGACTCTATCGTGCAATTACATTGGACTCTGTGGTGTACGACTCTGTCGTGCACACCACTTTTGCTGCTGGCATATTCTGCACCTTATTTATTTATCCATAGCTTGGTATTGTAAAATGTATTGTTTTATAATCTTGCTTGTATATATCACTGTTAATCTGAACCTATATTTTAATTCTACCTAGATATTCTTATTTATTTCTATTCTTATTCTTATATACTGCTTCTTCTTGTGTATCTGTGGGCTGTTCCGAACGACATCTTACTATACTCCGTACAGTGACAATAAAGACTTACACTTGTACTTCTACTTCCTTATGCCAGGATCTGCTTACCTTGGTGTGGTTCAAGGCCAGTATGTGAGCCACCTGCTGAAGCTGGCTCAGGGCTGTGTCTAGAGGACTACCAGATGAGTCTGACTGTGCTGGAGCCATATCTGTTAGAGGGAGCAGGAGCTTCAGGATGGCCTGAATCTCTTCCGTTGCCTAAAGAGAGACATGCAAGCAAAAGCAAACTGTGATTGTAATACTCAGGAGGACTCTTTGTAGTCTTTGGAAGGCCTAAAATGCATGTCAGTAAAAGAAAATGTAGTCATCCTGATCCAATCCAATGAAAACTATCACATTCACAGTCCTCATTCACACTCCTCCTAGTGGTCCACCCCAAGGGCTATGTGTGCAATCAAATGGAGACATATGGAAAATAAATGATGTATTGAAATTGTCTGGAGCTTTGGAGAAGTAAATAACATTTCCATAAGCTATATTTATGAGAGGGCACCTTCATATGTCAACTGTAATGTGAAATGCCAACTGTCATATGTGCAGCCACACAAATACTGAACTTAAGGCTGTTTTTTTCACTATTAGCAGAAATATCTTCTGCACTAATGACATGCACATTAATAAGCAGTGAAGTGACTAATTGCTTCATCCGTCATCCTTATGCCCTGTGGTGTTAAATGAGTCTGCATTAGACTACTAGGGCTATTATTTGACGTACCCCTTCACCCTTACTTTTTTTTATATTATTAAAGTAGCAATTTCTTGTAGGGTTACTGAGCAGCAAGGACACTCTTGGAAAAACACTTTTGGAAAAAAAGAAAGAAGTGAAATATGATATTTGCCACCCCCCAGCAATATTAATGCAGTATGTTTTCTAAAAGGCACATTTTTAGTGACAGTCTGTTATAAAGGCCAATTTATATCTCAGGCAACAAGTGCCACTCGACAACTGTTGATGTTGTTGTGGCGCTGTAGGCTTTCATAGTACTGCACTGACAAAAGATATTTTTTTTAAATTAGTATTATATAGCATATGAACAGTAGCATTTGCCACCCGGACTATAAATTGACTTTAACTGTCCTGATATTCCCTTTATGTGCTTACGACCACACTGTTGATGAGAGAGAGCCAGTGTGAGGCCCCCACTGCGGCACTTGCTGTTTAATCATAAACACAATCAAACCATTGCAAATAGTCCAGAATGCAGCAGCACGACTGGTTTTCAATAAACCCAAAAGGGCACATCACTCCGCTCTTCATCAACCTGCACTTGCTCCCTGTGGCTGCCAGAATCCAACACAAAGCTTTGACTCTAGCCTACAAAGTCACTTCCGGATCGGCCACTGCCTATCTCAACGTCATACTAAAAGGCTTACATCCCTTCCAGAGCACTGCGATCCTCTAATACGAACCATCTGGCCGTACCCTCTCCTAAGACAAAGTGAGGTCAGTCCAAACTTTTCTGTGTCGTTGTCCCTCAATGGTGGAACATCCTACCAGTCGCTACAAGAGCAGCAATATCCCTCTCGACCTTCAAAAAGCTTGTGAAAGCCCTTCTTTTCTGAGGTTGCTTCCCTTCCTAACAAAACTAATCTCTACTAACCATCTCTTAATAATGGTGCCTTCGATGCACTCTACACATCTGTTAGCATATTATGTCCTCCTTTTGTAAGTTGCTTTGGATAAAAGTGTCTGTTAAGTGTAATGTAATGTAACACTGAGGCAAAACATTAAATTAATTGTGACATTTATTCAAGGTCACGATGGTCCAGCCCTAAGCCAGTGCAGGGGCTCTGCTGTGGTACCTGCTGCTTCTGCTGGCTCCAGCTGGAGTCACTCTGGGTCTGCAGCCGCTCCACCTGCGCCTTGAGCTTTAAGCTCCGCCGGCGAGACAGCTCCACCTCCCGACGCACCTCCTTTAGCTGGAGATGGCCAGAAGACACAGGAGGACAAGAAAGAGAGGTTTAAGGACATCAACACACTGTACATGATCCCTAAATATATAGGAGGATGAGAAAGAGGGCATGACATCAACACACTGCATAACAAGGGGTCATTCAGAGGTGATAAGGGTCATTCCGTGTCAAATCAACAAATGGCCGACAGTCACCCTCTCCAAAAAATCTGAAAAAAATCACAGCTGTTTGTACATCCAACCTATGTATAAATCTTAAATATTAAGTCTGTATCACTAATAGCTCCAAAACTACAGAATTACACAAGATACATCTGATCTGAGTTGATTTTTGAATTCTACAGGAAAATGCATTTCTTTTCACATAGTTACACTAATGTGTGTGGAATACTAAAAGAGCCAGCAATGTCGGAAGTTGAGCAAAAGGCTTGTTCACCAGAATTCCCAAAATGACCTGAAATTTCAAAGGGCTGTAGTTTTGGAGCTATTAGTGATACAGACAGATTTATACATAGGTTGGATGTACAAACAGCTGTGATTTTTTTCAGATTTTTTGGAGAGGGTGACTGTCGGCCATTTGTTGATTTGACACGGAATGACCCATAAGTATCCTCTTAGACATGCTTAATGGCTTTGTTTTACAATGGGAAGAAGTCATTTAGTGTTTCTGTTAGGAGGTTTATCAATTATTTCAAGTGAATTTACTCACTCATTACAAATTTCTTGATACACTCCCTTGAAGTCAACTTAGGAAATATATTATAAACTGGTTTGTTCACATGGTACCCTTCATACTAACAGTTTTTACTTATAGCATATTTGTGCATCTGTGTGTGTAAGTCAGAGAGAGAGAGAGAGAGAGACAGAGAGAGAGAGAGAGAGAGAGAGAGAGAGAGAGAGAGAGAGAGAGAGAGAAAGAAAGAGAGACAGAAAGAGACAGGGAGAAACAGAGAGTGCTGTCAAAGTGGTAAACCTGTGTGTGTGTGTGTGTGTGTGGTTGCATGACAGAGAAATGTATGGAAAGTGTAAATAGTAAAGCAAATGACCAAGGACATTCCAGTATGAAAATGTCCTCATCACTCATCATAAACCCACTTATAATCTGGTGTAAGAACACCAGTAAATGTTTCTCTTGGTTGATGCAGCAATCATGTTTTATTACAGTAAAGAGAAGTGACCAAACATATAAAACATACTTTGGATTCTCCACATCCGCATTCGATATTAAGTCTATTATATCCTTAATGTAAATAAACAAGGTTTCTCTTTTAAGCAGGTCTGGAGACCTTCTGTCATTCTATGTGATGATTAAGTTCTTCTGATCCATTGCCTGTGATAGTTTTCAGTGGTCGACCCCCACTCTCATACTACAGTTAGTCTGTGTTGTTGTTGTGTGGTGTGAGTCTTGTCTGCCTCCTGACCCCAGGTATCTGGGTCGTGAGTAAATGTGGACAGTTTCTCCATGATCATGAAAAGATTACCATTTGGGAGACCATTTAGACTACATTCTTAGTAATCAAAGGTCTGCTCTTGTTGCACATGGAATGTTGACTTTCTGGCTAAACAAGTGTCACCTGCCTTACACAGTATGTAAGAAACACAACTTTGTTTTTTAATTTTATTCATAATTTTCACTTGTCTAAAAAATATACAGGGAATGGCAAATATAGAAAGTACGCAGCTAGTTGTACTTCTTGTGCCCTTTGCCGTGCCCCTAAGTCAAACAAGCCCATTCCCAACTTTCCTTAGCAACCCTTGACAGCCCATACAAACCAGTTGTTTATGGAGCCCATGTTAAGCTTAGTAGCTTGCTTCCTTCCTTCCTTTTCTGCTAACAGTTAGAACAGGATGTTTAGGCTATTCGTACCGTGTTTGACACTGGACTGGACACTCTCCTTCGCAGTGGACTACCGCTCCTCAACAGGTCGGGCAGAGTCTCGTCGACATACTGCCTGCGAGGAGAGTTCATAGCAGGCCCGAGACCATCTTCGGTCACAACCTCCAACACAGGCTCCTCGCTCTCCTCAGACAGAACGCTGTTCTCAGAGAGAAGGCTGTTTGCTTCGGGGACGTTTCCCGCAACGTTTTCTGTCGACTCGCACTCCTTGTGGTCCTCCTGCTCTCGGCTTTGAAGAGAGCTCAAACTCTCAGTGTCCGTGACATCGATGTGATCCTCCTCCCCCCGTGGGGTTTCAAAGCTTCTCGGTGCCATTAGTCCCTCTAGTATGCTCAAAGGGGTGCAGACATTACGCCGGGCAAAGACCACTGGCTCAGGCTCGTTCTCCGTCTCAGGCATAGCTGCTGGGTTCATCATGGGCGCCTCAACAACAACAGCAGCGACTGCAGCGCAGATTTCAGTGGGATATGTGGCAGAGCCACATGTGGAATGCTGGCATACCTGTTCTACCTGTCTGTGGAAGTGGGGCGAGGGTTCGTCATCATGGAGCGTGTTGTCAGGGAGGGTGCGTCATTCATGATGTCAGCTGTCTTATGATTAAAACAGGAACTTAATTGCCCCTGGTACTGTCTAAAAATATAATCATGTTCCTTAAAGTATGACAACCACACCCAAACACGCTCAGCTTCCTTCTGTGAATGTTAGTTTGTCACGTCCTATTTCAAATATTCACCAAGTCGTAAGTTTTCTTAAGATGCTACAGTGAAATGTGTTCCTTATATGCACTGAGCATTGTATAATGTAATATGCAATGTATATAACGTATTTATGTTATAAACTATACTGATGGTCCTCAATGAACTAGAATGTTGTGGAGACGTTATTTTATTTCAATGCAATGTGAAGTGCAAAAGCAGGTCAACCCAAGTAGGATATAAACATCAACACACTTTTCAACACACCTTTGAAGGCTGACATTTCTGTATTGAAAATCCTTTTTTATTGGACGTAATATTATAATTTTCTGACATACTGACTTTTGGGATTTTCATACCTGTATATGTTGTAATCATCAACAGTAAAGTGAACAAAGGCTTTACATTTCATTTTGTGTGTAACAATCCATATATTTCACGTAACGAACGAATTAATCATTTTCAACGATATGCTAATTCTGAGATGTACCTGTACTACACAGATACATACAAACTGTTGAGCCTTACTGAGCAGTGTTCTTCATTAGATGAACACACCTAACCTCACCAGTGGTGCTGTTAATTAAACACGTGAGCTTATCAGCATTGCTGTCAGCTGAACACCCGCATGCGAACAGTGTCATCTTCCTTGTCAGGCCTATTTCTCCTAATGGTTCATTAGGAAAAAAGTTACATCTGATTTCATAAATGCAAGATACTTTGATGTAAACATATCAGTTCAAGTATGCTGACCCTTCAGACACTTTCTCACACAGTGATGAGTTAACAGCAGACTGTAAACATTATGAATTTAATGGCTTTCAGCGACAAGCTTTTCTCAAATAGAGGTAAAAGCTTTATCCCTGTAGAAAAATATTACAATTCATTTTCATGTATTTTGTTGATACAATCACAGCAGATCATTAAACATTTCATATCCCACAAAGGAAAAAAATATTAGCTAGTGATCTTGTTAAACATATTAGTCAACTCACAAATCCAAAGCTTAATTACAATAAAAGAACAATTTCTCCCTTGGACCTACGCTATTAGAAGATGTGTGCTTTCTCACAGGTCAAGCAGCTAACTGGCGTTAGGTATCCGAGACAGGCCACTTGGATTTTAATGCATCTGTAGCGGTGGCTCTGTGCTTTAGTGCCAACTCAATACATAATTACTCTGCTCCACTTACGCAAGGAGCTTTACACTTATGATATTAAATATATTTGTGTGTTCGCTGTGTGTGTATCATCGGGTATTTTCTTGGCAGAAAAAGGGGGAGAATACATGCCTGACACACAGTTCCAGTTTGACTTCATGTAATACAATACTGCTGAGAGTGTATGGTAACAGACAGACATGAGCCAGGGTGTGTGGGAGCGTTATGAGTTTTTTTGTTTTAAGTACCTTAGAGTTGAGACGTCTGGTAAAATATACATATATCAAAAGGTCAATCACTGTGATGCAGTGTCTCGGAGCTATGCTTACGTCAAGCATTTGAGACGTGCACAAAGACACTGTCAGAGGGACAGGTGGATTGAATGGGCCCTGCTCTGGAAAAACCAGGAGTTGATGAGTCAGCAACTATATCTTCTCCTTTTAAAGGAGAATTATGAAATCACCACTAGCATTTGAGTCCAATAAAGCAAATTAAAGATAAATAGATTTTTACCTAAACCAATGAATGGCCAAAGACACAGTTGAAGAGCACAAACAGTAGTCTCTAATGGTAACTTCTATGTCCAAACAAGGATCCACACAGATAAACCAACACTCACACAATTTGCCAGAGGACTACAACCATGTCAAGGAAAGTTATAGCGATGACAGATGTTAAAGCACAATTAAAGTACATTGAAGTCAATTTACTGTAGTGAAAAACAAGGGATGCAAAAAGGGATGGATGTTGACACATTCAAGAGATGCTCATGATTGTTGCATTTCAAATAAAGTTCAGTTTTTCCTGATAGTGGACTGGTTCTGCATGGGGTTTTGGTTTAATAAATATGTCAATTAAATGCACATATAAGGGACAGGTCACATTTTAAAGCAGAAATATTCCGTCACTATGGCTGTTTAAGGCATAGGTCAAATTCCACAGGAAACTGTTTGATACTAAATGTGTCAGTTTTCAGGCCAGGAGAGGGAGTGCTTAAAGAGAACACTTCATTTTGTGTTTGATTTTTCTTAAACAGCAATCAGTGATGATGGAGGAGAGAGAGAAAAAAGAAAAATAACACTTAAACTGAAGGGAAGCATGTTAACGTTTTCACATCCCATGCCTGTCCAAGAACCTGAACTTCCTCACAGGTGGATGGTTCCATCCCCTAGAAACAGGTTTCATCTTCACCTGCGAGGCGGCTTCTGCTGTGCTACTTCAGAGGGGATGCTTTCGTGGGGATCATTATTCTTGACTCCATGTGCTGAATGAGGGGAACTAAGAAGTGAGGAGAGAAGAGATTTTTTCAGTACCATTACAATAGCAGTGCTTATCTGGGGAAAACGTATGACTCTAATCAAACACGGTGAACCACTAACCCCCCCAAAAAATGCATTTTTCTAACACATACACGGCGCATTTTGCATATTACACAACTCCTTTCCTCACTAAACTCAAAACCGATTTTATCGTACCCACTTCATTTCTACAGTGGCTTTTTTCATTATCAAATGTTCAATGCCTTACAACGCTCATGGTCCTCACGTTCACAAATCTTGGTTTTAAATGGTTATGCTGTGTAAGTCGAGGTGGTGGACTACTAGCCACTAAAGGAGCTTCTAATTGGAAATTGTGGTGTGAGCTGCTAGTGCTGTGGCATTCTATGCTGATATTTCCCCCATCAAGCAGCTTCAAATCCTGTTTGTGCTGTTTTTTCCACTTCAAGTTAATTTTGTTTTTGTATTTTGACATTTTCCATCATTGGAAGTGGGCATGGACAGGTGATTTTCATGCAAAATTTCACTGAACATAATGGAAAAAAATGATTTTAAACCATAGTGTTCTACAGATAATAGCCAGAATGTCCTCTTGTAAAATTACAGCGCCTCCTATGCATGAAATTTCATAGTACTTGTCATGCTTTCCAGAGGTTGTCTTGCTGCAGGTGTTTGCTAAAGTTGCTAAACTTAGAGGCGTTATGTCAAAAAAGTTATACATGTCTGTATTTCCAGTAGGGTTGATTACTGCAATTGCCTTTTCACAGGCCTTTCTAAAAAAGACCATCAAGCGTCTTCAGCTGATCCAACATGCAGTAGCAATGGTTCTTACAAGAACAAAAAGATCTGACCACATTACTCCAATTTTAAGGTCCCTGCACTGTCTCCCAGTAAGTTCTAGAATTGACTTGGAATTAATTGAATTAGTTCTTAATTGAATTAGAATTGAACTGGCATTGCTTCTTGTGTTTAAAACATTAAATGGGATGGAACCCAATTACCTATGAGATATGTTTCAGCTATATGCACCAAGTAGGTCTCAAAGAACACAGCAGAAAAATCTGTTGGTAAAACCTGCTGTTAGAACAAAATATGGTGAAGCAGCTTTCAGCTGCTATGCTGTTCAGCTCTGGAACCAACTTCCAGAAGGCATCAAAAATGCTACTACTGTTGGCAGTTTCAAACCTAGACTTAAGACCAAACTGTTCTCAGATATTTTTTGTTAGTCATTTATATTCATATTCATATTTTTTTATTCATATTCATTCATATTTTATATATATTCTTTGAAGCATTTAATGAGTTACCTTTAATTACTCATTTATACTCATTTTATGTATTTTATGCTTTTATGTCTTTTATTTACAATATACTTATCCTTTTACACGTATTTTATCGTTTCTGCTTTTACATATTGTTCTTTGCTTTTATTTTTATTAAGCACACTGAATTGCCTTTGTGTATGAAATGTGCTACACAAATAAACTTGATGATTGTACATGACCAATTTTGTGTTCCAGCCTTCTCCAAGATATTGGCAATTCAAAATCCTATTTTTAGAAGAGCACTCGGAGAGCGCAGACCTCTGCCAAGGCAGCTCAGATCACCACCAAAATCTCATCACTTTTAAGATAGCCACAAGAGGGCGATAGTTCTGTGGGGATCTCGCAATGGTGAAGAATCCTTTAAAAAAATCCTGGATCCAGATGGTAATCCGGATCACCACCAAAAGCTAATCACTTCTCACTTAGCCCATTTCTCAGCTATCCTGAGTTGTGTGTGTGCTCTGACTGCCATCCCAATGAGCTGTTTGGTACCCCGGAGACCCGGGTTCGAAGCCGGGTGCAGTGACATCTCCTCCCCTTCGCTACACCATCCATAACTTTTTGAGTTAAGTTGATGACAAACAAACAAACAAACGGGGGCGAAAACATAACCTTGGTGGAGGTAGCCTACTAGGGCTATGTGCACACAAAGCTTCATGTCCCCCAATATGACCACTAATAGTACATGTCTCTGGTAATCTAAGCTGTAGATGTTATAGATCTCACTTGCTGGATAACCTTACCTCTAACTGTTAGGCTGTCTATGTGCCGAGGTACACTAGATTTTTGGCATATCAATCAAGTCTGATTGATATATTTTTCAATTGCCCAAATCCAGTTTGCGTTTCTGTTGGTGATTCACATTTTTGATTATTTAGATTGGTTGGTATAGGACTGGACAAACTCTCGCCTCTGTGAAAAAATATCATGAACTATTTGTGGCTTAAGTCAGACATTTTTTTCACATGCCTTTTTGCAGCTGGAATATCTACATAGAAAAACCGTATCTGGACAATCTACATTAAGGCTGGATAAGCTCAAAAGCAGATTAGGGTTGGCAGTCTGCACATAGCCATCCAAACCTCACCTGTGTAGTAGACCGCTTCATCCCAGCCTTCATGTTTCCAGGCAGAGTTTCTAGTGTCCTCTCTAGACTGCAGGTCTTTGTAGGCTGCAGGAGAACCAAGTCACTTTCATTGCAGTTGTCAGTGAAAACAACATTTCAATACTAACTTTGTCCAGGTAAACAGAAATGTTTGCATTTTATTAAAGACACTTAAATAGCTTGACATTAATTACAACATGAACCTTTATATGTAAATAGTAATGTGAATGTAAATGTGAAATTTTCATTGCTATAGGATACAAGGCATCCTGGAACCTCCCCATAATTGATAAACACACACTTTTCAAAGTGACAAATTAAAAGTGTGCATAGTTATTAGTACATAACACTACATTTTTTGGAAACATATAGCTCTGTGTCCATTGTCAGGAGTCAGGCATTTGGCTGGACTTACCCCAAAGGTGATGGACCATGTACAGGCTCCCGATCTGAGAAAAGAACCCACCAACCGCCTCCTGGTTCTCCTGACGCAGTTCAATAGCACGTGCCCTGTCAACAGTCTCTTGGTCAGTTATTGGTCAAACAACAGGCTTAAAAGGAACATGCCACCTTTGTGCAAAATTAGCTTGGTTTGTTGATGTAAAATATGTTGTCGACCACTGACTTACATCAGAAGATACACATGCTTCTCTATATGTTCTAACAACCCAGTCTGATACACCCGCTGGGATAACACAAGTTATGCTAAGTTATGCTAACACCTGGGGTGACTGGGAGCTTTTTAACGTACACACCAGATACAGGTGAATATTCAATGATCTTACTTTGGTTTACACAGCACATAAGCCAATTTCTCAAAAAAGGTGTTGCGTTCCTTTAAGCATCACCTACATTTTACTGACAATGCAACAGCAGCAATACCTGTACAACTTCACATCAACTTGGCTTCATTTAGGAAAAAACTTCAATGCACGTATTATTTCCATTATAACAGATTTTTGTAATGATTTATTTAAATCATAAAATCAAATGATTTCACTTCAAGCACTTTGAGTAATCCAACATTTACTTAGATGTTAAAGGCTTAATTTTGTAGACCATGCTGATACAATATACTACTGAAAATAATCAACATATTTTATTTAATCAGTGTTGACCATTGTTATTGTTTCAATATGCAGTCAAAATATCTTTTAATAATTTTTAACCAGAGAATTAAAAGAAAATTCATTGTTTATGTAATGGCAGGCCAAATGTATTAGCTGAATTACAACATGCAAAACAAATATATTCCCTTAAATAAACAGATTAATTTAGACTTAATTTATTAAGTAGTTTAAACAAACCATTCAGCTACTATATCTGTAAAGGCAACAATAATAAGTCCATATAAGTAAACACCAGTAGTAAAAGAGAGCATCCATGATCCCCTTTAAAGCCCCTTCATATCTGTGCAAAACATATCAAAGTGAACATACAATATTACAGGAATGATTTGGTTAGATATTCATTGTGTTGTAAACTGGGTTAAATCCTCTAGCACACTACTGCTTACTGACAGAAGAAAGAGCAGACGTCTTACCAGTAGTTTCCCCATTCAATCATCGTCCCAGGCTGGAAAGAAAATACAGCAGTCAGCAGTGGCTTACTTTCCTCACATTACAAATGTGGAAAATTGTCCTCCCCTTTAAAGTCATTATGGACATGCCAATGTGCCTACTGATAAACAAACAGTAACAATTTATTTAGTAAGTCCACTCACAGAGACTTTACAGACTTTACGGACTTTCCACGTCAACACGTGAATAATCTTTCGAAAAAAGCGATAGGGCTTCGCACCTCTGGTGCAGATTGGCCTGCACCTCCGGTACTCAGGCCCCAAAAAATCTTCGTACATTCCCACAAGGTGTTAGGGTGGTCTTAAAATGAGATCCAAAATTATTTTCCAGACCTGTGAGGTCTTCTGTTCAGACTCTAATGGAATTTATTTTCTGTTAACTGTAAAACTGGCTGGAACTTGGAAAGTATTGATCTTAACATAAACACTACTTACACATTGTCTCCTGGGTAATATAGGTACACTTGGTATTTTTTTCAGAATGTTTTGAGACCTAAGTGCCTGGGCTGTGGTTCAACTGACGTGGAATGACCCAGATGATTCACTGCAATTATTTCTTTTGTTTATTATAAACCAACTTTTCACCTTAACCTAACCAAACCTTAATAAGATAAAGATTTTCAACAGATGGTTTCCTGATAGTCTCAGGATCTGTAGCATCTAGTCTATAGAACTACCTATTGGACTATCAAAATAAAATGTTACTGTGTTCCCTGCTGGGCCAGTGGGTAGCCTATGCTATGGGGCAAAGTAATGTAGCAAGGGCCCATCTTGTTGGCCAAATATTTTAATACGCAAAGGACAAGAGCATGATGAATGGAATCATACTAATTACTGCAGTTAGGCTGTGTTTTGCAATATGTATCTTACACGTTAGTACACTAATATTTTCAGTATCCCGTGCAAAGCTAGCGTACATATATCACATAGCCTAATGCACACCTACCCCAATGTACATATGCTATAATGCACACCTACCCTAAAGTATACATGCCATAATGCACACCTACCCCAATGTATATATGCCATAATGCACACCTACCCTGAGCTGGTATGACCTTAGCTCATATATGTTAGGGCCTGGTCGTGGAAGAGGCTCGTTCCAGAAGCTGAACTCCAAAAGCAGCTGGTTTCGACGAGACAAGAGCATCTGTCCGCGTGCTTTTCTAAAGTCCATAAATTCCTTTAGAATACAAAAAAAAAAAAACATCCAACCCATCATGTCATTATTTATAACAAGAGGTGCTTCAAAATGTTAAATTACACTCATGACTGTGAATGAAAAGATGTATTTATGTATGATAACCAATGCTCACATATGCATATATGCTGTTTTGCCATGACTACAGGGAAAAAAATACAGAAATATTTACTAAACATATAAACCTCCTCTAAAATAAATTACCTTATTCTTTTTTAGTTTACTCATTACATCAGTCAGTGCTGGATAGCCCCCTCGATACCTCCACAGGTGAACTAAGAAAGAGAGAACAGCATTAGAATTTAAGCACAAGCATCACTGGGGTCCTGAGAGAAAGGAGACCTCATAGGCTTTTTCACTGACCTTTTTACAGGTCTACTAAAACCAGATGAACATGCTTCAATGACCCAAAAGACATAATCTCCCTCAGACTACATGTATTCAGACTACACGTATTCTTAAAGATGAGATCAGTGTTCCAGCCCACCCCTCCCTTCTTCCCTCCTGTTCTGATTAGTGCATTCTTGCAGTCTCTTCTGATTGGTCAAAAAAGAGGCAGTGTCTAAGATCAGCTTTCAGTTCAAAAATGAAGGTTTAGGTTTATGTGATCAAAAAATATACACAATACATGTGCTCTGTCCTGCAAGGTCACAACTTGTGCTGGACAAGAAAAGAGGGAAATGCCAGCAGAGGTGAAAATATATGGGAGAGATGGTTACACTCTCTGCAAAGCACTTCAGACTGTTCCCCCCGGAAAACAAAACAGCAAATAGGGGTCAGTTCAATACTATTTGCAGGCAACAAGACGAAAGGCATTTGCACAGTTTGAAATAGCAGACTTCCAAGGAGATGCGGATGAGTTGCCGAGCTTTCTGACATACCTGCCTGGTCCTGCTCTCCATACCAGGTGTTCCAAGTTCCCACCAGTTCACATGTATACTGGGGATCACTGTGGATACTGGGAAGCACTTCTTCGCTGTGTGGGAAGAGATTAGTTATTCAGAAAAGGAATTCCTCAAACACATTGCAGGAACGACAGCTAAAAATAAGTACAAACATTTACTAAAACCTCTCTAGGAATGTTTACACAGATAGGGCATCATAATCATTCAAATCAAAGTTGTTAATTTTAGTATGCTGTTTAAGAATGAATATTAATGAGCATTAAAACATGCCATATTCCCTATTTTTTTAGTATTATAGCACAGGACATGCACATAAAAGTGGGTCTTACCAAAGCTTGTTGTAGGCCTCAAGACACTCTGGTTTGACATTGTGAACTACAAAAGAAATAGTTGTTTGAAATAATCCCAGGCAGGACAACCCACACTGGAAGTAGTAAGCCTTACACTTTTTAATCCATAACCCTTATTTTAGCAACACACATTTGCCTTCAACACTGTCAGCCTAAAAGTTTAAAATGCTGTTGTAGGCCTACACTGGATTTTGTAGAGGTTGTGGTCCTCTTTCTTGGCGAGCAGATGTGAGTGTGCAGCTTTCCTGGGGTCCACCTTGCGTACAAAGAGTGACTTGAACCAGCTGTCTTCACCGTTTTTGCTGGGTGTTGCAGAGAGAGATCTGGGGATGGGAAAAGCTGTTGAGTTTAACTCAGCGTGCATACACAGTTAGTTATTTTTACCAACTCCAAAAAGGTCAAAGGTATTTAGGCTTCTCTTCTCCTCTTGTTAAAGAACTACTGCAAAAGCATTGCATCAAATTAGATCCACCTGTTGCATGAATAGGCTACCTTACTTGGGATGTAGTCAATAAGTCAGATTTCACTACTCTAGAGTTAGTATTCTCCTTTCAAATGCAAACCAGGTGCAGTCAATGTTTAAATGTAACCAAACATGTTGTCATATCATATGAGCCAAGTTAGCCAAAGGTCGACATGTTCATGTTCCTATGGTTTTTATTGAATATTTCTGTTGCTGGAAAGCGCTGTTTCATTGAATGTGTTTCTTTGAAATACACTGAATAACAATCCAATTAGTAACAGTAACTTAGAATAGACTCTACGAAAGCAAGAACGCCATAGTCACATGTTATGTCTAATGACCTTGAGCGACAATTCAGTCATATCACATTAGCCTGAGATTACCAGTGTTTTCCCAACTGGGTCAAAACCAGTGCGTACAAACTTTTTTTGTTTGTATAGTGCGAAACGCATCGTTCATCTCGGACAATGAACACATCGACCTTCAAAAGGACTGTGCTAAACATGTTTAGCAAATTGGAAAATAAAAGTTCCTGTTTGCGTTGCTAGTTTTGATAACTTGTAAATAAATTGGCTAACTGATTAGCTTGCTTTACCGACAGTCTCGGGTGCACTGCTGTGTACGAACAACTACTTACACCTCAATCACAGGTAGCTAGCTGCACAAGTTAGCGAACAAAAACAACTACGGGCTCTGCTGTAGCCTCTTCTCTATAACTGTGGTTTCACCTTATCGTCACAGAAACATGCTGGTTCCCTCGGACACCCTTTATAGCCGGATTTAGGCCTTTTCCAACACTCTGAAGGACTCGAGTCGCCATCTTTCCCTGAATGATCTGTGTTGTTGTGTGGGTGACCACCATAGACTGTGACCACACAGTCCCAGACAAGAAACCTTGTGGTATGAACTTCTAACCTCTCTCCGCCAGAGGGCAATATATGGAAGTTGTTTCAAAGAGGTTAGTTGTTATTATATGTTCTTTTAGTTGTTTTGTAAGATACACTAAGCAACTCTTTGAGCGCGTTGCCCAACATAATTGGCTCTTAATTGTTCAAATGGGATGATTGTGAAAAGTTCCCTTTTGATCTAATTTCTCCTGATGAAGAGTGGGCTGCACATAATACATGCCTAGGCCTACATTAAACGGAAGCACATTGTTATGTCATAATAACTGAATATATCTTGGAGTTTGTATCTATATGAAGAACATTAAACCCCTGTATAACTAACACTGATGACATCTATTGCTAAACACTAATGAGAATAGTGAAAAAATACAGACCACCAGCCATCGTAACCAGGCACTGTTGTCATGGCTGCCCCCTCACATGTGTGATGGGTTAAGTGCAGTGGCTGACTTTTGTTGTGTGCATTGTGTGCTGTGGTGTGCTGTGTGATCACAATTGCAAAATCGGAATCACTATCACAATAATGAAATGGGTTGACTTCTGACTGTGTTGAATGCTTGGACTGTAGAATGTTGCCACAATTTATTGACAAAATGGCTCATACTCATTTGTGTCAGGTCCCTTCCACCTGTGACACAGACAGGGGTGAGAGTGAGAGTGCTGAATGCATTCCACTTTGCTGAGTCTCTGTCTGAGGTCTGCACCATGATGTACTGCCCCCAGTGGTGTGACCGCCGCAGTGTATTGAAATGTGGGAACTGTTGGTATGATGAGTGTGCAGTTCCCACCTTCTCGGTCCAAGATATTGGCAATACAAAATCACAATTTTTGCATTTACCCATATCACTAGGTGGCGCTATGCTTCAACTGAGTGTTTATGGGCTGGGTTGATATGCCTCTGTAACACAGGCATACTGACACAAAATCGTTGTCATGGGCAAAGTTGTTTACGAGTTATTTAACAAAAACTGTTTTTGGACACCTAGCTTCGACAAGAAACATCGCCCCCATGACGAAATGTCACAAAAGTTGGTGCACATGAAAAGAAAGCTTTTTAGAGTTGGCATGTCAACTTTGACCAATTTGCTTTCGCAATGTTAAAATTTTACGGAAATTGTTTTTGTTGGAAGTGGGCATTGACCAGTGTTTTCAGTACATGAGGGTGAATAGATTTCACAATAAAAAAATTGGGTTGTAAACATTTGCGTTCTCTAGATAATAGGCAAAATTACATTTCGTACAATAAAGTGTCCCCTATGGGCCAAATGTTATGGCATGTGCTGTGCCTTTAGAGGTCTTTGAGCTGATCGTGCATGACATATTTTGTGCAGTTCCCACCTTCTCAGTTAGCCTGGTAAACCCGCCCCTCGTACTTAATTTCATGTTGTGCAGAGGGTCTGGACCGGAGTCTCTTGAGGAGCATTTGGCAAGTCGCAGAAAGTACGGTCCAATCAGCGAACAGAAGGTGTGTTCATTAGCTGTGACGTTGACCTTGTGTGCTACATTTGAATTGTAGTGCGTAGGTAGGCTAATTGCATACGTGACGACCAGGCGTTAGCGATTGGGTAAAGGCAGAGGCACTTTTTTTAAAACTTCAGCAGAGTCCACACCTCCAGCAAATCGTTTCTGACAGTTTCTGTTCCAGACCCTCTGCATGAAATGAAATGAAGTACGAGGGGCGGGTTTACCAGGCTACTTCTCAGTCCAAGGTATTAGGCAATTCAACATTTCAATTTTTGCATTTACCCATATCACTAGGTGGCGCTATGCTTCAACTGAGTGTTTATGGGCTGGGTCGATACGTGTCTGTAACACCAACATATCACAAAAATGTTATGTTGTTGGGTGAAACGTTCATTGAGTTATTCAGAAAAAACTTTTGCCTGTTCCCCTCTTTGATGGACACTGGCACAGTGAGGGGGGTTGCCCTTGGGGGCCAAAAGCTCCTATTCGCTCACAAACTACTAGGGCTACATGCCTACAAAGACTCATGTCCCCCAGAATTCCAGTGTTCCGGCAATCGTTGACAAAAAATCAGTAAAAAAAAAAGGGAAGAAAGTCGCGGCAACACCAATATGACCGATTTCGCTAGCTTTGCTCTGCCATAATAATGACACAGGTCTTCTTTTTGAGCAGGCACTCTCACAGACAACAAGTTAACCATTAGACTGTGCAGATGATTTAATGATAAATTTTAATTCTAGGATGACACATATTATGGATGATATTGCCCCTTTAAAAACGAAAAGAGTCACTGACAATCAAAAAGCACCCTGGAAACTGAATCCAATGGTAAAACTGCTTAAGAGAGAGTATAGAAACTCTAAACGAAAGTGGAGTAAATCTAAACTTTAGATTCATTATCAAAATCCATGAAGAGATGCTTGGTAAATACAATTTGGAAATTTCTAAAGCAAGACAGTCTTTCTTTTCTAACAATCTAATTATCAATTCTAATAATCTAACAATACCCGTGTGCTGTTTTCTACTGTTGAGAAGTTAACAAATCCCTCATCACAGTTGCCTCCTGAGCTTTCCAAAGTTAATAAATGCAATGACTTTGCATCTTTTTTCAAACGAAAATTTGATAAAATATGACTGGATATAGCATCTCAGTTCCAAATAGCTCAAAATCTGGAACCATTGGCTGTAGAGAGAGGGGACCTCAGCCTAATGCCAACATTTAGCTTAACTGACTGAAACCCTTGAAAAAAACATACAAAATGTCAGTTCTTCCACATCTGAACTGGATATTTTGCCTACGTTTTTTTTTTCCAGATCTGTTCTTCATCTAATATCAGACGATCAGATTATAACATTATATAAGATTATATATATAAGATTACTTCAGATTATCAACCATCACTACAGACTGGCATTTTTTATTTCTCTTTGAAAAATGCAGTTGTTAAGCCCTTACTCAAATAGAATAACCTTGATGATTCAGTGCTTAACAACTACAGGCCCATATCCAATTTACCATTTATTGAAAAATCGGGTTTCCGTGCCAATCACAGCACTGAAACAGCTCTTATTAAGGTCATAAATGATATACGTCTTAATTCTGATGCTGGCAAAATATCAGTCTTGGTGTTATTGGACCTTAGTGCAGCTTTTGACACTGTTGATCACTGCATAGTACTACATCGACTCGAACATTGGGTTGGATTCACTGGTACAGTTATCAATTGGTTAAAATCATACTTACAAGAACAGCTCAATCAATTACCATAGCTATGCTGACGACACTCAAGTTTACTTAGCTCTCTCACCTAATGACTATACCGGTCTCTCTATGGGTGTACTGACCAAATTAACAACTGGATGTCACACAATTTTCTTCAGCTGAACGCAGATAAAACTGAAGTAATTGTATTTGGGAAAAAGGAAGATAGACTTAGAATCACCACTGCTCTTCAGACTTAGGGGCTTAAAGCGAAAGATACTGTTAAAAAATCTGGGTGTCTGAACTAACATTCAACAGTCATGTGAAAGCAATCACAGATCTGTATTCTATCACCTAAAACATTGCTAAACTTAGAGGTCTTATGTCAAAAGAAGATCTAGAAAAATGTGTACATGCCTTTATTTCCAGTAGGGTTTCTTGCTGCAATGGCCTTTTCACTGGCCTTCCTTAAAAGAACATCAAACAGCTTCAACTGATCCAAAATGCAGCAGCAAGGGGTCCCTGGACTGCCTCCCAGTACATTATAGAATTGACTTTAAGGCATTGCTTCTTGTGTTTAAATCATTAAAATGGGATGGGACCCAATTACCTATTGGATATCTTTCAGTTATATGCACCAACTAGATCTCTAACATCACATCAGAAAAGTCTGTTGGTAGAACCTGATGTTAGAACAAAATGTGGTGAAGCAGCTTTCAGCTGCTGTAAAGCTCTGAAACCAACTTCCAGAATACATACAAAAATGCTCCTACTGTTTCAAATCTAGACGTAAGACCGAACTGTTTTCAGATGCTTTCTGTTAATGTTTTCTACTAATTTTATATTTATTTTATGTGTTTTTATTTACCACATACTTATTTTACTTTCATAGTTTACACTTATTTTACCTTTTATGCTGTTACACTTACTTTATCTTTTAAGCTTTTACATATTGTCCTTTGCTTTTAATTTTGTGAAGCACATTGAATTGCCATTGTGTATGAAATGCGCTGTACAAATAAACTTGCCTTGCTTTGCCTTCAGTTAGGCAGGTTTTGTTTAATGAGACATTAACAGCTAATAACTGTGGCTGCAATACTGAAAAAAATATATAGATAGATATTTTTATAGATATATATATATCTTAAAAATACAGATATTATTAAAATACAGTATGTAAAAATACATAATGTAGTTGCTATTCCTTAGACTTCCTTTTGTAGAAGAGAATTTACTTTAAAAATTATAAGCCCTTGATGTGGATAATCCTGCCATCAGCTGATAAATCTTACATGCAATTTAGTATCTGGTTTATTACAACACACTAATGTGTGTTGATACCTGCATCCATGCAAAGTTCCTGAGTTGTGTAAATTATTAGGCAGTCTGAAGCAGTCTCTCTCCAGCCCAGCTACTCCCGAGAGCGCTGCACCTGCTTAGCCGGGCACGCTAGGCGCGATCCCGCGAACTATGTGTGGGCGCGCTCTTTATGGCAGGTCTCAAAAGGGGGGGTAGCAGCGCATGAGTGCGTCGTCGTTACCAGGGACGGGGTGTAGCTGTGAGTAGAAAAGCATCCACGGGAAAAAAAAAATCAAAACATCTTGACTAGCCCACGCAGTTGTTGACTGTATGACAGCAGCAGCCGCGCTCATGTTAAGCAGAAGGATGAGAAAGCAATCGGGACAGGGCAGCGCTTTGATTGTTTCCTAGGAACCTAACAGCACCGGGAAATAAAAATGGAGTGGTAGGCGATCCGCGGCGCGAGAGGCGCGTCCACCTGCTGCTACAGAGGAGTCCTGGCTCGTGGGTTAAAAACAAGGTGAGCTTGCTGCTAAATACAGCGTGGGAACCACACGCTGTCTAATCTTTTATTCCTGAATTGCATGAAACGGGGGTAATATCGGGGATACAGCGGCCCTTATGTGTGTGGTGGACTGTTACGGTGCGGATCAGCCAAAGATGCTCGGTCTGAGCATGCAACAGCGAGGGAAAGACGAATACGTGATACTACTTCTGCAAAACTGATAGAGTAAAATGCGTAACCTTTTACGCGGTGTATATGTCAGTTGTTTGTCATAACATTGGCCCTCGGACTGGCTGCACACCCTGCTGAATGAAAGCAGATGCGAAAGGCCGGCCATCGATTTGGCTGGTTTTGCTCTCTGCAGGCAATAATGCCCTGCCCCCCAGTACACGTCCTCTCTCTCTCTCACACACACACACCAGTCCCTTCCACTGAAAATAAAACGTCAGAATAGTATTGCTCTGTGCAAACTAGGCCTGCATTATGCGATGATGCTAGTATGCTGCAGTAGTCTGTACAGACTACTCTTTTCCCGATTTATTTAGTTGGCAGTTTGAACAAGAGATGTGGCCTGTATGCAGGTCTGTTATGATAACATGCGGCACTACAGCACGCCTGACAGACGGTACTGACTGAACTGAAACAGATTTTCTGTTTGCAGTCTATTCCTATTTACGATGTCGCATCTTTAATTATTATTATTATTATTATTATTATTATTATTATTATTATTATTATTATTATTATTATTATTATTATTATTATTATTATTAATAATAATAATTATTATTATTATTATTAATATTAATATTATATTATTATTTAAGCGTAAACTTGCTGGGCCTCTCCTGGTCCAGTCATGTCTGATGCTTCTGAAGACAGGAAGATGGAGATGCTATTGCATTGTTAGTTTTTCGTTTGTTTGTCTTTTAGATGACCTTCAAATAAATGTTTCAATTGATTGGGAGGCACTAAAGGACCATTTACATGACTGTTATGTCTCTATGGCTTGTAACCATGAGAATGCAGAATCAAATTGTTGTGTTAATACAGTGTAATGTGTGGGTAGTTCATGAACCTAAACACATTTAATGTACAGTAGTAGTGAATTTGTATCTGTGTGTGTGTGTGTGTGTGTGTGTTGTGTGTGTGTGTGTGTGTTTGTGTTTGCAGATGTGTGTACAGGGTGTTTTATTTACAAAACTGTGCCTCTGTTTGCTGCAGTAGTTTGTGTGCCAAGGGTAGATTTCACTAACATAAAATAATGTCAGACTTAAAGCAATGATTTTAATCTGAAGGGTTGATAACAACAGTATTTTCCAGTAGCCGTACACAGTCTGCTTTTTTCCTAGTTTTTTATTGCAGTTGTCTACATTTTCCCTGTAACCTAAACATTGTATGCATAAAACACACATAAAAGTGCAAGCTAGGCCTACATTAAATGTCCAGGCCCACTGGTAAAATTACCCCCCCCCCCCCCCCGTTTGTCCAGAGGCATCTTTATCTCTGATGAAGTTCTTTACCTGTAAGGCTAGCGAGGTGCAGTCTCCTGTTTCTCTCAACCTTACCATTCCTCTGTTATCAGAATCACTTTTGCTGAGGCTCCTGTCCTAGGAATGCTCTCATAAAGTATCTTCAACCCGGAGGAGCTCCTCTCTTTCTCCTCTTTTGAAGTTCACTGGTGCAATTCCAGTTTCATCATCTACCCCTTCTGTACCTTATACAGAAGCTGTACCAGGCTTACATTTTCACCTTTGAGATAACTGATATTACATCACTGTTACAGAAAATGCGCATTGGCTGCTTGGCCGGCAGATTCCCTGATATTTTTGTATACTGGGATACCTGACTGTGAGTTCAATTAGTTTATCTTCCTTAGCAATGGAATTCTATTTTCTGATTGGCTGATAAGGTGGGCATTAAGTTCGCATCACAAAGTTTTTTGCCTCCACCTTGCCATTATTTCCATGGAACAGGTCACCTTGGCGGGCTGTTATCCCTTACTTGAATCTCAGATATCGCCATTTTGTGGCGTTGCTGTTAGTGTCATAATGGGAGACTGTTGTGTGAGAGTTGTGTCTTATGCAGATGTAAACCTACCTTTTGAAAGGCCCACTACATATTTATAACCATTTATCTTAGAACTAAAGACCTGAAACCAGGGAAGAACTTAACTGACTGTGTGACTCTACCCAAGATATGCGGCTGAATGAACCTTGCAAAAAGACTTGAGCAAATAGTGCTGTTTTTACCATGTTAGAGTATGGCAAGAGATTGCGTAGAGGGCAAACATTTCATAGTTTGAGTGGGATTACAGCCTAAGGATGGTTTCACAGCACATTGTTAGTATGCTAGCAGTCATTTTATCTGCACCAGAGTTGTGCTATGTATATTTTTTTGAAAGCTGTTCGGGTGGTGAGATGACTAGTTTTTGATCAGAATTCCACACTGCTACTTGTGTTGAGTATATTGATTCCATTGCAGTTCTGACAGCTGGTTGGCTTTACTGCATTCCTTTAAACATCCACATAGGTTCAAGACTGCCTCCATAAAAGTCCATATGTAGGAGCTAGAGGAAGCACCAGTTTTTCGAAACAGGACAATAAATTGGCCTTGGTCTTCAGTTAGGCAATAAAGTGCAAATAGAGCTGTATCTAAGCTCTTAATAATGGAGCAATATCATTCTGTTAATTGCAGAAAACACTGGTAATACAAGTGTTTAGTCTCCTAAAAAACCCTGCTGTTTCTGAAACACGAGAAAGACTTAAAGCAATAATAAATAGTTTTCCTCTTTGGTTGCCCTACAGGTTGAAAGCGGATTTGTCCATTAGGCCTTCTGTCGTAAATAAATTAACCTACCACAGCCATACTGTTGCATGCACGCTTATCCAGTTTGTTATCCACGTTTATCCAGCACTGACTTTGGAAATAACAATGTCCTCAGATAAGGTGGAGTAGGCTATGTTGCTTGATTTTATGAAAGTATGATGTATTGTGACATGAGAAACCAATGAAACAAAGTAGGCCTAATGGCATTGCTTTAAAAACAGTTTATCAACATAGATTTACACAGGGATGAAAAAAAATGTCCTACCAGTTTATTATGTAATAGCCGTTTGCATTGATCCCAGTAAAAATCTTGAACATTTTATGGGAAAAAAGTTGCAGAGACAGGCAACAGTGTTTTAGTGACTGCATTGCTACATTATTACTGGAATAGTGAGAAAAATCTCCTTATATTGTTACTACTTCTTCTTTGAGCAACTAAAGTTCTAAATTACAATTCATGCCTGCAAGCGTTTGACAACTCCAGTAGCAACAAATCCAGGTGGCCACCACTCTTGGACCTTGTAACCTCCTTCGGCTCTCGCCAATGAGTGCAAGCTGGTCCGATATTCACTCTAGTTTGACCTCTTTGTCTATCACGGTCCAGTTTTCTTTTCCTCTCCTCGTCCAACATTCTAATTCTATAGCCGAGTCCACTCCACCCCACCTCCACCGCATTCGAACTACAGAGCGACTGCCTGCTCCTCCAAACTTACATAGTGTTATAGCCCATGGACGGTGGCAAAGCGAATTCAGAAGTGGCTTTTACCCCGTTACATGTTGATGAACCACTGAAACGATTTTGGGCACATTATTTTAAGACTGAAAAAATAAACTATATGTGCACACACCAGGGCAAGAGCTTGATTCCTATGTGTCTGCATGGTGCTATACCATGATGTGTACAACTACTCTCTTCTCTCTCATCCAGTTAGCAGTCAGGGGAAATTGCATTTACTGTGGCACATTATTTTTGTGTTTGTTTTACTTAATGAGTATGGTTTCTTTTGGAGTTGCTAGTACACTTGAAAAAACATACTGTGTGTGCTTTAAAGCCTGTAACAGTTCTTTATTGTGTACCAAATAGCAGATTGGACGTAGGGGAAGGTATAGGGTGTAGACAGAGAGGAGAGTGAACATCAGATGCTGTTTTCAGCATGAAATGGGATTATAGTCAACTGTAGCATAGAGGAGGTCAGAGCATATGCTACACACTGCATGCTGGAGATAATAGATAGCACAGTAGATCAGGACCAGATGTGGTCTTCACCTAGCCTGGTAAGACCCGCCCCTTGTACTTCATTTCATTTCGTGCAGAGGGTCTGGTCCGGACGCTCTTGGGGAGCATTTGGGGACTAGAAAATTTAACGCTCCAATCAGCGAACAGAGGGTGTGTTCGTTAGCTGTGACGTTGACCTTGTGTGCTACATTTGAATTGTAGTGCGTAGGTAGGCTAATTGCATACGTGATGACCAGGCGTTAGCGATTGGGTAAAGACAGATGCACTTTTTTTAAACTTCAGCAGAGTCCACATCTCCAGCAAATCGTTTCTGACGGTCTCTGTTCCAGACCCTCTGCACGAAATGAAATGAAGTATGAGGGGCGGGTCTTACCAGGCTAGTCTTCACCCAGCACCAGATCAGAGCTAGATCCATAACATTCTAGAATCTCCATGACCCATGAGGCACTTCTGGACCGTGGTACATACATATAGGCTGCTGTCTATGTTTGTTTGTTTGTGTGTACGGGGAAGGGCAGAGTTACATGGAACACAATCCAGATTGGGAAGAGTGAATCCCTGTGGCAATGTGAGTCTAATTTACAGAATTGAGAGAGAATAACCTTCCAGTCGTTCACAAAAATGGCACAAATCTTCAGCCGGTTAGCTGAGCTAGGCTAATTAGTGGAACCACCTGTGCAAAGTGCACTGATTGAACCAATGCATTGTAGGACTTTTGTTCATAAGGCCAGGTCCACCGTCTCTGAGTGCTGGCTTGCATTTGTGAAGCTGCTCTCTAATGGGTCAAAGGAGTTAAGTTGTATGCAACTGGACTTCTTTTGGAGTGTAAAGACATTTCACCTTTCATCCAAAAGGCTTCTTTAGTTCTGGCCTGATGATGAGGAACTAGGATGCATATCTCTGGACCACTAGAGGCGGGGCTCTGAGCTGTAGACCACACCCCTAATCATGTGACAAAAGTGTCACGAGTCACCCATTGGTGTAAAAAGAAAATTGGCATGTTTAAACATTATACTGAGTTGGTATATTTGCTAAGTTTCAAAAGTAAGCCTGTTGCATTTCGAATGTCACTATTTTTACCATTTTGGTCGAGAAGACTAACAATGCTAGTGCTAAGGGCATAAAGAAAGCTTAAACGCTATTTTTAAACCATTAAAAAGCTTGGAGAAACTTCATACCTCATTGCTAGTATAACAAAGGCCCTGGCATTCAAAACGGGGCACTTTGTAAGTGTACATATTGTTTATTAAAAAGAGTGTTCTTACAGGTAGTACTTTGCTAGTCGTTGCCATAATGAAAATCCATACAAGTTGATCGACGACGCAGAAGTGAAAGCGTCACGGAGTGACTGCCTAAGGAATATTGCAGAGACAGTGGAACACGGAAAGTGCTACAAAAATTGGAGGAAGATGCACACCCAAGAAGACATCCATACTTATTCAAACGAGTATACAGTTGCAGAGTTGATGAAAGGGCTGCCAGAGAGACAGCCACAACCCAATTGACTTGTATGGACTTTCATCATGGTTGTGACAAGAAACTACGGCAAGGTTGCTACCTGAAAAAACGCTTTTTTATAAACAAATGTGAAATGTGAACACTTCCAAAGTTGTCAATGCCTTGTTTTGAACTCACATCTCCACCTCCAGTGGTTCAGAGATATAGACCCTGGTTCACCATCATTAGGGTGACTTATAGTGAATAAGGTGGAGGGACAGTCTGCCTGTAACAACATGGGGTTCGATGCCTTGTTAGACGCCTCCTCAAGGGCCCCTCAGTCATGGATGAGGCTGCAGGAGAGCACTTGCTATTCACTCCCCCAACCCCATTTTCAGTCCCCCAACCCCATTTTTATTCCAACTGGGACAGGAATGGAACCTGTGACGCTTCAATCCCAAGATCAGCTCCCTAACTATTAGGCCACAGCTGCCCCCCCCCCCCCCCCCCCCCCAAAAAACAAAGAAAAAGAGGAGCTTTCCCGGGTCTTGAACCGAGGTGGTTTGGCACGGAGCAAAGGTGATAATCCTCCTTACTACAGGATGTCCCCCAAACATGTCTTTATGGTAAGCCTTCCTCACCCCCAGAAAAGTTAACCTAATATGACATAGCATTTGAAAAGCCAAGCGAGACAGCAACTGAAAGACCCTGCTGATGTGTGCCTGGATGTGTGCACTTTCTGCAGGTCCTTATCAGCATCTGATTACAACCAATGCATGACAGCGATTCACAGAGCCACAGAGGCTGGGAGCCCTGTCAGCTCCAGTTTAAAGTTGTACGTGTTACGCGAACAGCAAACACAAACAAGTTCTGATCCATGCCTGAAGGTTCAGTAAATGCAAAGGTGGAATCAGTTGACTGACTCAGTATGAACTGGTTAATGATAATTTGAGTAATAATATCATGTCATATTGGGGCTGCTTGCATTGCTAGTATGTTTACATAAGCATACACATTTTAACGCATAAGAACATATAAACTATAAGAAATGTTATGACAGTACACAGGAATAGACACAAAACATATGTATTGTCTTTAATTACATCCTAAAATAGCTTGCATGATTTATGTAATAAAATACTTTAACACACTGTTGTTTATTCCACCTTTAAATAGCATGCAGCAGGAGAGGTTTGCCTGTGCATTAACAGCTGGATTATAGTGGTAATGTTAAGTGACTGACATGTTTACCAAGTTTTATTCACCAAAAAAAGATACTAAGGCACTCACTGGTTTCCCACACATCTGTGCAGCATCACAGTTTTACGCCTACACTCTAAAACAGGAGTTTGGACTTTCTTTGTTTCTCTCGAAAGTTTTTTTATTCTTTATTAATTTAATTTATTTCACCAAGATGTTGCCTTGGTTAACAGGGAGATGAGAAATGGTTCTGATTATGCCTCTAACACCTTAACATGCCTACACTGTAACCATTTGTGCACATCCTTAAGGCCCGTTCACATCCAGAATGATAACTGTAAAGATACCCATAACTATAACGTTGTAAAAATCGTTTTAACTTTAGTGAATGGTGCCGTTTACATATCAAGTATAACGACAACTTTAGGCTGAACGATATCGTTAGAATCACTTTCAGAGCGATTTTATGAACTGTAAAGGCACTGTTAGCCAATCAGAATTCATAAGAATTCACAGGATGTCATGTTCTATTATTTGTTTAAATGACAACTAGAATGTTGCCGTTCTTTAGTGTGGACGTCCATATCGTTGTAGTTATAGTTGCCGTTATCATTATAGTTCTTGGTGTGAATGGACCTTTACCCAAGCTTTATGTACTTTGTCTCGTTGAATAAATGATGTACCTAGTGCTCACTCCAAGGTGCACCTGAACAAGGCACATAACCCCAAGTTGTTCCAGGAGGGAGCTGTTCCTATAGTTAGGTCACTGTAAGTCGCTCTGGATAAGAGTGTGTGCTAGTGTGTGCACGTAGTTACATTTACAATGCTTATCAGGGATAGATTTGTGGTAGAGAAGCTGCTGTGTGGGACACAACAAAGTGGACAGTATGATGAGAAGAGAAAGAGAAAAGCATGATGTAATAAAGAGTTAAAATCTGTAATGCTTTTACAAAGGAGACAGAAACTAAAGATGTTACAGAATGTAGGATGTTAAATTCTGAGCATGAGCTCACTGCAGTGAAAAATGCTGTAATATTTTGCGATGCTATGGAACTCATCTGTATGCTGTGGTGTACTGATAAAGTGTGTATGATTTGTTTGCGTGTGTGCGCATGTGAGTGTGTGTCCCTGAGTGTGTGTGGGGGTGGAGGGCCAAGGAGAACCAATAAAGCTGAGCATGTAGGACTGACTTTGTCATATTTTTATGAGAGGTCTGTGTTAACACTACACTCACTGGGGCAAGTGATAATTGGTGATTCACCAAGTACTGAAAAACACTGGGTAAGAGAAACAAGAATATGAGCAGGTAAAGGCAGAATCAGAAACGTTAAAGACTACAGCAAGACGGCTGTTTGAAGCCTGTTTTTATAGGCAACTAACTGCAGTCCCGAATTTAAATTAATTTTAATGGCTCATTTGGTCATTTATAGAATACATGAGTTCCTGGCTAAAATCTAAGTAATCTAGAATACTACATTCTACAATCTAGAATAGAACATTATACTTTGGAAATGTAAGACTTGCCTTTGTAATTTGCTTTTTAAAGGTTTTTGTTGTTTGTTTTTGTTGTTTTTCTAAGTAGGTAGCTTTAAATTTAAAAATCCACGATGTTGCTTCCGCCTGTATTTCAGCTTCTCTGAGTTATCTGCCTGAGAAGAATAAGGTTAATAACTAGTATATTTACTCACCAAAAAAACAATAGCTGAATTTACGTGCCATACCATGGGGTACTTTAAGAAATGGAAATAAAATAAACAAAAAGTCTAATCAATTTTTTATTTAAGCCTATGCATTATTGATGGAAATGTCCACATACTGTACCATGTGCTATTCATTAGTAATCTGCTATGATTTTCACTGTGTTGTGCCACATGGCATGACATGAATATGGCCTTCCTTAACCAAGTATTATCACTTAGCTGCAGGGTCATTGGCTACAAAAATCCTCTCAAATATGGTGAACTTGTACTGGACATTATTTTCCATGTAAGGTGTTTTAATATGTGATGCAGATATATGCAGTTGAACAATTTGATTATTATGTATGTTGCACTACACCATAAAGGTATATATTCACATTATACTTTTTTAAATTGTTACCATAGGTTGGATACAGGGCAGAGATGCCTGAAGGAAACAGAACTATTAATGGTTGATGGACGTTCTCCAGAAATCTACGTGCAAGCTTCAACAAATAAGTATGTGGATAAAAGTAGACGAGTATACACAGAATTACTTGTTCACTTGTACAAGCAGACATTATAAGGGAACAAAATCCTTTTCATTGGACTGCTGTTTTATAGATGCTACTGCATACTTTTTTGAGATGTTGCCTTAAAGTTTGAGCACTAATGAAGACAAACTTCACCTATTATATTTTCACCTAAGAATTCAAGTTTTCCATACACTTCATATCTTAGCTGAAAAAAACAGCTCCTCTCGATCAAGGACATGAGCCATAAACACAGTATTAGGTTTGGCACATGCTAATTTCAGCCTTCATGTCGGGACACATACAGAGAGGAAATAAGAGTAATTGGTAATTGTTAAAGTGGGCAGAAGAGAGAAGCGATAAAATTGGAGACAGATAACCGGAGAAAATTGACAATTGAGAGTGCTGACATAATAATGAGACTATTGGAGATTCTGCGAGAAAATTATTGCTCAGCTAGCATGGTTATCATGGTTGTGGTGTGGTGGTTGTAGTGTTTAAATTCTCAAATTACTGTTAATATGAAAAACAGTAATGTTTGTGTTACTGCAACAACCAATTTATAGTCACCAGCTAAAATTAGTTGTTTTTGTCTGTCACAAAATTGAACTTTTACCTTTGAGGTTCTTCTTGTGTCTGAGACATAATGCAATGTTTCATTTGTTGCTTACTCTGTCTGCCATCTCCGTTCTCTTTCTTTTTTTCTTTCTTTCTTTCTTTCTTTCTTTCTTTCTTTCTTTCTTTCTTTCTTTTTTTCTTTCTTTCCCTATGTCTTCAGCTCCAGAGCCAAGCATAGAACAGTTCCACAGTCCAAGAGTCTGCTCCGCTGCTGTTTACCCAACGTGGACTCCTCACACAGTCAGTGTCCCAGCTAACAGCTCAGCGGCCGTGTCCTCCTCGTGCTGCCCCTGCATCTTGGACATCCCTGATGAGACCACAACCCCCGCAGCTTCTCTCTCTTCCCTTTCCTCCCTCTCCTCGTTTTCATTACTCTCTCCTCTCTCCTTTTCCTCCTCTTCCTCCTCCTCCTCTTCCTTGTCTTCCCTCTCCTCTGTCTCCTGTACCACGCCAGTAACACCTTGGCATCTGAGCTGTGCAGACAAGACCCATCTCTGTACAATGGAGTTGGGTAGTGGTGGCAGTGGTGGTGGCGGTGGCTGCAGTGAGGGGGCAGGAGACTGTCTGAGTTCTCACACCAAAAGCCCCGCAGACCCTGACACTTGTGAAACTGTCCTGGGCCTTGCTCAGGACTTCCAAACCTGCCCAGCCTCAACCATCGAGTGCCTCAGCGCTGCCCCTGGAGAGCAGGTCCTGTCCGATCAGCTCCTCAGCGGGTCAGTCAGTGCGGTCGCAGAAGCAGCAGCAGTGGTGGCCGTGTCCGGAGTGGAGGAAGTCACAGTGCAGTTGATACGAGAGGGGAGTGAGTCAGATGGGGATGCGGCAGCGGTTGCCGTGGCAGCACAGAGCATCTATGAGGGCCTGGGGGAGGAGGAGACACAGGACTGGAGTTGCCTGGAGTCACTTATCAGCGAGAGCCGCATGGAGCTGTTAGACCTCTGCTCCCGCAGCGAACTCGCTGTCAACCTTTTCTGTGAAGAAGACGTTGAGAATTACATGTTCCAAGAGGAAGACACGTCCCTTGCTGGGGATGTCTGCTCACTTAAGATTCGATATGAGTCTTTTCCAGATGGGGTGCACGAGCGCAGTGGTGATGGCGACACTCTGGTGCAGCAGGAAGTGCAGCACCTTGGCTTTTTCCCTGCTTGCACTAGGCGGGACACATTGACTGAAAAGCCAGAATCGTGGGACATGGATAGAGGCGACACCCTCTCGACAACCCCCGTCATAAGTCCTGCCAGCCAATCACTGTTCGACTTCAGTAGCTCACCCGGGGAGTCGGCAGAGTTCAGCGATGATGAGAGCTCCTGCACAGGGTCTTCTCCGGACACCTGGCTGGCCCGGCGGGAGCATGGCAACCTGTCCCGGGAGAACTCCAACTCCTCCAGCCAGCTGAGTTACCGTCTCCGCGCCAAGAGGAAGGTTGCCTTCCGCGAGGACTACCTCTACGACGTAGACTCCATCGAGGGTGAGAGGAATGCGGAGAACCGGGCTGAGAAGAAGAAAGCGATGAAGATTGGACCAAAGGGGGAAAAGGATGATGACTGGTGTCCCAAGAAGAAGCGCAAGTCACACCGCAAGGACCCACCTGTTATCATCAAATACATAATCATCAACCGCTTCAAAGGCGTCAAGCACATGACAGTAAAACTTGGGAGAGTTGATGCAGCTACCAGCTCTGTCTGCTTGAGTGAGGATTCCCTGACCCAGTATGAGAAACTCGCACCTCTGAAGGCCTTTTGGCAAAGCCAAAAGGAGGAGCAGCTAGCACTTGGCAGCAAGGTGAAGCACCTCAATGGCTGCAAATTTCCACCAGGCTCTGGTCTGAAGAAACGCAGACACAGGATCACCAAACGACTAAGGATACAGCGGATCCATGCAATGGAAAAAGTTCCTGCTGCAGACAACATACAAGAAGTGACATTGTCTCAGATGATCACAACCAAACCAGAAATGTTGACAGATAACATGCTAGCAAGTGAGGCAGGAAATCTCCTCTCTGATTGCCCAGTGGGTCAAGGAGGACCACGAAGAAGAGCAGTCAAGCAAGTTAGTGAGGACATGTGCAAGGGCAGCAAACCCATTCCAGTGAGAAAGTTTAGAAGCGAGGCTCGACTGAGGGCTAAGAAACTAGCAGATGCACAGGCTAGACATAGCATGGAGGAGGAAATTCCATCTAAGGAAGTCAGTGTCTGTGGTACACCATGTGATTCTAGCACAAGCAACCCCCAAGACTCAAAATTGAGCACCAGCAGCAACGCAACAGACAAATGCACTTTCACCTTAAACTCTCAGGGGGGTGCCGCTTCTGCCAACGTGGCCCCTCTCCCCGGAGGCTATCTTCAGACCTTGCTGGAGGCATCGGATTCATCAAACAGTGCTTGCACATCTTATTTCCCACTGCCACAGCAGCCACAACCACAACAGTCCCAGCCATTCCTTCTTGGGGTGCCCTTTCAGCCCCCCCAAAGCTGCGTCCTCTCACCCCCCTCTGAGTCAGAGCTCCCACAGTCCCCCAATGCCTGTGGCACTGGCTACCCTGCAGAAAATCAGCAAGCCCAAGGATACACTGCTGACACCACACATCACACAGACATCAACTACCCCACAGTGTGGCCATCCCAGTCTGGAGAGACAGACCAGATTCCTTTCCCATCTGCTATTGCTGCTCAGTCTCCCATGCTGCCCTCTGGCTTTCCCAAGCACACACTGCTGACTGCTGACAGGAAAGCCACTGTAGGTTACCATGCTGTGTCATCAGGTGGAGACAGCAGAGGGGTTGCACCCAGCGAGGAGTCCCTGGACACCGAGCAGCACCAGCAGCAGCTTCTTGAGCTTGAGTACCGGCTGAGCCCCAGTGGAGCTCAAGGTGATGGGGTTGTCGGGCGGCTCGTCAGTTTCGACTCACTTGGCTCGCTCTCTGTTGCTTCCAGCAATTACAGCTCCTTGAGCCTGCATGAGGGGGAAGGCGAAGGGGAGGAGGGTGAGATGAACGACAACTTCCTGTCCCACTGCAGTCCACAGCTGGTGCTACAGCAGAGCCTGGAGGAAGTGACCCCACTGCGGGAGTCCACTGACCTTCTTGACATCTCCAACTTCACACCGGACAAGTTCCGTCACACCTCCCTGTCTGACATGTCTCCTCCAGACACTCCCAGTCCTTCACCTCATCTGATTCGACAGGGCACGGGTTTCACCACTGAGCCAGGAGCCTGCGAGGTGCACTGGGAATGTGGAGTGGTCAGCTCAGAACTTGAGGATGTGAACGGATCAAGACACACTCACCTGCTTCAGATACATTCCTTTGGTCCGGATGATGAAGGCGAGGAAGAGGGCAACAGCAAGGACAAGGGCGGTTTAAAAGGTCAGAAAGGGCCAAAACGAAAAGGCGCAAAGTCAGGACCCAAAAAGACTAAATCCCCCAAAGCAGCCAAGGGAGAGCAAAGCAAATCCACAAGGCAGGAATCTAAGTCCGCACGACAGATCAAAGCCATACTGGAGGGCAAGGCCAACAAAGGAACAGCTGGTTCTCAGAGTCCCTCAGCTGCTTTGGTAGGCATCACAGGGGAGTGGCCTGGTGTCGGAAGTTTGTCCGATGACGACCAGCAGGAGTTCAAGGAGCCATCCAATATCCTGTCCAACATTGTGTCTGGCATGGCGGAGGTTCAACGCTTCATGCAGGCATCCGTTGAGCCGCTGTGGGGACCGTGCCCACTGCCTGGGGAGCAGTCCCTCCAGAGCCAGACGCTTAGGATTCTGGGAGGGCCGGTCGAGTCTGGCAAGAAGCGAGGTGGTGCCAACGGGGTGGGGCGTGGTAAGAAAGGGTCAGGAGGTGGATCGAAAAACCCACCTAAACTTATTCCTGCCGACTTCTTCCCAGCGCTCGGCTTGGACTGCTTTCCTGTTCCGCACCGCCCCGCCCACAAGAAAATGTACCGCCACAAGAGCAGTGCCAAATTTGCCCGTGAGGAGCTGGCTCTCAGTAAAGGGAATGCAAAAGTTTCTGCTCTGACCGCAACACTTGAGAAACAGAGGTAACGTTAAGTCTCCGGCTCCAGTTTATTCCCCTTGGTCCCCTACCTACCCGCCCTCTAATGTACACTCTACCCTTCAGAACGTTTTTTTTTCTGAGCACTCCACCATTCCACAGAAAAATGCATGATGTTAACCTTATCCCACCAACTGAACCCTGCCACAACCCTGACAAACTGGGGTAACCTGCATGACACAACACTTTTAACACAAAGGCTGCAGACTCCTGTTCACCTTTTCCGGAACTGAACCACCATGGCTGCATTTTGTTCGGACATTGCTGCTTATGTTTTTTTTTAGATTATATGGTTTGATTTAAAGACATGTTATGAATCCACTGTGTTTTTTTTTTCATTAGTTTGTACAAACAGAAAATGCCTTGGCGTGCAGTATATTTGTGCTATGATGATTAATGATTTTGTTGTTTTCTTTTCTGTTTCAGCTCTCAGTCTCTGTCTGTTCTTTCAGTGGATCTACATCAGTGCTTTAAAAAAAACATCCCATCCGTTTGCCAAATCAGCAAGTGGTTGCCTTCAGTTGTTCAAAAGTCAGGGACTCTGAGTGGTGTCCTGTGCTACGAGATATTTCCCAAGGTTCCCACTTTATCGTGCCAACAGTAACCCTGTTTGGGTTTCTGCAGGGAATAAGGTGTCTCTTCGGGAGACTTGCCGGTCTGTTGACTAAAATCAGCCTGTTAATGCTTGTATTTGTACAGTTTTTAATGTGGCATTATTTATCTTTTCCCCGAGTCCAGTCAACAGGGTCTACTGGTGATGTTTGATTATCAGATCTGGCAAGTCTTAGCATAGAGAATGTGTCCTGTGTTTATTTGTGTGTGTGTGTGTGTGTGTGTGTGTGTGTGTGGATGGGTGTGTGCATGTGTGTGAAGTTATTTGTTTACTATTTATTTATATCTTTAAAGAATGATTTATTGCTGTTGTATAGAAATGTATGCACTATTTACCAATTACTGAGTATAAAAATTATGTTTTAAATATGTGCCAAACATTGAACAACTCACCTCAGACATTTTTGCCTACATACATTCACTGAGGTCTTAGTTTACCTTTGCTTTTGTTTTGTTTTGTGTTGTGTTTTTTATTTGTTAAGAAAAGATAAGATTGTTTTGAAGGGCAGGGGAAATTTAAGGGTGCATGTTTTGGTATACAGCCTGTCTCTATGGCACCAGCAGCTCACAGCAGTCAACCAGTAAGAAGATAGATTGAGGACATGACAATGGCATGGTATAGGGCATGAAGAACCAGACATTGGTTTCATATATTGTTTTGAAGAGAGGGAGGGAAAGGTTACTGCTGTTATCATGATTCCTAATTTGCCAAACAATGAAAAAAAAAACCCTAAACCATACATTACTAATGTTCCATTTTTTATGACAAAGGGATTTATTTAGGGAGCAAGAATACATATCAGGGTTTATTGCAAGAAAATCTGTTTGTTGTGGTGGGAAGAGCCTTTTTCACATGTTCGTTGATACATTAATCTTAATGTAGGGTGAATTATGTGCCGATTTTGAGGCATAACTTGCATTTACATAAGTTTTCTCTTTTATATTCCTTGTTTACTGTGGTCTCTGATGCATGTTTCAGCTTACAAGGGACATCTGCTACTCTGATCTTGGCAGGTTTATGTTGGGCCAAGCTCTCAGCACCTATCAAGAAGTCCACCTGTTGGTTTTCTAACTGTAACTGCATCTTTGAATGTACGGCTTTCCTTTCGCTCGTGAGTCTGAATTCAGTTTTTCACTTGACCTTTGTCAAAAGGTGCCAGTGTCAAGATGCCTTTGTATGGTGCTGGCAAAAGAGACTCAAACTGGAACATTTTTAAAAATTATATGATTAGGGGAAAAAATATCTGTAAAAAAAACCCTGCTGAATTGTTATTGCGCCCATAATTATGAATGTATGATATACTGTTATGTTTGATGTACTGCCATGATTTAAAATAATGACTTAAAATACTCCTTGCCTTTTTCTTTCAAGTAAAAGAATATGGAGCTTTATTAACATAGTCTTGAGTTGTTGCCACAATGATTCTCAATGAACTCTTGACATTGAAAGACTTGTATATTTTTCCGTGTGCCAATTTGTAACATATTTTCTAAGTGTATATTTTTCTTAGAAAGTGCTGTGAAGTCTCTCTTGCTGTGGCTAAGCGTCCTGCCTTTTCATGCTGTGAAAAGGATATCAAATGCCAAGATTATGGTTTCAGAAACCATTACAAAAAGATAAAACTGAGGAAGAGTGGAATTATGACCTATGAGATGAAGCTGTGAAACTTTGTTGAGAATTTTGTAACTGGACCAATTTTGTCGTTAGAGTGTTGTGCTATAGTGTAAAATATTGTTGGAAACAGTCAGAAAAAAATATTGACACTTTGTGATTTCATTGCTGTTTTATAGATTTTCATGTAAATTATTCTAGTATTACTTTTTTGTTGTAACTGGTACAGAAGTTTCCATATTTGTGATCAAGCCTGTATGGTGAAAACTGTAATATTGGTAACTTGATACGTTTTGTAATCATGTTTATGGGATAAATATACAATAAAAAGAGCTTTTGATCACTGTTTACAGAGATATCCTGTCTTTAAGCAGACCTTCTACACAAAAAATATGCATTTATACGTCCTGCATGTAGAATACATCTGCACTAATTCAGCATTTAATTTTGTCTTTTATGGTGTATGTATATGTGTTTATACATTATGTGTATATTAAGATTGCTTAGAAACGATCTATTGTTCGCTGCATACTGGCCTCTGCTGGTAGCACAAGGGACAAAAACATTAGTTGGACGAGTAGCCCATCCTATTGGGCGGTGTCTCTATGCCCTTTTTCTCCCCATATGCTAAAAATGTTGTGATTTTTACAGACAAAAAGGTGCAAAGAAGTGGAATACAGTGAATTTGGAAATGGAATGGTAACAAAGTGGTGGGTTATGTGGGTGTGTGCCTTTATGATTTATCATAGTATTTCATGAACCCTACTGGGGTATAGTTTTGACAGTATGTTTTCCTGCAGTAACGTTGCAGTAAACAGATGTTGACATGATTTTACATCCCTTTTAAGCCATTGGCAGTCAGTCAATGGCAGTCAGTTTTCGGCTGTCAGTCATTGACTTACATTCCAGTTTTTGCACAAACTGCTCTTCCATCATAACAGAAACTGAAGAAATATCCAAACCTATATGACAGTAAAATGAATCATCTGGTCGTTCCTGAATCTTGAAGTGGTAAAAAGCAAGATAAAAAATCAAGTTGTCGACCAAAAATGCGCATGTTTCACCACCAAGAATACATTGGTAGGCGTGGTGACGAGCAAATAGGTGGGAGGAGCTTTGACGCATCACTAGGCATGATGTTTTGGTTATGACCCAGGCAACAAGGGACAGAAGTGTCAGGTTTGTTAAGATTGACTTGAGCCACTGACGCAAGGCCGATACATCCTGCTAAATCTAAGTCTGTCTGTCCCTCGCATGATATCTACAGCAAGGTGAGAATACCAAAGGCGACATAAATTAGACGACATTTGTATTTCAGAATTGCACATCTGCAAAGTGTATAGTAGGCTATACTGTGTGGTGAGAAACTAGCATAATAACAACCTTATTCACCCTGTCGTCCTCCTCCATCCTGGAAAAACCAAGAATGCCAAATATAAAAATATTCAGTGGCAGTTCTCATCCAGACCTGTCGCAGAAAATTGCCGACCGTTTAGGACAAGAACTGGGGAAAGTTGTCACCAAAAAATTCAGCAACCAGGAGACATGGTGAGAAAACCATTCTGTCATGTTTGCAAGGTAGCCAGTTAGCTGGCTAATGTTTTGCTTAAACGTTAGCTTGCTATGAGCACCACGTGGGAAACCACGAGGGGTGAAATTAAATGTTTAAATAAGCATATAACCAACTTGACATAATCTGCAAGACATCTTGAAATGTTCTGCAGCTACAGTAATTGCCTGTGTTGTCTCAGCAGTTTGCAAGGGGCCGTGTAGGTTTTCCTATTCAGTTAGCCAGAATAATAAAGCACCCGGTATGTAATGTTACACGTAAAATAAACGGTAGGTCATTACGTTACAGAGCGTAAATATCCATATATTATAGCGATAGATAGCTCCTGTTTGGACGCGAGTAACCTTTTGGCATAGGCTAGTAGACCGTTAACTAGCTCTTTGGCTTAATTTACTGTTGGGTGGCAAGTTTTAATACGACAGAGTAATATTATCAGATGATATTTTGACATGTCATCACAGCAAACCCATAACAAGGTCAAATTGATACGCATGTCGTATCTCGTAAGAAACTTACAAAGCCACCTAATTTTATTCTATTTTAACTGTTAACTTACATTTGATAACATTTACGCGAACCCTCACGCGAGGGTCTTGGTATGTGGTGTTCTTTTGCCAGTAGCAGACATTTCAGAGATTATTCTAATTATAGCCACCTACTAACTCTCTCTCTCTTTCTCTCTCTCTCTCAGATAAACTAAGCAACAGTAGAATTATGTGTTAAGTTTTTTGTTTTATATAGAAAGGTGCTATTTTAGGAAAAACAGCAGTTATCTTTAAGATTTAAGATTTCATTATTACATCTCATTATACTTGTACAAGAGAGTAAAACTCCTTGTGTTTTTTTTTTCTTGCATTTCTGAGTTGTGCCTCACTGACTCTTTTCTCTGTCTCTCTTTTCTCTGACTCTCTCTTCTCTCTGACTCTCTCTTCTCTCTCACTCCATCTCTCTGTATGTGTGTGTGTGTGTGTGTGTGTGTGTGTGTGTGTGTGTGTGTGTGTGTGTGTGTGTGTGTGTGTGTGTTCCTATGCATGAATATGCTCATGTGTATATATTTACCATGCTTAGCGTGGAGATCGGCGAAAGTGTCCGTGGCGAGGATGTGTACATTGTGCAGAGTGGCTGCGGCGAAATAAACGACAACCTAATGGAGTTGCTCATCATGATCAATGCGTGTAAGATTGCCTCGGCCTCCCGAGTCACAGCCGTCATCCCTTGTTTCCCTTATGCCCGTCAAGACAAGAAGGACAAGGTGGGGGTGAGGACATGCTCTGCTTCTCTTCTAACATGCATGGCACACATGCTTCCATGTAGTGCTTGGATGAACCTACATATGTACATCCACAAACACACCCTGTCTGCTTCCTTCAGCATGAAACCTGTGGCGTGGTGAAGGGACCGGGTTTGAAGTGTTTGTGGTGTTTAACAGACATAGTGGTGTTTAACAGACACTTGTTTTTCAGTGACATATGTGTGTTAAATTACATGCTTACATGCTTATTACATGCTTATAAAACATAGTCCAGACAGGCTGTCAAGGGCAGTATTTAAATCTTAAAGGCAGCGTTGGTATTGATGGCACTGCCAGAAACGCACATCCACATGCGTACACACACACACACACACACACAGCCAGTGACAGCAGAATAGTCCATAGCCATATTGTCCTACTTAGGAATTGATCCTGATGTTAAGAATGTGCATGTCCACCAGATCAAAGTTATATTTGGGCCAAAATGCTGCATGGCAAGCAGAGTCAGAACAAACATTTGTAATGCTGTTTTGTGTCATGACATATTGCAGCCACTAGTGCCACTATTACCCACATATTAAGTAGCCCTGCTATGGATACAACTGCTATTTTTATAACATTACCTGTAATAACTTCTAGTGCTGTGCACTAGCACTGTATAAGAACAAGAAAAAATGGCAACCATTGACGTAGGAAAAGCTGTGACTGAGCTTAATTAAATATGGAACTAAACTCTAGCATAAGCATAGTGATAATTTACACACCTGATATTATGTAGGGTTACAGGACACATTCTAGCTTGACCTCCTCTGTGCTGTATCAGTTTAAGATACATTTTCCCTTAATAAACCTGACCCAGAGCAGAATCCTCGGATATGAAGTACATGTAGGTCTTCCTCATTTAACGGTTGGTTAACTGCTTGTGTGGAGTCACTGCATATATTTGTTCTGCTGAGTGTAATGCATTGGTTACTGTAACAGTCAGTTTTTTTGTTGCATGTTGTGCTTAGTTTATTGGTGTGTAAGTTGAAATTAATACTTAGTAGAAACTGTAAGTCTGTTGGTGTGTGTAATCTGGAGACGATGCAATGAGGGTCCACTCCATGTGCATGCTAGTTGATTTTTAGATGTGGCGGATACAGCCTAATACTTCTCAGGAACAAAATCATTCATGAACAATCAGTCTTGTCTCTCTCTCTCTCTTCTCTCTCTCTCTCGCTCTCTCTCTCTCTCTCTCTCACACACACACACACACACACACACACACACACACACACACACACACACACACTTATGGTCATACATAATTATGTATGGATCCAACTTCAAGTATTTGTTGCAAATGGCATTATAGTTTGGCCAACCAAACAGAGAATATAACTTGGATACCAGTGATTGCCACGGTCATATTAGAATGCCAAATTAAACTGCTGCCTCTTTTGTCCCTTGTGAAACATTTCCTCTGTCTTATTTAAATCCACCGCATAGTTTGTCTTCCTTGGTTATTGGTGTAACTCATCCCCTCTCCTGACATACTTCTTCACCCACACCACCGGTCAGCACCTTCACACCCCCCCCTAAACCCCTTCAGATGTGCTGCTTGTCTGCATTTTTTACATTACATTGCATTTAGCTGACGTACTTATCCAGAGCAACTTAGAGTGAATTGTGTACAGGGCACAGTCCCGCTTGGGCAACAAGGGGGTTAGATGGCTTGCTCAAGGGCACTTGGATGAGGGTGCAAGAGAGTGCTGGTTATTCACTCCCTGACCCAGATTTTTTCCTACTGGTGTGGGAATTGAACATGCCACCCTCTGATCCCAACTCCTTTACCATTGGAACACAGCTGTCCCCAGCTGTTTTAAAAAATGTCAGAGATAATGGGCCCTATCATGCCGCGGCGCACTGTGCATTCGCGACATGCGCATGGTGCCAGCGCATTGTTCATTTTTTCAGGCAAAAAATCACGTCTAGATAGCAGATGACACTGCGCGGTCACGGGTGTGTCAGCGAAAAGAAGAGGTGTGGTCTGGCGCAAAGCGTGTCGGATGCTATTATAAGGCTGCAAAAATTAGATCCGCCAGTGACCAACAAAACCCTGGTCTGTTCTTGCTGAAAAGCTATTTTATGGTTGCACAACGCTTTGGAATATAACAAGAGGGATCCCCCTCTTGATGAGGCGCTGTTAGGGGACGATGGCTATCCACTAAAGGCATGGTTATTAACACATACATCATGCCAACATTTTGCAATAATGCACATTTATTGAGCAATCAGTTTTTTTTTAATAAACATATACACATTGTTCATAACCAAAGGGAAATTATGTGTTTCACACAAGTAAGTGAAAAAAACAGACCTAAATATCCATCCCCGAAGATTAACTGCTCATGCACAAGCAGATCGGTCTTCAAAGAAAAACGCTCCTGATGGGAAACACGCCATCGTAATAGCAACAGGCCATGGACAAAGGAAGGCTGGATTTTAAAGGCAATAAGAGTATAAACTCTGATTGGTTTACTGCATGTTACAAGCTCTTGGCCAGCCCTCCATACAGTACTCCATCAGTGTGGAGGACGTGCTGTCGGCTTTCAGGTGCTTGCGAAGGTTGGCCAGATAGTCTCCACTGACAGGGAGGTTACTGACAACAGAGTCAATGTATATGTTCGTGTCCTCTTGCAGGCCTGTCTCCCTGCATGTTTGTTTGGACCTCAGAGGAGCACGGGATAAGGTGTCAGCTGTCCATAGGCTTTTGCCCGGAACATGTTTGACCGTGTAATCATACCTCAGAAGCCGCATCCTGAATCTTTGGATTCTGGGTGGGAGGTCATCCAATGCCTTCCCTCCCAGCAGACTCACCAACGGCTTGTGGTCAGTTTCGAGTTCGACGGTCTCCCCAGGATGAAACAGCTGAACCTCTCACAGGCCCATGATGCCGCCAGTGCCTCCTTCTCTACTTGGGCGTAGCGTTGCTCAGTCGGAGTCATGGACCGGGATGCGTACGCCACGGGTGACCACCCATCATCCCTCTGCTGCAGCAGAACCGCGCCTAGGCCAAAAGAAGAGGCGTCTGCAGAGATTTTTAAAGCCCTGTTTGGGTTGTACAGTGCCAGCACTGGTGAGGATGACAGTTCTGTTTTTAACTGTTCGAAGACAGCCTGCTGTTCTGCTCCCCAGTACCAGTGATTTCTCTTGGACAGCAGGTCTCGTAGCACTTTGTGTTTTTCAGCCAAGTGAGGTATGAAGCGCCCCAGCTGATTAACCATACCCAGAAAACTCCTGAGTTCACTGACATTCCTAGGCGGCTCCAGCCCCTGGACTGCCCTCGTCTTGTCCGGATCTGGCCTCACGCCGTCTGCTGAAATCACATGACCCAAGAATTTGACAGTGCGGCGTGTAAGCTCACATTTGTCCATGTTCAATGTAATACCAGCCTCCTGTGTCTTCTGGAGCACCGCATGTAGCCGCATGTCATGCTCATCCTGGGTCCGCCCCCAGACAAGGATGTCGTCCATGTGACACAGTACCCCGTCCAGGCCTGCAGTCACCTCTGTCATCATCATCCTCTGAAAGTGTTCAGGAGCCGAAGCTATGCCGAAAGGTAGACGGTTGAAATAGTAGCGCCCAAAAGGAGTAATGAAGGTGGTGTATTTGGCAGACTCTTCCGTCAATGGCACTTGCCAAAACCCCATATTGGCATCTAACTTACTAAATACTGTTGCACCTGCTATCATGCCCAGAGTGTGCTCGACAGCTGGCAGGATAAATTTTTCTCTGCACACTGATTCATTCATCTTTGAATAATCCACACAAATACGTACGCTACCTTCTTTTTTTGGCACCACCACCATCCCGGCGCACCATTCCGTCGGCTCCTCGATCTTGGTGATCACGCCCATCCTTTCCATGCGACTTATCTCCTCCTTCACTTTTCTCATGAGTGGCAGGGGGACTCTGCGAGGCGTTGAAAGAGAGAAAGGCACCGCGCCTGGCTTTAGTTTCAGTGCATATGGCCTCCGAACAAGACCCAGGCCACTACACAGCTTTGGATACTGTTGTTTCACGCCATCCATGGTGATGCTGTTGACCCTGCTTACAAGCTGGAGCTGTTCAATAGCAGGCCTCCCCAACAGTGCAGTGTGCAGATCTTTTACAACATAAATGTCTTGTGCGGTTGTCTTCTTGCCCCTGCGCAGCGTTTCTCTAGCTTTGCCCAGGACAGTGAGGATATTGCCTCCAGGACCGAATAGTGGACGTGTTACCACTGCCAGGCGGTCTAGCCCCCCAGCAATGTCTTGATACACCTCAGCTGGTAGGGCCGTGACATCGGCACCAGTGTCTATCTTAAAGTGCACTTTTTTTTCCCTGACTTGCAGCTGCACTGTCCAGGGGTCTTTCCCCCCGCCCCGAGGAAGAAACTCTCCTCCTCCTCAGCAGTGACCGCGTTCAAAGAAGTAGAACTGTTCCTACACACCGCGCTATAATGTCCTTTCTTTCCGCAGTGGTGGCACACTGCGTCTGTTGCAGGGCATTCAGATCTTGCATGTGGAGGTATTTTCCCACATCTATAACAGGCCTTTGCTCCTTGCTGCGACCGCGCAGGTTTGTATCTGGCAGGTGGTTGAGCTTGTGGCAGCTTGGAGGGAAACTTACTCCTTCTGTAGCTAGCAGCTGCCGCATGCACAGCATCAACGTTGGAACATTGGGGCGCCATTGGAACCCCATTTTCCCCTCTCAGATCGGTTTGCTGTCGCCTTATTTCCTCAGCTAGCTTTGTTTTTGCTATTGCCGTTTGGAGTGTTGAGTCCTTGTCTAACTGCAACTTTTCAGACAGAGAGACATTCCTCAAACCAACAACTAACCTGTCGCGGATAAGTTCTTCTTGTAATTGTCCATAACTGCAGTGTTCAGCCAAGCCGTATAAAGAGGTGATGAAAGAATCCACTGACTCTCCCGGCAGCTGTACCCGCTGATTAAACTTGGCCCTTTCATAAATAACGTTCTTTTTCGGGACAAAATATCCATCAAAGCCAGCCTTCACGTCCGCATAACTCTTCCGAGCCTCCGCAGTTAGTGTTAGCCCCTTAAGAACATCTTCGGCTTCATCGCCCATGCAATACACCAGCGTGTTTACCTGATTTTCTTCTGGCGTTGCGTTTAGGTGGCTTGCAAGCCGAAAGCGGTCGAATCTCCTAATCCACCGTTCCCACTCTTGTGGCTTGGTGAAATCGAAAGGCTCTGGAGGTTGTATGGTGAACGTTGCAGTCGGTGTTGGTCGTGCCATTTCTGCCGGCTTGTCTCCCGCTTCGCCCGCAGAAGCGTTTGCGAGGTGTTCTACTGATCCACTTAACTTATTCAGTGCCAGCCATTTTCAAAGTTGGTCACGTCCCAGTGCCAGGATTTTTTGAACATTTCAGTGTTTTTTCAAGACCCACAGAAAATTGAGTTCTATGTCTGTGTCAACAAAAAACATACCAAAAGAAACTCCAGACTTTCCTTTATCATCAGAGAAAAAAAAATGTTTGTACCTCTTTCCATTCCTTAGCAATTGTCTGGAGAACATGGGTGGGTGTAACTAAAAATGCTGATTTCTGACCAAAATACTGAGAAAAACGGCTTTTTGTAACGAGCAACATTTCAAGCAGAAAATGTCTTTGATTACAATTGTTTTTGCTTCAGAGACATCTCAAACATTGTGAAAAGTGATCCCATTGTATACTGCACCAAAAATAACGCTGGCAACATTATTTAGCAGCTATTTATGTACAGCACACTATGTTATACTGTAACTGTAGTGCTTCTAGCTCTCCCCCTGTGTGTGCGCGCGTGTGTATGCATGTGTGTGTACAGCAGAGAAGACCTATAAACACGATCTAAAATACCGGTCCATACATCTAGTATCGGTAATAAATGTAATATTTCTGAACGTCACCAAACACGATATAAAACATTGTAACATTTTAGTGTGGGAACTTGGCTCAGAGAGGGGATAGGCAAACCGAAACCGAACCAAATATACAACGCCTTCAGAGCAAAATAACATCGTATTCCACAGGATCCGCACACAGAACAACTAGATTAACACATGAGAATGATAGCACAGAAAAGTATGATGTTGGGAGAGTGCAGTGAATCCGTGCGCTTTACCAAATGTAGAGAGCTGGGTCGTCAGTGACTTGCTGTCGGCGCAGACGGGTCAGTCAAATGCAGGTGTAGCTATCTATGAAACAGCGCGACAGGCTGCTCATTATGCATTACCTAAAGTGAAATTAATCTATTGGTGGCTTGCAAAAGCTAAACGTGAGATGTTGCTAGGAAAACAGTAGCTTCAACATACGTGCTGACAGGATTTATTTTGATCAAGCTAGCAGTGTGCAAAACTGCGAGCAATTGAGCAAGCCAGGTCCAGTGTCTCTTCTTTGAGACAATGTTAGATGATCACATATCCACACTGATACTGGTACTACCCACAGAATGGGTTCCCTTGTGATTACAACTTAGATTTTTGTACACAAGCTAGATCAGATGATTACCCCACCTCCCCTGTAAAAAAACACAATTGACTCGATAACGCGTCATTGGCACTGGGTGTTACTATCGTAAAAGACGCGTTTTCGCGTCCTTGGCATCGAATGAGTTAATGTCCGGCTCCCCTTTTTCACTTTCTTTTTCATTCTATCCTTCTCTGGTTATACGACGTCGCCCACTTCTGACACCATGTCAAGTTATCTCTTTATTGTTCTTTATTCAACACCCAAGCGGATTCACACATTACAAAGCAGGGCAACCTGTGCTCACCTAGCAGCTCACTTGCTATATATCTGAGGGACCGGAAGCGAACCCCTCCGTCCACATGCCTCCCAAATAAGAGCATTATTGTTATTGCATTACACCACACCATTCACTAAAGTTAAAACGATTATTTACAGTGTTATAGTTCTAATTATCTTTATAGTTATCGTTCTAGATGTGAACGGGCCTTAAGAGAGATTTTGACAAGATGGCAAGTTATTTAGTGATAACCAGACGTTAGCATGCTGCCCAGTGAAGCAAAAGCTGGTCAGATACGCAGTTGGCTATTGGCTATTGACTCAGGCTTTGTTCTTGTCTGTGTTGCCTGCACACTATTCATTTCAGCATTCTGGGGGTAGCTCCTCCTTTGAGCTGTTTCTTCAGTATTTCTGATGCAGCGTAATGTGAGTGGATGTGACGGGGTTCTGCAGTAGGCCGAGTGGAGCAATAATGGATGCGTCAGCAGCTGTGTGTGATGCCCAGCAGATTTTGCACTGTCTGCTACACTTATGTGGCTAATGTGCTGGGTCAAAATTGTGCCATATTGTGTTGACATTACCCATTACTAAGTTATTGCTCCAAGAAAATCCTTGTGCGTTGTGTAAAAGCCTGGAGATTACACCTCTTTATCCGTGTGTGCAGAAGTCTGAAAGTATGCACTTCAGCAAGGCTAGTTGTTGTCAACCAGCCAGGAGGATCTGCTGACACTAATATCAACTAACTTACCAAACTGATCTCCCGCTCACAATGATCAGTTTCACTTTGTTCTGCAGGGCCATGGCGAAGTCTGGGGGTCTCTTTATCCACACACACACACACACACACACACACACACACACACACACACACACACAGACACTCTTATTGATCACATCTTAAAGGCTGGATAAAGCTGTAAACATGAAGGCTGGGATAGAGGAAAATGTGATCATGTTATTTATGTCTTTAGCTGCCAAAAACACAGTAATACATGTACATATGTAATGTAATACATTTATATATATTATATATATATTATACCCATATAATATTAATACATTTAAAATGTATAGTTATTTACGGTAGTTCTGTTCTTCATGTTTAATTTTAAGCGTATCCAAAACCATATCTGGTACTCAAAAGAGAGAAATACTTTCACTTTGCATCTGAAAAACATCATACATGAGCAATTCAGACAACAAAAATTACAAACAGCCCTTGTTACTAACCACAGTGGTGTAATAAATTTCTTTCCGCTCTTTGTAGAGCCGAGCTCCCATCTCAGCCAAGCTTGTGGCCAACATGTTGTCAGTTTCTGGAGCCGACCACATCATAACCATGGATCTGCATGCATCGCAGATACAGGTACCATGTTTACTTTATCAAACACTGTAGGCCCAATATGACAACAGCCTTGAGTTAGAAGGCACATAGCTCCACATGTTTTATCCCCAGGGTATACAAATTCAGTAGGAGTAAGCAACAGCAACAACTGGCTGTAATGCCAGTGCCAGCTCTGTATCAAGCTGGGTTAACATCCTCTAAACAAAACAGAAAAGTTACCAAATCATGCATGGGTTTATTATGTATCATATAATTTGCACATCATGTACTGTATACTGTAGTACTGACTCTCTCTCTCTCTCTCTCTCTCTCTCTCTCTCTCTCTCTCTCTCTCTGGTCTAGGGCTTCTTTGATATCCCTGTGGATAACTTGTATGCTGAGCCAGCAGTGCTCAAGTGGATCATGGAAAATATCCACGAGTGGAAGAACTGCATCATTGTCTCTCCAGATGCTGGTGGTGCCAAGAGGTACTCTGTCCGCTAACTGACATTAGGCCTGATTCAGGTTAAGGTCCACGGCTAAGATTAGATGTACAGTGAAGGCTGCAGTCACAATTTTTATGTTTGCGTGAATGTTCATGTTTGTGTTTGTATGAGCTCTTGTGGCCTAGCGGTTAAGGTATCGGACATGTGACGGCAGGATTGCAGGTTCGAATCCCGGGTTGCCAGTAGCGCCACTGAGGTTTGCTGAGCGTGGTATTGTCCTCACGCACTGCTCCCCGAGCGCCGTTGTCATGGCTAGCCCCTACTGACGTGTGTGGTATGGGTTAAATGCAGAGGTGAATTTAGTTCTGTGCTGTGATGTGCCATGTGATCACAATGACAAAAATGGGACTTTCCCTACCATTGCTTTTGGTGGATGTAGCAAAACTGCTAAATATTTTTTTATATTTCCGTGGAAGCACAGCAGAGCGGAAGCACAGGCAAAGCACTGCTGAAAGGCGCAAAGACACCACCTGGAACCCCCATGCCCTGACGTTCGTCAGCACACAAGCGTGCAGTTGTTACTGGTAGACAGTAAGATTGTTTGCCCACGCTTCCGCGGAATATAGTCCCCCATCTAAATGCCGCTTGGTCAATCCCTTCATGTTAATTTGCATTGTCATTTGTACTCAATGTGAATGCACAGGTCATTAGAAGTAATTACAAAAAATTCGAGTGAATTGATTCACTTTTGCCACAGTGTGGTAGTTGGCGACACTAGATTAATGTGACTATGCTAAGCTAAGGTCAGTGCTGCCAGATTCAGACAATGGCTGGGTCTGCTAGAAAACGCTTCTGCCCACTTATACAATTATAGGCACTGCGAGGACAATTTAATCTGGGGTGGCGTATTCCTTTAAGCCTTCCTGACTACAAGCCTTATTATGACCGTCAACGATGGGAAATGAATCTTTTTAGGCATGTAGCCCTAGAAGTTTCTGAGCAACTAGAAGCTTTTGGCCCCCCAAGACTCAGCCGTTAGTTTCATGCCTTTGGTTGTCAGGCTAGCTATTCCAAAGTTCTGTTAAGCCTGGCTTAGCAAAATGGCGTTATTAGAGAGTCTAAATGCAGCGTGACAGCACTAAAAGTCGAACTCAGAGGCTTATAACATGTTGCTCTCTCTCTGTTCTTCCATATGCTCATCATTTGTTAAAGCTGTGATATTTTTACCATTTATTCACAGTTTACCACAAACTTGGCACATTGATACATAAGCGTGATGTGGTCGGAAAGCAGGGACTACTTCATAGGTGTGCGTTAACAAAATTAATTTCCATTGTAAAGAACACATCGCAATGGGAAATTGAACAAAGCCTTGGTAAAATTAGTAATAATGTATCCATGAGTGAATTGCGGATGAAGGATTGCTCAAGTACACTACGCCACATTTATCAGACACATCCAAAGAGACATACAAATGAGGGGCAACAACCAAGACACATAACTGTAGTGAAACTAGCTGTGCTAGACTATTAAGATAATATACATAATACATATTAGGTGAAGGCTGGGATGAAGGGGTGTTAGAGCTGGAGAGTTTCTTGGAAGAGACATCTTCAAGGATACCCATGGTCTGATAGCAGTTGGTAGCTTCTATGGCTATTGTGGAGCAACCACTAGGAACAGTTGTCTGATGTGATGGAGTGCCATCACTAGGGTTCTGGGTGTGCTCTGACTGCCATACCAACAAGCCTGGCTCTTTGGCCTTGCAGTCGAAGTGCATGTTCGGTACCCTGGAGACCCAGGTTTAAAGCCGGGTGGGGTGACTTCTCCTCCTCTACAAATGTTGTCAGAATTGGGATGGCTTGCTTTGAGGCCATTGGAGGCGCACCCACTGTGTGAGCCATATGAGGGACCCCCATGTTAGGTTGACCCTGGTGCGAGGGACCCCAGTGATGAGTAAAGCATGATTATGTGGGGGACCCTGGATGGGAGAAGTATGGTGGGAGATGTGTGAGGGACACCTGAGTGTGTGTGAAGTGCATGGGTGCATTTCAGAAGGGGAAGGCAGTGCGATGGAGTGCCATCACTAGGGTTGTGACTGTGCTCTGACTGCCATTCCAACAAGTCTGGGTCTTTGGCGTTGCATATCCGGTACCCCGGAGACCCTGGTTCAAACCCGGGTGGGGTGACTTCCCCTTTGCTACACCAGACAAAGTCCCTTTGAGCACTGTTGTGTTCAGAATGGAGCATGAGCCCCTCTTAAGGAGTTAAAGTAGGTGGATGCACACCTAAAGTTCACACTGATATTGAAGCAGAGTAAAAGGAGGTTTGCACATTTCACATGACGTCATATCTGTCCATGCCATGGTTTTAAAAGGTGCACACCTGTAACATTGGTCAGTGTGGTCTTCCTTGTTGCTTTTGTGTCATCAGGGTAACATCTATAGCGGATCGGCTAAATGTGGACTTCGCCCTGATCCATAAGGAGCGGAAGAAGGCCAACGAGGTCGACCGCATGGTGTTGGTTGGAGACGTAAAAGACAGAGTGGCCATCTTAGTGGACGATATGGCTGATACCTGTGGTACCATATGCCATGCAGCTGAGAAGTAAGAAAAGCATTGTGCAGATGTGACCTTTTTTTTTTTAGAATCAGAATTTATTTTATTTTTGTGTGTGTGCCCCTTTATATGTGATGTGCTTTGTGTGTGTGTGTGTGTGCAAGGGGACCGCAGGTGTAGAAGTGGTGTGTGTGTGTGTGTGTGTGTGTGTGTGTGTGTGTGTGTGTGTGTGTGTGTGTGTGTGTGTGTGTGTGTGTGTGTGTGTGTGTGTGTGTGTGCGGATCTGGATGATGTACCTGTGCATGTGCATTTGTGTGTGTGTGTGTGTGTTTGTGCATATTGTGATTGTGACACATCTGCAGAGCATTTTCAAGACGTGTGCATACTGTATGTCACAGTATGTAGTTTAGATGGCTCATTGTATGATGCATTGTTTGATCTCTCAGGCTGGTTTCAGCGGGAGCCACTAAAGTGTACGCCATCCTCTCACATGGCATATTCTCCGGGCCGGCTATTTCTCGGGTGAACAACGCCAGCTTCGAGGCCGTGGTTGTCACTAACACTATTCCCCAGGAGGACAAGATGAAACACTGCAGTAAGATACAGGTAAGCAGCTAGCTGCCTGGGCTGCTGTGGTTAGTTTAGGACTTTAATAGCGAATACACTTGTCAACTTACCGCAATTCTGGGCCTTTATTACAGCCACTAGCAAAGCTAGCGTCTGCGGTCATATTGATTTTGTCATGTTTGTTTTTTCACTTTTTTCGGTCAAGTATTGGCGGGACACTGAAACACTGGGGGATATGAAACTTTGTGGGCGTGTAGCCCCAGTAGACTCCTAGCGAATAAAAGCTTTTGGTTCAAATTTTTAGTGATATGTCGGTGTTATGGAGGGCTATCGACCCAGCCCATAAACATCACTTGCAACATAGCACCACGTAGTGAAATGGGTAAATGCAAAAATTGGGGTTTTAAATTGCGAATATCTTGGACTTAGAAGGCCGGAGCTGTACAAAATATGTCATCCACGATCAGCAAACATTTTTTGAATGTGCACCAAATTTTATCACAGGGGGCGCTGTTTCCTGTCAAATCAAGAAGTCCGAAAACAGTTTTCTCTAAACAACTCCCCAAAAAGGTTGCCCAAGACAACGATTTTTGTGACAGAGGCGTATCAGCCCAGCCCATACCCATACACACTCACTTATGGACCAGCGCCACCTAGTGAAATGGGTAAATGCAAAAATTAGGGTTTTGAATTGCCAAGATCTTGAACCGAGAAAACAGAAGCTGCACTACAGTAAATATGTCATGTACAATCAGCAGGACAACCTCTGAAAACATGCCAAGTGTCAAAATGTGGCCCATAGGGGGCGCTGTATTTAAATAGAAATTACATTTTGGCTATTATCTGGAGAACAGTATGGTTTAAATTCCATTGAACCTCAAGCATTGAAAACACCTATACACGTCCACTTTCAGCAAAAATAATTTTCCACAAATTTTAAAACAACGAAAGCGAAAGTAAACAAACTTGTCATACAGCGTTCATCCAAATCCCACCATATTTGGTGTACACCATTTGCACCTGACGGCTACAAAAAGTTATTATAGGATACATTTTCAGATGAGCCATTTCAAAATTACATCACAATCAGAATTGAACACATAGCTTAAAAGAAGAACTTCGGTGTAAAATGAAAATTGGCATGTTAAAACATCATACCGAATTGGTATGTGTACTGAGGAGCAAAATTGATTTAGCCTGTTGCATTCAGAGTTTAACTATTTTTTTATCGTTTGTCCCAGAGGGCTAGCAATGGAAGTGGTAGGTGCCCTCAGACGAAGCATGACGACTACGCTATTTTTAAACCATTAAAACCGCTCGAAGAAACTCCACACTCCGTCGGTAGTACAACAAAGGCCCTGACATTAAAAACAAGGCACTGAGAACTTTGTAAGTGTACACAACATTTATTAATAAAACAGTTTTGACAAGCAGTACCTTGCTGTAGTTTCTCGTCGCCGCCATGGTATGATGTTTTAACATGCCAATTTTCATTTTACACCGAAGTTCTCCTTTAAAATAGCTTGACAGTCAATTGGCATATCATCGCCCGCATTTAAAGGTGATTGCATAATTTTTTCATTACTTTTGTGGTGGTCTGTAGTAGGCTTGTCCCGATCCAATATCGGCATCGGATCGGCCGCCGATATTGGCAAAAAAATGCGTATCGGTATCGGCGCGGCGGCACGGAAAAAAATCCGATCCGTTAAAAAAAAAAAAGTCTGAGTCCCAGATAATCCATTCCAGTTTTTTGCTGTGGTTTCGCTAAAATCCGGTCCGCATTTTCCAGCACACCAGCATTAGCGTCTCCCAGTTTGTAGATAGAGATGGAGCAAAACGTGTGGAGGAGATTGGGGAGTAGAGGGCATTTTTGTTTTTAAATAGTTAACGATATTATTTGCACTGTTTTTTAAAGCCTTGGTTTACACCTGCTCAAGAGCAGAGTACTGATGCTGAGTTAATAGACTATTTTACACAGAGGTTATTTGTGTGTTTTGTTTGTTTTGAGTTAATAGACTATTTTACACTCAGGTTATTTGTGTGTTTTTCTTTTTTTTCCATACAGTTTACACTCTGATTTGCACTTTTACTGACCACTGATGCCATCCCTGTTTGTTATTTTTAATGTTGTCTATTTTCTGTTTATCCCTGAATAAACAGGTCAGTTTCTTGTTACCATTGTGTATTCAAACTCACTTAAGTCAGCTGGCTAGTTGTTATCAAGAGTACTAAAACCCTTTTCAATATGAGTCTAATAACTAAGTAAGAAGGCTAAATAACTTTAATACATGCTCGGTTGGATAGGCCGGTATCAGTATCGGCCACCAGTATCGGTATCGGCTCGGAAGTGCAAATACAATATCGGTATCGGATCGGAAGTGCAAAAAGCTGGATCGGGACATCCCTAGTCTGTAGTATTAACTAGATGTACCGCATAGCGGTACATGGTATGACCGCCACAGTGTATTAAAATGTGGGAACTGTTGGTATGATGAATGTGTGGCAGAGCAGTGTTGTGAGGTGAGAAATTGTGTGGAAATGATTTCCTGGAAGTGGGCATAGATGAATGAATGACATTGTGGGCTCTATTTTAACGATCATATGCGCATTGTCTAAAGTCTGTTGCACAAGTTGCTTTGGGGGCGTTCCTAACACAATTTGGTATTTTGACGGCGGGAAAAGCGAACATTGCGCCAGGCGCATGGTTCAAAAGGGTTGGTCTTAAAGTACTTCATTAGTCATGGGTGTGTTTTGGGCTTAACATACAATTAACCAATCAGAATTTATACTCTCATTCCCTTTAAAAGCCAGCGGCGCATTTCCCATGGCGTGTTGCTATTACGATGCAGACAACACCTGGCTGTCACAGCCTGGTGGGTCAGACGCAGGTGCTGGTGGCATTGTTCCTCAGTGAGGGAAAGATAGGTCTGTCTCGGGCGGTGGACCCTCTCCCCCCGGCATCGAGGGAGCCTCTGTCCCATTAGATACTCCATTTGGCTGCAAACCAACAATATATAAGCTCTGTATTTCACATTTAAAACTATATTTCACAGCGTAATAAAGATAGAATTATCTTTATTGCAACTTATGAACTTACATGATATTGTGGAGGTGTAGCGTAATATCACTGTTTTCTGTTCTTTACACCCAATCTTGCTCTTGACACCCAATCTTGATAGTTGTATTTAAGTATGTATGTGTCTGCCACTATTGGTTAAACAACCAATTAGTTTTACCGCCATTACTTGTCCGTGATTACAGCAATGTAATTTTTCTCCACATGTAAAACTTTTGTATAAACCCTGCTGCGCGCTCCTGCTGATGAGAGAAGCAGGGTGTGCACTCATTGTGCACGCTTTCATATCCCAAAGCGCTGTGCGCCCCTAAAATAGCTTTTCAGTTTACAATTACAGCGCCCCCTATGGGCACAATTTTATGGCATGTACTGTGCTTTTAGAGGTCTTTGTGCTGATCATGCATGATATATTTTGTGCAGTTCCCACCTTCTTGGTCCAAGATATTGGCAATTCAAAATCCCAATTTTTTCATTTACCCATATCAGTAGGTGGCGCTTTGCTTCGAGTGAGTGTTTATGGGCTGGGTCGATACACCTCTGTAACACCGACATACTAACACAAAATAGTTGTCTTGGGCAAAATTGTTGAGTTATTTAACAAAAACTGTTTTTCAACACCTAGCTTTGACGATAAACATCGCCTCCTATGACAAAATGTAACAAAATTTAGTACACGTGAAAAGAAAGCTGTTTAAAGTTGGCATGCCAACTTTGACCAAATTTGAGCAATTAGAAGCCAAGATATGGACTTTTGAAGAATTTCAAGCTATGTGGTAAATTTTCATTGACATGTAACTTTGAAACAGTTTATCTCAAGATAAATCCTTTGATAACTTTTTTGTCAGCATTGTCTGTAGATGACATATACCAAATTTGGTGAGATTCACAGTAACGGCCTATGATGAGTTTGTTTAGATTTGTTTTTGCAGTGTTAAAATTTCACGGAAATTGTTTTCATTGGAAGTGGGCGTCGACCAGTGTTTTCAATGCGTGAGGGTCAATAGATTTCACGATAAAAAAAAAAGTTGTAGTAAACATTAGCATTCTCTAGATAATAGGCAAAATGACATTTTCTACAATTACAGCGCCCCCTATGGACCAAATTGTATGGCATGTGCTGTGATGTTAGAGGTGTTTGTGGTGATCATGCATGACGTATTTTGTGCAGTTCCCACCTTCTCGGTCCAAGATATTAGCAACTCAAAATACCAATTTTTGCATTTACCCTTATCACTAGGTGGCGCTATGCTTCAAGTGAGTGTTTATGGGCTGGGTCGATATGTCTCTGTAACGCCGACATATCACAAAAATTTCTTGTCATTGGGTGAAACGTTCATTGAGTTATTCAGCAGAGACTTTTGCCGGTCTCCCCCTCTTTGACGGACACTGGCACAGTGGAGGGGTGTGCCTTGGGGGCCAAAAGCTTCTAGTCGCTGAAGAAGTTCTAGGGCTACATCCCTACAAAGATTCATGTCCCCCAGACTTCCAGTGTCCCGGAAACCGTTGACGGAAAATTGCTGAAAAAAAAAAAAGGGAAAAAAGTCGCGGCAACACTATAATGACCGCTTTCGCTAGCTTCGCTAGTGGCGGTCATAATAAAACTTGACACAGTAAATCTACACAGCTTTCATAGCATGCACACCAAATTTTATGAAATTTCGTCATAGGGGGCAGTGTTCCACCTCAAAGCTAGAAGCCCGGAAAAAAGTTGAACACTCAACTTTGTAGCATAGCACCAGCTAGTGAAATGGTTAAATGTAAAAAAAAATAGTGTAATGGAAATAGCATTTTGAATTGCAAATATCTTGGACCAAGAAGGTGAGCACATAAAATTTGTTACGCACAATCAGCAAGACAAACTCTGAAAGCATGCCTAGTACTGTGAGATTTTCTGCATAGGTGGCGATGTAATTTTACAAGATAACATTTGACTTATCTGTAGAAAGGTTTGGTTTAAAACCAAAATATTTTTGTATATTCAGTGGAATCTCTTGCATGAAAATCACCTGTTCATGCCCACTTCCAACAATTAAATGTCAAATTATGTCAAAATCAAGTTGAAGTTAGAAAATCAACACAAACAGGATTCAAACCTGCTTGATGGGGGAAGTATCCACACACAAGGCAATGGTACTAGTAGCTCACACCACAATTTCCAGCACCAGCTCCAGTTTCCATCAAAATATTTTACTATACTTGGCCATTCCAAGTGTAACATTTGTAGTTCTTATTCTAAAAATGAATACCTTGTGGTGGTCATACCATATAACGCTATGCGATACATCTAGTTTACTGACGCTGCAGTAAGCCCAGGCCTTTATTTTGAGCAGGCTTGTATTAAAGGCAGGCCTTTTTTTTATTTGGCAACATCTGATATTGCACTGGCAATGCCCTCTTTAACTGGGCTACAGGTAGGCAGTATCCTTACAATTTACTGATTTGAGTGGCTCTTCCAGTGTTGTTGTGTAGTGGCTATGCATTGACAATAAAGACTATTCTATTCTATTCTATACTTGCTGAAATGATGTGTTCTCTGCTCTCCGTAGGTGATTGACATCTCAATGATTCTTGCTGAAGCAATCAGACGGACACACAACGGGGAGTCGGTCTCCTACTTGTTCAGCCACGTACCATTGTAATGCCAACCCTCTGCCTCAAGGACACACCATACGTAAACAGAAACAAACACACACACACACACATGCACAGTACATACACGCTACCGTCTACTTCTATCGCCTGAGGAATTCTTCCCAACCCCTTGCCCATATTTTGATGACACCATACATATCTACATGTAGTGAATTAATTCTGTCAGTTTGGTTGCCTCAGCGACTGTGTGTGTGATGTGATGCCTACACTAGTGTTTGTTAACTGGACGATCATCAGAGGTCTACCTCTGAGAACTGGACACCCCTGAGGACAAGGAGAGAGGGGAAACACTTCCTCAGGCCTCTCTGCTTGCCAAAACAGGAGGCAAATCTGGTCAGTTTTTTGTTACATGATGAATGTTTCTCCTCCCTGAGTTGTATGATTTAGTTGTAAGAGTTGTTACTGTCATGTTTTATGTTATTGTGTATATTTGTTCACGTAGCCATGGGTTTTGTTTACTACTGCTTAATGACAGTGTTTAGCCATTCTCACTGCATGAGGTTGCACCAACCACTCAAGCCAAATGACTAACTGGAGGTGTATAAGCCAGCGGAAAACTCAATATAATTTATCAGAGTGTTCAAGTGATCTGTTTTGCCATTGCTTGTGTGATTCTGACAGGAGTCCCACCATATATATATGTAACACATACTTGCAATTATATACATATTATATTTAAACCATGCAGTCATTGTTTTAATGTCTGCATCCTTATTGAGGAGACGAGAAGCCTGTTGCCTTAAAGTGGAGAAGCGGTGGCCTCTGTCAGTGGAGGGAGAATAAATCATCTCAAAGTTAGAGCCTGTGTCCTGCGTTTATTATACGGCTCTTTAGAATGCTGATGAATGTTCTACTAACTTTAAATGGGCCACTCCACCAGTCAAACTGTGTTGGGGCTTACTCCATGAGAATGACTGCCTTACTGAACATTATCCCTTACATATCCACAACTTGTTTCATTATGACCGCCGCTAGCGTAGTTAGCGCATTAGTGCGGTCATATAGGTTATAAAAAAATAAGATTTTTTTGCTTTTTGCTTTTTTTCACCAATTTTGTGTCAAGGATTCCCAGAACACTGAAGGACCAGGGAACACAAAACTTGTTGGGGATGTAGGAGCATCTGGACAATATCGAATAAGCTATTGTGGTGCCCGGGGTCCATCCCCCCCTTTGCGCTGACCCCCCAAAAAGGCAGGGAGACCGAAGTCATTTGTAGCAGAATAACTCGCTAACTGAAGACCAAAATACCTTGGACTCGACAAGGTGTACACACTCAGTCCATAAATGCCATGTAATGCTGCCTAAGGAATACTGTATATATAAAAACTGAGGTTTTAAATAGCCAGTATTTTGGCAGGAGAAAGTCATTATCGCATCAAACTTGCCATGTGGGATTACTCCAACCTCTTAATGCACATTATGTTTTGTAAATTGTGCTCCATAAGGGCTGCTGTTATTCCCAAAAATTACAGTATCTCACAAAAGTGAGTACAACCTTCACAATTCAGCAAAAAATGCACCATACATGTATCTTTTCAAGCGACAATACTACACAAATTAAATTTAAATTTGTTTTTCAGTAGTCAGTGTGCAGCTTGTGTAGAAGTATTAATTTACTGTCCTCTGAAAACAACTTTACACACAGGCATTATTGTGTACATAGCAGGCCACAAAAGTGAGTACACCCCACAGTGAACATGTCCAAATTGTGTCAAAATTGTAATTTTTTTTGAGTGAGCACCATTGTTATCTACCACTGCCTTAATATGAAATTCACCAGAGCTGCACAGGTTGTTTTTGTGATCCTTTTCTATTCCTCCATTATGGCATTATGGACCTGGGAGATGTTAGACACTGGTGCCCCTTCATCTCCTGTTTAAGGATGCCCCACGAGTACTCAATAGGTTTCAGGTCTGGTGACATACTTGGCCACTGCATTACCTTCACTTTCAACTTCTTCAGGAAGGCAGTGGTCATCTTGGAGGTGGGTTAGGGGTTGTTATCATGATGAAAAAAACTTGTGTGCCAGTTTCTGAAGGGGGGGGGGGGGGGCATCATGTTCTGCTTCAGAATGCCACAGCACATGTTGCAATCCATGATTCCTTGTGAACTGCAGTTGCCTAGTGCTGGCAGCATTGAAGCAGCCCCAAACCATGATGCTACCACTACTAGGCTTGATTGTAGGCAAGCCACAATTATAATGGTACTGTTAAACAGGCTGCTGCCACAGATGGCTGACATCATTTAAGCCAAAAAAAGTTTATTTAAATCTCGTCAGACCACAGGATGAGGTTTCAGGAATTCATGATATTGGACTGCATGTCTTCAGCAAACCTCTGCAGCAATGCTGGCTGCACTCATGCATTTATTTTTTGAAGCCAAGTTTTGCATATCTGACACCGAGTGTGTGGACCCAACTTCTTTGACTGAGCCTGTTCTGACAATGCACCTGTTTTGGAAAACCACCTAATGACTCAAGCCATGATGGTGTAGCTCAGTTTCATGGTGTTGTGGATTTTTTGTAACAAAGGCCATCCTTCTGTAAAGCAACAATTCCATTTCTCAAGTCCTGAATTTTCTTTTTTTGTCATGAGGAGCCATGTTGGTCATCCAGTGGATAGTATGACAGAATTATAGCCAAAACAATAAAATGAATAGCTCTAATACATGACACACGAATTTGTATGGTCCAGTTGAGCAGACCAGAACACAAAAATGATAAGTAGGACAATTGTTTTTTTTTTTTTTTATGGTTGAATAATATGTACAATTATCATTCAGGGTGTACTTACTTTTGTGGCCTGCTATTTATACAAAAATGCCTGTGTGTAAAATTGTTTTCAGAGGACAGCAAATTAATACTGGTACACAAGCTGTACATTGACAAGTCAAAAACATATCGAAGTTTCATTTGTGTAGTATTGTCCCTTAAAAAGATATAGCAATTTTTTGGTAAAATGTCAATGGTGTACTCATTTTGTGACATACTGTACATTTTGGCTACAAAACTACAAAATGGTAAGGTATAGGAACACAATTCCTCTTTCCCCACATTCCCTGAGACAGACAGCTTTAAGCACATTAGGTCACGCCCCTTTCAGTTGGCAACATTTTATACAATTTCGTAAAGAACTGGAAGCGAAAGTAAACTATACACTGTGTTCTAAATGATTATGCAAATTTCCACAAAGGTTACATTTTTTGATTTTCATTTAAACTCATGGATGGCATTGTGTCTCAGGGCACTTTGGATCACTGAACTCAAACTCAGACACCTGTGACAATTAGTGTGCCAGGTGAGTCCAAATAAAGGAAAAACTACTTAAGTAGGACATTCCACATTATTAAGCAGACCACCATTTTCAAGCAGTATGGGGGAAAAAAAGGATCTCTCTGCTGCCGAAAAGCATGAAATAGTTAAATGCCTTGGACAAGGTATGAAAACCTTAGATATTTCACGAAAACTTAAGCATGGTCATCATACTATTAAGAGATTTGTAGCTGATTCAGAGCACACATGGGTTTGTTCAGATAAAGGCACAATAAGGAAGGTTTCTACCAGACAAATACATCAAATTAAGAGATCAGCTGCTAAAATGCCATTACAAAGCAGCAAACCGGTTTGAAGCTGCTGGTGCCTCTGGAGTCTCGAACATCAAGGTCTAGGATCCTCCATAGGCTTGCAGTTAGGCATTAACCTTCTATTTGGCCACCCTTAACCAATGCTTACTAGCAGAAATGGCTCAAATCGGCCCAGAAATACACAGAGACTCATTTTTAATCAGTCTTGTTCACTGATGAGTGCTGTGCAACCCTGGATGGTCCAGATGCATGGAGTGGTGGATGGTTGGTGGACGGCCACCTTGTCCCAACAAGGCTGCGACATCAGCAAGGACGTGGCGGAGTCATGGTTTGTGTTGGAATCATGGGGAGAGAGCTGGTCGGCCCCTTTTAGGGTGCCTGAAGGTGTGAAAATGACCTCTGTAAAGTATGTGGAGCTTTTGACTGACCACTTTCTTCCATGGTACAAACAGAAGAACTGTGCTCTCTAACAAAATCATCTTCACACATAACAATGCACCATCTCATGCCTCTGCATCATTGGCCTCTGCATCATTGGCTGCTATAGGCATAATGATTGATCTTAACCCAATTGAGAACCTCTGTGGCATCCTCAAGCAAAAAATCGATGAGGGTGGGAAACAGTTCACATCCAAACAGCACCTCTGGGAGGCTATTCTGACATCCTGCAAAAATATTCAAGCAGAAACTCTCCAAAACTCTCAAGTTCCATGGATGCAAGAATTGTGAAGCTCCTATTAAATAAGGGGGTCCTGTGTTAAAATGCAACTTTTGATTTTAGTAGTATGACCCGCTAATGCTTCTAATTTAACATATGACCATTTTCAGTTCTTCATGACAGTAAACTGTTTTGACACTCTTTTGTGCGTAATAATTTGGAACAGTGCATTTTCATGATGGTGAAGTATGCAGCAGGGACCTAAGCAGCACTGATGAGGATACTGTGACAGAAGATGGACATGCCTAGCCAGTGGCCATATAATGCCAGAGAGCTTTAAAGCTATTTGGGGGGTCTGTGGTACCTTTTTTTCTTTTTGTTCTCTTTATTCTCCTTTTACATCTTCCAGTTTACTTTTTATTTTTAGATGTCCTTGCCCACGTCTGAAAGTGTACACACAACTTGTAATATCCCATCGTATTCATATATATTAAAATTGAAATATATTATAATAATAGCTATTATTGTTGTTGTTATTGTTTAATTGACTGTATAAACTGAAACGCATTTGACAGTCTAATTGCATAGTCTTGCAGAAATCAGTCTTAAACCATAGCGTAAAGCTTATATTGTTCATAAACGAAGCATGGGGTACCAAGTCTCCCCGCCCTCTCATCCCATTCTATTCCTTTGCGGACACATAAAAGGGTGTGAAGCCAGGGCCATTTGGATACACTCTTGAGTATTTCAGCTCAAGTTGGACAGTGTCGTTTTTTCTTAGAAAGTAACAGAGGGTTTTCTTATCAGGTAAATAAGGTAAATTAAACAAACTGTTTACCACGATTAATACTTTTCTGTGCGAACTATGACAAGACTATTGTTATTTGCTAGTTATCTAGCCAGCACACCTGACTTCTAACAATAGGCCTAGTCGTCGGAGGTTTCTGTCACTATTCTGACTGCTGTTCCTGTGCTCGTTTGGAACGAATACCTGCAACGTCCCCTTGCAGAGACGATTGGATCACTAAGTTACGCACATGGACGAGTATTAGGTAGCCTATTGGTTAGGCAGCAACAAATTGAACGGACTCCTTTTAATTAGGCTACTCGTGTAGTTGTGTATTGAAGTACAACGTTGCAAACATGGCAAGTGGCGGACTTTCCACTTCGGCTAAAGGAAAAGTTGAACAGCTGTGTGATCATTTGAGTGAAGATCTGGTGTCACTTACCTCACACCAGGTACGTCAATTCACAGAAGTATTTCATGTCGTGTTGCAACGGGTTTATTTGTTTGCAATATATGTTTTTCTAAGTCGGTTGTATCATGCATATCTCAAGTCGGGATCAGAGATATATTTAGGTTAAAGATTCATGTTTTGAAAATATTTAATTTCATTAGGAGAGTAGAAAGTAAGTGCAAAAAAGTTTGAGAGTGCATGTGGGTGTAGGTCAGATGGTTCGAGTTAGAATTATAGGATAAATTATTTTCAAGTAAAAAAATGCTTTATCAGTAAATAAGCAGAGCCCTTAACCCTTATGTTTTTACCCATTTACCTAGAGAATGGATGGGGTACAGGTGTATTTACATGAAAAAGATTTGTGGACCAAATTCCATTCAGTCATGACAGAAATGATCATCACAAAAGCAGGACGGTGAGTGGGATTGTTGTATAACTATTTCTGTTTGCCATTCAGTTTTAGATTTAGGTGATATATGTGATATACCCAAATATAGCTGTATCAAGATGAAAATTAGATGTTTGTTTTTTACTTAGGTTTTTGGTATAGATGTTTAGTATTAGACTTATCATAAAATCACTTTTCATAAAATTATTATGGCTTTCCCCCTATAGACGAATGTTTCCTAGCTACAAGATTAGAGTGACTGGCCTTAACCCAAAGGCAAAGTACATTTTTCTGATGGATATCATACCTATTGACAGCCATCGCTACAAGTTTGCAGATAATCAGTGGTAAGGAATTAAATCAGTGGTAAGGAATTAAATGCATGATTGCCTCTGATCAAGTTAATTTTTGACATATGTCAAATGACGATCTTACAAGCCAAAACAGCATTAATGATTGAAAGGTCCCAGAAAATGACGTGTACAAACTATGCTAGCTGTAAATAACAATAGGCACTGCGATCAGGTAAACAATGGTGAAGTTTTATTATGTGAATAAGGAATATATCCGAGTAATAACTGTTGTTGGTCATTGTTAATTGGCAGTGGTCAGAGTATGTGAAATATTCAGGTGGTGTGTATTTGTGGTGCTGGTGTGATAACATTTCATCTATGCGTGTGTGTGTGTGTGTGTGTGTGTGTGTGTGTGTGTGTGTGTGTGTGTGTGTGACTGAAGGTCTGTGAGTGGCAAAGCTGAGGTGGCCATCTTGGGCAGGCTGTATGTGCACCCAGATTCCCCTGCCCTGGGCATCCACTGGATGAGGCAGCTCGTGTCCTTCCACAAGCTTAAGCTCACCAATAACCACCTGGACCCTTTTGGGCATGTACGTAACATGCTGCTTTTGCTTGATGAACCTCAATTATTTATTTTTAAAAGTCACAAAGAATACCTCACAGCACTACCATCAGTTGGTGAAATTTTAAGTTAAAATGATTGCATTTAGTGAAACAATATTTTTGTTCTCATTTCAATGTTTTAGATGACACATGACTTTAAATTGATAGTCAGGAAACTAAGACAGCTGTTATTCCCAGGAATGTTTACAACATTGTAGTCATATCCACAGATGTCGTAAGACTACAGAATATGTCTTATATTTTGTTTATGCAGATTATTTTAAATTCCATGCACAAGTATCAGCCTCGGCTTCATATCATCAAAGCTGATGAAAAGAGCGGCTTTGGATCACCAAACACAGCCTTCTACACACATTCCTTCCCAGAGACAGTGTTTATTGCTGTAACATCTTACCAAAATCACACAGTAAGAAATTGCTGTTTTTTTTTATTACAGCAAGTAAGTCATACATGTTTCATACCACAACAAATTAGAAAAAAATTAAATCAAGCAGTTTTGTCAAAATTGGCTTCAGTTAACCCATGGATCTTTTAACTTCCAGATCACTCAACTAAAAATCGAGAATAACCCATTTGCCAAAGGTTTCCGCGGCAATGAGGACCTAGATCTGCATCGCTTATCCCAGACGCCAAGGTTTACATGGACTGTTTTTGAAAAAACATATGTATTAGTTTTTATATTGCACTCCTTAACAAGCACACACACACACACACACACCACACACACACACACCACACACACACACACGTGTGCACATGCTTGTACACACAAGCAGAGGCAATCAAGAACCAGCCACGTTAATGCTACAGCTGCCCAGTGCTGTAGATTAAGGATTACTTGCTCTGATGTTGTGATTGCTTGCTCTCTCTCTCTCTGTCTCTCTCTCTGAATGTGTGTGTTGTGTGTGTGTGTGTGTGTGTGTGTGTGTGTGTGTGTGTGTGTGTGTGTGTGTGTGTGTGTGTGTGTGTGTGTTGATTTGTGAGTGACAAATACATGACAAGGACAGTGGGGGAAGAGATCAGCAAGGCCGCCACGGGCAGTTGAATGGATCTTTCTAATTGTGTTTTGCAAATTCAATTAACAAAGATTGGAGGATGTTTGTACAAGCCTGCAAATACTGCTTTAGACAAGAGAGATGATAATTAATTCATAGCCCTTTCCTAGTCAGACCGGCTTTACTTTTAGCCTTTTACAACCATTCAAAATAGACTGCCTATATGATGTGTAAGTTCCTGGTTTGTTCCGGTTGCCCCAGTTCTATCCCAACACTGAGATCAATGTCCTTAGATACAAATATTATGAAAAGCGGTTATTCTCTTGCTTTTTTATTACAAATTGGGTGGGAAGACAGTGGTTCTTACTTTCACGTTATAGCATATGTGTCTTATGTGACCTTGCTAGATGTCTGTTCTAATCCCTTTGTGGCTTGTCTATCTTACAAGTAAAGAGTATGTGCTGGTTCCACAAAACACCACCCGGCCAAGAATGCTCTCTGCTGTCCAGGCTACAAATGGGCTTCTTCTCTCTGCATCCTGCATGGCTGGCAGAGACGCCAAAAGAACAGGTACAGATCTGTCTTTTCATCTTTTCTATTCTATTCTGTTCTATTCTATTCTATTCTATTCTATTCTATTCTATTCTATTCTATTCTATTCTATTCTTCATAATTTATTAACTGTTAGTAACAGTAATACATTACTAAATAATAATAATGTCAATATTATGGAACTTGGTCTGTATATAGTTGTCTTTTGTTAAGTCATGTCCCCAAAGGATGCATTTGCTCTGTTCATCTCAGCAGGTGAACCTCCATGTTTGAAAGACACAGATCTGAGCAGTGGCGTCCCTCACCCAGAGCAGCATGGCAACATTTCTCACTGCCTCTCCCCTAGTGTCCCTTCTGGGAGCCATGGCCTCTACAGCACAGAGCCAGCAACCCCTCTGCAGCCCTGTATGTACATCAGTTCCACTGGGGACAGTGAGGTGCCAGACTGGCCTTTCAGTCAAGACTGCCTTCCACAACAGACATTCTCCATCTCCACTGGACAGCAAGTTTGCGGGAACCTCAGCTACAGAGCTGACTGTCTAGGCCTCTAACCTGCACGGCCCTACAAAGGCAAAATGCTTTAATGTCGTGAATATAGAAACTTAGAAAAATATCTTTAAAGTTGTCATGCTGTCCAGTCAAACATGTTGTAGGTATAACAATGGTGATGTTTTATGTACTTTCTTAATAGTGACAAGCAAGATATTTCATCGCAAGAAGGACATGTTATAAAGTGAATTTCCAGTCTAAACTCAATTTTGAGGAATTATTCAGGTACTGCCTTTTGGCTTTGTAGGGCAGCATACGCATGCATCATCTTATAAGTAGCAACTACGCATGTATGATAGTTCATATTAGTGTTATAAGAAAGGATTTTTTTTTTAATCGAGACAGAGCAACATATCTATTGTGTGTGTGTGTCTGCGTGTGTGTCTGTGTGTGTGCATGCATGCGTGGGTGCGTGCTTGTGTGTGTGTTTGTGTGCGCGTGCAAGCATGTGTCTGTGTGAGCATGTACTTAATGCATACACATGTAATAAAAAGTACATGACAGGTATGCAGTAATTTGTAGCCATGGGTCATCTAGAATAGGATGACCTGCAAATGCATGAAATTCTAAAGGCTGGTGAATAATAGCACCAGCAATAACAGAGCATAAAAATAAACTGTAACTCATATAAAATACAGTATGTATATGAATGCAAAAGAAAAACATATATATAGATAAATAGATGATGAATGAATATACAAATGAATGAAAATCACATGAAAGACAGCATGATGGAAATAAAATAAGCCTTTACAGATAAAGACAACTAGTGTTATTATGACTTATGATTGAATGCATGCATTACACTCAAGGCTAGATATCAGGGTCACATCAAGAGCTGCCTACAGTTTATAATATAATTACCTTTGGATGAGTTGGTCATGTTTTTTTGAATTTGTGTTCTAGCATGCATGAAGTGTCATTATTATAAAAATAATGTTATTATATTATAAATAATGATCATTATCAGTGTGGCTTAGTCATTGTTTGCATTTATTGTGCTGCCAGCTGCTTGGGCAAAGGTTTAAGGAACAGCAGTTACACTTTACATAGTTTCTCATGGTGATGAGCCTGTTTGTGACATGTACCTGAAATAAAATATATAATGTAGCCTATGGACATATTCAAATCAGTTTTTACACTTAATGACTTTATTGACTGATGGTACAAAATGCCTTTAAGCCTAAATGGTTTCAAAGCACCCGAAGTATTTGATGGTAGACATTAAAACACTTTGTGTTTTGACCCTGGGCGAATGTTCCAGTAAAGCACCGTCCCTCAATTAGATGCAATTAAGCAAGCAGGAATGCTTTGCTTGAAGTCGTAATAGCACCATTTAACTCCTGCAGGCCAGAGTGCTTCTCGTCCAAGCACTTTGGGGCTCTGTGTCCACTGTTCAATCCTGGACCCATGCATATTACCATTTAATAGTATTACACGGGCCGTAGCTACAACCGTCATTTACCCAAAATTCAATTTCACAGCAACTGTTGTCAAGAGACCAGATGTGTTGTAGATCTGAATACAAAAAATGCAAGAGGTCAGAGCAACAGTGATTTATTTCCATTCTAATGTTAGGGCATACAGGATCAGCGATTAAACACATCACATTTATGTATGTCATACTGTGAGCACGTGAACATCTACAACATTTTCAGTATATTGTGGTAAATAATGGAACATATATTGGAATTGGTATTGGAATATTTCTTTCAAGATAAAGATGCATTTATGCTATGACAACAACAGATGGCGCTACTTACACTTTGACCTGCTATTGAATGCTGACTCTGGAAAGTGTCCAATTTTGGTTTTATTAGACTTGAGTGCTGATTTTGATACTGTAAATCACAACTTACTCATTGAACACTTGGAACACTGTGGGAATTAAGGGTTTGGTACTGTGCTGGTTTATTTCATACCGAGAGTATTTACAGTTAACATTGGGGCTTGCTCTTCTTCACCAGCTACTTTGACGTCTGGTGTCCCTCGAGGCTCAATGTTTGGCCCTCTTCTTTTCTCCCTCTATGCTTCCCTTAGGGGAGTCATTTGTAGACATCAGGTCTCCTTTCACTGCTATGCTGATGATTTGCATATGATTTGCAATATGAAAACTCAAAAACTATATTATGGACATTAAAGACATGGATATGAGCTCAGATCAAAATATCCTTAACTGGTTTTAAATCTTCTCTCAAAACATACCTCTTCCAACTTGGGTTTGATTCCCTTCTGACTCTGTAGGGATTTTGGACAGACTCTCTGCAATGTTGGCAGTTGTCTTCTCTTTGTTTGATGGAAATGGTCTATGTGATGTCTTCTTACTTTATGTCATCTGTGTATGATGGCACTGATGTGTTTTAACCTTACTAATGTTTGTTTTTTTTTTAAACATTTTTACCTGGTTGTTTAGCCATTTTCTTTTTACTGTGAAGCACTTTGCTTAAAACTTGCTGACTTACTTCACTGACTGAACTTCATAGTGTAATAAATAAATAATGTTCCTTTGACCCCTTCCAATTTGCCTATAGGACCAACAGGTCCAGAGAGGACACCATCTCCAACCTCCCGCACAGCACCCTAACACACCTGGAGGAAGGAATGGGGAATTATGTGAGAATGCTATTCATTGACTTTAGTTCAGCCTTTAACACCATAATACCCTTCAAGTTGGACACAAAGATGAAGGCCCTGGGACTGAACACCACACTAGGTCACTGGATATTGGACTTTCTCACTAACTGTTCACAAGTGGTTAGAGTAGGTGGTCTGACATCTGACTCATCAATACCGGAGCTCCCCAAGGCTGCGTTTTGAGTCCTCTGCTGTACAACATCTACACTCGTGACTGCAAAGCCAGCAGTACTCACACCTCCATTATCAAGTATGCTGATGACACTGTGGTCATGGGCTTAATCAGGAACAACAACTGACACTGAATGTCAGTGAAACAAAGGAAATGATGGTGGATTATACTCCACTAATGATCAGCGGGTAACCTGTAGAGAGAGTCCCATGTTACCTTGGTGTCCACATCACTGAAGATCTAGGACTGAAAGACTCAGGAGGAGTTTCTATCCACAGGCCATCAGAACCCTGAACACAGACTATACTGACTTTGCACACATCCACCACTCAGCACACACAACCTAACTTTACCCCACACACACACAAACACACACACCGACACACACACCAGATGTCATTCTGCCTTCTCCACTGCCACCACAGCACCTCATGCCCCCCTCACCCCTTCTCCTCACACACGGTTGGCCCACCCCTACCTCGGCAAAGTCCCCCCCACAGCCCTCACATCCTCCCCCACACACACACGCACACACACTCACACAGTACGCAATATAGAGCCTGCGTCATGCCACCCCCCCTAGACACAGACCCCCCCACACACACACACACACTCACACAGTACGCAGTATATAGCCCGCCTCATGCCACCCCCCCTAGACACAGCCCTCATAATGCGACACAGCCGCATAATTTAATATGTCTTTCACGGGGTTCAGCTCAGTTCAAGTAAGTAATTTTTTCACACATTAATAATGGGGAGACATATCTTGCGCTGGTCCACATAAACATAAGTAATTGCTTAGTCTTATAACCCTGACCTGACACAACAACTGTGTCTCCAACTTTTATTCAATACTGGAACCTGTAATTAAACTGCACACTAATTACAATTAATTGTTTAAAAATGGTAATTGAAAACGTACACAAATACAATATTGTGAAACACTGCCGAATGCAGTATAAAAAACTTTAAAAAAAGTTAAGATCGTCCACAATCTGCATGTATATATCCTGGAACTGCAAACTGGAAATGCCACACAAGTTTTATAGCACCTGGCACGCCAATTACTCTCTTTATCCTCTAGCCATGCAATACATTCCGACACGTATTGGAAGGGACCTTCTCAATCCAGAGAAACACCCATGAAAGAGGTGACCCCCAACAGTATTGGACAGCACTGCACTCAGCCACTAGATAGTACTCAGCTCAAGTTCAAAGTTTAATGTTCAAGTAGCAAAAAAAACTAACATAACTATTTTCACAGGCAAATTGCTGGGTTAAAAACAAAGGGAAGACCTCAGTGTTTTTTTTTCAGCTGGGGTTATTTTCCCTTCTTGCCTTTCCCCTTCTTCCCCCCCTTGCTCTTGGCTTTGGCCTTCATGGCCTTACGCACGCAGAAGCCCCTCCAGTAGGCCTGGATGACGATGGCGGCACGCCCCATCACCTCCCTGGCCCTCTCCTCCTCCTCCTGTCGCTCCAGTGCCAGCCGCCGCTCCTCCATCACCTGCAGGTACTCCTCCTCCAGCACCCCGTAGTGCTCCTCCAGCTCCCGCAGCTCCTCCTTCTCCTCCTCAAACACCTGCTCCATTTCCTCCAGCTCCCCCTGAGGAGGCGCAAGGACACACACCCACACACACACACACCCACACACACACACACACACACGGATGGCCACAGCACCAGCACCCATTGGGGACAACATTCGCATTACAAGTTGCTTAACTGAATCTAGCTATATACTGTGATTATACTGATCATAATAACAAAATTTCCACACAGAGGAAGCAGCTCAAAGTGCTTGACAGTTTGTGGTAAAAAGAACACAGAAGACAAATTGTGTTTCAGTTATACAAAGCCATAGAGGAAAGTTTGAAACAGGGGACTCAGATGGAACTGATATCAATTCAAAATGTAATTTATTCTTGGACTGGGCTTAACCCATGTATGGGAAACTGGTCCTTACGGTTTTGTTGAGTAAGGATTAGGACAAAGTATTCATAGTGTATACAAGTCATAAAAAATACATACTGCTTACAAGCAATGCTTGTAATCCGTACCTGTTTTTCACCCATGTCAGCATCATACTTCTGAATCCAATTCTCAATTTCTGTCTCCACTTTGTATTTCCTCTAAAAACAAAAATTGCAGTGGTATTTAAAATGCAGGCAAATAAATTGTAAATGAATCAAGACATCTACATAGCAAATTAGGTGTACATAATAAATAAATTATGCTCAAGCATAAACATTAAATAAATATTAATCACCCAAACAAAACTGGGGATGGTCTGGTATGTTTCTGATGTAATATAAAAGTACTACTATTTTTTTTTTAAACTAACATTGGCATGGCATCATGGCCTTATTACCACCTTAAATGTGTATGGACTTCTGCTATACAAACTCTGTGCTATTTATTATTCCTACACATAATGTGTAATATTTTGTTGACATTATTATTATTATTATTATTATTATTATTATTATTATTATTATTATTATTATTATAATAATAACAATAATAATTACAATAACAATAACAACAACAACAACAACAACAATAATAATAATAATAATAATAATAATAATTAATAATAATAACAATAATAATAATAACAACAACAACAACAATAATAATAATAATAATAATAATAATAATAATAATAATAATAATTCAACCTTTCAACCTTATTATTATTATTATTTTCCACAGATCCTCCCACCTTGCGTAGTCCCATCTCCACCTCACGATTCTCAGTGATGAGGCTGCTCAGCTGCATCCTTAGCAGGTTTACCTAAGTGAGTGAATAAATAACATTTATTCATGTTTTGTTTTCTTTTATTGCCTACAGTATTTTGTCTTGTGCGTTTTTATTGGTGTAGTTAAGGTCTCTGTTGTTGTATTGCATTGCATTGAGTAAGAATCATAAGTAAAGTATTAAAAATATTTATTTATATAGCACATTTCACAAACAAAATAGTCGCAAACTGCTTCACAGTACAGGACAATGGGATAACAGTAAAATACATTGATGATTTAAAAAGTAACTGGTTTTAGTTTTTTTACTCAATAAGGTAAGTGTAAATAAGTGTTTGTGTGCGTGCATGTGTGCAGCCTATATGAATATTTGTGTGATTGTGTAGGCTATGTCTGTTTGATCAACAGGCATGTGCCTGAACTCAATTGTATATGCTAATTTGGTAAAAGGTCAGAATAAGAAACAGTAGTAAACAAAGCACACAGACCTCCTGCTGCATGCGCTGCTGCCGCCCATCTGACGCTTTCTGATCCGACTGGTTCTGCTTCTCTGCCTCCTGACGGGTCCTCGCCACAAAGTCTTCCGAGATCTTCTCCATCTGGTGCAGCGAGTTCTTCAGGTGGCGGATGGTCAGGTTCTTCTTGGAGATCTGACAGAAGAGGCAACAGTGACAGACATCTTAAATATTTAGCAACATTTTACTGAAACAAATTTAAAATGTGAAGGTTAAATTAGCATGCACAAAGAGAGACAATATGTCAGCAGAACACTAACTGTTGTAATTCTCAATGTTGTTTAATATTTCTCTAAAACAAAGACTGAACAGATATGCCAACATTATGCACTTTGGACACTCTTTGACAAACTGGTCAATGACAAAATATACTTTGGACAAGGTCAAAAACAAAATACGTGTTGTTTCATGATAATCCTTTGTGAAAAATGTCTACGTCCCTTAAAGCCAATATTCTAAACCCCTGCTGATGACTAAGCTAATTATAGTGATGCTATCTGTCCATTCAAGGAGCAGGTACAAAGTGTTAGGAATACTGCACCTTTTCGCCACCCTGTCCCATACCTCCTCGTCCTTGTCCTGGGTGGCAGCAGCCACCTCTGCCTCCAAGGTGGCCACCAGTTCCAGGTTGCTGTGATAACGCTGAGACATCTCCTGCATGCGGCACATGCGCTCCCTCTCCTCCACCGGGGTGGTGAGGAGCCGCTCCAGCAGGACTGACCTCAGGTCGCACAGCCCCTTGGCCAGCCCACGCGGACCCTCGTCCCCGTCCACCTCCATGCCCCCCGTGCTGCTAAGTGCTGTCCTGACTGTGGGACAGGCTTGGATCTTCCGGAACATGTCTTGAAGGCAGCAGTGGACAGCATGAGCTGCGTCTGCCTTTTCCTTGACTAATGAAATCTGGCCCTCTTGACTCTCATTAATGTTTGTAAGAGACTCATATCTCTTGCCTGCCATGCACTGATTATCTAACATCTCACTTAGCCCTGTATCACAGCCCGCAGACCGTAGTCCTTGGTGGGATATGACTGCAGGAAGTAGGGAAATCATCTCAACTTTTTGGATGCATTCATCCAAGATGCCAGCTATGCGCTGTGTTTCTAAGGACACCAGCTTCTTTCTGGACGGGCCAACAATCTTGAGGCATTCATCACGGATGATTTTGGTTTTAGATGGTGAAATGACTGCTTGCTGTTGTTCTCCTTCAGATGGAAGCATAGTTTACAATTCTAGAGAAGAAAAAATGTCCTTGTTTACAAAAATTGCACATAATAAAACAGCTACCTAGCTGTTACCTTAGACTTTCATGGATGCTGTTCACACTGTCCATGGATGACAGAACAGATGCGGGTCATTCTAAAAGAAGAGATTGTACAGTGTTGCACAGCACTGGACCATTTAAATTCAAGTCTGCTATCAAGCTCATAATATCATTTCTTAAACGCAATATTTTGTGCATAGCCAAACAGCAATGAAATTATGCAATGTCATTTATACAGTTAGGCTATAGTTTATGCTTTAATATGTATACTGTAAACAAATGCAACTTAGAGTAAGGAACAATGTCTCTCTGGTTAAATATGACTGAGGTTCAACTCCTTAGCCAATTAGAATTAGTTTAAAGGTGTTTTGGCATTGCAGTGCTTTTTCAGGTACTAAATGCCTTGACTGCATCATGAAATATAATGACTACCAGAGATTTTCTGTTTGCAATGCCAGACCATTGACAGAGAGATCTCAGGACCTCCAGGTACACACTGACCTTAAACAAACTGCAAAAACATTCATAAATGGCTGATCACAATTTTTTGAAAGGTTTCAAAATGGCCAACAATCCAGAAGTTAGTCCCATAGAACACCTGTTGAGAGATCTTAGAACTGCTGTTGGGAGAGGTGTAAGAAATGAGTATGAGTATTTGTATGATTGGCTGTCTGTCTGATCAACAGACATGCGCCTGGACTTAATTGTATATGCTAATTTGGTTTGTGTAATCAGATGCCCTATATAAACAAAGTCATTGGACCTCCTCAAAGTCTAATTAATGGAACAATAGGTTTGAGAAAAAACAAAATAACAACCTGTCACCTTTGACCATACAACAGTAACACTATAATAAGCTGACACTTGAACGTACCTGGAATGTGATGTTGACATTAAAGGCTTCCACTTCCTATTTGCTTAATTAAGGTGATTTGATAGTTTGTGCCTTGTGCCGCTTCCAAAGTTTGACATGTGCCACGTTTCCTATTTCTCTCTGTATAAGCTATTCAACTAAACAAAGTATCAACTAGTGGTTGCTATGACATTGGCATGGCAACACAAACTCACCTTGCAATGCGACAAAAGTAAAATTATTCTTAACTCCGTTTTCTTAGGTTGCAGAGCCTGAAATGGCGATACTAATTTAACAAAATTATATATATCTGTGTGTGCGTGTATGTTTTTAAACTATGTTTTATAAACGTGTACAGTGATGAATGACCTAGTTTTTGTCTTTTTTTTTGTACGCCTACGAGTACTTTTATTTTGACAGTCTGTCATGTTTTGTTCGAAACGGTTGGCGACATGTCGTGGTGAACATCAAAAATGTATGCACTCTGATCTTTTACTGTCTACGACGGTACCGATGCGCCGCTAGCTGGATTTTATTGTGCTTTTATTTCCGGGCATATGTAGAGAAACTTTGTGACAGCGTATTTATGAATACCCTTCTTACATAGTAGAAGGAATACTGAAATTGGTTTTGTATTTTATTCTGATGTAGACTTAGGTTAGAGTTTACCTAGCTGCTAGGTCCGCAAAGTGTTCTGGTAAGTTAGCCAGCTAGCAAACCTAACGTTTGTGTCGATGAGGTTGTTCAGAAACAACTTTGCTAATCGAGTGCATTTAATTCAACACAGAGGGGAAATGGTAACGTTAACCTCAGTGCTCTCCTATGGAGCGAGTATTAGGTAGCTCGGCCATCACTATAAGTTGACACCAGATTCACAACAAAGTCAAACTTCATAAGTCAGCTAGCTTTAGCCAAAATAAATGTGATGATAACGCTTTAGTTAAGATAATTAATGGTTACCCCTGGCTGTCTGCGATAATTTATAGATGAGGTAGACAACACAGGTGTTACTAAAATTACGTTCATTACGAGTAAGCGACTTTGATTAACGGTGAAATGGCTGGCGGTGACGACGATGTCCCCCTAATTTTGACCTGGGACGACGACACAAACAGCGGTTTGCTGACGGACGACGCATCTGAAAGACCCGATGAAAGTAAGTTATATGCTTGTGATCGCATTTGGTGTAACCCTTGTGAACACTTACATTAGGAGTTATAGTACTTTTAAACTTGTGAATTCTGTACGTTATGTCTTGACTTAGTTTTAAACCACTCAGCAAACGCACATCAAGGTGCAGCAAAGCTCCTTGCTTTGTGTTGTTGTTGACATGTAATGTCACTCAGGCAATTGTCAGGATACTGTACCCAGTTGCTTTACGATTGTATTCCGATCTATCAATTAATGATTTATGTGTTTTGACACATTGATCTCGTAAGTTGGCGTTTGTGACGTTTGATGATCTGATGTTTATTGTAATGAGCAAAAATGAGCGTCTGTCAGACAACGATAGTCTACATAGCCGTCGTAATCACAGGCAGTGGCACAACAGTTCTTCATTATGGCTGTATTAAAAAGACACTAGAAAGTCCAAGAAAAACAGTACTTGAACTAGGCTAAGTATACTCATTACACTTAGTCACACAGTCCTCCTTTTGTTTTCAGTTTTGTCCGCTTTGACTATGAACGAGTGCGTGACTAAACCTTGTTTACAGGCGATTTCAGTTGTTTGTTGTGTTCTTTCTAGAGGTTGTCAAAAGATGACGGGCATAATGCTTACAAACTGTACAGCTGGATAAATAGGTGGATAAACAGATTAGGCAAACCGATGAAATAATACACAACTACATAGCTGTTTGGGAGGATACAAGAAAATCATAAGGAAATAATGTGAAACTGCACAGACAAAGCCATTGGTAAATGTTTCGGAGTTTCAGCTGTTAACTGCCCTTTGTACCACACACACATACACACACAGAACCAGGAACTGACCCCACTGTGTCAGCATTTAGGCAGATGCCTCCCTGTCCTCCATACATGTTATCCTGCCCCCTCTTGTCTATGGGGGTGACCTGTAGGGGGTGTTTTTTTATATTTGTGCTCGTTTACTTTTGTGTTTGTGTGGTGTGCACAGTATGGATCCTATGTCCTTTGACACAGGTAGGCAAGACATAGTAGTGCACAGCACCTGTGCAGGGAATAGGCCTACTTCTTAGTTGGCAGTTGAGTCATTCAGAATGTATGAATTGTCATACAAGGCTACCCCCTTAATTGTTGTTTTAGACCACACTTTGTGTTTTGGCCATTGTTTAAATGTGCTGTTCTGATGAATGTGACTGTGTTTGGTAGCCTAGATTTTGGTGCCTAAATGGAAATTTAACTCTTAAGGAGGCAGTGCCTTTCTTACGCTTTGCCACCTCAAGAACTTGGGTTATTTTCCCCTCTGTTTGTTTGTTTGCTTGTTTGTTTGTTGATGTCTGTAGTGTGACCAAAGGTAATGGTCCACTACACTGCTTGCCTCATGTTAACATGCTGGTGTTTCTGCATGCAAGAAGACCAATGTTGTAAACTGGGCATAAGTGGTTCACGCAGCAAGAATGAGCAGAGAGGCATCAGTTCATGAAGTCAGACAGGCTAGCAGTTCACCAGCATTGCCTGTGCTGTGGTTTAGCTGCATAACTTTGTCCTTTGTAGACGGGTCTTGTGCTTTTTGCCATGTGTGCCCAGCCCCAGTGCTGGAAATTGCTTAACTTAATTAAAGAAGACTGGACTTTTGTGCCCATTTCATCAGACATCTTTGTGTTGTTTGCTTTCTAAATATTTGCTGCTGGGACAAAAGCAGTTAGCCTCTACTGCAATTTTTACTTACAACATTTTGGGGTAAACAACAAAATGGATAACACGCTCATGATCAACCACTCTTTTAGGAAATATGCCAACTGTGAAGAGGCCAGTCTAAGTGAGAAAAGGCCTGATGTAATTACGTGTATTAGGCTATGTTTTGTGGTGTTGTTTTAAATCACCTAGGGAGGAAGACAGGTCAGATCACTCTTGGATGACGTGCAAAAAGACTAATTGAAAGAAATGTCATGGTTCAGACAGCGCATGTTTGTATTCGGTCTACAAATCCTGACACACCTCTGTTTCACAGCTCACCTCACCTTGCCTTTGTGACTTGTATGATCTTGACTACAATAAAACTCCTACATGAAATAACAGACAGCAGTTGGGTAATGTAGACTGTCCTGGAATATACCCTCAATATATGTCTCAAGTTGTATTCACAGTCTAGTTTCTTTTTTTTGCTGTAAGACAGAGTAGAGTAATGTACTTTACTTCCCCTCTGGGTTGATGCATGCAACCTCCCTTGTCTCTACTTCCTGACATGCAAAGCTACAGAGATGTACATGCATGCACAATTCAGTGTGTCGTGACTGTGGCTGTGTGAATAGTCTATTTCTGTGTTCTCTTTCTTGTTGATAATAACACTGAGTAGGCTTACATTCTAAATGCAGGGGCAGCTGTGGCCTAATGGTTAGAAAGGTGGTCTTGGGATCAGAAGGTCACAGGTTGGAATCCTGCACCAGTAGAAAGAATAGTGCTCTCCTGAGGCCTCATCCATGGCTGAAGTGCCCTTTAGCAAGATATCTTACCCCGCATTGCTCTAGGGACTGTACCCTGTAAAATTAACTGTAAGTTGCTTTGGAAAAGAGCCTCAGCTAAGTATAATGCAATAATAATGTAATAATAAATCTTTCCACCAGATTGAGAAACCTATATAAAATCTTTTGTTTGTCACCTCTCTTGTAGGAAGCCGTATGGATTTTATTGGTCAAAAGATCAGACAGATGTAAAAACCCTGAGTCTGAATCCTTTGACTTTTGAAATTATACTTTAATTGCCCTAAGGTTTTAAAGAAAATACATCACCAAGTTAAATTAAACTGAATTGGATTTTGTGTTGCATGTCTTGAAAGACGCATCCCTGAGACAATGCAATGGGTCTCAAAGGGTGCTTTCACACACCTCTGACATCAAGAGGAGGTACAGTAGCTGTCGTTGCCCAGAACGCACTGTACACTGTCCCGTGTGTGAATGATTAATCTGGAGTATGACACATGTGGTGACACAGGGTGCCTCTCTGCTCTGCTTAGCTAGTGTGCCAGCGACTAGTGTGCTGACCGCTAGTGTCCCTGATGAGTGACAGGGACGGTCGGGTAAACGCCGCTATGGGGACCAATTGCGAGCAGAACCTCAAGAGAGGAACAGAAGCGTGGCCAGTTCATGTTTCCTCTTTAGAAAAGTTTGCCAACGGGGGTATGGTAGCATTTTGAAATAATCGTCTGTCGATCGCTTTAGTCTGAGCCACTTGTTTGCTGTGTGTGCAACTGTTGTGTTTGCTATACACTTACATGTGCCTTAGACCTCATAGTTTTTATGCTTTTCTTAATCTGAAGATGGAGTTGGTGGGTATGATGTCATGAACAACACCACAATGCCAAACCCCGGACGACCAAACCCAAGAACCCAGACTTCTCTCCAACAGAGCTGGGAAATGAACTATCAAGAAGCAGCAATTTACCTGGAGGTATGTCACAACATTTGTCACTCATTGTCTTTTCATTGTCATTATGTCAAACTTGAGGTTTTGATGCTTTTCCCATAGTCACAAGAAGCATATTTTATGCTCATAAGGGTTAGAAGGGGGATGGGAATGTGTGAATGTGAAAGGTGTACTATACCGCTTACCACTGCTGAAAATCACCATGGTTTCCTTTTCTTTTTGTTCTTAAGCTATGTTGTAACACTAACGCAAAACCTTCTTTTTCTTTTTTTTACCCTAAAAACAGGAGGGTGAGAACAACGACAAGTTCTTTACCCACCCACGGAGTCCACGGGCACTGAGCGCGTACCTGTTCGCCCACAACCACCTGTTCTACCTGATGGAGCTGGTGACGGGGGTGCTGCTCATGCTGCTGTCCTTGTCCGAGGCCCCCGCAGTGCCCTCGCTGCGCCTTGATGTCTATGTAGGCACCTCATAGTGTGGGTGTTGGACACATAGCCCAGCCCAGCCCACTCAAATGTGTCACTCAAATGTGCTAGTCACTCAGTGCTGTTAGCTCATACAAGCATTAATACACCAGTATATACTGTATATTTTTAAAAATGTAATGATATAGATGAAGAACATTGCAGGTTGTTTTGGGGGCTAGATTGATCAGTTATTTAGATCAATCCAAAAAGCCAATTGGAGTGTTTGCATTACTTGTGCACCAGATACGCGTAATTCCATTGTAACCATTTGTTGTTTTGTTTTAGAGGCTGTCTGCTTTTAGATGCATAATTGTTTTTAGCAGAACTAGCACAAACATGACAGACAGTTAGGCAGATAAGTTGCTTTAAAAAACCAAAGTGCTTATTAGGCTATTATATGTGCGTGTAGATGACGGTACAGGAAACATTTGAACGACAAGTTTGTGAAATCACTCATTTACCTGACAGACCACCACAAACACAAGTTTATTCCTGCTGTCAGTACGCCTTGCTCGCATAATGGCTTTAGTCCCCATAGAATGACACGTGACCATCATGTCATAATTTTTCAATTGCATGTGACAATTTTAGTGTAACATAGTGTTTGTTTGCGTCTGCAGAGACTTGTAAAACCTGATCACACACTTGACTTTTGGCCAGGGGGGATCATAGACTCACACAGTTTTAGTGCATGGCAGGTGACCTGTGAGGTTTTGAGTAAATGTAAATATTGGAAATTCCACTGCACTTTGGTGGCTTCTGAGGAAGCTGTGTGTTGCATGTGTATATGTGCGTGTGCCTACCAGTATTTGTGTGTGTGTATTTATCTGTGTGTATCTGCGTGTATGTGCGCATGCATGTCTGTGTTTGCTGTCCTGACTCCGTATGTCATGTGTCCCTCAGGTCCACGCCACCCTGGAGCTGCTGGCCCTGGTCATGGTGGCGTTTGAGCTGTGCATGAAACTACGCTGGCTCGGCTTCCACACCTTCATTCGGCACAAGAGGACCATGGTGAAGGTGGGGGATCTAGGGGTGTGGTGATGGGGGATCTAGGGGTGTGGTGATGGGGGATCTAGGGTGTGGTGATGGGGGATCTAGGGGTGTGGTGATGGGGGATCTAGGGGTGTGGTGTTGGGGCTATGGTTCAGATAGGGATATGGCAGTGGGGGTGTTTGCAATGTGACACTTCGACATCTCCAATACGTGCTCAGTAAACGCTCAGAACTAGCATTATTCTTGCTTTTCATAGGCAAAAAGGCCATGGTTAGGGTAGGGATATGGTGGCTGTGGTTAAGATAGGGATATAGTAATCGGCCCATTGTTACAGGTAGGGTGGGTGATGATGGAAAAGCTTCCTAAGATAAAATTATTTTTTAAAATACAAAACAGTAAAAAAAAAAAAAAACAGCTTTCTTCTGTCAGTTGTACACCAACAATACACTCACAGTAGGAATGAAAGTGGGAAGGTATAGGTAGGCAAAATAATAATAGGTAGACAGGCAGGTTGGCAAAGCAATTGTTTCAGTGGGGCTTAGTGACTTGTTATTTTTTTGTTTTTGTTTTTTTAAACACCCCTTTGGCTGCCACAGTTCTCAATTTTGAGAACTATAACCAAAAAAATCCTTACATCCATTGCCTACCCCATCTCTAATGTATGGTGTACAGTATAAGGACCATGGTTATGGTATGTACTCTGTAAACCTTGAACATTAACAGGACGAACCATTACAGTATGGGTACAGCTATAGGACATATCAGCATTGAGGTGTGGATATGCTTATTCAGTAGGACACTGATCTGCTGACAGGAAATGTGTTTCATATATTTCCTTCCTGTCTTGTTCCCTGTCTGATATGCCCAGACTTGTGTGCTGTTCATCCAGTTTATTGAAGCTATAGTGGTTCTGGTCCGACAGACGTCTCACCTTAGAGTAACACGGGCCCTCAGGCCCATATTCCTGGTGGACTGTCGGTATTGTGGCGCCGTACGCAGGTAAGACTGTTGGAGTAAAGTGAAATGAGTAATATACATGGACTCTACTTGTAAATGTACATCAGCATTCACAATGTCTGCATCACATATACAATAATATCAATTTAACATTGACCATAGTTCTATTTTTATTATTTATTTTGTTAAGAATACCCCTCAAATTACTCCTCTGTTCACTTTCTCTCTCAATTCCCGTTCCTGTAGAAACCTGCGGCAGATATTCCAGTCTCTTCCTCCTTTTATTGACATCCTGCTGCTGCTTCTGTTCTTCATGGTCATCTTTGCCATTCTTGGTAAGCCAGAGCTTTCTTCCTTCTCCTTTCTAGACTAAACACCAGTGACGGTGCGTCCCGTGGAGTCGCTTGTATTAACTCCAAACCTTACGTTGTTTTAACTCTCTGCAGGTTTTTTCCTTTTCTCTTCTAACCAAGTGGATCAAGTAAGTAAGCCTCCCTGTTGTTCCCATACAACAAAACAAACATTTGTTGTTGTGCTCCATCAAAGTTTCACATTCAAGAAATGAAAGAATATGACTTCCGTTAACTGCTAAGCATAGAAGGATGTGAACTGACATCCTTCACTGTATGGTTTACCTGTGTTCTATGTCTGGCAGTGTTGTAAAGCAATACATGCTTGTAAAAGATTCAGTGCAAGAGTGATGCCCGTACTGTATGTCTCTGAGAAGCCCTTTGGAAAGTGAAAATGGCCTGCTGCAGTTCATGTGTAACACTAACTCTATGGCTGTATTATATTAAAAAAAAGGAATGTAATTTTATTTATTTATTTATTTATTTATTTATTTATTTTACATTCTTCAGCTGTGCTATTACACATGGCAGGTTTGGTGATTTTTTTCATTCTGTCTTTCTGCAGTATTTCAACACCCTAGAGAACAGCATAGTAAGCTTGTTCGTCTTACTCACAACTGCCAAGTAAGATTACATGCTATTTTCCTAAAACACATGCATATTTTTTTACTTTTCTCATATTTGTTGCAGAAATGAAGCACTTGTATATGTAGAATATGAGTTGGTGCACATTTGTAGGCAGCGTATGGTATGGAAGTGTGTTGCCTTTTGTCTCCCAGTTTCCCAGATGTCATGATGCCAGCTTATTCACGTAATCGCTGGTCCTGTGTGTTCTTCATAGTCTATCTCTCCATTGAGCTGTACTTCATCATGAACCTGGTGAGTACGGCACCTGCAAGCTTCCTGGGCCAGTCACAGGTTGCCAAACACTGATCTCTGTTTAATGGCATGCCTAGGTCATAGACGTCATTGGTTGTGATCTCACTCCGGTCTATGCTTTGTACACTGAGCGCAGCTGAAACCAAGCCTCTAAAATGATCAAGGACCCTTCTCATCCATGTTACTACATGCTTGAACTTCTGCCCTCTGGAAGGCGGCTTAGGTCCATCCAACAACACGTTTCAGAGACAGCTTCTTCCCCTCAGCCATCAGACTCCTGAACAATGCTAAACTCATTTGAATGATCTACTTCTTATTTATTTATTTATTTTTATTTCTCCTTGTACTGAGCTACCTTAACAATTACCGCTAACTTTGTTGTGTGGCAACAAAACATAATCCATCCATCCAATGGCAGGCAGTACTCCATTCCCAGCATGGGCGAGAGTGGCAGCTGGGAGATATATTCACTTTTTGAATAAGGATTCATTGAATTGATTTTAGAAATGTTTTCCAGGGGGTGCAGTGGAGCAGTGATTAGAGCACCCAACCATGAACGGGCATTTGCCCATGGGGACCCAAGTTTGAATCTGGCCTGCAGTCATTTCCCAACCCTATCCCATCTCTCTCTCCCACTTACTTCCTGTCAATATCTTCACTGTCCGGTCAAATAAAGCCATAAAAAGACCAAAAAATACAAAAAAGAAATGATTTCCATTAATAGATCTTCTCTTTCCCCTCTACACATTCTCCTCCTTTCCATGAAAGCTCCTGGCTGTGGTCTTTGACACTTTCAACGGCGTTGAGAAAATGAAGTTCAAATCCCTGCTGCTCCACAAGCGCTCCGCCATTGAGCATGCCTTCCAGCTCCTGGTGAGCCGACAGGTACATTCAGAGCAGCACCAGCACCAGCGCATCCCTCTCAGGCAGTGTTGCTTAACCAGCTTCAGAAGGTGCAATCCCACACCCACTATTTGTTCCAGCATTCACTAAATTCGTTTGTTTGTAAGTTAGTGTGTCAAGTGCACAGGTGGCACAAGTAGACAGGAGATTTAACTAAATAAATGAATTAAAGAATGGCTGGAAGCTGTAGCTTCTGAGGCCGGGTTACCCAACTCTGCTCTCAGACAGTCTGTACACAGAACTTTCTGAAAGCTGCATTCGATAAAAATGTCTACAACATTACAACCTTGAAGGCAAGGCAGTTTTATTACAGTAGGATATACCATTGACATGGAAATTTCAGTTTGCTTTACATACATACATTCAGAAAGGTACAGGAAAAGCAAAGCAGAAGTCAAATTTTTAAAGACAATGAAACAAAATGATTTACATTTTTTTGATAAAATGAAAATGGTAGGTAAAAAAGTGAAAATTTGTGTGTTGTAATAATAGTTTGAATGTTTAGCCATAAGCAAATGGAAAAAAGTGGGATTTTAACCTGTGCCCAGCTACATGTTGGACGACTTTTAACATCTTCTTTACCCAAGGTCTCCTTAGGAGTGGCTCTGAACTGGTAGAGCAAGGTGCTTAAAGCATCTGCTGGATGAATTAATATTTTAAGCCAGCCTTTAGTCTTGGAAGGGCACTTGGTGCTGGTAGAAGAAGGTGCTAACAGTGCCAGGCCTATGGGTGGGGTTCCCAGGAAATGCATGCAGTCATTCCCATACACCTCTGCAGGTCACGTCACCAAGTGTCTCATCTGTGTGCATGTCTGTTGATAATTATAGTTTAGTAGAGACTGAATGGCAGGTTACTTCATGAAGTGTCTTATTAGTGTGTATATGTGTATTTAAAATTATAATTCTGAATGCAATCTAGGAGCCCATGGGAGAAACAGGAGTCACAAAATGCAGAAACTGAGAAAATGTAATTTATAAGTTTTATGTTTCACTTGATTTTATAAGTAAATGCTATTTTAAACTGCTTCTAGCTCAAAACTATGCTCATATATTATTCACATGATTACTTTTGAAAAAGCTGGGGTTTGTATTGATAGGGGGAGTGACTTGAAAAAATTGATTTTGTGACTATGCCCATTTTTTCCGTGGACTGCTCAAATGTATTGATAGTTATGTAATCCTAAATTATGAATTATAATTCGATAGAGACCAGATGGCATGACTCTGAAGCAGTTTGATGGACTCATGCGCCACTATCGGCCAAGGATGAGTGCCCGGGACCGCTTCCTGACATACAAGGCTCTCAACCAATCTCAACCAATGACTGACATACTCAGGTAACACTCAACCAATTGACATACTTATGTAACACTCGACCAATCTCAGCCAGTGACTGACATACTCAGGTAACATCAGTGACCAATCTCAACCAATGACTGACATACTCAGGTAACATCAGGGAATCAGTAATACCAGCAATGCCAAAATCAAGGTGCGGCGTGCTTCTTGTATAAAGTTATTTCATTTCAAATTGATACTAAAATGAATGGAAGTCTGTGGAATGCTAACAGGTACTGGGCCCTTTCTGGGTGGGCCCTTCCGCCATGGTTTCAACTTCCGCATATGTTCCTGCCCCTTGGTGAAATAGCTATCCCTTCATCCATTCCTTTCACTGTCTATGGTTGAAACTGGCAACCGCAAGGGACAGCAACTCTCCAACTTACTTATAATCTGTTACCCATACTGGCAGCCAGCTCCCCCTGGGGTATGGGATGGGAAAATGCATTGTGTTGTGTCTAGGGTAGACAAAACATTTTATGAAACAATAAAATATGTATTATAATTTTGATATGTTACAGTGTAGTTATTATAAATTATAATATTACTCTGACAAACTTTTCTTTAGTGTGCATATGTTAATGAAAAAAAAATCTGCGATATAGCAGGACTGCGAAGGGTGAATTGCGATATAGCGGGAAATCACCGTAAAACTTTATTAATGCCTAATTCTTTAATCGAACAATCAATTCTATCACTGACCCACAAAACATGAACATTGACTACTGTCTGTGTTCTGGGCTCAGATAAGTAGCTTAGTAGTTCATAATTGTAGAAATAATTGTGCATGTGATAGAGGAATGCACAATGCATGTAGTAGGGGGTGTGGCCTCAATAGCTCACTGGAGGAAGTAGTGTGCTATATCCCTTTAATTGAGGAATAACATTATACTCAACTGTATTCACATCAAATCTGATTGTTGTAGACACAATAATGCTACGATATTTTTTCTACCAACTATATGTTCCTAGCCTTCGACTTTGATAATTCCCAGTTTATTCCCATTAAATCCCATGAAAAATTCCCAACGAACCCTAGTCTGTAGACACATTGAAGGCACTTGAACACTGTAGGAATTATACACAAATTTAGCCTTAGCGCACTTCTGCAAATGACTAAAATACTTTTGTCTTAATGTGCCTCTGAGAATTAAATCAAGATCAGTCACCACCCCACTAAAAAGGCATTAGCGAATGTAATGGTAATCCCACAACCACAATAAAAAGGCTGTGATGATGTTTTTGGCCCTTTTAAGTGAATCAGAACTCTTTTTAGAGTCCACCTTAATTTCGCAGTGAAGCATTGTGCTCGTGAAGGAAGGGCAAAGGGGAGAATGCATGTAACTGAAAAGCATGTGACTGGAAGAGTGTAAAAAAGGACTTCCACACGAATGGAAGAATAGGGCCTGCAGTTAGTATTTACATTAAGGCCTTGAAGGTTTTAAAATTGTTTTTTGTTACCATCTTTCCAGTTTGGAAGACTTTTATAAGTTCTACGAAGTCATTGGATTAAAATGGAAGGTAAGCTTGCATAGTCATAATTTTTAATGCCCCTCCTAGCTGAATAAAATTAAACTTATATTTACATGAAGTGTCTTGTGGCTGAAGATTTACATTAGCCAATGTCTCTCAATGGCATTTCCTACCATGGGGTCTTGAAACTGTGTGTCTTGCATTGCACTGTTGTCTTTTTCTCCTTCGTGTTTTATTTTATTGCTGTTTTACTTTTTTTAATTTACTAGTTCATATTGACATTGTGGGATCAGAGTGAATAATAAAAACCATTTCTCTTAATTTGAAATGTTGTGCATGGGTGTGTGTGCTCTGTTGTAGGCTCGACGGAGTGGGGAGCACTGGTTTGATGATCTCCCACACACTGCTTTCCTCATTTTTAAAGGTGACCCTCATCTCACTTATTTCTTTCTATCTGTTTGTCTGGATATGTTTTTAAGGTATTAATAATGTCATATTTCTGACTGTTATACTGAATGCAGTTGAAGCCAGATGAACATTTACATGTAATGGCTGAAATGGTGTGTTTTGTTTTGTTCAATAGGTATTAATATCCTAGTCAAATCCAAGGCTTTCCAGTATGCCATGTGTAAGTCTGTGTTCCTATTGTTGTTGTTTTTTTCTTTATTGTATGCCTTAAGAATGTTATTAACCTAAGATAGAGTTGTAACTTAAGTTCCATTATTTAACAGACATTGTTGTTGCTGTGAATGGAATATGGATATTGGTCGAGACTACAGTGTTCAACAGTAGGTTTTTTTTTCTTTTAATATACACTGTAAAGAATACATGTTGAAATAACACAATGCACAAAATTTCCATATTACAATCAACTGCATAATTATTACCACTATTTTGCTGATGCATGAACAATGAATATATTCACATTTTTGCACTATGTACTTTCTCTTTAATTAAGTTTCTTTTTCAATATATTTTTCTGTGTGTGTAGGTGGTGTGTCAGGACCCAAGATTGTCCCGTGGAGTTATGGTGTCTTCCTTACAAGTACGTTGTTTTTCCTCTAGTATGTACCATATATACACATTTCTGCATACATTGTGCCATTTCACGTGTCTTGACTTCCTCCCTTGTCGAATGCAGTCTATGGTGTGGAGGTGATGCTGAAGATTACTGGTCTTGGACCAGTGGCGTACTTCAGCTCAGGATGGAACTTGTAAGTCTGTGCACTTGTTCCATCGCATATCACACTCAGGACCGTGTACAGTATTATGTATCAATTCAAAAACAGCACATGCTTAGCGTGCCTAACATGCGGTACACGTGTGTGAACCTAACTGAAGGGTTATTGTTTTCAGGTTTGATTTCTCAGTGACTGCCCTGGCATTTCTGGGCTTGATTACTCTGGCCTTCAACATGGAGCCCTTCTACTTCATCGTGGTTCTCCGTCCTCTCCAGCTTCTCCGGTAAGTGCTGAAGCTCGCTAATGCAACTGCAGGCTGTAGACACATGCTTGGAAAACCTAAGCTGGTCCTTGGCAGCAGTTCTGATAATTCATATATTCACTGTATTGTATCCCTTTCAGATTATTCAAAATCAAACAGAGGTATCGAAATGTTTTGGACACCATTTACGAGCTGTTTCCACGTATGGCCAGGTGATTTACCAGAAAATTCAGAAATTCCCAAAGTCCCATGTGGTCTGTGTTGACCACACATGTTATGGCAACTGTGTGTGCTAACCTCAGTCTCCCCTACCTCCGTTTTTCTGCAGTCTTGGCCTCACCCTCATCATTTTCTACTACTCTTTCGCCATCGTAGGGATGGAGTTTTTTGCAGGTGTTGTCTACCCTAACTGCTGCAAGTGAGTCAGGCATTGGGCTTTACAGTCTTTACAGTATTCTGTTTGTGTCTTTGTTTATGTGTCTGCTTTGAATCACTGAAGCCCAAACTTCCCTACAAAGGCAAAGTGCAGCAACTACGGCAACACTGAAAGTGAGAAAAATGCCTTCAAAGTTGTCATGCTGCCCAGTCCAACATGTTGTACTGTAGGTATAATAGTGGTGATGCTTTTATGCACTTTCTTTAAAGGAAGGTATTTAGTCACAAGACAAAAGAGCTGTTATTAAGTCCATTTACAGTCTAAACTCAGTTTTGATGAAATGTGTAGTTACTGCCTTCTGGTTTTGTAGGGCAGCAGACTTGATGCTACCTTCCCTGTCTTTCATTCAGCACCAGCACTGTAGCCGATGCCTATCGCCAGATCAACGCCACCATTGGCAACCGCACCGTCCTGCAGGAAGGCTACTATTATCTCAACAACTTTGACAACATTCTGAGCAGTTTCGGTATGTTTACCTTATCCTTCACACAAATATTACAGTTATAATTGTAGGTTTGTTTATTTTTGAGAATATAAAGTTACAGGTACAACTCAAAATCTGGGTGCGTGATATGTCCAAAACATCTTCAACTTTTTCCGTTCTGTTTTCCGCAGTGACATTATTTGAGCTGACTGTTGTCAACAACTGGTACATCACTATGGTAAGCCTCCCGATATTTATGCTAAATAGTATATGACTGGTACATAACTATGGCATTCTGATACACTGGATAGTTAATAACTGGTACTAATGATTTCATAAATCTCTGCTTAGGTCTCTACATTAACTGGAGATGCACAAACATTTCCATGATATACAAATATGCAGTGATATACAGTACTTCATCACGTCTTGTATGTTTTTGTTTAAATGTTACTCAGGAAGGGGTGACATCTCAGACATCCCACTGGAGTAGACTCTACTTCATGACATTCTACATTGTCACCATGGTGAGGGACTTTTGTTTTTCATGGCTATCTTGTGAAAATCATTTCATTGTGGATTTTGTTATTGAAACAACAAAATATTGGAAGTGAATGTGTCTTGAAATGTGAACTAAATATGGTTATCAACAGTAGCGGCTCCTGAGCATAAATATTGGTGGGGCAGACACTGACTCCGATGCCTGAATCACTACCATGACCAAATGTTATAGAATAATGTATAGTGATAGGCCTATTAAAAACCTAATTAATGTAGTAATTCGGCTAAGTAGGTCTATAATAAATCTATCTGCAAGCAGCACCATAAAGCATGCGTTTCATAGTTCTTTTTTTTTAATGTACATTAATGTAGTGCTATGATTAACGAAGACCAATGAAATGCTGACCCGATGCACTAAAAGCAAACAATGCAACAGCCTCATTTAGTAAGCACAACGACACATTTTGCCTCTCTAATTGATTTTGAATGCTTACATGATAGCCCTCATCGAGGTGTGCTGCGATATTAACTTGACCTAGCATGGGTATTTTTGTAGCACACTGTAAATGTGCTTTGCTTGAGAGTGCGCTTTTTCTGCTAGTTCAGAAAAGGGCTTCACATCGCTAACTCCTGTAATCCCTATGTCCCCTTGTCCTGAGCATGATCTGAACAGTAGACATGGAAAGCAAAATACTGTATTCCTTACAACCACACAGACATTCCATTTTCATCATGTTCGCGAAAATGTTCGGTTGTATATATCTTCCATTTGTCCTTAATTTTCTGTGTTATACTGACATCTGGTCTGTCTGGGCCGAGCTGCTTGATCACTAACTTATCTTCTAATTTCAGTCCATTAAATGCATTTTTAACAGAAAGTCCGCCCTGTTGGATAAGGCAGGTTCTGTGCTGCAGGCCGATTGGGTTGGGTCTAACGTAACTAGAGGAGTACTAATCGGTGAGCTGCTAGAAGAAGGTAAAAAGGCAGGTGGGGCAGGCTTGCTCCTGCCCATATTGGACTCTATTAGTGCTGCTTGCAATTCCGACAACTGACGCCAGGCGAATACGATAAATCCACAGATGGATGTGGTTGCTGACCGGTCCTGTCCCATAACTGCAATCAACAAAAGTATTTGAGATTCAATTCCACTGTGGTAAATAAATAGTTATAAAAAAACACATACACAAACCATATACGACAGGGTAGTTAAATAGGTAGCAAGCAGACCAGTTAAGTGGGTAACGTTAATTATTAGGAACTAGGTTTTGGGGTGTTTTTTGAGAGGGCGCTGCCCCACCTGCCCATATTGACCAGCCACGCCTGGTTATGAACCAGTGATGAACGCAAACCACGTACCACTGATCATTACTGTTGTTTCTTTGTTTCTTGTGTCTTTGGCATTCACAGGTTGTGATGACCATTATTGTGGCCTTCATACTTGACGCTTTTGTCTTCAGGATGAATTACAGTCGCAAGAACAGACAAGAGGCCCTCGAGGACCCAGAAGGTTCATCTGCACAAAAATATTTTAAATCACTACCTTGTTAAACATAGCAGTTTAAGACATTGTTTAATTACACATTTATGAAGTACAGTACAACATGGAAACTAACAAAATTAGTTTATTCAAAACTGCAAATAAATCTTCGCACAGATGTGGCTGAGAAGATGTGTCCTCATAGACCCTTTTGAGTTAACACTATTTGCGGCACATAGATCGCTGGCTGCAGAAAGTTGTTGCTCCTCCATAGATTTAAATGTAAATGTAGATTTAAATGTACTCCAGCCATTCTTAATGACTTAAAAAGTAACTGCACCCAAAAACCACATCCTTTTTTTATTAATTTTTTTTAATAAGCTTCTAAAATGAGTGGAGAGACTGAAAGCCTTAAGGTGATAGTCTAAGGAAAGAACGGGGACGTTGGAGTCATTGCCATCCACTTGGCGAGTTAGGAAAGTAGCTCTGCCCACCTCAGATTAGAGGCAGGCATCAGTCCAGGTTGGGTATCCCCTGTGACATGTAGTCTCAGTGCACAGTGTCAAGAATTGTCATCACATGTCATGGTGCATTTGAAGCTGTATAGGGTGCAAGAAGGCATTTTTCAGCTGAAAGCAAAATGTTTATTTGACCTGTAAAAGCGATTTTTTTTAATGACTTTAACACCAGAAATTGTGTGTTTCTTCAAACATCAGTTAATTATCACATAGTTTAGGTAAAACATATTTTTTGGTGCAATTACGTTTCAAATGATCTATTTCGCAAATGGCACTGTCTTGTCACTGGGTTAGGAGAGTAATGCATTGAACCGACATGACGTCTTCCTCCTGCGTAGATGAGAAGGGGATCGTGTTCGAGGTGGAGGTGAGTCGATCGGATGCGCTGCAGGCGCTGGAGTTCTACAAGCAAGCGGTGGCCAACTCCAGCCTCAGCTCCCTGCACCAGCTGTGTGTGGCCATGGAGCGCAGCAACGTGAGTGGCCCAGAACCCACATTTACAACTCCTATGCTGGATTCATTAGGGCTGCCTGCACCATATTTGAAAAATGTGCGATATGTGGTAACATTGCTGATTGTTGCAATGATGATATGTTTTGAGATAAATAAACAAATATTTAAATATAGTTTTAACATCATCTGCAGTAACTGTCAAACATCACTTAAGGTGCCACACAATTTCAGGGTGGCATGTAACTACCTCACCTAGAGTAGGTATTTATTTTGGACCTTAAAAACACCTTGAAAGAGGTTTCATATGGGTACCTCCTGAAGTGCACACCTCATGCAAGGGTGGCATCCCCGTAAAACAGCACTGAATAGGCTACAATAGAAAAGCACCTGTGGTGTCACACATTTTTAATGGCCACTGAGTCCATGTGTATGGGCTCAGATAGGCTCAATAAATTCATGAATTGCTTTGTGATTGGCTGTAGAAAGGCTGATGTTTTTGTTTTAATTCCTCACTACAGCAGCCTTCTGTAGTCTTCCTTGGGAGACGATCAAGAACTAAAAGTGATCTCAGCATAAGGATGTACCAGGAAGAGATTCAGGTGAGTTTTCTGTGGCTGAGATGAGGAGCTGAGCTGAGATGGGCTACCTAAAAACTGTTTTTAAGTGCTCGTAAGATGTATATTGTTGCTATACTACTACACATAGCACAAAACCACAGTTCACTCTTAATAATTCATAGTAAACCAACAATGCATATCCAGAAAACAATGTCACAAATTAGTAAGTCAGACATTGACACTCAAAAGTGTTAGTAAATCTATGGTTTTAAAGTAAATGAATAAATATATAAGCGCTGTGGACTGACATTCTGAATTGAGTGAGTTTGAGTTGAGAGATGTTTTTTTCTGCCGTAGGAATGGTATACAGAGTATTCGAGAGGCAACCTACCGGAGCTGGGCGAGTCCCCACAGAGTGAGCTAGGCTACCCAGTTATGTCCCAGCACAGCATCAACTAGGTCTGGCCGTCGGCCCTCACACTCTTAGCCCTGCGTTTTTACGAAACGGAGCACTTCATGGGCAGGAGGACTGTGTGATGACTGCACATTCAGTGGATATAGACAAAATCACTCCATACCATAGCCTACTGTTCCGTCAATAGTAAGGACCCCCCTCACCAATCCACCCTCAACACCTTCCACAGTCTCTGGTGCGTTGGAAGGACCAAGGCCTGAAGCCTGAAGACCCATTTTGTGGTTTCACATTCCAGGAATTCAGTGTGTGGCACAAATTATGAATTCAACAGAACTGAACGGTGGCAGGAGTGAAGAGTCGGATCACAAGTCCAGATGGGGCCGCAAAGCTCTCCAAGCTAGGATGTCCTACTTTGTCCATATGCATCAGCATCATAGCTCTCTTATCTAGCTAGCTGGCCAGCAACTACAGCGTACCAAGCGAAGTGGTGGTCGTCCCCTTCCCTGTTTGCTCCCCCCCCCCCCCCCCAACAACCCCTCTCTCCCGGATTTAAGCAAACCTCTATTGAGGTGCCATACCTTTATGATCCTATTTGGATCATGTTGACGTGTGTGAAGTTGTATTATTTGGATGCCCTTAATTGTGTTCTCCTGAAAAAGAGCTGGTAGGCTATTTAGCTGGTATAAGGTTTGTGAGCATATTTGAAGGACTTTTTACAGTACATTGCACTGCAATTCTACACTGTGCTCTGATTCTCATATTCACTATTCTGGGACAATCATGCTTTATTAACGCAAAGTATTTTCAAGGATTTGTTGCAACATTAACATTTCGAAAAAATAAGATACATCTCAGCACATCTGCCATGTCAGCGCAGTCACACATGCATTAACACAGGTTATACATACAGTGTAGATATGCGTTTCTATTTATTCAATATTTTTAATGATTTTAACAAGCTGAGATCTTGAAAAGACATTTTAAAGTCCACGTAAAGTAACTCTAAAGAGCCCAGAGAGTTACTTTCCTGTGTTTTTACAATCTCTGTACAAATTTTAAATGCACCCTTGACACTCCTGATTTGTTGAGTCATAAGCACAAAGATGTTAACTCCGGCCTGTAGGCTACAACATTATGTTGCACTCTACTGTTACTCGCGGTAGTGCTGGTCACACTTTAATTTCTGGACTCATTTTAAATCAAATGAAATTAGTCTACATAGGTTTGAAGGCCTTTATTAAACACAGATATGCTTACACTGTAGATAGAGAGAGACCAGTCCTAAGCAGAAGTCTTCCCTCTTGGCCGAGTATTGGTGATCTGGTATTGCACACAGAGTTGGAATGGGATCCGCATGAATGGAGTCACACCACAGAGACAGTCCCATGTGGTTGTGATTGTGTGTGATAGCCTGACAGTAAATTCTAACCTTTTGATATACATCATTGGGCCTCATTCTTGAAACGGAACAGTTTTATATTTATATGCTATTTTTAAATTAATATTATTTTACTAAAGGTTATAATTATCCAAGAGTATTACAGGTCCATTCATCTCACTGACAACTAGTGTTCAACAGCATGCAGATTCATCACCATGATGTTTACAGTCTGCACAAATTCAGCAGGAACACCTTGACATTGCTGCTATAAGTACTCAATGTAATCATACTCTTATGTTATCAGCTTACATTTTCAAAGGGTTTCATTGGTCAGGCCATGTCCTGTCTCAATGCAATGCCTTAAATAGCTCTAGTAGTCAGTGTAATTTCAAGCCTCTAGTGGGACATGCAGATCTTGAAACTGTCAGTGTTTAACTCATAAGATGTGCATCCCGTTTGTCAATTTTTGTTTTTGTTTGAAATGTATTTACACAATAAAAAAGTAGACTTATGTTTCCCTGTAGTTGTGTCTGTGATCCTAAGGAACATCAGTATTCTGATTTTATGCCTTAAATATATTCAAAGCAATAGTAAAAGCTCACTGACTCCTCTCTGGAATTCTAAATCACATTCTCAAAACACATTTTGTGTTGTTTGACATGTGGAGCAAAATGGTAAAGCACAAATGCTAGTTAAGAGTTGAGAACAATGAATCAGAACTGATTTTACTTCATTGAGCTTACGCCGCCATTACAAGCCAACTGGTAGAGCAACCAGGTTGTTGAAGGTTGCAGCCTGAAAATGGATGCCAATCAGAGACAAAGACAACATGGTCTGAATGCGAGGAGGGTGGCAAGGAAGCGGAAAAGGAAGCCACCATTTATAAAAAATAGAACCACCATTATAGATCACGCTCATGGGTTGGCGATGGGGCAGGCAGGATTGGGAGTTAAACCCAATCTACGAAATCTCTTAAGAGGCCGTGGAATTGGGCTATGGTGACAGACGAGGAAAAGTGTCAAGGATGGATTCGACGTGATGCTAAGGGGTTCTTTCCCCATTGCCTGCCAAGGGACATCATTGCTTGTGATGTGGATGAGTTGCTGTGGCCTGTGCTGTAAAAAGCACAGGTGTGCATCTGGACGATGTGCATTACATTTTTTTTGGAAACATTGGGACATTTTCTGATGTCCAAAGTTGTGGAAGGTTGGTAGGCAGGATTTTTTGTCACAAGGGCAAGTCAAAAGTTGCAGAATCTATACAAAGTTGCTAAGTTGGCAACATAATCGTGCTAGGCTCCAGGCCAGCGTTATCATGAGAACTGCTCACATCTTTCGAATTTAGTTCAGAAACACATCTGACCACGGCCGCAACTGCCCTTCAAGCCCTGCCAGGGTAGTCGCTTCCACTTTCCCAACCACTTTAACACTCCTGCTCCCCTCAACATTCCCTGCCCCAGAAACTGACACATGTGCAGGAGGTTCTTGTATAACGAGGACTGAAAATGGACTGCTGCTCCCTGGGCCTACAAACAGTCAGGAAAATGCAACATGCAAGAAAATTCTGTGAAGCATTTTTCATTAATTTCTCTCTGTGGGTCTGTGTGAAAAAAGTTCCTGGTTCTTAAGAAACTTAACAGCAAATCAAAATTCTAAATAAAGTTTTTCATCTGACAAGCACACCACCCTGCACTTTTTAAGCTTACAGAATGTATGCCTTGTTTTCAATATCTTGTTCTGCAGAAAGGATGACTGGGAACACAGGAGACTGATAGGCCAAGAACCCTTTTAATATGACAAATGTACAAGATTGCATTAATATGAAAGGAGCATCTTAACAAAAACATCAAAAAAGAATACCAGACATATGCAGAACAGGTCTAGAGGCCAGTGTCAAATCAGAAATCTGACTAGGAGTCCAGCAAGGCCCGACCACATGAAACACTAAACAGAACTGGCTGACATACAGTCTTTAGGTCGCTGCCTCAGTCTTTTGGGTAATATTTCAGATTGTAACAGACTGCATTTTTTTATTAACAGTTGGTTATTCAAACTTCACTAAACACAAGTACATGAGCAGCTGATACAAATATGAAACAAAATGCAAATATGGACCAGATCCTTTAATTTGTTTTTTAACCTCTGACAATAGTCTTGGTTTATTTTCAAACACAACAACTAGAGGCTCATTTTTATATCAGGCTAGCCTCATACTGAGAGGTAGTAAAAGTGACCTTTTTAATTGCTTACAAATCAAGACTAGAGAGAAAACATCACACAACCATTGAAAACCAACATGAGAGGGAATCAGAATGGATATCTAATGTTACTAATTTATATACTACATAAAAAAATAAATGTGACATGAGGCCTTAACTTCAGTGGTTGGTAAGATACCTCTCAAGGATTTCTGAAACAAGAACAAGCATGCCAAGCTTTCACGCTATTATACAGGACATTTGCACAGACTTCCTCTACGAGTGTAAGCTGTACTTTGTTCCTCATCCACAGCACATAATTCCAGTTCTGTTAGAAGGCATGCAATATGTGATTCCCAGCTTCAAACCAGTACCGTAGAGCAAGACCACTGCTGTTCTGCAAGGCTAAGAGCGAGTCTCTGTTTACATCAGCTGTGAAAGAAGTGGATTAAATGCTACAGCCTGCTTCCATTATTAATAAAAGAGCAATAACATAGACATTGGGGCAACCTTGTCAAACAATTTTGATTATCTTCACAATGTCTCTAGTTATGCCATAGACAAACAAACAAAATGTAGGTGTACACATAACTACACACTAGCAGTTTGGCTTCAGAATATTTGTGAGTGTAGCAGCTGTTGAATTTATATAATCTTTTACAGTTACGCTTCAGTAGCAGAGAGAATTTGATGACGGGTAAAATACTAAAATATCTCAAACATTTATAATATTTAAAAGCCTTTAGTAAATGCCACAGGTATACTCATCCATGATAAGTCAACAAGGATTGTGGATTACATTTTATTTTAAAAAATGAATACATTGGAGTAAACCACTAAGCCTTGCAGTGATCGGTAAACCACTAAGCCTTGCAGTGCTTAGACCTTAGACACACAAAAATAATGATCAAATGACATTTCAACAAAACACAAGGAATGATGACGGACGTTTGTTTGGGAGAAAAAAAAACAAACAACAGCACGTATGACAAATCCCTTTTATTAAATATATGTATTAAAATGAAATGAGATGAAGTGCATGGAATCCACTGATAGTGTTGGTGGTGCAATCAAATTTCTTAGAAAACAAAACAAAACTTTCAGAGATGGACCATCTTTAAACATTTCTTGCGAGCAGCCAAAATAGATATGCTTATTAAGATACACTTGATAAGATACCTCTTCAGCCAAACACACACAATTTCGTCATTCAAAGTCTAGCAGGTGTTTGGGGTTGAGTGTGGCTTTGCTAAAGACATTTTATTTGGCATTTTATGCACTAAACAGCTGCCATAATTAATAGTGTTTGCCTTATACTGGTATGCATATTTTGCTAACGGGGAAACAATTCCAAACAGGAAAACGGTAACAGGCTGTAATGAAAACTAAAAGCCATTACGATATTACATGAAATGGACTCAATGATGATGAACGCTACAAAATATACAATGCAATTTAAAAATCTAAGCATCTCTTTTCCGCTTAGCTGTCATTTTAAAAACACTCAATATAAATACAGAATTGATTTTGTTTAAGACCCAGTTCACCATACGTCTTTTGAATGTGTCTAAGGACAACCACTTGGGCCCTTATCGACACCTGCATTGCCTAACATTTAAGCAATGACAGACAACCCAATACTATGACTGTAGTACGCCATAAACAAACTTTTCTTTCTAAAGGGCAATTTTTTTGAAACTCTGATTAAAACGTTCACTTTTTAACAAGTACGATCATATGTGGAAGAAAATGAAACCATTTGTGACTATCTGGCATGGAATGCTACAGTCCATCTCCTGAAATTTACACAGAAGTAAGGTTTTACGATTTAATACAAAATGTAAAAATTTTACGTGATGGAAAATAATACTTAACTATTTCCTACCAAGACCAGCACACAGTTAAAGAATAAACAACATGGGTTCTACAGTATACAACAGGTTTTGCTAGGATGATGATTACACAATGGGAAAAAGATAATGTCACATGATTAAGAACGATACTTCATACTGGACATTGGGCTAAGTTGAGGTTATAAAACTGCTTTTCCAACTGCGAGAGCTGCAAGTTTTTTTTTTCCTTCACAAACACTTCTTGAATTTTGTGAAGTGAAATATTTACAGCCTTTTGAGTCTCTGCCCTGTCAATGTGGACATATACACACGGTCTGACACATGGTACTCTAACGGTTGCACAGCTGTTGACCTCTGCCTCATGACAAGAAGGGTTTGGGGGGCAGTCGACCCGGAAAAAGTCACAGTCTGTGCAGTACTTGGTGCAATATTGGTGTGGCCAAGGTTGCATTGCTGGCATTCGGTAAGGACAAGAAAAAAAATAAAACTGAGGCATAAGGAGCACGGGTGGTGGGAAGGTGAGTGTGCCTGAGTGGGGCGGGGGGCGTAGGGGGAGCGTCTTGTCTAGCACAGGAGGTGGACAGGAGAGAGGATGCCAAAGACCAGTGGGGATGGGGGAGTGCACGAAGGGTCGACAATGGCGACGGTTAACATGCCTTTACAACTGTTCACTGTTGCAGACATAGTCCACGAGATCTGTGACGCCCAGCAGGTCATCCTCGTCCTCGTCCGCTGGTGGCATCTCCTGGGGCACCAGGCCGTTGGTGGCCATGGCGACGGCCGTGGCGGTGGCAGGGTTCTTGGGGCCAATGTGCGCCATCAGGCCGGCTGCCCCCACTACGCCCCCCGTTGGCCGTGACATCAGGCCCTCCGGGCCCTTCATGGGGCTCTGTCCATTGGTGGGAGGGAGGTCGACCACTAAGTAGTCCAGTGGGCTCGCCCCCTTCACCAGCACCGCCTCCTCCTCATCGTCCAGACCCAGACGCTGCACTGGCCTCCGCGCCTCCTCCGGCTCCTTCTCCTTCTCGGCCATCGCCTTCTTCTGCTCCTGCTCCTCCTCGGAGTCGTCTGAGTCGATGCGATTTACCCGCTTGCGTATCGGACGGTCTTCCTCCTCGGAGTCATCCGAGTCGTCATCATCGTCGTCGTCCTCGGACTCTCTCCTGCGCTTGAGGGAGAGGTGCCGCCGCCGTTTCTTCGAGTCCTCCTCTGAAGAATCCCCTCTCCTCTTCTTCGCCCTGCGCTCCCCCTCCTCAGACTCTCGGGAGCTGAAGCTTGCTAAGAGAGTAGACAACAACAATAACCAATTAGAGCAGAACAGCTCGGCATATTTTCCCTCAAAACACTCAACAAAACGTTAAATTAAACAAAACATTAAACAAAACTACCGAAATAATTGGTTGATTTGCTACTTCGTAGCATCTGTTAGTAGAGCGTGGATAGTCGTTTAACTGTTAATTTTGCTACTGGCTACCATGGTTACCATTCATAAGTGCATCAATATGAAACAGTGATTCAAAATTTTGAGATCTACTTCAAAGGTATGAGAAAAAAAGGAGAAACGATGACTGAAATAACCACGATGTTGTTCAAGTGAAAATGTGCTGCTGAGCTTGTACTGAAACTTAACTCCATTGACTTTGATTGTGTGTTCTGGCGATTGTGGCTATTAATCAATTAATTAATTAATCAATAACGCTAATGGGTACAGGTCCAGTCCCCCTGGAGCGATGTGGGGTTAAAATGTCTTGCTCAAGGGCACCTCGGCCATACGTAAGGGCGCAGGGAAGTGCTGGTTATTCACTAGATGAGTGTTAATAAAGATTGCTGGTGTTTGCAACATCGCGTGTGGCCCAGCCTGCTAAGCTGACCTTTACTGTCCGAGCTGGAGAGGCGCCTGCGAGGCTTCATCCTGTCCCTGTTGGTGCCAGCCTGGGAGCCGTCGGACTCGGAGGTCTCACAGTAGTTCACCGCCTTCTTCTGGCTGCGGCGGGAGCGCCGCCTGCGCATGTCCAGGTCACTGTCGCTGAAGTCACTCGAGCCCTCTGTCACTGCAGGACAGCGGCAGCGAGCATGTTAGAAAAATGCCCGTTACAAAATACACACGGTCTATGCACACTCAATAAACTGTGTCTTACTGTAATAATGACTGATAATATAATGATAATGATAATAATAGCTGTGCCCTGATGGATGTTTTTTGACGCTTCCGAACTACAGCACATCTTCTCTTGTGTATTTCTGCTATCTTGTGTTTTCTTGCCAAACTGGTGAAGCACTTTCAGCTACATCTTTTGTATGAAATGTCGTGTACAAGCATGAATTATTATTATCATTATTACTACTACATTAAAACAAGAAGAGATTTTTAAAAATGATATTAGGAAAACCAGTAGAGGAAAATACCAGGAAGTGTTTTTCTTCTCTTTCTTTTAAGCCAAAAGGTCATTAAAAGCTGCAAGTTGTGTATGGGTGCTGGCCCATAAAAACAGATGCAAGATCATTCGACATTCAATAATTTGACAAAGACTATGCATAATCTTGGTTTAAACTTTTTGGTGTGCTCATTTGAAGGTAAGTGAATTGAACTTTATCTTTCTCCATGGACCCCCTCTGAATTAACTATGGTGTGGCACCAAACCATGTACCTAATGAGTGTATTCCTAAGGTGTACCTGTTGTCTCTGGTACTGCCATGTATCTTATCCTGTCACTAGTAATGGAGTGGGGATGCATCACTATGGCACCCTCTAGTGGTGGTAAGGGCCCAATTTACCTATGCGCTAAGAGAGGCATGCATCTCTGATAGATTATTATTATTAGTATTATTATTATTATTATTATTAGTATTATTATTATTATTATTATTATTATTATTATTATTATTATTATTATTATTATTATTATTATTACTACTACTACTACGTATTTACTAAGTACTGATGTGGTGCATGTTACTGTGCTACTGTTTGCTTAGGTTGTTTGGTATGTGTGTAAGCAATATTGAGATCTGTCTACTTCTATCTATTGTTGTGTGACGATAATTAGGAAATATTCAAAACAAACGTGATAACATCTTGCCTTGTTCTTTATAGGCCATTTCACATATTTCTAATCAGCGTTTCTCTGTATGCATTCAGATTATTCTTACAGTACAGATTACAGTAGTAAGATCGCAATCAAAATTATGCCTTTCATTTGCACACGGTGTGAGCACTTCACCCAAAGGCTAATTTTACAGTCTCAATCTGTCTATTTCTTCACTCACAAGCCACCATTTATGGGGTTCTGTTAAAACATTGCCCCGCTTCACCCCAGCATAGCTGCGTAACAAAGTACCACTGCTACTACACAGTCCCACCTGAAACACCGCAACCACTGCCTTACCGATCTCATCCTCCTCTTCCTCATCTGTCTCCTCCAGCTCTTCGTCATCAGAGTACCATTTGGGTCGGCGCCGGCGCCGTGGCTGCCGACTGGTGAACCGGCGCTTCATGGTCCTTCTAGACCACGCCGAGCCACGGAACCGCGGAGGACCGTTGCCTGTGCTGCCGAAGTCGCTGTCTTCCCCAGACTGGACCACAGCGTCACTATCGGCGTCATTATCGGACGCCACAAACTCTTCCTCCTCAGAGCTGCATCAAGGAAAGAGGGACAGGGACCATGACACGGCACTGCGCTTTTACTCGCCTTTCTGCAATGCAAAACAATCTGCTCTTTTTTCTAGTACAATGTCAGTGAATGGTAACCCTTTATAATAACGGCCTTCATAACAAACCTACTACACGGGTGTCAGCTAGCTAGAGGCTGTCTGGACACTGGCAGATTTGTAAATCACAGAGGTAATAACATGCAAATGTATTATATTAAGAGTTCTCCAATAAAGCTGTAGGTACATAGCTGTCAGTTTAACGTTCTGTTATGTCCTTGGTATTTTACTTGCTTTCTCCCATCTCCGGGGGGCTCGTACCTGTCGCTCAGGCGGAACTCTTCTTCGCTCTCCTCCTCCTCCACCGTGCTGTCGCTGTCCAGGTCGTTGAGGCGTCGCCGCTTCTTCCTCCTCTGGCCGGCAGTGGGCCGCTGCGGCCGCCCGTTCTCCTTGCCGTCTTCCTGTAAGATGGTGGACATGTCTTTCCCCCGTAGGCCTGTGATATTTGCCATGTCTTTGCCCCGGCCAGCACCTGAGGGTTAACACACAGTTATTGTAATGTTACTTTATAGTGTTTTTCACATATGAATTAGACTAGTCATTTGTATAGATGTGTGAAGATACTACAGATAATGAGTACAGAGTGAAGATATATATATTGTTTCAATTTAACAGAATGTAGAGAACTAATGTAATTGATACTAATTCATATAATGTGGCTTGTAATACAATCATAAGGTGAAGGTCAAACAATTCACTAGAATATCATCTGAATATCATATTGTTTTAGGTTTTCCCTCATCACAACTGAACAGATTCTACCACAGCTCCGTACCCACAATTCCAGAGACTCCAGGTAGCTTACTTGAGAAACTGAATTACATATGTAAAGAGGAAGCCGAGATAATAATGTCTGTGTAAACGCACTAATTGTTGCTTTTGAGTGCAACTGTAGTCTTACCTCCACCCTCTGCTTCTTTGAGATCCTCTTCGATTGCCTCCTCAATGGCCTCATCAAACTCGTCAAATCTACAGCAGGAAAATGCCATGTGTTATAGGTAAGACTGCAACAACACAAGGAAAATGTTGCAATACCCAGGTAAAATAAGAAACTACACATCACTGCATACTCCTTTTCATTAAGGTTGCACTTGCTAAACATCTTCCACCCAACCATGTTCAATTTGGTTAAGGATTTATAAAGGTTATTATAAGGTAAATTGCCTAATACCTGTAGCTTATGTACTTCTTTGCTCTTGTTGACCTTCGACCATGGCTCTTATTCTTCTTCACCTCTTTCTTTTCCTTCTTTACTTCATCTGGCTCCTTCTCCTCTTCCACCTCCACCTTCACCAAACGAGCAAAGACAAAATGAGCAGCAGGAAAAGAGGACTTACCAAAATAATGTGAAATGACTACTCCTTAAAGGAGAACTTCAGTGTAAAATGAAAATGGCTTGTTAAAACATCATACCAAGTTGGTATGTGTACTGAGGAGCAAAATTGATTTAGCCTGTTGCATTCAGAGTTTAGCTATTTTTTATCGTTTGTCCCAGAAGGCTAACAATGGAAGTGGTAGGTGCCCTTAGACGAAGCATGACGACTACGCTATTTTTAAACCATTAAAACAGCTACAAGAAACTCCACACTCCATCGGTAGTACAACAAAGGCCCTGACATTAAAAACGAGGCACTGAGAACTTTGTAAGTCTACACAACATTTATTAATAAAGCTGTTTTGACAGGCAGTACCTTGCTGTAGTTTCTTGTCGTCGCCATGATGAATGTCCGCAGAAGTCGATTGACGAACACGAACCAGCAGGAAGAATAGGAGGAGAGGTAGTACAATCGACTTGTTTGGACTTTCATCATGGCGGCGACGAGAAACAACTGCAAACTACTGCATGTAAGAACAGTTTTTTAAATAAACGTTTACAACGTGTACATTTACAATATTCTCAGTGCTTTGTTTTGAATGCCAGAGCCTTTGTTGTACTACTGATGGAGTGTAAAGTTTCTTCGAGCTGTTTTAATGTTCTAAAAATAGCGTAGTCGTTATGCTTCGTCTAAGGGCACCTACCACTTCCATTGTTAGCCTTCTGGGACAAACGATAAAAAATAGTTAAACTCTGAATGCAACAGGCTAAATCATTTTTTCTCCTCAGTACACATACCAACTCGGTATGATGTTTTAACATGCCAATTTTCATTTTACACCGAAGTTCTCCTTTAAATGCCAAAACTGACTTTGTGCTAAAAATATTGTATTGCATAAAAAAATAGACAATAACATACTAATGTCATCAGTATTTAAACTCACAAAATTTTGCTATGCTAAGTGATGTGTCTATGAAAGTTCCAGGGATAAAATAAAAAACCTGGCCTGTAGGACCACAGTAGAGTGCCAACAACTTACTGTTGGTGTGATGATATTCTCCACACTGATGCCAACGTAGACCAGACGCTCTTTTCTGATGAAGGATTTCAAACAGAAACACATTTAATGCCTCTCCAAAACATTTCACCACTTGACAGAATGACAGAATTATACCTTCAGTGAAAAGCTGAATGCAAGGAGAGGAATGAATGTCAATAAATACTGAGCAGCCCTCACCTTCGCTCTGCACGCTCCTTTTTCTTTAGCGCGGCATCAAGAGTTGTTAGTTGTTCTTCCAGTTTGTCACATAAGAGCTTCTACATGGCCAAGGACAAGGACATAAGTAAAGATCTAGAGCACCAGAAAAGCAGACTGGCACATCACTCTCCAAGAATCCCTTACAATTAACATGTCTTCACTTGCTACGCTGCTGTGCAGCTCCCCCATTGAGGAAGTGGACATGCATGTAAACAGTGGTATCTTTACTTACATGCTGACAGGGTGGGCAGAACCATTCTCCGTCAGGGATGATCATGAGGGGGGGTCTGAGACAGGCTGTGTGGTAGCCGCTATCACACGAGTCACACAGGAGAATCTGGAACAGAAGAGTACATGCGTACACGCACGCACGCACAAACGCACACAGAAACGCACACAGAACACAGTTTACAGTTAGTTCACATATTTTATACCACTGCTGTATGCACATGGGATGACGCAAAGAAAAGCAACCCACCACAGCAGAATATTCAAGGCCAGAGGGCATGCTTCACCAACTATTTACCACGGTGTTAATGTGAGTGTTTTCAATTAATAACACCTGGCTTCTTGCTAATTAAAGCCAGCTATACCCCTCCACACATATATAAGGTAACAAGGAAGTGTTGTCCTATAAACACATACCAGCTCAGGGTGGTTTGATAGTCCACAGTGTTTACACGGGTCGTCATTTGGTGGGGCGTTATCGGAGGAGGACGTGTCGGAGTCGGATGAGTGCCTCTCTCTGGTGCGGTTTCTCGTTCTCCTGGGCCGCTTCTCCACCTTGTAGTCCTCATCGCTGTCATCTTCTTCCGTCTCCTCTTCCTCACTTGAGTCACTTTCCTCATCATCGTCGCCCTCATCCTCAGAACCTTTCTTTTTCCGCCGTGTTCGAGTGCTTGACCATCTTGTCCGTCGCCGTCGCCGACCCTGTAATGGCATGTAAAAAACACAATAAACTGCAGACCTTGTTACAGTCCTTAGTGACTTCTGAATTCTACATAACAATTCAGATAAATACATCATTACAAACTGGCATATCCTTCTTAAGTAGGAAGGCCAGTGAAAAACTAATGCCTTTTGCTTTAGTGCAAGAGAAATAACAAACAAAAAACTCCACTGTACATTAAAATAAAGCTGTACATACTGAGGTCACATCACTACTTCTCAACACCGTCACCGCTTTGTTCGATAGCAATATTCCAGCTTCGAGTGAGGGCATGTATCCCAGCTTGGTAAACTTCTGCTGGTTGCTCGTAAAGACAGTGCACACCCTCCATACTCACCTGGCTTGGCACTGTCAGACTTTTTGGTCCCATGAAAGAAGCATTGTGAGGCCATCATTAATGAAATGTGAAAACTGCTGTCAAGAATTGGCTTCACGAGCAACCAGCAGAGTTTTACCAAGCTGAGATACAATCCCCTAACTTAAAGGTGAAATAGTGTTATCGAACGGGGTGATGGCTTTGTTGAGAAGTAGTGATGTGATCCCATGATGTATAGCTTTATTTTGATGTTTAGTACAGCATTTTTTGTTATTTCTCTTTCAATACAGCAAAACGCATCACTTTTTGACTGGCCCTCATTATTTCATTCATTGCAGAGTGATACTGTTACCATGTGATCTTCCCCATTTGTTACATATTCCTTATCACAGTCCTACAGTCCTTAAAAGAAAATAATGCACGTGAGTGGGAATTTGGAGGTGTTACCTTTGGCTTTGGTTGAGCATCAGTGTCCAGTTTCTTCTCTCTGGGTTTCTTCGGAACAGGACATTCCTCCTCCAGCTCCTCCTCCTCATTGTCAGCCTTCTCTTTGCTGGCCGGCGGCGTGATCTGCTTCTTTTCTTGTTTCCTGTCCTGGATTTCGGCCAGCTTGGCGGTGGGGCGACAGATCCGGGGGGATCTTCTGAGCCCCCTGCCGTCCGCCGCCTCCGACTCGGAGTCGGCCCTCCGCTCCTCCCTCTGAAGCTCCGCCTTCCTGCGGTGGGCGGCCATGCGGATCTTAAGCCGCAAACTCTCGCTTTCTCCTCCCTCATCACCTGCCACCTGGGCTGCTGATTTTTCTGCCTCTTCCTCTTCTTCTTTCTCCTCCATCTCTTTTTCTTTGTTTTCCTCAGAGCTGATTGAGCCATCTTCTTTCTTCTCCCTGGTGGGGTCATATTTTTCCTCTTCTGGTTTTCTCTCTGGCTTCTCCTCTGCTGTAGACATCTTTCTCACATCCTCCTTCTGTGCAGGTTCATCGCTCTCCTTGGAGGTCGTCTCTGTAGAAGAGTCCTTTTCTTCCACCTTTTTGGCCTCATCCCTTTCTTCTTTGGACTCCTCCTTTTTCTCCTTTGACTTTTTAGCCGCATCCTTGTTTTCCTTTACTTTTTCAGCCCTTATCTTTCCTATCTGTTTGGCCTCATCATTTTCGTCCATCTTTTCAACTTCTTCCATTTTCTCTTTTACCTTGTCGACCTTGTCTGTCTTCTCTTCTACCTTTTGGGCCTCATCTTTCTTTGCATCGGCTTTTTCAGGCTCGCTTTTTTCTTTTACTTTTTCAGCAATGCTTTTATCTTCCTCTGTTTTCCTCTCCACATCTTTCTTCTCTTCTGCTTCTCTTGCCTTACTGGTGGATGACACTTTTTCAGGATCAGGAACACCTGGCTGAACCTCCATGGGTTCATCCTTGCTTTCGACACAGGGGCTGCCCCTTGAGGAGTCATTCTTTTCAGACTGCTTCTCTGCCTCTTTCTCCATTTTGCTGCTCTCTTTCATGGGACCTTTGTAAACAGAGGAAGAAGAGGTTTTGTTCTTGTTTGAATCATGTGGCTTAGCTAGGGAAGCAGAAGGTGTGCTGCCATTTTTCTCTTCTGTTTCTTTTGAAGTGTCTTTAGTTCCTGACTCCCTGCCATCAGCTTTCTTTGCTGAGCCTTCTTTCTCTTTTAATTTTGAATCTTTTTCTATACCTTCAGGAGAGGCATCTTGGTTGGATTCTTTAGCTGTAACCTTTTTTACAGCTTCTTTTGAGGTTTGGGATTTCTCTTTCTCTACAGGTGGACTAGATTTTGTAGAAATTTGAGTAGGAGTATGCTTGTCTGTTTCACTGGAAACTGTTTGTTTTTCTTTACCGCTAGGTGCCCCTAATGTAATAACAGAAGCTTCCTTATCTGCTGTTTTGCTCACCGACTGTTCTTTTATGACAAGTGGTTTGTCATTTTCTTTAGAAGATGATTTGTCGCTTTCTTTACTAGTTGGTTTGTTGTTTTCTTTCGCAAACAATTTGTCACTTTTGTTAGTGGATAGTTTGTCACTATCGTTAGTGGAAAGTTGGTCACTTTCTTTAGTGGTTTCATCTTCATTTCTTTTGGCCAGGACGGGCGATTTGATTTCTTTTATAATAGAAACGTTACTTGTCATCTCAGAAACACTGCCGTCTTTTGCCAGAGATGACTTCTCAATAGCCCTTGGAGAGCTTGGTCTGTCATTCCCCCTTTCTTTCTCTTTGTCTTGTTCAACAGAAACCTGTGGCTTATTCATACTTTTGAATACAGTGTCCGTCTTGCTTTTGTCTCCTTCTGTCGAACTGCAAGAACTATTATCCTCTTTCGAAGAAGCCACTAACTGTGTTCTTTTAGGAGAGGCAGGTTTGTTCGTCTGCTCAGATAGCCGTTTTTCTTGATCTTTTTCTCCATCCAACTTTTTTGTTTCATTCTGAGTTTTTGCGGCGGCAGAATCTTTGGAACAGTCTGCTCTCTTCGTGGAAGAGCTTGGAATGTTTGCTTCTTTCGGTGTGACCTCATGATTATCCAACACGCCAGGTGTTTTGACATCAGATTTTGAAGTCATTGATTTCTCCTCTGCGGGTGGAGCTTTTCTGATGGTGGTAAAAGCCGGTTCATTATCCTTTTTGACAAAGGATGAGCCATCCTGTGTTGGCTTGTCTGACTTGTCCTGCTTATCATCTTCACGTGCGCCTGTGCTCTTAATGCAAGTTGTTGCTTCGGGCTTATCCACCTTCACTGCTTCCTCTGTAGGCGACACAGCTGAAACTTTCTCTTCGGCCGTGATTTCTTTTTTGCTATCCTTTGCTTCATCAGATTTGGTTGATTTTTCTGTCTCAGACTTTTCTGAGACCTCTATCTTTTCCTCCTGTGATGTTTTCAGACTCTCTGGTTTTGCTGCTGCTGTCGACGTTATACTAGATTTCGTACCAGACTCATCTACCCTGGAAGGCTGCATGTCCCCGTTGACCTGATCGCTGTTCACCTCCTTGGCTGGCTCTTTTGTGGTAGCAATGGACATGTTTGCCACGATAACGCTTGAGCCACCACTGCCAGCTCCGCTGTCGAAGTCCTCACTTAGCTTCATCTCCCGCTTTTTAAGGGGGATTTTGGCCTGCTGGTCGTTCTTGATTGCTCTCTGGATCTCCTCCGCTGTTTTTCTCCTGGCCTCCTCTGTGGGTTCTGTTGTCAGTGGGTCAGTGGGTTTACTAGTGGTGACCTCTGACCCTGTTTTGATTGTTGTCATTACCTCCATGGGCTCTTCCTTGATTGTTGACTTAATGGTGATGACTTCCTCCTTCTCTCCGACAAGTTTCTCCGAAGCCGAGTATGCCCCTTTCTGAGCGCCTTTTGGTGTCTCAGTGTCTCCATCAGGGTCCACCTGCTTCACTTTCTCATCTACGGTGGTGTCTGTTTGGCTCTCAGTCTTGGGAGGTGATTTGTTTTCCTTGCATGGTTTGTCCTCGTCATTTTCTGAGTCTCCCTCCTTTTTCACCTCCCCTGCAAGAGGTGATGACAGAGAAAGGAATGAAATCATGTGAGAAATTACATCTTACAATGCCATGCAACAATTAACCCAAAGATACATGATGTATACCCTTTCCTGTTTCCTGATGCATTTTCATATAGGTTATTAATAATTGTAACTAATTATTACAACAATCATTTATATTTTAGTTTTAATGAATTATATCTATATACAGTCATGTGTCTTTTCATTGTGCTTTGCGTCTTATTCCCCTATTTATAAGTTACTGGCTTCAGCTTTTTTTTTCTTAGCTGCAACATAAAAAAAATATGTGATATCTTGAACCATAAGTCTTGGAGAATTGCAACTGAATCCGCTGTATGTCCTGGACATTTATCAGAACTGATAATAAAGTTAACTTTGGCTTTGATACCATTGTCTTCAGCCTTCTTCTCCTGATCATCTGGGTTGGGACTGGTGCTTGCGGACCCTTCTTCACCATCCTTCTTGACCAGAAGTGCAGGGTCAATGTGAGTCTTCAGCAAAGCCAGCACCTCAGCCAAATCATTTCGGTTTCTATGAGAGAATGTTCCAAAAATTAGTGCATGCTTCCCACTTAGGCATATGTACAGAAAACATACACAAACACACAAAACAAAAAATATTATCAGGGATGCATCAAAGTATGTAAGTAGAATCTCCTCTCCTCAACATGATGTTGAATAAATTAAACTGATGTGGTCTTTTAGACAATGCAAAAACTGGTGACAAAGAGAAGCACAAAGCAGAAATAAAAGAATACAGTCACAAGTTGGGCAGATGCATCCGGTGCAGGCACTGCAATGCTGAAACAACGGTCATTCTCTCACCATACTGGCACAACGTTAACCATCACTTAATAGAACTTTGTGTACTTTTTAACCCACCAACTACAACCCTCCAACCTGTGTTGGGAGAAGTTCAGAAGCATACATCACAATGCTCAAAACGATATATTTTACTATTTGTGCCTCTAAAGGCATATCATTAGTAACTACAGTATATTACACAATCCTGTAATGGATTTTATCAAAATGACCACAACCACACATTCCAGTGTGAGGATGCAACAGGAAAGTGTTTTTAAACAGCTAGAGATAAACCAATCATATCGCTTTCATGTAGCCCACCTCATAATCTGCATTTTTATGCTTTGTGTGTCTGTTGAATACCACTGAATACGCTCGACTACATACAGCAATGCACACCAACAAACATTACATTTGCATTTGGTGAACAAAGCCTAACTTCGTAACTTACACGTGGCACCTGCCAGATGTGGTTCCATCTCTTGGGTATATGATTAATAGTCATATTATTTGACGTGCGCGCGCGCGCGCACACACACACACACACACACACACACACACACACCTTGGGTGTAAATCAGCATGGTTGCTGTGAGCCACATCTGTGGGCCAGGTTGGCTCATTCTGACAATTGACTAAACTATTATACACTCAATCACCAACAGTACATCATACGTACAGTTAGGAATTTAACAAAAACCCTCACATGAAAAATAGCATGAGAGAGGAGGCTTTCACAGTATAACACCACATAAGAACGTGTTGCTGCATTACAAGCTAGAGTTTTGCTCGAGAAGGCATATTTCAGTCAGTCAAATCAGCAGCTAAGCAATAGCCTTCACCAAACTCAATAATGACCACTCCCCCTAATTTATACACTTCTAAAACATTTTAAAGCAGTTTAGATATCAACTCACATTTCAGTGCCGATTCAGTTAAGTTTTTGTGAAATAACAACATGGACACAGGACAGGTTATGAAATGCCTGGCAAGAGGCTAAACCAAGCACAAACAAAGAGAGCCATCTGACCTCACAATGCACTTCCAAGACGAGCCATCCAGGTCGTCCTGTTCCTCTACATAAACACGCACATTATGATCCTGGTCCAACTGAAACCAATACATCAGGCCATCCTTGTCCCTCCCAATGGGATGCAGGCGCATCTTGTCTGGGTCCTCCTCATTGACGGCAGTTTTGAACTTGACATTGTCATCAAACTGACACTCACAAAGATACTACAAAACAGAAGAACGACAATATTACAACCTACAACAACAGCAAAGTAGACAACTGAGAGTGGATGTGAAGGCAAACATTTTTTAGAATTAAATATGGTAACAGAGTAATTTAAGGCCAGCATTCAGCGCACACTTTAATTTAAAGGGACATTTAACACTGGAATAACAAAAGTATCGACATTTGAATAACAATTAAATAGTCAGAGTAATTCTACGACTATTAATAACAAAACGGATGTAACTAAGGTAAACATACGTATCTAACTAGACATATGGTTACCGTAAAATACCAAATAATAAGCCTAGTTCCAATTAACCGCCGGGTTCCCTTTAAATGCCGGGTGCAGGCGTATATTTTGATAAATAAAGTCCTGTTCCAAATAAATGCAGGGTGTAATTTATATTAAAAAAAACCCAAACCAAAACAAAATGAAGGAAAAAGACGTGACCACTGACGCTACACGTTTTTTTTCTTCACCTGTTTTGTTTAGTTTTCGCGTAGCCATATTGTGCTTTATTTCAGTAAGTCTTTGATCACTACACAATCAGGGGAGATATGTTTGAAGATGATCATTCATCCAGGTCATGTTATCAAAAGACTTCAGTTGTAAGCCATCATTTGCAATATTCATTAACATAGCAATGTTACGAGAGGTGCGGGGAAAGGGCTATCGGCATTCCGAAGTAACAATTGCTTGTCAAACTCACGTGTACAGTGCACATTTCATAGTCGTAATAAGTATCATCTCTCATCTGTTTGATGAAACGCAGTTTTACACACTGGCCGTTTAAAACATCACAGTTTATTGTTTTTTTTGCATTTTAAAGGCGCAAACGTAGTTCTGTTATGCAAACTCTCCGAACGTCCCGATTTCCCTGCGGAACCGAGGGACTGTACCACAGGCTGGATATGGGGGAGTTTCACAGGTGGGATTGACTATTATGACAGGGATGTTTTAATGGTGAATGGGAAACGAATATTTTATTATGCAGATAAGGCTTTTTGGTTAATGAAAATGATTTTGAATTATTGTGTATTTTGTATTTGTTTCTATGAATTATTATTTTGTGATCACAATGTTGATATTTAGTTAATTAATTAAAAAAATGAAAGTTTTAGTCATATTGATTAAAAGAATTTGAGTACCATATTTTCCATAGACAGTAGAAGAGAATGGACTGAGGGATGGCGTCGTTTTCAATGGGAGCCATTGAAGCACAAATTTGAGATTTTTAATTGGTCACTTTACAACTGCGCAAGCGCGGGGTGACGTACGGTCACGTCGGCCAGCGAACCCAAATACTATAAATTGAGTGGTAGATGCTCAATCACAAACCATACAGCCTACGATAATTTTCTTAATAAGTATTCTTCTACCGTTATAGCTGCAATCACTTAGTTGAATGGGGGGTTAATATTGTATGTGGGGACTTGATTCTTCGTCAACTAACTTTGGTTTCAGGCAGTCTTGCAAGCCAGCATGTCAAGGGAGATAGCTAGTTAGCATGTAAACTACAAGCTATAGCGTGTAGCTTAGCTTAGCAGTCTTTCTCAATTCACTTGCATCGAATAGTAAAATCCATAAAGATAGCGATTCTGCTTACAAACAAATACCAAGTTCTACGCTTATTTTTCGGGAAATAGTGATGTAAATGTTTCCCCAACATGAATAGAAAAGTAAACGAGCATGACTGGCTGCAGCGTGTTATCCAACCAGTACGGTAAATTTCCTCCTGTGCGACAGAAACTCACTAGCCGTCGCATGATTTATGGCGTCATTTTTAGCATAATTTCAGATAAACGTTTCTTCCAAGGCAATAACATGACAGATTTCTGATCGAAGCAAATATGTTTTGCTGTGCCCTCTCCGGTTTACAACAATGCCAATATCAAGGTACGGATGGCTTCTCATGTAAAGTTGTTTGATTTCAAAGTGACGCTAAAATGAATGGAAGTCAACGGAATGCTACATGCTATTGGTCATTTTCCGGGTTGAGATTTCCCCATGGGTGCTTCAACTTCCGGATATATTCCTACCCCCTTGATATTTTCCCAGTTTTGCTGAGCAAGATTTTTGTGAGGAAGGAATTAATCGCCTGTCCCAAATAACCGCCTGGTCTCAAATAAATGCCTGGTCTATGAAGTGATTGAAACAAATAATAGCCCCAGCTACTTTTTGGTATTTTACGGTAATTAGACAGGGGAATTTTAAAAAGGTGAGTTGTAAGTGTTTTTAAAGATATAGTGTCAAGCAAGTGTACCTACTTTGAGAATCCCTGTCTTACACTCCACCGTCATCTCTTTGTAACCCTTCTTCTCGAGTTCCCAAGCCCAGGTGGTGTTGAACTCCTGGCATACCTATACAGAAACACCATTGCACATTAGGTCACGTTAAGCATACAGACAAGACAACAAACAAGCGAAACACTATCCAAAGGAGGAAGGCAATCATGTTAAATACAACTCAATCAACGGGACGATGCAGCGCTTACATCTAGAAAACCGGTGCCTACCTTTACAAGATACTTTTCCCATCGGTCTGCTGACACGGACTTGCCAATTTTCCTCAGCAACTTCACGTGGAGGTCAACCAACAGCTTAGGAACTGCAAATACAAAATGTAAGCTACTGCACATAGCACTTGCAATTCAGCCTTTTTAAGCTGCCACTGTACACGTTGGCGAACATGTACAAACTATGACTTGTTTCATGTAAGTGTTCCAAAATGTGACATTCCTTTGCCGTTTCTTTATCAATTTGTGGGGAAATGTTTATACTAAAACGAATAATAAAAATCGTTTGAATGAATGACATAAACTGACAGTTTCGCGCAATAACAATCTTCGTGCAAGCAGGAAGTATATGCGATGTGCGCATGCTCAGTGCGGCAAGTACACCACTATGCAATGCCAAATTATTATTTATCTGTAAATATGCAATGCATTTCATGTCCCTCACAAAATACACGATGCCGTTTAATGAAAATGATGTGTACCGAATCGTAGAATACATTCTACAAGTGTAATCTCAACCAGGTTTCACATCAGGTTTCTCGCTTGCTAGCCTCACAGAGTGTGATGAAGAGCAATTTAGTCTTGAGCAGATAAAGCTAGGCTGAAAAATAAATCCCGACGAATACAAATACCTCCATGGCGATCAGAATTGCTGTTTTTCGAGAACAGAAAACTTTAAAGTGGTCCCCTTTTAAATTCGCCATCGTTTTAAGTATTTATATCGAAAAGAAGGCAAATGTTTAGCCACAAAAAAACAAATTACGATGTCCTGCAAGCACACAATAACACAACAGCCAGCGAACGCTAAAACTCATGCAATGGTGGTTTTGAGACCTTTCCTCCTCCCACATCGTAGCTTCAAATATAAAACTAATACCCGAGGAGTTCTCCTGGAGATATCTTTCCAACTGTGGAAATGTAAGTTCGGGTAGATCCAATAGGGGTCCATATCTCTCTAAAAAGGAGCAGATCACGGCGAAGCTTGGGCACAACCCCGGGGAAGAAGCCGCCGCTGCTGCCGAAGCAGCCATTTTCCCGATGGAAGAGCAGAAGACTGTAAGCGCGGAGGACCAATGACTGCCCACAATTCAACGCGTCAAATGAAGATAGTGGCCCAGAGGTCTTTGCGGTACAGGCAAATAACTAATGTAAACATGGGATACTTTTATGATTGAACCTACAAGAAGTGTAACGGTATTGGTTTAAAAGCGTATTTCAGATGATTAGTTTGGAAAATATTTTGGCGAACTCATCTGGTATCAAAATACAAACGAGGCGGGCCACTGTCGAAGTGTGACCATTGTTATTCTTTTACCACTGCTTTTCGTATGGGAGCTATGAGATAGTGAGAAAGATCATGGCGTAGATTATTCACTATTGGAGAAAGTCTGGTGTTTTCTGTGCCATGCTGTCCTTGCAGCGTTGCTACAGTTATATCATTACATCTGTTCACTTTTAAGAGTCCTTATTAACTCCGTACTGTAAAACTAGTAGCCACATTAGCCTGCTAATTTCACGTGGTTTAAAGCATCATTGATGAGGGGCGGGGTTAGCTCCTTGGTTACAAAGTTGGAACTCGCGGGAAATCAGAAGCTTGAGGCTGGATGGATTTTACAGCAGCTCATTCTCTGTTGCAGGCTTTCCTGATCTTGGGAACAGAAGAGGAGAGAAAAGTGGAGAAATGATGTGCAAAAAAGCAAACATGCTATATTTGTTGCATTACAAATACTTTTCTATATATATATATTTTACACACACACACAAATATATATATATATATATATATATATATATATATATATATATATATATATATATATATATATATATATATATATATATAAAATACCAGCTTTTGGATTAATCACCTGATATTTTTCCCAAGTGTTTTGACTCACCACATCACTGAAGATGGGTCAAAGAGGCAAAGGCCTTTTTCTCCTAAAAGTTGAAGAGGGGATGACGAAATATAAAGTGACCATTTTTTGACCATTGTTGTGTGCATCTTAGAGGCAAGCTTGACCTATCAAGTTGCATGTGGCTCACATACTCGTCAGCTCTGCTTTGCCTCTTGATGAAGATGCCGTGACTGTCAAAATGGATAGAATGAACTTTACAACCATAAAAAGTTAGTTTAAATCAGGATTTTGGTTGGGCAGAATAGATATTTTTTTCACATTTTGACCATCAGCTGTGAGATCTCCAATTGACAAAGACCAAATTATTCATTTGATCAGTGTTATTTAGAAATTAGTCTTTGAGTAGAAACAAAATATCTTGATATAAAACATTCAATTGTGGTTTTAAAGGGTACTGAAAATGGTCACAGCTTAGAAAATACCCCTTGGACCCCCTTTTTCAGTGGGGTAGATGACCACCCAGATAGTAGCCCAGAGTAATGAAACTTTAAAAATACATGTCTTGCTATGCCTGACGTGAATTAGAACACACACACACACACACACACACACACACACACACACATATATATATATATATATATATATATATATATATATATATATATATATATATATATATATATATATATATATATATATATATATATTCAAGCCTGACAGATGACATGAGTAATTGTTAGGCTTAGGTCTTGGGTATAGAAATTAAGTTATGGGCCTCGAAAAAACATTACAAATGAATGTGGTGATCAACGGGAGCAAAACTCAAAACTTTAAAGGGCAATAAAATGTAAATCACTTGATATTTTGATCTAAGACTTGGGGATTTTTCATTGCTCCCATATAGGTATATTTGGTGCAATTTTGAGCAAAATCTGATATGCATATACACATGTACAAGAGCCATACAGGCCACATTTTCCAGCTATGCAGTGTTGGATGGGACATGTTTATATGTCTGACGTAGGCAGAAATGTGGTCCTGTGGTCCTGCTGCTCCAGTATTTACCCACTGGCATTGTCACTCCCTACACCACCCACATTCTCAGCTGTTGGCGGTATAGTCTAGTCTAGCCTACAGTATTGCTTGTTGAAGTATAGACTTGACCGGAGGGTGTAATCACAGCAAAAGGTGAATTTAAAGTTACCAGACCATAGCAAAGCTCGTGTTCTCAGGATTGATGAAAATGATGAAGCAAAAACACACAACTTGTGGATGTACAACATCCACTTAAGTCACTGCAGATGTAATAGCCTAATCTGTAGCTCTTGGTTTGATCTGCTTCACAATGCCCTGCTCATCTGAATCACAGTCCTGGTTTGGTTAGCTTCTTGCTCTGATATTGTGCTTAAAGCACATGTGTATACATCCCCATACAAGCCCCATAAGCCACTGCAGTGCTTAGAAAAAGTTAATACATACAGATCTGTGGTTAAAAAACTGACTTATACCATGGAATAATACAAATACAAATAGGCCTGTTTGTCTCGTGACTAAGTTTAGCATTTGGCAATGAAAACACCAGGAATTGAAACTCAGGAATGAAACTCAGGAATTCCATGTAAATTATTTATGTGTTATTATAAGACTTTAATATATATATATATATATATATATATATATATATATATATATATATATATATATATATATATATATATATATATAGGCTATTGTATATATAATATACAATATATACAATATATATATAACTTGATTTAAGGGTGATTCTACAGAAACAGTGCCATTTGAGATTGAAAAGGATGGTGAAAAAACACATCAGATATTTAGATCTTTTTGATTTGATAATGTCTAATAATGTCTCATCTAAACATAGAAAAGTAAGTTATTTTTTTGCATATTTATACATTTGCATATTTTTTTGCATAGGACACGTCACATTTCAATTAAACCCTGTTACAGTCTTTATTGCAAACTCTTTATTGCATTATTCACAGCAATTTTTTAGTTTAGTTGCAAACATCTACATAAGTTCCCACAGATCATGTGTACAAGAATATACATTAAATAATGCAAAGATATTCATCCCTGTACCAGTCATTAAACCATGTAACACTGAACAACACTGAACTGTAACGGGGTTAAATGTAATGGGGTTGAAGATTTTGTCTTAATCTGATGCTAATTCTTAGTACTAGCAGCTGCAGGATGCTACAGGGCATTATTTAGTTTAGATATTGTTCTATTTTATAGCTATAATTATTACTTTTTGATAAAACCTTCTAAACTATGAATTTTCCCCCAAACAGTGTTGAATGCTTAAGCTTGACGGAACCTATATATTAATAACAACCATAAAATATTTGTGAGAATTGAGAAAGTAGCTTATCACTTGTCATGCCATACTGCAAGGCTTGATGATTTCACTTACTTCTAAATGATGTCGCAGGATTAAACCATATTTTTATTTAATGGGGTAGTGGTGGTTTGGTAACAGGGTTGAATTAAATTCAGGGACTGAGAAAAATACTTAAAATTCTCTTAAAATCAAATTGCTTTTCCAAAGAACACAACATTTTGCAAATATATATAGTTTCCAACTTTCTTGAGTAGTCCAGGTTTTTTTTGCTAATTTGTTTTTGTCATTAGATAATCATGTACAGTTTTGTGATTAAGATTACAGCCGACACTGAAGGTAAAAACAAAAGCAAACAAGAAAACAATTCATGTCAAACCAATCAGAATTCATAACAAATCTATACAAAGCAGAAGATGACAAATGAGAAAAATAAAATACACCAATGAAGACGGCGGTCATGGTAATTTATGCGAATTGATGCTGGTTTGAAGGCACCTGCCTACATTTTTGCACAGTACTGTATCTTTTTAGCCATCCACATGTTTACTGTTAAAACACCTATAAGGCTGAAAGGACTTGATAGGCATAAGTTGTTTTTTGACAAGTAGGCAGGTGCACACAAAGTGTACACACAAGCCTACGTCCACAAAAGATCTGTGGTTAGTTCCTCAAGATGTTCGGCACAAGCTAACAGGCCAAGTTCCTTCAAAAACTGTATGCAAGTATACCTAGAAGAATTGATGCTCTGTTGAAGGCAAAGGGTGGTCACACCAAAAATTCATTTGATTTAGGTTTCTCTTTTGTTCATTCATCACTGCATTTTGTTGATTGATGAACATAAATGACTCAGACTTCCATTTTTGAAGGCATTCCTCGTTGACAGCATTTTTTTCACACCTGCCTAAAACTTTTGCACATTACTGTAAATATATTATTTACTCAAAATTGACCATGCTGTTAGTATAATGGACAATGGGGACAGGCAAAATTCAGCATAGTCTTTGTAAAAACAAAAGTAATATATAAAGCTTGACATAAATATAATTATAACATGTTTTCTCTGATAATTAATAAAACATAATACTTTGAAATGTTGCAGTTCAAATGTAGTTTTATGGATGTTATGAAAAGTTGAAGCAGCATTACATCTTGGGACACAAAAATTACTGAAATGGCACCACATCTGTTGACTGGTAAACGCGCCCCTCGTACTTCATTTCATTTTGTACAGAGGGTCTGGACCGGAATCCCTTGAGGGTCATGTAAGCGGACCAAGCAGCAGCAGCAGCAGGCCCTTACAACGACAGTAAGGCCATGCACTAGCTAATGCTCCCCAAAAGAGGGCGTTAAGAGACCATAGGGTTTCCGACAGTAGAAGACAGGACGTTTTTAAAACAAGACACCCCTGCTGTTCATTAGAAGAAAGTTAGACAAGAACTTGAGGAACACAGAAAGTCTAAAAACCAGTTACTAAAGTTTCAGTCAGTATGTTAACCAACCTTGTTCTACTTCCCTTTTCTTGATGTTTATTGTCAGCATTACAAGATAATCATACATTACTTTATTACCTGTCTTCAAGTCTGCATGATCATAGCCGGTTGTACAGTGCACAATGTGCATGTACCTATAGCAAGCTGTAAGACACAACTGAGCACTGGACAATAAAGAAGTGGAATCACAGAACACAGTATATTTCAAGTGTAAAATACATTAAATATATGTAAAATATGTTTTTATTGTAACTCACCAAACAGGTGTAGTATGTTGTCACTGTGAAAAGAGCATTTTAGACACCAACAGTGGACTGGAGGTTGATGTCACTCTTAGCCCTATTGAGGCAGCTGTCTACTTTTCTGTCCCTCGGGCAATTTGTAAACAATCAGAGACGACCAAAATGGTTTGAGGAAGTAAAAGTCCTGCCATATATTCCTTCTGCCTGTGCTCCTAACACAGGTAATTCCACTAATTAGCTCATCTACCTGGCTGAGGAGGTGTGCTAATTGGGATCGGCTGGTTCAGTGAATTGGCTGGAACAAATATGTGGCAGAAACTTTACTTTCTGGACCCGGGATGTCCGCCTCTATAAACAATAGATGACTGGAGCAGGGCTCCATGCATGCGACGATATTTTACAAGTATGCTGAAGTGCTCCTTTAGTTTGCTGCACTCCCAGCCGCATGGCTTATGGTGATCTGTGATGCTGGAGACGTTTTTGTGCAGGCCAACTACTTTGTGGGCAATGGGCCGCAGATGCCTGTCTGAAGTAAAGGCGTCATCCAAAGGATGACATTTTTTACTGGGATCCTATGATCAACTACCACAGTGGTTGTCAAAATGGAGTATAATTACCCCTGGGGGTATTTTTAATTAGTTGTACAGGGAATGCTAAATAAATCTGTGAATGGGTTAGCTCTCATCAGTATAAGGAAACAGTTCAGACACTGATTACAGGTGGTAAAAGACCTTACATTCAAACTGTCCCCAGTACAGACTGGACTGTGCAGGACTTGTGCTGTTCAAAACTTATATATGTTGTCCAACACAACCTATATATATAAAATTAATGCTGCATTCTATACAAAATTCCAACAGTGTGGCTCCATCATAAGGGCAACCAGATGCTAAAATGGCCAGCGTGCTGTTCAGATCTGTCACATTTTAAGCATAATAAAAAGGAAAACATGATGAAAAAGACACCTACCAGTTGGGCTGCTGAAATCATGTAGGACAAGAAAGAAAGGCCTTTTTATACAAGAGCATCTTGTCAGTTAACCTAATAAACTGTGCAGTGTCCTCCGTTGTTTCTCCTTTAGTCTTACTCAACTTTTCCTGCCTTTTCTTGACACCGTCCCAACTTTTTTGAGACATGTTGCTGGCCTAAAATTTGAAATGAGCATAAATATCCCATGCAACAATTATAAACCCAGTTTCAATAACTGATATGTTGTCCTTGGAATATTCTCAAACAGATATATTGCATGTGTGATTTGAGAATTATAGCATTTATTTTTTATTTACATTTAACACAACGTCCCATCAAAATTGGGGTTGTATATGTGCTCACATTGTTTATACAGTAATAATTACGCAAAAATATTCATAGCATGCTGTCTGTGGTGCAGGGGGTACACGGAAGGACACAGAATGTTTCATCAAATGTTACCAAAAACCTATGATTATACTTGTAATTACAACATTAGTGTTCAAATGATGAATTGCATTTACACACTAAGTTTCTGATGTCCGTGCAGGTGTTTGGTGGACTGATCAGGCAGAAATGTCTAGTCATGATCAAATTGGTATTTCTGCTTTATTGGCATTTTTTTCTTCTGGTGGGTTCCAGGTTGGAACAGACACTTGAGATAAGCAAAAAACCAACAAGGAAAACACTGTGTACAAGGAAAAATCAATGCCTCTAAATAACAGGATCTTTTTGTGTATCACTTACGTTCTGTTATGTCAGAGGATGACCAAACTGCACGTCCTGTCTTATACACTCAATATAAACTCTTAGTAACTCAATAACTTAATGATGAAATTGTTTATTCTTATCTTAATGTCTTTGTTAGACAAGGCATCTCCTTAACTTCCTGATGGCCAGGTGATGAAACAGCACTTTTTTCCTCTTGTGTTCCTGTCAGGTTTAAACAGTCACTTCATTCAAGCAAAAAATCAAACCAAGAAACACTGTGCACAGGGAAATAAATAAAGGGAAATAAAAAATAAAGGAAATAAAAGAATGATATTGTGACTCTAGATGGTAGGTGCGTCTTGTCATCCTGCATCAGACGTGAACCCACAACCACACTACATGTCCTGTGTAATCTTACCATCCTATTTGTTTATGTAACATAACCACACATAACATTTATAATCCATTGCAAAAACCACTGGTGCAATGCTCATCAAAGAACAACACAGGTGCACCAGGCATAGTCCCCCTGGGGCAACTTGGGCACAATTAAGGAAGATTTGTCCTGAACCTTTATCCGGTGATCTGTTTACTAGTCCTTATCGCTGACAACCACACCACCACCAACACCCATATATCCATCCTCATCTCCATATTCCATTCAGTTCACATTATATTTAGCTGAAGCTGAGCAACTTTCAGTCTTACTTACTACAATCAGACTTAAAGTGAATTAGGAACAGGGTTAGATGCCCTGCTAAGGGGCACCTGAGCCATGGATGAGGAGAACTAGTTAGACTCCCTCACCAGCATTTGTACTGGTACTGGTATGGGAATCAATCTTGCAACCCTCCCAAGATCAACTTCCTTATCCATTACTTTCCATAGCCTTTGTTATTCACTACTGGGAAAACCTTCAATTTTCCATGAACACCTAATAACAATATTTCTCTGTGTAATTTTAGATATATTCTGGGTTCTGTGTAGAATGATCTACTGTTTTCTATCTTCTATCTTTTCTATCTATTATCTTTCTATCTATTTCTATTATCTATTGTTAATGGTTGATGAGCCAGCTATTGTCCTGATTGGTTAAATGCCTGCTGAATGTTACAGAAACATACATGGATATATTTCCCCTAACAACATCACGTGACACTTTTAGGTTTACCTGTGACTTTTAACATATGTATAATGAAATGCAGTCTACCTCTTGAGAGCTTTTCTGGTAGGACTTGCCAGGTACATCAGTCAGAAAAGAATGTTGAAGAACTGGGGGTGAGGAAGGCAAAGTTTTGATGTTCAGGATTGCTACCTTCAAAGGTCACTGAGCAGCTGAGGTGCAAAAGTATGTTTTTTTTTCCAAAGCACGTAGAGGAGATAGTGAGAGTAGGTCATAGGTCACGCCTGCATGACTGGCTGAGTTGCGGAACACAGGGTGTGCAGTTCCTCTGTGGTCACTGGCTTAGCGGGAACTAAAGACAGCATGGCATCATACTGCATGGGTACGTTGGGTTCCCTGCTGTACCCAGCCACAGATGGCACCAGTCCTTTTTAGTCACCATTACAGGACAGATGAGTGAGTCTTCAAGGTATGGTTAGCATTTTCCCAGGATTTATGTAGGCAATGTACAAAGTCCCCTACCAAACACAATATACTCATCTCTCACCTCTCTGCTTTCTCCAGACAGTGCCTTGTACACTCTCAGAAAAGAAGGTACAGCATTGTACTTTCAGGGGTACAAAGCTTGTCACACTGGCAGTACCCTCATCAAAGGCACATAATTGTACCTTTGAACCACTGTTTTACAACTAGCTTGTACATTCTCCAGAGCTGAATAGGTACACATTAGTACTTTAAGGTCTAAATATTAGCCTTTGGGGGAACATTACTACTTATTATAGCTTAAGATACAGATTTGTACCCCTACTGTCCCCATATTTCTGAGAGTGTATGTCTACGCTAAGGCATGGACATGTGGTTGATGAGCCAGTTATTGTCCTGATTGGTTGAATGCCTGCTTAATGTTACAGAAACATTTTTTTTTATCCCAACACACTGAGAATGCACTGTTCACTGCTCGCAGAAGTTATATACTCGGTAGGGTTGGCAACTTTCCAATTTTGAAAATAAGGAGCGGTGTTGCATTGACTATTCAGCCCTTCAGCGTGGGGGAGGAAGCAGCTAACAAACGTAAATAGAAGTTATAGCTTTCCCCTTAAAAATTATGTTGTCTTGTTTAAGGATACATGCATAATACGAATGAAATGACAAACCAGGACATTTTCAACAATTTGTGAACAGCACATGTCCTGGGAAAACAGGACATTTGGTCACCCTATGTAAATGTTCTGTATCTTAAAGACACAACTCCTGTACAAACATGATGTCTGTGGGTTTGCATGTAATTCATGTCATCGCTTCTCAGTCTTTAATCATGATTATCTTGTGCACTGGACGTAGGAAATAAGTCACAGAAATGCTGACTACTACACACGCATGCACACATACACACACACACACACACACACACACACACACACACACACACACACACACACACACACACACACACACACACACACACACACACACACACCTCGGCTCACCCCTAGATGGCAGTGCAAAGTCTGCAGGCCAGCAGTGCTGCTTAAAAGCACATTGCCTTTTTATGGGCCTTATGGTACTGGGCCATGGGGTTGGGGGTTGGGGGGTGGGGGTGGGTGAGGTCGTTAGGTGGTGAGGTGGTGAAGAAAGGGTAGGATGACTGGAAATGGAAAAAAAGAGGGGGGGGGGGGGGGGGGGGCATGTGAGAGATGTTAGCCCAAAAGGTCAAGCTGGTCCCGTGGTAGCAGACCGTGTGCGTGTGCATGTGTATGTGTGTACACTACACTGTGCAGCAGTCAGGATCCTGCACATTAACTTCATTAGGCCTCCATTAGTGATTTGCCTCACCTTAATGGCTATTATCACACACTTCATGCAGAGTTGTGTTGGTTTGTCGCTGTTTAAAGACATTGTCACACATATTCAGAGTGATAACTGACTGTCACTGACTGTCCCTCAAGCATGTTAATACCATCGACAGCCTGACTCCAAAGACTGTATGTGGGTGTGTAGATAAAAAGCCATTTTATTTTGCACATGATATTGTGCAACAGGTTGTTATGTAGTTTCTTACTAGCTTGACTGCTTGTTGGTATGCCAGTTTGTTGTGTCTGTATTTTGTTATGCTGTTTGAATAAATTACTAATTTATTCTATGCTGTTTTATTTCATGTGTATGAAATGCACCATACAAATAAAATTGCTATTGCAACAGTTGTAGAAAAGCAGTACAATTATACAAACCACAATCAGATACAAACCACTCATTAAATGAGTTGACATATTGTCCTTATAGACATATTGTGATTTGACCTGATTGAGGAGCTAAACTTGTTTTGGTCCACTAACCTGAACACCCTGTACTGGGGGATTATTAATAGATGTATTCATACTTCACTCAAGGTTGTTACTTATTCATGACCAGGGATTGACTTAGAGGTTCTGCTGCCCAAGTCAGACTGGGACAAGTGTCTATCTGCGTCAGGCTGCCAGTCCTGGATCCAGTTTCAGTTTGGGAACACACGGGGTCGTCGGAAGGGTGAGAACAGTGTGGGGAGTGGGTGGGGATAGGGGAGGAGCAGTAGTTGTTTACCGCAGTGCAAAACTTTAGTGTCATAGAATGTTTCGAAGAAACTGGTTGAAGCCAGTAAGAAGGCTGCCGGCAAGCTAAGTGTGGAGGCCTCCACAGCTCCACAAAGGTCTCAGACGCATACCAGCAATTCCATTTCAGAGCTTTTTAACCTTTGCCTTCCATACGCATACACTGCACACGTAAAGACATTGCTGGAGTTTCAGAGTGACGAAAGTACACCTATTTAAACAAACACACAATGTTTTGAATGCATTTTAAAATAGCTTTTGAATGCAGAACATTTTTCACTGCAAACATGTCTTTTATCAGCTGTTTTCATGGTGGTCAGCTGTATTTATGATCGATGGTGAGGACTCACACACTCATACACGCACACATACACTGGATACATTTGCCTTTTGCCACTGAGCACCAAAAGAGCCTGTGAAAAGTGTAAATATTTCACACTTGATGAAAATAGCCCTTATGTAGTGATCCTTGTTTCAGAGACAGCTTATTCGCCTCAGCCTCCTGAACACTGCTAAACTCATTTGAATGATCTAATTCTTATTTATTTATTTATTTATTTTTCTCCTTGGACTGAGCTACCTTAACAACAATTACTGCCAACTTTGTTGTGTGACAATAAAGCATTATCTAGTTATCTATCTATCCTCTTCTCATGTAAACAAATGAGGAAGGAAAAAGACACCCTTTCTCCTATTGCCTTAGACTGCTTTCCCAGAATGCTAACCTTGCCACCAACACACACCCACCCACACACATACACACATCTTGTGTAAGCTTAATTCCACAACTGGTGAAGAAATAGCTATTGCCTTAGACTGCTTTCCCAGAATGGTAACCTTGGCACCAACACACACGTACACACACATACACACATCTTGTATAAGCTCCAGTTGATAAGACAACGGGTGAAGAAAAAGCCGATCCGTCATTGCTGACACTGTTGTGAACCCTGAGTAAGGGGAACGGTCACATAGACAGCCTTGATTACTCAGGTCTTCTGAGGGCACAGACATCCTTCCCTCTACAGTCACACTACTACTACACACACACACACACACACACACACACACACACACACACACACACACACACACACACACACACACAAAACGTAGAAACACAGACATACACACAGACAGACAGACATACACATGCACACACACACACACACACACACACACACACACACACACACACACACACACCATTATTAGCATAACCCTGTCATATGTTTTATTTCAGATGTGCACTACCTGCATAGGGCCCTGATTGATTGCACAGTCATGTATAGTTAACACAGACACACACCCACTGAAGCGCCATGTATGGATTTGCTAATGTGTGTGGCGATCCGGAGGTGTTTACACATGCCCTAAGGGCCAGTCTTGAGAGGGGAAGGTTGTTGGCTTGGGTACATTTTGTTGTTCCCCTCAGGCTGCTGCCAAGAAAACAATATTCTGCTGCTGCAGTTAAAACATGTTTGTGTTGATTGCTTGATTGTGTTTTCGTGCAATGTTAACATTGGGATCATTTTCATGCACAGAAAGTTGCCAGAAAGCAGTTGGGTCCTTTGCCAAAACACTACATTGCATCAAAGTCATTTTATACCTGAGCACCTGTTAAAATTCTACTATGTAAGTAAATGTCTTGCTTCACAACCACAGTCATTTTACTGTAGTCATTTTAACAAACATTTTAACATGTTTTTGGAATAACACACTCAAAAAGAAAACATTGTCTTAGAGCTGCCACTCATTCGTACCAGGATGACGTGTCAAAACAAGTTGAACGTTTTCCTTACAAATTGTGAGGTCACGCAAAATTCCTACCTGATACTACACTACCGCTACTCGACACCAATATTCGCCATGTGCCGCTTGCCTTCCTTGTTGGCGTGCCAGTAAACAAGTTTACCGGTGCAAACCGCCTCCCGCTGTAAAACCCAGCGGTTAAACATAGAATGGGTGTGTGACTCACGCATGCAACTTGACTAATGGCCAGCACAGCACGCGCATATAAATTGAGAACTTGTTCAGCAGCATCTAAACACTTGTTGAAACCTTCTTGGTCCCACACAGTCACAAGGAATACACAACACAGGATTACTGCAGACAACACAAACGGATTACCAAGAAAACACCTTGAAACATTTATAGGTAAGAATGTGAAAATGTAATTGAACAGTATTTTTTTGAAGTTTACATTATAGTAGCTAACACATCATGAAAAATGTCCATGACATTGCATATTCTTACAACTAATGGACAATGTAGCAAAATAATGAGGAATTAGAGAAGGTGACAACAGCATACCTAAAAGCCTGGTTTTCTAATGGCAAAATAATGGAATGATTTGTAATTTGATTGCTTTCATATAGGTATTGGGATGTTGTGTTGGATATTGGTCCCCAACAGTTTTATGGGCAAAATTATTTCAGCTGCAAACAATCCTGAAGAAAAAGCTTACGCTGTGTTAGAGATTTGACCGTGACTCCATATCATTAAAAGGTGCCACAGATTTCGCATTCACATACAGTATATCCATAAACATATAGTGACTATTGATATTTTATTTTAGTACACTGTAATATCAATTTCCTGTTTTTGTCTTTTTTTACTGTTTGCACAGGCAGCAGTATATGTACTGCAAAGGAACTGAGAAAAGTTGTCTTTGTGAGAAAGATCCCAGTATAATTGCAGCAGCACTTTGGTAATGGTTGGAATGAGGCCCACCAACCTGGCTCCAACAGCCACTGTGAAGTTCTTCGGCGCTGGAACAGCAGCATGCATTGCTGACCTGCTCACCTTCCCCCTGGACACGGCCAAAGTCCGGCTGCAGGTGAGACGACAGGTGGAATTTTGCACCATTAAAAAATGAGTTTACAGTGCTGGCTGGACAGACAGACAATATAACAGTTGTTCCCTATTATGACACACATTATGAGTTTGGTGGATGGCTGTACAATGAAGCTGAATTTGCTGAGTGCAAATACAATGGTACAGTGACGCTGAATTGTTGAATGTGAACAGATGGCAAATACCTCAACATGCCTGTGTTTGTGTTTGGCTATGTTTATCTTGTTTTAGATCCAGGGAGAGGCGAAAGCAGTGGAGGGGGTTGTGGCAGTGCAGTACAGAGGTGTGTTCGGCACCATCGTTACCATGGTGCGCACGGAAGGTGCCCGGAGTCTCTACAGCGGCCTGGTGGCCGGACTCCAGAGGCAGATGAGCTTTGCCTCAGTCCGCATTGGACTCTACGACTCCATGAAGCAGTTTTACACAAGGGGTTCTGAGAGTGAGTGGCCATTCTGCCTGGGAATTGATTTGCACTGTAGTGAAGTACAAGAAATAAAATATCTTAAATGATCATTTAAAAGTAATAAAACTTTTTCAGTACTATTTTCATAATCTGTTCCTAAAAGTGTTATTCTAGTTCCATTGTTTTTCTTTACAGATACAATAGCTTTAAAGTCAAAGAGGCTATGTTGTAAGCAACTGGACTTCTTTTTGGAGTTTGAAGACATTTCATCTTTCATCCAAAAAGGCTTCTTCAGTTCTGTTCTGTTCTGTCCAGTTCTTCAGAACTGAAGAAGCCTTTTGGATGAAAGATGAAATGTCTTCAAGAATGCCCCTTTGACAACCTGAATGAGAATCTACACAGACAATAGCTTCAGATTTACACGACACTGTTTATATAATCAATTTTTATGCCCCATATTTCTGCTTCCTTGTATAGATGCCAGTATTGTTGTCCGATTGATGGCCGGCTGCACGACTGGTGCCATGGCTGTTGCATTCGCCCAGCCCACTGATGTTGTGAAGGTCCGATTTCAAGCGCAGGTCCGTCTGACAGATGGTGGGAAGAGATACAATGGCACCATGGATGCCTACAGGACCATTGCCCGCGATGAGGGAGTGAGAGGACTTTGGAAAGGTAAACACATCTCACAAAGCCCTTAACCACTCACTAAGTTCATATACACTCCATTTCATTATTCCTTACACTCCATTTCATTATTTTGTTTTTGAAAAGTAATTATGATTATGATTGTTATGATAATTATGATAATAATGATGATGTTGTTATCTGCCCTGTTTACCTTAATCTTTAGGCTGTCTGCCCAATATCACACGTAATGCCATTGTGAACTGCGCAGAGCTGGTCACATATGACATCATCAAAGAGCTCATTCTGAAGTATGGCCTGATGACGGGTAAGCTACTTCCCTGAGAGGGATGCTGAATTATGGCCAGCGAAAGGACTTTTGTTACTCCTGAGTGTAGTACATACATTTACATGTGCTCTTTTCTTCACCTACAGATAACCTTCCTTGCCATTTCACGGCTGCCTTCGGGGCTGGTTTCTGCACCACGATCGTGGCATCTCCTGTGGATGTGGTGAAGACGCGCTTCATGAACTCTACACCAGGCCAGTACAGCAGTGCCATCAACTGTGCCCTGACCATGATGACCAAAGAGGGCCCCACTGCGTTCTATAAAGGGTATGTATAAGGATCTCTCCATCTCTTTATGCAACTAATATGCCCAGTAATACAGTAACTAAGTGAGCAAGTAAAATTTATTTATGAAGCACATTTAAATACAGTTTGCACTGTCCAAAGCGCTGTACAAAACACAATAAACGGATTAAGAAAAAACTGAAAAAAGACACAAATTATCACATATGGAGCTAAGATACAGACATAGATAAATGCAGAAGTAAAAAAAAATGATAACAATAATAACAAGAAAATATTATTATAACCATAAAAGGTTAAATAAAATTAAAAAAGTAATAAAATAGTACTCATAACAAAAACATCAATTATAGACGGTATGTGAAATGAAATATTAGCAGATAACACAATAATAATAATTGCGTTTTTTATCATATGTGGGGTGCAACTCTCACTTAGTTTTTCTTATTCTCTTCTGCTCCTTTAGGTTCATGCCTTCCTTCCTGCGGTTGGGATCCTGGAATATTGTGATGTTTGTTTCCTATGAGCAAATCAAGAGAGCCGTGACAAGAGCACAGCAGTCTTGGGAGCCACCCGTCTGATCTCCGTTTTAGTGAGGACAGTATGCAGTGCATACATATAAGTGTGCTGGATCGACAGAAGTTGATATGAAGGAAAAAGCCATGATGATGATAATGATGATGGCTGCCTGACTGAGAGTCTGCCTGAGAGGAACTGCAAAAGGACATGGCCTGCACAAAAGACACATGGACATAGGCATGGCCTACACAAAAGACAGTGTGACAAAACACTACAACCACTGGCTGATTAGTTTGGGTGATGAAGAACATGAACAGATATGAGGCAGGCGAAGGCCCAGAGAATAGTGGCCAAACGTGTACAGGATCCTCATCACAGCAGCGAGAGTACTGACACAGTTCCAGTCAAAAAAATGTGATAAGGGAGTCGCTCCAGGTTAGAGTGTTATTTCAGCACTGGACCTGGATCAAATGTGATGTGTTTACAACAAATGCTGATGCATTTTTGCAACAGCGTGTTTGATAAAAATGTAGCATCAATGTAATGTTGTTTATGTTGGGCCCAGGATTTGTCATAGCTAATGCTTATATGATAATTTACAGTACATTTGCACAATTCTGTCACAACAAAGTCTGTGTAAGGTTTAGCTTCATTACCTTTATGTTTTTTTTTTTTTGTTTTTTTTTACCAATTATGTATATAAAACATTAAATAAAGATAGAGTTTATAATATCTGGAATTGATAAATTAATTTACATTAACCACACACAAACAGGACACGGCTGATGGTGGGAGTGAAAAGAATAGAAATATGGGAGCCTAGGACCTGCTTGAGCCAATAAAAATAATACTGATGTGGCTATTTGAGTGTTATGGGTGTAATTGCTCCATAAACCCATCTAAAAGCCTTACAAAATGCAACTCCATCTAATAGCATAGGCCCGTCTCTGCAAATGGCTGACATGTGGAGTTAATTTGCGGATCCAAAACTCCAACATCATTGTGACTCAGCACTTACACTTCATATAAACTCCCTCTCTAAATGATTCCATACACCCAACAGGCCTTATGTAAGCTCAAATAGCCCTTTCTACTAGAACAGCCAAAGTATGTATTAAATACCATCTGGTCCTGCATTCTCCTCACACAAGATGACCTTAGTCTAAACTAGTCTCTGTTGTTGTCCCTCAATGGTGGAACGACCTTTAAGAAGCTCATGAAGATTCTTTTCCGAGAATGCTTCTCTTCCAAAGAAACCTGACCACTTACCAACAATGTTGGTGTGTACCCTGGCTACACGTTGTTATGCCTTTATTTACTCTGTGTTCCTCTGCATATCTGTAGCTTGTTTGTCCTCTTTTTGTAAGTGGCTTTGGATAAAAGCGTTTTGTAAGTGGCTTTGGATAAAAGCATTTACTAAGTGTAATGTAATGTATATAATGTAATGAATAAAGAAAGAGTGCAAAGTCTGAGTCTGATTAAAGGCAGGAACAGTCCACTTAGAATTGATCAGTCATCATAGATTCAGACCTTATCAGAAGAAACTACAATAGTCCTCCAGTTAGTTTTTTTTTTCAAATGCTGAAACTCAGTTTCTGAAACCTTGCACCATTTTCTCAAAACTGTAAACACTAAATGTGCATTTTCAGCAGAAAAACAAAACAAGACTCAGGATGTATATGTACTATACATAGAGCAAAATATATGAAGCTGTTCCTCTACCTCCTCTTCTTTGCCACACTCCTCGCATTCAGACTCTCAGCCAGGGCTGTAGCCAGATTGCAAAACTACCGGGTCTGTGATGCGTGCACAAAACTTTTAACACATTTAAATAAGTATGAAGCATTTAACATTCTTAACCCAATGAAAATAACACATAAGAGAAATGTTTGATATAACAAGCTGCTGTGTCTGTATTAATAACAAATAGAAATTCTCCTTTGAAATGTTTGGACTCTATTTTTTATGATCCGATAATAATTGAACCAGTGCTGTCGAAAGTTGTGTAGGCTAGCTGGGTATTCAAGGCCAATAGCCGAAAGAAAACCCAACGTTTAATGCAAGGCCAGAGCCGTGCCCAGATCATTTGTACATGTGTCAGCCTTTTTTCTTTACATACAGCAAAATCAAGTCAGAACACTTCTGGACTAGACATCATTGGCCCTTTGTGACCAGACCCTGGTTAAAAAATTATACAGAGAAGCATTCCCACAACAAAATGCTTTATTTATTAATTTTTTGAAGAATGGAAGGAAATCAGGCTACTCCGCCGACTCTGCCTGCTTGTCTTCCTTGAGCTCCCTCTGCCACTGTGCCTGCGAATCATATAAGGTAAGATCATCTATGTTAAAGCAAATGAGATATATAAATACAAACTTGCAGTTTTCAGAAGGCTATCATTTTACAGAAGTTTAAATTACATGAAGTGGAATGGTGCTGCAGTTAAGCTGTACCTGAGCTTTTATGTGGACTGAGGGGGCATGTTTGAGGGTCTCAGCTATCAGGACCTCAATTTCCTTCTCCCCAAGCCCTGGCCTCCACTTCATAACTGCTTCTGAAAACAGATCGCAAATATTATCATTTAATTTAAAAGGGGAAATCCAGTGTAACTTGTTTAATAGCCAGGTCATTGCCTGTTGTATGTAAAAAAACAGAACCGGAAAACTTGACATAGACTGAATAGCAAACTGATAACATACGCACTTAAGAGGGTGAAATGACACTGTGAGAGTTTCTGTGCTCCATTCAGTTCGTGTCCATGGGATGGAGGAAGTTCAGATGTGCCTCCATGGATGTTAAATCACATCAGTAGGCCAAGCTTTCACAAAATATATAGGTTGCATAGTTTTTTTCCTGCACCCCCCGTCCCACTTAAGGGTAGGCTATAAGGCAAAAATTCATCATCTGTCTGTATAGGATTTGCAAATCAGAAATTATGCAAGAGTACATACAAAGGCTAAACAGCATAAACCTGTAGATGTGATGTATCATGCATTGAGGCTTGTCCCAACTTCCTTAATCCAATGAACTATGTATACTCCTAGTTTTGTAATGTATTTTAATTGAATAATTTTAAATGGAGGCTGGAGCAGATAGTGAATCCCAGCATTTTCACTGTTAACCTTCAAATTTACATTCAGCATGGACTCACGTTTGATTGTCATGCACAATACTGTGCCAAGCAGCGCCAGCTTCCCCTTCCTCCCCCGGAGACTGTACGCAGACCAGACAAGATTGCTTGCCATGGCCCGCATGACCCGGCGAACACACTGCCCAGGGTTGGTGCCACTTTTGAGGCTAAGATGGGACACCTGGGTGAACAAGGTGAACATAATGTAAGAATTTTTAATCTACAAAGTATCATTGATATGTGTTTGAAGGACAGTTTAGTAATGTTGACATACAACTTTGTTGCGGTAGTCAGTGTCCTTAAGGCGCTCCTCAAGGTCCTGAAGTTCCGCTTGAGTTTGGGCCACCTCTAGCTCCACTATAGCCACCTCAATGCTTTCAGGAAAGGTCCTTCGAAAGAGTTGGATGGCCCCCCTTTGAATTTCCTCCAGACTTTCTACCTTTCTCACTAGGACCTGTAATGTGTCTGTAATTTAAAAATCAACATTATTATTACCAGTGTTATATTGATTGAAGTACAGTCAGGAGGAAACTTAAATGTTGTAGGACATTTGGAAAAAAACAAGTTATTGTTTTTTTTCGTTTTTTTTTTTTTTTTCATTTTTGTTATCCTTATAGGACATCACTGAATTCAGATGGTGGTAAATGTTTTTAACATTTTGTTATCTCATTAACAATGAATGTTTTACCTTGGATGTTTTTTGCCCAGGTTGGCACATTTTCTGCCCGGTCACCTGAGTGTGTATGAACATATCATTAACTTTTTGTTCCCTCTTTAATTAATTGACTTCCTGTATTGGAAATATTTAGCAAAAGGCGAAGCTCATTTCCACTAACCTGGCTGCCAGCTGATGCCATTGCCTCTTTGTTCAATGCTTGCATCTGGGAACATAAAATGTAATTTGTTTTTAACCATCAGCCTCATACAACATTAGTTACTTGCCTTGGATGTTGAATGTAGTTAATGCTTTGAATGTGGTTAATTTGAAGGTGTGGTTAATAACGTACTGTAAGATGTCCCCATGCTTGCTGGTGGAGGAGAAAGCGGAGTCTCTATAAGTGTAAGGTAAGTTATGTTAGAATTGTGTGTGTATTTATAGGGAAATTCAACTTATTGGTGTCTTCCATAATGCCAACAAAATATCATAGAATGTCATTTGATGTCATTTGAATCATTACATGAAATTTGAATATTAATTTGTCTTGGTTGTAGAACTTACATAAAAAAAAAACATTTACGAAAATAATAATATCACACAAATACCATGGCATTTCACTGACATTTTTTCTACTACCAGCAAAAACTGCAAATATTCCAAATTTATGTAATCAATCACAATGTAGAATACCATGCCATATTGGTGTTACGGGCGTGACAAAAGGTGACTTTGTCCCTTTACCTTTGCTTCTTGTTGTCTCTGCTGTGGCATGGGCATGTGAAGCCATTTTTAGAGTGTACAGCACATTGAGCATTTTGTTAGAGCATACAATAAATAATGTCGTTGTGGTTACTGTTGTGTGCTACAAAAAAATTACCTTTAGCTCTCTTGTGTTTTGGTGGGTTTTCCCATCTTGGCTGGTCATCTAAACAGTAGTGAAGTTGTTGATCAGTTTCAACTTTTTTAACATTACTATAGACAGTTTGAAAATTAAAAAACAAATACAATCACTTGAATATTCTATAGCTAATCAAACGATGTAGCTTTCAAGAGAGTGGGGGGAGGGGGGGGGGCAGTGATGTTCCAACATACCATCACTTGAATTCATATACTTGCTGTTGTGCTTATAGGTTCGCTTTTTGTTGAGTCTTTCCTCATCCATCTCTACATTTGACTTGTATTCGGTTTTCAGTACTCTGGATGTTTTCAGGAGTGTTCTTGAGCATGAGGGCAGGTCAGTGTGGCCACGGCTTCTCAGGATTTTCAGCAAGCCATCCACGGCATTATGTTTCACTTGAAACTGGTCTGCCCAGGTTGCCAGATCTGCTGACAGAGAGGTGTTGACTTCAGATTCCTCCAGATCATCCTCCAAGGGTGCTTCCAGGTCCTCATCAGTGGATTCCTCTAGGTCATCAGAATCAGAATGAGTTTTATTGGCATTGTACACGTATACAAGGAATTTGACTCTGGCAAATGTTACCTCTCTATTTTTTTTTTACAAAGAACACAAAGTACTTGTGCATGTAGGAAGAGCACCTTAGGGAGAAACTATAGCTATTACACCTACCCCTACACTATCTATAATCAAGTAAATAGTTCAGGCTGTTAGTCCCTACTCCCAGGTGTAACACGCACAACTGGCCGCTGACTACAGCTATTCACACAACCTCATGTGAGCTGTACAGGACAGAGCAGCTGCGGGGATGGCCAACTGGAGCCGTACAGACAGATGCTCAACAAGGGTTAACCTGAACCAGCCGGCTACTGTTACAGTGACTGGGGCTGCTGGGGCCGTTTACATGATCCACTCAGCAGCACCTACCTATCGCTTTCCCCCATGGCTTTCACCATGCCAACAACATGCATCTCATCCAGGACCACTGGCAAGCCTTTGCAGTTTCCTCCAACATTTCCTTAACAATTAAAATAAATAAGTAAAAATACAAGACACTTGCACATGTGGGGAGAGCACCCATTGTACCACACTTCAGGCTTTCCTAACTACAGCCATTACAATTATCCATACACTATGTGGGACACATCCTCAGCAGTGTACCTTAGGATCAACGGGTGTTTCGGGCCTTTAGTCACTGTACACCCTCCCCTGAGGCGGCCCCACTAAAGGTGATCAATCCTTTAGTGTGTCTCCACAGTTCAGCTACCTGCTACCCAAACTTCCAAAATGTACTTCCACAATTCACTTACAACCACAGTTTACTTCCAAAATTACCTACTGTTCATTACCACCTGTTTGCACGACTTCCAAAGTTTTACTTACAAAATTAACTACCACCACAATTTACTTCCAAGATGACCTGCTTACTTATTAATTAGGACTTATTATCGAATATTTGCACTTTACCATTTTACCACAAATACTATCACTTTGCAGTCACTAACGCATATGCCATTACCTCAAAAAGAGGGTGTGCCTTAATTATGTTTCTGGGACAGGGGCACTTTAGACAAGTCTCTTCTTGTGTCATGTGCAAAAAAAGAAAAAGCAATGGAAGAGGGAAGTATACATAAGGCATGAAAGTAAACATATACGGCAGAGGTGATTGCAGGTGTATGTCCACGTATGTGTGTCTGAGCAGACTGGGAAGTGGATAAATGGCCAAGGTAGGGATGGCCCACCATGTCAGTGGAGTTCAGTTGTTCAGGAGAGTGCTGGCAGTAGGGAAGAAGCTGTTCCTGTGTCGTAGTTTTGGTGCGCAGGGATCTATAGCACCTACCAGAGGGAAGTATGTAAAAGAGAGTGTGTGCAGGGTGAGAGGGGTCTTTCATTATGTTCTCTGCCCGTTTGCTGGTCCTTCCATTACAAGTCCTGGAGGGAGGGCAGGGGGGCACCAATAATTTTATCTGATGTCCTCGAGGTCATCCTAAAAGGAATCGTCCCACTCAAGGGAGGTCTCCATGCCTTCCACAGTAGCATTGGGTGGCAGGGGACTAGTGGTGACATCAAACACACGGCCTGCATTTTGTTCAGCTATCCCCCCTAAGGACACGTTTGGCAGACCTCCAGAAGCAAAGGTACTGCTTTGTCCTCTCTTGCTTTTCCTCACTCATTCTGTGAAAAGATTTTAACTGATCTGTAAAGGAAGCTAACTCTAACGGAAGACATTGCTGACTGTAAAAAGGGGTGCTGGTGGTGACCAACACTAAACCGTAAAGGACTATGTAAAGGGGCTATTGGGTATACAGTGGTCCCTGGCTACATCGCGGTTCACCTTTCGCGGCCTCGCTGTTTCAGATTTTTTTAGTGCATGCAATCTCCTGTACAGTACAGAATGCGCTCAGCTTGTAAAATGTACATAAATCTTCCACCGCTAGCTGTGACTGAAATGCTGTATGTTTGCAAGTGTGAACTTTGCCTGTCTGAGAAAAGTGTATAAGTGTAGTAAGGGGTTTTACAGCCTTAAAACATCTATAATAATTGTAAAAAATAAAGCTGACTACTTCGCGGATTTTGCCTATCGCGGGTTATTTTTTAGAACGTAACTCCCGCGAATAACGAGGGACCACTGTACAATAATCGCCACAGGTTACAGAGGCGGAGCCAGAGGATGTGAAATCCTAAATCCCTTCTAATTCATAGCCTATATTCTCAGTTGCATGGCCTGCACAAGACAATATGGAAAGAAACAATAACCACTTCATTACTGACTTCTAGATATTCTTATGTAAACAATAGCAAAATTGAGACTCATGTTATACTAACTTTCAGTAGATTCAAACTGGGACTGCAGAGATGGATTACTTGTTTGCTTTTTGTATGTTAGAAGTGGTATAAATAGACAGAATTACAGAATTACAGAATTACAATAGAATAACAGTATTTAGTTTTAAGAATGAGGGAAATGTGGGTTTTGTTGTAGGCTATTTTCCCATTAATACGTTTTAATGTAATTTACAGGGAGCATATTCTCAGGGTTGTCATGATTTTTAAAGCTTAAAAAGATCCAGGGCTTTTGACGTGAGATTCGGGGCTTCCGCCCCAAAAGCCACCCTAGCTCCGCCCCTGTGTCCAGCCAGAACACGAATGAAAATTCTCTTGATTAAGACACAGGGTCTTTACTTTCTGAAACAGGGATTGACACCTCTGCTAATACTACACACATATGAACGGTACAAACAACAAACTTGATGAAACAACAGACACTTGCTGCAGGCCACGCTAATAACCTACAATAACAACAACGAGCATACACGTGACGGGACACAGTACGACATAATAGCAAAACTCACTCTCATGGACGCACGGAATGTTCATAGATGGCACAAGAGATGGACGTTGGGATTCGGACACGTCCAAGAAAGAAAGTAAGTCAAAGAAAAGGAGCTGCGGGTGATGCTAACACCGTTCCGTTGCCGCAACGTTGCAGTTACGTAAATTCAACCAAACTTACGTTGCCACGACGAAAGCTCAGACATAACCGTAACGTGGCGAGGTGAAGGGTAACAATACGTAACTGCAACGTCACTTTCCGACGTTGCCTGTCCGTAACCGCGACGTCCTGGCGACTTTCTTCTTCTTCTTCTTTTCTTTTATTGGCGGTTGGCAAGCAACTGGTTGGTGTGCATTACCGCCACCTTCTGAAATGGAGTGTGGGTCTGGAGTAACTACGCTACTCTGCAAAAGCAAAAAAAAAAAAAAAAAAAAAAAAAAAATATATATATATATATATATATATATATATAGGCTAATAAGGAAGGGGGGTGACTTAAAGTTTTCACAGAAGACCAGTTTCCCTTATGAAATTAAATAAGTAACTGAAACATGGCTCTCCTGTCTGCCTTATGAGTATTTCTTTTAGCTTTAGGGGTACTTCCTCTCCTTCAAGACATCTGGTTATATATTATATATTAGCTCCTGTCTCTCCCACAGATGTTTGGTACACGTTTCTATTACATGCTCAGGAGTTTCAAGGCTATTACAATCACTGCACTTTCCATCAGCATGTTTCTTCAATAAAAACAATGTGCAGTTCAGGCCTGTGTGACCAACTCTCATTCTTGAAATTATGTCCTCTTCCTGCGTGCTTCTGTGTGTACTTCTGCCCCATCCCACTGTCTTCTGCATACTATAAAGATGTCTTCCAGTCTGTCCACTGTCCCACAGTTCTTGCCACTTTTGCATTAGTTTGACTTTGACTATACACTTCAGTTCTGCTTTACTATACTTAATATGCATGTCTACGCTTAGGTGTTCTACAGCTTTCTTGGCATGCTGATCTGCCAGTTCGTTCCCTGTGACTCCAATGTGTGCTGGCACCCACAAAACAGTCACACTGATTCCTGACCTCTGCAGCCTGCTTGCCATCTGAGCTATATCTATCACAATATCTTGCCTTGACTGTGATTGTACATTCCCAATGCTGTACAGTGCTGATGTTGAATCTGAAGCAATTACTACGTTCTCAGGACTTGGTCTGTTGCTTTCCACCCATGACAACGCTAACAGTATAGCCACCAGTTCAGCTGTGTACACGGCCAGGTTGTCACTCAACCTTTTCCTTGCTGTCACCTTTAACTTTGGGATAACAAATGCGGCCCCCACTTGTTTACCTGTCTTAGATGCATCTGTATATAGAATTGTTCTATCCCCATAAAAATTCTGCACATACCACTCAACATAGTGCCTGTCTACTTCTGTCTCCTCTCTGGCCTCCAGGAGGCCAAGATCGATCGAAGGCAACTCTAGGGTCCACAAAGGAGTTGTAGACAATGGTACCGTTGGACACACTGTTAGTTCACTGATCCCTGTTTCTCTCGCTTTCCCTCCAATAACCCAGCCAAAGCTTCTCACTCTGTCATCACCTCTCTCCTGACATGTCTGCAATGAGTGTAGGCCTATGTGGCCTTCCTGGTGCCCCATAAGGTTAGCCCAGTAAGCCAATGACTGGCGACTTTCTAGCGACCCCCCCCACCTTTTACGCCCTGTGTCCACTAGCAAGCGAAGCGAATTTCGCCTCTCCGCCTTACATTGTATTGTTTATTTAATATTTAATATTTTATTGTTAGGGAGGGGCGGGAAACGTTCTAGGTTCGGTTCGGTTCTCGGGTCTGTTTCTCGGGTCTGTCAATCAGGTCCGGCGTATATTCCATTAACATTCCGTCGAAAATGGACAACACCAATCCGATCATGAATCGAAAGCAGAAGACGGTCATCGCAGCGCTGCTGTATATGAGGAGGATGAAGAGGAGGAAGCATAGGTACTGGGTGCATCCCGTTCGTCTCGGCCGGGAGCAGCATGGGGAGTATCATCGCCTTGTCCTGGAACTTTGGCTGGACAATGACCTGTTCCAGCAGTATTTCCGGCTGTCAAGGGAGCTGTTTGACGAGCTGCTGGCAGGAGTGGGACCCAGCATTTCAAAGCTGGACGCCCGTTTTCGGCGGGCAATTGGTCCTGCTCAGCGGCTCGCTATCTGTCTACGGTAGACAACTAATTTTATAATTAATTTGAATGGATGATTAACTCGTGTATTTCAAAGGGCACGACTTGACCAAGCTGCTCATTGCTATACATGTAATGGCCATTTCAATGTGAATGCCATGTTTGTTATTTCCCATATACAAGTATAGCCTATAATATTTTAGTCATGTAACATAGTAGTTTGACTGATTGTGGATTTTGTAAAAATGCAACAAAATGCACATGCCCAATAATGTTATACTTTTGTATTGTGTTCTTCACAGATACCTTGCAACAGGGGACTCGTTTAGGACCATAGCGTTCAGCTACAGGGTGGGCCACTGCACTGTCTGCTGGGTGGTGAGAGAGGTGGCAGCTGCTATCTGGCAGGTCCTGGGGGCAGAATTTATGCCTGCTCCATCCAGGGAGGACTGCCTTTCAGTTGCGGAGGGCTTCAGGGAACGCTGGAACGTCCCCAACTGTGTCGGGTTCATAGATGGAAAGCATGTCATCATCCAGGCTCCAGACAGCAGTTGTTCCTTGTATTTCAGCTACAAGGGCACATATTCCATCATCCTGTTGGCTGTGGTTGATGCCAACTACCTCTTCAGGGTTGTCGATGTTGGTGGGTACGGCAGGACCAGTGATGGTGGAACCCTTTACAACTCCGCCTTTGGTGAGGGGCTTCGAGGTGGCACACTGGACCTCCCTGAAGACGCGGCCATCCGAGGGGCAGAGCAGCGGAGACGGATGCCGTTCATGTTTGTTGGGGATGAGGCTTTCCCCCTCCGCCTTTCCCTGGTCCTCATGTGCCTGGAGAGAAGCGTGTCTTTAATTACAGCCTCAGTCGTGCCAGGTTGGTGGTGGAGTGTGCCTTTGGCATACTGTCCTCACTGTGGCGCATGTACAGGAGGGTGATTGGTGCCAGCCCTGCTACTGCTGATGTGTGTGTCAAAGCCACCTGTGTGCTCCATAACGACCTGCGGGTCATGACCCTGAGGAGGAAGGAGACTTCGGCAGGCTACCGTCACCCATCTCTCTCTCAAAGGGGCTGACCTCTTGATGTGGCCTCTTACGACAGCGCCTGAACTCTGGGCCACTGGGCGCCAGTGCTGGTGAGCAGGCTGCAGGTGCTGGTGAGCAGGCTGCAGGAGGATGAGAAGGGGCATTGATGGGTGGGCTGGGGGCAGGGCTCAGGTTGCTGAATGGTCACCAGGACGTGTATGGCGCGGGATTCGTGCCAAAAACCTTGCGACCATCGACCAACCAAACGTCACAATGTCAATTGCATTTTCATAAGCAGCCTCTATATACCTACTACTGGATATCCAGTTGCTCTTTAGATATTTCAAACGCTGGTAATCCATTCTGTCCCGTCAAAATAATTGGTGGTCGATATCCATTAATAGGGAATGGGAATCAGTTCGAATCAGTTCTGGCTCAGTTCGAGGCCCTTCTGGTTGTCCTTGCTCCTCATCTGAGGAAACAACGGACTAACTATAGGGTGCCCATGGACCCGGAGCAACGCCTGGCTGTGTGTTTGAGGTAAGAAATTTATACATATAAATTTTGACATAAAATACTACATTGATAACCTGTTATTAGGCCTACTGGACGCTTTCGCTGACATTGTTATCTGTATCTGATTGCCTTTGTGTATTCTGATACCTTACAAGTTGACTAGGTTACTGACTGTCGAGCTGTGGCACATCTAGCCTAAATACATTGTGACAAAACTTCGACAGTAACCTATAGTGTGTGCTTTAGCACATTTACATTTACTACACCTAGGTGTTCGCTGATGTATGTGGCAATGACAATTTACGCATCCTCTCAACATCATGTCTTGGTTTTATTCTCGTGTCTAGCCTATATTTGTGAAGAGATACCCCTTTGAGATGATTTTTTGCAGGTTGGGATTTCTGTAAATATATCATTTCCAAGGAGGCAAAGTTTTTAGTAGATGACTTGTCCGTGCTCTGCAACAGTGTTACACGCAGTGCAATATTTTTCCTCCATGTTCGAGAATTATGCAAGGGATACTATCTGTCGTGGGTATTGGAGGTTGTTTTAGGGAACAAAAGTGAGCAGTTGTTAATCACAAATGTTTTCTGCGTCTTCTAAACAGAGCAAGAAGACTCACTGGTTAGCAAGACATGACGAAGATGGGCCAAAAGTTGCGAAAAAGTTGCGTTGTTTTGGTGAAAGTTGTCCCAGTGTGCTCAAATTTGTCTGCCTCCTTGTTAGTGTCAAGTTACTGTTTGCACTGTAGGCTATTAAACACATAGTACAACATTCTGCGTGTTTTAAGCGTACCAGCGTTTACCATCCATCAAACCTGATGCTTAAGACACAGTAGGCCCAATGAAATAGACAGGCAATATGTTTGTTTATGTATTTGTCTTGTAGTTATTGTAACAGCAACAGGCTTCCAGAGGAAATAGAATTTCCCCAATTGTATTGGGGCACTGGATGGGAAGCATGTAGTTATCCAGAAACCAGCTGGATCTGGATCATTGTCAACTTTTTCAATTGTTTTGCTGGCCCTGGTTGACCACAACTGTAACTTCATCGCTGTGGATGTGGGAGCTTATGGGAGCAACAGTGATGGAGGCATTTTCATGAACTCCAATCTAGGGAGGCGTCTGAATGCAGGCAATTTACATGTGCCTCCACCGGCTACCTTGCCTGGTGCACCAGAACTGGGGAGTCTGCCATTTACCATCGTGGCAGACGATTCATTTCCCCTTAAAACCTTCATCATGAAGCCCTACACCTGCCCGAGAAGAGGCTCATTTTTAATTACATGCTGTCCACGGCCCGGCGCACAGTGCAGAATGCCTTTGGCATTTTAACACAGAAATGGCGCCTTTACCAAAGACGGGTCCAACTGGAGCCAGACACAGTCGACAAGGTAAGCGTTCATAAAATGAGTTTAACATCACTATGATGTGCAACATTTCTCTGCAAAACCTGACCTTATATTTGGTACCTCAGGTGATCAAGGCCACATGTGTCCTGTCTAATTACGTTCAGGTCGAGTCAGCAGGTCACGCAGAAGAGGATGGGAGGCACAGGCAGGAACATGAAGAGGAAGAGATTGTGGACCATTTTCTGCCCGCCATCCCACCTCTTCGGGGGCACCGTCAACCACTGCAGGCAATGCGAAACCGCGACACACTGTGCCGGTACTTCACCTCACCTGAAGGCCAGGTGGACTGGCAACTCCAGAGACTGCGCTGAGGGATTCACTTTTAGCTTTACACTGATCTGCATCACATGTTTATTGTAGATTTCACACTTTTTAGATTAACACTGACGGTTAGCCCATTAGCACACATTACACTGACGGTTGTTCAATTCCATAATACATTTACTTACTCTTTCAGATTACTGCGTGGCCTATTTTGCTCACAGCCAGGTTAATGCGAGTTATAATACTATAGTCAATGTTGGAGAACATCAGTACAAACTGAGGGATAAACTAGATGTACCGCATAGCGGTACATGGTATGACCACCGCAGTGTATTGAAATGTGGGAACTATTGGTATGATGAGTGTGTGGTAGAGCAGTGTTGTGAAGTGAGAATTTGTGTGGAAATGATTTCTTGAAAGTGGGCATAACACTTGTCAAAAAACAACTTATGCCCATCTTATGCCTTAGGTCCTTTCAGCCTTATGGGTATTTTAACATTAAACATGTGGATGGCTGAAAAGATACAGTACTGGCCAAAGATTTAGGCAGGTGCCTTCAAACCAGCATCAGTTCACACACAGGGGTACACACAAAGTCAGGGATTTTGCAGGATTATAGTCAGGTGTATAATCAACCAATTACACCAAATTGGTTGTATATGTGAGGAAGCATACATCCACAGAAGATCTGTGGTAGTTCTTCAAGATGTTTGGCGCAACCTACCAGCCAAGTTCCTTCAAAAACTCTATGCAATAGACCTAGACGAATTGATGCTCTTTTAAAGGCAAAGGGTGGTCACACCAAATATTGATTTGATTTAGGTTTCTCTTTTGTTCAGTCACTGCATTTTTTTTGTTAATTGATGAACATAAATGATTAACACTTCCATTTTTGAAGGCATTCCTAGTTGACAGCATTTTTTCACACCTGCCTAAGACTTTTGCACAGTACTGTACAAAAATAATAACAATAATTATAAATTAGAATATGCATTTCCAACCTCTTATTTGTTCTGCTTGTATTATACTGATTTATTCAATTCCCCATTACATTTATGGTTTGTGAATGGTTTTAATATATACATTCATAAGCCCATATGTCATCATTATTGCTAGTATATTTGCTGTTGTTATTGTTATATTATTACACTTGGTAGCCTACTGAATGTATGGCATAGTATGCTTTTCGAATTTTCAAAACTTAGCCTTGTAGCTGGGAACAGGAGAGCTGAGCAGAGTCGTGGGCAGGCAGGAGTGGAAGCTGGAGGCTGGAGAGCGGAGCAGAGTCAAGGGCAGGCAGGAGTCGAAGCTGGGGGCTGGAGAGCAGAGCAGAGTCGTGGGCAAAGAGGAGTAGAAGCCGGAGGACTGGAGAACAGCTCACAAACAGGCAGACAGGGAGGACACAGGAACAAAAGTAGACGGAGAGACAACAGGAGAACAAACAGACTGACGCAGAGAAAAATCAGGAGTCAAAAACGCTTGCCGTGGAATTACCCTTGGTTCGCAGACGGACTGACAAAGAGTGAGTGAGAGAGGCGAGTTTAAATAGTGAAAGACCCGGGAACTAAACGAGTGTAAATTGGCGATAAGCGAGGAGTGCAGGTGAGAGAGATAGAGAAGAGGGGAATTAACTAGTGATGACCGAAAACCAGGAAGTGAGACGGAGGAAGGCAGGTGAGAGGAATCAACCAGACAGCGCGGGGAGTGAACCTAATAATGAGCTAAAGGAAGGACAGCGAAGAAGCGACAGGGGAAAAAAAACAAGCCCAGAGTAACACCATGACCTACCAGTTGGGCTGCTGAAATCATGACAAGGACAGGAAAAGAAGCCATTTTTTATACAAAATCATCTTGTCAGCTGACATAATTAACTGTGAAATGTCCTTCTTTGTTTTTTTGTTTAGTGAAATTTTGAATTGCTAACACCTTGGACCAAGAAGGATAGACTGGTAAACCAGCCCCTCGTACTTCATTTAATTTTGTACAGAGGGTCTGGCCTTGCTGCATTGAGAAACGATTTCTTGCTGGAGGTGTGGACTCTGCTGAAGTTTAAAACAAGTACGTCTGCCTTTACCCAATCACTAAAGTCTGGTCATCATGTATGCAATTAGCCTACTTACGCACTACAATTCTAATATAGCACACAAAGTCAACGTCATCGCTCACGAACACTCCCTCTGTTTGCTGATTGGCCGGATTCGCTTGGTCCGAATACATGAATGTCAACGCCATTAACGCAAGTCTACAAGAAGGGAGGAACTGCACAAAATTTGCCATGTACTATCAGCAAAACAACCTCTGGAAGCATGCCAAGTACCATGATATTACATGCATAGGAGGGGCTCTAATTTTTCAAGATGATATTTTGGCTATTATCTGTAGAATGCTAGGTTTAAAACAAAATCCTTTTTCCTTTCATTCAGTGGAAGCTACATACAAATAAATGATTAACGCTTCCATTTTTGAAGCCATTCCTAGTTGATAGTATTTTTTCACACCTGCCTAAAACCTTTGCACATTACTATATATATCCTGCACCAGCATGTAACACTTATAACATATTCTAACATTTCTGGACACTATTCATTGTATTGTTGCTCCAGATGAAGAGAATCCAGACCAGGCAAGATTTGTGGTTATATGGGATAATATCAGTTTTCATCTCTTTCAGCTGGTGAAAATGCCCCATTTTTCTGTTGTCAACCTGCCTCCATATTCACCATTTAAGAAATGATCGAAGAATTGTTTTCAACATGTGCTTTCCAGCACTATGATTGTTGTCCCTATGCCCGCCTTCCACAGCCAATGGATTCTTTCCTCGATGTTTGGCAAGAGAAAATATAGCATGCAATGTGGATGAAGTATTGTGGCCAGACCCAGCCCGGATGAGAGATGGATCCTACATACATACCCAACTAGCTCTCCCCCATCAGCGCGCGCGCACACACACACACACACACACACACACATTTACATAAATGTCTGTTTTTTGGTTGTTGTACCGCCATATGTGGTGGTTGGTGTACTTTTCTTAGTTCTTTCTTATGTGCTGTACAATATTGCATTCACAGCTGCAACCGATTTATTCCGACAATTAAATATTTTTGGTTCCAATATTGCTTGTGATCACTTGTATTTGCATACTACTGCATTTTCACTCTTGTATGGCAATATATTAAAAACATAGAAACAATAGAGCTTTAGATTTAGAGCAACGGTGTGTAAATGCTTTTGAGATGTGTTTAGAGAGTTTTGAATACTGTGTGTAGGAATTAATTTGATTTGGAAGTCTGTTTAGACTATGCAAATCTAGTTGGACTGTAAGCTTCAATCATTTTCTTAAGTCGGACCTGAGACACAGACACCGTAACCCAACAATACTTAGCACCCACTTGCATTATATGAATACACTGTCACATCAGCAGCAACACCCTTGTCTACTTTATATAAAACACAGCAGTCGTTAATTTTCACTGTTCATGTTCAGTTCCCACAGAAGACACATTTCACATCACAAGCAATGTCTTCTCTCACTAAGGATCTTTCACAAGTGTGTGGTAATCAATCCTACTGTAAACACGTAACATTCTGACTTTTCTAATGACATAATCTGGGTTTTATCTTTTGAGAAAAATTGATATGGCGTTTGAGATGCTTGTGGTTTAGATTTACACAGCTGAATCTGGAGTATGTATCCCATTCTTCGTCACTGCTCTTTGCTGGAATAAAATATCATTGCTGCATCCCTTTTGCTTACATGTCTTTCATTTCACAGGAGATAGGATTGCATTTAATGTGACTAATAGTTGAATATGTGTGTAGAACATTGAAAAACACAGACAGAACTTTGAAAATGTGTGTAAGCAGTTGAAACCGTAAAACATTGGGCCCATTTTGTCAAGACACTACACAGTTAACACAACCATACAATTAGCAGAACACCCCAGATCTATTGCAAAATGACATCCTTCTATTAAAACTGTACACTTGTTTATAAAATGTTATTTTGTTACCAAGTCATACACACGTGATTCATATGATTGTGTCTGAATAAGTTACACACTGTGGTGATAAATCATACTTTATAAAATGCAAAATGTGTTTTGAGAATGAATTTAGAGTTTTGCAAATTGCATTCTATTATGTGAAAATGTTTTAAGGTATTGACAAAAGAGTAAACAGTTCTGGGAAAGAATTCAAGTAATTTAGAAAGTTGTTCAGCCAGTAGGTTTTTCATGCTTTAAAATTTGAGAAAAACGGTAATAACACTTTTGTAAAGCTTTGATTGACTTTTACACTGACTGGACTTTTACACTGAAGAGAGTCCTGTACTGCATGGCTAATATGCTTGGGCTGTACTGGTGTACTGGTAATCTAACTGATATATGAGCTTGGAACAAAGGCACAGAGCGAGGTCATGTGGAGCCAGGGGCCTAGAGCAGTGGGTGTGCGGCCCAGTGGATGCTGACTGGCTAAGAGATGGGGAGTGGTGAGAGAAAATGGAGAAAAGAGTTTGTGTGTGTGTGTGTGTGAGAGAGAGAGAGAGAGAGAGAGAGAGAGAGAGAGAGAGAGAAAGTTTTCAGCAAAGAGACAGATCTAGGCAGGGAGAGGGAAAGAGCCGTCTCATTGGTCTTCAAACATGGCTACATCCTCAGCTCCATGGGGGTTTAGCTGAGACAGTTGTGTGTGCAAAGGGCAACAGGATTAACAAAGTGAAAACACATTGGGACTCGGGAGTGAACATTTTTTATTGTTGTTTTTGTAATTAACATTTTTTTATTGTAAAACACAACTAGGCGACTTTATTCTTCAACTATAGATTACAGTTACAATGTAGATTAAAAGTGTGTGTGTGCGTGTGTGTGTAGATGGGGGGCATGCCTTTATTTACTCTGTGTTCTCTTAGCTTGCTTTATCCTCCTTGTTGTAAGCATAGACAGGTTGTATGTGGCTTTGGATAAAATCACTTAAGTGTAATGTTATGTAATGCAAAGTAATGAAATAGCCATACTGTGTGTGTGACTGTACATGTCGCTGACAGCCTATGGGAATATCAAAGTTGTCTAGGACAATCCTACACAATACATGCACTCTAATAAGAACACTATGAGTATTTATATTTTTCTTAATTACAATTATAGGCAAATGCCACACAAGCATCTCCAGACTGGCACCAGTTGAAATAGCCTATATACATTGCTGAAAAATACTTTCAGAGGGGATAATTTGTTAGGTACTGCTAAACACTACATTAGTCAATCAAGACTCTCGGGACTTTAATTAAACCTTAGGGTAAACGCATGACCGTAAGCACATCGAGACACGCTCAGCGTTTCGTATTGGGCTTACGCAGCTGGTTTAGGGTGACGTCACGTTTTATCAAGGTATAAATACGCAGGCGCCTCCACAGTTTTCGCTGTGCTCGACCGTATCGGAGAGACAATAGGGGTAGTGTTGTTCCCAAAGACAGAAAGAAAGAAGGCTTGTTTACAGAGATATTCTTTTGTATATTTTCACGAACTTTTCTTACGGTAGGTTTCAGCTTTATCAGTGTTGTCAAGTTCAAATATCCGATAGATAAGCCTATCTAGTGAACCTTTGCTACCTCCCAGAGAGGGTGTTTGTCATTGTTCAACTGTATGTTATGTTGTTTATAATTAGTTCTTATTTTCTGAGTAAAGGCTTAACCTATTTGTAATTGTTTCCTCAGACTCCTGGAGTATGCTTTTGTATTGTCTTGTATTGGAACGATTTTCTATGGAAGAACAAGGCAACGTCATCATAGTTGAAAGTAATTTCAACCAGAGAGATACCTTTAGAGAATCCTGATTCCCGGCTTTTCCATCTTGGGGACCTTGAGTGAAGGTAAAACAGTCGTTTTACAGAATTTAAGTTACACGTAAACTAGGCCTGCCTGCCACAAGCGTAAACAAGCGCTCATAAAACATCAAGATTCCATTTATTCTATAGCCAACTGTTGTGAAGTTGCTCTAAAATTACGGCTTGTACAAATGGTAGCCTATTTCTTAATCTCTCATGACTAATCGTCGTGGGTTTAGAGAGAACACAATTGTTCAGAGCGTTTCAGTCACTTGGTGCCAATCTGATTCAGCATCACGGAACTGGCTGTTACAGCGCTTCCTTTGTGGGGCCACATCAGTAGGCTGCACTACACTACGCTTAACACAATTAGCATGGCAACAAGTCTATCCACCAATGAGGAGTGGAGTGTACTTCCGTGCGTATAGGGTGAGGATCCTAAACTAAACAAGTTGCGTGCAAGCCCCACGTGTTGCACTTTCGTCATGGGACAAGATGTTCTGATGTGGCCTAGTCTTCCGGTTGTTACTAGTCTTGGAGTAGCCTATAATGTAAACAGCAATAGTTCTTTATGGCTTAAGTTTGATGGAGACATAAATAAAAGAAATGACCCCCGGTAGTTTTACAATTTCCTTTATGGGTGTATGTTATTTAAATGATGTTTAATTTTTTTCACATGTCTTCTTTTTAGACTTGAGTTCACCCATCTTGTTTTCACATCACCCACACGTCAAAACCTCGCCTTAAATAAGTCCTCCCAGCCTGATCTTGCAGAAAAAATGGTTGGATTCGGCCCTGCTGACCTGCCGCCTACTGCCGCTGTGAAGTTTGTTGGTGCTGGGACAGCGGCCTGCATTGCCGACCTGGTCACTTTCCCACTGGATACGGCCAAAGTTAGGCTACAGGTGAGTTCTTTCATGACGCGGATCATATTTCTTTTCATCTGTTTGCTCTCCTCCGAACAAATGTAAAGGACACTTGCTGCTCCCTAGTGGTCATCAAAGGTACTACAGTCTCAAATGGAAACCACTTTCCCTTGCAGGCACAACTACCATTTCCTAAAAATACTCCCTTTTTAAAGACGTTTTACAGGCTCATGCTAACTGCCACTTTCCCACGTTTCTCCCAACTCTTGCCTCCTTTTCTCGCTCCTCACGCTGGCAGCCTAAGCAGACGCATTGGATGATGGTTAAGCCCTAGGATTCCACAGGCCCCCGGACCTTTGCAGTGGCAGCGTGGACACTTTTGGCTGGAGCGAGGCCCTGCCCCTCCCCTCCTCCCATACCAGTGTCTGTAAAGCCTTTGCAAACCCCTTTTGTTCTGTGCAGATCCAGGGCGAGGCCAAAGGCCGCAGTAATGGTGGGCCGGTCAAAGGGGTGCAGTACCGAGGTGTGTTTGGCACCATTACCACCATGGTGCGCACGGAAGGTGCCCGGAGTCTCTACAGTGGCCTGGTGGCCGGACTTCAGAGGCAGATGAGCTTTGCCTCGGTCCGCATCGGACTCTATGACTCGGTCAAGCAATTTTACACCAAGGGCTCGGAGCGTAAGTTTGTGCTGATGGTATACGTTAAACAGGCTTTAGTTCATGACTAGATGACTGTTCATGACTCGCAATAGTTCTTTAAACCTTATAAACAACACGCCTGGGGAAGATGAGTTACAATTAAACTTTTTAAGGGGTGAGGTTTTGAACTTTCTATAAAAAGAATGCATTCGACAACAATGACTCTAAAATTGTACATTATACTGTATGGAGAATAGAGTCCGTTAGAACTTTCATCTTCCCAACATTGCCATCACACTGGAATGACTGTACAACCTGTAAAACTACTTCACTAGTTGATGACATTTACACACCATTGCAACATACTACACTGCCCAAAATAAACAAGTAAACAGGTCTATAAATGGTCTCCTTGTCTGTCACTTGATTATGAATGTGATCCCCCCCCCCCCCCCTTTTTTTTCCTATTAACCCAAATACAGATGTTGGCATTGGCAGCCGCCTTCTGGCAGGCTGTACTACCGGGGCCATGGCTGTTGCTGTGGCTCAGCCCACGGATGTGGTCAAGGTGCGTTTTCAAGCGCAGGTCGGCTGTGGAGGCGCCACCAAACGATACCAAGGCACCATGGACGCCTACAGGACCATTGCTAGAGAAGAGGGTATCCGAGGGCTGTGGAAAGGTACATGCAAAAGATGTGGGCAGATGGTGGCTAAGGGTAGCCCGGGTCTCATGATGTCAGGTTGGGCTGGACTCTGTAGTAAAATAAGCTTAGGACCGGTTAAATTGTTTGGATTGCAAATGTTGTATCTGTTTTTTACATCACTTAATTAATGTCCTCTACTCCCTACTTTGCCCCCCCTCCCCCCCTCCCCAGGAATGGGACCAAACATTGCCCGCAATGCCATAGTGAACTGCACAGAGCTGGTGACGTATGACCTAATTAAGGATGCACTTCTCAGATCAACACCCATGACTGGTAATTTAAGAATCACACGATGTGTCAATACTTCTAACTTGATGGGAGTATTTCTCCACAGCAAACTCAAACGGTGTGTATTTTGAACTCACGTGAGCACCTTTCTGTTACAGATGATCTCCCGTGCCATTTTACTTCAGCCTTCGGTGCAGGCTTTTGCACCACTGTGATCGCCTCACCAGTCGACGTTGTGAAGACAAGATACATGAACTCATCCCATGGCCAGTACAGTAGTGCTATGAACTGCACTCTATCCATGCTTTTTAAAGAGGGGCCCATGGCCTTCTACAAAGGGTACGATACAACACTGTTTGTTTAAGAGTTAATTCCATTCATTCACACTTGATGGTACTAAAACTGGGCTCTGACCACAATGATGATGCATCAGTTAAACTGGGTGTTGTGAAGTTCATTCACATTCCTGTTTTTAACTGACTGAGAACTCTTTCTGATATTTGTGTATTGTGTTCTTAATTTTTCCAGATTCATGCCATCTTTCCTGAGGCTTGGTTCCTGGAATGTGGTGATGTTTGTGACCTACGAGCAGCTGAAACGTGCTATGATGATGGCTCGCAACAACTATGCCTCTCCGCTGTAGATAACATTCATTGCACATGTGCCTGCAGCTTCTCTTGCATCATACTTTTCTTATGTACGTCTTTAATACTATTCTAGTTGTAAAACATCCTCTGTTTACATCTAAGCTTGCATTCTCATTAGTTTTACTCAAGGTACACCCAAAGATGGAAAGCTGGTCTTATTACCTTTTTCTTTGAAAGCTGTAGTGTTTTATTTTAAATAAAATGTTTTACAGGTTTTACACGTTTGGGTTTTATTTTAGTGGAAATTTGTGAATAGAGATCAGGGGGTGGATTAAATGGCATTTGGCTCTTGAGGTGATGTCTGAGAGTTCAGGTATGAAGAGCTTGCTTAATGAGCTGTTTCCTTTCTGGTGAGAGCTTCTGTGGGAAGTAAACGACAAACTGGATGATGAGGTTCCCTCTCTTATTTGGGCAGTTGGCTACTGGCATTCCTTCTTCTGGTACCTTCTTACTGTAAGAGGGACTAACAAGGCAAGGCACTTCATTAGCTTCCTTGGGGAATAAACAGGTGGGCATATTAATCCAGATTTGAAAAGACTGGCAACATACTACTTAGTGGGTAAGAGGTAAATACAAATACTTTTCGGGGTGGCATGTAATTAACATGTGCATCTTATAATGCCAATGCCATTATAGCTATACTTACTGCACAATGTCATTGATTGGGATGCTTAAAAACCTGCTGTCCAGTGTTTCGACTTCCACAAAAAAACCAGTCAAGGCCTGGGAGTGGTTAAGAAGATGTGTTGATACAATTACATGTTAATTCCTGTAAAGTTGTCTGTCCAAGGTATTTCTATCAATATTGCTTGGCAGCACTGAAATGCATACATCACTAATACAAACATATGGTCCCAGCAAGAGGGTTTGTTGGCCATACATGTTTATAAGTGTATTATAATGTGTTCTGGCTACCTGAAAACCAAATATGAATGTACTACAATAATGAACTTACAGTTCTCCTGACTACTTCAAAAACCTAATATCTGCCATTTACACATCCTCAGGGTCTTAAATATAGTAAATATAGCAGGATACTAGAGTGGTTGAGTTCTCTACAAGTTGCACATTACCTAATCCAATGGTTTTGTGACATCCATTTCTTTACTGCATGTTTTAAGCATTTAAAGCAATAATCTATGTTTATTAAAACATCACCCCTCATCAAAGACTACAGTCAGAAATTTTGCCTGCTAGCTAACACTGACACATGTACAGTAATGCCTATTACTATGTCCTGTCCTTATAAATAAATGAATGAAAATAACCATGGATTACAGACTAAAAGAAAAAAAGAGCTCAAGTCTTGCAGTCCAATATCACATTGTAATACCAGTAGCAGACCTATGCAGTGTTTTGGCTTGAAGTGAGCATTTCTATGGACAGACACATGCTGACAGTGTTGGTTAGCTTCCATATTAAAGTCAACTGTGATGATTTACCTTCTCCAGAGATATATGAGCAGTGTAAATCAAGTTGTCATTCTGACGGGTAAATCGAGGGTGACTCTTCTGACGCACGATAAACACAATATCAGCTGGGATATTATTGGGCCCCTGCAAACAAGTAAACATATGTAAAAGCATGAAACACACACGTGATAGGTCCCCTGTTCCTGAGGAGGATTATATAGAATAGAATATATGGATTGCCCTACCTGACTAGCTGAGGGGCCCACAGACCACAGCTGTCTTTAAAAGTAACTTAAAAACATACCTTTTTTAAAAAGGCTTTTTAGAGAATGTCCTTTTAACTTTTTTAACCTTTTAATTTCTAGTGACCTCTTTTTGTATTGTTTTGGTTTGTAGCACTTTGAAATTGCTTCAATGTAAAGTGCAGTACACATAAAATATATTCTGATTATTTTTTATTTATTATTATTATTATTATTATTATTATTATTATTATTATAGGTGACATGCTACATAGCCACAGCTTATTAACAGGATATGCTATGGAATGCCACTTCACCTGATCTCCCTCTTTGGGGAAAGTTATCCTGGTGCCTTCGTCCCACCCTGGCTTGACACTGATGGTGAGAATCTTGTCTCTGATACTGGATGTGTGTCCATCTTCATTCATAACCTGTCAGGGAGTGAGCACCAATCATGTTAAATAAAACATTTTATTAAGAAGAGTTTGAGAGGAAACAGACAGCACATATACACACATATACAACCATAGAGCATGTAGAATTGAAGACTTACTCTGCGAGAAATCTTGATTTTTTTGGTGCATCCATAGAAGAGGTCCTCCAAAGCAAGGTGCAGATCTCGCTCAATAGGTGGGTCTTGTTTCTTTACTCCTCTTCCTCTCAGTCCACCAAATGCAATATTAACCTCATGCCCCTCTTTTGTGTGGAAATCTATGGCATGGATTGGATGACAATTAAAAAAAGGAAAACAAAAGGAAAAAAAAACAGAATGAGCACATATGCAATCACAATGCATGCATTATTTGAGAGTAAAATATACAACTTGGCATAATACCTGCAAAAGGATTGTCTCCTCCAAAGAACTGTCTAAATATTTTTTCTGGATTCTCAGGATAAGTGTATCCTTCTGTCCAAGCTCCATTTTGTCCTGCCTCCTCTGGTATGCCTCCTTTTAACCCTTCCTCTCCAAACTTGTCATACGTGGCCTTTTTCTGAGCTGTGGTAGGGGGACATAATTTAAAACACAAAGTGTCATACAAATGCACTAAATACACTGCATGCGGTCAAAAGATGCAAAAGTTTTAATAACGATTATGCAGACTTAACTCGAACGGCATGTCATATACACAGCGACGCCAAATGCCAAATATTCAAATGCACAGTCATACAGGTCCCGTTTGTTTGCGTGGCCATCGTCAGAGCAGGCATATGCAAAACACAACTAAGAAAGATACAGCCAACTGGCCCTCCTACTGTTTATAATACCGAGATACTCAGAAGAAACCACTAAACATCAACCAAAATACAGTTTTTCTCTATCGCTTTGGTATATTTTTCGAATCTTTCTTGCAATTTGCATAAGATCAAGTGCATTTCTCAAAACAGTTTGGACAAATAGCAAAACACCGTGGATCACCTGCAAAAGCCCGTCTCTTGCTCAAAATCCTTAGTTCATCCCTCAAAAGCAAGTTTTTGTGTCAATATACGTGTCAGTGCCATCAGAATGTTTAGTCATTGTGTCAGTGTGTACGGATAAGACTGTCAAATTCATTAGTCATGTTGGCAATTGAATAGTGCACTTCGAAGGGACATTTTGATGTAAAATGTGGTTTAGGTGTGATAACAAGTGTTATACATTTGACCTCATATGATGGATATGTATGAGATTGATTGCAAAAGACAAGATTCACATTTACAGAATGATGGCAGACATTGACATTGCAGTGCGTAAAGAAAGCACTGCACAGAACAAAGGTAAAATACAGTAAGTAAACATAGGTTAAAAACATAAACATAAGTCATACAGTAAGTAAACAAAAAATATGAACATCTCCCCAAATTCTAAATCCTAATCCTGATCTTCAGCTTCTTCACGTTCCTGTCTGTCAGGCCACAAATTTTCATCCACATCACACTGTTGTCCAATTTCTTGTCCTTCCATTGTCAGACATTGTAACTTTGTATTGTGCTCTGGTTATACAATTTCCAGTAGATTGTTCATGAGATGCTCCCTTGAGCTCATTCAGAAAACTGTTGATCATTGGTTGATCAACTCTCTTCATTACAGCACGTCTAGATTCAAGCAATTTACCAATTTAGATCATATTTACAACTGTCTTATGGAAATGTATAGAAATGTGCTTGACATGTTATGACAGCTTGGTAAATCATTTTGCATGTGAGGACTTATATGATGAACTATAGCCTAAATGTTTTGGGGAGTGAGACTATTTGATAGATCCCATAACAAAGCATTTTGACTGGCATGACAAAAGCAATTGATAATTTAAGAAAAAACTGAGAACTGTACACAATCATTTGCATGGATGAACAAAAGCATTTGCAATTTGCTTAATGCAATGAGAAACTGCCTTTTTCATCTGCACAAATGGCACGATGATGTGACAATTGAACAAGAACTTTTGAGAATTTCAATTCTGATGTGAGAAATGTACCAAACCAATTGAGAAAAACTGTAATAAGAAAAAGGAAAAACTTACGATCACTCAAAACATCATAGGCCTCGGCGAGCTCGTTGAACTTCTCATAAGCACCTGGCTTGTTGTTATTTTGGGGATGATATTTTAAAGCCAGACGTCGATACCTTGACAGAATAACCGGAGGTAAAACAACTCACTAATAGTTTGAAAGTCAGTAGATAAACAGTTGGCAAATTTAGGAACATTTTAAGTAAGCCAACCAAATAATGATTAAGACACAACAGTAGACTCTTACGACTTCTTGATGTCAGCATCTGTTGCATTTCTGTTAATTTCCAACGCGGCATAGTAGTCCCGACCCATAGCTTTGGAACTAAGACACAAAGTCCTTACTCATTCGGTTAAAGGACGATAAATTAAACATGTAATTTTTGTGACCATTAGAAGTACTTTCTGTTGTCTTTATCGCCGTTTACATTCACTTCAGCTGAGCACGTTACAGATCTGCGTTCGGTTACTATGGATACGAAACTGTTACCGCGAGACTTCCTACGCTCAGTCCAGATAAATCTGGCAACATTGTACAGATAGATAGATAGATAGATAGATAGATAGATAGATAGATAGATAGATAGATAGATAGATAGATAGATAGATAGATAGATACTGCTTTATTGCCACACAATAAAGTTGATGGTAATTGTAGTTACAGTAAGGTAGCTCAATCCAAGGAGAAAATATTTTGCAGGCTCAGTTTAAGCATGCGCTCAGTGTACAAAAAATGGACTGGAGTGAGATCACAACCAATGGTGTCTGAGGCCTTGGTCACAATCTTCTCCAGTTTTTTCCTGCACTTCCATACCAGACAGTGATGGAAGTGGTGATGACACCCCTCAGTGATGGCTTCATAGAAATGCCCCAACAGATGTCTACTCACATGAAACTTTTTCAATTGCCTTAAGATGTACAGCCTTTTTTGTGCTTTTTTTTTGATTATATGAGTGCTATTAACTTCCCATTTCAGAGTGTTGCTGATGTAAGAGCCAAGACATTTAAAAGAGTCTGCAAAAGTTATGGACTGATCAAGAATGTTAATAGGGGCAGTGTTAGGTTTCCTCCTCAGGTCCACAAGTAATTCCTTCGTTTCTGATATGTTGAGCTGCAGCTTGTTGTTGTTGCACCAATCTACAGCCTAATTCACCTCTTTGCAGTATTGAGACTCGTCGTTATCATTACTTAGGCCGATGATGGTGCTGTCATCTGCTCCAGTGTTAATGGTCAAAGTGCATGATATGGTGTTGTTGACTCTGACAGTTTGAATTGGTTTTTAAAAAGTCCAAAATCCAGTGACTTAGGGCTGATTTAATACATATGACTTGGAGCACATCAAATAGCTTGAGAGGATCAATTGTGTTGAAGGCTGACCTGAAGTCAATGAACATGATATGTATGTGTTGCTAGATTCTAGATGTTGTAGAGTGAAGTGGGCAGCCAGGCTAATGGCATCCTCAACAGATTATCCTGGTAAGCAAACTGCTTAGGATCCATCAGTGGTGATATACAGGCCTATAGATGGGAGAGCATCAGACGTTCAAAAACCTTTATAGCCACTGAGGTGAGTGCAACTGGCCTAAAATCATTGAGACCTGGTGTTTTAGCTGACTTAGGGACAGGGATGATGACAGATTCTTTAAAACACTGTGGAACTGTACACTGGCGTAGAGAGGAGTTGAAGATGTCAGTGAACACAGGTGCCACTTGATCTGCAGTGTCTGAGAACAGCTGGAGAGAGTTGATCTGGTCCTGCTGCGTTCTTTACACTCTGCTTTTTAAAAAGCCCTCTTACTTCTGCCTCCTGGATGACAAAAGAAGTGGGAGAAAGAGGGGGGAGGGGAAGAGTGCTGATGACTGACTGTCCTCAAACCGGGCATAAAATTCATTAAGCCTGTCAGGAAGACCAGGGTCCTCATCTGGTGGTGAAGCAGGCCTCTTTTTGTAGTTGGTCATCTCCTTTATACTTTTCCAGACTGATCTGGGGTTGTTGGTGGAAAGCTGATGCTCAAGTTTGCTTGCATAGTCAGACTTTGCCTTTCTGATTGCAGAGTGTAGTACATACTTGGCAGACTTGTATTCATCCACAGCCCCCCTTTTAAATGCAGTTCTTTTTCCTACACAGAGCAGCAATATTTTTAGAGAACCAGGGTTTGTCATTCCCATATGATTTCACGCATTTGGCTGTAATGCACTCTTCCACACAAAAACGCACATATGATGTCGCTGCCTCTGTCTACTCGTCCAGGCTGTCACACGTGTCTTTGAAGATGTGATGTAAGCATTATGATTATAATGACAACATAACATGTATGTTCAGGACTTTTCGTGTCAGTGTAGTGCAGCAGAGGTGGCCTACACCTATTTTGTTCATACTGTTGGGAAATACACACAAACATACACACACACTAAAGGAATTATATACATACATACACAAGTCATACAACTTAACAATGTTTTTGACAAGTGGCCTACAGCATCTTTGCCCATGTGAAAATAGAGGCTTTGTCTACATAAAATATAAAATTCACAGTACATGAAACAATAAAAAAACAAGTTTGGTTTTAAATAGAAAAGCATTTTATTACTTAAAGCAAACAATTTTTATAAGCCTTCAATTATCTAACTCATCTGTCTAACTCATTTTTGCCATCAGTCCCTCAAGTTCTGGTCGAGCTTTGAAGCGTGCCTGGTAGTCTGCTTCTGTATGCTATATTAAGAGAATGAGAGGGAGAGAAAGACAAAGTTACTGACTCAGGTTATCAGACTACTTTATCTTTAGCACAACAAGTTCATGCATAACCCTGCAGTCACTGGGTCGAAAGAAGAGACTGGCAAATTGACAAGCTGCCATTCACTTCCACTGAATGTTGGTGATTAACAGTTTAAAGACAAGTAACTATTGCATCACCAACTAGGGCAGGCTGAGGAAAAGCCAGTCAATTTTATGTCCACTACCAATGACAGTGAAGGCAGAATGAACATTCAGTTTTCAGTGGATCCAACCATTAAAGGTGCGATTGCATGAAAATGTCACTTTATGAGGTTTTTAACATTAATATGAGTTCCTCCAACCTGCTTAAGGTCCCCACATGGCTAGACATGGCAAAATGTGTAAGGCAAGCACTGGCTAGCCTGCTCTGCTTTAAAAAAAAAACAAAAAAAGAAAGCTCAGACATGTGAATCTTGAATCTTCCCTCTATATCGTCATAGGGGGAAAGGTTTCCATCCCCCTTTCTCTGGTTTGCCTGTTCAGACAATTTGGCCCGGTCCATGAGAAAACAAGCTACGATTTTTTTTTTTTCCTGTCAATAGCTACAACCGACTGCACTGGCACTGCCACATTGGGTTTTCCTCTAGAGACATTGTGGCTTTCAAACGAACAAAGCATGGCAGTAGGTCTGTGTTTGGATGTGATGATGAGCAAAAAAAAAGATTTTTAAATTCTATCATCCGAGCCTCATAATGATTTTATCATATGTTTTTTGGAAATGTGCCAACACAAGTTCCTAAAACGTTGTATGTGTGCGCAAAACATTTTGTTAACTTGGCCCAATGCAAAGCAGGTCTTGCGGATCATGTGGATTAAGCCTGGATCAGTACCAACTGTCGCTGACTCAGCCACGAACCTCGTACAAGTAAGTAAACCAATGCTATATCAGTTTGTTGCTGTATATGGTGCCTAGCTTGTTATCCATAGAATGTGGCTGTAATATTAGCTGTGCAACTAACAACTATCAGCCTATTGAGCAGGCTCGCTAATGTAAAGGTAGATCATAGACTGCGTCAAGTATGTGCCTGACTACAAACACTGTAACACCAGTGCACGTCTTTGTTGGATAACTGTTCTGCTGTTGTTATGGCGTGCGTGAGTGATCAGATAATAGGCAACATTTGAAATGCTTCACAGTAATGGGGTACAGGCACTGATCCCAACTACTTGAGGCGCGTTTCCACTACAGTGAGTTCCGGGTAATTTTTCGGCCTTCTCACGGTTGGCGCGTGTCTCCACTATCGGGAAGTTCCGAAATGGGCGATCTCCCGAAACTTTTACAGGGACCAATGGAGTACCTAAAGGGATTAGGTACTCCGTTTGGCCCTGAAAAAGTTCAGCTTGTAGCCTGTGGTAAACTCGATGCTGATAGGCTGTTGTTAAACACTACCAGCCATAGGTAATCTAAAAATCACTATGCCATACGAAAATATTTTTTCGAAACAGACTAAATGAATTTCTCACAACAGAGTTCATTACAAACACAGTTGCCCATGTAACTATATTTTATCTAATCTTAGAGGTTAGTTTGAAGACAGACTCGTATTATTTTTAGATTAGCAAACTAATTCAGCATGCTAGCAGACTAATACGCTTCCTATGGAGTATTTTCATATGCCTGTTAGAGGAAAACGTACAGTCTATCAAACTCAGAGTTGTAGGAGAGCTTGTTTTGGCCGTTTCCACGATAAAGCATTTAACTACTTGCTATGTGGTGCACAACGATTTCCTCAGGCAATTAATTACCTTCTTAAAACATGTTTACTTGGCTAACTTTAGCCTGCTAATCTTGTCATAACGTCACTCGGAACATCTAATCTTATGAAACATAGTAGACATAAATGGACTGGAAACTCACAATAAATAGGAACACTAACCACAAACGTTTAGGATTTATCCGGTTTAATTCATAAATCAACATAGAATGCAAGCCTGCAGTCAGTCATGTTCGCTGCTCTGAGACACCGAAGTTTCCCTTTGTTTACTAGAGGTCCGATAAAACGTTGTTGTAGTGGAGACACGCGAGGTGAGAGGACCAACCAAACAACAGTCCCTGAAATTTTCCCTCTCCCTGAATTACCATCGGAACCTCCCCTAATGGAAACGCGGCTTTGGATATCAAGGGAATGTCCTGAATCTCGATACTAACGAATACAACTGTCTTTTAGCAGCTACATGACCACAGTAGTTCTAGCGTTTCAGCGGTGCTTTGCCTGTGCTTCTGCTCAATATAGTCCCGAATCTAAATGCCGCTTGGTCAATCTCTTCGTGTTAATTTGCATTGTCATTTGTACTCCATCTGAATGCACAGGTCACGAGAATTACAAAAAAATTTGAGTGAATTAATTTACTTTTGCTACGGTGTGCTAGTTGGCAACACTACATTACAGCGACTATGCTAAGCTAAGCTAAACTCAGTGCTGCCACATTCGGACAATTGCTGGGTCTGCTAGAAAATGCTTCTGCCCACTTATCCAACTCTAGGGACTGCGGGGACAGACTCAATTTCATCTGCGGGTGGCATATTCCTTTAAAAGATAGCTCATCTACTAGCCATTGTGAGCTATTGAGATCCACATTACATTACACAGAACATTAGCGTGTGGTACCATAGACTGCTGCAAGCTGCCCAGCTGATCAAGGCCACACCCCCCACCCCCTACATTGGCTCACATCTCTTCTCCTCATCAGCATTTAAAGCTACAGACTCAGAATGGCACATCCAGAGGAAAGCTCTGAGTGGGACTGGCTCAAAGAGGCTGTAATTATGGACCAAGGCTTCATTGCAGGAAAGAGATACAGTATTAGGGGACCAGTAAGGCCTTATATAAAAGGACCTTTAACTAGAAAAGCACAGCCAACAGTGTGTTTTATCACTCTCCTACTTTGGCTGTGCCACAGCAGGGTAATATGCAATTCTTATCCAATGTAGTTTTGTGAAATTCACTGAGTTGTTCATTAAGGGTCTTCTAGCTGCCTGTGTACTCTGGCTCTGTGAGGTGGCTTAGTCTGAGCCATAAACAATTCCAGTCAGTTAGCACATTGCCTCACAAGTGTAGAGGGGACAGGTGTCATTTAATTGCCCGCTGAAGTTAAACAGTCTCTTTTCAGAATCACAGAATATTGGACTGGAAAGTGACATAACAAGGGTGATTGATCTTACCTCCTTTATTGAAAGCTGCACTCCCTCTGGCTGATTCTTCAGGAGCACTTCCAGGAAAATAGGACAGAATGTTGCATTGAGCTGTCGAATCTGCAAACCCCAAACATTTGACATGTTCATACAAATCAGTAAATGTGTTGCGTTATAGATCATTGATAGAAAAACACCAATCAAGAGTGTAAGAAGCTAAGTGTATGGCCTTCTACACAGAACACATATACAATTAATCACTGAGTCACATTATGCTGCTATTTATTTACACTATGAAAATCATGAAAATGATAAATGAAAATGGTTGAGAGGGGCCACCTGAACAACTCTTTCATGAGTCTTCAGAACTGAGTCCACAAACATCTTAGTGGATTGGTCTTGCATTATCATAATTTCTGTGGTCTTGGTTGGCAGGGCATAGCTTTTAAATGAAAACACAAGGCCATCATCCTCAAGATGTTAAGATGTCCATCAGTTCACCATAGGTCACCATAATCCTTTCCATTTAAGGACTACATGAGATAATACTTAGCCTTACATTACGTTTTGTTACATTAATGCCAATTATGGTGTAACTAAACATCTAAAATGATGCAGGAGACACAGTACCTCTCATCTACTTTGACATTAAAGCGGTTGCAGAGATTATGGATGTACTGGGCATAGCGTTCCACCAAGATCATGTCATAGCCAGTTACCAACACACTCAGCGTTCCATAATCCGTACTGGTTATAGCTTTGATCACTTTCATTTGATGTTTGTCCTTTTTCTTCTTGGGCTAGACACATTATCATAACAACAACAAAAAAAAAACTTTCACAGAGGAGAGCACAAGGTAATTGTGTAAATACTTAATTTAAAACACTGATAATTGCATTATGACAAAGCTACCAATTCCAGAGCCATTCAAACACAAACATTTCTGCTGAAATCACCAGAACAAAAATCTGAAATCTTTAAAGAAATGTACTGTCTTTTTTAAACTGAAGCAATCATGCAAAATGAAACTACACAGAACAGTCAATTCTTGTACAATAAAGTGGGGGATCACAAGACCTATTCCTGCTACTTGTATGTTGTTCATAATCAAACCTTCAGTAATAATAAATATCCATTTATTTCTGCCTTTAATACAAACAAAAGTGCAAAGGGGATGACAGATGCTTACCGCATCTTTAGGAAGAAGATGCTTGTATTTTCCTATCCCATGAGTTGGCATTGACCTATAATGTCTCTCACTGGTCACAAAAAAGCCTCCTACAATAAAACATGATGCCAGTTATCTTTATGACAGGCAGACTACATGGATCACTTTAAAAGGCAACTTGTATACTCAAAAAGGTCCTACCAAACAGTGTCTTTGACATGAATTCCATGGACCTTTAGGTGAAGAAAACAAAAGTGAGTTACGTTTTGATACGTGAGGGACCTAATGACAGCGTTCATTTCATAAAACAAACATATTAAAACATTTTGCTGAATTACCTGAATATTGTAAGTGCATGGTCCAGGGTCCCTGTATGTCGTATATGTGCCACCTGCAATGGCAGACATTCCTCATTACTCATACCATTTTGGATGCAACATTTCACGGAACAGTTTATTTTCATTCTACTTAAAGCCTCCATTAGCCAATCACACAATTTGTGTTAAAGTATTATTGGAATAGTAACATTCCTTAATTTCCTTCGGGATCAATAAAGTAACTCTACTCTACATGCTAGCAATCGCATGTGACCTTCATTTGTCAATACCTCCATGTTTTCCTGCACACAAGACAAAATGGTATATTTTTAATGACCATCTGAAGGCTTGCCTACCTTACTTATGAAAGAATTCATTTTTTGACGACTAAAACACGCAATCCACACGCTCAGCTAAGATTTTATACAGGCTTCAGCCATATACACTGCCACCGCTCATCTTTTTCTCTCCGGTTCCATTTGTTCCTCGTTCTTAGTGGTTCGTGGAAACTGACTAAGAATGGTTCCGATCTGTAATTTTGTTCCGCTCGGGATGAGATTGCGGTCTGTTTGAGAGAATGAAAAAGGCATGAACAGTATATCAACCGGGAAAAACACACATCGGAATACTGTATTCTGTCAGATGAAATGTATTTATTACGTTTAGTGTGATTAGCTAAAAAACACACAGTCACACCCTGACATTAGCCTTATGGTCATGTTCCCACACCCATAACTTGAACTGTTTTCCACGAAACGAATGAATTACAATGACAAATCTCCTTGTTTAGAAAGGCACTTGTCGATTTTTGGCATCATACAATGCTGACGTTAGGGGCACAGTGTTCTCATCAATGACGTCGCAAGCTTGTAACGTGGCGTTCGCATAGGTCAACCGAACTTAATTCTTATTTTGTGCCCTAGGGTATTGAAATTGGCAAACTACAGACAGTGTCGTGAATATGAAATAATTAATGCAGTTTTGAAAACAACGAATAATGTAGAAAAAAACATACACACAACAAGATTTTTAACGTATTAATTCTATGCATCTTATGCCCTTTCAGACATCAACCCCTAGTGAACAAGTTGTCAATTTTATTTTGTCAGAGATGTTTTCTTGGCATATTTGTGTTTGTAACGTGTTTGCAAATTTGGAGCAATTAAAATTTTAATTTAATTAGTATTGGTATGGAAAACGACCCACCTTAACCATCACAGCAAGCAGTTCAGGACCAGCAAGGTTGGTTGTTACACCCCTCGCCTTTCATTCCAGAGCAGGCAATGGACCGGGGTTGGGGAGGAATTTCAGCCTGAGTTAGAGAAAGTCCACTTAGTCTTTCAGTGTGGGACATTACTTGATGTAAGGGAGATTATTTTCGTATCTTGTTTATTCAGCTGTGGTAGGTTAGCGTGGTTATTTCTATAGCCCTGAAAAAATATTATACTGGCCTCACCAACTGTTCAACAGTACAGCTAACAAAATAGCGGGTTAGCTGTTGGACACAAGCAATCTTTATAGGAGCTTCAGTTCAAATTCAACACCCTGCCCTCATCTACTGCAGCCATGTCTTCGCCAGGGGATTTTGGAAACCCTTTGAGGAAATTCAAATTGGTCTTTCTTGGCGAACAGAGTGGTAAGTATAATAAAACGGTAAAAAGTACTGTTTCAGTTTGTGGTACACCTTCTGAAAGCATAAACTTGTTGGCTACCTAGCTAATAATAGTTGGCTAACCCTTTAGCTAGCCACCAAGCTCTGAAGGCTAGCGTTTCATTTGTCGCATAATCCTGTGTTCGAATCTGGCTAGCTAACTAGCTGTCTGTCTTGGGTAAAAAATCCAAAATTTTGCTACTGTTAACAGTCGGCTGTATGGGTTTATATGAACTGCCGTGCAGATACACATGATTAGCAAGGTGTTGTGCTTTAGTACCATCTAGTATTGAGGCCAGCTAACCTAATTGCTTAGCATGACAAATCAGTAAAGAGCAAATGCATAAAATTTAGCTGGCTAGCCATTCAGCTAACAAGGCTTGTGCTGCATTATCATACTGAAGTGCAGCAGGCTATCATTTACACTTGATAGACCTGACTTTCTCGGATCTCTGTTAGTTTAGAGGCGTAGCCCGTTTGTCATGTGTCAACTGTATCAACACCCCTGTCTCTTCAAATTGAATGTAATCTTCAATGTAGATGTGGTTTGATAAATGTGAAGTGTGAACTCTCTTGAGCAGTAGTCTGGGGTGATTTTGCTACTGACAGATCTGTAATGATCTTAAGATTGTTGTATTAGATATACATGTGTAGCATCTTTGGTTAATATTGCTAAGACTCATTAACATTACGCTGTAGTCTTCGTCATTTACAAATGGTAGAAGAGCGATATCGATCCCAGGCTGGACCTTTGGCTGAACTGGGGAGTATTCCTTTCAACGCGAGAGGGATCATTTTCCCTCTTTCCTGTCAACATGTTAACGATTTCATAGCAACTGCTTTGGCTGACGTACTGCATCTTACTATACCCAATTAGATAACACTAAACTTGTCATATGCTGAGCTTTATAGCTCATTTGAAGTTAAACATGTAAGGTTCACTTAAAGCCTATTGGAGTTAGGGCCTGTAACTACCCAAGAAAGCGAACATAGCACCTTTTCCTGCGACCATGGCATTGTGTCCACAGTTGACAGCAAGGCATTACGCACTATTTCGTAAGTCAATTCAGCCTGTGTAGTGAGTCAATCACTTCCCAGCTACTTGTGAAGTGAGCTGTTTTGCAATAATAAGGTGTTGGGGCTCTTAGTCATGTCTGAGTATTTGGAAACATGATGGGTGTCGTCGTGTCGTATTGGTCTGCCTACTAAAATTTAACAGTAGCTGTCATACATATTGCCCAGTATCTGTCCCTGGCTGGCTTCTTGGCACAGTTTCTTGACGAATGATAGTATGTGGGGCTATTATGGCGACATAACACAAGTAATAACCACTGAATGTGTCATACCTGGATTCTCAGTCGTAATCATGCCTTATAGTTTTGCTTTGAACCTGGCTTTGAAAGTTACTGCCTAAAAAATGAGCAGATGCAATATACTTTATTATTTTTTGTATATTTTAACAGGATCCCATATTAAATTCAGAAAGCAGAAATGGACGCTGTTAAATATCAGTGTTGTCAGTCGAAATTCTTGCTATTTAACAACACAAGTTTAACTTATTGAGTTAAACATCCATTAGCATTTGCCCTCCTTCCATTCCAGAATGGTTTGGTCGTAGAAGCGACCCCACAGTTTGATTTAACATCTCGAGTCTCATTTATTGCTGTGCGGCTTTGCTGTGCTTTCTGCAGGCCAGGCCTTCAAATCGGTTGCACTGCTTCCCTTGTCCTAATATACGGCTCTGGAAAAAATTAGGAGACCACTAAAGTAAAGTGAACATTTTGGTTTTATTCTGTAAACTGCTCACAACATTTCTCCCAAATTCCAAATTCAACTGATACTGGAAAGGAATGGATGTCATACATGTAAAGATGCTAATTTCAGGAAAATTTGCAGTGGTCTCTTAATTTTTTCTAGAGCTGTACATTTGGCTCTTGTCAAATGACTTTTGCTGGTGGTTATGCTGGTCAACGTGTCTTATCAACGTTTGCATAAGCCACTGTGGGCATGCCATTGCAACATGGGTTTTTGTGTAGCAGTATGAGTACTCTTATGAGAGTGAATACAAAAGAATCCACTGCAGCATCGTTTCTGGTGGCTTTTTGACCAAATGCTAAGCACACTGGCTGTACATGAGGCCAAGATGTGGGTGGACCAGACAGAGAATATTGTCTTAATGTGCACCGGTGAGCAGAAAGTAATGAAACTACTGCTTGCTCCCCCCCCCCCGACCCCTCCGCACAATGGCTCCTATTGATTTGTGAATATAAAGAGCTCAAGTCATGAAACACCCAGCCTGCCACCCTCTGTTCTCTCTCCTTTCTCCTGTTTCAGACTTCCAACCTCCCCACCATGTCTGTGCCTGTTTTTGTCTGTCTCTGCTCTCCCTCTCTTTTTCTCTCTCTCTCCCCTCTCTCTACTCTGCTCTCTCTCTTTCTCAGCCTTCCTGTTCTCACTTTTTAACGTCAGTCTCTTTCAGCATGTCTCTCAATTCTGTATTCCTGTCTTGTACAGGTAAACTACTCAGTCACAGACTTGCATAGTTGTGTGAAGTTTTGAGTCCAGAATACTCACAGCTTAGTGCTTTTCCCTCCTGACAAGCAACTGTACATTCCTTAAGAAGTTTGCCCAATTGTTTTTGGCCTAGCTACTGTATCTGGGTGCTCCGTGTGAACCGTGTAACTATCTGTCTGTTGGAATCTCATTAATATGTGCACGACGGAGTGCAGGAAATATATTTTTACTCCCAGTGCAGATTTGTGTGGTCATGTATTTACAGATGTGAGTTCAAACCATCTGTAATAGATGGAGGACAGGTTTATTTAGGCCAGCAGTTACCACGGCGATTCAGCAGTCTTTTCTTCTGCAGTTTTCAGCTTTCTTCTGCAGTTTACTCTCTTCCTTTCTCTGTGCTGTCATTGTCATATGCATAGAAAGTATCGTGAGGACAATGTGGTTCTACAAGGTGTTTCTTCACACATTATCTTAATTCATTTAGCTGCATGTTTAGCACATGTGAGATGATGCCATTGAGCAAATCTGTCTAAAGGGCCCCTTGAGCTTGTTTCACTATGAGTAGCCTACACATGACAGCTAGTCCTCCATGGCCTCTGCACAAACTCTCCAATATGCCCCAGTGGTCTTTCATGAATGGGCCTGCCTACCAATGGGCAATGTCAAGAGGTGACATTAACCCTGTAGGGGGCTTTTAAAACATCTATTAGGATGTCTTTGTTTGCGTACAAGTTTGCCATTTTCACATGATTTTTTTTATCACCATGACTACAGTTACATGAAAACAAGTCATATTTCAGTCCTGATATTCCATTAACTCTGATTAAGAGATGTTATATATAAATTTGATAATTCGATAAATTTATATGATATTGTTTACATAGAGTAAACAGAATCATCAGATTGAAAACTGATTTTCTGTTCATGTAGGGGCTCTGACTGATTCTTCCCAGCTGTGGGGTTTCACATCTGTGTTACTACAGGCTCTTTGAAGCTTTTTAGGGAAAGTGATTTTTATGCAATAGTGTGGTCATCGGGAGGAGTTGCACCATCCCTATTTGAAAGTCTCAGCAGCCTAGCGGTCGCTTTGACCACAGTCTTATATGATTGTGGGCGGGTAGGGTTATGATGGCCCTGTAATGGTTTGGGGTGCAGTTTCACAAGGCTCCAGGTGTTGCCATGACACTTGAAAGGTGCTTTTTCCCTGTCTTCCTTTTCTTATGGGTGCATTGACAAAACTATAAATAAAATTCCTATCCAACCATTTACCTGGGCTTTTTGAAATAATAGGATGGTTGTTCTTCCATCACTAGGCGTGTGACTCTGAAGTGCTATATGTTTCCAAGTTTGAACTTTGAGAGTAGAAGAGAGAAATGTGAGAAAATGTCAGTGCCTGTCTGAGAAAACTGTATAAAGTGTGTAGTGAGGCCTTAAAACATCTATAATAATTGTAAAAAATAAAGCTGACTACTTTGCGGATTTTGCCTATCGCGGGTTATTTTTAGAACGTAAGTCCCGCGAATAACGAGGGACCACTGTACGTTCATTTTTAAATGTTTATCTCTCCACCTGCCGCCTTCCAACTGAAAAGTCATTTGAAACGATGTCATTGGTTACTGCTCAGCAAACACCGCTCCTGATTTGCATAAAGTTCAGCAGAGCTCAACTTTTTCGCCCGCCGCACTGATCTACGTCACCACCTGCCACCTCCCAACTGAAAAGAATGGAACGTTCCGCTTGCATGTATTTTGAGCGTAACTGTAGTGGGCATCATAGTAATTGACATCTGCATCGACTGAAAGGGTTATCCATCATTAATTTTATTTTAATGCTTAAAAATGGACTTGCTCAAGATCCATAATCATAACAATTATATAATTACACTTGTATAACTGTGTGTTCACACCAAAATCAACTAGAGCGACCACAGTGGTGGAAGTCAGTATTTCTCTATGGTGAGAGAGCGAATTCCCTTTTGATGTGAACGCACAGTAAGCGAGTGAAAGTCAGGTTTTTTGCTCCTCATTCAGTCAGTCTATGAGACAAAGTTGTAGATGGGTGTGGTGGGGAAGAGGGCTGAAAGACAGAGAGAGGCACAGAGAGAGGCACAGAGAGAGGCACAGAGAGAGGCACAGAGAGAGGCACAGAGAGAGGCACAGAGAGAGGCACAGAGAGAGGCACAGAGAGAGGCACAGAGAGAGGCACAGAGAGAGGCACAGAGAGAGGCACAGAGAGAGGCACAAGCCGTTTTCACACTGCAGGACACGGGGTGGCGACACGTTACCACACGCTAATTCACCCCGGGGGGGCAGTGGGAATGCACGGCGTGTTTTTGAACCCTCTTCTGAAAAGGTGGGTTGAGAAGGCGTAGCCCAGCGGCACTGTAACATTACACCACGCATAATGCTGGGCGTGTACAATGACCTGAATGACCAGTGCATCGTAGTAAATACACCTGTCTGCAAAGTTTTCATTCGGTTTTTTAAAACAACCATGGCGAGACACACAGAGTTGTTGCTGGCTCTTTGCACAACCATTCAAGGGCAAATGACATGGTACTTTACTGCACCTAGATGCTTACATGGGATTGCAAATATTTGCAAAGAATACATTTGATGCCGATTTACTGTAGCTATTTGTACGGCACCATCAGGTGAACTATAGCGCTATCATTAAATAATTTACTCTATCCACACATTTTCGCCCACGTCGAAAAAGCCCACAACACTTAGGGTGAAGATGCACTGGGCATATTTGCAGTCACATATTTCAGGATATTCACAATATATGGAGATATATTGATGGATGCGCTCTGGACATATTACAAAACAGTAGCGCTATCATCAAACATCACTCTACAGTTTTCAAACATTTTACTCTCCTGGTTAAAAGGCACACAACACAATGATTTATCTCTCAAAATATGCTGTTTATTTAACATAAAATGTTCGGCATAGCATTTACCCTACCGTTTCCATTATCATGTCATTGTTTTGTGTTTCTAAAAAAAAAGTTTCCCGCGACCACGGAGTTTAAAATGACGCTACGACTACCGGGGTAACAGGAAGTGAACTCGCAATGTTTTTTTTAATCAAAATCATGTACTTTCAAACAACACCAAAATCGGGGATATTATTCCTTGTGCATTTAGGCTACATGATAAAGCTGTTGGCCAACAGACATGTACAGCATCTAAATTAAAAACAAATTACGTTGGTTGGTACGTTGGTATCAGGTTGGGTGAGTTATATGATTTAGGCCAAATAAACAGCATATTTCGGAAGACAGTTTGCAGTTTGCCTCTGAACTTCTTGTTGGTGTTTTTGTAGCTCTGCTCAGCTGTTTTAAAAGTCCCGACGGTGGGTAGTGGCAGTTGTGAAACGTCACCATACCACACCCTGTGCCCCGTCTCGCCTCGGCTCGTGTTCACGCTCGCCCCATGTCGCAAAAAAGTGTAGGGTCCGAGGTGGGTCGAATTGGTGTGTTTTTTGGACACGCCACCCCATGTCGGCAGTGGAAACGCAACAGACGACCCACTAATTTCGGCTGAAATTACCGGTAATTCTGCCAGTGTGAAAACGGCTACAGAGAGAGGCACAGAGAGAGGCACAGAGAGAGGCACAGAGAGAGGCACAGAGAGAGGCACAGAGAGAGGCACAGAGAGAGGCACAGAGAGAGGCACAGAGAGAGGCACAGAGAGAGGCACAGAGAGAGGCACAGAGAGAGGCACAGAGAGAGGCACAGAGAGAGGCACAGAGAGAGGCACAGAGAGAGAGAGACTGCTTCTTCTCAGCAGGGGCCCACAGAGGTATGAATGAGCAAGTGTTGTGGCTAAAAGTAGCTGTGTGTGCCTGCAGTCAGACTTCAGGAATGATGAGACTTTTTTCCCACACTTGGGTGACCATGCTATCATGTCATGTGTGCTCTTCTTGCCACAGACAGATATAAACACGTGGGCCTTTTTTGTCACTCTGGACTAACCTTAGGGCTCATTCACACCAAACTCTCTGCGTATTCAGCGTGTGGCCGTATTCTGAGCGTATTCTGTCCGTATTCATTTAGAATGCACGTTGGCAGATGAGACCATTCCCACCGCAACCGTGTTCTGAGCGTATTCTATCACCATAGAAACATATTGTACGGACAGAATACGGCCACGCGCTGAATACGGAGAGTGTTTGGTGTGAATGAGCCCTTAGACTTTGGTCAGGCTAGCTCACGTCTTGAGGTGACCGTTCTCACAGTTTTGCTACCTGTGGAATCATACATTTTTAAATAGGTAGGCTCCACTTTCAAAAGCAGACCTTCAGTGTCCCTCTTTAAAAAAAAAAAAAAAAAACTTGGTAGTGGAAGAGTTGCTTTCGTTGGCAAATCGTTTATAATCAACATTTTTTGCTGCAGTTCCACTTAAAGCAAGGTGTTGGACAACTTACGTTTTTCTGTAAAAAGATTTTGAATCTAAATGTCACACATCTGCTTGATAATGGGCATACTCACACTGGCTAACTAACCAATGAGAAGAGTGTGGCCCCCGCCCTGTTCTCCACACTGGTAGTCCTGGATGGCAGCACACTGGTGAGGGGCAGAGCTTCAGTTGCGGGCAGCGGCCTTTAAGCCACACACAGCAGTGATGCAGCAGGATGAAACTAGAAGCGGTGAATGGCACAAGCCAGTTTACAAAGGCCTGTATTAGTAGCTCTCGCTCTCCTTACTCTCTCTTTCTTTCTCTACCTCATTCTCTCTTTCTCTGTCCCTTACTCACTCTCATCTCTCATTTGTCTTTCCTTCTCTTTCCTGTCACTTACTCACTCTGTGTCCTTGTCTTGGTCTCTCTCGCTCTCTGCCGTGTCACCCCTGTCACCTAGCACTTCTTCTGGCCAGGAGAGCGGGGGTGGTGATGAGGGTGCGAGGAGTGTGTAGGGAATGGACGGGTGCCCCTTATTGATTCCCTTGCTAGGCTGTGCGAGCAGGAAGGCCCACCCTGCATTCCTGAGTAGGGTGGAAGTGTGGCAGGACTGAGACCCCAGATATGCTCTGGCTCTGGCTCTGGCTCTGGCTCTGGCTCTGGCTCTGGCTCTGACTCTGACTCTGGCTCTGGCTCTGACTCTACAGCTGGGATGGCAGTAGTGAAGGAGCAAGTGTGTGTGCTGCACCCGCAGAGCATTTCACATCAGCAGAAGAAATACTAACGTTCTCATATGTTTTAGTTGCAGTGTTACCACTGTTGTCACATTGTGCTGTGTGTAGGCTCTACTTTTAGTAGGCTTTCCATACTTTTATTGTTACTGTGCAGTGCTATGTCGTTTGGGAAAAGCCAGAAGGTGGTCAGTGGTGGTCAAGTTTACTAAAAACTGTAAAAAGAAAATAAAGAATGAGAGAGGACAATAATTATGTAAAAAAGAATATAATCCTATGCTATGCCCCTTTGGCTCTGGCACCCCTCCCATTCTAACCCCCTCAGTGCTGCCGGCTGCAAACACAGTGATACTCGCCCCAAACCACCGCCCATCATCATCGGCACTACCACCCCAAACACACACACAGAAACAAACACACACACATGCACGGTTTAGACTAACTGACAATTAGCAGTTTCATAGCATTTCCCTCTCTACCCAGTATGTCTGTATCCTTGTGTCCTTGCAGAATTAATGAAATGGCATCTGTAGGCTACAAAATGAAGGAGTGAGATTATGTACATAAGTCTGTGCGTGTTGTACAAAAGAGTTCTGCACAGGAGGAAATGTATGGCATGTTGCACTCCTGCTTCAGGGGAAGTTCTGTAAGTTCAATGGTGATATTTGTACACGAACTGTATTCATATCACAGTGCAAAGAAAAAAAAAGTGATTTCAAATGAGGTAATGGTATTGTTGTTCTGATGTGTGTTTTGCTGTGAGAGCTATGTTTGTTTTCATCATGAAAGAGCACAGCACTGTGGTTGGCCTGAAAGCCACACGTAGAGCGGCAGAGGCACAAGGTGACATCCTGTCGCGCTGACAAGCGACCAGACACACACAAATAGGCCGTGTGTGTTTACACAGCTGCTTTGGTATTTAGTGGGTGTGCTTGGAGCGCATCAAAATTTTGTTTCATCCCTTTCCATACACAGCACAAACTCTGTTCCCCTCTCACATTCAGTAGTTTATCTGTGTGTCAGGAAGGCTGGAAGTGACTGCTCACAATGAACGTCCAAATAAAGCACAGTAATGTGATATGAGAAGTAAACCTCCCCAAGCACACTCATGCTGGCGCTGGTGTACTGTACACATTGATGTAGACTTGCAGCAGACTAATATGACAGCCACTATCAGGAAATCATAGCATGGAAAACAATGAATAGTGTGCTTAGACTAGTGCCTGGATCAGTTGTTGGGTCCCATCCAATGTCCGTAGTGTCCCCAGTGCTGAATTGATAAGTCTGCTTCACTTTGTCTTTTTCAGTGGGAAAGACTTCATTGATCACAAGGTTCATGTATGACAGCTTTGACAACACCTACCAGGTGAGTGTGCCATGCCTTTTTTTACCGCTAAATCGTGTAATCCTGTAAAGGTGTACTTCCATCGCGTTTTCATTAATTTTGCAGTGGTCTCTAGTATTAATGAATGCCCTCTGAGCCAGTTTTGGTGAAACAAAATGCTTTAGTGCTTCTGTTTCAGGCTGTTCTAGTTTGGTGGAGGAGATGGAGCAGGGAGAATGACAGGTTCTCGGCTATGCTAGTCACACGCTACAATTATTCGAAGCCCATTCGGTCATAGCGAACCAATAGAAGATCAAAACGTTCTACACAAACACACATACTTACCTATACTCCGCTAAGTGAATGTGTGCTGCAACAAAACTTCTCCAGTAATAACAACTGTGGCATAGCTTCTTCTAATTTACAAACCTAACTCACTTTGTTGGCCTTTTCCTTATTCACTCGTTTTTCCGCCTACTTTCTTTCACTGACTAATGGAGGCAATCGGGTTAGAAGAACATTTTCACGTGCAGCATGCATATGCAACTCGGGGTGACCTGTCATATTTCAAAAGAGCAAGTACTAAACAGTTTCTCGTGGAAGTACTCCTTTAAGATGCTGATGAGATTATTAACACGAGTGGAGAAACGGTCATTGCAAACCATGAAAGTGTGTCTACTCTGAAGTGTAGGATTTGAAAAATAGACATGAATTGTTGTCTGGTGTTCATTTCTGAACGGACATGTTGCTAACTAACCTTTCTTCATTTGCAGGCCACAATAGGAATTGATTTTTTATCGAAAACCATGTATCTTGAGGACAGAACAGTAAGTGCTCTCTTCATTTTGTTGATGAATGTGGATAATCTTGATAAAATTGTTGATAAAGCTTTAACATGCCTGAAGCCTAAATCACAGAACACACAATCTAGGAGAGTCTTTTAATAGGCCTGTGAAAGGGGACAGATTATTGAGAACGAGTACTTTTTTAAAAATGATCTCCAACAGGAAAGATCTTAGATTCTACAAAGATAGAGCAACATAATATATTACTATGGGAGCAAGTGTATGGGTACTTTGCTGCCAACAGAAAATCATCCCTGACTGAGTTAGTGGGTTGTGAGTGTGGGATGTGTTGGAAGGGCTAAATTGGTCTGTTGGGTTTTGCTGGTCATTAATACTGTCATGTATTGCAAAGTCTTCACATGTGCGGGGCTGAAAGATCTCAGGCTTGGTGCCTGAAATCTATGGAATCAGATTTGTGCCTTTAAATTAAAAGAAGACTTTTACAAACCCAATAAAAAAATATCAATTCAAAATACCAAATTAAAAAAATCAACCAAAAAAAATTTTTTCAAATAAAAAATACAAGATTGCAATTAAAAAATGTCAAATTGTGTAACAAAAAATTGCTTTCGCCTCTTTCTCAGTTTTGGATGTTGCCGTTTTCTTTGATCACGACTCCAGCCTTCTCGTTTGCGCTCCCTGATTTTTTGATTGCGATTTTGGCACAAACGTGCCTGGTGGGACGGGATTCTCATGGGTGCATTCCTATTGGTGTATTCACATTTGACGGACAGCTAAGCAAGCGTATGACGCGGCTCTGGCCACAGCAGCTACTCTGCTTCTGATTGGTTCTAACAACGTCATCACAGGCGCGACTGACCAAAAGGGCGGCAGAGATAACAGCACATTACAACCACAGCCACTAGACCTTCTGTGTTATAACCATAGACATACTATATATAGACGGAGCATGGGGCGTTACTGCCAATAGGCGCTGACGAGACGCGGAGCCGCCATCTTGGAGCGGGGATACGCTCCATTCAGCTTAATCCGTTTGACAGGACAAATGAACTGTTAGCGCATTTTATTAACAGTACCTCGCTAAACACCACTAATTTTAAACTGGCTGTATCGCTAGTAGGTTATAGTAGGCTATAACAAAGGCTTCTTGAAGGCTTTCATTATTCTTAATTAATTAAAGAGCAACTGTCTCTGCTTCCAAATCCCCTCAGTAACAACACACATTGATAAAATAAACATATGACATGTGACAACTGCGAAGAATTGAGCAGTTGTCTCAAGTTTATTTGAAGCCCCTTCTATTTTTTTTTATATAGTATGTCTATGGTTATAACCATTAGCCTACACCATACCAAAGAAGGACCGTCTTTGCGCATACGGTAAGTAATTGGCCGTTATATCATACCATTATATTAATAAAACCATGGCGAATGAGTGGATAAATACGATGGATGAAACCCCTTCTTTCTTTAAGGAAGCCAGGACTAAGTAGCCATAGCAGAGCAGGATATCAGATCAGTCTAGGGGTTTGTCATCCATCGTATTTATCCACTCATTCGCCATGGTTTTATTAATATAATGGTATGATATAACGGCCATTTACTTACCGTATGCGCAAAGACGGTCCTTCTTTGGTATGGTGTAGGCTAATGGTTGTAACACAGAAGGTCTAGTGGCTGTGGTTGTAATGTGCTGTTATCTCTGCCGCCCTTTTGGTCAGTCGCGCCTGTGATGACGTTGTTAGAACCAATCAGAAGCAGAGTAGCTGCTGTGGCCAGAGCCGCGTCATACGCTTGCTTAGCTGTCCGTCAAATGTGAATACACCAATAGGAATGCACCCATGAGAATCCCGTCCCACCAGGCACGTTTGTGCCAAAATCGCAATCAAAAAATCAGGGAGCGCAAACGAGAAGGCTGGAGTCGTGATCAAAGAAAACGGCAACATCCAAAACTGAGAAAGAGGCGAAAGCAATTTTTTGTTACACAATTTGACATTTTTTAATTGCAATCTTGTATTTTTTATTTGAAAAAAAATTTTTTGGTTGATTTTTTTAATTTGGTATTTTGAATTGATATTTTTTTATTGGGTTTGTAAAAGTCTTCTTTTAATTTAAAGGCACAAATCTGATTCCATAGAAATCAGGTGTGGGACAATAGGCTACATTTAACATTTGCTAGAAAATGGTCATAACTTTTAAACATTTTGATAATTTCAGGCATATAATTATTTTTTTTCTTTATGCCCTACATGTGTGATAAAATAATGAACTGTAATTTTATGATAGATACTTTTTGTAAAAAAAAAAAAACAATGTGTCAAAGGCTGTTCTCAGACTAGTTTTAAATCCTGTTAAAGTTCTTCATATGTTTTTGCCATTAAAAAATCCAGAAAAGATGTTCTAGTTTTTCTTGCCAGAGTTCTTGGCAAAACTTCGAAAAGTTTGCTAACAGGCCTGTGTATAAACAGCACCAGTAAAATTGGAATAGGCAAGGTTAGCCAGTGGGCAGCCAGACCTTTTCTCTCTCTCATAGGGTAATGTCCCTCCTGGAAGAAAAATGTGTGTCAGCTCAGACAAAAGTTAAAAACTGAACTCTGTCACTTCTTGGGTATTCCCCATTCTTCCTGGATAGCACCCCCCTAATGCAGTTTAAAGGACCCCAGCACTGTTTTTCTCATGGTTACTTAATCAGTCCTGCCTTGGAAGCATGAAGAGTAATACAAGAGAGTACAACTAAAGGCAGATACAACTACAGTACATCTTAACACAAAAATAAATAAAGTCAGTAAAGATGAGTACAGTAAAATAGATTGACAACATAACCATGTAATCTTTAAGGCTTCTCTTAAATAATATAGATATACATCCAAATACACATATGAATTCGCACATTAATATGAGTGAAATGAAAAGCAGCAAAATCACATAAGCCTGAGACAATAGGCTTGTTTGAAATGACTGGTTGGCTTAAAGCAATGTGTTCTGGACTTGAAATAGTGACGTTTTGGGACAGTCTTGTCCGAACGTCACCATACCACACTCTACCGACTCGTGTTGTAGTGATATTCAAATGACATTGTCCAAAAACGTCACTACTAACATTACTAAGTCCAGAATGCATTGCTTTAAGCCTGCCACTCGGCCAGCCAGTCATTTCAAACAAGCCCATTAGGCTTATTGTGTGTGACTCTCTGTGAGGTCAGACGGAAAGGCCGTATGGTGCTTCAGACTATGCCCAGGGTAGAGACGGTGTAGGGAAGGCCCCATACTAGACAACACATCCCACGCTATCCTTCCAGGTTCAGGGCAGAGCCCTTTCTTCCATCCCCTCCGTCCTCCTGCAGGGCTGCTTTCCTCTGTTCTTTTTCCTATGCAGTCTTTTCAGTCACCTTTTATCCTCTTCAGTTACCCATTCACTTGCTACTCTTCCGCATTTTGCTTTCTGCAAGCCTTTCATGTTATTTTATATATGTTCATTTAGTTAGACCTTGTTTGGTGTCTACCATCAGAACCTCTGATTTGCATGCCTGCCTGCACTTGTTTTTCTTCTTTTTTGTTTATTTTAAAGTCTTCTTTTAATTCTTAAGTGTTGTTCTCATAGGCTATATCTTTCCTTTTCTGTTGTATTATTTCTCCTTTTCCTTTGTTTTCTGTTTGTTTTTTTGGTTTGCTTTTTTCCGTTATAATTTCTGCCATCCCACACAGATCAGGTTGCAGCTGTGGGACACAGCGGGGCAGGAGCGGTTCCGTAGCCTCATTCCCAGTTACATCCGCGACTCTGCCGCAGCTGTCGTTGTGTACGACATCACAAGTAGGTACCCCAGCAGGGCTGCCCCCCCACACCGTCCTCCGTCCAATTCCCTCCTCCTCTCACCGCTTCCTCTCCCCCCCTTCCCTTTCTCTTCCTCTTTTCCTCCATTTTTTCTCTCTCTCCATCCATCCCTCGCTCTCTTGCTCTCCCTCTGGTGCTAACATGACTGGCTAGGTGCGGCTGCAGCTTTGGGACACGGCCGGTCAGGAACGCTTCCGGAGTCTGATCCCTAGCTACATCCGAGACTCGACCGTGGCCGTTGTTGTCTATGACATCACAAGTGAGTGTGGCTCCTGATTGGTGGAGGGGGATAAAATAAAGACCAGAAGCATCGCTGGAAGAAAAGCAAACCAGACAGCGCTGTCTTTGTCCTCTCCAGACGTTTCCACGCTTCCCTTCTTTTGCTTCCTTAGCCTAACGCTTGTTTGTCCTTTTTCCTTATTTTTTCTGTACATTTTATTTCCCTGTTTTTTTTTTCATACCCCTCTTTTCATGTTGTGGCTGTGGTCTGCTGAATATAGCTCTTCTGAAAGCTCAGCTTTTCTCATTCCTTTCAGTGTGCTTTTACTTTTTGCAGTGTTTTTAGTGATACATTTTGATGTACTCTAAATTGTAAATTAAACAGTCACTGGCCTACGGTCCTGTTAATTGACCAGCAGTGTCATTTTAATTCCATTCTTAGGTCATGTAAAGGGATGTCGTTTGAATTAATATATTTATCCAGTGAAACTGCTTCTTTGACAAAGCTGACTTGTTTTCAGTTTGTCCCTACCCCATCCCTATACATTCTTAAATGTCACTGTGACATTGCTGACATAAATAATGCTTTGGATTTGTGTGTGGTCTGTGAGATGTCTAGTTTGGTTCCTGTAATTGTGACCTTTACTGATGAACTCTCTCCTGACTCATGCCAAACTGATGTAATGGGCCGAGTGTAATTAGATTCTCTCTCTTCGTTGGGACACTAGGGAGTATGTACTGCTCTGCCTCCTAAGAACCTCAGAGCATCTATTTAACTTTTAAACACTTACGTTATCCCAAAGTTATTGCAGTAAGGTCGTAATTGGCTTTTCAGTGAAGGAGTTGTTTTGTTATGTGCAGTCTTTGAGTGCTTCATTATTTTGTGTTATGTTGGCAGGCATTTTATTTTTTCCCTGCTATCCTTTATGGGTGCCAAACATTCCACGCTGTCATTTTTAATGTCTCAGTTTTAGCATCGAAACTGCCAAAGGAATACAATCAGAGGCAAATGTTTTTTGAAGTAAATCTTTCACTGTTTTTTTGCTTTGACATTTTTAACAATCTGTCTTTCCTTCTTTCTCTTTTTCTCACTCTGTCTGTCTTGTCATGTTAGATGTTAACTCCTTCCAGCAGACCACAAAATGGATAGATGATGTCAGAACGGAGAGAGGAAGTGATGTCATTATTATGCTGGTTGGGAACAAGACTGATCTTGCAGATAAAAGGTGTGTTATTGAAAAGCTTGAATGGCTCGTCTGCACAGTTACTACTTCTTTTTTTGAATGTAATCAATGTGTTGCCAGCAAAAAAATGGTTTGGATTTCTCCATACACATATTATAGTGTGTGTTATGGTACAGTAGAATGTCCCAAATTGTTTTAAAGCCATGGTCACTAAAATTGTGTAAAAAAAAAAAAACTGTTTAGTTTTACATCTTATGTACATTAAAGATAATTTACCAAGCACCAAGTGCAGTAACTATGTGAACATTGAAGCTAAGAAAAATACCTTTACAGTTGTCATACTGCACAGTCAAACATGTTATCAGTATAATAGTGGTGATGCTTTTATGTATTTTATTAATAGGAAGAAGCAAGATATTTAGTCACAAGACCAAGGAGGTGTTATAAAGTCCATTTCCAGTCTAAACTCAGTTTTGACGAGATATAACATGTCTTTTGGATTTGTAAGGCAGCACTGTTTACCTGGAAAATGTTAGGTGTAAATGTTAGCCTCAAGGGTACTGTATTAACTAAGCCCAGTGCATGTTAACCCTGTCATTTGCTGCAGGCAAGTATCCATTGAGGAGGGTGAGCGGAAAGCCAAAGAGCTAAATGTAATGTTTATAGAGACAAGTGCTAAAGCAGGCTACAATGTCAAGCAGGTGAGTGTGTCTGTGCGACTGAGCCGCGTGCTCCTCTACGCTGCTCTGGCTGATGCTGTCACTCACACCCTGGAGGACTTCCACAAGAACTTGCAGGGATTTTGGTGTAGGAACCTCGCACAGCACACTTGCAGGGACTTTTGTGTAGAACCCTCACACAGTAACTAGCAGTTTGACTGATGCAGAAGGTTTGTCTTTAAGATACTTAGTCACTGTTGAACACCTTTTTTTTGTCTTAAGTTTTTGATGGGAAACAAGCTCTAACATGCTATCATTAGCAAGGACTAAATTAGTTTTTTAATTTTTACTCTTAGTTGAAATCCTTCACTTCAAAAGCACCTACATCCTCAACTACACCCTTTACTAAAACACCCATGGCAAAGTAACCACAAGCACCGCATTGTGTCTGCAGAGTGTCAGGGTTGCCATGACAACCCCAGAGCCTGGGTCGCAACAGCCACAGCAGCACAGAGAGCTGCGGCAAACATCTTCCATGTGTATTTATACTCTTTGTGTGTGTGTGTGTGTGTGTGTGTATATGTTTGTGTGTGTGTACGTGGGTATGCCATCTTCTGTTGTCACAGACAAATAAGCACTGAGGAAGGTGAGCAGAGAGCAAAGGAACTGAGTGTTCTGTTTATCGAAACAAGTGCAAAGACAGGCTACAATGTCAAACAGGTAGAGCGCACGTGTGTATGCGTGTGTGGCCGTGTGCCGCTTGACTAAAGCACGCATGCCCACTATCACGCTTGTGTGTGCTGTGACTCATCTAGACCATTATGCTGCTCTGATTGGGGAGAGAACTAGCTGACTACTAGTCAGGATTGAATGGTGGTGTCAAAATGGGGCCAATAGAACAATTTTATCAAATTGGGAATTAATCTGATCTTGTGGTAATTGGGACTCAAATTTGCATGGTTATGAAATCACATTGTGCTCACATCAGATATTTCGGTTTTGTAATTTATAATTTATATTATTGTTAGATTTTTACTTATTAGGGGGCTAATTCATACCTCGGTAATCCATTTGATTAATTTGTATGAAACGTCTTTATCTGCATTTATGCCACTGAGACAGCATCTCTGGAGTGTACTCACATCTGCACAGCTTCTCTTGAACTTGCATCGAGCCTAAATTGAAAAAGCTATGACAGTGTTTTCTCTCCTGTTAAGAAAAAGACGTATGCTGTTGCATCATGGTATTTCAAACACTGTCTACTCACTTTAAAGCTATTATTATTATCATTTAATTAAATTAAATCTGAAGTAAGACAGATGACCATCCTCTCTGGGGCAGGTGCCTTCCAAATGCCCCAGAGATTACCACCACTCGTAACTGCCCCCAGAATAAGGGCACAATGCACAGTGTTTACAGCTGATGTGATTCAGTAGTACTGCACGTCGCTGTGGCATTTTAACCATGAGAATGAAAAATCCTGGCTTTTCATTTTCCCTGGTGCTTACACTGATTCATCTACTGAATACCGAAGCACATTTTGTTTATCTAAAAGACCATAAATTAAAAACTAATTAAAAAACAACTATTGGTGTTAATCAATTTATGCCCAAAGGGGTAGGTTAGCATGTCATTTTTAATTCCATTCACTGTTTTAATTTGATTAATTCATTAATTCCAGAGAATGTGGTTGCCGGTAAGTAAATTGAACTGGAAATGGCTGGGCACAGAGATTTGCATGCAGGGTGTGTTTATGTGATGGTGCTGATTCTGAAGCTGTGTGTTTGCTGGTTGTTGTTGTTGTTTACTCTGAGTACTGATGTGGTTGTTTCCTCCTGCAGCTGTTCAGACGCGTGGCTGCTGCTTTGCCTGGCATGGAGAGCACTCAGGACAAGAGCAGAGAAGATAGTATCCTTCCTCTGACTGTGTGTGTCGTTCTGCTGTGTGTGTGTGTTTATGTAAATGTCTTTGACCAGATGCACCTCAGCAATTAGAAAAAGTGTGTGTGTGTGTTTGGGTACCTGTGACTGTTAAGACATAATGAACACAGTCATATGCATATTGTAAACAATAATGTACATCTGTGTTATAGACTGTGTGTGTGTGTGACTATTTGTTTTGTAGAGGGAGACTCTGTGTGTGCGCACTGCACAAGCGAGTCTTGGTTCTGCCCATTAGTGTATCTCCTTGACCCGTGCCTCAGTGGTTGATATAAAGCTGCCAGCAGACTCACCGGAGCAGCCCGTCAGCGAGAGCGGCTGCTCATGTTAAGCCTTTCACCACAGCCACCTTTACCACTCTCTCCCTCCTTCTCTTTCCCGTCCTCCCTCCCTCTTCATGTCTGTCTGTTCTGTGCAGTCTAACTCATTCTTTTTCTGCATCTCCTGCTTTTTCCACACTAAGGACTCTCTTCACTTTTCTCGCTGTCCCCTTTTCTCTCTTGCTCTCTCCCGCTTTCTCATGTCATCCCCCTCTCTTTGCTTGTTTTCATCGGGCTCAGCATTGCTGCTTCACTAAGGCTGGCATCATCCACTCCTCGGCTGCAGTGTCACTACCCCAGCCAGGAGAAAGAGAACACTACCTGTCCAGCGTCTTTTGTCCTCCTGGTTTCCTGCCCACTCACTCTGAAGACCTTAAGCTTAACAAGCACAACGTACATGGATGTGAATGATGTTGCTTCTTCTGTTCTCTCTTCTTTTTTTTTTCTGTTTCAAGTCCTTTCCTGGCTTCTCTTGCTTTTGTCCATTTTGTTGTCCAAAACAAATTGTTGTTAGTTTTTTTTTTTTTTGCATAGCATGGGAAAGCACTGTATCATGTTCCTTTTGTACGTGTACCAGTGTGAGTGCATGCCCAACTGAGACACTGCACAGAGCACTTGGCATGAAAGTTGGCCAAGGATTGTAGTTCGGAATGTGTTCAGGACCTACACTGCGCACGACAACACTGAGTTTATCTGTGCTGAGTGTACACTGCTTTGTGCTGAGCGCATACCGTTTTAAAGTTAGAATCACCACAACACAGCATTATTTCAAAGGTCCAGTAATGTATGTCGCTGAGGTGAAAGTGTTAAAACCCACAACAGTGGTTTTCAGTGCAACACACGCGTCAGATTGCACTAAGGCGTGGACGTCTTGGTTTCTGTCTGTTTGGTCTCTGTGGAATGGTCTCTTGTTTTGTGTGTCTGCTGGTGTCTGTTTTTCCTGTAAGAAATGGTGTCACTTTTCTTCACTGGTGAAGAGTCACTCTAAAAGATACACAGTCAAAACGTTGTACAGTTCTGCCCCCTACCTGCCAGGTACAAAATTATACTTAATGTGTGACTGCAAATGGTGAGAGACTGAACCCTACCCAGGTCGGGAAGTCAGAGTGGATAAAGTCCACATCAGCAGTAAGGAGAAGCGTGTTTACAGAAGGTGGTTTTCAGTGTGTCAAGTTGACTCCCATAGTGTAAGCCACTGTGTGGCCTATGAGTTCACGGATAGATTGGCTAGGCTGCCATGGCAAAAAGATGAGTGCTCGGAGTACTTCCTGGTCTAAACAGTTCCCAGAATTCACCTGTCTTTGCTGTCACCTTACCCTCAGCTGCCATTTCTGCACATTTTTCTTTTTTCCCCCCTTTTTTTTTGGTCGAAACTTTTCACATCTTGTTCAGATGAAATAATCTATAGATTTTAAGAGTGTAGATGGAAAAAATGTATGCTTAAAAAACATGGTAGATGTTAATAGGACTTCTTTTGTATATTGGGGAAGCGTTATACATCTTTACTTATATCAGATAATATGCAGCCATGCCTTCTAAATGATCTGTTTTGTAGGGCTTCCATGAGTCTGGTCATTTGTTAGCATTGTAAAGTATGATTTTTATGTAATATCAATTCTTCAGATAGAATTTGCTTTGTTTTTTCTTTTTTTAATGAGAATTATTTACCATGTTTGTTCAGTCAATCATGTTATGTTATATTTATTTGTACTGGATCATATGTCATGCTTTTTAATGTTAGCAACTGATTTTTTTTTTTTTGCAATGTCCTGGCCCAAGTTGAAATCACTGACTATGCTAAATCATATGCCACCTAAGATCCCAAATACAATGAAATGTCCAATTAATTCTGGAAACATACAGTGCAATGCGGTTATTTTTTATATCTTCTGGAACAAAATCACCTTATTATTTAGCCATTACTAATTTGTCCTCCTGTACGTGTCATGATTTTTGTTTGGACGGATTTTAACGGTCACTGCTGTGTGCTGATGTACTGCTGTGCACAAAAGCCCATAACTTGCACTGCTAGATATCGTGTGTCTTTTTGACATCCCTAATAAAGATCTGTATTTAGTAACTCTGGATACTTTGTCTTTGTTTTCTGCTGGGTGGATATAACTCAAACAGCCTCCATGTTTTGATGTAATTAGCTGTAAATAATATTATTCAAAGTATTTAGCGTCATTAACCTTTCTCATTTTTCTGCTGAAAAGCAACTCACAGTATGGGTCCAAGTGATTTTAACAGATGTGCTTACTGTGCTGTGGCTTGATGGAAAACAGGTATTGGTTTGAATACTTTGAGAATGAAGCTGTGTACGCTCTGTTCCAAAATGGAGACTATATGTGGAGTGCACCTGGGTCAGATTGACGTGTGTGCTCCATACTCTGCCCATAGAGAAGGACAGTGTGCATCATAAAACAGATCAGATGAGTTAACATGAAACACTTTATTACACAACAGAAAATGCATTGTTACAGAAACAGAAGTCCATAGTTACCAGAATCCTTGTAATTAGTAGACATCCAGGCTTTAGGGATGGTTGCAGGTGTGAACTACAAATTGTAACAACTTCAGATTTGTGTGTAACTTGCAGTCAGTGGTGTTTTGGATAACCAAAACACCTCAGGCATTTTTAAGTTAATAGTAATATTTAGTTCAGTTCACATCCATGAAATAAAAATATAAATGTTTTGTCATAAAAAAAACATTTAAAAAATACAAATATAGGGTCTCAAGGCCAGCTATAAAGCAAGTTTTGTGTCTGCATTTTTGTAAAGACTATTTTTGCTGACCCTGATTCTACTTGCTGTTTTATATACATTAAAATACATTGTTTTTTTATAATGTAGCTCTAGAATTCAAAGGGGTATAGTTTATAAACGGTCTATGATAACATACAGCCTCACTCCCCTGGGTTTGCAAGTGGGTAGTTCAGAGAATAGAATAACTGCACAATGTATACACTGACATTTGTCATGTACAATGATGCAATGATGAACATCTAAACAGACTCGCTTCCCTTTATATTGAAAAAATCAAATATAGTGAAGGCATGCATAAGAACTGCTGCTGTACCGAATCAAGGCCAGATTCAGAGTAGATTGTCTATTGCAGGGAAAACAAGACCTGTAGAAGGGTGTAGGGCTGTGGACACATAGTCCTTCCTATCTCCTAATCCTAACCTCCTATCTCCTAATCCTAACCACATATCTCTGACCTCACTGAAGTACTTCACTTCATTTTGTACAGAGGGTCTGGCCATGCTGCCATTGACATTGCTGTATTACGTACCAGACAATCCTAGCCAATCAGCGAAAAGAGGGAGTGTTCGTCAGCCATAATGTTCACTTTGTGTACTACATTTGAATTGTAGTGTGTAGGCAGGTTAATTGCATATGTGACGACCAGACGTTAGCAACTGAGTAAAGGCAGGGCCACTTGTTTTAAACTTCAGCAGAATCCACACCTCCAGGAAGAAATTATTTCTCAATACAGCACTGCCAGACCCTCTGTACAAAATGAAATGAAGTACGAGGGGCTGGATTACCAGGCTACACCTTCATGGATTGGTGTTGCTGCCACAGAGACCGGCAGGGCATTGTTATCTCCTGTTGTAAAGCATGGTCAGCTGTGCCCTATGCTAAAGAAGACCTGACAGGAAACGTCAACACCCCTCTCCTCAGAGAATCCAAATGGCTCTTGCTGTCTGTCGCTTACGGACGTCTGGGTCATCCCTGCTCAATTCGAAAACATCCTAAGCAAAAAAAAAACAAAGACTATCTGACCCCAGCCTAGGTACCCCGTCTAAGCTGCTTTTTAACTGCCTTGATCAGCAGTGTAAGCAGCGGGGCCTGTGGCAGTGTCCTGGTGACAGATAGTCAGAGCGTCTTGTCCGGCGACCTCCTCTAGCAGAACCAGAACGGCATCCAGAGGAAGGAGCGCATGGCAGCACCTGCAGCCATACCAGCCAGCAGCCCCAGCGCCACCGACTCACCAATGCCATCCTCACACGTCTCATGGTGCACCCAGACATGATGGGCACCTGGAGCAGAAAGAGAGAAAGAGTAGAGGAGGTATGAGCAAAATAATATCTATCAGCAATTTTATACCATAGGAGTACAAGTCTAAACTTTCCTGTACACAGATTAGGCTGCCTAGACCCACACTAAAAGCTTTCTTTTCTGTGCAGATATCCTTTGAAGTTCTCTAACATTAGGCAAAAGCCATGTGCAGAAAATTTCACAAAGGGACTGCTGTCATAAATTGCTGTCAATACTGACTATCAATATGGTGTTAATAAATGGAGAGGAACACAGATAGAACAGGTAGGTGAATGAATCATCTGCATAAACTGGTGTTTACCTCCGTGGCCAGGTGTTATATAAACATTGTTGTGGTTGTCCACTCCAACCCTCTGGTAGGTGTCATCATGGGGATCATACATCAAGACCTAAAATTTTTTTATTTAGATGTTATTGAACACCTGTCTCTGAACTACTGTCTCGTGCTATGATGTTATAAAAACAGTAAATCGATGGTGGGCCTGCAGCCCTGCACTCTGCTAATGTGTCTTTTATAAAGTGTCATAAAAGCATTTGACACTTTGTGTGATCATCAGAAAAGTTCATCCAAAGAAACATGAAACTTATAGGGGGTGCAGTGGCACAGTGGTTAAAGCACTTAACCATGAATGGGCAAGTGCTCATGGGGACCTAGGTTTGAATTACCAACCCTAACCCATCTCTCTCCCACTTACTTCCTGTCACATTTTTCACTGTCCTATCCGAATAAGGCCACAAAAAGCCCAAAAAACAAACCTTTATATAAAGTACATACAGAGCAAGAATACAGAATACAAATCTTTAATTGCAGATCCCCTCTAACAGTCGAGCAGACATTCATGCTTTGAATAAGAAATCTGCTGTCTGTACAGCACACTGGCTTACCGTACTTCTTCTAGCTTCCATGATCGTAAGTTTCCATGCCCTTCAAAAAATATTCACATTATTAAAATGATATATTATGTTTTTCTTTATTATTCAGTAAAAGCATTTGTCATTTTATCAAATGAGCTGTGTAGAGGGTGTTGCCAGGCTTACAGCGCTTCGTCTTCACTGTTGGCACACAGTATGACATCTGAGCCATCTCTCATAGTCGCCACCACTAAGTTCTCCCTGGGATGGCTGTCTGGCGGTGTCACACCTGTGTGTGTGCAGAGATATCTGTGTCAGGCATCTGCATGAGCACACACTCAGGGGTGTGTAAGGCGGCGGGGGTGTATGGGGTTCTTCCCCTTGATTATTTACAGCAATATCACAAAATAAGACCTACAGAGTGATGCAGGACCCTGACACAAAATACCAGACTGCTAAATAATGGAACAGCCCATTCAGTTCAGTAGAGTGTTGTGGAAACACTTTGTACGTAAAAGCTCTGTCTCTTGCTGCTCCCCGAGAGGTTGATTTGGGGGCCATTTTTACGCACATGGTTTAGTGAGAAACCTGGGTAATTCAAGACAGTGTGAATAATCAATCTTAATACAAAAATGTATAGCTTAATTCTTAATCTGTTAAACAAAGATATAGTTGTCATATGTTAGGAGGTATATCCCTGACTGTGTTAAACTGTTTGTCACTATAACACGTGTATTTGAAACAGGGCCCTAAAGCCAGTGAAGTTTTGAGACAAGGTTATTATTTAATGTTGGTACACAACTGAATGTAACTGAATTTAATTGGTTCAGAAAATTCTGCTTTAAATGGGTCATAGAACTCAAAACCACATTTACCTTGTTGTTGTTGAATATAAGCAGCTTGGCGTGTCCAACGCACCATACCAAAACCTCAACTCCATCTCTGATCTACTCTACATGCAATTTGTTAACTAGAAATGGCCGCAGTAAAACAGGCCATTCTGAGCAAAGTTGTGATATGTTGTCATAGGAGTTCTAGCCCTTTAGATACACCACGTTAATCAACTGCAGTTTAGCTGGTTGCCAAAAGAGTGTGCCTTTTAGCCTAAAAGGACCATTTTAATCCCCAGTCTAAATTTAAGATGTTATTGGGCTTGTGAAATTGCATTAGTTCTTATTTTTGATAAATCAAAGTCAAATACATGTTATTTGAACATCAGAGAATAAGGTGCAATACTCCATTTAACTTGTCTGTGCCTTATTTAAAGCAATACTAGACAACTTTGTCATGATGAAACTGCATGTCTACATGCATAGCTAGCAACTAGCCTGCTATGCCCGAGACTTGTCAGCCTATGGGTGTCGGCCCAGCACAAGCCAACTTGAAAGCTTGATTTTTCCTCTACAGACCACTGGACACTATAGATCTATCTATCTATCTATCTATCTATCTATCTATCTATCTATCTATCTATCTATCTATCTATCTATCTGTCTGTCTGTCTGTCTGTCTGTCTGTCTGTCTGTCTGTCTGTCTGTCTGTCTGTCTGTCTGTCTGTCTGTCTGTCTGTCTGTCTGTCTGTCTATCTATCTATCTATCTATCTATCTATCTATCTATCTATCTATCTATCCATCTATCTCACCTGCACATTCAAGTCCTGATTTGACACTGACGCAGGTGTTCTTCAGGCCCACGCGAGTCTCGTAGTCCTTGCGGGTGTCTGATTTGTAGAAGACGAGACTCCCATCGATCCAAAGGTCACACCAATTCAGCTTCCAGCGCTTGAGCATGGAGGCTGTGGGTGGGAGGGCGGGGGCAACAGACCATCATCATTCATAGCAAGAAAACAGCAACAACAATAACAGCAGACCCACGCAAGGGAGGGCACTTTGTGACATCTGGTGGCTATTTGTCAGCACGTCTGCCTCCTCGGCCTTTAGGACAGATTTCGGTAAGTAAGAGCATGTGTGCAATAAAAACAAACAGCAGGTTGGTCCGTCTGTAATGGTGTGATTAAGAGATCAAGGCATTCATAAAGTAAAACCTCTCACACTCATCATTTATAATCTCTGACTATATTTTTGTCTATTAGGCCAATATATCCTGAGTGTCAGTTTTACATGTTCAATTGTTTATTGAAAGCTGTACATTTCATAGGTCACAGTAAAAGGCAAGCAAACTTTTCAGGAGTAAATATTAATTTGTGCCAAGTGAAAATTGATTACATTTTATATTACATGTATGCTCCCAAAACATCCTCCCTCAGTCGCTGTTCCATGTCTTTAGTAATGTGTGGACCCACTGATGTGTGTGATGGAGCTCGTATAACTCCAGTGTGAGCTTCAGGTGGCTTTGAGCACTGAGTCACTTCAGACTGCACCTGCTGACAAACAGACAGCTAAGCTGATTATTCTCCTACTGAAATAAGACAGCAGTTTCGTAACCAAGATTTTTCTTTACCTCCAGTACAGCCTTCAGTTTTACCACCTCTTTTGCAAGATTGGGAAATTGAGTCCAAATTTGTTATTATGATAAAATTACCCTTTTTCAGTTGTCAATGCCTTGTTGTTACAGATTCTGTACAAATGTCATTTTCTGATGATGTTGAAGAGAGAAGATATAATCTCACACAATTACAGATGTAATCATATTCTTATGTATGCCATTACTATCAGATTGTGTCATTATAAGTTTGTTTACTTAATTCTGGCTTCTGAAACTCTCCACTGCACATGGGGGATTGGATAGCATTGCCCCATACTGTTCCATACTATTAGAAGTGACATGTATTTAGCCGACAATAATCACAAAAACCACTATTCTTTTTGCAAATTAGTACTACATATAGTTTCCCATGATAACAGTCTCATTAATGTTAAGTACAAAATACTGTTTTCAAATACTACTTTGAAATACTAGCAGCAGCCTATTGAGACTCACTTTTCCTCCACAGCCATCCAGATCTCATAAGAGCCATGGTTCTGGTTCTGTTCAGGTATTGTGGTACCGATGACCTGTGAAATATCCCGTCGAGAAGTCCCGTAAGGTCCAAGTGGAATGTTTTTGTCAGTACCGATGGCAACGGTGGCCCTAATATTGCCTCCTACCTGAGGTGGGTGGAACTAGAGAAAGTTCCACAAAGCTGAGTGGACGGCTGTGTGTTTGCCATTCACCCAAGCGTCACATGATGCCCTACGTAATCCCCTACTAGAGAGACAGAGAGAGAGAGAGAGAGAGAGAGAGAGGGAGAGCAATGGGATGTAACTTGACAGATTATGCTGGATTAGAGGACTGTACCAACAATTACCACCATCAACCCCTCGGCCACAGTCCTCTCAGCTATGATGTCACATACTGGAACATTCGACCCATTGTAGTCATTAACATGCATTCACTTTACTTTACTGTCCTTTTACAAATAGGTAATGTTTCTAACTGTCATTTAGTCCACACAGCAAGACCATCATACTGTCAATGGCATTTATATTTACAGGTGAATTGCAATGCATGCCCACATAAACACACACACACACACACACACACACACACACACACACACACACACACACACCAAGAAACATTGTAATCCCTTGGTAATTTTAGCCACGGGGGTAAAGTGTTTCAGTAGGTCATGTATAGGAAGGATCCTTTTTTTTTAGCCTGTAGAAGTTTAGCCGACTCACATGTGTGCTAATGTTAGTAAGAAAGGTTTTATCAGGTTGACACACATTTGTTTGGGTACAGGTACATAAAGATAGATCACACTCTCTGGTTTTATCAAGAGACAAGTTTTCAACTGTCCTACTGAACTGTTTGAGCTGCTGTGCCCTGCAGTCTGTTGCACACACATGTGCATATGAGGGCTGAAGTGCTTACAGATTTTTTATGTCTTATATCGTGTGGAGATTGATTGACAGTTTAGATTGTGTATTCAGAAACTGCTAACCCTTCCTATTATTAGAAGACACGAAAGGCTTAGGGCACTCAGGAGACTTCAGAAAGTTTTACTCAGGTGCTCATCTGCTACGGGTGAAGTCAGAATCCAAAAGAGAAAGAAATTAGCAGAGGCACTCCGAGATTTGAACAAAAGGTAAAAAAGCCTTTAATAGAGCATGGCTAGGACTTGTTAAAAGCCTTTCTATTATTAGTTTTCTAGTTTTTTATGTTTATTGTTTATTATTTTATTTTATTAAACTTTAACAGACACATTTGGGAATCTGTAGTGGCCTCTTATGACTGAGATGTGATTTTAAAGATTATAAGTGGTCTGTACTTATCCACAGTACCCCACAGTTTATTTTGCATCGTTGATTATTAAAATAGTTAATTTGTTACACAAATCAATATCTTTGTTTACTTAGTTGTTTTACTGTGTGAATGATTCCCTGTTTATTCTACGTCCATAGCATGGCATACCTGTGAACAACAGTTGTTCTTGTATGTTGACCGGGGAAGTAATTAAATGTCTTTTATTTACCTTATGCTTATTTTACCTTTATCCTTTTAAGCATTTACATGTATTATCTTTTATGATTTTACATATTGTTCTTGTATATTGTTTTATTCAAAATGTATTTTATTTACCTTATAGTTATTTTAGACTTATTTTTATCTTTTATGCGTTTACATACTGTTTTTGCTTTTTTGTTCAGCACATTGAACTGCCTTTGTACATGAAATGCGCAAATAAACTCGCCTTGCCTTGCCTTGTCTAGGCCTATATGTTAAAGTAAGAAATAAAACAAGCAATTAATATAATTTTAGTAGTGATAGTACTAGTACCACTTATTAAACTCTACTCAGATGACAAAAGCTGAGGTGAGATAAGTTTAAAGGGTGAGTTTAAGCGCTGATTTAAATCACAGAGGAAATTGCTGGAGCTATAGGATAGAGCACTACGAGCTGTCTCAACTCAATGTTCTTCACAGCGATATCTTGTTGCCAAGATACTACTAATTACTGTTATTATAGTATTCGGTGTTGGTGAGTGCATACCCGTCAGACAAAAATAACGGTGATTTCATTAGGTTGGCCACGAGAGGGTACTATTGTACTACCTCACAAAACCCCACTAGACTAGATCCTATGTCCTGCGTGAATTCTCAGTCGTCCGTCACCAACGTACCCTTCTACCGGAAACCCCGCTCAATTTCCATTGCAAAGTTCGCTATTATGTTCCCCCCAGGCTGCACTTCTCAGCAGTGCCTAAACGAAGGCGTCTGAGCACAGATCGACATGGCCGCCTGATCTGTTTCCACAAACGTGTGTGCGACTTAACTTGGGAATTTGTCAAGTGCTGCAAAGGTTCTGGAGTTTTTTTGTTTGTTTTAGGGGAATATAGCAAAAATTAAAAGTTTAGAAATGCAGCCTCCCCCGAGAAAGGTGAGTTTTCCCATTTTCCCTTGTAACCACTTGGATGCATCAAATACAACAATGTTGCAAACCGTTCGATTGCGTCGACTTTTCTGTAACACATTCGACAAAGTTAGTGTTTATGTTTTTGTGGAAGTGCATGTAACATGTTCTGCCATCATGCAGCATTTTTAATCAAAAATGAACTATGTATTTAACTCGTCTTGGGCATTGTTCGGTAGCTGCTTGTAATTTGCTACAGTTGGTTGGCAGACTGCTTTTAGCGGAGCAGGACATGGGGGAATGTAGTTCTCGAACTGACGCGTTCGGGGATGTTTTTGGCAGTGCATAAATTGCTGAATAACGATTCACCGCTACAACGTATGCAGATGTTAAAACGTGCTTCAATTTTGTAGGGCAATTTGAAGTTACATTCACGACATAGCTCAAGTCACTCCTGCTTTTCCTCCTTATTATAGACCATTCCTTTCAAGACTTACAGCAACAAATAGTGTAGCCTCAGAAAAGTTGACAGGGAATTGTGCACAACAATCTTCTGTGTAATAACGAGACAACTCGAGGCTGTATGTTTCTGTACGCGTTTTCCCCTTAGCATTGGACACACAATAATCAAAATATGCCATGTTTTATCTGCCTGTTGTTGGTCGTAGAGGTTCAGTAACGATTGAACTGCAGAAATGGCCTAGGCCTACTTTAGATACAGGTATTCGACGATAGCCTTCTTCTACCCAATCCAACGTGTTATAATCACAGCAGTGTGAAAGAAAAACAGTTATTACACATTTCTATTTTATATATTTTGGAAGAAACAGGTACCGACCTGTGTTTCATCCAGACAGTTTGTGGCAGTTGATTTGATTGCCTGATGTTACATCGTTTGTAGATACAACTATACTATTTCACTTTTCCATTTTCAAATCAAAGCCTTCGTGTAATATTTTGTCAGCCCTCGCAGCTCGCGGTGTGAGTTGGCACTTCGCAGGTAGTTTCACTGGCAATCTTATAATCAGCGAAATTGGAAGGACACGTGTGCCTGATGTGTGTGAGAGAGTGTGCCAGTAAAGAGAAACAAGAGCACATCTCCTCTCTGTACATATATTTAGAAAGGACATTATTACCTGATTATATACAAACTGTTGGTCCTAATCTTCTTTCACTCCATAGGTGAAAGTCACGCAGGAACTAAAGCACACCCACGCAGAGCAGATGAGTCGGCTGCATGTCAAGCACCAGGCAGATTGTGACTTACTGGAAGACCTGAGGTAAGGCAAGCAGCATCAGCAGAGTGGCTGGTCTTCATGGCCTCCTTTCAGACTGTGCTCTGTAAGTTGACATGCTACTAAATCACAACGCTTTTATGCGTTGTTACCAAATTCACAGTGTACATGAAGTTTGTGTTAGATGGATGAAGCTACTTTATACTTAATGTGTAACATATATGTAAGTACTGTGTCAGTTTGGTCAGAAACATGCACTGATTTTAAACATACATTATACTTTGTGTAAGAAATTACCATGATATTATATCACATGGTACTCAAATGTATGTGAGTGCAGGCACATGTGTGTAGTCCAGCTAATGTTTTTGTGGCTCCCTGGATTGTTTGCTGTAAAGCAAATTAAATTCTGTCTTTTATTTGGGATTACTTTTGCATCTTTACATATGGGGCCTTATATAAAGTTTTGGTTGCTCAAATTGAATGCATCATGTTAGGTAGGTATTCTGATCTCATTATGTGATCAGAATACGTCTCTGGTGTCATCTGCCATTTTCAGTCAGTTTTCTTCATATCCAAAGCTGGACTTTGTCCTGGCATCACTGTAGCTCATATTAACAGTTGTTTGCTTTTACAACACAGTCACATTTAATTTTTTCCATTCACTTAACTGCTGTAATATTATATTGGGGGTGGTCATTGACAGAGCTGCACAAGTGTCATTGCTTATTGAGAACCTGCCACCCTACATATTAAAATATATATATTCCTCTTTAGTATCGAAATAGTAAATCTGTCTGCCTGTCTGTCTGTATGTTGATGAATGGATCGATTGATTAATTAATTGACTTGAGTTTTCTTTTTGGTTGCAGGACCTACAGTCAGAAAAAGGCCGTTTTAGAGAAGGACTATGCTCAGGTTGGTATTCCGGTCTGAAATTAATACTGTATGGGTTTTAATGAGTTTGTTTATGTGTAAGTTATAGTTGTAGGGCATACTGGGTCTGCAATACTTTCTTAGTGTTTTCTATTTACCAGCTGATAGAAATACAGAAAAGGACAAAACGAATGACCAGCACACTGACATGTGTGCGCCATGCCCAGTCGGATTGCTTGGATAGTCACTGTGCTGTCATCTGATTAATGACATGATGTCATGTGAAGTAGCTCGAACCACAGTGCTGGATTTGGCTTTTGTGTGGCTTCACAGTGCGGCAGCTGTGGCCTAGCGTAAGGGAATGGTCTTGGGATCTCAGGGTCACAGGTTATATTCTCACAACAGTAAAGAAATATGTGGGAGGGGCAGTGAATAAGTGTTTCTCTGCACCCTCATCTATGACTAAAGTGCCTTTGAGCAAGGCATCTAACCCCATGTTACTCCATGTTGCTCCCTGCACCTAATTCACTGTAAGTCGCTCTGAATAAGAGTGTCAGCTGAAGGCAGTGTAATGTAATATTTTGAAAACTTGTCCACCCACGCTGATGTGGTCCAGGTGATCAAGACCCGTCTAATGGGAGGTTGAGAGAGAAGGGTATTAGAGGTAGCTTTAGGAAGCAGGCGTCAGCTAGGAGTTGGGTGCCTGTCTCCTTAATGCCTTATGTAATAGAGCACCATCACTGTGGTTGAGTAGGCTAAGCACCGGGACTGCCACACCAGCACCTGGCTCTTTGACGTTGTAACCAGAGTACAGTTTTCACCCCACAGACTCAGGTTCAATGCTGTGTGAGTTGACTGCTGTGTCCATTTCGTACTCCTTACATAATATGTACATTGCATGCAGGACTCTAAATTAACTTCTTTCATCACCAACCAATGTGGCTAGTAGATGTTTTAACTTACTAGTCAGTCAGCAATTTGACTACTTTTTTTCCCTGGCGAAAATACGACATGCATTCAATCACATTTCTTTAAATTGTTTTATTTTTGCATAAAAATACAACTTCTACTCTTAACATTGATATCCCACCCATTTCATTTGAGCCGTTTCATGATCCCTAACCGCCAGAGAAAAGCAAAGACTTGTAACAAAATATGCTTTATTGGTGCAGAAATGTGTGCACCAACAGGGTACAAGAACGTCACTTAAAGGCTTAAAGACATTAGGCATCACATCTCAAGTCTTCCTGGAACTGATTACGGCTACCTGATGTCAGCAACTTAGACAAACTAGAAAAATACTCAGAGAGCGCAAATCTTTGCCAGGGCAGCTCAGATCACCACCAAAATCTAATCACTTTCAAGTTAGCCCATTTTTGACCTATTCTGGAAATTTCATCAAAATTAATTCCATAACCTTTTGAGTTACGTTGCTAACTAACTAACAAACAAACAAACAAATGCTGATGATTACATAACCTCCGCTGGCAGAGGTAAATATTTGGAACATAGACAGAGCAGGACCGCATAAAACAATGACCGTGTGCTGTACTAATTACTAATTGTTACGCTTTCGTGAAATGTGCAAGGGATACTGTCTGTCACAAACATCACAGCAAGCCATTGATGACAGAACAGACATCACAGCAAGCCATTGATGTCATAGATAAGAATTATCCATTATCAATCAACAATGCTCTAGAACTGACAACCGATTACAGCATAAAATATTTCGCCTATCAACAGGACAACTCTTTATCTACAGAGAACATGTTCCTATTTACTTGTCATCTAGTTCCCATGTAACTTTACAGATGATAAAATAATTTAAAAGCATGTTTGCCACATCATAAAAAATCCCTCTTTACATTATTGCACAAATCGTGAGAATCACTGATTATTCATCAGTTGCTATTATTGTGGGTTTTGATTCCTTCAGCACATGTTGCATTGAGAACCAGAGAGGTACAGCCTGATGCGCGTAATACATCAATAACTTCACGGCTCTACAGAGCACTCACCCTCCAGGACTGTCAGTGTTCTCTTGCTGCCAGTTAAATCTACCCTGTGCGTTACATTCTTCAAAAAACAACCGAGTCACAGACCCCTGGCTGAGGTTGATTTGGAAATGGAGATTATGTGTCTGCTCTTCAGTTCATATATTTCATGGGTAAAGTGCCACAAAATGAAACAATGTAAAATCTGACCTCACAGGCACAGGAATATGATGTGACTTCCTGTTTTTATCCTTTGTTACCCATGTGGTTTATTATCCATATTTGTATGTGTTGGGGTGGCAGATGTTTCCTAGCAAAGCTTTGTCACTCATCACTTTCCAAGGGTTAGTCCCTGTATACACTACATGTGAAGTGCTCCTATAAATCCCCTCTAATCACACTTGGTATTAGGATCAAAAGCAGTAGTGGGTGTTCATTCACAAGGTCTTTGTACTGGATCCCTATAAAATTCAATTGTAACATTGAGAAGTAGCCTAATGATGTTACGTCGATGTTGTCACTCATCTCTTGTACAGTGCTCTTTGACCAGTCCGTGAATTAGCCAGCAGGATATTGTTTTACTGCTGTGCTAGAGCAAATAGCTTTGTCTGTCACCAATGGTGAGGGTTTATGCTGCCACTGATAACGTTTTCACCAGAGATATATTTTCTCTTTTTTCTTTACAGCATGCTGCGCTGTGCACTACTCTACTAGAATAAACTGAAACTAGGGCTGAACTGTCAATAGATTTTAATAGCAACTATAGTTTGAACTAAAGCAAGTTGCTTGCAAGGACTGCAATCAATTGGGCAGCTCACAACTCTTCTCCAAGAGTTAGTTTTGTGATATACATGATTATTATATTCACGTCTTATGTAGAATAGAATTCTGTGATTATAGTCATGTCTTATGTGACGCCTGTGAGGACTTCTGTGCCCCTCATGCTCTTTAGGCATGCTTACTCATCAGAAGTGGCCCAGCTTAAAGTCACATTTGAAATATTTAACTGACATTTCAGTGTTGAGTGTTATCATCCTGTGTCATTTTCCTCAGGTGATAAATGCACCCTCTCAGAGTCAGTGACTTATCGTCACACTGCTGTAGTATTGTTGGGATGGATGTAGTGTTTCCTGTATGATTTGCATAATGTCTGTGAGTTGCATTTATTGCAGCTCATATTTCTTCCCTTGCCTGCACTCCCACTGTTGAAAAGGTGCACAACAGTTACAGTTCAGGAGCAGTACAACAGGGGGGTGACACCATCCTAGGAGTTAAAGGAGTGAAACAGCAATCGGCGGGTCACTGGTTCAATTCCAGCTCCTCCTGACTAAATGCAATGTGTTGTTCAGCAAAACACTGAACCTCACTGATATTGAACCTGATGTGCTGGTTGGCCCTTTGCATGGCAGACCTCTGCCCTCAGTGTAGAAATAAGTGTGTGATTGAGAGGCATTGAATTATGAAATGCTTTGGGTCACTCTGTGGAGTGTGAGAAGGCTGTATGTATGCAGTCCATTTATCGGTATGTAAGTAGTCAGTCAAATGGAGACTATTTGTTGTGTATGGTAGGTTGGTGTTTAAAACATGGGGCTGAAATCTAGGCAGTGATCTGGCTCTGGGAACCCCGTCAAGGGGACAGGACAGGACAGAGCATACCCATAACTGGGGACTTGGGTTTCACATTGGCTGAGTTGGCATCGTGTGACCTGGAAACAGTGCTGCGCTATCCCCTCCCCATAACCAGGTGTTCGAGCCACACAGCAGGTCACTCAGTGTGGCCCCCTCAGTGGAAAAGGACTGCCACTGTCTCGAGCGGGACGTGTCCCCTAAAGATCTGCACCTGCACCCAACCATGTGCTCATCTCTCTGAAAGCCCCTCTTCTGCGCCCCCTCCCCCCCAAACCTACTCCCTACTCTCATCAAACCCAGCCCACCCCTCCTCATGACTCAGTGGCGGCTGTGGCAGGGAAGAGTGCCTGCAGCCAGGCCAGCCATGCCAGCGCAGCAGCCTGGCTCGCACTCACACAATGGCGGCTTGTTGCTGTGCACGGCCGGAGCTTTGTCGGTGTGCGATGGCTGGCCCGGGGCCCCTGGTGAGGGTGGAAGTGTGATGTGGCTAGACCGGGCAGACTGGGCTTGGCTGCCTGGGCCCGGGACAGGAATGCACTGTCATGCTGGCTCCCCTCTGGATGTGCTGGGAGATGCCGGCACAAATGCCAGTAGCTCTGAACCAGTAGCACTGAACCGTTAATGTTTCAAGTGTGATAAAAGGTTAGTGACAAACCTAGGTCAGTTAAATTCAGAGTCAGGGGTGAACCTCCTAATAGGACAGTGCTTTGTTTTGCTAGGGGAATAAAGCCATATGGCTTTAAGACATGTACTTGTGTGTGTGTGTGTGTGTGTGTGTGTGTGTGTGTGTGTGTGTGTGTGTGTGTGTGTGTGTGTGTGTGTGTGTGTGTGTGTGTGTGTGTGTCCACAGCCCCAAGGTTGCAAGCATATTAGGGAACTGTACTAAATGCCATAACATTGCTGAATGTTGCAATAATAAGATTACTGGTGCTGAATAAAAAATGTACTGAAATGTACAGTGTTAATGTTTTTTAGCTTAGTATTTGAGCCAAACCCCAGACAGTGAATAGGCTATGTTGTGGTGGAGGGCATTGGGGGCAGCATTACATTACATTACACTTATCCAGAGCGACTTACAGATATTTGCAGGGTTTCAGTTATGGTCCCTGGAGCGCTGTGGGGTTAGATGCCTTGCTCAAGCGCATCTCAACTATGGGTAGGGTGGGATTTGAACAGGCAACCTTTCGATTGCTAGACCAACTCCCTAACCACTAGGCCACAGCTGCCCCGCAGCTGCAGCAGGGCTCTATCTGATTGGCCAAATACTTTGATATCCACAGTATGACCGTATAGGTAAAGGAAATGTACCAATAATTGTAGTATTTTGCAATATGCATGTTGTTCCTTTAGTTATAGAGGACCGCATGCAGACGTCACTGAAATATCATTTGTGTGTAATCACAGATACACAATACAGGTTCAAATGATGATGTTTAGTAGCCAACTGAACCAGTGATCATTTTCTAACTGTTGTATGTAGACATTTGATTTAGAAATCCAGTTGTTTTGAACACTGTACAACTGTGTATTACTGAAATTAGTGTAAGTGTTTTCTTCAGAAACTTTGATTCTTCTTTTGCTCTTCAGACATAGTTGTGTGTAGGGTTAGAAAAATTCCCAGAAAAATTCTGGTAAATATCCAGAAACCTTCCATACAAACATTAGTATGGGAATTTTGGAAATCTTACAAATTGGTAACTTTCCAAAGGAATTAATGGAATTTGGGAATTTTTTGGATGATTTAAAAAAACATAGATGAGTCATATACTGTGCCAACATAAAAATTTACATTTTGTTATTATTGCAAAAGGATACAGTTAAAAAAAATAGCTCAGATTCCATCGAACAATTCATTCTTTCACTAAACAACAAAAACATGAACACTGATTAGTATCTATGTTGTGGGCTCAGATAAGTAGCTGTAGTAGTTCAGAATTCTAGAAATCATTGTGCATGTGGTGGAGGAATGCACAATGCATGTATGGGGTGTGGCCTCAATAGCTCTGCAGGAAGTAGTGTGCCATGTCCCTGTGATTGAGGAATAGCGTATTATACTCAACTGTATTCACATAAAATCTGATTGGTTTAGCCAAGATTATGCTACAACATTTCTTCTACCAGCTATATTTATGTTCCCTACCTTCAACTTTGAAAAATCCCAGTTTATTCACATGAATTCCCATAAATTCCTGTTAATTCCCATGGAAAGTTTCCAACTTTGAAAATTCCCGAAATCTTGCAAATCTAGTTTTGTGTCTGTACAGATGTAGCACACTTAGCTCTGGGTAGTCACAAAGATTTTTACACACTTCTACAAACATAACATTACTGCTTACATAAAGCCAACGCATTCCCCTGCAAGTTCGTCCAGATGAGATTTTTATGGGAATGATTCAGTTCAAAGAGCATACAGGTGAAAGAGAACAACTAGCGGGGACTAGCTTGGTCACTTGTTTCTGTTGTTGCCTGCCTGACACGAGGCTAACTCTTCTCCTCTGGCATCTGTCTCACCAGGCTCTGCACAAGCTGGCCTCGCAGTACCTGAAGAAGGACTGGCCTGCTCACCAGTCAGACAATGAAGGCCCCAGGTGAGACATGGGTTGTAAATTACTAGGATTTATGTTTTCAAGTAACACAAGAAGATGAAGTTGCCTGGAGAAGTTTCCTTTTTTTTTTACTAGCGGTACTGTGTCCATCAACCATGTAAGATTCTAAAATTGCACACTGTGTTTGCTGTTCATTTTACAACAGTGATCTAATCACAGTGTATTGATACCTGCTGAGGGGCAGGATACCTGCTGTTACAGCACTGAATTCCCAAAGTTTTTTAAGCAACATAATTGTATAATAGCATCATGTTTATTTTTATTCTCTACCTTTATTATGATCAGATGCTATGACTATTTCAGGACACCACTTCCTTTCCCGTTGGTTCCTTTTCAAAGACATAACTATTGTGTCAATTCTGTTTCATAGTTAATTTGTGCACCCTGTCACCTATATATTTCACTTCCCTGTCTTAAAATGTCAGGAACTGTCTTCGCAGTGATTTCCCATAGGTTTTGTAGTGCTACACTGACTGTTGAAAAACAGACATGGTATGTGTTCTGCACACTTACTTGCTATGTTATAATGGTTGTATGACTGAGGCCATCTGTTATTTTTGTCTGAGAGATAATGCTATTGTGTGGTGTCTTTAACAGTTTGTCTCTGTGTGAATTGCAGTAAAAGTATTACTTTGTGTGTGTTTGTGTCCTAGGCACATTTGCACGGTGTGGAAAGCCTACCTGGAGGCCATGCTGCAGGTGACCCAGAGTCGCATCAGTGACTGCGACGGCTACAGAAGTCACGTCTGTGAGCCCATTAAGACCTTCCGACTCCATAAGGAACAGCAGCTAAAGAAGGTGAATACCAGATTAGCAATCAGTCTGACCAGATTATCTATCTACCTGTCTACCTGTCTGTCTGCCTGCCTGCCTTTCTGTGTGTCTGTTTACTGAGACTCTTTAGTGTACACTTCATGTTTTTATGCCAGTTATGAAATTAATATTGCAGAGGTGTGTTCGCTTATCGAAAGCAACAAGGGGCGTCAGTGTCTGATGCTAATTTAACTTCTGAATATGCCTCTATCTGTCTTTAGACTGGTCTCCTATTTTTCTCTAATGGTCTATACTGGTCTCTGGAGGATTTTAATTTCTCAACATCGTCTTAAAAGTCCCTTTATGACAAATCATGTGTTGGCCCCCAGTGTGTGGAGCAGCTGACGCGCATCCAGACAGAGCTGCAGGAGACAGTGAAGGACCTGACCAAGAGCAGGAAGAAGTACCAGGAGACAGAGCAGATGGCCCAGGCTGTGAGGGAGAAGGCTGACATAGAGGCCAGGTAGGTCCCCTTCTTACTGTAGGAAAACCTTTGGTGTAAAATGAAAACATCATACCCAGTTGGTATGTTGGTTGAGCATCAAAACTACTCAGACGTCTGAGAAAGGGTGAATATGCCCAAAACGTCACACGGTTTAAAATAAAAAACTTGGGACCATAAACCTGGTTGAGCGGTCTTTTTCTTTTCTACACTTACAAAGCTCTCGGTGCCTCGTTTGGAATGGCAGGGCATTTGTTATACTAGCAATGAAGTATGAAATTTCTTCAAGCTTTTTTAATGGTTAAAAAATAGCGTTATGTTCAAGCTTTCTTTATGTCCTTAGCACTAACATTATTAGTCTTCTCGACCAAAACAGTAAAAATAGTAAAGTTCAAAATGCAACAGGCTATCGTAGTTTTGATCAGCAAACATACCAACTCAGTTTGATGCTTTAACATGCCAGTTTTCATTTTACACTTAACTTTTGCTTTGCTGTACATCCACACCAGGGCAATGTCTGAAATGTTCAGTCGTTCACTGTATAGTGTGCTGTATTTGGGGCAGCCATGGGCTAGCGGTGAAGGGTCTAAGGACCAATTCTCCACACTGACAGGTCGGTGGGATGAGCGAATGACCAGTGCATGACACCATCCCCACACACTGCTCCCCGGGCGCTGTTGTCATGGCTGCCCCCTGCTCGCACGTGTGATGGCCTAAAATGCAGAGGTTGAATTTCGTTGTGTGTGCTGTTGTAGTGTGCACACATTACATTGTGTGGTTGCATTAGCTGTCTTTTGTGACAGCCTCAGTCCTTCGCCACACTCTTTAACATTTTAATATTTGGACCCCTGCTTTTAGTTTTTCTCAGTCGCTTTGCTACATTTTTCAAATCGTCCTCGACATTTGCAAAACACTAAGTGTATTTCTCAAAACAATTTGTGCAAATAGCAAAACATCATGGATTATCTGCAAAAGCCAGTCTCTTGCTCAGCCAGTCTCTTGCCTGGTAAATCAGCCCCTCCTACTTCATTTTATTTTGTACAGAGGGTCTGGCAGTGCTGTATTGCGAAACATTTTCGTATTGGAGGTGTGGACTCTGCCTTTACCCAATCGCCAACGTCTGGTTGTGACATATGCAGTTAGCCTGCTTACGCACTACAATCCAAATGTAGCACACAAAGTTGACGTCATTGCTCACGAACACTGTCTCTGTTCACTGATTGGCTAGGCAAAATTCTGCCTGAGACAGTCATGTTAATGAAGTACAAGAGGCTGGATTACCAGGCTATAGTTTTCCTACACCTCCTGATGTTCCTGTCTGCTGGGCCACAAATTCTCATCCACATAATCTTCTTAAGATGATCATTAGTTCATCTAATGCTTCACACATTTCCCTTCGTTAAAAGTCAAGATTCACCTGGGAGCAATTTAAAAATTCAGGACAGCTTTAGAAAAAAAAGTGTAATGGAAATCTATAAAAATGGCATAATAAATTGATAATGTAGGAAACAGCAGAAAATTGTACATAATCATTTGCATGGATGTAACAAAGCAACTCATTCAAAGAAATGAGAAACTGTTTTTTGATGAGCACAAGTAACACAATGGTGTGAAGATTGAACAATTTTTGAGAATTTCAATTCTGATCTGGGAAATGAACCAAAGCGACTTAGGAAAAAAAACATGTAATTTAGTGGAGTAGCTCATCATTGTAAAGGAGAGACAGGGGTGACTGCATGTGTGGACAGTGTCGACAGTTTGCCTGCCCAGTTTACCTCAGGGACTGTTATTCCAGGCCCATGTCAGCACAGGACTGATTGAAGCGATGGAGTGCGGCAGGGAGGGGGCCGGCCTGACGTCTAAGTGCATCTCCTTGCAGACAGACTGGGGTGATTTTACTGCCCGAATGAAGAATTTGTAAAAGTACTACCACCGGCCCTAGCACCTCCTTTCACACCCCCTCTAGAAGTGCCTCTGTGAGGGAGGGGCAGGAATTAGAGAGAGAAGGGGTGAGTTGGGGGAATGGAAGAGGAGTGTGGGAATGGGGGATATTTTGGAAGGAGGACTGGGTTGATTGATCTGTCAGACCTCGAGGAAGTCACACTTTCTGCCCAGGAAGGGGCACTTCAGACATGGGGGAGGGGAGGAGAGGGCAGGGAAGAACTGTTTCAGGTCGGGAGAGCGCCACTGAGTTGGCTGTTCTTGGAGGTGTGGAGAAGCTTTACGGAGGTAGCTGTGTTTGAAGGTGGAATTTGCGCAAACGAGATGACTGTTTTGAATGTCCCCCGTCATGAAGATCCTTATACTCAAGCAAAGCCATGAAACCAGCTTAAATATAATGGTGCGTTTAGTTCCCAGAGTGCACTGCTCCAAACACATACCCCATCTAAACTGATTAAATCTGTCAGAAGTGACACTCCTGCTCTCTCTGTCTCTCTTGCTCTTTCTCTCTGTCTCTCTGTTTTTAGGTGGCTTCTAGACTTCAAGCTGTAGGGTATGAACATGTCAGATCATGTTATGAATACTCTTTATCTGTCTCTGTCTCTGTCTCTGTCTCTGTCTCTGTCTCTCTCTCTCTCTCTCTCTCTCTCTCTCTCTCTCTCTCTCTCTCACACACACTGTGCCATCTTTCCATTTTCTCTCCAGGTCCAAGCTCAGCCTTTTCCAATCCAGGTCTAGTTTAAAGCGTGCCAGTGTAAAGGTAGGTTCATTACCATAATCACTGTATACTTCAGACCTACTACACTTTTGATATCAGAAGTTTGTTTCTCTTCTTCTATTTTTTAAATCAAGTTAAATCTAGTTCAATTTCAATTCAGTTTGAATAACTACTTATGTAAAGTACAACATAATCACAGCCATGGTCTTAAAACGCTGGTCAGTAGTCTCCAAATAGGAAGAGTTCAGTTGCAGTTGCCTTTAGTGGTCAGTGTGTTCTGTTGCCTTTATTGCGCTGCAGTTGAAGGCCAAGAGGAACGAGTGTAACTCCAAAGCGACAAACGCCCGCAACGACTACCTGCTCATGCTGGCGGCTGCTAACGCCCATCAGGACCGCTACTATGACACAGATCTCGTCAACTGCATCAATGTGAGTCTGAACAGACAGGAAGACACCTACAGCACTTCGTGGCAAATACTCAAACCGTGCTGTACTGGTAGACTACAACAGCCAGTGTTTCAACTAGAAGACCAACCATTCATAACATTTACTTATATGCAGTGGCGAAAAGAGGAAGTAATGTGTAGTTGAAGAATTGTGTAGCTTTAAGACCTTTCTGAATTAGATTTATGGGAGACGCATGTCACCTTATGTTGATTCATGTTTTCCTAGTTTTTTTATTTGGTATTTAATATTGAGAGACAAGTTTAGAAACTCCTCTTCCTGTCCTGTTGTTGTGTGGTTATTGATATGAGTCTGTCAAATAAGCTGAATTGAATTGATAAAAAGTAGACTTTCCCAAGAAAAATGGACTTTTCACTAATTACGTCTGTGGTGTTGTTCATCTTGTTTATCCTCACAGGTTTTGGACGGCAACATGCACGATCACATAATGAGCTACCTTCTCTCTCTTTGTAAGACGGAGCTGAACACCTCTCAAACTCTACACAACACATTCAGCTCCCTTCTCGAAAATTCCAATCAGGTTGGCATTTTTTCACTGTCTCAAGAACAATTATTTTAAAAAGCAGTACAGATTACTATTGACAAATACTAAAACAGATACTAAAAAATGCCTACATTTCCAAAGTTTTCCAGAGTCTAAGTGTGAAAGTAGCTTGGGTGAGCTGTTGTGGTGCCTCTGTTCTCCCAGACTGCCTGGGCATACCTGAGCAGATGCTGTAAGGGGTTGTGTGTGTGAGAGAGTGTGTGAGAGAGTGTGTGTGTGTGTGAGAGAGAGAGAGAGAGAGAGAGAGAGAGAGAGAGAGAGACTCATGTTGCAACTGGGTAATATGAAGAGTCTTACCGTTAGTTTCCATGCACTTCAGCAGGCCCCTGTCCTCTGTGGTATTACATGTCATGTGCTTTCACAGCGAGTCAGATTTCTGTACACACGCGTACACACACACTCACACGTAAGCACACAGGCACATAAACACAAACACTCCTTTACTCTTTCTGTATGTAGCTATGTCACACAAATACACACTTGTACAGACGCCCACATTCATGGACCAACATACACAACAAAATATCTTTTTCTATCTCCATGGCGGACATGTGCATGCAGACACACACATACAACACACACACATTCACACACACACACACACACACACACACACACACACACACACACACACACACACACACACACACACACACACACACACACACACACACAAACACACACACATACATGTGCAGCCATACACACACACACCCACAGACACACACAAACACACGTGGCATGGCTCCATTTAGAGCTTCGGCCACATGCTGCCCTGTTTGGAAAAGACAGACTGGTGTGGTGTGGGGGTTTTGTGGTGTGTTTACTAGGCCCCTCACCTGACCACAACAACACTGAAGAACAGCCTGAGCCATAGGTCATAGCCACAGTCATAGATCATAGAGGCCCATTCTGCCCGATCACTTTTTAAGGACCTTATTGGCAACTATGCTTTGAATATGCTTTGAATATCTGAGAGAGAGTGTGTGTTCATGCCTTTACTTATGACTTTCTCTTTTTCTGTGGTTTTGCATTGTGTGTGTGTGTGTTGGGGCGGTGGTGTTTACTAGGTAACGCAGGACTTTCATCAGCGACTTTTTATCCAGGAGAATTTCATTTTTCAGAAAGCCCCACCCCTCCAGTTCCAGCCCTGTGATAGTGACTCGGTGAGCATGCATGAACGTACACACACACACACACACACACACACACACACACACACACACACACACACACACACACACACACACACACACACACACAGTCATACACATGCAAACAGTCACACACACAGCCTCTCTCTTTCTCTCTCTCTCTCTCCCTCTCTCTCTCTCTATCTTGTATCTCTGTCTCTCTCTCTTACATCCGCATACACAGACACACACACATTATATTTAGTGGAAAAGGAAGTGATTATTCCTGATAAACCGTATTTGACACCTGTAGATGGTTAGTCATTAAGGGGCTCATGGCATTTAACACAGTGTGATAAACCTGACCTTTACCCCAATGAGTTCCCTGGGGGTAGGGGTGCGGTCTCCTCCACAGCAGCCTGCGATTGGTTGAGAGCATTAGGGCATGGGAGGAGAGTACCTATGAGTTGAAATACTGCTTTATGAACTATGCCAACCACACAGTATTGACTGACATACCTGCAAGACTCCCCTTGTCCTTGTGCTTGTGTAACCATGGCTTCTAGAGATGTAGCAGTGTGTGTGCGTTTGTGTGCGTTTTTGTTAAAATCACAGTAATGTATCGTAACATGTTGCCCAAGTTGTGACTCGCTAGCTCAGTCACACACTCAGCCACTTATTTTAGCACACTCTTGTTTCGAGTAACTCCCAAAAGGGCTCTTGGTATTACAGAGTCCATGTTAAAAATGGAAAGGAATGAAAGGGCATGAGGAGTAGGTGTAAAAATAGCCCTTGGTGAAGGATCAAGCAGACCTGGCCTGGCCTGGTCAGCACCTTCATCACCGTCCTGGTCATCCTCTTCCCCAGCCCAGATCTTCATCCCAGGGGCCACTGCAGAAGCCTGCTTGTGTGCAAAAACAGTGGGCAATTTGTTCAAGCGTGAAGGCTCGTCTTTTTTTCCTTTCTTTTTTTTTGTTTTTTCCTCACAAGTCAAACAAGTGGCAGCTTGTTCCTAATGAAAACATTAGTGATGCAGCACTCCGTGCTGCAGACTCCAGGACGGAAGGGCCCGGAAAGGAGAGAAGGGAGAGTGAGGGAGAGTGGGAGAGAGAGGAAGAAGGAGAGATAGAGAGACGAAGGAGAGAGAGAGTGGTAGAGAGGGAGGAATAGAGAGAGACAGATAGAGAGAGGGAAAGAGAGAGAGAGAGACAGAGTGGTAGAGAGAGAGAGGAAAAGAGACAGATAGAGAGACAGAGAGAGAGAAAGAGGGAGAAGGAGCTAGTGAGCAGACAGGGCGGTAGGGAGGCCGGCCCTGCCTGACTGAAAAGAAGGCATTGTGAGTGGGCTTCGGCCCGAGCGTGCTCAGTCCGCCCATGTGCCTGCTGGCTCCCCCATCGCAGCCTCAGTTGCCACACTGCTGCTGAGACAGGAACTCTGTCAGACTGACCACACACACACACACACACACCACCTCCTCCACTCCTTTCAAAGCTAGGCTCTTCCAGAAAGCATTCCTCTGGCGTTTTACGTACAAATTCTTCCACCTGAGAGGGGAAAAGAACCTGTAGACTGGCCCAATGCATTATGGGTCAGGTTTGCAGAATTCTGTGGGTCTGGCTTTACTTAAAGGGTTTAAAGGGAGCTGTATACCAGGCCCAGTGAATTATGGGTATAGCTTGTGGACTTAGATGGGCTTGATGTCCCTTTTCTGCCTTTTAAGACATATTTGGAAACCCAGTTAGTTTTTCTGCAGTCCTCAGGCAGATGGGATAACAGAGCACAGGGTAAACGCTGTTCATTTCAGTACCTATAGTCAGGGCTAAAAGACAGCAGCTTCACAACGCTAGCTCCCATTATAGCATCTCTGATAGCTCCCAACAGGTTGTATTGAGTGACCATTTTAGGCATGTTGTTTGGCATCATTAAAGGCCTCTTGTCTTGTACGTAAGAGATATTTTGCCTTTATTATGTGTTTTAATCATAAACACTGAAAAGAATGCTTGAAAAGAGGCTTTTTGCTAAGGTTGAAAATGTGTTTTTTGGCCAAGCTTTTTCTACCTGTTTGTCGTTACTTTCTTCAGAGAAGCCCAAGTTAGCAGAAAGGTAATGTGTCATCACAGGGGAATGTATGGTGTTTATGTTGTGGTCTTGTTGAGTATTTTCCATTAATAAACCCACGTAATGCTGTGAGCCAGGCTAAAAGACCCCTCTGTTCAGTCAAGCACACCCAAAACAAACCATCGGGCCTAGGCAGGCAGTCTCAATGCTGCCTTTCTGTTCTATAATGGCATCATGAAATGCCATTTTGTCTGTCAATATTTACACGCTCATGCCCACAAATATACACCAGCAATCTTTGTGTTATTGTGCACTCGATAATTTTGTACCCACTTTTTTAGGCGTTGACTTAGCAGGCTTACATATATTAGCTGAGATTTTGAGTGTGACTATTTGTGTGTTTTCAGTTGCCAGCGTTGCCATCCACATGGGCTTGTCAGAGGTCTTTATATTTCCCTTAATGGTTATTTTCTTGTCCCAGGATGTGCTAGTGGTACATTCACCATTCCTTCGCTCTCAGCTCATACTGTAATTGCTTGTTGATTACTTAGATTACTGGTTGTGTGCTTGCATTGGCTATTGTGTTTCTCAGGAGGTGATGCTCCTCTTGTGTTTGTTTGTTTGTTTATTTATTTCTGCTGTAATAGAAAAGTTTTGGGATCTCTTTTGCTAATCAATTTTCCCCTCCTTTTTGTGTGTGTGTGTGTGTGTGTGTGTGTGTGTGTGTATGTATATATTTGTGTGGCATGCTTCAGGTCAGGCAGCTGCAGAAGGAGGCGGGCACCAGCGAGGACCACAGCCTGAATAAGGAGGCGCGGAAGTGGGCCACACGTGTAGCCCGCGAGCACAAGAGCATCATCCAGAATCAGCGGGTGAGAGAGATGGGGAGAGAGAAGGGCATGGGGGGGGGGTCGAGAGAGAGAGACAGACAGACAGGCAGTGTGAGTGAGAGAGAGGGGGACAGGGAGTGACAGAGAGACTGAGACAGAGTTGAGAGAGAGAGAGGCAGGCAGGACTAAAAGTGTCAGGAACTTAAAAAACACTTAGATATATATTGGAAGACCATGTAAAAGAAGAACAAAGAAGAAATAAAAACAGCCTTGGTTTAATAGATCATCAGCAAAGGTTGTTATGCTAATGTGTTTTTGATGTAAATAAAATAGTAACTGCACAAGCCTTTCATGACTTAGAAAGGTATCATATCTGCACCCATTGTCAAAGGTGTCATTGCATTACTTTTTCATTAATTTTGCAGTGGTCTCTAGTATTAATGACTGCCCTGTGAGCTGGTTTTGGTGAGAAAAAAAATCTTTAGTGGTCCTGTTACAGGCTGTTCTAGTTTGGTGAAGGAGATGGAGCGGGGAGAATGACAGGTTCTCCGCTAGTCACAGGCTGCAATCATTCAAACCCCATTTGGTCATAGCACACCAAATATAAGATTTAAACGTTCTAAACAAACACACCTACTCACCTATATTTTGCTAAGTGAATGTGGGCTGCAGCGAGACTCCTCCGGTAATCACAACTGTGGCACAGCTTTTTCTAAGTAACAAACTTATGTCACTTTGTTTGCCTTCACTTGTTTTCCGCCTAATTTCTTTCATTGACTAACGGGGGCAATCAGAGTAGAAGAACATTTTCACGTGCAGCATGCATATGCAACTTGGAGTGACCTATCATATTTCAAAAAGAGCAAGTACTAAACGGTTTCTCACAGAATGACACCTTTAAAGGTTATTTTTCCACAATGAAGCTATTGTCTATCGCCCTACTGAATGACTCAACTGAATTTGAATTCCATTGGTAAAATTCTATCTGGTTTGCCCCTTGTCCAACACTGAAGGCAAGAAAGGGACAAAACTTGTACTTCAACCTCTCTGTCCCCCCCTCTCCATGTAATAGTTATGAATGTCACTTCTCATGTTCTAGGGTCTGGCGGAGTGTGAAAGTGCGGGGTCGTCCAGTGAGCAGAACGGCAGTGAGCTGGAGGTGAAGATGGAGGAAGCCAAGGAGAACATTAGGATAGCGGAGGTATGGCTGTGGCTTGTGGGAGATAGAGAGGTTTTGCATTTACCACAGTTAGCGGCATGTGTTTTTATTCCATGTTCATGGGCCACTGGGCCAGAGCTGGAAAAGTCTTTTGGTATTTTTTTTCATTTATGGCGTGAAAAATAATAATGATAATAAGAATAATACAAATCAGTCATCAGTCAGAATTACTTAGTTAGGCAGCTAGTGCCCCCTGCTGGCCGTAAGCAAGAACAGCCTGTTGATTTGTGCTGTAGAGGGGGCGTATGTTTAGTGCATTTGAATGTGTGCGTGTGTGTGTTGCTGTATGTATGCATGTGTGTTTGTGTGTGTGTGTTGCTGTATGTATGCGCGGATGTGTGTGCGTGCGTGCACACGTGTGTGATGCTTTGTGACTGTTCCTGCAGACGGTAAAGCTGAAGGCTGAGGCTCGTCTTGACATGCTGAGAGAGGTGGGCGTCACTGTGGATACGTGGCTCAAGAGCGCCATGAACCAGGTGATGGAGGAGCTGGAGAACGAGCGATGGGCCACCCTCAATACCCATGATGCATCACTCTCTGTGAGTCACCAATGCTTGTCTGTGAAGTGGACAGTGTGACCGTTATGCAGATACTAGGACTTCCCTCTAAGAAATCCATGTCTCAAAACAGCTGAATAGTGCACTGCTGTACCATCAGAACATAAAGCTGGTTTCTCTGCAGAATTCCTCCTTGTCAAAATAACCACTGTTGTGGTGCTTTTCCTTTCTTACATAAATGTGTAGACCTGAAGAATTTCTTTGCTATGGCATACAAAGACACAAACACACAAAGGCCACTAGGTGGCAGTGATGTACAAGATTGCTACTGTACTTCATCTCACTGTGCAACAGGTTATTCAGGCAACAATAAAACTGTAAGCGAAGACCATATTTATTCAGAATCAGAATTATAACAGGCCCTTAATGAACTGCTCTCAGTGATGCTTTGTGTGTGTGTGTATGTGTGTGTGTCCATGTGTGCACGTTTGTGTGTGTGTGTGTGTATGTGTATGTGTGTGTAGGGCACAGCCGATTTGGAGCACGAGGATGATGAGGACACAGAAGACGCCGAGGCGCTAGATGATAGCAGCTCCAGCCCATCCAGCACCCTTAGGACCTACCCGCTCACCTGCAAAGTGCTCTACTCTTATAAGGTATACACCTGCAAAGTACTCTTCTCTTATAAGGTACACACCTGCAAAGTGCTCTTCTCTTATAAGGTACACACCTGCAAAGTGCTCTTCTCTTATAAGGTACACACCTGCAAAGTGCTGTACTCTTATAAGGTATACACCTGCAAAGTGCTGTACTCTTATAAGGTATACACCTGCAAAGTGCTGTACTCTTATAAGGTATACACCTGCAAAGTGCTGTACTCTTATAAGGTATACACCTGCAAAGTGCTCTATACACCTGCAAAGTGCTCTTCTCTTATAAGGTACACACCTGCAAAGTGCTCTTCTCTTATAAGGTACACACCTGCAAAGTGCTGTACTCTTATAAGGTATACACCTGCAAAGTGCTGTACTCTTATAAGGTATACACCTGCAAAGTGCTCTATACACCTGCAAAGTGCTCTTCTCTTATAAGGTATACACCTGCAAAGTGCTCTACTCTTATAAGGTATACACCTGCAAAGTGCTCTATACACCTGCAAAGTGCTCTTCTCTTATAAGGTATACACCTGCAAAGTGCTCTATACACCTGCAAAGTGCTCTACTCTTATAAGGTACACACCTGCAAAGTGCTGTACTCTTATAAGGTACACACCTGCAAAGTGCTCTACTCTTATAAGGTACACACCTGCAAAGTGCTCTACTCTTATAAGGTATTCCAGCCCATTCCACACATACATACACACACATACATACATTCTACACAGGTTGTAATTTCCTCCTCAAACGCTGCCAGCCTAGGTAATGGCACTGCAGGTTTAGTCATGCGAGTGTCTAGTGTGTGACATGACTCTGACACTCCTGTGACTTTACAGCATCCTCATTTTTTTGCTCAGAGGTCAGACACGCTGTCTTGTGTTATGTTGTGTCAGTGTTGTATTCCCTGTTCTGTGGATGTCAACTGACAAAACATGTTTTATCTAACTATTGTGTTATATGCAGCAGAAACTAAGCCAAAGCAGTATATGTCATGCAGGTGGATGGAGGAATGTTCTGTTTTATGAAGTTTAGAGACATGCGCGCACACGCACACACACACACACACACACACACACACACACACACACACACACACACACACACACACACACACAAGTACTCTAAAAAAAAAAAACAAAGAGAAATACTAAGTCTGAAATGTTTTCTCATTCACTATGTACACTGCATTATATGGCAAGCCAACCAATGTAACTGACACATGATTGCCGAGTGACTGACTGGGTGAACATTTCAGACAGAGCCTAAGGCTGCTTTCACACCAACTTCTGTTCTGTTCCAAACCCTCAACTGATACAAATATTTGCCATTGTTCCTGGGTTTGTTTTGTGTTCACAGGGCAAACTTTTAGAACAGAACAAATAATGTAAACAAATCCACGTGCGAATAGATGTTAATTTCCATGCAGAATGAACTTTATTTGAACATAAAGGGTTGAGAAAAAGTATCATACTGGTTTCAGCGGGGAACAACGTTTCATTTATTGTTACAATGTGTACGGTACAGTAAGCATGTTATCCCATTGTACTGGAACGATAGCTTTCACACTGTAAACAAAGTGTTCTAGAGATTTATTGGAAACGAACCGAGAACACCTCGTTCAAGTGGTCTGGGACCATTGGTTTTGTTCCTGAATAGAGGACCATTGCTGTTTTCACATAAACCCAATCAAACCGATCCCTGTGGGGAAGCGATCCACATACCGTCCCAGCGACCTGGGTGTGAAAGCACCCTGACTCTCAGCCTCGTTTGCACAAAGACATATACAAAGATCAGCTTCTAATACATCTGTCTCTCTCTCAACCAGTCATCCCAGCCAGACGAACTCACCATCGAGGAACAGGAGGTGCTGGAGGTCATTGATGACGGGGACATGGAGGATTGGGTCAAGGTAACCTGCTCACCCTCATGATTCCACGTCTAGAACACTCTACCCTCCTCATGATTCCACGTCTATAAACACACTACCAGAGAGTGTTTCCTTCCGTGTTTTATTTTCGCAAGGGGGAGGGGGAAAACCCCCTTTATGCAGTGCAGAGCAGATTCAAGATTCGTTTCATTGAAATTAATGGGACACGTGTGGAGTTTAACTAATAAATTGATCATTACTGGAGTCTTTCTGGAGTTGTTAAGGGTTTTTTGGAACCATGTGTCACAATCCGCAACTATTTGTAATAATTTTAAGCCGAATAGTGTAGGTTGTTACTGTTTGGATTTTGAGAAAATTTGCTTTATTTCAGGTCAGGCAGCAACCACTTACTATGTGTTGTTAGCGCGCTAACGCTAGCAAACTATGTTTTAAATGTTTTAAATTGAAAGCTGTCACTTCACTCACTAACACCCACCTAGATACTGTTACTGATATAAGCGTAAGCAGACAAAGTAATACAAAATTATAGGGATACAGCAATGTATTAAAATCAAGGTGAGTCTAATCACTGTCAGCGTTTAGCACATTGGTGTTGTCATAGTTACTACCATTCACTTGAATGAGCTAGTTCGTTAGCTTGCTAGCTCTCTTTACAGAAACACCAAATTATTCTTAGAGTCTGAAATAGAAATTTGTTGGCATCATACATGATCCTAGACAATAATACACTACACAAAATTATATTTATATTATTTTACAGCTTATTAAAATAAAAAGCTTATGTTTTGACGTCACATGACACACCCATGTATGCAGTCCAGACGTGTTCACGTTTGGTCCCATAGTAACGTATTATGTTGGCTTATCTTTGTAGAATCTAAAATCTTTGACACTACCCTCCTCATGATTCCACTTCTAAAACACTACCCTCCTCATGATTCCACTTCTACAACACTTTACTGTCCTCATGATTCCACTTCTAGAACAGTCTACCCTCCTCATGATTTCGCTTCTAGAACACTCTACCCTCTTCATCATTCCACTTCTAGAACACTCTACCCTCCTCATGATTCCACTTCTAGAACACTCTCCCCTCCTCATGATTCCACTTCTAGAACAGTCTGCTGTCCTCATGATTCCACTTCTAGAACACTCTACCCTCTTCATGATTCCACTTCTAGAACACACTACCCTCCTCATGACTCTACTTCTAGAACACCCTCTGCCCCCTAAAGCTAGGCACAGACCTCCTGATTTTTAACCCCGATTCTATTACAATGGAACATCAGGGCCAGTTGCAGTTTACCTGAAGTAGTTGGAGGCGGTCCTCTGTTGCAACATTACTCATCATGTTTTTTGGAGAAACCTATTTCAATCTTAAACAAGTGTTTCCTTTGTTAACACAATTCCGATTAAATCAAACATTTTTTTTCTTTGACTTGATTTTGACATGGTGGTCCATTGTGTTGTCAGCCAGTCTTTATGTCAGTGCTTACAATCGACTAAAAATCGCACCTGGCTTCTGTTGGAAGGTTTGGTGTACTCACTAGCATTCAAATTATTAAAAATGTAAAGAATAAGGAGTTTTGTACCCAGCTGAAAACATCATGCCATCACTCAAACATGTTATTTTACCGATAGTTGGACTGGAGTTGAGAAACTTGCCAATAAAACCAACATTATAGTATAAATCACAAAACCTGATGTGTGCCCCGCCGTATCTTTAACAGAGATCCCACCTGGAAAAAAGGGATGGATTATTTTATTTAATGTAAATATGAAGCACAGACTATTTGATTTAATGTAAACAAGATACAAAGAAGGCTCATTTCAGATGTTGAAGGGATGTATTATATGTTTGATGTTCATTTGTTTGTCTGTGTCTAGCCAAGCGGTGCTATATCTGTAATGTTCACGTTTTTGTCTGTGTGTAGCCAGGCTATGTTATATCTGTGATGTTAATGTGTTTGTGTAGTCTGGCTGCATTACATCTGTGATGCCTACTGATCTATCTGTGTCTACCCAGGCTGTGCAAAATATGTAAAGATGTCCATGTATGTGTGTATCTGGGCTGTATTACACCTCAGACGTTATGTCTGTGATGCTCATGTGTGCGTATGTGTGTGTGTGTGTGTATCTGTCTGCCCAGGCCAGAAACAGGGCAGGTCAGGTGGGCTATGTCCCGGAAAAGTATCTGCAGCTTCCATCCTCCAACACCCTGATGAGCATGCTGCAGTCACTGGCCGCGCTCGACACCCGCTCCCACTCCTCCGCTAACTCCACAGAGCAGGAGGCAGACAGCAGCAGCATTGTGCACAACGGAGATTCTAGTGGTACGGATGAAACCGTCTCACAACCCCCACACAAAACACAAACACTTATACAGAGTTCCCACGGTCATGGTAATCCTGGAAAAGTAATGGAAATTGAAAATGTAATTTTCCAGCCCTGGAAAAGTCATGGAATTTTAGTTTCTCCCTAACGCAACTACAGAGTTCTGCTAAGTTATCATTAGGCCTTTAGAGTCGACAATAAATGCATTGACAGTATTTTGAATGTTAAACATTTCATATTTACCCTAAAAGTATGCTAAATTCTACACACTTCAGGTGCCGTGAAGTCATGGAAAATTCACTTTGGGTCATGAAAAAGTCCTGGAAAAGTTTTGAAATTTTGTCAGTGAAAAAGAGTGGGAACACTGCTTATACCTTCTTGCTTGCTCTCTCTCTCTGTCTCTTTCTCTCTCTCTGTTTCAGACACACACATACACACTTGCAAGTTAGATTTTAAGTCACCACAGTAGTGAAGCTGAAGAGAAAAAGCAGGCGATATTTTGATGATCATTACTGCCATCTGGTGGTAATGCTAAAACACACAGTTGACACTTAAAGAGGATGACCTTTTTGATGTTTTAAATGGCATGTATGAAATGGAATGACAAAACGTCTGAATGTGAGAACTACAAAGAAAATTACTGACACTTCACAAGAAGCTTACTGTGTGCCTCTCTCTCTCTCTCTCTCTGAGCAGTCACCTTTGCCAAGGCGCTGTATGACTATGAGGGACAGACGCAGGATGAGCTGTCCTTCCCCGAGGGGGCCGTGATCCGCATCCTGGGCCGCAACGAGGACGACGGCTTTTGGGAAGGCGAGTTCAACGGCAGGGTGGGCGTCTTCCCGGCGGTGCTTGTGGAGGATCTGGCTGCGTCCGAGAATGGAGATACGCCCCTCTGGGATACTGATGTACAGGTGTGTATCTACATGCACACAAACATACGCAATAAAATACACATACACATTCTTGTACAATTACACATACAGAAACACACACAAAATCACATACACACACACACACACCGCAACACACATACGCACACGAAGAAAAATATAGATTTACATGTACACACACACACACACACACACAGATATACAGAAACGTTTAGCCTCTGTCATACAAGCACATATGCCCATCTTCTCTTAAAATTTCCATGCATAGAAATCACTTCATGGCCAAATGTAACTCATATGCTGTCATGAATTGAGAGCTTATGGCTCTCAGGAGTTGTTTCGTTATTTGTTGCTGCCCTGTCAGATTTGACCACGAGATACAGCTGCCAATCTTTGCAGCCTTTAATTAGAATGTTTTAAATTCACATATCTGTTTAAAATCAAAACATTTTTAAATCACACAGAATGGTTATGTTTGTGGGATAGAAGAATTTGTTATATAATGTCTTATTTGCATACTGTTGGAAACACCTATATTGGCAAGTGCACAAAGTATGCATAGTCGCACATGGTCTGGAAAAGTGGTATCGGCACATCTCTGATACACTGTGATCTTTTTTGGCAAGCTCATTTTAGTCATGTCAGCACAGTGCAGCGTTCCAGATGCCTTTGCTGGATTTTGAAAGGCTCTAATTTAATTAAGCTGACAATCTTATCACAGAGAACATCATGGCTGTCACCAGTTCTTTTTCTCCACACACAAAGACAAACATACTCTCTCTCTCTCTCTCTCTTTCTTTCTCTCTTTCTACTTCTCTCTCTCTCTCTCTCAAGCACACATACTCTCTTCCTGTCACGGTCTCTCTCACACAAACATAAACTCACACATGTGTTCCCTCTTTTTCACACTCACATACTCTCTCACACACATAAATTCACACATATGTTTTTTTTTATCCTCAAACATATACATAAACACACACACACATACTTTTCTCTCTCTCTGTCTCTCTATCTCCTTCTCTCTCTCTCCCACTCAAACACACACTCACACACACCCTCTGGCATGCACACACATTCACACAAAGGTATGTGCAAAGACACATGCACCAGTAACATGCAAATACACATTCCTATTCTTCTGTTGCGTTTGAAAGACCTTAAAGACCTGGAACATTGCAGTGTGTTTGCTTGAGGGAAAAAAACGAGGAGCAAAAGTAGTACATGTGAAGTTGCTGGTCATATTCTTTCAAATATACATATGTGCATGTCTATAGTCTTGTAAATAAATTATGGATCATATATGACCAGAAATTTCAATGCCATTAAATTCACTTAACTTGTCATGTGTAATGAGGACGATTTAGCCAATCAGTGTGCAGGACTGATCTTAGCCATAGTGTGAAGATTGAGCCAATGAGTGTGCAGGACTGATCTAACAGTGTGAAGATTTAGCCAATGAGTGTGCAGGACTGATCCTAGCCATAGTGTGATGTTTTGTGTCTCAGGTGTCCCCATCTTTCCAGAGTCCCCAGATGGCCTCCCCCCCAGTGGCGCAGAGTAGCCCCCTCTCCCTCAGCCCTCTGTCCAGCCCCCAGCTTGCTCCAGCCCCAGGACTGCTACCAGGCCCCCCCTCCCCCTACGCTGGGCCACCCCCACCTGCCGCCCCCGTCACCCCTGTGACCCCCGTCACCCCTGCTGCACCCCCTTGCCCCCCGCCGCCCAGCTCCAGCTCTGTCAACGGCTACCACAGACCACCCCCGCCACCACTGAAGACTTCCGGTCATGGTGAGATACTCTACCCCCCAAACACACACAGACACACACGTGTTATTGTTGTCTTTGTTACTGTAATGCAAAGTAGATTTGGGAACAGTGAAATTGCAAAAAAATGGTCGTAGTGGTTATTGAAACTGTAAAGTACCAATGACGTAGAGTAAATTTCAAATGTAAAGACAGTGTCTTTGAGGTACTTGTCACTGAGCAGTCCCTTTTTTGTTTTGTTTTGAGGCAAAGGTGATTTGAAAACCTTATCTTTATGACACCTGGAATGTAATAGTTCAGCTGTGCTGGAGCTGACAGGTTACCATGTGTCTCTAAAGTTGATGTGTCATGTCATAGCATGTCCTCCTGCCTGCCTGTCTGTCTGTCTGACGGCGTGTCCCTTTCTGTCCCCAAGGCCATTCCCACGGCTCCACCCCTCCCCCCAGATACCCGTCAGAGGGCGTGTCTGGAAGCTTCCGACCAGTAAGTGCAGTGCCTGTGTGTGTTGAGTCACCAGTGCTCTCATAATACCTGTGAGCTGAGTGGCATGATCTCAAGCATTTCTTCCACTCCCTCCCTCTCCCTCCCTCTTGCTGTCTCCGTGTTGCAACTTACTTCTTTGTGCCTCTGTTTCTATCTCTCCCTCCCTCCTTTCTTCTCTGTCTCCATCTGTCTTTCTGTCACTCTCTCCTGTTTTCTCTCTTTCTCTGTCTGTCTGTCTCACTCACTTCTCTTGTTTCTTTATTCACCATCTGTCTCTCTTTCTCACTCTCTCTCTGTCTCTCGCTATCTCTCTCTCTTTTTCTCTCACGCTCTCCTGTCTTCTTTGTCTGTCTCACTCTCGTCTCGTTACTTTCTTCTCCATCTGTCTCTCTTTCTCTCTCACTCACTTTTGTCTTCTCGCTCTCTCTCTCTCTCCCTCTCTCTCTTATTCTCTTTCTCGCCTTCTGTCTTTCCTTTACTCTCCATTGCTGTTTCTCTCTCTCTCTCTCTCTCTCTCTTTCTCACTCTGTCCTCCTTGTGTGACAGGTGCGAGCAGCCCCCCCGCCCCCTCCACCCAAGCAGCAGGCTGAGGGCCAGGTGCAGAGGCGCGAGGAGGTGGAGGTGACGCTGGTGTGAGGCTGGAGCTGGAGCTGGAGGTGCTCGGGCACCCTTTAGAGACTGTTGTCATGGCCACCCCCCAACACCCTGCCATCCATTTCCCCTCTCGCCACCGCTGGAGCTGCCAGTCTCTCTGAGTGTGTGCGGGCAGGCACTGCTGCTGGAGTCCAGCTTTCTAATGAGAAGGGAATGGAGTCAACAACAGGGCTATATCTGTGTGTGCATGTGTGTGTGCGTGTGTGTGTGTGTGTGTGTGTGTGTGTGTGTGTGTGTGTGTTTGTGAAGAGGAAAAGCTAACTGGTGCCTTCCCACTGACCCTTTTAGTTCTGACCCTTCAGCTGCGTTCTCCCTCCTGTCCCCATCACCACTGATTCAGTCCCCCAACTCTCCTGCCAGCCTCTCTCCACCAGCTGTCACCTGGGTGGATGTGTCACCCTTGCTGTGTTCTTCTTCAGCTGGGACACTGGCAGACAGCAGTCTGGGAGAAACCCACTGGGACAATGGCAGGGCAAGATGAGAGCAGATTGGATACTGGATCTAGGAGATACCTGGATGTACATTTGGATGTCTGAGCTAGGGTGGGAGAGGGGGTTCGGTGCATGAAAAACTGGCCCTGAGAGGGAGAAAGCCTTCTAGAGAGCACCTTTGTGCTTTTCCATGTCTGGTTGTTGCAGAAACACTTTGTACACATTCCAGTAGACTTGACCAGTACCAGTGACTGGCTGGTGCCCCACAGCAGGAGGGCAGTGAAGAGGATGCTGTCAACGCCTGAGGCTGGATCCTCACTGGCATCCCAGAAAGACAAGGGAAACGTGGCAATTAGAAAGTGAATGATTTCATGGACTTTTACATACATACATATATATATATATATATATATATATATATATATATATATATATATATATATATATATATATATATATATATATATATATATATATATATATATATATATATATATTTATGTGTTTTAGAAAATGCTCCAGTGTACGTATCTGAAATGTAACTAACATTTAAACTAAACAGAAGATTTGTGTGTTTTATCTTTTTTTTTTTTTATTGTTTCCAGTACTGTTGTTTTGAGTTAGCATAAGATGTTGTTTAGCAGTTCCTTATATAGGTATGCATACTTTGGAAAGGTTTTAGTATGATCTTTTAAGCACTTTTAATTTCAACTCTCAAATTCCTTACAGTATTAGCAGTTGTAGCTCTTTTCAGTTGTAATGTTTTAAGCGTAGGATCTGTCATTCTCCTTGTGTATAATTTATTTTCTCAGTAAATGTTTAAGACGTGATCTGATGACAAGGAAGACAGATACTACCTATAGTTTGTGGTTATCGGTTTGCTTGTGTATGAAATGGTAAAGCCTCAGTGTTCCTATATGGACAATGTTGTAGACAAAAGCATGTTTGGATTCTTGAAAAGGAAGAAAAGAAGTCTGTTTACCTGGTTAATATCACCTCGATGTTTGATGTCTGAATGTTTTAGAACTTTATCTCTGTGGGCCAGCTCTTGGCTAAATCAGTATTGATGGTTTTTCTGACGCTTTAGAGAGACCATGGCAAGCCCTGCAGAGTACATTTCATGTTTTCAGTATTTTGTGTCATGCTGCTATGGGAGCCTGCACCTGTAATGTTGCCTCTGGAACTCTGTCAAACAAAAACAACCTAAGTGTACATTGTGTTTTAAATGTGTATCTACCTTGTACAAATTAAAATAAATTCTATGAAATGTGTGTTACATTTAATACGTTTAATGAGTTGGGCTTAATCAACTCAGTAGATGTTTGGGTCTAAAATCTTGTTTCCACCGACCGACATGGGTCATGTTATCACAGTTCCCACCGCAAAATTTAGTAACCATACTCAAGCCAAGCGTCCAGTCCATTTATGGTACTGCTCTGGTACCAGCTAGTATAGAACAGTGCCAGAAAGGTGGAGCTGCATGAGATGAAATGCACTTTTGGGCATCAGATGGCACATAACTGTACCAAACAGCAAGAAATAGCCCAATAACACCAATGTACAGGGTCCCAGGTTTGAGTCTGACGGGTTTTTTTTTCTGAACCTAGGGTTCAGAACAGTAACGCTAGGGGTCATAGAATGGGTGATTTATTTCACTAATTCAATTCAAACAGTGAAACTGTATATATAACTATATTATATAGATTTTTTACACACAAAGTCAAATATTTCAGGCCTTTGCTTTAATTTTAATTATTACAAGTTACAGCTAAAGAAAACCCAAAACTCATTATCTAAATAAATTAATAATAATAACCTTTACTTGTATAGCACAATTCATACAAGATGTAGCTCAAAGTGCTTCACAGTTTGGCAAGAAAAACACAAGACAACATTTCTTGCAGTCCAGTGGCGCCACAGCAAAAGAACACAATGACGCAGTGACATAATGCCCCATTGATGCAGGCTCTTTGCGTGACGCAATAGCGCAAGTAATTTTTACACAATATTCAAATGTATTGAGATGCACCTGTATACCCAGTCTTTCTTGCTCTCCCATTCATTTCCTGTCATCCCTTCCCTGCATTATTCAATAAGGGCTACAAACCCAAACTTTTTAGGTTAGTCTTAATCATGGAGGAGGTAAGAAGACAGCAGCAATCTGCCTGGAGGTCCTGTCTGCAGGCACGAAATGAGGTGACATTTTCTTTGGCGCTGTTGTGGACCTGCACATAAGGCGCGTTTTATTTGACCTAGACGTTTGCATCCGTTTGCAGTCTGACGCTGAAAATGTTGCATTGTGGTTAGAAATTGTGTCCGACATGCCCGAAATGTGTGAGGTTGTCACGATTGTTATAGTGAGACCATAATGGCTACTACTATTATTAATAGCTTTACTATTATAACATTTATTTACAGGTACTATGGAAGTGAAGCCTACCAGCGTTATTGATGAGCAGGTCCAATCCGGACTCTGTCTTTAGGAATGTCTGGGCAAAGGTGCGGACGGCCTGGAGACTTGCCAGATCCAGCTGCATGTACACCACATCGGTACTTCCGGTCTCCTAATGATAAAATGTTAGACAGCGGTGAATATTTACAATGTAGCACAGTAACAGATTATTGTCTTATGGATATATTTATATTAAAATGCGCGGTGCGAAAGAATTTAAAGCAGAACACATACTCGCTTGATATCCTCCATAGCCTCTTCAGCCTTTTGCCTGTTTCGGCAGGCCAGAATCACCCTTGCTCCTCTTCTCGCTAATTCAGTGGCGGTGGCTTTCCCAATTCCAGTGTTTTTCTCCTACAAAAGAGATCATTACATCCATCATGTGAAATAGATAGCAGATAACAGCAAACCAATACCAAAAGGTACTGACCACTCTCCCATTCATTTCCTGTCATCCCTTCCCTGCATTATTCAATAAGGGCTACAAACCCAAACTATTTAGGTTAGTCTTAATCATGGAGGAGGTAAGAAGACAGCAGCAATCTGCCTGGAGGTCCTGTCTGCAGGCACGAAATGAGGTGACATTTTCTTTGGCGCTGTTGTGGACCTGCACATAAGGCGCGTTTTATTTGACCTAGACGTTTGCATCCGTTTGCAGTCTGACGCTGAAAATGTTGCATTGTGGTTAGAAATTGTGTCCGACATGCCCGAAATGTGTGAGGTTGTCACGATCCATTAAAACAGCTCGAAGAAACTCCACACTCCATCGGTAGTGCAACACAGGTCCTGACATTAAAAACGAGGCACTAAGAACTTTGTAAGTGTACACAACATTTATTAATAAAATAGTTTTGACAGGCAGTACCTTGCTGTAGTTTCTCGTTGCCGCAATGATGAAAGTCCAAACAGGTCGATTGTACTACCTCTTCTCCTATTCTTCCTGCTGGTTCGTGTTCCTCAATCGACTTGTGCGGACTTTCATCATGGTGGCGACGAGAAACTACAGCAAGGTACTGCCTGTCAAAACTATTTTATTAATAAATGTTGTGTACACTTACAAAGTTCTCAGTGCCTCGTTTTTAATGTCAGGACCTGTGTTGTACTACAGATGGAGTGTGGAGTTTCTTCGAGCTGTTTTAATGGTTTAAAAATAGCGTAGTCATCATGCTTCGTCTGAGGGCACCTACCACTTCCATTGTTAGCCTTCTGGGTCAAACGATAAAAAATAGTTAAACTCTGAATGTAACAGGCTAAATCAACTGTGCTCCCCAGTACACATACCAACTCGGTATGATGTTTTAACATGCCAATTTTCATTTTACACCGAAGTTCTCCTTTAATCTAAACAAAAAGAAAGACTCGACTTGAATTGAACTCTCAGTGCACCCCACTACAACCATAGACTGTAGAGGACTACAACCCCCACCCTCCCTCTCCACACATGAGTTGTGTGTCATCTGCTAAGGAGATCGAGGAGGCGCGAGCCCAGTCTTGTGTAAGATTTGTGTTTGACTTTATTTTCCGCATTTAATGCCCACCCCTGCTGTGACCAGCAATTCTCGTTGATGTATGCAGCCAGGTGCAGACGGGCGGACTGGAATCTAAAACGCGCCTACTGTGAGCAACACTCCTACACACCTGCTGCACCTATCTCTTGACACGAGGCTGGCTCAGGTAGACAGGCGTAGCGCTACGCAACATCGAGGAAACAATACCCAGGTGGCTGGCCACGTGACTGCTTGCTGTTGAGGAATGTTAACCCAACGTCATCATTACAAACTCAGGACTCTAATTACTGTTGTCAGTGTTCTTACTGTGACCACAACCACAGAGATAAATCACAAGCTCAGAAAGACCCTGAGGGACCGTAACCTTCAACAACTACGTGAGATTTATTTACACGATACATACAATAATTCAGTACAGATATGTACAAAAACTCACAGTGTGCAAACAAAACAATTCAACTCAAACAATGTGAGAAATAAAGATACAATGTCTCTGATATACATAAACAGAAAAATGTTCCACAAAAAAAAAAGCTTTCGTGCATCACATTAAGTGAGCAACATCATCATGTGCCCCAGTCTGTTCAATCTCCTTCAAGCCAGCCCACACAGCCTCTCGCTGACATCCCACAGCTTCTTGGCCACAGCGTCATCCTTGGCTCTGGCCCCCACTTCCTGCACTGAGCAGCAGGCGAAGTAGCGTCCGCTCAGCATCTCGATGCCCTCCTGCAAGGCGCAGTACAGGGTGGTCTGGGCCCCGGCCTTCGGGTCCAGGAAGAAGAGCCGGGCCACGGGCTCGATGAACACCATCTGCCACAGGCTGACATTACGAGACAGCTCCGTCTTCACAATGCCTTCACATTTCACACAGGAAATGAAAAAGAGTGAGTTTCCTCATAAGACGCTTATATTACACAGCACACAGTAACATAATCATGTTTGACTGGACTATGCAAAAGAAATTAGCAAAACTTGTTTTGAAAAGTCAAAAAAAAAAAAAAACATAAAAAAATATATAGTTGGATTACATTTTTACGTTTTCTGTTAGAAGATGTAAATGTGGTTATATAGCACATCTATCTAGAAAATCTTTAAATAGAGAACATTATGTGGGACACAAAATTAAGAGCACCCCTAAGGCTGATCTGTGTTTTTGCTGAGAAGTGATGGTGTACCTGGGTGAACGCTGTAGCAGGTCACGTTGGTACCCTTCAGCCTCTTGGCCAGCTCGTGGGTGAAGAGGGTGTTGCAGAGCTTACTGTTGCAGTACGCCTGGAAGAACTGCCAGCTGTAGAGGCCAGTACCCAGGTCCTTGTTGGCCACCAGGGCATCAAAGTCGATGTTACCCCAGCGATGGGCCATGGAGGACAGGGTGACAACGCGACCCTGAGGGGCCTCCTTCAGCCGGTCCAGCAGCAGACAAGTGAGCAGGAAGTGGCCCAAATGGTTGACCCCAAACTCGATCCCAAACCCATCCTCTGTGCGCCCATCTGCCACGAGACCTGAGACAGCATGTTTAAAATAAACAAATAAATAAGATTGTTATAGTGAGACCATAATGGCTACTACTATTATTAATAGCTTTACTATTATAACATTTATTTACAGGTACTATGGAAGTGAAGCCTACCAGCGTTATTGATGAGCAGGTCCAATCCGGACTCTGTCTTTAGGAATGTCTGGGCAAAGGTGCGGACGGCCTGGAGACTTGCCAGATCCAGCTGCATGTACACCACATCGGTACTTCCGGTCTCCTAATGATAAAATGTTAGACAGCGGTGAATATTTACAATGTAGCACAGTAACAGATTATTGTCTTATGGATATATTTATATTAAAATGCGCGGTGCGAAAGAATTTAAAGCAGAACACATACTCGCTTGATATCCTCCATAGCCTCTTCAGCCTTTTGCCTGTTTCGGCAGGCCAGAATCACCCTTGCTCCTCTTCTCGCTAATTCAGTGGCGGTGGCTTTCCCAATTCCAGTGTTTCCTCCTACAAAAGAGATCATTACATCCATCATGTGAAATAGATAGCAGATAACAGCAAACCAATACCAAAAGGTACTGACCACTTTCTTTCTCAAAGAAATACAAGTCGGTGTGGTCTCTGACTGCTTTAACACAAACTAAACTATTGACATAAGCCTGCCATTAAGCAAATTGTGTTCAATTCTTTTGCCATCAGGTCTACATTTTGGCGCCAAACCAATACCACTCAGCCCATATTAAAACTTTATTCTAATCTATTACAATGATCGCATAGACTTACAGTACCTGTTATGATGACTGTTTTGCCAACCATTCCAGTAGAACTCTTGCATTGGGATCTTTTGAAGAGCGTTTCCACCAAAACAACATAAACCCCGACTAGGACAACTACTGAAGCAATCAGAAGTGGAAACATCTTGTAATCGTCTGGTTGAAAGACGCTTCGTCCTTCTCAGGTGGAAATGATAGGAGCCGATGACCGCAGTGGGTTTTGTAGCGGCTGACTCCATGCCTGTTTTACCGGTTTCCCACTTTCCAGTACTGAGCTACAGCAGGAAAACCGGTCTAGGCTTTACTCTTCTCAACCTTGCCAACAAAATGAACAAGAGAGAGAAAAACAGACTATTTACTCATGGAGTTTGAAGTCTTTAGTCGCTTAGGCTTCTTAAGCGGCTTCCGGGAACGACCTTTATCCTGCTTAAATTAATATAATTTTTAATAAAATAGGGTACCGTATAAAGGAAATATTATTGACATGACATGCTGACGTTGCACGTCTTTCGTAGACTGCAGCAATGTGGGAAACGCAATTAACCCAAAACATGACCTCACCGTCAAACCACCACGTACCCTATCTTGGAATGTAGAACTACAATTACCGCAACTTCTCCACGTAATATTACCTAACCGACCTGCGTGCATTAGAATGGAATTAAGGATCGGCCCTCTTAACACCCTTGTTAGTGCACATTCTAGATACTAAACAGGGTGGCGCGGACACTTTCGCGGATAATGTAGGTTAGAGGACACACAGGAGGGGGTTTGCTCCTCACTCATGTGAATCTGACACATAATACAACCTGATGTGGCCTACAGATATAGCTGAAACCATGAGAAGCAGGACTGAAACAAATGGTGTGGTTTGAAATGATGGGCTTCACAATTAATCACATTTTCATCTAAGTCACAATTAGAACTACTGCCGTTATCTCATCACTAAGGACACAGTCATGCAGCTTAACTCTGTCCCTAATCTTTATAGGCTACTAGGCCAATATGACAAAAAATCACCATGATAGGCCTATATTTTCTACGGAAGCCGAGAGAGGCCATGGTCTCAATCATTTTTTTTTCCACCTTGTTATCCCGAGATAACTGGATAATTAATTAGAGATCTCGAGAAAACAACACAATTAACTAATGATCTCGAGAAAACAAAACAACTATTCAGTGATCTTGAGAAAACAAACACAATTATTTCATGATCTCGAGAAAACAAAACTATTATTTCATGATGTAGAGATTGATTATGGGTCATTCAGGTAGCGGCACCAAGACGTGAATGCTGACTTCGGGCTATTTCTCATTCTTTGTAAACGCAACTTTAGTCGGATTCTCCTGGCCCGTTCATACGTTTAGAGATAAAACCTACAACCTCAGCTGGATCACTGTATCTCCGTCGAAACGAAGCTTGGCCAGTCTTCTGCGGAGGTGGCGCGGACTGATTTTGACATTATCCCTTATTAAAAGACTGCAATCTCTGTCTGTGTCAAACCCTGATCAAAATATTGCCTTATTAGGTGATCGATCATTCCAGACATTCTTGACTAAAGTTGCGTTTACAAAGAATGAGAAATAGCCCGAAGTCAGCATTCACGTCTTGGTGCCTGTTTTCTCGAGATCTCTAATTAATTATCCAGTTATCTCGGGATAACAAGGTGGAAAAAAATAATTGAGACCATGGCCTCTCTCGGCTTCCGTAATTTTCCCATGTCATCTGATATCGATTTTTTATTACAATTTTTGTTACCTTCTCATACTAACAGTTTAAGGGCATCTGGACTGAAACCTGAAGGTGTAAGATTTTGGTGTATTTCAGATTGACTTTACAGCTGAAGTCTCAGCTCACTGCGTTGTGTTTCCTAAATAAGCTAAAATATATATATTTAAAGGTTCAGAATAAATGACTTGACGTTCCGTTGCTTTGTATCAGGATCCATTAGTTATTACGTAGAGTAACAGGTTTTCAGATAATGGAAAATAAAAGAACTTATTTACAAAGAGTGAAGACTGAAACTTTGGCTAAGTATCTAAGTGTAACTGACTCAAACAGCAGTCTCCCTCGAGGTTGAGACAATCCGGATTTCTGTTAGATGTTGCCTTTCTAGCGTTCCGATCCTTCTCCCAGAATGTGAGAAAATTGGGGCAACACATCGGCACATCCTGCCTCAACAGGTCTCTGGTGTAGGCTACTGATTAGGGTGACCTCCTAGGGTGACAAAGCCTATAGAGTGTCTCCTTTGAAAAGACACAAGGAAAAACACAATCAACTGGCCTTCAATAATTGTAAGAATTAGCTCTAAGAATTTGTAAAAAATCACCAGAATTCAAGGCAAAGACATATCTCACATAGGCCTACTGGCTGTATTTGCTCCATGTCACTTTGGCCATAACCACGTCATTGGCACACAACTGACATTGCCAAACCTTATTTATAACAATTGACATTAGTGGTGGGTATCTGCCATGTGATCAATTAAATATGCCCAAGGCTGATCATCGTGGTTGACCTGAATTTTATCATGATCTTCATTTGTGATCAATAAATCGCCCAGCCCTACTTACACCTACATAGGCTACATCTATGACTTTTATATCCATGGCATCCTTCCTGTGTGACAGACACTGGGCATGTTTCACTTGGCTGCAAAATGGCTGGCTGGCTTACTATAATAACAAATGAGATTGGGTGACATTTGCCAGAGCCATCAACAAGCAGCTGGCATAATTTAGTCCAAACTGAACTGCCTCTACAAGATAAGGACTCTTGTGTCTTTAAAAGGATACAAGACTCTTATCTTCATTCTTTTATATTTGATCTAATTAGTAATAATAGCAATAATAATATTAATAATGATAATAATGCTGTGGGCTGGGCTGTGTCTCGCTCATCTACAGCAGTCTGGCATTGCTATTTATGTGCATAACTAGACACAGACAGGCTGCTTGAAGCCCAACAGAGAGTATCTGTGTATAGAGCCGCCATGTTTGGCTGATTGCCCATTGCATACTTTAACGGCTAAAGGCACATCTATGGAGAGGGAGAAGGATCAACGGTCAGTGAATGGCTACATTGATTGTGTGAGAGACTGAGAGAGATTGTGATCCGCTTCCTTCTTCCCCGCTGTGCTTAGTCAGCGGACTTTAATCTCGCCTCTAGAGTATGATGTTGTTTGTGTGGGACCAGTACAGAGTGTACAGTGCACTGCATACGTTTCTCAACACAGGAAAACATGTTTGCTTTTCTTATTCTCACCTTTGTCGTAGTTCTGATAATATGTTTTATTTTGCATCATAGATTTTTCAAACTGCCAATGTGCAAATGTTCAACTCAACTCCATGGGAAAACTGTTATCGTAACAGGTAAGTCATTAAAGGCATAAACATATGACTAGGAAGCCAAACCTTTTAAGTTTAAGACTGCACCCATATGCTGATTTAAACAAGTGGAGAAGTGATGATTTATGTTTATAGCTTAAACAAGTAAGTTCTCGTGCACATGAAATGTTTCTTATTGTCGCATATTGCATTGATATTGTTTGAGCATGTTTGCCTGATGTCTTGGCGCCATGCTGTGTGTCACTGTGCGTACTATGTCATATGGCTTTGTTCTGAAACACAGGATCTAACTCTGGTATTGGGAAGCACACAGCCCTGGACTTAGCTAGAAGGGGTGCTAAAGTCATTCTTGCCTGCAGAGATCAACAGAGAGCTGAAGCAGCTGTCACAGACATTAAACAGGTGAGGAAACAATTACTAATAGATAACCTGGATAGGATTATCTACAATAATAGATAACCTGGATAGGATGGTGAAACTGTCCATAAAAGTTCAGTATTTGACTTTTAAAGAACAATGAAGAGTGTATAATTAATGTGTTTTGGTAACAAACTAGAACTCTTTCTAGAGCTACAAATTATGACGTACATACTGGTATATGTAGAAAACCTTTACAAATCCACATGCTTACAGTTATTTTATGCTTTCAGTTTCAATTATTATTACCATGCAGTATATGCCACTTTAAAAGGCAGCTTTGCAGACTTTTCTTCAGTGTATTAATTTTGTGTTAAATTACCTACTAGTGCATGACACAGACACTATCCCCCTTTACTTGCCTACACATTCCTCATTTTCTAACTCACACTTTTCTGTTTGCGTAATGTGATGCCACCTTTCTACAGTCCTCATATAGCCTATCATTAAACAAACAACACATACAGAAGCAACATGCTCACTTGAATTCAGTTTTTCAGTTCAGAATTTAGATTTAGTTTCTTTTGAGATGTTGGGAGATTCTTGTGACTTTATGTCAAATCAATGGAGTTGTCATTAGTCCGTCAACTCTGGCAGGTGGCAAGGCCTGTAAACAAAGTTTTAAATTGTAGTGATTTTAATTTGGTGGCTCTAGCCATAGCCTCGACATGTCATGCAGGCACCAAAATGCAGACACAAGACTTGCTTTCAACATCCTCTTTACATTTTTAACCTTATTAGCATTCTGCTGTTAAGCTCTTTTGTCTTTCTCATAGAGGAGTGAAAGTAATGAAGTGGTGTATATGCATCTGGACCTAGCAAAGCTGAGTTCTGTGCGGTCATTTGCTGAAAACTTCCTCAAAAGAGAGGCTAGACTTGATATTCTCATCAATAATGCTGGTAGGCTACATAAACTTGTTTTTACTGTTTTTAAGTGAAATATTATTATTGTTATTTAGTTAGCTTATGTTATTTTTCTAACATGTACTTTCTGATGCAGGGATTGCAATTGATGGGAAAACAGAGGATGGCTTCGGAATGATCTTTGGTGTCAATCACCTTGGACATTTCTTATTAACCCTTTTGCTACTGGACCGTCTGAAACAATGCGGTCCCAGCAGAATTGTGAATGTATCGTCAATGGGTCATCGGGCGGCAAGCATCGACTTTAACTGTCTCAGCACCCATAGAGATCTGGCTGTAGGATACTCAGGTTGGAATGTTTTTGCTGTTTACTGCCAAAGCAAACTGTGCAATGTGCTTTTCACACATGAGCTGGCCAAAAGACTTCAGGGAACAAATGTAACCTGCTACAGCCTTCACCCAGGTCAGTGCGATTCCAGGAACCTCAAACTTGACAGCGCTGCTGTAGAACACTACCTGCTATGTAATGTACCAGATAAGTCATTTGAATCTAATGTCAGAAACTGACAGAATGGCAGAACAGTCTTTCTTATTTTCAATAATCAACAAACATTCATTAATGTTCATGGATGTGTGTGTGGGTGTGTTGCATTTTTTTTATTTATTTGAGGACGAATCGCCCTGGTAAGCCTCCCTTTATCTATCTTCATGTTTGTGACAGGCGTGATCGGGACAGACATCGCCCGGCATGGTGGAGCATTGTGGCGGAGGCTCTGGTTGCTCATGGGCACGCTCTTCTTCGCAGACGTGGCGTCGGGCGCTCAGACCACCCTGTACTGCGCCCTGCAGGAGGGCATCGAGCCCCTGAGCGGACGCTACTTCTCCCGCTGCAGTGAGGAGGAAGTGGGCCCTAAGGCCAAGGATGACGCGGCGGCCAAGAAACTCTGGGAACTGAGCGAGCGCTTCTGTGGCCTGTCATGAAGGCGGGACTGAGGGCATAGTTGAGAGGAACTGCTTTGCTAACTGCCATGGTCAAGGTCAAGGTATCTTTAATGTCCTCAGGGGGCAATTTGTTATGCCATGATTATACAGTGAAGGGCCCCACACACTTAGCCTGATAAACCAGCCCCTCGTACTTCATTTCATTTTGTACAGAGGGTCTGGCAGTGCTGTATTGAGAAACGGTTTCTTCCTGGAGGTGTGGACTCTGAAGTTTAAAACAAGTGGCTCTGCCTTTACCCAATCGCTAATGTCTGGTTGTTACGTTTGCAATTAGCAAACACTGCTGACCACAGCATGGCGATTGCGATTCGGATTAATTTTTGTCTCACCAATTTATGCCATGCACTCGTGGTGTGCACCATGTGTGTAGAAGAATACCACAGACCTAAAATAGCCTTTTCCCTTTAACTCTTTAATAATTAGTTGATTATACCAACATTTTTTATACCAACACTTTAATACCATTTTTCTAATATCTCCTCTGCTAGCTGCTAGCCCTCCATGCCCTTAGTACACTGTAAAAACCTGGTCCTCTTACACACCCTAATGTCCATTAACTAGAAACAAACAACATGAATGCAACCCCTCCTCCTATCAACTGTGTGGAGTTTTCCTGGAGAACACTAAAGGCAGGGGTGAGCTACACATCTCTCTGGCACGTTTTATTTGGTCCTTGATCAGACCATCAATTGTGTTGGACAAAAGAGTTTGCTAAGAGACTGAAACATCAACTAGACAGAATATCCATCAGCATTCACTGATAACATCAAATTTTTCTCAATGAAGTTCATGGCCAGGTAACATGTGTGCCTTGAATTTAGTCTAAATGTATTAATTTACAGCAAGCAGCAGCATTCTAGGCAAGCAATAAAACCCAAATTGAATGTTCTGAAGTGGTAGTACCTCAGATGTCCACTGGACAATGGCTGCAGAAGTGTGCTTTAGGCCCCTACTTTAAAAAGTGCAATTTCACAGTGGAAATATACATTTAATTATTATTACAGTTTAATGCACAGACAATTCACATTTAATTTCACAGAATGCACTGCCAGAAATGGGGGGCTATAGTGCCTGTAACTACTGTAAATACTTTAAAGGGCCCCAAGCCTCAACCTGATTCATAACTTCCCACGGTCAGGGATGCTGTTTAAAAATGGTTGTGTCGGCGGGCCCCCTAGTGGAGAATAGAGACATAGCAGGTGGGTGCAACAAACAGGACGAAATTTGACTTTTTTATGCCTAACTCAAGTAATATTTGTTGACATTAAAGAACCTACACTCAAAACAAAGCAGCTACACATGCACTGGCTTACGTAAAAATAAAACCATCACATCAAATCCAGGTGAGTGAAAGGAAAATGTAACATGGATTCAATGTGCAGAAAGTTTTAATATCATTATTTTGCTTGGGTACTAGAGACTGTGTGGGGCCTGTAAATTCCCCACCCTTTTAAGTGGGGAGTGATGAAAAAAGTTTGAGAGTCACTCCTTTAAACAAACCGGTACCCCCTGGAAATGAAGTCGCTGCTCCCAGTGCAAGGCAAGCTCAATCAAAAAGCTTTCGTGTACCCCCTGTGATACTGTGTGTTACTGAGTACCCCCTGAACCACGGACAGATTGCCATGAATATTTTTGTGTCATTACTGCTGCAAACAAAATGTTAACACACCTTTTATGGTACATAGTAACGTAGCGGCATTAGGTGGTATCTGAGATAGGTTGAATGTATTATCATCTTCCAAATATGATAATATTGTCTTTATGGTCGTGAGAGTTGAGACCCATTCAAAGATTTATTTGCGTACCCCCTAAAGTCTCCCAAGGGGTACTTGTACCCGAGTTTGACAGCCCCAATTCTATGTTAAGATGGCACTGCAAGCTCATTGGCTTTGGGAACTTTGTTTACATCATGCCCAGTAATGACAGAACAACTACAATTCAAACTTCTTTAAGCGTCATGTGGCAGAAAATCCAAAAGCCTTATAACACAATGCATTAAATTAGGCTGTTTTTTTTCAGTGATTCTGGCTGTCTGTAATACTTTACACTTTATCTTTGTAACATGTCTCATTTAACAATAAAGCACAACTTAATTCTCTGGTTCTCCACAAATCCGTTTTATTTCTGGGTTACACTTGCATTATATAGAACAGATGATGAAATGACGCATTAAATCCAGCCTGAATCAGGCAAAGTACGCCTAGATTTCAGTTATTGCTGCATATTATGTGTCTACATTTAGTTTTTCTGTCCGTGTGTAATGCTATCTTCATCCTACCAGGTCTCTGCCTTGTCTGACTGGAACTTGATGCTGAGGTCTGCTGTCACAATAAAGGACTTGTCAACAGGGACCTCGTAATTCTCAGAGATGGTCTTCTGGCATTCATTGCCGCTGCCCTCTAGGTAGATGCTGGCGTAATTCATGCCTTCTCCTTCAAAATGGAAGGAGTCGTCTGGCAGGATGCTTATGTAGGGGATGCTACAGTCTTCTTTGAACGCCAGTTTTCCTGCCTCTCTGCCTTTTATCACGATATTCCCTGACTGCATTTTCTCACTATCACAATAAACACGAAGGGTCCTCCCTGTGGCATTGAAGACACTGCGGGTGCTCAGTTCGCGGCGTATCCTCACAACCATATTACCTCCGACATAATTGCCAGAGATGTTGCTGTTTGTTCTGTGGAGAATGAGAAATGTGAGAGAGTAGTTAAATGAAGCTGTAACAAGTATAAACTACCTTTTTAAGTTCTCATGACATTCTAAAACATCCATGCTCACCCTATAATCATAGTGGGAAATGTTCAGGAATGGTTTAGATTTCTAAGAAGAAAGCAGATTGATTTAATATAAATATTTAAGGAATAGCTTAAAACTACTGTCCCAGGTGTTCTTCTGAAGAGAAAGTGCCAAACATGAGTTTAATTTTATTCAAGAATATATTAATTTTATCCAATAATAGTACATTAAAAGCCATTCTGGCCTACAGTTATGTTTTCCATGGTTCATTACAGAGTAGTTTGTAGCTGACACCCTACCCCTAGGCTGAGCCCTCAGAGACTATGATCTTGGGTAAGGGGTTAGCCTAAAGGCAGTAGAGGAATACAAACACGGGTTATTAAGTGCACAAATTAAATAAAAGTGTGGCAATGAACTGGATATGAACCTTGATTAGGTTACAGGGGAAGAATTGGACACGAACTCAGGTTCTGGTATACATATACGAGTTAATTGGATACAAACCCATTATCAAGTTTGACTTCGTAATTTTCAGCGATGGTCTGCTCACAGTCATCTCTGTCGGTGCTGCTCTCCAAGTAGATGGCGGTGTACCTGGTGCCTTTCGGCAGAAAACTAAAGGAACTGTTCACATTTATGGCCATGCAGGAGATGCTGCAGCTGTCTTTGAAGATCAGCTTTCCGCTGCTGCCCTTCCTCACGATGTCTGCCTGCTCTATTTTATCCTTGCTGTAGTAAATGCGAATGGTCCCCCCCGTAGCGTTGATGACGCCATAACGGTTTTCAGTGTTTATAGTTACGTCGCCAGTGTTGCCAGAGATGCCGTGGTTCCCCATTATTTTTTTCAGTGACAAAGATCTGTGAAGAAAGCATAAAAGAGTTTGTGATGCTCTGTTGATTTGCTAGGAATTAAAAACTGCAATTTTGAAGTATATTTTCAGGATCTTGTGGGAATTTACAGCTGGATAAGTGCCTCACTTATTAACTCTATTTACCCTTTTGTATCACTACTGGAGTCTGCAGCAATGAATGTCATTACTGAGTATTCGGATAGAAAAAAAAAGAAAAGACAAGATTTTCCTGGTGTCAAATATGGAAAATACTAGTGACAGAATGGTATAGATCCTGTATAGGCATTGCTCCTTGCGTCATGTCAACCCCCCCCCCCCCCCCCCAACAGACATCGTGGCTCAAGCCTCCCCCCCAACACAGACACCTATGCTCTCTGACTCATGCCCCCTCACCGCCTCCCCTCACACACAGCTGTCACATCCCCCCTGCCCCCCTACCCACTACACACACATCACACACCATATAGCCTTGCTCCCCACCTGAAGCCCCCCTCCACACACACACAGGAAACAGCTCTAGTGCCCCCCATCGCCCCTCACCCTCCCCTCCTCACACACAGCCCCCACAGCTCTCTCCCCCACACACACAGCACACAGGACACAGCACTCACGCCCTCACGGCTCAAGCCCCCCTCCAACATGCACACAGCACATAGCTTTGCTCCCTGCTGCCCTCAGCCCCTCTCCACACACGTTTGTCCAACCCCACCGTCTAGACTCACAATCAACAGTTTCACTGCATGTACTACTACCCAGTATGTCTATGCATGTGACAAAAAAATATCCTTGTAACCTTCTATCCTTGTATCCTTATTTCCTTGGTGTCACAGTAAAAAAAAAGTTTTTCCTTTGATAAGGCAGTTATTTAAAAGTAATTAAAAAAATGTAGAAAATTTGAAAAAGCTTTTTAAGATCTAAAACGTGTGCAAACTGCAGTTTAAATATGGACCACTGTCAAAGGCAAAAAACACAGTACCCCTTTTACTTAAATTGTTTTGTTGTGCTGTCAGTCGAGCTTCTTCATGAAAACAAGGGGCTGAAAACATTTACAGTACTTATATGTTTAATGACAAAACAGTAACTGGGAGAATGTCAATGCTCATTGAAAGCTTTCCGTAGTACCTAGGTAAAAATCTACAATCATACCTCACAACCTCACAGGCTCACTTTGGTGATAGCCTATTTTTTCATTCTTTATTTATTCAGGGAGATTGACTAAGCACCAGATTAAAGTCAGAAGAAGAACATACCTGCTGCCCTCTTTCTGTGTGGTTTTCTCTGTTGGCAGTTTTGCCACTGCGTCACCTTTTTTAGACAAGCTTAAACAGGAAGTTGTTTTTTTTTAATGAATTCCGCTGAATTTCGTGTTTTGTCACTAGGGGACATCACACACTTGCCAAACCATAGGCTGTAAAATGGAAATATAACTAACTAACTAACAGATATACAGTAACCTTTAACCTTAAACCTTGTAAGGTTTTCACATCCATACCTCAGTGTCTAAGTGTCTAGTTAATTACCTACACATCAGTGTGATTTAACATGGCATGACAATTTTGTCAGGGCCCAGTATTAACTTTGAGAACTCTATTAACTATTAACATGATTATTGGGGGGTGGGGGTGCAAACTTGTATTCCTTCTTAGCTCCCACAGACACCATTTTGTTTTCCATCTTGTCCTTAATCTTTCTTATTTGACATACACACGATAACCTTCCATCAGTCTTTTCCCATACACATCGCACGACGGCAATTGCTCATTACTGCTAACCACTTTTAAAAGAATCCCATCTTCTCTTCATTGTCCAGTAAATGTAAAAGTGTCATACAACTTAAACAATGTCTGTTTTATCTTCAGGCTTGGCAAACTATCTCCATGTTTCAGAACGCTTTTATGAAGATCAATGCAACATGTAGAATTGGGGCATTTAACTGATGTTAATTATTAAATGTGGGCAATACAATTATTCAGCAAATGTTTGCTCAGAAGCTGTACCTGGATCAACTCCTAAAAGACAGAACTAACACACCAGTGCAGGACTAGGGACAAATATTTTCCCAGTGCTCCTGTTTTGGGCCACAGGCTGAATTAAGTTTTAAATAGGCTAGTGTCAAACCCATCTTTCCTACAAGCGAATTTGCTTAACATTTGAATTCTAACAGAAGGTTGTTACCTGTACTATTTGTGCTATTTGTATGGAGTAAGATTACTTCCAAAAAGACGTATCCATGATTCTAGCCATTCGTACTCGTGAGGTTAAACATTTGTACGTCAGTAAAAACAGTTGTACACAAAATTCTGCTGTCATACACATAATTGTTAGATGTTGTGGAGGTTAGGACTGTATTTATGTGGGTATGAATCTAAAAGCTGTGAGTGCAAAGTCTTGTGAATACGACTGTAATTTCTACGACTACGAATTCTTCCTTGTGAACACGAATTCAGATTTATGGGTACGAAGAAAAAAGTGGTGAAATGACGTCAGAGACAGGCCACAGGGGAAAGCAATCGATTCCCGATTGTTGGAAACGCGCATGCGCCAATTCAAAAAAAAGGCGGACGGCGGGGAAAGCAGCGAAGCTACCGGTGAAAAATCAAAGGTAAAGACCACAGAATGTTTAATGATAAGTCAACGACACATCCCACATGTTTATATTTATTTAATGGAATTGCACTGTTTTATATAATAAACAGCTTATGAAGGTACAGACTTAATTCTTTGCTGACGCTGACTTGGTCTCTAGTGCATTCGTTTACAACGACGCTAGCAGCTAGCGGGAAGTCAAGTCAAGTCAAGTCAGTCAGTCAGTCAGTAGATCATTGCTAGTAAATACAGTTCATGAGTGCCATCAAGTCCCGTACCATTTATGTAGACAGTTTTTACAGACCGCTGAACCGGAACCCGTGTGAAACCGGCTATTGGGCCAGATGGATTGTCATAATATGACGAGTATATTTGTGTAGTCTTATTGGTCATAACCAAGAGATTCTGGCTAACGGGGCGCGTTTGTGTCGCGGTGCTACAGAGAGGGGAGTTTGGATACAATGCGGTTATTCCAACTCCAAGTAGGTGGGTTAGGGATAGACGTCGGTAAATCAAGCCAGATGAAGTTGTAAATCTCTTAGAGAGTAGCCTGCTCGCTTTCTGTAGTTAGAGAAGAGGATTCCAGGCTCTTCTTTTATCTCTTTTGCCACTACTGGGTTAACTCTTCTCTAACTACAGAAAGCGAGCAGGCTACTCTATTAAGAATAACCGCACTGTTTCCAAACTCCCCTCTCTGTAGCACCGCGACACAAACGCGCCCCGTTAGCCATAATCTCTTGTTTATGACCAATAAGACTAGACAAATTATTCGTCGTCATATTATGACAATCCATCTGACCCAGCCGGTTTCACACACGGGTTCCGGTTCAGCGGTCTGTAAAAACTGTCTGCATAAAATGGTACGGGACTTGATGGCACTGATTAACTATATTTACTCTCAATGATCTAACTGACTGACTGCTAGCGTCGTTGTAAACAAATGCACTAGTCCAAGTCAGCGTCAGCAAAGATGAATAGAAACCGGACTTATACATGGACATATTTGTACACGAATTAAGTCTCTACCTTCATAAGCTGTTTGTTATATAAAACAGTGCAATTTCATTAAATAAATATAAACAGATGTGGGATGTGTCGTTGACTTGTCATTAGACATTCTGTGGTCTTTACCTGTGATGTTTCATCCATAGACATACTAGGAGCATGGGGCGTTACTGCCAATAGGCGCTGACGAGACGCGGAGCCGCCAAAGCTTAATCCGTTTGACAGGACAAATGAACTGTTAGCGCATTTTATTAACAGTACCTCGCTAAACACCACTAATTTTAAACTGTCTGTATCGCTAGTAGGTTATAGTAGGCTATAACAAAGGCTTCTTGAAGGCTTTCATTATTCTTAATTAATTAAAGAGCAACTGTCTCTGCTCCCAAATCCCCTCAGTAACAACACACATTGATAAAATAAACATATGACATGTGACAACTGCGAATAATTGAGCAGTTGTCTCAAGTTTATTTGCAGCCCCTTCTATTTTTTTTTCATTTTCTGCTCCGTATAGCTTGGTGGGTTAATTTAAAGACTTGACTCACAACAGCATCAAACTTTTACAATCAGGTTGTTGTGGGATAAATCGCCTGCAGTGTAGGCTTGGTGCAACTGTTTCTACCTTCTGACATTGAACTACAGGCTGTTTTTTGTATATATCGGTAGTTCAGCCCAAGACTTTTCGTCATGTTTATTAAATAAATCTGTGACTGCATCCGACCCACCTAAACGACGTCACACAGCCTATTGCTAAAATCAACATACACCTGTTTAATGTAGCCTGAATCAGTGATTCTGGTCGCCAAATTATTTTTAGCATGTTATTTCGCCAGGTGAAACTAAGAACAAAATAAAAATCAAATCTGTTTTTTTTTTTTTTTTTTGTAGGCTATTCATAGGCGCTGTTAGTGTTCAGCTTATAGAGAGGGCCGTGGTGCAAAAGAAGGGCAACTTACGGCGCATAGAGAGACTGACAAATGACAGATAAATGCCTGTTTGTTTATATTACCTTTGTGTTTATTGGTTAAACATGGTTATGTAATGGTTATGGTTATGGAATTTAGACAGCGATTCACGGCTTCTTGTAGGCTACAGTTTTGGTTAGCGGTTCTGTTTTGAAAAGTTGAGACGGTGGGGTTGGGCGCGCTGGCTGCCAAACGGGGTCATCCCTATGTTCCCCGGGTCCTATGTTCCCCGGTATCGGGGAACAAGGGTCCGATGTTCCCCGCTCAATCCATACTGTGGCCACGCATAGGCGTTGCTTGTTGTTGTTGTTCTGTTTGTTCGCCACTGTTTCGTCACATGCCTAACAATGGCTACTTTTAAGCGTTGCAATATGCACTAGTTTTCTTTTTGATGATTAGTCCATATTATTTTTTTACAACTTGCCACGCTGTTTATTAAATAAACTGCAGAACATTGCAATCGCTGTTTATTTAAAACGACAAAAGAAACTGCAGAACATTGCTATAAACTGCAAAACATTGCTATACTCTTATTATTTGTGCCTGTTTGCTTACTAAAACATAAACATACATGGCTATACAGGCTATACATATTGCAACTTTTCTGCCAGTTCAGCTCGCCTCTGCTGCAGCAGCAGGTACATCGGGGTTCAACGCGTTGTGCGCCGAAAGCGGTACAACAACGTCAGAAGACGGGAAACAAAAGCCAAGCAAAAGCCAACAAACTCAAAGGAAACATCAAAAATAAACGGAAGGTATAGGTCCATCAAACCATTAGTCCACTAGTTTTCTTTTTGATGATTTGTCCATATTATTTCTTACAACTTGCCACGCTGTTTATTTAAAACGACAAAAGAAATCGTAAATAAACTGCAGAACATTGCAATCGCTGTTTATCTAAAACGACAAAAGAAATTGTAAATAAACTACAGAACATTGCTATAAACTGCACAACATTATGTTCTCATTATTTGTGCCTGTTTGCTTACTAAAACATAAAAATACATGGCTATACAACACGGTCTCACCCCCTTTCGCTATACAGGCTATACATGTTGCAATTTTTCTGCCAGTTCAGCTCGCCTCTCTGGCACAGCAGCAGGTACATCGGGGTTCAAAGCGTTGTGCGCCTCTAAAATAGCTTTTCAACAATGCGCCAGTGACGAAAAAAGGACCTTTTTATTGATCAAAGGCGTAAATTATGCCTCCTCATAATAGCATCTGGTGCGCTTTGCGCCAGACTCGCTGACCCGCCCGTCACGGCGCAATGTCATCTGCTATCTAGACAACGTGATTTTTTGCCTGAAAAAATGAACGTTGCGCTGGCACAGAATAGCAATGACAGCATGGGCATGTCGCGAATACACAATGCGCTGCGGCAAAATAGGGCCCATATTGTCTGAATAAAATGTAGGCATGTGACGAAACAGTGGCGAACAAACAGAACAACAACAACAAGCAACGCCTATGCGTGGCCACAGTAGCCTATTTGGATTGAGCGGGGAACGTCGGACCCTTTTTTGGAAAGAGGGTATCGGGGAACATAGATAGGCTACGCTCCCCTGTCAAACGACTCGTTTTATGTACAGATCTGCTCTCCACTCTCGCATAGTCACAATGGAGAAAAAAACCATGAAAAAAAATTCTGGGCCACATTCATGGTATTAAAAAAAGACAAGAGGGAAAGAGAAAATGGCAGATAGAATAAGGAAGAAGTTGCGCTTGGAAACACTGCAAGTATAGGATGCATTTTTTCTCTGACAGGTTGAGGGCAGCATTGGTTGACTAACGTTGCTTTTCCATAAGGTTACAATTGAGTTGCTAAACTACTTTACGTTGCGTTTTAGTTTGCTGACTAACACTGGCTGAAATGTTTTGTAGATATTGTTGCAATAGTCCTTGTTCAAACGTTTGACGTCGTTCGTGTTGTCTTTCTGCATTCCATCCACCTGCTATAGGCCTATAGCTTCATATTGAAGTTAGCACAACAAGCAAAACTGCTATTGTGCTGTTGTTCAGTATGTAGTCATCCTAGTTCTCGTTTGAAACTTGTTTTAATAAATGTTCATTGTTAACATTACATTCGGTGTGGTCTCCCTTACGTTATCTCTGCTCTGAGCCAATTGGGCATAATACATTACATATCTAGTATATATAAACACCTGAGCGCTTTTATATCAGCTGAAACCACCAATCTCGTTCAATGCATAGAGATTAAAAACAAATTCTATCCTACCCAACAACATAAATATTTGAATATTGTTACTTGAATGACTTATTCATGATCACAAATAGGCTTCGCTGTATGCTTAGACAGTCTGATCCCCGCTCCAAGATGGCGGCCGTATTTCTCGTGTCCCAGCAACCAATGCTCCGTCTATGGTCTATGGTTTTTTGAATTGGCGCATGCGCGTTTCCAACAATCGGGAATCGATTGCTTTCCCCTGTAGCCTGTCTCTGACGTCATTTCACCACTTTTTTCTTTGTACCCATAAATCTGAATTCGTGTTCACAAGGAAGAATTCGTAGTCGTAGAAATTACAGTCGTATTCACAAGACTTTGCACTCACAGCTTTTAGATTCATACCCACATAAATACAGGCCTAACCTCCACAACATCTAACAATTATGTGTATGACAGCAGAATTTTGTGTACAACTGTTTTTACTGACGTACAAATGTTTAACCTCACGAGTACGAATGGTTAGAATCATGGATACGTCTTTTTGGAAGTAACCTTACTCCATATATTTGTTTAATCAATAAACACACTTGGGAAAAAATAATCCTGACATAATCTGTTTGTTACTAGAAGATACAGTGAAGTAGAACCTAAACAATTTACATACTGACAGTCTAATTAGTTACATTTTCAAAGATCCAGCCTTAACTAATATGGCCACTGTTGACCATAGGCCGATGCTGACTTCCATTGCTTAATGGCTTTATAGAGTTTTGTTAGAACTTTTAGAATGTTAAACCACAAATCCTCATTTTACGGTAAATGCCTCACCAAGCAGTTGACTTTGTATGACTATCTCAAACATTAATGTCTGGTTCAAAGAAACAGAAACACCATTCTTAGAGTTAGCGACGTGTCCATTTTTTTAAGAAACTAGCGAATATGTTGAAATACAAGGTCTGGCTCCTGTTTTGCATATCACCAAGAACATATTTGTTTGAGATAAGAGAGAAATAGGAACATGTTGCAGGTACTCGTCACTGAGAAAGGACAGAAAACTGAGTTTCCAGTTTTAATGGCAGTGTATTGTGAAAGCAGTGAAGATGCTTGTGTAATTCAGAAAGAGTCCCAAGGCTAGGCTTTCCCTTCATGCTCTCTGTCTTTTCAGTAAGCACTGGAGCATGTTGGTTAAATTATTATGACAACTTTGGGCATATGGCCTTGAGATACACAAACTCCAAAAAAAGAACCATGGGAGCAAAAGAATGATTTCAAGTTCAGTTTTGTTCATTACATCTTCAGAGATTTTGTTACAACTTAAGACTTAACTACACATGTACATTTGAGATTTGTAGGCCTTCTTTCATTATATGAGGTTTGTCAACTGTAGTGGTAGTCTTATAAATATGCAATTGGAAGGTATCAGATACATATGGATCTGCACAGTATGAGGGAATTGCATATGTATCTCATACCCTCTCATTAAGCACATTGGTGGTGCTATGTGCATCAGATGTTCATCATTGCCAATGCGCTTATCTCTAAAAACAGACACTTGATTCGCAGAACAGTTGCTTCATTCTGACATTTCAATATGTACACTAATTTCTGAGGATGATTTCTAAATGGAAATGTTGCTCAACCTTAAAACGGCAGCCCTCACACCATCTCTGCAGGACCTGCACTGGTCCACATAGCAAGAACTCAACTGGTTATGTTGTGTGTCAAGTTAAAGAAATAAATATAGATTAGGCATACATGGTTAAGAATCTGTAATATCAGAAACATTTTGCCTATTAGTAACTCCTACTCATATCCCCAAATTAGGGAAATAGTTGAATTTGAGTCCTGGCAGCAAAACAAGTGGGGCAGTGTCAATTGTCCCTATGTGTCATATGGTGTCATTTAGTTGAGTAAATGACCAGCCATTTGTTTGCAGTGTAGTCTGTTAATTGATGCTAGCTATTAATAACCAATGTCTATGTACAGTAAGGTATATTTATACTTCTTGATAAAATATTTTGTTCTATAAGTTAGCTGAGTATATTTGTTTCAAATGTGGTGTTTTCAGTGTTGTCAGTGTCGCTTTGGAGAAAAGCAAAATGGAGACATACCTGTAGGGTAGGGATCTTGCCACTGTACTTTGTATTATATCCTGGCCTTTGTGTGCCTGTCGTGGCATTTGTCTCCTCTATTATTTATTATTTATGTAGGCTATTTGTGATCTGTTGTGTTGTTGGATAAATGTTTTTAACAACCTGGGTGTGTCAGACTGTGTTGTGACAATATTAATCCTAATCTGTGTGTTTAAATTGAATGCATAAATTCCTAATAAACGATAAATAATTTAATAAATGTGCATCACAGTTTTTACAGTCATTTTTTCCCAAGACAAAAACTAAAAAAGAGTTATAGGGACAGGCTAATCCTTGTATGAATAAAAGTCTGCAACATTAAAGCAACCTTTTCTCCGGAGAGCCTGCTGACTCACTAATGCACTAATGGTTATTATTCATTGCTTTTTCTCCATAGCTGACAACTCTTGCTACAGATGTTTGTTATCAGAAATGTACTGCATTTGTACTCTCCTGTGTATCATTATTAGAAATAGACATGGGAAGACTAAAGGGGAGAATATTTATACAGATTAATAAGGATGAATGGATCATTCTCTCTACTGAACGTCTGTCTGCCTGTCTGTTTCTGGGTAGCTCTGGAACTGGTCTTCATCCAATCAACCTCACACTTGGTAGGTATCTGGCTAGGGACCAGATCAAAAGAATTAACTGTAGAGCTGCTTAAATGCAAATTGGTAAAAAAAATATTGCTAAAAAACTACTATTACCACAACTTGATCTCTCCAGTACGGTATTTGGTATATGACAACATGATTGTGAAATTGTGGTAGTTGAAAAATAAGTTATTTTGGGCCACAGACACAGATGACTTTTATAGACTCTTGACACTTGCAGAATACAGAAATTGCTCACTTCAACACACACATATACAGTGCTAACACACAATGAAAATACACATGTTAAAAGTTGTGGCAAGTCCGCCTTCCTTATTAATATATGTATATATGGTGTTTTTTAGTTTACGCGAGTCAAACATTGGTGACGTCATACAGGTAGGTACTGGGCGGCATCTTTAAAGTGTCTGCAGGTAGCCCCGCCCTCTCTCTCTCTCACTCACTCTCCTGCTTTCCAGCGTGCGGGTCGTTTTTTGTGTCTGCTTTGCACAGCGTCTTCAGCAGGTATTGTGCTAGAGAGTGGCCGTTCTTGGCTTGGCCCACAGACTCGTTGCCTTTGTAAGTTCACAGCCACTCGTGGCGAACTGTTTTGTTTTATTGTCTGGTGGGTGACTTACACACTCGGTCTGTTTTTGCCGTCTTCGCTGAGCCCCGCTCTCAGCTGGTGAACTGTGTTTTTTTTTTGTTGTTCTGCTGGGTTTGCGGTGGTGAAGTGTGGGCTTGGGTCAGGTTGGAGGGCGTAAACACTGCGCAACACTGTTTATCGGTGTTTTGGCGTGCCTTGTCTTAGCTGCGCAACACTGTTTATCGGTGTTTTGGCGTGCCTTGTCTTAGCTACGTGGTTTTGTTTTTTTTGATGTGCTCAAAGGAGCCGACGTTTCGGATTCTCTCCGAACTTCAGCGTGCTCGGTAGAACGCCGTCACTTCAGACTCCTTGTTTTGCTCGCCTTCCTTGAATGTATAGCATCTTTTGGTATTTCTACTCTTGTTTGGTTTTCATCTGTTTTATGCAAACGGGAGTAGCCCGCTGTTTAGTTATAATGCCTGTGCTCCTATCAGCCTCTCAACACAAAGCAGTTTGGGTTTTCTTTGTATGGTGTTTTTTTGTAGCTGGAGCAACTGTTTAGTTTGTAAATGCTGATGAGAAAACCCTGTATGTGTGAAGAAAAACGAAAATAATAATGTGAGAAACTGAGTATTGACTCTTTGATTTTATTTCTGCACCAAGCCTTTATGACATATTGTTTTCAACAGTCTTATATTGTTTAATTGTTTAACTCCATTATTTAATAACACTGTCTGAGCGGTGGTTAAAAGAATCACCTGGCACCCCTGTCAGTGCAGCCCTGCACCACTACCGCCACAAAGTATTGGACAATTAATTTTGTGAATGTCAGCGTAAATTATCTGTGGGACTGCCTAGACCAGGGGTTTTCAAAGTGGGGGCCGCGGCCCCCTGGGGGGCCGTGAGGGGGCGCTAAGGGGGCCGCGGCAAATTGGAGGGAAAAGTAGCAAACCGAAATTAATAATTGAATAAATAAAACCAAAAAATATTCCCAATTGTTAAAAGCTGCATTATAATAATTTACCGGATATCTTAACATTACTACTATTACCGTTATTATTTTTATTATCCATCTTTCTAATTGGCTGGTATAGAACACATCCGGGTGATCACATAAACAAACTTGACCTTACAGTACTTACTGGTAGCCTTACGGGCCACATAGAATGTCATTAATGGCCTATGTTCAATTTTATGGATTAATGGTGAAATACAAATGTAATTGTTACTTCATACACAATAAATTCATTTTTTATTTAAAATGTTCATTTGTTTATTTTTAATTTTGTCACAGTAGCCTATTGGCACGGTGCTTACACACTTTTCTTCTCAGGGGGGCCTTACCTGGAATCTACTGGTCTATGGGGGGCCTTGTCATGGTAAAGTTTGGGAACCCCTGGCCTAGACCCTACTGTCACCACCGTAAGCAATGCCCTGTATGGATAGCGTTATCCATCCTCCTGGAGAGAGAGCAATAAAGGAGGTCGAGTCCCCAGAGGTCAAGCACTCCCATCATTTTCTGACTTATATTAAGTCATTTATAAACATATCTACATCCTCCTCCTGTTTGTCTGCTGGCTGTCTGTTTGAAGGCCTGTTGGTCTTTACACTTTCTGCTGTCCATGTCTCTACCTGCTCCCTTTCGTCGATCATCCTCTCTGTCTGCTTTACAGTGGCGTGCGCTCTCACTTTTTGTCAACGTGAACGCGCAGGGCGCACACAGATGGGGGTGCGTTGCAGCAGCAGTGTATTACGCAGCCCACACAACTGCCTCCTCAACTGCCCTGCTACCAGCCAGATTACACATGAATCAAATCAAGTGTATCGTTTGCCCCCTAAGCCTTACCGGTATTTATTTGTCTCTATTGTCTCGGTTAGCATGTTGGATTTGCTGATAAGGAATAATGTAAAAGCAATGGTTAACAATGAGGAACAGAGTGTTTACTAAGGAAAGGAAACCCAACAGTCTGCCTATTTCTATATGTTGTGTTTTACTGACCACAATGTATTTTATGGTGTTCCCAAGTAATGCTTTGTCATCTTATCTCTATTGTGGAGTTTGGAGTGACACACTTTTGTAATATCTCATCTCACAATGCAGCACAACTTGATTTTCTGGTTGTCCATTACTCAAATTTTATTCCTTAGTTATACATGACTTAATTGTACAGATGATAAAATACATCATGGAATGAGCTTAAATGTATTTCAATTTTAGTTATCACTGTACTTTCAAGAATGTTGGTAATCAACTTTGCTGCCCGTATTTAACGCCATCTTCATCCTCCCAAGTGCTTGCTCCGGCTTTCTGGAACTTGATGGTGAGGTCTGCTGTCACAATAAAGGACTTCTCGCTCGGGACCTCATAATTCTCACTGATGGTCTTCTCGCATTCATTGCTGCTGCCCTCCAGGTAAATGCAGGCATAACTGATGCCTGCTCCTCCAAAACTGAAGGAATCGTTTTCCAAGATGCATATGTAGGGAATACTGGAATCTTCTTTGAAAGCCAGTTTTCCGGCTCCTTTCGTCATAATGTCCCCTGGCTGCATCTTCTTGTCGTCGTAATAAACACGGATGGTCTTCCCTGTGGCGTTAAAAACACTGCGGTTGCCCACTGCACTGCGTACAGTTACAGTCATATTACCACAAACTCTATTGCCAGAGACACCGGAGTTTCCCATTGTTGCTTTCTGTGACAAAGACCTATGGAGAAAAGTTATAAGCATTATACATGCTGTCTAGATTCAATATATTCTAACAACAACCAACAAAAGAAGCAAATATACAAATATATTTTGTATAACATTAAAATCATTCAGTCAGCACTGCAACCCAGTCAGAACATTTGCATGCTTTTAACCAATGACTGTAATAACAGTTAAACATCTTATGAATTACCAACTAAACTTTCAGGTTCATTGAGTCTGTCACTAAGGGCATGTGGCAGATTGCACTCATGTAATGTACACAATATACACTCATGATACAGTTATACTATACATAAACATAAATGTCTCTGTGTGTGAGAGAGACAGAGACAAAGAAAGAAAGAAAGAAACAAAAAAGAAAGAGAGAAAAAAGAAAGAAATAAAGAAAGAAAGAAGGAAAGAAAGAAAGAAAGAAATACATATACACAAATACACAAATATGTATGTATTGTAATTCTTCTACAACACCATTTTGATGTGACACAACACAGACAGAAGAACATACCTGTTGCTCTGATTAAGTGTGTTTCACTCCACATACAGAAATTGCACCTTTTTATACACACAGAAGTAGGAAGTGTGAAATTTTCAGCAATACATAAAAAAATACTGTTGCCAGGGGACTTTCCACGGTTGCCAAATGTTTCACGTGCAGACACTCATACCTCACAATCTACCCCAACATAACATTATCAGGTACAGTATAATCATCAAAAAGATATTTATTCATCTTAATAACAATAGCAATGTATAAAATGAAGATTCTGTGAGCATCCAGTGGGGATGGGTGTCAGACTGACATTTATCTTCATCAGTGTTTCACTGAGTTACACCTATAACACACCTGCAGAAGGCTCAAACATGACGTCTGTTCTCCCAAACCCTCCCTTCTCCATACCTGTTCTGTAGGTGTCAGTGCAGGAGAAATTGAATTACTTATTCACATAATTATTTTTTATTTCGATTTCATTGCTGTTTAATTAATCTAAAATAAAGAGAAACACTTTATTTTACAGTTCCTTTTTACTGTTTCTACATGCAACAACATATTATGTACTTAAACTGTACATACCTAACCCTAACCCTATGGTACAGTGTAAAGTTACATATTCTTACACACCTTGTGACACTTTACCTGATTGATGTAACAGGGACAGTAAAATAAAGTGTAACCAAGTGAAGCTAATTGTTGCTTGAGCACACTAAGTATTATGTATGTTAAAGATGAATAGCCAACACCACAATTACCATCGGACAAATCATAAACTGTCCTTTTGGGAGCTCCTGAACATTAACCCTTTTACCATTAAGAAGGATTTTAATTTTTCACAAGAAATGAGCATACATGTTGAAATGCAGTGTGAAGCTCCTGCTTTTGTAGATTAACAACCATCTGTGTGTTGGCGATAAGAGAGAAATGGGAACATGTAGCGGGTATTGCCACATTACACTTCGGCCCATCACTGGCTGATGAAAGGAGACGTGTTTCTAATGGCAGTATTGTGAAAACAGTGATGATTGTTGGACATTTGAGAATAAGTCTAGGCACACTGTCTGCCATCACTCTGTCTGTCTCTCCCATAAGCATTGTGGAGAGAGTCCACTTTCTGGACACCTCATCACCCAACAAATCATGTGGCAGCATAACATTAGTTTCCATACAAAGAGGGCACCTGAGAGAAGATCCCTTCTCCTCCAAAGATATGCAGTCAGATTACTTCAGCACAACATGATAGTTTTTCTTTTGTGATCATGGAGTCTGTTTTTGACTCTTACGTATTTATTTTACTTTTTCACCACATTAGTAACCAGGGGCGTGGCCACGTGGGGGCCAGGGGGGGCCATGGCCACCACTGGTCAGAGGATGGCCACCCCGCTGGCCCCCCCTACGGACCCACCCTTTGCCTACTTAATTGTGGAACTTAATATTTTGCACTCACAATGAAATCTTACTAGCTCGACAGATAGTTAAACAAAGTCAGCCAACAATAAGAAGTCAATTTTCCTCATTTGGTCTTTACTTTTTAGTGAAACTGAAGCACAATAAAACACGAAATACAAATGAGCATCTGTCATTCAACGGTTAGCATAAGGCTAGCTTAACATTAGAAAGTCCATAGGCAGGTTAACCGCGATTAGCATCGCTATATTTAACATTTACTTTAAAAACGTTAGAATCATGTTTTTATAAAATACTCAGTAGGAATTACAAAAATAATATAAAGTTAAAAAATCTGTCAGTACTGTAACTTACAGATATGATTTCTCTGTGTCTTAAAAAAGAAACTGATTTATTGAAACTCTTTCCAGTCTCCCGTAGTCAGGCAACTACCTAACTACGGCAAGCCTAGAGGGACCAAATTTACTACAATTCTTGCAGGGACAGAAGTTTATTTGTGTATTGAGACGTGGGGAATTTAAAGGTGTACTTCCATCGTGTTTTCGTTAATTTTGCGGTGTTCTCTAGTATTAACTAGATGTACCGCATAGCGGTACATGGTATGACCGCCGCAGTATATTGAAATGTGGGAACTGTTGGTGTGATGAGTGTGTGGTAGAGCAGTGTTGTGAGGTGAGAATTTCTGTGGAAATGATTTCCTGTAAGTGGGCATGGATGTGGGTTTTGAATGTGTAGTGTGTAGGACTGATTTGTGAAGTCAAGGAATCGGCAAAATGACATTTTGTACAATTACAGCGCCCCCTATGGACCAAATTTTATGGCATGTTCTGTGGTGTTAGAGGTCTTTGTGGTGATCGTGCATGATGCATTTTGTGCAGTTCCCACCTTCTCGGTCCAAGATATTGGCAACTCAAAATCACAATTTTTGCATTTACCCTTATCACTAGGTGGCGCTATGCTTCAAGTGAGAGTTTATGGGCTGGGTCAATATGCCTCTGTAACACCTACATACTAACACAAAATCGTTGTCTTGGGCAAAATTGTTGATGAGTTATTTAAAAAAACTGTTTTTCAACACCTAGCTTTGGCGATAAACATCGCCCCGTATGACGAAATGTCACAAAATTTAGGACACATGAAAAGAAAGATGTTTAGAGATGGCATGTAAACTTTGACCAAATTTGATCAATTAAAAGCCAAGATACGGCCATTTGAAGAATTTTAAGCTACGTGTTAAATGTTCATTGCCGTGTAACTTTGGAACGGTTTATCTCAAGATAAATCCTTTGATAACTTTTTGTCAGCATTGTCTGTAGATGACATATACCAAATTCGGTGAGATTCACATGAACGGCCTATGACGAGTTCGTTCAGATTCGTTTTCGCAATATTAAAATTTCACGGAAATTGTTCTCGTTGGAAGTGGGCGTCGACCAGTGTTTTCAATGCGTGAGGGTCAACAGATTTCATGATAAAAAAAAAATTGTTGTAAACGTAAGCATTCTCTAGATAATAGGCAAAATGACATTTTCTACAATTACAGCGCCCCCTATGGACCAAATTTTATGGCATGTTCTGTGGTGTTAGAGGTTTTTGTGGTGATCGTGCATGACGTATTTTGCGCAGTTCCCACCTTCTCGGTCCAAGATATTAGCAACTCAAAATCCAAATTTTTGCATTTACCCTTATCACTAGGTGGCGCTATGCTTCAAGTGAGAGTTTATGGGCTGGGTCGATACATCTCTGTAACACCAACATACTAACACAAAATCGTTGTCTTGGGCAAAATTGTTGATACGTTTTTTAACAAAAACAGTTTTTTGACACCTAGCTTCGCCAATAAACATCGCCCCTATGACGAAATGTCACAAAATTTAGTACACATAAAAAGAAAGCTGTTTAGAGATGGCATGTCAACTTTGACCAAATTTGAGCAATTAAAAGCCAAGATACGGCCATTTAAAGATTTTTAAGCTACGTGTTAAATGGTCATTGACGTATAACTTCGGAACGGTTTATCTCAAGATAAATCCTTTGATAGCTTTTTGTCAGCATTGTCTGTAGATGACATATACCAAATTTGGTGAGATTCACATGAACGGCTATGACGAGTTCGTTCAGATTCGTTTCCGCAATATTAAAATTTGACAGAAATTGTTTTCGTTGGAAGTGGGCGTCGACCAGTGTTTTCAATGCGTGAGGGTCAATAGATTTCACGATAAAAAAAAAATTGTTGTAAACGTAAGCATTGTCTAGATAATAGGCAAAATGACATTTTCTACAATTACAGCGCCCCCTATGGACCAAATTTTATGGCATGTTCTGTGGTGTTAGAGGTCTTTGTGGTGATCGTGCATGACGTATTTTGCGCAGTTCCCACCTTCTCGGTCCAAGATATTGGCAACTCAAAATCCCAATTTTTGCATTCACTCATATCACTAGGTGGCGCTATGCTTCAAGTGAGCGTTTATTGGCTGGGTCGATACATCTCTGTAACACCGACATACTAACGCAAAATCGTTGTGTTGGGCAAAATTGTTGGCGAGTTATTTAACAAAAACTGTTTTTTGACACCTAGCTTCGCCAATAAACATCGCCCCCTATGACGAAATGTCACAAAATTTAGTACACATGAAAAGAATTCTGTTTAGAGATGGAATGTCAACTTTGACCAAATTTGAGCAATTATTAGCCAAGATACGGCCATTTGAAAATTTTTAAGCTACGTGTTAAATGTTCATTGATGTGTAACTTCGGAACGGTTTATCTCAAGATAAATCCTTTGATAACTTTTTGTCAACATTGTCGGTAGATGACATATACCAAATTTGGTGAGATTCACATGAACGGCCTATGACGAGTTCGTTCAGATTCGTTTTCGCAATATTAAAATTTCACGGAATTTTTTTTCGTTGGAAGTGGGCGTCGACCAGTGTTTTCAATGCGTGAGGGTCAATAGATTTCACAATAAAAAAAAAATTGTTGTAAACGTAAGCATTGTCTAGATAATAGGCAAAATGACATTTTCTACAATTACAGCGCCCCCTATGGACCAAATTTTATGGCATGTTCTGTGGTGTTAGAGGTCTTTGTGGTGATCGTGCATAACGTATTTTGCGCAGTTCCCACCTTCTCGGTCCAAGATATTGGCAACTCAAAATCCCAATTTTTGCATTCACTCATATCACTAGGTGGCGCTACGCTTCAAGTGAGCGTTTATTGGCTGGGTCGATACATCTCTGTAACACCGACATACTAACGCAAAATCGTTGTCTTGGGCAAAATTGTTGGCGAGTTATTTAACAAAAACTGATTTTTGACACCTAGCTTCGCCAATAAACATCGCCCCCTATGACGAAATGTCACAAAATTTTGTACACATGAAAAGAAATCTGTTTAGAGATGGCATGTCAACTTTGACCAAATTTGAGCAATTATTAGCCAAGGTACGGCCATTTGAAAATTTTTAAGCTACGTGTTAAATGTTCATTGACGTGTAACTTCGGAACGGTTTATCTCAAGATAAATCCTTTGATAACTTTTTGTCAGCATTGCCTGTAGATGACATATACCAAATTTGGTGAGATTCACATGAACGGCCTATGACGAGTTCGTTCAGATTCGTTTTCGCAATATTAAAATTTCACGGAATTTTTTTTTGTTGGAAGTGGGCGTCGACCAGTGTTTTCAATGCGTGAGGGTCAATAGATTTCACGATAAAAAAAAAATTGTTGTAAACGTAAGCATTGTCTAGATAATAGGCAAAATGACATTTTCTACAATTACAGCGCCCCCTATGGACCAAATTTTATGGCATGTTCTGTGGTGTTAGAGGTCTTTGTGGTGATCGTGCATAACGTATTTTGCACAGTTCCCACCTTCTCGGTCCAAGATATTGGCAACTCAATATCCCAATTTTTGCATTTACCCTTATCACTAGGTGGCGCTATGCTTCAAGTGAGAGTTTATGGGCTGGGTCGATACGTCTCTGTAACACCGACATATCACAAAAATTTCATGTTGTTGGGTGAAACGTTCATTGAGTTATTCAGCAAAAACTTTTGCCGGTCTCCCCCTCTTTAACACACACTGGCACAGCGGGGGGGTGGCCCTGGGGGACCAAAATGCGTTATTCGCTCAGAAACTTCTTGGGCTACATGCCTACAAACATTCATGTCTCCCCGAGTTTCAGTGTCCCGGGAATCGTTGACGAAAAATCGGTGAAAAAAAAAAAAAAAAAAAAAAGGGAAAAATTTTGCAGCAACTCCAATATGACCGCTTTCGCTAGCTTCGCTAGCGGCGGTCATAATAATTGCCATGTGCGCCGGTTTTGCTGAAAAAAATGTTCTAGTGCTTCTGTTTCAGGCTGTTTTAGTTTGGTGGAGGGGGTGGGGCCGGGAGAACGACACGATTTCACCTCTTGTAATACAATATTCATGACATGCAAATAACATGCCTCTGATTGGCTAACTGTTAGCCAATCAGAGGCGTGTTATTTGCATGTCATGAATAATTAGCCGCTAACAGCAAGAGCAGACGCTCCCTGCCGCTTCCTTTGCCCCACAGTCAACTTGATAGCAGAGTAATAAGGTAAAGGGGAAAAGTCAACTTGACAGCGCTAAAACTGCACACAGAATGTCTTCGGAGATACAGCCTTATGTGTTTCATCCTGAATCCGAAGAGGAAGGAGAGATGGCACAAGCACAATCGCTTCCTGATCGTTTGTCAACGAACGTTTCAGAATGGTAATATTTGCATGACAACTAAAGTTTCTCCTAAGATTTGAACATTTGTGGCGATCGTCATCATGCCCACAAGTTGTAACTAGATGTACCGCATAGCGGTACATGGTATGACCGCCGCAGTATATTGAAATGTGGGAACTGTTGGTGTGATGAGTGTGTGATAGAGCAGTGTTGTGAGGTGAGAATTTCTGTGGAAATGATTTCCTGTAAGTGGGCATGGATGTGGGTTTTGAATGTGTAGTGTGAAGGACTGATTTGTGAAGGCAAGGAATCGGCAAAATGAGATTTTGTACAATTACAGCGCCCCCTATGGACCAAATTTTATGGCATGTTCTGTGGTGTTAGAGGTCTTTGTGGTGATCGTGCATGATGCATTTTGTGCAGTTCCCACCTTCTCGGTCCAAGATATTGGCAACTCAAAATCCCAATTTTTGCATTTACCCTTATCACTAGGTGGCGCTATGCTTCAAGTGAGAGTTTATGGGCTGGGTCAATATGCCTCTGTAAAAACCTACATACTAACACAAAATCGTTGTCTTGGGCAAAATTGTTGATGAGTTATTATGACCGCCGCTAGCGAAGCTAGCGAAAGCGGTCATATTGGAGTTGCTGCAAAATTTTTCCCTTTTTTTTTTTTTTTTTTTTTTTTTTTTTTTTTTTTTATTTTTTTTTTTCACCGATTTTTCGTCAACGATTCCCGGGACACTGAAACTCGGGGAGACATGAATGTTTGTAGGCATGTAGCCCAAGAAGTTTGTGAGCGAATAACGCCTTTTGGTCCCCCAGGGCCACCCCCCCGCTGTGCCAGTGTCCGTTAAAGAGGGGGAGACCGGCAAAAGTTTTTGCTGAATAACTCAATGAACGTTTCACCCAACAACATGAAATTTTTGTGATATGTCGGTGTTACAGAGACGTATCGACCCAGCCCATAAACTCTCACTTGAAGCATAGCGCCACCTAGTGATAAGGGTAAATGCAAAAATTGGGATTTTGAGTTGCCAATATCTTGGACCGAGAAGGTGGGAACTGCGCAAAATACGTTATGCACGATCACCACAAAGACCTCTAACACCACAGAACATGCCATAAAATTTGGTCCATAGGGGGCGCTGTAATTGTAGAAAATGTCATTTTGCCTATTATCTAGACAATGCTTACGTTTACAAAAAAATTTTTTTTATCGTGAAATCTATTGACCCTCACGCATTGAAAACACTGGTCGACGCCCACTTCCAACGAAAAAAATTTCCGTGAAATTTTAATATTGCGAAAACGAATCTGAACGAACTCGTCATAGGCCGTTCATGTGAATCTCACCAAATTTGGTATATGTCATCTACAGACAATGCTGACAAATAGTTATCAAAGGATTTATCTTGAGATAAACCGTTCCGAAGTTACACGTCAATGAACATTTAACACGTAGCTTAACATTTTTCAAATGGCCGTATCTTGGCTAATAATTGCTCAAATTTGGTCAAAGTTGACATTCCATCTCTAAACAGATTTCTTTTCATGTGTACTAAATTTTGTGACATTTCGTCATAGGGGGCGATGTTTATTGGCGAAGCTAGGTGTCAAAAAACAGTTTTTGTTAAATAACTCGCCAACAATTTTGCCCAAGACAACGATTTTGCGTTAGTATGTCGGTGTTACAGAGATGTATCGACCCAGCCAATAAACGCTCACTTGAAGCGTAGCGCCACCTAGTGATATGAGTGAATGCAAAAATTGGGATTTTGAGTTGCCAATATCTTGGACCGAGAAGGTGGGAACTGCGCAAAATACGTCATGCACAATCACCACAAAGACCTCTAACACCACAGAACATGCCATAAAATTTGGTCCATAGGGGGCGCTGTAATTGTAGAAAATGTCATTTTGCCTATTATCTAGACAATGCTTACGTTTACAACAATTTTTTTTTTATCGTGAAATCTATTGACCCTCACGCATTGAAAACACTGGTCGACGCCCACTTCCAACGAAAACAATTTCCGTGAAATGTTAATATTGCGAAAACGGATTTGAACAAACTCGTCATAGGCCGTTCATGTGAATCTCACCAAATTTGGTATATGTCATCTACAGACAATGCTGACAAAAAGTTATCAAAGGATTTATCTTGAGATAAACCGTTCCGAAGTTACACGTCAATGAACATTTAACACGTAGCTTAAAAATCTTCAAATGGCCGTATCTTGGCTTTTAATTGCTCAAATTTGGTCAAAGTTGACATGCCATCTCTAAACAGCTTTCTTTTTATGTGTACTAAATTTTGTGACATTTCGTCATAGGGGGCGATGTTTATTGGCGAAGCTAGGTGTCAAAAAACAGTTTTTGTTAAATAACTCGTCAACAATTTTGCCCAAGACAACGATTTTGTGTTAGTATGTCGGTGTTACAGAGATGTATTGACCCAGCCCATAAACTCTCACTTGAAGCATAGCGCCACCTAGTGATATGGGTAAATGTAAAAATTGGGATTTTAAGTTGCCAATATCTTTGACCGAGAAGGTGGGAACTGCACAAAATACGTCATGCACGATCACAACAAAGACCTCTAACACCACAGAACATGCCATAAAATGTAGTCCATAGGGGGCGCTGTAATTGTAGAAAATGTCATTTTGCCTATTATCTAGAGAATGCTTATGTTTACAACAATTTCTTTTTTATCGTGAAATCTATTGACCCTCACGCATTGAAAACACTGGTCGACGCCCACTTCCAACGAAAACAATTTCCGTGAAATTTTAATATTGCGGAAACGAATCTGAACGAACTCGTCATAGGCCGTTCATGTGAATCTCACCAAATTTGGTATATGTCATCTACAGACAATGCTGACAAAAAGTTATCAAAGGATTTATCTTGAGATAAACCGTTCCGAAGTTATACGTCAATGACCATTTAACACGTAGCTTAAAAATCTTTAAATGGCCGTATCTTGGCTTTTAATTGCTCAAATTTGGTCAAAGTTGACATGCCATCTCTAAACAGCTTTCTTGTTATGTGTACTAAATTTTGTGACATTTCGTCATAGGGGGCGATGTTTATTGGCGAAGCTAGGTGTCAAAAAACAGTTTTTGTTAAAAAACTTATCAACAATTTTGCCCAAGACAACGATTTTGTGTTAGTATGTTGGTGTTACAGAGATGTATCGACCCAGCCCATAAACTCTCACTTGAAGCATAGCGCCACCTAGTGATAAGGGTAAATGCAAAAATTAGGATTTTGAGTTGCTAATATCTTGGACCGAGAAGGTGGGAACTGTGCAAAATACGTCATGCACGATCACCAGAAAGACCTCTAACACCACAGAACATGCCATTAAATTTGGTCCATAGGGGGCGCTGTAATTGTAGAAAATGTCATTTTGCCTATTATCTAGAGAATGCTTACGTTTACAACTATTTTTTTTTTATCATGAAATCTGTTGACCCTCACGCATTGAAAACACTGGTCGACGCCCACTTCCAACGAGAACAATTTCCGTGAAATTTTAATATTGCGAAAACGAATCTGAACGAACTCGTCATAGGCCGTTCATGTGAATCTCACCAAATTTGGTATATGTCATCTACAGACAATGCTGACAAAAAGTTATCAAAGGATTTATCTTGAGATAAACCGTTCCGAAGTTACACGTCAATGAACATTTAACACGTAGCTTAAAATTCTTCAAATGGCCGTATCTTGGCTTTTAATTGCTCAAATTTGGCCAAAGTTGACATGCCATCTCTAAACATCTTTCTTTTCATGTGTACTAAATTTTGTGACATTTCGTCATACGGGGCGATGTTTATCGCCGAAGCTAGGTGTTTTGAAAAACAGTTTTTGTTAAATAACTCATCAACAATTTTGCCCAAGACAACGATTTTGTGTTAGTATGTAGGTGTTACAGAGGCATATTGACCCAGCCCATAAACTCTCACTTGAAGCATAGCGCCACCTAGTGATAAGGGTAAATGCAAAAATTGGGATTTTGAGTTGCCAATATCTTGGACCGAGAAGGTGGGAACTGCACAAAATGCATCATGCACGATCACCACAAAGACCTCTAACACCACAGAACATGCCATAAAATTTGGTCCATAGGGGGCGCTGTAATTGTAAAAAATATCATTTTGCCGATTCCTTGCCTTCACAAATCAGTCCTTCACACTACACATTCAAAACCCACATCCATGCCCACTTACAGGAAATCATTTCCACAGAAATTCTCACCTCACAACACTGCTCTATCACACACTCATCACACCAACAGTTCCCACATTTCAATATACTGCGGCGGTCATACCATGTACCGCTATGCGGTACATCTAGTTTAACAAAAACTGTTTTTCAACACATAGCTTCGGCGATAAACATCGCCCCGTATGACGAAATGTCACAAAATTTAGTACACATGAAAAGAAAGATGTTTAGAGATGGCATGTCAACTTTGACCAAATTTGAGCAATTAAAAGCCAAGATACGGCCATTTGAAGAATTTTAAGCTACGTGTTAAATGTTCATGGACGTGTAACTTCGGAACGGTTTATCTCAAGATAAATCCTTTGATAACTTTTTGTCAGCATTGTCTGTAGATGACATATACCAAATTTGGTGAGATTCACATGAACGGCCTATGACGAGTTCGTTCAGATTCGTTTTCGCAATATTAAAATTTCACGGAAATTGTTCTCGTTGGAAGTGGGCGTCGACCAGTGTTTTCAATGCGTGAGGGTCAACAGATTTCATGATAAAAAAAAAATAGTTGTAAACGTAAGCATTCTCTAGATAATAGGCAAAATGACATTTTCTACAATTACAGCGCCCCCTATGGACCAAATTTTATGGCATGTTCTGTGGTGTTAGAGGTCTTTCTGGTGATCGTGCATGACGTATTTTGCACAGTTCCCACCTTCTCGGTCCAAGATATTAGCAACTCAAAATCCTAATTTTTGCATTTACCCTTATCACTAGGTGGCGCTATGCTTCAAGTGAGAGTTTATGGGCTGGGTCGATACATCTCTGTAACACCAACATACTAACACAAAATCGTTGTCTTGGGCAAAATTGTTGATAAGTTTTTTAACAAAAACTGTTTTTTGACACCTAGCTTCGCCAATAAACATCGCCCCCTATGACGAAATGTCACAAAATGTAGTACACATAAAAGGAAAGCTGTTTAGAGATGGCATGTCAACTTTGACCAAATTTCAGCAATTAAAAGCCAAGATACGGCCATTTAAAGATTTTTAAGCTACGTGTTAAATGGTCATTGACGTATAACTTCGGAACGGTTTATCTCAAGATAAATCCTTTGATAACTTTTTCTCAGCATTGTCTGTAGATGACATATACCAAATTTGGTGAGATTCACATGAACGGCCTATGACGAGTTCGTTCAGATTCGTTTCCGCAATATTAAAATTTCACGGAAATTGTTTTTGTTGGAAGTGGGCGTCGACCAGTGTTTTCAATGCGCGAGGGTCAATAGATTTCACGATAAAAAAGAAATTGTTGTAAACATAAGCATTCTCTAGATAATAGGCAAAATAACATTTTCTACAATTACAGCGCCCCCTATGGACTACATTTTATGGCATGTTCTGTGGTGTTAGAGGTCTTTGTTGTGATCGTGCATGACGTATTTTGTGCAGTTCCCACCTTCTTGGTCAAAGATATTGGCAACTTAAAATCCCAATTTTTACATTTACCCATATCACTAGGTGGCGCTATGCTTCAAGTGAGAGTTTATGGGCTGGGTCGATACATCTCTGTAACACCGACAAACTAACACAAAATCGTTGTCTTGGGCAAAATTGTTGACGAGTTATTTAACAAAAACTGTTTTTTGACACCTAGCTTCGCCAATAAACATCGCCCCCTATGACGAAATGTCACAAAATTTAGTACACATAAAAAAAAAGCTGTTTAGAGATGGCATGTCAACTTTGACCAAATTTGAGCAATTAAAAGCCAAGATACGGCCATTTGAAGATTTTTAAGCTACGTGTTAAATGTTCATTGACGTGTAACTTCGGAACGGTTTATCTCAAGATAAATCCTTTGATAACTTCTTGTCAGCATTGTCTGTAGATGACATATACCAAATTTGGTGAGATTCACATGAACGGCCTATGACGAGTTCGTTCAGATTCGTTTTCGCAATATTAAAATTTCACGGAAATTTTTTTCGTTGGAAGTGGGCGTCGACCAGTGTTTTCAATGCGTGAGGGTCAATAGATTTCACGATAAAAAAAAAATTGTTGTAAACGTAAGCATTGTCTAGATAATAGGCAAAATGACATTTTCTACAATTACAGCGCCCCCTATGGACCAAATTTTATGGCATGTTCTGTGGTGTTAGAGGTCTTTGTGGTGATCGTGCATAACCTATTTTGCGCAGTTCCCACCTTCTCGGTCCAAGATATTGGCAACTCAATATCCCAATTTTTGCATTTACCCTTATCACTAGGTGGCGCTATGCTTCAAGTGAGAGTTTATGGGCTGGGTCGATACGTCTCTGTAACACCGACATATCACAAAAGTTTCATGTTGTTGGGTGAAACGTTCATTGAGTTATTCAGCAAAAACATTTGCCGGTCTCCCCCTCTTTAACGGACACTGGCACAGCGGGGGGGTGGCCCTGGGGGACCAAAAGGCGTTATTCGCTCACAAACTTCTTGGGCTACATGCCTACAAACATTCATGTCTCCCCGAGTTTCAGTGTCCCGGGAATCGTTGACGAAAAATCGGTGAAAAAAAATAAATAAATAAATAAATAAATAAATAAATAAATAAATAAAAAGGGAAAAATTTTGCAGCAACTCCAATACGACCGCTTTCGCTAGCTTCGCTAGCGGCGGTCATAACAAGACCGACTCTAGGTGTATCCCTTAAGGACGCAGTGGACAGAGAGCAACATCAAAGTTCTCCAATCCAACTACCGGCTATAGAATGCCTTACACATTCTACACTCGCCCAGAACTGTCAATACACATATCATCAAGTATTCACATACAGCACTTCTAAAAACATTAGAAAGACAAAAACAAAACGCAAAAAAAATGCAAAAACACTTAAGCCCTAAGAGCTTGAATCACAGAGCTGCATACAGTCTGAACATTCTGCTGTAGTCGTCTGGTGACATCCTGTCTAGCTTTAGTGTAAAGAAGCCTATTAACTGGTCGAACAGCACGACCCAGTCGCGTAGTGCGGTGTGGTGCAGACTCATGTGGTTCAGTGTGCACAGTGTCACGTACAGAATCAGAAGTCATTACTGACAGAGCCGTGTGACGATTACTAACACTTGAAGCACCGTCCTTCACAACAGTGTCATCAGTGTGTGAGGTGTCAGAGTGTTCGAAGTACGTGTCCTGGACCATGTCAGTCAATACATCATCAGTCAGGTCGACAGGAGACTGTTGATCTGGGGTATTCAGGTGACTGACCCATTCTCTGGTTCTCTGCCCAGATGCCAGCGGGATGTGTGAGCAATTGTCAAGATTGGGGACGCTCACAACACTATGTACATAGTCTGCTGCACACTGGGGCTCATCCAGCTGAGCAGGCACTTGATCCTGAGTGTATTTCAACGTAGCCAGACCTGAAGTCATAGAACGGGCAGACACAGAGGATTGGACGGAGGACACTGAGAGACCAGACTGAGATGAATGTTGCCTATCTTGAACTGGAAGAAAATTCACTAGCATCAGTAGGTTGCGATGGACAACCCGCTCACGCCCTGTGAAAGTGTCCTGTATCTTATACGTGTGTGTTTGGGGATTCAGCTCAGTCACAGTGTAAATAATAGACTCCCATCTGTCAGCAACTTTTCTCTTTCCCCTCTCCTTTTTATTAGCCACAAGCACTCTGTCTCCTATTTCTATTGCCGGCCCTTTCACTGTCCTGTTATACAGCCTTGCCCGTCTGTCCTGTTCTTTTGTCACATGCTCTTGAGCAATTAGCATGGCTTCCTTAAGGTCCTCAGACAGCTTTGTGACATACCTGCCAAAGTTAGTCACATCAGGGTCAGTCAAGATATTTCCAAACAGGATGTCTACTGGAAGACGGGGGACCCTTCCAAACATCAAGTAGAATGGTGCATATCCTGTAGTTTCATGGGCAGTGCAGTTGTACATAAACGTGAGGGTTTGTAAGCGTCTCGGCCAGTCTTGCTTTGATTCTGATGGAAGAGCTCTGATCATATTGCCCAATGTTCGATTAAAACGCTCAACACTGCCATTTCCCATCGGGTGGTATGGAGTAGTGTGGGACCTTCGCACACCTGATAACCGTAGAAGTTCAGCGATCAACTCACTTTCAAAGCTTGGACCCTGGTCACTGTGAATCCTCTCAGGGAATCCATAGACACAGAAATACTTCTCCCAGAGGACTTTTGCTACCTGTCTGGCTGATTGGTTCTTGCAGGCGAAAGCCTGAGCCAGTCTGGTAAAATGGTCGGTTATTACTAAAACATCAACAGATTTGTTGTGTGAATCTTCAGCTGACCAGAAATCAATGCAAACAAGTTGTAGTGGTCGAGAGGTGACAATACTTTCAAGAGGAGCTTTTCCTGCAGGATCGGCTACCTTGCTCAATACACAACGCCGACAGCGGCGAACATACGTCCTCACATCCCTATCCATGTGAAGCCAAAAAAACCTTTGTCTGGCAATGCTCAGGGTTCTTGACTGACCTTGATGGCCTGCACTGTCATGCACTCCTTTCAAAACCTCAGCTTTCAGGCAATCAGGAACCACAAACTGATGGCGCCTCGTCTTTGAGATCTGATCACGTGACACTCTGTATAAGACGTCATCACTCAGGACAAACTTTTCCCAGTGTTTCAACAACCTCAGAACTTGACTTGTCTCCTGAGCTCTTTCGCGTCTAGATGGTCTCCGAGATCTTTCCACATAAAAAACGAATACGACACAATGATTTATCCCCGGACTGAGCATCTCTCAAATCTTCGACAGAGAGGGCCGGCAGGCTGGGCAAAGTGTCAGGAATGAGTTGTGGCAGATGGCTCACAAATGCTGTCGCACGAGTCCTTGCTCCAGAGGTCCATTCAGTGTGTGACTCGATAACAGCACTGATTTCCTGTGTGGATAAAGACTGTGCTGGCATGTGAAGGAACTGGGTATTTGTGCCTACAAGACGGGTTAGCTTTTCTGCCATTACGGACTGGTTGGTGGATTCTTTGAGTGTCTGTTGAACAACTGTGTCAGACAAAACAGCAGCTTCTGTGGTAAGTTCATGAAGTGGCTCACTAACCAGTCTGCGACCGACACTTTTGCAAAAAGGGACACGGCTGAGAGCATCAGCAACAATGTTTCTTGGGCCTGGCACATATTTAACATCAAAATTGTAACTGGCTAATTTCGACACCCACCGCTGCTCACAACAGTCGAGTTTCGGTTTAGTCATAATGTGGGTCAGGGGATTATTGTGAGTCCACACAGTAAAGGCGTGGCCTTTCAACCAGTGGCTAAACTTGTCACATACCGCCCATTTCAGTGCAAGAAACTCTAAGCGATGGGCTGGATAGTTCCTTTGTGACCGAGTCAAGGACTTGCTAGCAAACGCAATTGGTCTAGCCACTGAGTCACCTTCACGCACTTGAGATAAAATGGCCCCAAGGCCATCCAAAGACGCGTCTGTAGACAGCAAAAATGGCCGGCTAAAGTCTGGGTGGGCCAAAACAACAGAATCTATGAGGGCCTGTTTAAGCTCAGCAAATGCCCGATCATGGTCGGCAGTCCAGTCAACTGACCTCAGTTTGCGGCTCACTACAGTACACTTGGGCTTTCTGCCTTTCTTCTGTTTCCGGCCAGCCAGCAGTGAGAACAGAGGCTTCGCAAGGGCTGAGTATCCTGGGATGAAGTGTTGATAAAAATTTAGCATGCCAAGGAAAGACCGCACACGTTTCTCCAATGGTGTCACTCCGTCAGCATCCATCAAATCAGCTACAGACATACTGCTTATGCTCTCAACTTTGCCTGGGTCAGTCAAAACTCCATGCTCGTCTACAATGTGGCCCAGGAACTTGACAGACTTCCTCAAAAAGTGGCATTTCTTGGGGGCCAGTTTCAAATTGTGGGCACGGAGTCTGCTGAACACCATCTCGAGACGTGTGAGGGCAGAACTTTCATCAGGAGCAAAAATCAAAATGTCATCCAAGTAGCATAACAGACTGACTGAAATATCGTATTAGAATGTCATATATGAGATCAGGGTTCTGCTCAACATGAAGTGTGTCATCACTCCTCAGAGCTACTTTGACTACGTCGCTTGCATTTCCTACAAGCTTTCCTTGTATCTCATCTGCCTTTTCAGCTGTTGTGTGAGGGCCCATTTCCACCGCACTCTCTGCGTGTTCAGCGCGTGGCCGTATTCTGTCCGTATTCATTTAGAATGCACGTTAGCAGATGAGACCATTCCCACCGCAAGCGTGTTCTGAGCGTATTCTGTCCCCATACAAACCTATTGTATACGCCCACGCGCTGAACACGGCTACGCGCTGAACGAGGCGGTGGAAATGAGCCCTAAGACTGTTTCCAAAGGTGAGCTTCCGTCATGGCAATCCATTCCTGAACAGAATATTTGTCAGAACTATTTCCCCGAAAAGTCACAGGTTCACGTTCAGTCTTGACATGAACTACTACTGGCGTTGTGTTTTGTTGCGCAGGGCCTGGAGTCAGATCAGTCTCTGGATTGTCAGTCAAAGGTGTGTCATGTGCACTAGTGCAGTCAGTAAGTCCAGAAGAGAAAAGTTTAGCAACAATGGAGTTACCTATTTGCTCCCCCAGTTGGCTTACCATATCTGTTAGATGCCGCATGGCAACACTGTCACCCACCGGGGTAGAAGTATGTGCATCCTCCCTCAAAAACTGCTCACTAGGAGACCAGCCTGGGCTCAAACTATGCCCCCTGTTCCTAACATTAGTAACACGTTCTTGAAGGCCACCTGCACCCCCACTTCCATACCCACTAGTAAATGTGTCAGCATTCAGACCATTAAAATGAACACCCCTGCCCCTGCCCATAGGGAAGTTCGTAAACTCATTACCTTGACTGCTATGACCTTCAGCCATGATATCACAAGTAGGCCTATTAAAAATTAGAAATAAAAACTGAGAAAATCAGAAAATAGAAATGACCAATGTAGAATATTGCTGCCACGCTAGTTGAAGAATACTCAAAAGTAGGCCTAATTGTAGTGTGATGTAAGAAAAATGTGTCTAAACATAGCAATATAGTACATTGAAATCGAAGAGAAACTGCTAGATAGTGTGCAGCGGTGTAACTTCACGTCATAAGACCAAAACTATATAATGCAGTGCTAGAGAACCTCCTAGTGGTAATATGAAGTCTTCAGAGAAATCCACGCAGCACCCTCGGCGATCTGCTTGCGAAGCTGATCCAGATGATCCCGAAGTGGTCACGGCACCAGTGTGACGACCCTCGCTTTACCAGGTGTTGGGGGACAATGACATTTGGACCAGGGGTTTCACAGCGAACTTTTTTTAATTGCCTGCATTCACAAATTAAAACACAAACATTCATTCCAGGGCTTTCCAACGCGACTGCATTCAAATCTCCAGCGGAGAAGATCTAACTGGAGATACGGGTAGCGCAAACACCCAAAAAGCATCAACATGAAAAAAAAAAAAAAACAGTCGCGCAGCCTCTGTTTAACCTTGGTGAATGCAGTACAACATTTGAAACCTTTCCAAACAAGTAACTGGTCAAAAGGCATTGTATCACAATGGTATGTAAAATACAAATTTTGTAAGAATTCACTTTTACATAACTGAGGTCATTTTCAACTCTGTTACACATACCATATACATATAAACATAGACGCCGCCTTCCGCGTAGAACCATATGTTATCCTCGCCGCCATATTGGATGTGGCAAAGTGGAGATTCTTTAACGTCTCTAGACAGTAGCCTAGAATAAAGATGCCTCATTCATGTGCTGCGTTTAACTGTACTAACAGGTTTCCCGTCCAAACGAGATCACATGGGATTACCTTCCACATATGAGACTGGAAAAATACTTTTCATTGTATTTGGCCATTATAACGTAATTTTACAAACAGAAGTAGCTGACTTTGTGCCTAATATGAAGTCTCGCGCATAATAGCTGCTCGGTGAAACCAGCCTCCAAACAACGAAGAAGTCTTTCCTATTTAACTAAATACGTAACTACGCTGATTGTTGTTAGTTGCTTAACTAACTTTGCACATACTAGCCTACATAGGTTTCACAAAAATAAAGAGATGAAAAGGCAGTGGGAGACAGCGGTGCAACAGGAGGGGTTTTCTGCTACTCCGTCATCTATGGTCTGCAGTGAACACTTCAGAACGGAGCATTTTGACAGGACAGGCCAGAGTGTCAGGATCAGAGAGGGAGCTATTCTTTCTGTCTTCAGTTTCCCAGCTCATCTCCACAGAGTATGTGTATTCAATGCCACACTATGATGAACATGTTTATTTCCCTTTCTGAATGTGAAGGAATCAGTGATGTATTTTGTTTTGGTATGACGTTAGAATTTGGCCGAAGTCAGTTTGGCGGTAATTCAGCTCACTTTATTCAACGGGATTAGGCCTAGGTCTGTGTGGTGACTCAATAAATAAAACAGTTAATTTTTTAATTTTCATTCACTATTTCCAGTCAAATTTAGATCGGTATTGCTCGACCCCACCTCCGCTACACAGGATATTGACGAGTAGGCTAGGCCTACTTCGCACACTATTTATAACCATCACATTAGCCTAACCCACCCTTCTTCATAGCTATGTTGTAGCAGAGGCGGAGCCAGAGGTTGTGAACATCCGGGGCTTAGGCCGGGGGGGGGGGGGGGGGGGGTGCTCCCCCAGAAAATGTTGGATTTCTTAGATGCAATTTCCTGCATTCTAGTCCATTTTAGAGGGATCTGTTAGACATGTCAAATCCTTAAGTCCCTTCTAATTCATAGCCTATATTCTCAGTTGCATGGCCTGCACAAGACAATATGGAGAGAAACAATAACCACGTCATTACTGACTTCTAGAGATTCTTATGTAAACAATAGCAAAATTGAGACTCATGTTATACAGAGATGGATTACTTATTTGCTTTTTTTGTATGTTAGAAGTGGTATAAATAGACTGACAGACACAATTTCACTGCATTTTCTACACTCTGTCACTACAGTATAGACCTATGCATGTGACATTAAAATATCCTCACTGTGCTTAGTGAACATCAGGCCCATGATGTTGTAGCTAAGTATGCTGTTGCATATACTTTCCACTAGATGGCAATTAAAGCTCAGGAATGGAGAAAATTACTAGTTAATGTATCATAACACCAAGTTATTCTTCACGTCCCAATTTCATTAACTCGTTAACTTTTTCCTCGTACTTCATTTCAGAATTCCGTACAAAATAAAAAGAAGTACGAGGAGCTGGTTTACCAGGCTAGATTTATTATAGCAGCCTAACCTAGCTAGCCGATAAAAACAGCCAAGCTGTGGCTAGTAGCCTACCAAACGTCAAGACTGCCGTGCTAACCCAAAATAACGTTTTAATCACTGACCTGAAACGTGTGACAACTTACTGGCTGCTGCTGATGACAAGGTACCAGTAGTTTTTTTAAAAGAAATTTCTTATGTCCATGGTTGAAGGAAGACAGGAGTTCTGACAGACAAGCGTAGACTGTACAAAGGAGACGTTAATGTTTAGAATTAGAACACATGCCCGCCCTTGTTTTAGTGGGATTCTATTTTTCTAGTTGGGTCACGTTAGAATAACAGCATTTTAAGAATGAGGGAAATGTGGGTTTTGTTGTAGGCTATTTTCCCATTAATCAGTGCTAATGTAATTTACAGGGAGCATATTGTTGTTATGATTTTTGTAAACCTTAAAAAGATTCGGGGCTTTTGACGTGAGATTCGGGGCTTCAGCCCCAAAAGCCACCCCCTAGCTCCGCCCCTGTGTTGTAGGTGTCAGTGCAGGAGAAATTGAATTACTTATTCACATATTTATTTATTATGTCAATTATTTATTTATTTATTATTTATTTCGATTTCATTGCTGTTTAATTAATCAAAGATACAGAGAAACACTTTATTTTACAGTTCCCTTTTACTGTTTCTACATGCAACAACATATTATGTACTTAAACTGTACATACCTTACATTAACCCTAACCCTATGGTACAGTGTAAAGTACTGTCATTAAGCACATTGGTGGTGCTATGTGCATCAGATGTTCATCATTGCCAATGCGCTTATCTCTAAAAACAGACACTTGATTCGCAGAACAGTTGCTTCATTCTGACATTTCAATATGTAGGCTACACTAATTTCTGAGGATGATTTCTAAATGGAAATGTTGCTCAACCTTAAAATGGCAGCCCTCACACCATCTCTGCAGGACCTGCACTGGTCCACATAGCAAGAACTCCACTGGTTATGTTGTGTGTCAAGTTAAAGAAATAAATATAGATTAGGCATACATGGTTAAGAATCTGTAATATCAGAAACATTTTGCCTATTAGTAACTCCTATTCATATCCCCAAATTAGGGAAATGGTTGAATTTGAGTCCTGGCAGCAAAACAAGTGGGGCAGTGTCAATTGTCCCTATGTGTCATATGGTGTCATTTAGTTGAATAAATGACCAGCCATTTGTTTGCAGTGTAGTCTGTTAATTGATGCTAGCTATTAATAACCAATGTCTATGTACAGTAAGGTATGTTTATACTTCTTGATAAAATATTTTGTTCTATAAGTTAGCCGAGTATATTTGTTTCAAATGTGGTGTTTTCAGTGTTGTCAGTGTCGCTTTGGAGAAAAGCAAAATGGAGACATACCTGTAGGGTAGGGATCTTGCCACTGTACTTTGTATTATATCCTGGTCTTTGTGTGCCTGTCGTGGCATTTGTCTCCTCTATTATTTATTATTTATGTATTTGTGATCTGTTGTGTTGTTGGATAAATGTTTTTAACAACCTGGGTGTGTCAGACTGTGTTGTGACAATATTAATCCTAATGCGTGTGTTCAAATTGAATGCATAAATTCCTAATAAATGATAAATAATTTAATAAATGTGCATCACAGTTTTTACAGTCATTTTTTCCCAAGACAAAAACTAAAAAAGAGTTATAGGGAGAGGCTAATCCTTGTATGAATAAAAGTCTGCAACATTAAAGCAGCCTTTTCTCCGGAGAGCCTGCTGACTCACTAATGCACTACTGGTTGTTATTCATTGCTTTTTCTCCATAGCTGACAACTCTTGCTACAGATGTTTGTTATCAGAACTGTACTGCATTTGTACTCTCCTGTGTATCATTATTAGAAATAGACATGGGAAGACTAAAGGGGAGAGGGAGATTTATACAGATTAATAAGGATGAATGGATAATTCTCTCTACTGAACGTCTGTCTGCCTGTCTGTTTCTGGGTAGCTCTGGAACTGGTCTTCATCCAATCAACCTCACACTTGGTAGGTATCTGGCTAGGGACCAGATCAAAAGAATTAACTGTAGAACTGCTTAAATGCAAATTGGTAAAAAAAATATTGCTAAAGTACTATTACCACAACTTGATCTCTCCAGTACGGCATTTGGCATATGACAACATGGTTGTGAAATTGTGGTAGTTGAAAAATAAGTTATTTTGGGCCACAGACACAGATGATTTTTATAGACTCTTGACACTTGCAGAATACAGAAATTGCTCACTTCAACACACACATATACAGTGCTAACACACAATGAAAATACACATGTTAAAAGTATTGGGCAATTAATTTTGTGAATGTCAATGTAAATTATCTGTGGGACTGCCTAGACCCTACTCTCACCACCGTAAGCAATGCCCTGTATGGATAGCGTTATCCATCCTCCTGGAGAGAGAGCAATAAAGGAGGTCGAGTCCCCAGAGGTCAAGCACTCCCATCATTTTCTGACTTATATTAAGTCATTTATAAACATATCTACATCCTCCTCCTGTTTGTCTGCTGGCTGTCTGTTTGAAGGCCTGTTGGTCTTTACACTTTCTGCTGTCCATGTCTCTACCTGCTCCCTTTCGTCTATCATCCTCTCTGTCTGCTTTACAGTGGCGTGCGCTCTCACTTTTTGTCAACGTGAACGCGCAGGGCGCACACAGATGGGGGTGCGTTGCAGCAGCAGTGTATTACGCAGCCCACACAACTGCCTCCTCAACTGCCCTGCTACCAGCCAGATTACACATGAATCAAATCAAGTGTATTGTTTGCCCCCTAAGCCTTACCGGTATTTATTTGTCTCTATTGTCTCGGTTAGCATGTTGGATTTGCTGATAAGGAATAATGTAAAAGCAATGGTTAACAATGAGGAACAGAGTGTTTACTAAGAGTTAACAACTGCAAATAAATGCTTCATAGGGAGTAGTTATTATGTACTACCCAAATTGTCTTGGTTTTGTACAATTTAGTGTCCAAATGGTGCAAAAATCTGAATAGTGTATCATATGCAGGCTTTGGGCTTTGTGTGCAGATACGATGAATTAGGGTGGCACAGATTAATACATTTTATGTTAACACATGTATGTAATAACAACAGTGTAATAACTGTAGCCTTTGCATTTGAATGAAAGCATTTACATTGTCAAAGGTGGTACTACCAGACCCTTGTCTAAGGTAGGAAAGGAAACCCAACAGTCTGCCTATTTCTATATGTTGTGTTTTACTGACCACAATGTATTTTATGGTGTTCCCAAGTAATGCTTTGTCATCTTATCTCTATTGTGGAGTTTGGAGTGACACACTTTGTAATATCTCATCTCACAATGCAGCACAACTTGATTTTCTGGTTGTCCATTACTCAAATTTTATTCCTTAGTTATAAATGACTTAATTGTACAGATGATAAAATACATCATGGAATGAGCTTAAATGTATTTCAATTTTAGTTATCACTGTACTTTCTAGAATGTTAGTAATCAACTTTGCTGCCCGTATTTAACGCCATCTTCATCCTCCCAAGTGCTTGCTCCGGCTTTCTGGAACTTGATGGTGAGGTCTGCTGTCACAATAAAGGACTTCTCGCTCGGGACCTCATAATTCTCACTGATGGTCTTCTCGCATTCATTGTTGCTGCCCTCCAGGTAAATGCAGGCATAACTGATGCCTGCTCCTCCAAAACTGAAGGAATCGTTTTCCAAGATGCATATGTAGGGAATACTGGAATCTTCTTTGAAAGCCAGTTTTCCGGCTCCTTTCGTCATAATGTCCCCTGGCTGCATCTTCTTGTCATCGTAATAAACACGGATGGTCTTCCCTGTGGCGTTAAAAACACTGCGGTTGCCCACTGCACTGCGCACATTTACAGTCATATGACCACCAACTCTATTGCCAGAGACACCGGAGTTTCCCATTGTTGCTTTCTGTGACAAAGACCTATGGAGAAAAGTTATAAGCATTATACATGCTGTCCAGATTCAGTATATTCTAACAACAAGCAACAAAAGAAGCAAATTTACAAATATATTTTGTATAACATTAAAATCATTCAGTCAGCACTGCAACCCAGTCAGAACATTTGCATCCTTTTAACCAATAACAGTTAAACATCTCTTGAATTACCAACTAAACTTTCAGGTTCATTGAGTCTGTCACTAAGGGCATGTGGCAGATAGCACTCATGTAATCTACACAATATACACTCATGATACAGTTATACTATACATAAACATAAATGTCTCTGTGTGTGAGAGAGACAGGCAAAGAGAGAGACAGAGACAAAGAAAGAAAGAAAGAAAGAAAGAAAGAAATACATATACACAAATACACAAATATGTATGTATCGCAATTCTTCTACAACACTATTTTGATGTGACACAAAACAGACAGAAGAACATACCTGTTGCTCTGATTAAGTGTGTTTCACTCCACATACAGAAATGGCACCTTTTTATACACACAGAAGTAGGAAGTGTAAAATTTTCAGCAATACATAAAAAAAAAACTGTTGCCAGGGGACTTTCCATGGTTGCCAAACGTTTCACGTGCATACACTCATACCTCACAATCTACCCCAACATAACATTATCAGGTACAGTATAATCATCAAAAAGATATTTATTCATCTTAATAACAATAGCAATGTATAAAATGAAGATTCTGTGAGCATCTAGTGGGGATGGGTGTCAGACTGACATTTAACTTCATCAGTGTTTCACTGAGTTACACCTATAACACACCTGCAGAAGGCTCAAACATGACGTCTGTTCTCCCAAACCCTCCCTTCTCCATACCTGTGTTGTAGGTGTCAGTGCAGGAGAAGTTGAATTACTTATTCACATAATTATTTTTTATTTCGATTTCATTGCTGTTTAATTAATCAAAAATAAAGAGAAACACTTTATTTTACAGTTCCCTTTTACTGTTTCTACATGCAACAACATATTATGTACTTAAACTGTACATACCTAACACTAACCCTAACCCTATGGTACAGTGTAAAGTTACATTCTTACACACCTTGTTACACTTTACTTGGTTGATGTAACAGGGACAGTAAGTGTAACCAAGTGAAGCTATTTGTTGCTTGAGCACACTAAGTATTATGTATGTTACAGATGAATAGCCAACACCACAATTACCATGGGACAAATCATAAACTGTCCTTTTGGGAGCTCCTGAACATTAACCCTTTTACCATTAAGAAGGATTTAAAATTTTCACAAGAAATGAGCATACATGTTGAAATGCAGTGTGAAGCTCCTGCTTTTGTAGATTAACAACCATCTGTGTGTTGGCGATAAGAGAGAAATGGGAACATGTAGCGGGTATTGCCACATTACACTTCGGCCCATCACTGGCTGATGAAAGGAGACGTGTTTCTAATGGCAGTATTGTGAAAACAGTGATGATTGTTGGACATTTGAGAATAAGTCTAGGCACACTGTCTGCCATCACTCTGTCTGTCTCTCCCATAAGCATTGTGGAGAGAGTCCACTTTCTGGACACCTCATCACCCAACACATCATGTGACAGCATAACATTAGTTTCCATACAAAGAGGGCACCTGAGAGAAGATCCCTTCTCCTCCAAAGATCCTCCAAAGATATGCAGTCAGATTACTTCAGCACAACATGATAGTTTTTCTTTTGTGATCATGGAGTCTGTTTTTGACTCTTACGTATTCGTTTTACTTTTGCACCACACTAGTAACACTGATTCACTTTTATATGACACCCTGTTTGGCAGTAGCCCTGTCTCTGATGCAGTTTCCAAGTGAGTTAAGTTCCAAGTCATTTATTATACAGCATTTCACCATTCTCAAAACCATAAATCCATTAATTCATCAACAAACTGTAAAAGTAACCATTTGGATAGACATCCTGGTTCATGGGTGCATTTTGAAGTCCCATTTAAGTTTAGTTGAAGTTATCAAAATACTCTGTTCTTTTCAATCAGATCTCAATGTCGCTTTATCTTGCCTTATTTCTCCCAAGACAGTGCTGGGAAAACCGATTACAATTTACTTATTTCTTGCAAGAAAAGGAAAAGACATGCAGTAGCACAGAGTAATGAGACAAGGTTGGCCTGGCGACAACCATCACTACTGTTTTTGCAATATGAATAGACATGAGAAACTCAGCTTTTGCTCTATCTCAATGACAGGCCAAAGCTTGATGTACCAACATCTACTTGATGTTCCTATTTCTTTTAATGATGTTTCGAAACAGATTCTAGGTAATCTTTAAAAAAGGAGCTGCACCTTGACATTTTGATGCGTGTGGTAATTCCTTGCACAATCTGAAAAATTACTTAATGGTTGAGATGCAGTAAAACGTTTTTTTTTTTTTTTTTTTTTTTTTTAAATAGGCCAACTTATGTTAATATTTAGCATTTTTGTTTATGTTATATCTTGACCATTAAGTAACCATGGGAATTTTTGGGTCCCAAAAACAGACCGCTGGTTTAAAATTTAAACAACTAGGACAAATATTTTACACTTCTAGAACTCAGCGAGTTGGGGGCATGAGAGTTGGTGTTTGTTCTCCTGGTACGTGCAGACATAACACAGGGCATGGTGAAAGACACACTGAAAACAACACTGGGGTAATGACCTTAACAAGCTAAGTAGTTCTTAATTGGATATTCACACAAACATTAAGGTACAAGAGTGAGCAAGACCTTGTAAATTCATACGTTATGATTAGACTGAGCTGTTGTCAAAACTGGGTGGTTATTTTGAAAGAAATTTCTTCCTAGAGTTATGGTCTAATGGGGTTTGTTAAAGGTGTACTTCCACAAGAAACCGTTTAGTACTTGCTCTTTTGAAATATGATAGGTCACCCCGAGTTGCATGCATGCTGCATATCAAAATGTTTTTCTCCCCCCATTTTCTATATCAGTCAAAAGAAGACAATAGGCGGGAAAAACGACCCAATGCGAAAAGGGCCTGCAGCTTGACGTAGACGTGTGCAAATGCATATAAGAGAAACTGACCGAATGGGCTTTAAATAGGGTGACCAGATTTCCAGAGTCTAAAACCGGGACACTATGTGTGACGTCATGCGCGTGCACATTCTCTTAGGCATTGTCGTGTAGTAGTCTAGTCTGCTATCGAAGAAAACCGTTAAAACACGGCCGCTGTATACTGCAAGATACATTGTAACATTGACTGCGAAGATTTCGCAGAGCGCACCTACCATTGTCACTCACACACCAGTGTTGGGCAAGCTACTTGTAAAATGTAGTGAGCTAAGCTATCAGCTACTCAACCATAAATTAAGCTTCACTACACTAAAGCTACCACCATTACAAATGTAGTGAGCTAAGCTACAAAAATGTGGGGAAAAGTAGTTTACTACATGAGAAGCTACATTGTACCGACATAATGTCCCAGGGATAGCTTATAAGACTAGGAACATTTGTATGGAATAAAATGGTTATAGTTTCTTTAGGAGCCTAGATGCTTATGTCCAAAGTGACTTACAGCACAGGACAGAAACAAAAAAAGATAGGCCTACTTTGTTGTCTGTGTTGTGCATGTGCGTATGTGCCATAGACTGTGCACTGTGTAAGTGTAGGCCCAGCTGTTTTTTTTATTTATTATTTATTTATTTTCAAACCTCACTTTCAACATTTCTTGAGATGGTAGTATTTGCTTATGCTGTATTATTTTCATATCCACCTTAGTTTTTTACCATCCCAAAGAAAATATGTAGGAAGGCTAAAAGACAAGTAAAACTGACCACAGCAAATACTAAATGACTTGCCATATTATTTTCTGTGTAGCCTATTATTGTACACAAATATGCAATAATGCCACTTGGAAAGTGAAAGCAAAGAGGCGGATATCCCTGGCTTCAGAAAATACTGCCATGAATTCAGACAAATATGAATGATTGGGTTGTGTTAGAATCAGCTGGCTGATAGAAATAGCCTAAGTGGTGGAGGTGAACAATCGTCTGCAGTAGCCTACTTGTCACCTTCACACACACTGCATTTGAGCAACAAACTACTAAAAAACAGTCACTTTGTGTGTCGAGTGTAAATTGCAACCCAGATCCAACAAAAATAGGACAAATGCTTACCGATCAATTAATTCAACATGTTATAACCTACGTGCAATATGAACTACGAGCCTGCTGAGTGGCACGGTGCCATCTGAACTCGCCCGTTTCCAAAGACAGCTTACATAACGATGCACTTTGAGAAATGTTTGTCATCTCATTTATTGTTTTCCCTTTCCTAAGACATTTATGCAAGTATCAACTGTAGTCTCCTCTTGGAAGCTTTAAAATCCTCGCGTTGTTGTAGCCATTTCCATATCGAAGTGTTGGTCGCCAATAGTTCAAGCAAGTTATCTAGCGGGACCTCTATGTGGATATTATCCGATGTGAGTGATCACGTCGCCGGCCAGCTTACCGTGGCAGCCTGGCTCCCACACGAGTGGGAGCAGCTTGCCCATGATGTTTAACAGACATTCACTTTATTGTGCTCAAAACCATATTATGCAGGTAACTGCTGTTTTCCTCAGGCATGCCCTGAAATGTGTAGCTTTTGTGGACGCTACGTATCTACTTGACAAAAAAAATAGCTTAACTACAGGGACGTTACTCAAATAAAGTAGTGACGCTACGGCCAAGCTACTGGGAAATGTAGTTAAACTATAACTATAACTTCACTACAAGTAGCGGCGCTACTGCCCATCACTGTCACACACAAACACTGACTCTGAATTACTGGAAACTTCATTAGGCTTTAATTTAACAGTTTTGTATATACTATCACTGTAATTTGGGCAGCTTGATGTGGTGTTGGGTGAAAACCGGGACATTTTTGCGTCCCGACTGGCTTTTGTCGGGACTCGGGACACGCGACTAAAAATCGGGACTGTCCCGGTAAAACCGGGACGTCTGGTCACCCTAGCTTTAAATGATGTTAGCCTGTGACTGACTCGCATAAGATTAGCAGGCTAGTTGAATGACTGAACTGCATTTAGCCGGGCACTTGCACTGTTTTGTCATGCAAATATTACCATTCTGAAACGTTCACTGCCAAACGGTCAGGAAGCGACTGTGCTTGTGCCATCTCTCCTTCCTCTTCGGATTTAGGATCAAACACATAAGGCTGTATCTCCGAAGACATTCTGTGTGCAGTTTTAGCGCTGTCAAGTTGACTCCCCTTTACCTTACTCTGCTATCAAGTTGACTGTGGGGCAAAGGAAGCTGCATGCAGGGAGTGTGTTACGCCTCTGGTGAAATCGTGTCGTTCTCCCGGCCCCACCCCCTCCACCAAACTAAAACAGCCTGAAACAGAAGCACTAGAACATTTTTTTCATCAAAACCAGCGCACAGGGCAATTATTAATACAAGAGAACACCGCAAAATTAATGAAAACACGATGGAAGTACACCTTTAAAAAACATTACTAAGGATAAATGAATCCAACTGAGCCATCTGAGAAAACACATACTAATTACTAGATTTTATTATTTAAATTATAGTTAAAATTGAGACATTGAGCTTCACAGGTGACTGCTGTAAGGCCTCATCAAAGTTAAGGAGTAGTAGAAGGTGGCAATTGTTGCAGCACCATTTTACCATCTTCAGCTTAGTTCTGTCTTAAATATGGAAAGCCATCAGGTCCACAAAGTGACATTTCTACATTGTGCATGGCACTGTGCAGTCAGCCAAACTGGGGTTCACTTCCACACTTTGCCGAGAGGCTCATTGTTGCCGCTTCTCGGTTCAGAACTGACTTAAGGGAGCGCACCAATGCTAGCACTCATTCACCTTTTGCTTCGTTGACCACATTTCATAGGTGGTCTTGGTCTACGGTGCTTGCCAACATGCACAATGAGGAGCTGTGGATTGGCTGCGGTTCTGTACCACAACTGGACCAAACCTTGGACGCGGTGTTCTGGCACCTCTTTTCATTTCAGGGGATGTGAATATGAAGGCACTGTTATGCAGCGCTGAAAATGCATTTTACAATCCATTTGAGTCCCAACCCTAATGCAGGGCAAAAGTCTATCCTTATTATATACTTAATATGGTGATCTGGTGTTTACTGATTATTATATTTTGGTTAAATGAGGCTCAAAAATGAAATTTCAGTAGTCTGGTCTCCTCGTCAGCATTTGCTAGCGTGACAGCGGGGAGTGTAGTCCTATGTACCTGCCTTTTCCAGACGCATGTTGCGTAGGGCAATAATCAATGATAAACCGACAGGGCTGTTTTGAGAATGCAGTGCCTTCATATTCACGTCCCCTGAAATGAAAAGAGGTGCCAGAACACCGCGGCCCACTTCAAGCACGCCTGTTCATTTACAAGCACAATTTTTTATTACAAGCACAAAACTTTGTTACAGAGACAAAACAGATTTTCACACAAGGACACATTGTTTTTACAAGCACAAAATATTTCCACGTGTACACAAATTCTTTTCACAAGCACAAAATATTTCCACGTGTACACAAATTCTTCTCATGAGCACAAGATATTTCTACGAGTACAGACGTTCCGGCAGGGAATTCATTCCATAGTAATGCATTAACCCTAAACAAAAAGGGCTGGGGGGTAAAACCAATACAATGACATAACATACACTTTGGGCAATAATGATGGGACACATTGTCAATGCTAATATCATGGATTTAAAAAAATGACATTAAGTACCAAATATATGAATTGTGTAAACGATACACTGGACTTAATGTTGTTTTCTTAACATAGTTTGGGAGGAGCCTGTAGTATGATTGACAGCCATCAACTTACCTGTCACCTGGCTTCTGGAAGATTTAATCCCCCCTGTTCATCCACCTGTCATGCGCCTCGGTGTCACAAATTATCCCTCCCTTTCCACTTACTCCTCCATTTCACTAGTGGACATCATTTTCCACAAACTCCACTTCAATCATTCCAGGAACAAGGGCAGCTACCATACCAAACACATACAGGTTTACATCAAGCAGTATACTCCAGTATACGTAGTCAATGTGTACTTTGACTATGTATGCAATTTATTTTGGAGTTCAATAACATTATGAGGGTCCCCGACACCAACTACCCAGCCTGATACAGACGCTTTCACGCTTTCATGCTTTCTGCTTCAACCAATCGCTACAGCTGGTAAAATAAGCTTTTACCAAAACCTATGGGTAGCTACCAGAACCAATGCTTATTGATAGCTCCCTGAACAGTGGTGGAGCTAAATGAGATACTGACCGAAAGCTGTAGGCGGCACTAGCCTGGCTACCAACTACCTGCAAGAAATTGCAAAATCCTAGCCACAGCTTTTCCATTTCAAATATACTAGTCAGAAAATCTCCAAAACGTATTTAGGTATGTAGATATATAAGCATTGGGGCATTACATGATATGTGTATACAGTTTTTACCAATCGTTTTTACGCGTCTTTTACACTGTTGCATAAACCATAGACTATGGGAGCCAAACACTGTTCCCTTTCACGTTGCTTTGACACAATTGCATTCAATCACCACTTCAACCAAAATGCATTACTACTTTTGTGTTGATGTTCACACCCCACAAAATTATGTGCAACTACAGTTCATTTTTGCTGACATTTGGATACTCTTATCAAAACGGTTAACTTTAGAGTCAAACCTAAAACAAATTGAAAACAATGTTACAAAACACAACATTTTGCATTTTGTCATACAACTGAAATACTGTAGTTGAGACAATTATCTTTTAGCCAAATAAGTATTACAATAATAATTAGCACTTTTATACTTACTTATCCCTTTCTATAGTATTTTGAATTGTTACAGTATAGCGTGTTACCAGGTATACAAAGAGAATACATTTGCATATTTCTGGTAAACAAATTACCATGTAAAAAGTTGATATTGCTGTGTGTTTCCATTACCAGTAAGCCAGAAAGCCATGTAAGCCAGTAAGCCATGGCCTATCCAAAATGCAGCAGAACCATAGATCAACATTGCGGTAGGGCCACAACCAACTTCTACAGACAACAACTATCCTTACACACATTTGCAAGGTTTTCCTTTTGTAGTATAACATACTGTACTTTTAGGAACGTGATGCCGGCAATGAAATCTAAACTTTTCTGCTGTGGAACACAATGTAATATATGTAAGCACAGGGTACAGTTCACCCTAGTGTGTTTCTGGAGTGATTTATTTTCTGTTTCCATGATTGTGCATCTTCAGTTCTGAAATATATACTGCAGTTATAGAATTCTGGAAAATTACAAAATATAGAAAAACCACTGAAAAACACTTGGTTTTTGTGATTAGCTTCAATATTTTGTAATACGTATGGTACTTTACCCAGGTACAAAGAATGATCCATGTAGTGGTAAGAACAGATTAAGTTTTTGTATTTTCCTTTGTTTCCATTGATTACAAAACCTTTCCTATTTTGCCCACTTCGTTGGTTGTAGACGGTGCCGGAGTCTAACTCATGAAAGAATGAGCATGCGTTATTGTTTTTTCCTTTTTTGATGAGTGGATTTATTAGCAGCAACAAGATTAACATAAAGGTAGAAGTTTGTAAAACAAGTCAGCGTTTTCTTTTGGGGTTGTAGCAGGGCCAACATGCATGCACGGTTGTGCGCACGTCAGGACGTGGGTGAGCACGGTCAATGACTGTTTCGCGTTGCACCCCTACAGCGTCTGGGCCGCGTCACCACACCACCTTATGTACGAAATATTGCCGCCTCCTACAGGGGGACAATCAGAGAACACACTAGCACAATATGTGCAATATACAATTATGCTCAAGTCCAAATGCAATATCTGAGATAATGTAAATATTTTCAAGAGCTCTTACAACAAAACAAAAATGAGAAGAATGGCACCTACAATCCATTTGTCCACTGTATAGGTCTATACACTTATTAATTCATTGTCAAAGGTGCATAAATACATAAAAATGTAAACTATGTAGATAGTTTGATAAAGTGTGTAGTAAGTAAGCAGTAAAATGTGACAAACTGTAGGGCAAAGGCTAGAATGTATGTGATTTGTTATAAGTTGTTTGCATTTTTTAGCTTATTGGACATTGACCGCCACTGAAGTCTTGCCGATGACAGCATGTGTTACAGTTACAGCAGCAGTAGTAATTTTGGGTGACGCGTGAATAGTTTTGGTAGCTGTAGTGCATTTTGCAGTAAATGTTACTGGAAAGTTACCAGCTGACTAGCATTAAGCCTAAATCTCTATTCACAGAGTTTTACTGATCACAATCTACATTGAAATGAGATTTTGTTTTCAAAATGACACATACCCTTGCATCTCTGTTCTTGCATACACTTCACCTCTTTAAAATGTTTAATTTCACAATGAAATAGAATTTAGTTTTCTGGTTTTCAAAACTCCAATTTATTTTTTAATTTCAGAGTTACAACTTGCATTTTAATCATACAGTTGCATATGACATTGAAGTGAAAGTAGACAAAACAAATTTGATGTCAGCTATCGCTGTACTTTGTGCCTAGTAGCATTTAGTGCTACTGCCCATGTGTAGCGCCATCTCCGTCCTCCCAAATGTTTGGCCCTTCTTTCTGGTACTTGAGCTTTAGGTCTGCTGTCACAATAAAGGACTTGTCTTCAGGGACTTTGTAATTCTCAGTGATGGTCTTCTTGCATTCATTGCTGCTGCCTTCTAAATAGATGCTGGTATAATTTATCCCTTCTCCTCCAAAACTAAAGGAATCGTTTGCCAGGATGCTTACGTGGGGAATGCTGGAATTTTCTTTGAATATTTTTTTTACAGCTTCTCTGTCATCCACCACAATCTCGCTTGGTGGTATCTTCTCACTTGCGTAATAAACCCGAATTGGCTCCCCAGTGGCGTTGAAGACGTTGCTGCAGTTTGCTACCACTGTGCTGCGCAAGCCTACAGATAAACTGCCTCCAAATACATTCCCAGAGACGCCAGAGTTTCCAAATATTGAGCCAGATCTGCAGAGAAAGTGTGGAAGAGGTAATGATGTTGTGGGGTTCTTTATAAAATGTCGTTATAAATTACAAAGCATTTCAGGACCTTATGGGAGTTCGCAGCAGGATGGTTACCTTGTTTTTTTATGGAACATCCACTTGTGCTTAATGTTCTAATACAACTAATCAGCCATAAATTTCTCAAAATTTCAACAGCAAATAAATTCTTATATTGATAGGTATTCACACACACACACACACACACACACACACACACACACACACACACACACACACGTCTACTATCGTCCGGCACAAGCTACCTAGGGTGATGGGCTAGGGATGGGCTTGGGGTCTACAGCCCCTCAGGGACTATGAGTATGAGAGGGAGGCTGAAATGGGACTGGTTGGGTTAAGGTAAGGGCTGGGGTTGGATTGGCCGGGTTAGGGTTAAGGTGGGAATTGGAATGGAGTGGGGTTAGGTTTAGAGGGGTAATAGGATACAAACCCAGATATGGATCGGACCACGCGATTCTCAGCGATGATCTCCTTGCATTCGTGACTGTTTGTGCTGTTCTCCAAGTAGATGCTTGCGTATTTGACCTTGTCCCCCATGAAACTAAAGCTGCCCTTTGGACAAATGCGGAGGTGAGAGATACTGGAACCTTCTATGAAAAGCAGCTTTCCAGCTGTGGCCTCTCTCAAGATGTCTGTCTGCTGCATTTTCTCTTTGTTGTGGTAAACCCGGATAGTGCCCCCCGTGGCATTGATGGCCATGTTGCCACTAAACTCCAATGTCTTGCGTTGAAAATCGCCAGCGATCAGTGGCTCATACTTGCTTTGCCAGCTTCCCATTGTCTGAATGGATGAAAAAGATCTGTGGAGCAAATGTGAAAAGGGTGGAAGTGCTGTGCTGTGTAATTTTAAAGCATCGTTTCAAGATGTCATAGCATTTCACACCACAATTCCAAGCAACTGCCTTAGTTTTATTAGAACACTGATTAACTCTTCATATCCCAACTGAATTATTCATATTATTGTAAATGTCAATGAAAAACGGCAATCTCATGAAAAGCTTTTAAAGTACCCAATAATTACTTTTAATAAATACTGTGGCAAGTGCACTTCTAAGGTGCAAGTTGAAAGAAACAGGTTTCCTACAGCCAATCACTAAGTAGCATATGAGAAGACATAGTGTGACACAGCAGAGTTCAGCCCAACAATTTCCTGGGGAAAAACAGCTGGGATTGGTGCTACATTGAGTTTAACATTTGTACTGTATAAACAAAACAGTGCCAATGAGGATGCTGTTTATATAAATGCCCATGAAAAGCTTTCTGTGGGGTGTCTGTGTAAAAATCCACATTGATACCTTCTTAAATCACAGGTTCACTCTGATGATCAAAAGTACATGTTTTCTCTTAGTACGCGCAGAAGGCTGCAGTCATATAGAATTCATACAGATTATGAATAATTTCAATAAATAGAAAAACATACCTCTTGTTCTGTTTCTGTGTGTTTTTTCTTATTGAGTTTGAACTGTGCAGTGTCATTTATACACACAGAGCCAGGAAAACTGTTCTTTTTCTGATTAACAAGAATCTGTTTGTTAGAGATAAGCGAAAAATAGGAACATGAAGCAGGTATTGGCACATTAAACTGCCCTGTCACTGTGAAATGATAGACATGAAGTTTCACAGGTTGTAATGGCAGTACATTGTGTAATATCTGAGATGCTTGAGAGTCTCATAGAGAATTCAGGGGGTGGGGGGTGGCTGTGTGTCTGTCCAGTAAGCGCTGTGGAGGGATTCCACTTACTGGACATTGCAATGACCCAGGACTTCATAGGAGCCCAGGTCACAGTACCAAGTAAGGACAACTACGCACAGGAGTAGCTAATTCCCCACTGCTATCCCTTTAAAAACAGTTAACGAGTATCCATATACTGTACATGTACCCAGTCCTATTATTTATATATCTCAATTGATTCGATCCTTCCCAATCTGCAGTGGTTTCAGTATATTGTTTATATGTAAATATTTTCTGTATTTTTAGCTTCAATTTATATACTCATATTGTTTTTATACTGGTTGCATGATTTTTATTGCTTGTGTATTTGGACTCATATGTACAATGTCTGTATTTAATATGCACCACTGTGATGTTTGTGTATAATGTGTAAATTGTTTGTTTACCAGTACACTGTTGTTGTCTGTTTGCTGTATGCATTACTAGAGCTCAACAACTGAATGTGTAAGCAGGCCTGGTCAAATAAAGCTGATTCTACTTCTGAAGTGGGCACCCGAAATAATGCATATCTTATTGCAACTAAAAAAGGAGTCAACAATGGGGTTCTTCTAACCTGCCATAATGGAGTTCATCCTGGGATGTATACTAAGGTGGTTAAGCGATCAACCTGGTTTAGTTAACCTAAAGGTAGTTGGAAACCTGGTAATAGCAGAGTCCAGGGTTATATTCTCTTAACTAAACAAATGGCAATAAGCTTTTGTCAGGTTTACAATTACCACTGGGTTAGCTAAACCAAGTTTGTCACTTAACCACCTTTGTAGTATACCCCTCTGACCAGGTCTATTTTAAGCTGGAGGCTGCCTTAGACCTATTGAGCCATTTAGACCAATTGACCCATTTAGACCTATTGACCCAGACTATTTGACTGTGAACATCACTGCAGCATCTGCAGAATTCCAGAAGACTGAGGCCATGGCTGAACATTACCGTGTAGGCAAACTGGAACGCTCCTTTAGGACCAACATGAAAGGTATGTGACATCAGTTGGTGTTAATGAAGTAAACTTTAAGTTCAACTAATACTCACCTGATATTCTTTGTTCTGAAAAAGCATTTAGGAAAAACAGACAGCAATATTGCACTACTTCTCAAAATGAACACGCCATCCATAAATCCACCATCCAAACCCTTTCTCCACCCCTCACACGCCACATGAACATTGCCAATGCAATCTTCAGGCCTGTATGCTTTAGGCCTCATACATTAAACAAGCTTTACAAAGTGTTATCAACTGTTGTCTTATTAATTTCACTTATAATGATAGGTTCTCATGTACAGCTACAGCAGTGTGATGTGTTGCATCATCAATAGTCTTATCTCTAAAAACATATTCTTGATGGTGAACTGCCCAACAGTAGCTGAATTCTGACATTTCGACATGTACACCAATTTCTTGTAAGGCAGGAAATATGTCTAAATTGTAACCACCAAATAATTCTGCTATCTTCCATTCTGTGTTGGCAATAACAGACAATGTAATTTCAATGGTGCTGCACTGACACAACTTGTTCAGCCTTAAAAGGGCAGTATCACAAATAATCTCAATGAAGCCGGCAATGGGCCATGTAGCTTGCAGATCACCAGCTGTTGAATTAACATTAGGTATACATAATTAATAGACTGCAAGCATGTGAGCATATTAGAAATATTTAGCCTTTTGGTCACCCCTTTATTGTGGAACACTGATAGAATTACAGTCATTGGCTGATAAAAAAGAGAAATGATCTGTTTGATTAACCTGATTAACCTCATAAGTGTATAACATGTATCTTCTTGTGTGTATGTGTGTAGTTGATTTACTCTGTGTTCCTCTACACCTCTGTTAGGTTATTATGTCCTCCTTTTGTAAGTCACTTTTAGATAAAACCATCTGCTAAGTGTAATGTAATGTTATTATTACAGATACATTGCACAATAACCATTAGGCCTGACAGGAATGGGCTTTTGAGTTTTTGTACTTACCTTACAAAATGCCTGTGCATGGGCCTAAACTTGCAGGACAACCCTGAGACAGATACAAGGTAGAAAAGCCAGAGGGCTACACTTAATTTTACTGTCCCGGTTACAACAATTAGTACAGCGTAACAATATGTAACTTCTTACACTGTACCATAGGGTTGGGTTTGGGAAGAGCGGCAGGCTTATGGGACTGTTGGCAGTTTTCAGTGGGACAGGCCTAAAGGGGTTCCCCTTGTCTCTCCTCTCCTAGTTGTATGTGTACTAAAACAATGTTGAGGTCTCAATACTCTGTATAAAATATGTACAAGTATCTGTGTTGCTCAGGGTATGTACAGTGTATGTACATACACATGTTTTTCCATGTACATACACTAAAAAAGGAACTGTAAAATAAAATGTTACTGGCCAGGCTTCATACAATTTTCTTATCATGTCTAGATTTTAGCTGTGCTCTGAAAACCTCTCATTGCACTAATTAAATAATCTGCTTAGCAGCTGTGCTCATTACAATCATCTGGTATAGTGGTGACCTGGAACAAATATATGGGAGCAATTTTACTTTCTGAAACCAAGTCATTCTGTGTATATATAACTGTATATTTAATTCTCAGGCCTGTTCTTTAGAATACAACCAAAGCCAATGAATTAAACATACACAGTACTAAAAACCCTTTCAGAACAAAATGTCTACTACACATAAAGGTCAGTAACTGGTATGGCCTTGAACTGAGCTGAGCAAAGTGTAACCTTTTAGGGTGAAAGCTACAGTATCTTAAAGGTTTGATTTGTCAGAGTGGTGAGTAGTATATTGTCTGACTAAAATATTTGACTGACTACAACTTTTTAGTTGTGCTTAGAAATGTTGTCATACTCAAAAACAAAACTGATCCCAACTTGACACTCTGCAAAAGGAGTTTATGGATTATTCAAAACCTGTCTGTGCTTTTGTGCATGAATGGCCCCGTCAATTTGGACATAATCCTCCACACTGCTTGCAGAAATTATACTTAAATAAGCTTTAAATAAGACATTAGTGATCAGTCTGGTCAATATCTTCTCTTTTCCACCCAACTTGCTCAACTTTCACCAGACTCATCTGGTGAAGATAAAGTTAGCATAGTAAGGATGAGGGTCCAAAATTCTTCAGGTGTATACAAGTACATAGGACAATTGGGCATTATGTGTTTATGTCTTTAGGTTAGGTCTGTAGATGTTACATTACATTATATAGACGTATAAGGGCATTGTTATCCTGGTAAACCCGCCCCTCGTACTTCATTTAATTTTGTGCAGAGGGTCTGGACTGGAAACTGTTGAGGAGCATGTAAGTGGTCCGAGCAACACCAATCCAATCAGCGAAAAGAGGGTGTGTTCATGAGCTATGACGTTGACTTTGTGTGCTACATTTGAATTGTAGTGCGTAGGTATGCTAATTGTATATGTGACGACCAGGCATTAGCTATTGGGTAAAGGCAGAGCCATTTGTTTTAAACTTCAGCAGAGTCCACACCTCCAGGAAGAAGCCGTTTCTCACGGCCTCCGCTCCAGACGTTCTGTATAAAATGAAATGAAGCGTGAGGGGGCGGATTTACCAGGCTAGGTCGTTATGTGTGTGAAGATGGGAGAGAATGTAAGACAATTGATTTATGCATGTGCATACTGTACATCAGAACCCAAGTGACACCTGGGGTCCAATGTAACAGCATTTGGAGTTATTTTTCCAAGTGATCCGTACCCTATTTTTTATGCAATAATAACATTCACTTTATCTCTTTAAAAAGCATCATTTGACAATACAGCACAACTTCACTACTTTGTTTTATTTTCTAGTCACACTTATATCACACATACTTATACATACTTATGAATAAATGGTTTTATGACTACTTTGTGTTTGCATGTAGCTTTGGTGGCTGTTTAATGCCATCCTCATCTTCCCCAGTGCTAACCTAGTCTTACTGAAACTTGATACTGAGGTCTGCTGTCACAATAAAGGACTTCTCGCTAGGGACCTCATAATTCTCACTGATTGTCTTCTCACATTCATTGCTGCTGCCCTCTAAATAGATGCTGGCATAATTAATGCCTTCTCCTGAAAAATCGAAGGAATCATTTGCCAGGATGCTTATGTAGGGGATGCTGGAGTCTTCTTTGAAAGTCAGTTTTCCGGCCTCACTGCCTTTCATCACGATGTCCCCTGGATGCATCTTCTCATCTCCATAGTAAACACGGATGGTCTTCCCTGTGGCGTTGACAATACCACGGTTGTTTGCCACCACTGTGCTGCGTGTGTTTATGATCAGATTGCCACTGACCACATTACCAGAAGTAAGGCTGTTTCCAATCACCAACACTGACCTACAGAGAAAGAGAGAGAGTAAAAAGGCATTGAGCATGTCTATAACTGATCTTGAATTGCAATTGCAAGTTTTCTGGATGAGGCAGGTTATGTGATGAGGGTGGGAATGGGATACAAACCCTGATTTTGGGTGGACCTCACAGTTTTCAGCGATGGTCTCCTCGCATTCATCACTGTTTGTGCTGCTCTCTAAAAGGATGCTGGCGTACCTGGTGCCTTTCGGCAGGAAACTGAAGTACCTATCTACCGTCATGAACATACAGGGGATGGTACTTCTGTTTCCGAACATAAATTTTTCACCGCTGCCTTTCTCCACAATGTTCTGTGGCTGCATCTTGCTCCTGCTGTAATATATGCGGATGGTGCCCCCCTCGGAGTTAACGACGCCATGGCGGTTTACCACCACCACATTACGTGGACGTGTGTTTACAGTTACATTACCAGTATTTCCAGAGATGCCGTGGTTTCCCATGTTTGGATTTAGCGACTGGAAACTGTGGAGAAAGTACAAAGGGTAAGAGGTAGTGATGCTATGTACAGTTCTTAGAATTATGACTGTGACAAGAAAGAATATTTTTAGAGTCTCATAGTGCCTGCCAACAGGATGGGTGCCCTGTTTTACAAAGAACATCAATAACCCTTTAGAACCCAACTGGAGTGTACAAGATTGCTGAAGATAACTGAGCATTTACATAAGAAAAAGCAATCTGATTAACACTAAAACTACCCAGGATAAGAAGACAAAAACTACTCTGCTGAGTGATGATAAATCCTAAAGAAACAGTCCTGTATCAGGTTAAGATTGGAAAAAATGGGGAACTTATATATGATGTCATCCCCATATGTTCAAAATAAGTTCCAAAAAAACTGCTAGTTTGCCTTAGCCTGGCTATCGTGACTCTGCGAGCATTGGTCTGGCCAAGCTGTGTTGTAAACCCATTTCTCAGAAGGCGGGCTTAACCCGCCTCTTTCAAATGCCTCTGTTTGCTACTGGACGAAGCTTCAACCAATCACACCCCTCTGTCCTCTGCTCGATTTTCATTGGCTCCCATTCCTAGGCAGAATAAGAAATGGTGTAGATAGGCAGCTTGGCCAGACTGACTTGCTCGCGAAATGCAAATGCAGCGTCACAGGCAGTATGGGCATGCCCAGGCTAAGTTTGCCTCACTGATTTGGGTAAAAAAATGTAAAAGCTACTTTTCAGGATATTAATACATTTTAAGATCTACAAATACATTCCCACAGCATAAATGTGGATTGCTGTCAAAGACAAAAACAATTCTTCTTTAAATTGTGTTGTGCCATTAATAGGCTAGCGGCTACTGCATGAGAAAGAATGGTGTAACCACACCGACACCTGAATACTACATTCAGAGGCAGTTAGAGGACATGTATGTTAAATGACAGACCGTAAAAATGATTACAGGTTTCTGTACGGCATCTGGATGACAATCTATTATCACACCCTCGTCTAACCTAAGTTCCCTCTGAAGGTCAAAATGACATTTTCATTAAAGAACATGCGACGTGTTTCAGTCATAATCATAATCATTTTAAACATGATTGTACACAATACGCAACAGAGAAAGAACCTACCTGACACTCTGTTTAAGTGTGTTTTTCTCTACAAGTTGTAACTGTGCAACCTTTTTAACACACCCACAAACAGGAAGATGATGTTAAATTCTCTGTGTTGTTGCTTTTGGGACTTCCCACAGTTGCAAAACCTCTTACTGTCATGTGCAAACATACCCAAGACACCACCCTATGGTACACCATGTGGCACACTATAAAAATGATCATTTAATACACACTTAATACACATTTACAAACATCATTTTAAAACTACATTTAAACAGTGTTTACAAACTGCTACAGAGATGTTTTTAACAGATGTTGCTAACTTGACACCTTCTTTCACCAGTGCTATATTCCTTTGGGATCTGTTGAGGTGATAGGGGAGAGAAGCATGTTGGACAAACTGGCATCCATTATGGTCAGCTTCTACCACCCCCTTTATGCAACAGTCACAGCACTTAGCAGTTCCTTCCGTACCAGACTGCTCCTTCCATCCTGTAAGAAACAACAAAATTGCAGCTTATTCATTCCATTTGCCAGTAGACTGTACAACACCACTGTAACACCTACAATACCAGCAGGTGAGAGCCCTTCCAAAATCTCTGGTGCACCTGCACATGTTTGTTCCTGCATGGTCAGCTCCTCTTATATACAGCCTGTGTTTCGAACCATGTTTAATGTCAAGCCCAACCTTTCAACTGCAGGTACGGCACTGAAAGTGTGTCGGTTATGACAAATTCGTGGCAAAAACGGGCTGATATCATGTAGTCTCACCAGGCCTGAAATAATAATCATTGCGTCCCCTATTAGACCACTGGAACTCGCTCCTGCCTCACTCCATGACCAGATAAGATGTTTTACGTTACTGCAGCAGAAGTTGCACTATTTTGTTCATTACACCATCCATCCTTTCACTGTTTAAATATGGAATTTTAGTTTGTACATCTGTGTTTATTTAATAAGGATTAATTCATTGATTTCATTTACTATTTTATTATAACCAGTATTTCACAATATCACTCAGACACATGCCTTGTATGTTAAAGCCTGTTATGCTTAATATTTTGTGAGACTTGTTTCTCATTGACACTTGATACTGTACGATTTTAGGCCTTTGTGAATTATAAGTGAGGTTCACAAAGTGTGGTAAGTTCTGCCTCATAAATGTTACAAAAAAAATCAGATGCCCCTTAGTATGATGCATATAGTGGTCATGAATGCGAGTGCTCTGCTCTTATCTCCAAAACCAGATGCTGGATGGTGATCTGCCCAACAGTATCTCAACTCTGACATTTCAACATGTATGCTAATTTGTCATGAACGTGGAAATGTTGCTCACTGGTAACTATGCAGCCGATAGATTAGAATCTGTAATAACAATAACAATATTCTTTCAACAGCACTGCACTGACACGACTGATTAACCTTATAAGGGCAGTGTTTCAGACCATGTCTATGGAACCTGCAATGGGATACAAAGCTCAAACTCCGGTTTGCCATCATACAGGGTGAATATCCTGTTGACTATCAGTGCCAGATGTTTTCAGAGTAGATTCTTTTTGCTGCCTTAATGGTGTAATAGTTTGGATAATAGTTGGTTATAGTGTACTAGTTTGGTAATAGTTCTCAGAAACACTCTGAGGAAGCAGGAACACCAAAATGCGTTTTTTGTGAATAAAATTTGTATATGCTTAGTGTGGCCTCCTTTTCCTGTTTTATCATGCAGAGTGACATAGCATGTGCTAATAAAACAAAAACTGCGATATAGCGGGACCACGAAAGGTGAACCGCGATACAGCAGGGGATCACTGTATTTATATATATATGGGCAATTCCAGTGTCATGGATGTGACATTTGTACTGTTACTGATAAACAAAATGTCTCATTACTTTAACAGGCACAATATTATTTCATTATTTTTTCATGTAAACTCTATAGCTTAATAAAGACAAAGCCTCCAAAACACATATGTGACATTTTATCAGTTACAGACGTGACGTCAAATGGACAAGCTTTTTTGGGAAGTGACAGTTTTTTTTTCTAAAGTTTGTGAAGTTTAAAATTAAACATTGAAATCATTAGGTTTATACCAAGAAGTTCACCTAAATGAGCACAGACTTAGTTTGTTATTGGATTACATTTTATAAATATTTTCAGAAAGTTAGTGTGACATACAGTATCTGTGTTATGGGCATGACATTACTCAGTGTCCCGTGACACTCTGTATCTCATTTCAGCTTTGTGTATAGGCTAGGTTTTGCTAATGCATTAGGAAAATAACACTGTGCAAACGTCCGTAACGGATCATTGATGTAAATAAACACAAATGAAAGTAACAAGGTTGGCACATCCAAAAAATAGTCTACAGGTGCGAGACAAAGGCAGCAGATTTAAAAACGCAAAAGGTCTGCACACTGCTTCAAAAATGTATTACTTTGACGAGAACAAGGCAACTTAAAAATGACTGGATCCACTGTGCGCCTGTGTACATCTGGTGCATCAATGATGAGGGACAGTCTTGATAATCAAAAAAACAATTCACATATATGCATGTTTTATTAATTAATTAATTAATTAATTAATTAATTTTATTTAGCCAGGTGTTTTTGTTTATAATGTGCTGTTGTATAGTGTTGTACATCACTTGGGAGAAAACTATCTGCTGAATACCATCTGCAAATGTAAATATGAATATAATAATAACGCATGCATGTTTAACAAGCTTTCAAAATACATACTTTGATATCATACATGCTTTTTCATTGCTCCTTTTTTGCACTGATGAACTGTGGCCATGAACTGATAAAAATGAGTCACAAGCAACTAATTGGAGTCTCAATATATAGGCCTACAGGATATTAGTATAAAGAGGCCCTAGTTTACATTAAACATTCAATGAATTATGTGTGGACAGATGTTTTCCCTGCAGACTACATTATTATTTTAAAACGGGTGGTGAAAAGGATGGCCTCTTGTGCTTGATTTTTCCCCTTGATTGTTTTTGTGCACAATATGTCCACCCACCACACAAAATATCTGACCTTTTTTTACAGCATTACTTTGGCTGACCAAAGGCGGGGAGGCCTGGCTCTATACAGGTAAGGCTTATCATTACATTACATGTCATTTAGCTGACACTCTCATCCAGAGATACTTCTAGTGAACTAACTACAGGTACAGCCCCCCTGAAGCACCATGAGGTTGCAAGCCCTGCTCATAATGGTATAAAGGTGGCCTGGGGTGACTTACGATGATTCTACGGCTCTTTGAGGACAGTACCAATATTAGGTTGGGTGGCTAAATTGCATTCTTTCATAGGGACCAACATTTCTAGCAGTGCCCCTGGCCTTTGCTGTACGTATAGACCTTTATCTGTCAATACCCAGGAGTTTCCTGCTTTTCCACAAGGAATCTAAGTTTCCATTTAAAAATAAAAACCCAAAGCTCATGTATTTTATGCCAAAAGTCTACATCTCCTCCCTAGGGGAGAGCAAAACATGGTAGCTGTTGTTTTGTGGCTGTCAGAGTGGCATTACCACTCGGAAAGAAGTGAACTGTACACATATTTGCAAAGCACTGTACACGTGGCTTCCACTGATAAATGTGGATATCAGCAGAAAAACTGCTTTAAGAATCATTTATCAACCCTTGTCTCACAACGCAACATAATGTACTCAGCAGGGAGTTTGTGCTGCATTATAATCTTATATATACCCCTTCTTCCCATTTATTTATATGTTCACATGTAAGAATGCAGCACAAGATAACTTTCTGGTTCTCCACAGCTCCAATTTATTTTTTAGTTGCACTTGCATTTTATAGCACAGTTAATGAAACACAGCACTGAAGTAATTTAATTTGACATATAACACTGCATTTTGTGTTTGCTTGTAGTTAGCTTTGCTGCCCGTATTTAACGCCATCTTCATCCTCCCAAGTGCTTGCCCCGTCTTTCTGGAACTTGATGGTGAGGTCTGCTGTCACAATAAAGGACTTCTCGCTCGGGACCTCATAATTCTCACTGATGGTCTTCTCGCATTCATTGCTGCTGCCCTCCAGGTAGATGCAGGCATAACTGATGCCTGCTCCTCCAAAAATGAAGGAGTCATTTGCCAAGATGCTTACGTAGGGGATGCTGGAGTCTTCTTTGAAAATGAATTGTCCTGCTTCTCTGCCCTCAGTCAGGATGTCCCCAGGCTGCACCTTATCCGTGTTGTAATAAATGCGGATGGTGTTCCCTGTAGCATTGAAGACACTGCGGTGGTTGGTTGTGCTGCGGAGGTATATGTGTACATTTAGGTCTCCTCCAATTTCATTGCCACAGATGCCCACATTTCCCATGATTAATGTCAGAGACAAATATCTGTGGAGAAAGTGTTAAAGAGGTAGTAATGCTGAGTAGGTTCCTTAGAAAATGCAGCTGCAATTATAATTAGCCTTCTAAGGATCTCAAAGCACTTCAGAACAGGATGGGTGTCTTGTTTTCATCTGCTAACTCTTTAAATCCCAATTGAATTCTTTACAGTGCTTTGGAGTACTGGTAATTATGATAGCGCAAAGCCAATCTCATGAATAACAAAAAAAAAACCAACAATAGTTAAAACAACTTACTAACAAATATGCTTTGGTCTCAATTTAAAGACCAGAAATAGGTCTTTGAAATGATGTGTGGCCCATGAAGAGCCATAGGCTAAATTCATGTTTTCCAGAGCCTATAATAAAGTAGCCTTTAAAACAAAAAAAAAGTTGTGACAAATAGTTATCCTCTCTTTACTACAGCATATCAAACCTTCAAGCAGCTTATGGATTTAGCTGGACAATTTTACAGTTAACACATCAGTGAAATTAGCACAGAACCTTTGTATTGTCACTTTTTAAAGATAACTTATCTTGTCAATCTGACCCCAAAGGTGAGTAAAATGGCCCTGTGTTAAAATACTTAGACTCAGACTCAGATCAATACAATGGCCTTGTCTATGGCCTATGTCAAAGTAAATGGCTTGGTTTACCACTGACAAAGTTTGGAATGCTTCTAAAAGTAAATTGTAATAATATTCAAATAATATTATATTCAAAACACAAAAACAGTTCATTTATAACACACACACACACACACACACACACACACACACACACACACACACACACACACACACACACACACACACACACACACACATATATATATATATATATACACACACACACTTATAACACACACACACACGCACACACACACACACACACACATATATATATATATATATACACACACACACACAACAAAATTAAAGTTTTTGTGTCCACATAATACAACCAAAAGAAAACATACCTGTTGCTCTGCTTCAGTCTGTTTTTGTCAACATGGTGGAAAAGAGGCACCTTTTGTAGCAGAAGCACCAGCCTTTGCACAAAAAAAAGGAACTATTTTGCACTGTTGCTGGGCAACTTCCTACAGTTTCCTTCCTTCACTGTCACAGGCATTCTTTCTGTCAAGGCCTGCTTAATGTTCCTAATTCTGTCTTATCTAGGTGTCACATTTACATTAGTACACTCCTAGCACCCATAATACAGTAACTTCCTGTAAAATAGTAAATATTGTTTAATGGTAGGACAACAAATAGTTTTAAAGGAAAGTGAAAACTATCAACCAAAGTTATTTTTCATTCAAACTGACACAGACAGCTCATGAGCAGTATTGGTACAGTCCCATGCTGAGTGCATGGTTTCATGGTACGCCACCATGATTTCCAGCATGTTTCATGCTTATCATGTAAATCATCTAATCATGTAAATTATTTATTGACATAGTGCAAAGACCAACAGGCCTTCAAACAGACAGCCAACAGACAGACAGAAGGAGGATGTAGATATGTTTATAAATGACTTAATATAATTAGAAGAAAAGAAAAACTACCATGTTATAAACTAGAATACTAACAGCAAACAGCTACATAGTTTAAAAGCACATGTATGTGCAATGTGAAAAATTGTACAGTTTCTGTTAAAGTAATCTGACTGCATATCTGTCCGTGGAGTGATCTTGCACTAAGCAAGCAGCATCCCAGACCATGATGAAGCTGCAGGATGGACTGCATTACCACCAGTGGCAGCATTCTCAGTAGTGATAGATTACCGATTCTCTCAGGTGCCCTCTTTGTATGGAAACTAATGTTATGCTGTCACATGATGTGTTGGGTGACTAGGTGTCCAGAAAGTGGACTCTCTCCACAATGCTTATGGGAGAGACAGACAGAGTGATGGCAGACAGTGGGCCTAGACTCATTTTCAAATGTCCAACAATCGTCAGTATTTTCACAATACTGCCATTATAACTGTGAAACTCGTCTCCTTTCATTAGCCAGTGATGGTCCAAAGTGTAATGTGCCAATACACCCTACATGTTCCTATTTCTCTCTTATCTCCAACACACAGATGGTTGTTAATCTACAAAAGCTGAAGCTATAATGCATTTCAACATGTATGCTAATTTCTTGTTATTGTAATTCTTGTAAATTAAATTTGTCTGAATGGTAATGATTCGATAGACTCATTTGGTTTGACATTGTAACTTAAATGTTTTCAAGCCATCAAACATGGCATAAAAACACCAGTACCAGTGCAAAGGATTAATGTTCAGGAGCTCCCAAAAGGACAATTTATGATTTGCCCCATGGTAATTGTGGTTTTGGCTATTCATCTGTAACATACATAATACTTAGTGTGCTCAAGCAACAATTAGCTTCACTTGGTTACACTTTATTTTACTGTCCCTGTTACATCAATCAGGTAAAGTGTAACAATGTGTGTAATAATATGTAACCTTACACTGTACCATAGGGTTAGGGTTAGTGTTAGGTATGAACAGTTTAGGTACATCATATGTTGTTGCATGTAGATACACTAAAAGGTACTGAAAAAAGTGATACCCTTTCTCCTGCACTAACACCTACAACACAGCTATGGAGAAGGGTGGGTTTGGGAGAACAGACCTCATTTTTGAGCCTTCTGCAGGTGTGTTATAGGTGTAACTGAGTGAAACACTGATGAAGTAAAATGTCAATTTGGCACCCATCCCCACTGGATGCTTACAGAATCTTCGTTTTATTCATTGCTAGATGCCAGATGCCTGATGCCTGCCAAGTGTGAGGTTGATTGGGTGAAGGTTTCCAGAGCTACCCAGAAACAGACAGGCAGACAGACGTTCAGTAGAGAGAATGATCCATTCATCCTTATTAATCTGTATAAATATTCTCCCCTTTAGTCTTCCCATGTCTATTTCTAATAATGATACACAGGAGAGTATAAATGCAGTACAGTTTTGACAACAAACATCTGTAGCAAGAGTTGTCAGTTATGGAGAAAAAGCAATGAACAACAAATGTTGCAGACTTTTATTCACACAAGGACACATAAGTGTGATGTCATAACTCTTTTTTTAGCTTTCATCTTGCATGGGAAATTCCCAGTTTTTACTGGATTCAGTATTTGTTTTTATTCTTGACTGTAATAACTGTGATGAACGTTTATCAAATTATTTATAATTTATTAGGAATTTATGTATTAGATTTGAACACACAGTGTAGGGTTAATATTGTCACAACACGGTCTGACAACTTATAACACAAGCTTTGTAAAGCTTAAATAAAATACTGCACAACATTTATCTATTTAGCATTTTAAAAAGTAATTTATTTTACAGTGGAGGGCCATGGGGTGACTGGAATGAGATAGGGCCTGCCCACGGGGCACTTAATGCTCATGGTTTCAGCATCAAGGTATGCCTCTATTTTTGTTTTTACTGAATAAACAAATAGCACAACTTCACCCTTTCTACCTTCTAATTGCCTGCACCACAACCCTTGCTGGAGTTTGGTGGATTTATACTTTCCTTTAGTCATATGAAACACTTTCCACTCACTGCAAGTTCAGTTGGCTGAGTTAGTCATTGAATCATGCCCAGTCATTTCTCATGTAAAGGGAAACTTCTGTACGTTTGAACCGACTGAATATATCATGTTAGTGGTCTGTGTGTAGACAAATGATGGTAGAGGCCAGTCATGCCAGGCAACGGTAAAGCTAACAGGGGAACATTTCTAATGTCAATGTATGCTGTATGCTTTAGGCTTCATACATAAAAAAATCTTTACAAAGTTTGATTAACTGTTGTCTTAATAATGTCACTTATAAGCACAGGTTTTAATGTACAGCTACAACAGTGTGATGTGAAGCACACAGACACCATGATCATCAATAGTCTTATCTTCAAAAACATATTCTTGATGCTGATTTGCTCAACAGTAGCTGAGTTCTGATATTTCAGCTAAATATAGTGCCAACATTTTCGGCAGCCATTTTATTTATGACAATTAGATAGTCAACAACTCAAAAATCAGCTGGTTGAATTCAGCACACCTTAATTATATAAAGTAGACAGGTTCCCAACTTTTACTAAAAAATGCTTCTAGGATGCAAAATTGTCAAAAATGGGCCCGGTCTAGACTGGGTGCATTTGCAGAAGAAGAAAAGAAGCAGTTTTTTTTATTTGTAAAGAATCCAGATTTATTCAGCATTTTCACAGGTACATGGCTTATCACACATCCTAAATCTGGTTAAGACAATCAGCTGTTACAGGTTGATACATAGTGAAATAGTGATTACAGAGAGCTGCCTACAAAGGTCTCTGTAAGGCCCACCATCCCTGGGGAAAGGTAGAAAAGAGAGCAAATGATGGACATCCATTCTGTAGGCTATCACACAATTACTCCATTTAAGGAGGGCCAGGATATCACTTTGCGGCTTCCTTGGGCCTGTGTTTGGAACTGTTTTAGAAGAGGACTGTGAATTGCAAAAGCTGCAACAATCTCTGGAGTATATTTTTCTGTTCAGCTTTTTCATAATGAGATGTGAGTCGAGCTCCCCTTTGAAGGCATTTCCAAACAGTGACAGAAAGTGTGGACTGTCAGTATGTTTTTTCATTCACAGGTAACAACCGGGCTGAATGATTAGGGACTTGACCTGCACTCTGTTGGTTTCGAGCTATCTCTCAGGTTATGTCATGAAAAACAGGATTACTGCAGTATCTGGACTAGGTAACATGGTGACTAAATAAAGAACAACATAAAGTAGCACTCACGCACAGAGCATAACATGAGCCACTATTCTCCAGATATAAACCTTCAGGTTATTCCTTCATGGAGAATACTTGTCGCACAAGATGTTCTGTGAGTGAGTGAAGCAGGAGAGAGTGTGTGGGAGGAGAGGTGAGGAAGAGTGGAGGGAAGAGAGGGGAGGAGAGTGATGTTCCTCATTTAGAAGCGACGGATGGATGAGGAGGAGGAGCGGGACATGGACATGCTGCTGGCACCACCGCCAATGCTGAGGCTGGAGCCACCACCAATGCCCATGCTCATTCCACTGCTGAAGCCACCTCCCATGCCGATGGCCATGTTGGAGCCAGCACCATAGCCAGCGCCATAGCCGTATCCAGCACCACCGCCACCGAGGGCCAGGCCACCGCCAGCAGCAGCAGCTGAGGTCTCCTGGACGTGGACTTTTGCAGAGGCACCTCCAGCAGAGATTCTGGACTCCTCTCCCTCCAGCAGTTTCCTGTAGGTGGCGATTTCAATGTCCAGGGCCAGTTTGACGTTCATGAGCTCCTGGTACTCACGCACCTGTCGGGCCATGTCCTGCTTGGCTCTCTGAAGGGCCTCCTCCAGATCCCTGATGCGCAGCTTGGCATCCTTCACTGCCAGCTCTCCACGCTCCTCAGCCTCGGTGATCTGAACCTCAAGGCTGGCGCGTTGTCCCTTGACTGCCTCGATTTCGTTCTGGAGGCGACTGATCATGCGGGTGAGCTCAGAAATCTCGGCCTTGGTTGTGCGAAGGTCATCGCCATACTTGCCAGCAGAGGTCTGCATCTCCTCGAACTTGGCTTTGTACCACGTCTCAGCCTCAGCTCTGCTGCGGTTGGCGATGTCCTCATACTGAGCGCGCACTTCAGCCACGATGGAGTCCATGTCCAGGGAGCGGCTGTTGTCCATCTCCACAATGGCGGAGGTGTCCTTGATTTGGGCCTGCAGCTCACGCAGCTCCTCCACATAGATGGCATTGAGGAAGTTGATTTCATCCTGAAGGGCATCAACCTTAGCCTCCAGCTCGACCTTGGTCATGTAGGCAGCATCAACATCCTTCTTGAGCAGAACAAACTCGTTCTCAACTGAAGCACGCTTGTTGATCTCATCCTCATACTTCAGTTTGAAGTCCTCCACCAGAACCTGCACGTTCTTCAGCTCTCCCTCCAGCTTGACCTTGTCGTTGCCCAGGCTGTCGAGCTGTCTGCGCAGGTTGACGATGTAGGCCTCGAACATGGAGTCGATGTTGGAGCGCACGGTGGTCTGGTCCTGGAGGAGGGTCCATTTGGTCTCCAGCATCTTGTTCTGCTGTTCCAGGAAGCGGACCTTGTCGATGAAGGAAGCGAAGCGGTTGTTGAGGGACTTAATCTGCTCCTTCTCTTGGGTACGGATGGTCTGGATGGTGGGGTCGATCTCCAGGTTCAGGGGGGCGAGCAGGCTCTGGTTCACGGTGACAGCTGTGATGGCGGGTGCCACGAAGCCACCAGCTCCACCACCCATGCCCACACCCATGCCGAAGCCACCAGCGGCACCGCCGAGGGCCAGGCCGCCACCGCCGAGGGCCAGACCACCAGCTCCGAAGCCAAGACCGCCACCAGCACCGCCCATGCTGATTCTCATGCTGCCTCCGCCAATGCCCCCTCCAATGCCCCCGAATCCACCGCCGATGGCAGACTGGCTGGAGTAGCTCCTCCTGATGCTGCCGCCGCTGCTGAATCCACCGCCAATGCTGCTGCCGCTGCTGCTGAAGCTGGAGATTTTCACAGACATGGTTGCTGTTGTGAGGTTAGGAGGGCTGGAGCAGGTGAGTCCACTAAGAGGAGCTGAACCTCGGAGTGTCTTGCTGCTGGTGCGGTGGCTCTTTATATTGTTCAGAGAAGGGAGCGGCCCTCACCTGAGCCCTGAAGGGGATGCTGGCAGCCACCTGATTGGCTGGGGTAGGGAACCAGCTCTGAGAGCCAAGAGGCCTCCAGCACACTCAGGTACACAGCACACACATTTGGGGAGGGGGGGTGTTAATGTCAGAGAAACCCTGAGGGGAGGTTTAAGGACTAAATGAATGGCAGTCATATTCTCACTGAGCCTAATCCCCACAACCTTTTACATGAATGCCTGATAGCACATTTTTCAGATGCTTTTTTTTCTTCGTTTAGTTTCAAGCATGTTTTAGATCAGTGTCGGTAGATGATAAGTGTTCTTCTGCTGTGCGTGCAATTCCAGTCAGATAGGAAACACTTGCATAAGTTTTGATTGCCTAAGTTCTCCATTGACTTGCAATTCAATTTACTGCTGCATGTAGTCCTAGTGAACTGGCAACTTTGGCTACAGCCATGTCCACAATTGCACACTTAAGTGTAGTAGGCCATGGGTATTGTTGTAACTTATGCTAACAGTCAACCTGAGAAGCTATTATCAAAAAGGATCACCACACATTTGCATATTGTCAAATGAAAAACCCCTCTGTGCTGAGTTCTGAAATTCTCAGGCAGACCGAAAGTCAATTCAGCAGCTATTGCATGTTACTCCACAACACACCATGCAGTGCTCCTTGCCATGAAAGGACTGGGTTAGTCATAATTTACTCATGGTGGTAATAAAAAAAATAGTTGTAAATGATTAAAGATGCACTATGCAACTCAGACTCAGGCTTAAAGCAAGAAAATCTGTTACACATTTCACAATTTGGTTAATTCTGTGTTTCTTTTCACAACCCATATGGGGTTAATGTACAGACACAATGGCACCATGATTCTCTCATGATTGTGTGTGTACACTATGTGTGTATGTGGTCCTAATAGTGTATGTAGGCACTATTACCTATCTGTCTTGTCCATACTGTGTTCTAACAGTTGCGTGTATCACCAATTGTTCCCGGTGAAACGTCGTCCCACTATGTACTCTGTATATGGCTGAAACGACAATAAAAAACCTACTTGAATTGACTGACCAGCGAGGACAAGTTGCTCTGTACTGTCTTGCCTGAATCAAAGTTTTTAAGTTCTCTACCACTAACACCTCTCACACACACAAAAGATGATGATTTAAAGCTCATTTACAAACACAAGATTCATGCAATTAAAGAAACAACAGTCATACACTTACAGAAACACATATGCAGAAAGTTCTTACAATGATTTAAGTAGTTTCCTAAATAATATAAGGGTTGTCTTGAATGGTTATGGGCAGTGTGAGCCTAGTTTTACTTTGCATACCAGTATCTAGTATTTGATATATTTATTAACCTATGATTACTAAATATCCATAAAGACTTTGGTTAATATATTGGTTTTGCCCCATATGTGTGTATGCACTATGAGTGTATAGTATTAATGTTTTTGGATAAATACCTAGAAAAATTGATGCTCTACTGTGTTGCAACAGATAAATGACAGACATATGTATTTTTAAAATGTAGTTAACATTTACACTGCACACACCCTAATCCCTGAAAATGTGGTTGACCTTTTAATGTGCAGGCAGATTAAGTCAAAGTCTTATTTTTTTCTGGGAAAAAGGTCGTTTGGCTACAGGGCTCCAACAGAGTATTTGTGCCATTTTAGCTCTGCTTTGCCTGGAGAAGTGCTGCGGGTGAAAGTGAGAAGTAGTGAAATGAAACAGGCTGAACAGGCCTTCTACCTTCTCCTTCGACTTCTAGACCTTTGGTGTTAAAGTCTTAGTGCAGATGTGCACTGTAAAAAAGTGTTTTTCAGAACCAACTTGAAAACACATTTTAAAAACCTGCAAAAATATAAAAGTATTAAGGTAACATGTTGGATGGATCTTTGCTATTTTGATTACCTTGCACTATTTAACTAACATGTCTTCATGATACTTAAAATAATGTAAGTTAAACCAACACCAAATGATCCTTCATTTTTCAAATGGGAATAGCACTTTTTATAGTGTGCTCTGAAAACTGGTATGAAAAACTGCATATTTCAAAACTTTCATGCACGCTTTGCTGTTATTGCAAACAGTTGTCTCGGTTGCTTCTTGCATTGTGCTTAATGGCACACTGACTATGCACTATGGCATAACCCTTGTTTCATCTATCTATCTATATTAAGAACTATTGTGTGCCTTAGTTTGCATAACTTTTTCGAAACGCATTAGATCAATTGTCAAAATGAACTCTGCCTACCCGAGTTTAGAAAGGATAATTTGGAATAGGGTCATGAATTGTAAATGTCAGTGGAAAGCAAAATTAGAACAGAAAACCTGTACAGGCACATTGTGTCGTAAAACACATTTTACTGACAGTCAAACACTCAATTTTCTTAGATCTTTTTTGAAGAGTGTTTCTGCAGCACATTTTTTAGCAGGAAAGTCCAGAGATTGAGAAAGTGGGCTAGCACTAAGTCAACAGTGTTAATTAGAGACATGAAGTCAAGTGTATCTTGCAATGACTTGCTTTTAAGCTCTCCAAACATGTGGAAAAATCTTACAAATATTTTTTAAAATGATCATTTGATATTTTTCTTGATATTTTTGATTCTTTTTTAGTTATCTGTCAAAGCATGAAAAAGTTACAGGATAACCAGTACATCTTTCCCAACACAATTAAATAAATAAATAAATAAATAAATAAACACTAATAGCAAAGGATATATACATAAATATACAAAAAATCCAAACCAGACCCAACCCCAAACATATCCTCCCAACCGCCCACAGCCCCCTCCCCCTCCCCCTCTCTCCCATACACACAGACACACACACAGACACACACACAGACACACACAATCTCCCTGTACTCAGTTTTTGCACAGCTGTTGTTTTGAAAATTTAGATTTTCCCTAACAGAGTAATGATGTTATGAAGGGTTACCCAAAAGTACTGTCAAAAGATCCAATCGCAATATTATATCATAACTCAATAACCACCTTTCCACTTCAATCCAATTCATCCAAAATATCTTGTTCTTGTATCTATTGTTGGTTATGGGCAGTGTGAGCCCAATTTTACTATGCATGCCTTTGTGTCCTATAAAGTACCAGTATCTAGTATCTCATATATTTATTACCTATGATTACTAAATATCCAAAAAGACTTTGGTTAGTGGTTTTTCCCAGTATTTGTGTATGTGCTATGTAGCGGCTCCTGAGCATAAATACTGGTGGGGCAGACACTGACTCCGATGCCTGAATCACTACCATGACCAAATGTTATAGAATAATGTATAGTGATAGGCCTATTAAAAACCTAATTAATGTAGTAATTCGGCTCAGCAGGTCTATAATAAATATGTCTGCAAGCAGTACTGCATGCGTTTCAGAGTTCTTTTTTTAAAATATGAACATTAATGTAGCGCTATGATTAACGAATACCAATGAAATGCTAACCCAATGCACTAAAAGCAAACAATGCAACAGCCTCATATAATATAGTAAGCACCACGACACATTCTCTCTAATTGATTTCGATTGCTTACATGATAGCCCTCATCGAGGTGTGCTGCGATATTAACCCGTTTAATCCCAAATTTTTTCTAAAAAATTCAGCACATGGATTTTACTCTTTAGACCTTCCTAATACACAAACATTATGCATTTTTTCATTTTATGTTGGTTAAGTTGGTCAAATTTTAAGTTTTACAGTCGGTCACAATTGTGACTGGTGGGAAACAACATAGTCGTTTTTTGGACAAATTCATATAAAATGGTCAATAAGGGCTATTTACATTCTTGAAATCTTAAAATGAAAGTAGTGATGACAATGCCCACTAAGCATAGAATAATGTGATATAGTTAGTTTTTTTCTGCATATCCTTATTTTGTGCATGGAACAAAATGTTCAAACTTATTCAATATACCCCAAAGGACAACACATAGCATACACTGCAGATAAATCTAAACATGGTGGTCTTTTCAGTTTATCTGATAGATAAATCATAATCTAACATTGAAATATCACAGCTCTTACTGGATAACAAGAGCATTTATAACCCCACCCAGCAGTGTGTGGGGACGGTACCATGCTCAAGGTACCTCAGGGGCACTTCTAGTCAAGTCAAGTCAATTTATTTATATAGCACATTTAAAAACAACACAAGTTAACCCAAAGAGCTTTAAAAGCACTTCTTGGTGGATTCAAACCCATGACCTACGAGGCCACCAATGCTCCTTAGCGTATCCTTTTGAGATGTTGAGAGGAAGGTTTTACTAACATTCAATGCTGAGCTGGGCTAGCTGGCATCTGTTACACATACATAGTACGGATTGGAGTGGGAAGTGCCTACAAAGAAGGAGAGGGATGTGCCTGTATGGTACAAGATGGAGTGGCCGATGCCTAGCTTGAAAAAAGGGGAGAGAGAGGTGCCCACAAATTTACAAGACGAGTGGAAGGTACCCAGCTAGAAGGACAGATAAAGGAAGGTGCCTGCAGCATAGCAGATGGACAGGGAGGTGCTGGCCTACAGTAGAAGGATAGGGAGGTGAAGAGAAGATGACATGAGATGGAGTGGGAGGTGTCCAGCTAGAAGGACCTGAGTTGTGAATATGCAGCAACATAGAATGGGAAAAGCCTGTATGTTAGGACCTGGAGGACCTGGTTGTTGGGAATATCAAAGTCCTTCCCTAGAAATGTCACCTCTGCTATGCCATTCAGCATCCTTGCTAGCAAATGTGTGTTTCTTCCCAGAATTCCCTGACCGAACTATCACAATCACTTTTAATTGCATATCTCAGGATTGTAGGGGTAACAGTGATGCTACACACAACATGTGGGGGTGGCGTAAGTGCATTAGATCAAAAACATCTGATAATTTTAACCTGTATCAGAAAAAACAACGATAACTTACAGTAATTGTCAAAACTTGTGTATCACATTTAAGACTATGTAGTGTACTAGCAGTCACAATTGTGACCAGTACCAAATATGCATCTCTTTTGAGCAAAATATATACAGAGTAGTATATTTTTAACATAGACCAGAAGTAAACCCTTTCAAGAGTATGTGCACCAAATTTAATAGTTTTGTCTGTAAATGTAGTACTTAAATCTCTTTCTTTTATAGAGGTCTCTTTCACTCACACTAGTCACATGATCTTGATACAGTTTAATCAAGACAGTCTGTTGTTCCATTTTTAAGCAAAATTTGTCACCTAAACAAAAACAGATGTGGGTCCTCCAGAAGAAGAATTTTTTTTTTTTTTCACTTTTGTGACCACTGGGATTAAACGGTTAACTTGACCTAGCATGGGTAGTTTTGTAGCACACTGTAAATGTGCTTTGCTTGAGTGTGCTTTTTTGCTACTACAGAAAAGTGCTTCACGCCGCTAACACGAGTAATCCCTATGTCCCCTTGTCTTAGCATGATCTAAACAGTAGACATGGAAAGCAAAATACTGTATTCCTTACGGAGCAACCACACAGCCATTTCATTTTCATCATACCATGTTTGTGAAAATGTTCGGTTGTATATATCTTCCATTTGTCCTTAGTTTTCTGTGTTATACTGACATCTGGTCTATCTGGGCCAAGCTGCTTGATCACTACCTTATCTTCTAATTTCAGTCCATGAAATGCATTTTTTAACAGAAAGTCCACGCTGTTGGACAAGGCAGGTTCTGTGCTGCAGGCGATTGCTGCATTTGATTGGGTTCGGTCTAGCGTTACTAGAAGAGTACTGATCTGTAAGCCGCTAGAAGGTAAAAAAGGCAGGTCTGGGCAGGCTTGCTCCTGCCCTTTTGGACTCTATTAGCGCTGCTTGCAATTCCGACTACCGATGCCAGGCGAATACGATAAATCAACAGATGAATGTGGGCAGTGACCGGTCCTGCCCCATAACTGCAATCAACAAAAGTATTTGAGATTCAATTCCACAGTGGTAAATAAATAGTTATAAAAAAACACATACACAAACCATATACGACAGAGTAGTTAAATAGGTAGCAAGCAGAACAGTTAAGTGGGTAACGTTATTTATTAGGAGGAACTATGTTTTGGGGTGGATGTTTTTTGGGAGGGCGCTATCCCACCTGCCCATATTGATGAGCCACGCCTGGTGCTATGAGTATAGAGTATTAATGTTTCTAGGTAAATGTCTAGAAAAATCAAGGCCCTACTGTTTTGCAACAGATAAATGACAGACATAGATATTTTTAAAATGTAGTTAACATTTACACTGTCGACACCCTAATCCCTAAAAATGTGGTTGACCTGGTTGACCTGCAGGCAGATTAAAGGTCTCATTCCATGAGAAACCATTTAGTACTTGCTCTTTTTGAAATACTACAGTATAGGTCACTCCAAGTTGCATATGCATACTGCATGTGATGTTCTTCTACCCAGATTGCTTCCATTAGTCAATGAAAGAAAATAGGTGGAAAAATGAGCGAATAAGGAAAAGGCAAACAAAGTGATGTAAGTTTGTTAATTACAAAAAGCCATGCCACAGTTGTGATTACCACAGGAGTCTTGTTGCAGCACAAATTCACCCAGCAAAATATAGTTAAGTATGTGTGTTTGTTTAAAACGTTTAGATCTTCTATTTAGTATGCTATGACCGAATGGGTTTTGAATGATTGTAGCCTGTGACTACCATAGCATACCATAGCACCATAGTCATTCTCCCTGCTCCATCTCCTCCATCAAACTAGAACAGCCTGTAACAGGAGCACTAAAGCATTTTTCTCACCATTGATTAATACTAGAGACCACCACAAAATGAATGAAAAAAATGATGCAATGACACCTTTAAGTCAAAGATTTTGCAGCATTATATTCAAGTGTATGATCAACCAATTACACCAAATTGGTTGTATATGTCAGGAAGCATACATCCACAGAAGATCTGTGGTAGTTCTTCCGGTCCATATATCTTATATCTACCATATATCTTCTGTGGATGTATGCTTCCTGACATGTACAACCAATTTGGTGTAATATATAAGCCAAAAAAAATATTAAATGAATAATGCATTTTATGAATGCATTCATATGCATTTTTATGCTGTAATATGCAAATTAGACGTTTGTGGACCTGATGGCTTTCCATATATAAGACAGGACCAAGCTGAAGATAGTAAAATGTTGCAGCAACAATTGGAGCTGAACAGGATGGACTGAATCACTACGCGACATCCTTATTAGTAGTGATAGATGACGATTCTTTCAGGTGAACCTCTTTGTATGGGATCTAATGTTACACTCCCTCCATCATGCATCAGTCTTGGGTGATGTGGTGTCTAGAATGCGGACTCTCTCCACAGTGCTTATTGGAGAGACAGACAGAGTGATGGCAGACAGTGGGCCTAGACTCTTTCCTGCCTGGACAACTTTGAAATGTCCAACAATCATCACTGTTTTCACAATACTGCCGTTAGAACTGTGAAACTTGTCTTCTTTCATCAGCCAGTGATGGGCCAAAGTGTAATGTGCCAATACCTGCTACATGTTCCTATTTCTATTTCCATATTCTCTTATCTCCAACACACAGATGGTTGTTAATCTACAAAAGCTGAAGCTGCACACTGCATTTTAACATGCATACTCATTTCTTGTTAAAATATTAATTCTGCTTAATGGTAAGGATACAATAGACTCTCCAATTGGTTTCACACTGTAACAAGCCATAAAACATGCACTACCAGCAACAAAAAGCTTTACTTGGTTACACTTCATTTCATTGTTGCATCAATCAGGTGAAGTGTAACAAAGTGCATAATATGTAACTTTACACTGTATAATAGAGTTAGGGTTAGTGTTAGGTATGTACAAGTACATCATATGTTATTGCATGTAGATACACTAAAAATGAACTGCAAAATAAAGTGTTACCCTTTATTTCTGATTAATTAAAAAGCAATGAAACGGAAATAAAAATAATCATAAGAGCAAACTAGATGTGATACATGGTATGACCGCCACAGTGTGTTGAAATGTGGGAACTGTTGGTATGATGAATGTGTGGTAGAGCAGTGTTGTGAGGTGGAAATGATTTCCTGGAAGTGGGCATGGATGTGGGTTTTAAATGAATGACATTGTGTGTGTTTGTGTAGTGTGCAGAAGTGATCTGTGAAAGAAGCAAAAGATGCAAAAATTGTGCAAAATGAGATTTTGTACAATTACAACGCCCCCTATGGACCAAATTTTATGGCATGTGCTGTGCTTTTAGAGGTCTTTGTGCTGATCGTGCATGACGTATTTTGTGCAGTTCCAACCTTCTCGGTCCAAGATATTGGCAACTCAAAATCCCAATTTTTGCATTTACCCATATCACTAGGTGGTGCTATGGTTCCAGTGAGTGTTTATGGGCTGGGTCGATACGCCCATCTCATGTTCTTGGGTGAAATGTTCATTGAGTTATTCAGCAAAAACTTTTGGGCGTTTCCCCCTCTTTGATGGACACTGGCACAGTGGGGGGGTGGCCCTTGGGGGCTAAAAGCTTCTAGTCGCTAAAAAAGTTCTAGGGCTACATGCCAAAGATACATACATACAAAGATTCATGCCCCCCAGACTTCCAGTGCCCCAGCAATTGTTAACCGAAAATTGTTGAAAAAAAGAAAAAAAAGGGGGAAAAAAGTCGCAGCAACACTATAATGACCGCTTTCGCTAGCTTTGCTAGCAGCGGTCATAATAATTGAATTTCCTATGCATTGACACCTACAACATACCCATGGCAGGCCCGTCGCAACAGGGTAGGCACACTAGGCAATTGCCTAGGGCCCCCAGACCATGACTGGTTGCATTCAAAAAACAGCAATGACAACTTTGTGAGTGCGGCAGCGCCTCCCTAAATTCTATGACTGGAAAGTGCAATGACATTGTTATCGGAATTCCCCTCGAGGCTCTGCGAGCATTGGTCTGGAAAAGCTGTGTTGTAAAACCATTTCTCAGAAGGCGGGCTTAACCCGCCTCTTTCAAATGCCTCTGTTTGCTACTGGACGAAGCTTCAACCAATCACACCCCTGTCCTCTGACGTATACACAGCGACGGACACTGCTTGATTCAAACCATAGGATGCAAACAAGAAAAAGAAGTAGTAGTAGCCTGTAGTCATATAGAAATGGCGTTAAATGATTTATGTCGGACTTGTGAGGTGAACATGAGAGTGGCTGGTGTTTTTGGTTATTCGAAAAACGCAGCAAGCCTCAGACCATCGCCGAACGATTTACTTGGCTAACTGATAAATTAAACTTTTACCGATGCCGGTTGGTAGCATTGCGAAAACGTCCTTTCCCTCAACAAATACTTCAAGGGCTGCCCTTTGCTCTATTTTCAGAGAAAATGTCCCTTTGAATTCGTCCAAAACAGCAGCTACAACTGCATTAAAACCTTGCTGTTGCTCCACGTTCGCCATGTTGACAGTGACTGAGATAGATTTCTGGTCGTTAAACTACCGCGCCATTGCCTTTTTGAAATGTTTGATTTTCATTGGCATCCATTCCGAGGCTTGGCCAGACTGACTTGCTTGCGAAAAGCAAATGCAGCATCACAGGAAGTATGGGGACGTCCAGGCTACCTCGAAGGCCCCCCCCTAACTAGTTTTGACAGCAGCAGCCGTTTGTTTGGACGGCTACCAAAAACTTTAATCATGAAGAGAAATTATCCTTCAGGGAGGCAGAAGACAAAGGAAGAAAAGAAAAAACAAGACACCGGTAAGTGAGAATTTCAATGAACATGAATACTTTAGCCTCCAAAGTTATAGTTAGTCGGGTAATAGCGGGCTGACTAGCAATTTGGTAGCTAGCATTACGTTAATGTCAGTTAGCTTAAAGGTAGACTTTTCATCCACGAACGTTCAATGCAAAAAACGCGACACTCTCCCAGATTCACTTTAATTATGTTTATCAATTAATTAGTTTCAGTAGTCTAAAGTTCTCTACTTAGTTTCAAGCGAGGGTGGCATAGCTTTCATCATCAGAAGTGGGTCGTGAGCATAGATTTTAGTGGGCCAAACACTGCTCGCATGCCTGTATCGCTAACCACACCTATAACTGTTTATTTTATATTATTTTTGTGCACTTTATGTATTGTAAAACTCTAATTTCATGCATATTAAGCAGGCCAAACATTTCTGCAAGCTGTGCAGTGATTAACCCGTCCCCATTGTGGCTTTACTGACTGTAGATGCTTTGCTTGTTTCACCTTTTCCCTATTGCTGGTTCTGTAAAATATAATGCTCGTCTGTCATACGTGTGTTCCTGGAACAGTAGCCAAGGAAAGCAATAGCCTTTGTCGTTATGAAACCACATAGCCATGTCTTTTTCTCTCACAGTTCAGAGAATGATTAGCCTTCTATACAGAATGCTGTCGAATTCTACCGTGGTAGGAACCTAGAATGTAATGTCTCATAACTGAAATGTAACGTTAATGCTCATGTAATATGTATCATGACTGATTTGTGAATCATCTCTTGTACAAAATGCAAGCCTACGCTAGGATTATGTTACGTTAATACTGCCCTCTCTCAATATGATATATGTTACTAAATAGCCTTGCATATTTCATGTTTTGTTTATACTAGTCACTTCTATCCATTTCAGATTTTCAAGTGTGGGGCCTGTGCTTATGTGTATGAATTAAGTACTTTTTTGTTCTTATTTTTCCACCAGTGCCATCAACGTTATCGCAAATTCATGAGGAAGACAAAGAGGAAGAAGACATGGCAGACATGGGAGTCTTCATCCTCAGTGTTTAGGCAGATTGAGTCCACACCACTTGCCAGCACTGATCCTACAGGGTCATCAAGCCACACAAGTACAACTGATGACCCAGTACAGTGGCCCAGAGTCGCAACAATCAGTATGTGCTGTGAAATTTAAAAAAGGCCAATTTTTTAAAGCAAGCTCACCATACCTTTAGTGCTCCGTTGTTACACTCTATGCATGCAAAATTTGCTATATAAATAAATAAATGACTGTCTGTTAGTATGATAACATTTATTTTATGTGTGTTTTATTTGTACACCCTGTGCACTGTGTGTTGGAAGTATGTTTAAATTGATACATTTCTTATGATACATATATTTTCTTGTCTTCTTATTTGATCTATCTTTTTGATTAAGGACAGGAAACATGTTTTTAATGTTATTTGCATATTTGGTGTTTCTTGTTAGTTTCTTATTTTCATATTCAATGCAACTACATATTTTGTATATATAACATTTTTATTTCAAGGAAGTTAATGTCTATATACCATTTTTATTCAAGTTAAGTTAATGTTCAGTGTTGTGTAAATGTGAATTACATATTTTGTTATATTTTCTGTTTTTAATAGTTTACATATAAAGGTATACTTTCTAAGTGAAGATGATTATGAATCAATGAGTGTGTGATTCTCCAGGGGGGGAGGGAGGCGTTCCCTTTGCCTAGGGCCCCCAAATACCTTGCAACGGCCCTGACCCATGGAGAAGGGTGGGTTTGTGAGAACAGACCTCATGTTTGAGCCTTCTGCAGATGTGTTATAGGTGTATCTCATCCCCACTTGATGCTCACAGAATCTTCATTTTAATTATTGCTATTGTTATTAAGTATTGACAAAATACTGTGCCCGATTGTGTTATGTAGGGGTAGATTATGAGGTATGACTGTGATGATATGCATGTGAAAGTTTTGCCAACCGTGAAAAGGTCTCTGGCAGTAATTTTTTTATGTATTGCTAAAAACTTGATACTTCTTATTTCTGCGTGTATAAAAAAAGGCGCCATTGCTCCAGTATGTGGAGTAAAACACACTGAGTCAGAACAACTGATAAGTTCTTTTGTCTGTATTGTCACATCAAAATTGTGTTATTTGTAAAAGAATTGTAGTACCTACATATCTCTCTCTCTCTCATACACACACACACACACTGACATTTATGTTTATGTGTGATATAAATGTATTATGAGTGTATATTATGTACATTGTGTGAGTGCAATCTGCGGAATGCCCTTAGTGACAGGCTCAATGAACCTGAAAAGGTAAGTTGGTATTTCAACAGATGTTTAACTATTAACACAGTCATTGCTCAAAAACATGCAAATATCTGGGTTGCAGTGCTGACTGGCTGATTTTAATGTTATACAAAATATATTTCTATATTTGCTTTTTTCATGTTTTAGAATATACTAAATCTAGACAGCATCAATACCTAGTGCCAATACCTCTTATAAATTTTCTCCACAGATCTTTGTTACAAAAACCAACAATGGGGAACTCTGGTGTCTCTGGCAATAGGGTTGGTGGTGATATGACTGTAAATGTGCGCAGTGCAGTGGGCAACTGCAGTGTTTTCAACAGCACAGGGAAGATTATTACAACGACAAGAAGATACAACCAGGGGACGTTGTGAAGAAAGGAGCCGGAAAACTGGTTTTCAGAGAATATTCCAGTATTCCCTACGTATGCATGTTGGAAAATGATTCCTTCAGTTTTGGAGGAGCAGGCATCAGTTATGCCTGCATCTACCTGGAGGGCAGCAGCAATGAATGCGAGAAGACCATCAGTGAGAATTATGAGGTCCCAAGCGAGAAGTCCTTTATTGTGACAGCAGACTTCAGAATCAAGTTCCAGAAAGCCAGAGCAAGCACTTGGGAGGATGAAGATGGCGTTAAATTTGGGCAACAAAGTTGATTACCAACATTCTAAAAGTGCAGTGATAACTACAATTTAAATACACTTAAGTTAATCCCATTATGTATTTTATCATCTGTACAATCAAATCATGTATAACTAAGAAATAAAAATTGAGTAATGGACAACCAGAAAATAACGTTGTAATAATAACGTGCTGCATTGTGAAATGAGACATTACAAAAGTGTGTGATTCCAAACTCCATTATAGAGATAAAATGGCAAAGCATTACTTGGGAACACCATAAAATACATTGTGGACAGTAAAACACGACATATAGAAACAGCCAGACTGTTGGGTTTCCTTTCCTACATTAGAAAAGGGTCTGGTAGTACCACCTTAGACAATGCAAATGCTTTCATTCAAATGCAAAGGCTACAGTTATTCAAAACAAGGCACTGTGAACTGTGTAAGTATTCACATTATTTATTTAAAACAGTGTTTTTACAGGTAGTACCTTGCTGTAGTTTTTAGTCGCCACCATAATGAAAGTCCATACAGTCCTCTTTGTTAACCGCTGCTCTTACATCATTTCTCATCAGTAAATCATTTATTAACATATCTACACACCAACAGGCACATACAGTACGTTTATAAAGGACTTGGGGAGAATAAACCTGCTTGGAATTCTAGGTGCTTGACCTTCTTTATTGTCTTCTCTGCAGGAGGATGGATAACTGTGGACATACAGGGCATTGCTTACAGTGGTCAGAGTAGGGTCTACCCAGGGTCTACGCAAGAACTCCAGGTGTTAACCATAGGACAGGCGGAAGAGCAGCCATGGATCTGACCTTAGGCCAGTCAGTCCTTCCGGCACTGAGCTGACAGCCTGACTGACAGCCATGAGGAGCCACGGCCTCAATCAGGTCCCCCACGGCTAGCAGGCCTGTGGGCAGTTACTATGCCCCCCAGGATGCCTGGAGCTGGAGACTAAGACTTGTTGATTCACAGGTCAGAGCCCCTGAGCTGGACCCTACCTAGGTCCCAGACAGCCTCATGCACACAGCACCCCTAATAAGCCTGAAGACATGGACACCTCCTCTACACAACAGGCTCTGTGCCTGCTGCAACATGGCGGTTGCCATTGGCTTTGCCATTATTTATGACCAATGATTTTGTGATATGTCGGTGTCACAGAGGCGTATCGACCCAGCCCATGAACACTCACCTAAAGCACAGCGCCACCTGGTTATATGGGTAAATGCAAAAATTGGGATTTTGTATTGCCAATATCTTGGACCGAGAAGGTGGGAACTGCACAAAATATGCCATGCCCCATCACCACAAAGACCTCTAAAAGCACAGCACATGCCATAAAATTTGGCCCATAGGGGGCGCTGTAATTGTACAAAATGTCATTTTGTCTGTTATCTAGTGAACGCTAATGTTTACAACTAATTGTTTTTTGTCGTGAAATCTACTGACCCTCATGCATTAAAAACACTGGTCGACACCCACTTCCAACGAAAACAATTTACGTGAAATTTTAACACTGCGAAAGTGAATCCAAACAAACTTGTCATAGGCCGTTCATGTGAATCTCACCAAATTTGGTATATGTCATCTACAGACAATGCTGACAAAAAGTTATCAAAGAATTTATCTTGAGATAAACCGTTTCAAAGTTAAATGTCAATGAACATTTACCATGTAGCTTAAAATTCTTCAAAAGTCCATATCGTAGCTTCTAATTGCTCAAATTTGGTTAAAGTTGGCATGTCAACTCTAAACAGCTTTCTTTTCATGTGTACTAAATTTTGTGACATTTTGTCATAGGGGGCGATGTTTATCATCGAAGCTAAGTGTCAAAAAACAGTTTTGGTGAAATAACTCGTCAACAATTTTGCCCAAAACAACGATTTTGTGTTAGTATGTCAGTGTTACAGAGGTGTATCGACCCAGCCCATAAACACTCACTTGAAGCATAGCGCCACCTAGTGATATGGGCAAATGCAAAAATTGTGATTTTGAGTTACCAATATCTTGGACCGAGAAGGTGGCAACTGCACAAAATAGGTCATGCATGATCAGCACAAAGACCTCTAAAAGCACAGCACATGCCATATAATTTGGCCAATAGGGGGCACAGTAATTGTACAAAATGTCATTTTGTATATTATCTAGCGAACGCTAATGTTTACAACCAATTTTTTTTGTTGTGAAATCTATTGACCCTCACAAATTCAAAACACTGGTCGGCGCGCCCTTCCAATAAACACAATTTACGTGAAATTTCAACACTGCAAAAACAAATCCAAATGAACTCGTCATAGGCCATTCATGTGAATCTCACCAAATTTGGTATATGTCATCTACAGACAATGCTGACAAAAAGCCATCAAAGGATTTATCTTGAGATAAACCGTTTCGAAGTTACATGTCAATGAACATTTACCACGTAGCTTAAAATTGTTCAAAAGTCCATGTCTTGGCTTCTAATTGCTCAAATTTGGTAAAAGTTGACATGCCAACTCTAAACAGCTTTCTTTTCATGTGTACTAAATTTTGTGACAGGGGCGATGTTTATCTGTCACGGGACCCAGACAGACAAACCATTACCATTACATTACACTTAGCTGACGCTCTTATCCAGAGCGACTTACAGATATTTGCAGGGTTTCAGTTACAGTCCCTGGAGCAGTGTGGGGTTAGATGCCTTGCTCAAGGGCATCTCAAGTATGGGTAGGGTGGGATTCGAACCTGCAACCTTCCGATTGCAAGACCAACTCCCTAACCACTAGGCCACAGCTGCCCACAAACACGGACCCAAGTGCGTAACCTCAAACAATGGACTTTATTAAAGGGTTCAGGGAATGGGACAAAGTCAAACACCCAAGAGGGTAGACAGGTAATAACCGCCACTCGCAGGAGCACACGGGAGAGTAGACGGATGTGCTCACTGATCAGACTCGACCAGTCCAGTCGAAGGCAAGCAGGAGTCGGTAACCAGGGGCGGCAGGGCAGATCAGAGTCGAGGGTAATCCGGAGTCGAGGCCAAGAGCAGGTGAGTCAGACGGGCAGGAGTCAGCACCGGAGGGCTGGAGAACCAGGGAAAGCCAGGGACAGACCAAGGTCGAAACCAGGGGCTGGAGAGTCAGGCAGAGTCAGGCAGGCAGGAGTCGGCACCAGAGGACTGAAGAGGCTGACACAGGGGAAACACAGGCACAGACGGGAAACGAGCAAACACCGGGAGGTAACAGCCAAACAGACGTGAAGAAGTCAGGAGTCAAAATAGCTTGCCGAGGAGTACACCGTGGTTCGCAGACGGACTGACACTGAGAGAGTGAGAGAGGTGAGTATAAGTAGCGAAAACCCCTGGGAAACTAAACGAGTGGGAACGAGCGAGAAACGAGGAGTGAGGAGACTGATTGAATAATAACGTGACGATCACAAACCAGGAAGTGCAGGTGGAACGGATGATAATAATGACGGTGAGTGGGGAAACGAAGCGAGGGAGATAATGGGGAGAGTGAAGGAGATAAACTGCTCATTAACTAAACCAGGAAGTGCAGGTGAGATGAATGAACAAGACCGCAAGGGGGAGGAGCGGTGCAACACAGTGAATGAAAACAAAAAAAAACCCACGAAATAATCCTGAGCCCAGAGTGACACCGTGACAGAACCCCCCCCCCCAAGGGACGGCCCCAGAAGTCCCCAAGAGAAACAAAACACACCAAAAAGAAAAAGAAGAACACCAACCGGGTGAGAGGAGAAACAGGGGATTAGAACTCCTCGGAGCGGTCCGACAGCAGGGCAACATCCTCCTGAGTAGCCCGGGCTCCCCTGGTGGACGGAACGGCAGCCAAAGGCGGAGGTGCCCGGACGGGCTGGGAGGAGCCCCTGGGACGGACCCGACGGAGGGCCGGCTGGTCGGGATGCTCGCGGTGGAAGTCGTCGTTAAAGCTAGGTGTTGAAAAACAGTTTTTGTTTTGTCAACAATTTTGCCCAACACAATTATTTTGTGTTAGTATGTCAGTGTTACAGAGGCGTATCGACCCAGCCCATAAACACTTACTTGAAGCGTAGCGCCACCTAGCGATATGGGTAAATGCAAAAATTGGGACGTTGAATTGCCAATATCTTGGACCAAGAAGGTGGGAACTGCACAAAATATATCATGCATGATCAGCACAAAGACCTTTAAAAGCACAGTACATGCCATACAATTGGGCCCATAGGGGGCGCTGTAATCGTACAAAATCTCATTTTGCCTATTTCTTTCACGTCACTCCTACACACTACACAAACACACACAATGTCATTCATTCAAAACCCACATCCATGCCCACTTCCAGGAAATCATTTTCACACAATTTCTCACCTCACAACACTGCTCTACCACATATTCATTATACCAACAGTTCCCACATTTCACATACACTGCGGCAGTCATACCATGTACCACTATGCGGTACATCTAGTTTTGGGGAATGAATAGGAATTGGCTTCATCTGGGGTGCGTTTCTCAAAGAACTTCCTAGGTTAGCATTCTACTACCATAGTTCTACCGAAGTTACTACTACCGTGGTGACGAAACCCGACCGTTTCTCGAAGAACTCGTACACTCGCACTTGTAGAACTATCATTGGCTGGGTTTCCCAGATGCAGTTAAGAAGTTCTTAGCATTAAGAACTTCTTAAGACCCTTCTTAAGAACCTTCTTATCTGCCTTCTTAACTGGATCGCAATGAGCAATCGATCCCAGAACGGCCGATTGGAGCGTATTAGTAAAATCAAAGACTCTACAGCGCTACTCTTGAATCTTTGGTAAAATGCTCCCAACTGAAGTTGTGGTATAACACGTGGCGTCCTCAACTCATCAATAAAATAACAGCTAAAAGTAAGACATTTGTTGTCGCACTCACAAAAACAAATTAACACAAATAATAATTACCAAAACACACAAAAACTGCATCTGGGAAACCCAGCCAATGACATTTCACACACCTCAGATATCCTAACAAATTAATGTATCCGACAGAACACAAAGACAAACACCGTTTATTGAATATAGGAAATGGAATCATAGTGGTCATGTCAAACATAAAGGAGCCCAGATTAATAAGGGCCATTCTACCAAATCGGTGCCATTTCTGTCCCCAGAAATTATTTGTCTTTAAATATGATGTAAAATAGCTGTAAAATAGGCGTAAAATGCATTTTATTATAAAATAACATGTCCCACATAAATATTGAATTGAAAATGTAAAAGAAATAGTTTAAAACATTAAAAACGCTACCCAGAATATTGAAATAAATGCATTTGTTACCTGTCCCTACTTTCAAACACTACACTTTACCATGAAATGCAGTTAATAAAATAGAATTAGAATTTTTAGTTTTTTATATTTTTTGTATAATTCTATATCTCTTATTTGCTTTAGATACGTTTTAAAAATTGGGAATGTGAAATATTGTAGCTAAATATACATTTTAGGGTGTCCCAAGGTTTTCACTCAGTCCTGTTACCTTAACACATTACCCCTCTGAAAAATTTGGAACATTCCACAAGTCACATGTTTACCAGGAAGTTACATCATTTGGAATATCTGAAGGACATGGGAAGACCAAAAGTAAGTTTTCTGATTTATTTTTCCACTGACTTGATGATAATGGAACTATAGCCAAGACAGATCTATCTCAACATACTGTCCTGTTACCTAAATTATGTCTTAGATGTTTTTTGTTTATTTTCAAAATATTAATTTTGGTAAATCACTAGAATGTGCAAAATTACCTTGCACCATTAGCCTAGCCTCCATGTAGCTATATTTCATGTTTTTGCTAACTTTATGCTATAAATGAAGAGTGAGTAATAGTTACAGGACAGGAATGAGCAGAATTCTCCAGTTTATTGTTTAATTTGCATGCATATCTATGAAAAAGTGCTATTTAGCTGGCTTTTAACGTTTACAGTTGAAATTATTGCCTGGTCCCCCGGAGGGGTTTGACCGGGTATTGCAATGATTCTGTCCGTGTCTGTGTCTGTCTATGCCTGCATGGGGGACCATCTCTGATTGCACTTGTTGAAGTCGTTATCATTTAAGATCAGTTTTATGATGTGAATACAATATTTACAGGGAGCCAAACCACTATGGAGGCCCAAAAATGACAATGGCCGGGTTTCCCAGTTAAGAACCTTCTTAACGAGTTAAGAAGGCACTTAAGAAGAGGTCGGCTAAGAGGAAGCGTTAAAATAAGAGTGTTTCCCAAACGCCTTCTTAACGCCCTTACCAACGTCTTAAGAACCGTCTTACCTGCCTTCTTAACTGAAGCGCAATGAGCAATCGATCTCAGAATGGCCGATTGGAGCGCATAGTTACGCTACTCTAGAATCTTTGGTAAAATGCTCCAAATGGAAGTGGTATAACACGTGGCGTCTGACTGAACTCATCAATAAAGTATGACATTTGTCGTCACAACACAAAAACAAAGTGACACATATAATAATACCGAAACAAAGACCAGGGAAATAAATATGGAAACACAAAATGAAATCAGTATGTCATTTCATTTAATGTGTAGGCTTTATTCTTATCTGTCTGATAGATATCTGCTACATGAGGAGAATATGTGTGAAAACCGAGAAATTGGCGTCCCCTTGTCATGAACGATAGGGAAAAGGGGGGAAACACGATCAGGAAAACTGGACGTACTGCATTAATATCTCCTTGCTTACTGTCACATTGCTTTACCTGCCTGAGGAGGGTGCTGTTTTCACTGTTTTGTCGCTAAGAAGGGTGTTAAGATTGGGTTCAGAACTTCTTAGAGATCCTTCTTAACGGCAGGTCTTCTTAGGCTAAGAAGCATTTCGGGAAACGCGGTTGCTTCTTACGGGAGCCTTAAGAAGGGTCTTAAGAAGTTCTTAGCGCTAAGAACTTCTTAACTGCATTTGGGAAACCCGGCCATTATTAGAAATCAATAAATACATGAATAAATAAATAAAATTACTAAAAAATGCACAAAAATGTGCTCAGGAAAGCGTGTGAAAAAATATATATCACACATAAAACTGGATTGTCTTTATTTTCTTTTGTACTAAAACTTTACTGTCACTCCTTTTTACATTTATTTCTCCTACATTTATATTTATTTCTACATTTCTGCCTTGGTATGCAAATGAGGTGGGCTGTCTCACAGGGCATCACCCTCTTGCTCAGTGGTTGATCGAGATTAACTGATTCTTCCATAGAAAATGATAGAAGCAAGAGGTGCTTTGGTCATTGACCGTAGTTGTTTTATTGCAAATTTTGTAGTGGATATTTCTTGGAATACAGTTGTGAGGGAGCTTCGAGGCTTGGCTGACATGGCTGAAAACACAGCTCCAGATTTCATGCTTTTCCAAGTAGAGTCCCACATAGAAAGTTTGTATGTAAGTAAGACACACAGCAAGAAAATAGTAAGACACACACATGCTCCAAGGTTTGGGGTCCCAAGGTCGCTTTATGAGAAAGCTATTCAAAAAAAAAAAAGAGTTTTCCCCATATAAAACAATGGTATTTTAATTTGATGTGAATATACATTAAAGGGGGCATAAAATCCCAATAAATTGTGGTGTATCTTACTATTCCCATGTAGCCTAAGCATTTTGCATTGATTTGGATATCACATATACATTAAGCACAGATCTATTGCCCAAAATGCTGTTTGGGCAGTAATTTATGGATGGTCCTTAAGCTTACACTCATTCCTTTTACTTATATTTTTTCCTGTTATTTAATTGTTTTTCCCAAAAATAAAGAACATACCTTGTATGTAGTTTTTTTTCATCAATTAATCAAATACATGCTCAAGCTTTGGATAGGTTTTTATTTTTTCATGTTCTTTAAAAGGAAAAAAGCTGCTTCACATTCTTAGAAAAATACAACTTGGGTTCAAATATAGTGATTTGTTGTCAGAAATATTAGTAATTTGAACATGTAACCAGCCCTTACTTCTTAAGGTACATTTTTTCTAATGGACAACAAAGTGTTTGTTGGATATTTATTTAAACAAGGTCTTAAAATGTCATTTTAGTTTAGGTAACAGGACTGAAAAAAAATCAACGATACTCATCTTGAAAACTTTATTAAAAAAAAAAAAAAAATAGCCTGAGATGGACCACTACTCATTTTGAGTAGTTGATCGTGTGTGTTACAAGATTCTATGTTCAAATTAAATAAAATTTTAAGTTTGAAGAGGTTGAAAGAAGCAAATGGCACTCATTTGGTGGAATGGCCCATAAACAAAAATGTTTCTTTCTGAAAGTACACTCTTTCTGAACTGTTTTTTTTTTTTTTTGGGAACTGACAGAAACATAACGCCACAGGGACTAATTAGAGTTAACTAAGAATGCGCCAGTGTGCTAGTATTCTAGTGGTCCTGAAACACTTTGACTTGATGTGTTTTAATTAGCCTTTTAACACGATCGCATCCGACATGGCAGGTGTGAGATTTCCAGCCAAACAGATTGTCATCAGATTCAGTTGCATAGGCCACGTACGTGCGTACGCCTATGCGTCACGGAGAGCTTGGAGGCGCAGTACACACCGACTGGAGCCAGTCGCAGCTGTGCGACACATGGAGTAGGTCGGACTGTGCAAGGACGGGTTGGGAGGCACCACACAACGGACAACTTTTACAAACCAACAGGGAAGCCACACATTTGCTGCCATGCGAGTGGAACTCCAGCAGTGCGAGAATGAGGAGAACTCCGCCAACTCGGTGAGCCCAGAAGTGGAGTGGAAGCGAGCTGCCTGCGGGACCTCTGAGAATGTTCATAAAACAAACTCTTAACTGAGCATGTGCGCACCGGAGGACCCTTAACATTCATAACAACGACTGCAAAGTGCTGTGTGTGTGTGTGTGTGTGTGTGTGTGTGTGTTTTTTTTTTTTACCAGAGTGTGTAACGCTTGTCATTGTAATAACTGCACTTCAAAACTAACTGGTCCACAAGTATGTAAACTGCATCAAAAGCTGTGTTCTGCATGGGGGATTTTGCCACACACCTGGTGAGCATAGTCTGTTCCATAACTTTGCGCAATGACTGCTGGTCAATTCTGTCCCATAAGTTAGCTATGCCCAGTGAGTGCTGGTCAAACTCCACATGACCTCCAGCAGATTTGGTATAGCTTATCACTGCATTTTGCTGATAATGAATAAGTCCTGTATAAAAGGGTAGCCCCACATCAGGTTACGCTCGTAGCGCCAGAACTTTGTCACGTAGCATATAATTTCAGACAGAAGGACACGTTACACTGATCAATTCACTTTCTGAAGTTTACATGTTGGTAGTCTGTATGTTGCTTACATATTTATGGCTGCCGAGACTTAATGGAGCCTCTGTGACCCCATTCCTAAATGGCCTGTGAGCAGCGTTTGTTTATTTCAGAGAAACACTTCCCCAGCCCCCTGCCTTTGTCACTCAACCATCTGGAGGTCATGCGCGAGGCTCAGATAAATACACCTTATCTGTGCCAGCCCCAGAAATAGAACTTGCGCAGAATTCCCCCCCGGCCTCTGCTCGCCATATAAGTATCCGCCCCCGGCTGCTCGGACACTGACGGGGGTTCGACATTCCCACCTGCTCGAGCTAACGCCTTAATATAGAACCACTCACTCCAATGGCCGTTGTGGCAATACGTTTTAGCCTTTAATACAGTATTCGGTGTTTCATCTGGCCCAAAACAAGTTCTTCTTTCAAATAGGATTCCATCTGGCAACTCACATCTGGATATGTGTTTTTGCTATGTGCAAATGAAGTGCAAATTAAACAAAGTTCATTATTATAATCAATATTGTAAAAAGTCTACTTGTCATAGATATGTGTGGCATTGTGTTTGATCTGTAGGCAGAGGATTTATAAAGCATCACTTTTTCTTGAATGTGTTCATAATAACTATTATATAATGCCATTTCTTTTTCTCCCCTGTAAATCAAATGTTTTAATAATATTATATGATGTCATTACTAATATTTAAATAAAACTTTTTACACCAGTGCCAGATAGACAAAATAGACTGTTCAGTATGCGTGTGTGTGTGTAGCCCAGATATTATTCTGTGTTTCTGTTTGTCTATGTTTATTTTGCTGTGCTGTATATATTAATGTGAACATCTTGTTAAGTCAGCTACACACTGGCTGTGTTTACATCGAGCGCGGGAGCCACAGTGTTTCAAGGTGCATCAAGCTGCTGATTAAAACCTTAGTTCCGGATAGCCTGGCTAGACAGCAACACAGAACACTGTTACCATGACACCAGTTAGACGTTCAATAGAATATTGGGCGTTGAAGGCAGCATGAAGGAAGCATCTATGAACTACCTTTGAAGGCAGCATTATATGCATTTATTCACACAGAATTGGTATGCATTCTAGAGATAATAGCCTAATAATACAGAATTGGCATGTATTCTAGAGACAATATAACACACAGAATTGGCACGCATTCTAGAGGTAGATTAATGCACAGTAATAATCCGGTAATGAAGAAGGTGATACCACCAGTGTCATGGTCATTTTTGTTGATTTCATGTGAAAGCCTCAATGCAATTTACGTATTTGTTTCATGTACATACATATTTATTTATTTATTTATTTATTTCACTTCTTTGTACATAATAAATTCCTATACAGTTTATCTGTCTATTTAGAAATATGCTAGTTAATTTAGAAATGTTTGGATAGGCCTACCTGTATGATGCAGCTGCTGTGTGGTATTTGGTTTGGTAGCCAAATGTCAGCTGGCATAAATCACAAATAAAATGTAACAATTTTCCAACGTTTCAGCTATAGTGTCTCCCCAAAGAGTGAAAAAGAGTACTTCAGAGTTTTACTAATCAATGAGTCAAAAGTTTAATGAATTGGGAGTTTGTGCTGCCAAATCCTGTGCAGGACCTTTATTTTGAAATGCAGTGGGATCAAAAGGTATATAAAAAACAGGATAGATTAACAGTAATCCTTTGTAGTGCAAGTCAGTAGAGTAGTAATTGGACATTTATCCTGCTGATAATAAAACCATTTGCATGTTTTCCATCAGCAGTTATAATTAAAATACAGTGGTATGAGAAAGTTTGGGCACCCACTCTGAGGTTGTATAATAATGGACTCTGACTTCACACAAAATTATCTTGCTGGCATGTCCTTCATTTGCCCATAAGACCCAAGTGTTAGCTTGATTTCCAAACACAGATTTTAAGTATTCATAGTATGCAATTGTATGAAATTAGATCAAATGTAAAAAATGGGCTGTGCAAAAATGTGAGAACCCTTGTCATTTTATTGCTTTGATGGCCTGTAACTAATCATCACAAGATCATTGGACACACAAAGTTGGTTTGGTGAGCTTGTCAAGCCTTGAACCTAATTGACAGGTGCATCCAATAATGACAAAAGGTATTTAAGGTGGCCAAATACCAGTTCTCATTCTGTTTGACTCTCCTCTGAAGAGCTGCAACATGGGAGTCTCAAAACAACTTTCTGATGACCTCAAAACCAAGATTATCCAGCATTATGGTTTAGGGGAAGGTTACAAAAAGCTGTCCAAAAGATTTCAGCTGTCAGTTTCCACTGTCAGGAACATTGTGAGGAAATGGAAGGCCACGGGCACAGTTCTTGTTAAGCCCAGAAGTGGTAGGCCAAGAAAAATTCCAGAGAGGCAAAGACGAAGGATGGTCAGAATGGTTAAAAACAAAACAACAAACAGACCACCTCCAAACACTTGCAAGGATATCTTGCTGCAGACGGTGTTGCTGTGCATCGGTCAACAATACAGCGCTATTTGGAAAGGCTGTACGGAAGTGTGATGCGGAAGAAGCCTTTTCTTCACAGTCGCCACAAACTGAGTCGCTTGAGGTATGCGAAAGAACATTTGGACAAGCCAATATCATTTTGGAATAAGATACTCTGGACTGATGAGACAAAAATGTAATTGTTTGGTCACAACAAGAGGCGATATGCATGGCGGCAAAAGAACACAGAATTCGAAGAAAAACACCTGCTTCCCACAGTAAAATTTGGTGGAGGTTCCATCATGCTGTGGGGCTGTGTGGCCAGTGCTGGTACTGGGAATCTTGTTAAAATTGAGGGTCGCATGGGTTCCACTCGGTATCAGCAGATTCTTGAGAATAATGTTCAAGTGTCTGTCACAGAGTTGAAGTTGCGCCAGGGATGGGTGTTTCAACAAGACAATGACCCCAAACATAGCTCAAAATCTACCTGAGCATTCATGCAGAGGAACAAGTACAATGTTTTGGAATGGCCATCCCAGTCCCCAGATTTGAATATCATCGAGAATCTGTGGGATGACTTGAAGCAGGCTGTCCATGCTCGGAATCCTTCAAACATCACTGAATTGCAGAGGTTTTGCCAGGAGGAATGGGCCAAAATACCATCATCCAGGATCCAGACACTCATTGGCGTCTACAGGCTGTTATTTTTGCAAAAGGAGGCTCTACTAAATACTAATATGATTTTTCTATTAAGGTGCCCAAATTTATGCACGGGCCTTTTGTTTGTTTTGGGGCATATTGCACAATTTCTGTTAACCCAATAAACCTCATTTCACTGCTGAAATATGATTGTGTTCATCAGTTATTTGATATATCAAAATTAAGTTGCGAATGAAAACACCCAATGTTTGGTGAATATAAATAATGCCAATTGTCAAAGGGTGCCCAAACTTTCTCATACCACTGTAGGTCAAATTGGAAGATAACTGAGGGCATGGTGCACTTTAGCATACTTAGCCACATGTATCTGCTATCTGCGGAGCTGATGTGCCTGTGTGTGTGTGTGTGTGTGAGAGAGATGTGAAAAGGGGTGGATGGATCTAAAAGAAATGGGTAGTGGGGTATTATGTATTGCTGAATGTTGAATGCTGAATGAGTGATGTTTAGATGCATCTTGGAGGACATTTTGGACCAAAGCCTCTTCTCTTCATCCTCCTCCTCTCCTTCCTCTACCTCACCCTCTTTCATCCTCCTTTTCTCCTCCTCCTTTGTCCCCGTCTTCCTCCTCCTCTTCCTCCTCTCCTCCTCTTCTTCCTTCTCCTCCTCAAACACATCCTCTTTTTCCCCATTCCTCCTTCTCTTCTTATCCTCTTCTTCCTCTTCCTCCACCTCTCCCTCTTTCCTCCTCTTCTCCTCCTTTCTCCTCCTCTTCCTCCTCTACCTCGTCCTGTCCTCCTCTACCTCCTTCTC